>CM061068.1:53933505-56333505 GCA_030762895.1 Sophora flavescens | reverse complement strand
CACAAATTCAATCTACGCGAACCAACTAAGTCACCTCATTGGATAGATACCAAAGTTAATTTATCATTTTGTACAAACTTGTTATAGAAATGTTTTTTTGTTTTGTTGGTTTTATCTTTCATCTACCACATTTTTTATGAAAAAAAAAATATTATTTAATAAGTTTTTTAAAAAATATTTATCCCTTCATATTAAAATCAATTTGATAAGTATATAAGTATATTTAACTTATAAGATCTTGCAGAGGCTTGCATAGACTCAAAAATGAGGAGTGTGCAGAGTTTGGCAGCCTATAAGATGGAAGCTGGTTCAAAATGTCAAGACAATATTGGGACTCAACTATCCAACTTATGTAGCATTTAACCTCTCTTAATCCCATCCGATGTAGGACTTGGTTTTTGTAGTTTCCAACATAACTATAATCACAAATTTATATAACTTAAGAAATTGACCTAATGATTTGAAAAGTGTGATTTTTTTCTTCTTCTTAATCTCTTGAGTTCAATTTGTATGCTAGCACTTAAAGAAAATCAACTTCCCTATTTATACTTCATATGCTTATATGGGAACAGGGTATTAAAATTCTCAGGACTTAAGTATTCCAAATTAACCCTTCTCGTAAAAATATAAAAAAAACTCTCACGTCGCATTGGACATCAGTCACTAATACGAGAATTGAGATTCTAGCCACTCCACATGCTTTGTTATTGGTGTTGTCTAACATCCTCTTATAAAAACGGGAAAGATGAAAACATGTTAAATCAGGCCTTTGATTTATTATTATTTTAAACGAACGGTTCAGATTTGTCCAATTATTTTACCTACAACCTGATTAAGCAGTTTCTTTTTTTCCTTGCAACTTGCTAGGCTTGGATATCAGAAATCTTCGACGGTGTCGAAGGTATAGACCCTGCGAAGAGAGGTTCCCCAAGCAGCACCTTGCTTGGGTTTCAATTGGTCATCGAACCAGAAAGTTTACTTCCTCTCAAGCTTGTGTTTGGAACCTGTCTTCGGCTCCAGCACCGGCACCGACGCAACATCTCCAAGTGTTGCTTCTTCTGTTGCCATTGCTATATGTCTCACTAGCATCTCGACCATCCAAGAAGGCATCCTCCCGAACCTCTCGGTCGCGGTGTCGGCACCCCCTCTCTCACCACAGCTCCGTGTAACATCCCTGGCTGCTCTATGGATTGACGACTGTCCCCACAGACCCGTGGGAAAACTTCCCAGGAGGTCACCCATCCCAGAATTGCTCCAAGTCAAGTATGCTTAACTGTGGAGTTCTTAAGTGACGGGCTCCCAAAAAGAAGATGCATCTTGTTAGTATAGGTAGTATCAATCAATTCATATAAGCCTTCCTCAACTGTATAGTCCCATACCTACACAGTCTAAGGATCCCTCTCATTCGGGTGTGTAATCAGTTCATTCATGTCTCCCTCCGCTTAGAATCCTACCAGGAGTCGCTCATTGTCCATGCCTTCTTGCACCGGCGACCACTCCCCGCCCTCGTCGGCACCCGGGTGTTACATGCTTACCAGCTTCCTCTTTGGTTCGTCCCTGAACCACACCGTACTGGAAGAGGTGCCGCTCTGATACCATTTGTAACATCCCTGACTGCTCTATGGATTGACGACTGTCCCCACAGACCAACACGGGTATTTTCAGTGTACTTTGTCCTCACTCACATGCTTCTTGGGAAAACTTCCCAGGGGGTCACCCATCCCAGAATTGCTCCAAGTCAAGCATGCTTAACTGTGGAGTTCTTAAGTGACGGGCTCCCGAAAAGAAGATGCATCTTGTTTGTATAGGTAGTACCAATCAATTCATATAAGCCTTCCTCAACTGTATAGTCCCATACCTACATAGTCTCGGGATCCCTCTCATTCGGGTGTGTAATCAGTCCATTCATGTCTCCCTCCGCTTAGAAGCCTGCCAGGAGCCGCTCCTTGTCCATGCCTTCTTGCACCGGCGACCACTCCCCGCCCTCGTCGGCACCCGGGTGTTACACTCCGCCTCCACCGTCACCTCAGACCACTTATTCCCTGTAATCGACACCAGTCATGTCCGTCGTGTTCACCGCTGAACCGTTTTCGAAACCCGTATTCTCCGGCCACCCACCACTATGGCACTGTCACATGACGGATATGGCTGGGAAGCCTCCGCTCCAAACGATATGCCGCCAAGAATACAGGGGACCATCCCACCGTCAAACAAGACTCACGTGGGGCAGTGACTGGAATGGTGCGTGGTGGAGCTGCAATGTGGGGCGTGGGCAAAAAAGACGTGCGGCGGAAACGATGACGCAGTTTAAGCGTGCGGTTTGGTTGACGATGGTTGACAATTTTCGGTGTAGCAGCGAAGCTCCAAATTTGTCCGAAATCGGGCCTCGTCGGAAGGCCTACAAGCCTGGTGGGACATAGAAGGCGTCGTCTTTTGGAGTGGTGAAGGCGGTGTCATTGTCGGTGGTGGGTTGAATGTGAAAGCAGATTTGGAAAGGGAGGACATACGGGTGGGAGAGAAGAAGCGGAGAAAGGGAGAGATGTCTTGTGGATGAGTTAGCAAGAGGAACGATGGGGAGGTGATTGCCATGGCAATGGTCGTGGCGGTTGCCGCAATAACAGTCCGTTGGGGGCCATGGCAGAGAGTGAGCTTTGGTAGTCAAACTAGAAGAAGATAAGGAGCAAGAGTGCATTGGAGTGGTATCAGATTTTTTTTTATTTTTAACTTTTTTAAAAAAAATAATTGTATCCAGATTCATTTGACTGGTTAACCCGTAAATTGAATGTGAGTGGCGGTCCTACAACAAAAAGTTGGAGGGTGTTAGCCTTCGCCTTTGTTGTTAGCTTAGTAAAGGTGTTTCAGCAAGTCATTATCGAATTTGATTTCAAAAAAGCTATCCATCTTTCATCTTTTCCAGAAGAACACGAGTGTACCTTACATCCATTAGCCTAAGTCATATGTTGGTGATTGAGCCTAATTCCATCCTAAAATACAGTGGCACCAAAGGTACACTATACTTATTTCATTTGATGTGAGACTTTAATTAACAAATGTATCACATTTTCCAAATCCAAATTTTGTATAATTGTATTTGCTAACATAAGGTGAGGGGTTCGCCTAATTGCGTGTAACCATCGGACCTTGGAGTTAACATTGGTAACCAACCAAGGGGGAAAATGGCGAAGACAGTGCATGTTCCTACAATGACTGGAACTGGAAGGATATATTCTCCCTTGGATGTTCAGCACTTTCTGTTTCTTTTGTTAGGTAAGTATAAGTATATAGGCGTTGGCTTCGGTGAGAGAGTCTCTCACCGTGAGAGACTAGATTTCACCGTTGGATTCAAAGCTCCCTACGATAATACCATGCTCTACCTACACTGGATATTTTTCACTTCATTGTCCTCTCTTCAGACTCCAACGTCACCACCACCTGTGTCCTCCGGCACCCACCTTCACCCCTCTCCTCCGGCACCGCCAACCCCACCCCACCTCCTCCTGTCTCAGCCACCGCCACCCCACCCACCTCCTTGAACCTCAACCACCGCCATCAACCCCCCTCTCTGCTCTCACCCTCCTTATTGGGATCTATTCATCGTTGCGGTGAAGATGAGAGTATGATTCTTACAAATCCATCTTGATGTCATTGAGGGATTCGTATTGGTAGAGGTTGTTGTAATCGGCGGTGGTGAGAAGGCCGGTGCGGTGGCCACGAACGATCGCCTCCAGGTAACCGTCATGGATGTTGAACGTAAGAGCTACAAAGCCGTACATTTCAGATCAGATCAGATCGCAATCGTAACTCACGAACCAACAAGACAAGATCTACCTCTTGCTCAACGAGGATCATCGTTGCACTATGTTATGATTAAATCCTTATTGGGGTCTATTCATCGTTGCGGTGAAGATGAGAGTGTGATTCTTTCAGATCCAACTGTTGCAGTGAATGAGAGTGAGAGGAGAAAGAGGAGAGGGAGAGGTTGATGGCGGTGGTTGAGGTTTAAGGAGGTGGGTGGGGTGGCGGTGGAAGAAGCAGGAGGAGGTGGGGTGGGGTTGGCGGTGCTGGAAGTGAAGGTGGGTGGTGGAGGACACAGGTGGTGAGGTTGGCAGAAGAGAGAAAAAATTGAGGTGGAAAGATTTTGGTGTGGGCAGGTACTTAATATTATCTTGTATCATCACTTCATCAATGGTTATAATTTGTCTCTCACGGTGAGAGACTTAAACAAGTCTCTCACCGTAGCCAACGCCTCAGTATATATCACTTTCTTGCCTTTCTTTTTTGTCTTTCCACAACAAATGCTCTCACGTTAAAATTTGTACGTTGCTTATAAAAGCGTTGCAGAAGATCATACAAAGAGAGATACTCAAATCAAATATGACAGATCTATTTATTTTCTTTGAATCGTGGCATATTTTCAAATTTTGGAAAGACTTTTAAAGGTTCCAGGAGTACAGTCATGAATGTGTAAGATGATTTTAAATTTAAGATCTTTCGAATGAGTATTTTAAAAGCAAGTATAATTTGAATATTTGATTGATTAGTAAATTGATTAATAACAAAATAATTTTAAGATAACACAAGAAAATTTTACATTTTTTTTTGTAAAAAGTAGAAATTATTGTGTTTTGGTATTATTGTAAAAACATTTTTTTTAATCTTCTGTTGTATTGTATCTCATCTAAATTTTTTTTAAGAGGGTTATCTATTATAGCTTTTGATTAAAAGCAAAACAACTAATTTTTTATGTTAATTATTTTTATTCATAATCTTATACAAACAATTATACATGTTTGAAAAGTGATTTTTTGCTAAATAAAAAGTATTTTTCTTACAAGTGATAAACACAAACACTCTAGATTTTAACAAAATCTTATAGGGAACTAGTTCAGACCTTATAATTATCTTAGGGGTTCAACTGTAAAAAGATTGTGAACACCAATTCAACTGCCCAGAACTAAAGAATTGAATTGACTTTAAGGAAGATGCTAGGAACTAATTCTTTGAATTTCTCACCCCTACAAAACACGAATAGTACATGAAAACCTAATATAAACATGTATAAAGAATTCAGCTACAAATTTTCATATATTCAACTACAACTCATGCTTTAAAAAAAAAAAAAAAAAACCTACAACTCTACGTTGCAAGTTAACACCAATGCAACCTCTCCTAACTCTACATTACTATTGATTTTAATTGTCCTAGAATTTATGGTTGATCTCTCTTATATATATCTTTTATTGAGTTTCGAGTACGATAACCTCTTAACCTCTCTAGAAAAGAAAATTACAATTTGTACCTTAAGCAATGTTTCCGCCCAAATTAGACCAAGGACCTAATGTAGGACAGGTCCAACTATATTAGGTGAACGACCCAATAAGGATAAAGACCAGTCAGGATAAGAGGAAAACAACTCGGTCATAAACAGCCCGGGACACGACCGGGTCAGTTGGGTCAAGACTCAATTCCTTAAAGACAACTAGGTTAAGCCCGCTAAGTAGGCTATAAAAGGAGGACCTTCATCCTCATTAAGGGCACTTTCCTCTATCACGCCATGACCTAGAACTATGTATGCCTTGATTCCTTTCCATGGGAATACGTAGGAGCAGAGCACCACGCTCTGTCAGGCTCAATCCACAAAACCCTCACCGCATCGCCTCGTCTGAGCCTATTGTTTCTACTCAGACAAAATCGGACGGAACATAGAGCGGATCAACGAGTCGCCCAACAATGCTACTTGGACAGCCTCAAGGTCATTCAGAGGCCACGCACTCAAGCCACAACACCAGCACCGAGTTGCTCAGTCGGTCTGGTCGAGTTGGATCCCAGAGAAGACATGAAAAACACCCGGCCACAACCAACAGAGGAAACAGAGCCCATTCAATTAGGGACTCGGGAAAGGGAGTGCACTAAGTTGGGAATCGGGTTACAAGCTGAGGTCAAGAGGAGAGTACTGGAAGTATTGAAGAAAAATGCCGATTTATTTGCGTGGACAGCCGCGGATATGCCGAGAATTGATCCAGCAATCATATGTCATAAATTGGCAATATACCCAGACGCGAAGCCGGTTGCCCAAAAGAAAATAAATTTCGGAGGAGAAAAAAGGGAGGCAATAATTTGGGAGACCAAGAAGTTGGTTAAGGCTGCCTTCATTCGAGAGGTGGAGTATACAACTTGGCTTGCGAATGTCGTCCTCGTGAAGAAATCTAGCGGGAAGTGCTGCATGTGCACAGACTACACGGATCTCAATAAAGCCTGTCCCAAAGACTCATACCCTCTCCCGAGCATTGACCGATTAGTTGATGGGGCCTCGGGGCACGCCATGCCCAGCCTTCTGGACGCCTACTCGGGATACAATCAGATCCCCATGTACGTGCCCGACCAAGAACATACAACATTTATCACAGAAGGCTCCAATTATTGTTATCAGGTCGTGCCTTTCAGTCTAAAGAAGGTCGGTGCAACATATCAGAAGATGATGGATAAAGTCTTTGCTAACCAAATAGGAAGGAACTTGGAAGTTTACATCGATGACATGGTGGTAAAGTCAGCTCGAGATGAAGACAATGCTGGGGACTTAGAGGAAAGATTTCAACAAGTAAGAAAATACAACATGAGGCTCAACCCTGAGAAATGCAGTTTCGGGGTTGTAGGCGGCAAGTTCCCGGGCTTCACGCTAACTATCCGGGGAATTGAGGCAAACCCGAACAAATGCCAAGCTATCTTGGAAATGCGCAGCCCTGCCAATATCAAGGAAGTACAATGGTTGGCCTGGAGAGTCACGGCGTTGCAAAGGTTTCTCCCTCGATCGGTAGATAAGGCACATCCTTTTTTCAAGGTTTTGAAAAAACCTAGTGATTTCCAATGGACGGATGAGTGCGAGAAGGTTTTTCTCGACTTGAAGGAATTTCTGACTACCCCTCCAATATTGACAAAGCCCGAACCGGGCCAAGAACTTTTTCCTTTACCTGTCTATAAGCCAACAGGCCATAAGCGCGGTCCTCGTGCAAAAAAATTGAAAAGAAGCAACAACCCATATACTACATCAGTCGGATCCTGCAAGGAGTCGAAGCACGATATCAAATGATCGAGAAGTTAGCTTTGGCACTCGTCACGGCCGCTAGAAGACTAAGGCCCTATTTTTAGAGCCACCAGATAACTGTCAGCACGAATTACCCGATTCGTCAAGTACTCCAGAAGCCTGAGTTGGCAGGTAGAATGATTGCTTGGTCTGTCGAACTATTAGAATTCGGCTTGCATTATGAACCCTGAGGACCTTACACAGAAAAACCCTACACGCAATACCTCGAGACTTTGACAAAACCTAGACATCCTAGAAAACCTTAAAACTTGTTCTACGGCAGGAACAAGCAACCTATATTAAGAATATGATATCTAATTTAACCAAACTAAACATAAAAGAAAATATATTTCTTTTCTTTCTATATTTTTTTACTTCTTTCAATTTAAACATCCTAAAAATCAATTGATTTTATATTAATTATCTATTTGCTCATACTTCTTTATATCGCAATTTTTTTTTTCTTTCTCCATGTCTATTTTCTTGTCCAACTAATGCATAAATGAATGGCATTTTCAAACGAACAACCCAAACCACATATAATAGACCCAAGGCCAACCCTGTAGTCCAATCCTAGAAAGGGTAGTGGGGGGTGGGGTTGCAATAATTATTGCAACATGCTTTTCCCACTCCTTTAATTCTTATCTCAGCACAACATTGATAAGGTTAGAACTTGGAACACTCATGTAGTCAAACATAGTAATCAAGAGAGAGAGAAACGCAAAAACAATTTATTACAGAGTAACTAAAAAGAAACAAAGAAAATAAGCAAAGGGACAGAACAGAACACAGAAGGTTCGGTTCTAGATTTGCTGTCATACATACCGCCACCAGTTTCGCCCTCTCTCTCGCCATATCTCTCTTTTGTTTCACTCACTGCTTCGGTGCTTCCACTTCAACACCGCTACGGTACCAATCTATTCCTATTTTTCTTTTTTCATTCACAAAAATGGAAGTGGAAAAAATTGTCTTCACTGGAATTATATTTACGAGGTAGTCGAGACTTCTCTTTTACCTGATTCCAAATCTGAGTTTTGTTTTTGTATTCTTTGTTTGTTGTTTGAATGGTGTTTGTCAGTGTTCTGCTTTTGTGGAAGCTTTTGCTTTTTCCCCATTTTTGGCCATGTTTTTGTCCGCTTTTCTGTATCCCTGGGTTCTTTTGCTGTTGCGAATTTGTGGCTATTTGATTCGATTTTCCCTCTTCTGTTCCCTGATTTTGCAGGCAACTAATTAATCGAGGTTTCTAGATTTTTTTTTTGGGGATTAGTGTTGGTTCATCTGTTCCCGATTGCAACAGTGTTGTTCCTATTTATCACTGTTTAGTTTATGATGCGAAGTTGTTTTATTCGCCTTCAACTCAAAGTTCATGAACAATAGTGCACGGTTCGATAGACGGGACTTGGTACTTGGTAGTGGTGCTCTATGGTTTTCTCTGATATCAAAATCATAATTTGTAACAACAAAGCATCTTTTGGTGGTTTACATACAGTGATTTCTGCACCTTCTTGTTTTGCAGCTAAAATAGCAACTTCACTGATTTTGCTGTGTCTTGAGACTGCTTTCATAACTTTCCCGTTTTTAGATGGTGTGAACTGTGAAGTATCAATTAGCAACTAGATTGGTTGTCGCGACTCTTTTCTTTTTAGGGGTAGTAGCGAGTGAGCGTGCGAGACAAAAAGTTTAGGAGTTATGCTACATGGTACGTTACGAAATTTGACAAAACGTTAAAAGAGCTTCCCAATTATAATACATGGTTGTAACTTCAATTTTTTTTTTTAAAGAGCAAAATATAAAAACGAGCAGAAATCAGCCTTCGTATGGTTGGTACGAAAATGGTTTGCATACCAACAAGCATTATTGAAAGTTTAGCAGTGGCTGTCTAGCTCTGTGCAGTTTTATCAAATTACCAAATAGTTTTTGATCAATGGCTGTGTGGTCCTCTCTGTGTTGTGATAAGGCATCCCATTTCCCTCGACAGGTTCAATTTCATGGTTGATCATTAAATACCTCATATCACAATTTAGTTGTTTTCATCACTCTGGTAGTCTCTTCATATTGTTTATCTTTATATGGCCTTTACTGCAAGTCACATTTCACAGTTTAACGGTTAGATGATTCTTTACTGCAGAGATGGAGATTACTTATTTGCTAAAGCGTGGGCATTGTGTTAGCGGTTGATGTTAGTAGAAATGGACTTCATATTTCTGCTTTTGCTATTGGGTTGCTTATGTTCTTTTGTGTTGCCTGATCCACAAGGTACAATCTTCTGTTCATATGGCACTCAACTCATTTGAAAAACATGCAGGCTACATAAAATTGAACTGCTATATATATATATACATATATATTATATCCTTTTTTTGGGGGATAAAACTTAGGTTGTCAAACTTTAATTTCCATTTTATTTCTGAGGATTTCATGGATACGTATCTGTTTGTTAACAGAATCTAATGACTGTCTCTTATTATTGCAAGATTTCAGTTGAAATATAATGGATTTGAAACATATATGCCTTTCTGGTTTTGTGAAAGTTGCAGTGTTTTTGGACTCTTGTCTTAAGCTTTAGTAGGTTTGTAATGTTCCTGTTCATTACAGGAGATGCACTATTTGCATTGAGGATATCTTTGAATGCTTCGGCCGACCAGCTCACTGACTGGAATCAAAATCAAGTGAACCCTTGTACTTGGTCACGTGTTTACTGTGACACGAACAACAATGTTGAGCAAGTGTAAGATATTCTTTATTGTTTTTTTCTTTCTTTCAAATATTTGATCTGCAGAAGATGTTTAGGGTCATTACCTTCATTGTTCAAGGAGAATTATATTTTCCAGACTTGTATATCTTGAATATGTGCATGTTGTATAATTATATAAAATGCTTTTTTGCAGTTCACTAGCATTAATGGGACTCACTGGAACCTTGACCCCAAGAATAGGAGTTCTAAAATATCTTAAAACTCTGTAAGTATTTATAGTATGAAAAGATTCACATATGCTTGATCAAATCTATAGTGCAAATAATTTTTATCCCAATCCCTTAATTTTTTATGATTGGGAAGTTATGAGATATGTTCTGTTTGTTAGTTGTTAAAAACCATTTACTTTTGTTGTTTTTGCAGCCACCATTTCGTCTTTTCTCTTTTCTGCTTTATTGGCTAGTCCCTCCGTTATTGCATTGTTGCATTCTAGTTTTATGAGGTGAAAGATATATATATATATATATATAACTGAGTTAATTTTCATTGGACTTGTAGTCATATTATGGTTCACTAAGTCTACAGTGAATGTTGTGATTTTGACAGTATGAATTTGGTTTTTTGTGAAATGTTTTTGGATGGCCTTTTGGTAAATATGATTTTGATTCATATTTTCATTGTTTATAAGTTCATTGTTGTTAATATGGCAAAAGTTCACTTTTTTAGCGGGGAGACGGATATTGAGGAGGTAGGTGCTTATTTGGTCTTACTATAGTTCATTCTCTGGTTTTGTTATACGATGTTGTGGGAATTTTTTTTCTTAAGTATTTACCATTGACAAAGAAAAGGAGTCTTGGTGCAACAGTTGAAGTTGTTGCCTTGTGACAGAAGAGTCATGGGTTCGACTCATGGAATCTGCCTCTTGCAAATGCAAGGACTATAGACCCCCATAGTGGGTCCAGCCCTTCCCTGGACCCTCCACATACCGGAAGCTTTATAGCACCATGTTGCTCTTTATTTACCATTGATAAATAAGAAAGTAAGATTTTTAAGTGTAGTCATTGATGTATGTTATGCATTTATCATGCAGTTCTCTGCAAGGGAATGGCATTACTGGTGGCATACCTAAAGAAATAGGAAACCTGACAAGCTTGACCAGGTTGGATTTGGAAAACAACAGATTAACTGGTGAAATACCATCTTCTCTTGGTAATCTTAAAAGGCTTCAATTCTTGTAAGTATGGTAATTGGTTTACTGGGTATTAAGGATATATAATGACTTAATTAATCTTAGCATATGTTTTTAGTGTAATGTTTCTATTTTTGTCCTGAAACCAGGACATTGAGTCAAAACAACCTCATTGGGACCATTCCGGAATCACTCGCCAGTCTCCCAAGCTTGATCAATGTGTATGTAAAACTATTGTTTCTGGAAGTTTGCAGCTTACTTCTAATTCTAAGTATATTTTGTTAATTTAATATCTGATTGATTGTTCAATATTCTCTTTTTCAGTCTGCTAGATTCAAATGATCTTAGTGGTCAAATTCCAGACCAGTTGTTCGAAGTTCCTAAATACAAGTATGGATTCTTTGATTGAACATTTAAAACACCATTAAAAATTCCTTACGGTGTCTTACCACATGGACCATGTGTAACAGTGAAACACTTGAAAAGTGGTCACGTTTGTCCAAAGAACCCAAATAAGCAATTTCATTTAACAATTATTATTACCATTCTACTTTTATCACTGTGTCATTACATTCTGCTTTTATCACTGTGTTCCTTATTGCAGCTTCACGGGAAATAAGTTGAATTGTGGTGTGAATTACCGTCACCCTTGTGCATCTGACAATGCAGATCAAGGTTACTTGATTGGATTTGTCGGTCCTTTTTTTTATTGAATTGAAATCTATCTCCCCCCTCCCATCTCTTGGCTATTAGCTGAATACTAATTTTCCTACACTTGGCAGGTTCATCACGTAAACCAAAAATTGGCCTCATAGTTGGACTTATTGTAGGGTTAGTCGTTATTCTTTTCCTTGGTAGTCTGCTGTTCTTTTGGTGCAAGGGTAGACACAAGGGCTACAAGCGTGAAGTTTTTGTAGATGTTGCAGGTTTGAGTTTGTTGTTTAGTCTTCAATTTTTATGAGTCTTCTCTTAACTGAAACATGGATGTTATTATGTTTGTAGTTGTAGCATTTAAAAATATTGATCTGGAAACTCTACCTATACATTCAGTTTTAAAATTATCCTATACTGTAAACTCGTGTTAATATAACATTATAACATATATGGCATTATTATCCTCATTTTAGATTGATTTATATATGCTGGTATATTGCTCAGCTCATTATGTATAATGAATGCATTGGAATCACACTGTTTCTTGTTGACCAAAATCCTCATATCCACCATGATGGTCAACAGCAACTGGCTGCTGTACTATCTTTCCCATTCGGGGCATCATATTAATTACTGTGGTGTTCATTTTATTAATTAGTCTTAGTTCTTCTACCATCTTGCTCTTTTGTATGCTAATGTGCTTTGGTCATGATCTTCCTTCTTTTGGGTGTCCCTACCCTCTGGCCCACTGGATATAGTAGGTAGAGGGATATAAAACCAACCTTGGGCCTCCAGCTATAGCTTAAGCTTTTGGTATAGTTGGTCTTTAAATGTTGAAAAGTTTACACATTGGAATACATTCATCTCCATTCATTTATACCTTCCATGTCCAGTGGTAGTGGGATATTATTGTCAATGATTAACTCTCCCAGCTTAAGCTATTAGGTGAAGAAGGGTCATGAAAGGTTTTATTTTTAACATGCCTCCTCACATAAGAGCCTTTTGGGTAATGCTTTTAATTGTGGTTTCTAATAGTTTGTTGAAATAGTGTAATAGCAACATTAAAATTGTGATTGATGTGAATGAACTTTAGCTTCTTTTTTTATTTAGCTCATGCTTACTATCTAATTTTTGTTTCTTATTATTATCTCTTGTATTATCAGGTGAAGTTGATCGGCGAATTGCATTTGGTCAACTAAAAAGATTTGCATGGAGAGAACTTCAGATAGCTACAGACAACTTCAGTGAGAAAAATGTTCTAGGACAGGGAGGCTTTGGAAAGGTTTACAAAGGTGTTCTCGTCGATAACACAAAAGTTGCTGTCAAAAGGTTGACTGATTATGAAAGTCCTGGGGGAGATGCAGCTTTCCAGCGTGAAGTTGAGATGATTAGTGTAGCTGTCCACAGGAACCTGTTGAGGCTGATTGGGTTTTGTACTACTCCAACCGAGCGCCTCTTAGTTTATCCCTTCATGCAGAACTTAAGTGTTGCCTATCGTCTACGAGGTATTTAGATATTATATAATATTAACAAATTAGAGAACCATACATGAGGGTGGTTTTAAATACATTTACAGATTAGAATAAATTATATAATAATATTAACCAATGTATACATATGTTTTGTTGTAAATTATCAGCAAACCAGAAGTTTAAAATGGCACAGGATATACTAAGCATAAAAGATTTAAATAATTTTTTATATTTTTATTTAATGTATTTATTTATTTATTTGTGGACAATTTTATGGCTTTGTGTTGCCATTATGTCGAGTATTGATTTTAAATGAGTATAACAAAGTTGTGTTTATATCCCTTATCCTTGTCTGGTAGGTTTTGAATTGTATGGGTGCGTGGATTGGATCTCCTTATTATATTTTGTCTACTTGTAAAACCTGGCATAATTTCAAGTGATATTTTACTGCGTGAATACTGATGCAGAACTCAAACCTGGGGAACCTGTTTTGGATTGGCCTACAAGAAAACGAGTGGCTCTGGGAACAGCACGTGGCCTTGAATATCTTCACGAGCATTGTAATCCCAAGATTATTCATCGAGATGTGAAGGCAGCTAATGTCTTACTTGATGAGGATTTTGAGGCAGTTGTTGGCGACTTTGGTTTGGCCAAGTTAGTTGATGTTCGAAAGACTAATGTGACAACTCAAGTTCGTGGGACAATGGGCCACATAGCTCCTGAATATTTGTCCACCGGAAAGTCATCAGAAAGGACTGATGTTTTTGGCTATGGGATTATGCTTTTGGAGCTTGTTACCGGTCAACGAGCAATTGATTTTTCACGTTTGGAAGAGGAAGATGATGTGCTATTGCTTGACCATGTGAGACCTCTTTTTAATATCATGCATGGCCTTGTTTCTCTTACATGTCTGTGTTTGTTTCTTGTTTCTGTTGCATGCTTTGAACTTGTGCATCCCTCTTGAGTGGTTTGGTGATGTCAACTTTGGCATTTTATCACATAGATAAGGATCAGCCTATTCTGGGCGCTCCACCTAAAATTAGCATCCTAACCCACATAGGCTGACACTGTAACACATGTAGACAGGGAGTAATACTATGGCGAGCCAAGAGGAGTTCATGTAGTTATAACTGTTGTTTCTGTTCACCTTTGCGTTGTTAATGTTGATAAAAAAAAGTCGTGCCTTCATACAAAAAAAAAAGTTAACTGCAGTTTTTGTTGTCAGAGTTCTGCCTTCGCATCCATGGTGCTTGTGTTTGTCATCTTCAAAAAGCAAACTCTACATCATTTATCACTTTATCAATTTATACTTTTTGGTCACTGTTTTGCTGTATCTTTCTTCTCTGTAGGTTAAGAAATTAGAACGGGAGAAAAGACTTGATGCTATTGTTGACCGCAACCTAAATAAGAATTACAATATACAAGAGGTAGAGATGATGATACAAGTTGCATTACTCTGCACACAAGCGACACCGGAGGACCGTCCCCTGATGTCTGAGGTTGTAAGAATGCTAGAAGGGGAAGGATTGGCTGAAAGGTGGGAGGAATGGCAACATTTGGAGGTTAATCGGAGGCAAGAATATGAGAGACTACAAAGAAGGTTTGACTGGGGAGAAGATTCCGTTTATAACCAAGATGCCATTGAGTTGTCTGGTGGGAGATAAGAAGATCCATAAAATTTGAACCGTTTATGTTTTAATATCCTTTTTTGATAGGTTAGCTTGAATAGAGATGTGTGTTTCATTGTATTACAACTGTAAAAAGGGGGAAAGGAGTTATAATTTTGATGCTCCAATGATGCTTGTGGGATGAAGTATTTTTTTAGTAAAGCAGAAATTTATTATAAAAAGATGTTCGGTGAGCTTTTCAGCAGGGATCTCATTTCAGGGTCCCTATCAATTACATGGAAAATGTTTGTCACAACGCAACATTTTTCCTGTTGAGGTCCACCCGGGTTTAGTGTTATGAGGTCTGTTATCCTTTCCTTATTATTTCTGTGTATATTTTGTTGTCAGTACTCAGTAGTCCATCGTGAAAATACATGAAATTTACATTCTAGCTTCAATTTGTTGGCTCATATATGGTGCGTACCCTTGTGCAATATGAATGACTATCATCTTTTAAATCGTATTTTTAAATTGTATGAATGACTATCATCTTTTTCAGATGAATGACTATCATATGATTTAAAAATACAAATTAAAAGCAAATTTTTCATTTGGAATTTGAAACTCCCAGCATAATCGGAAGTGTTTTATCTAATTTTAAGCCTAAAGGTGTGAATCATGATTTTGACGACCATGTCTCTTTTTCTTACAAAAATACAAGGCATAGATGGTAGAACCTTAAAGGCATGAAAAACATACATTAATGCTGACAAGATATAATACACGAGACAACAACGTCCACCAAAACAAAATTATGACTGGACAATAATTTAAACTAATGAACACTAAAACGAGGCTTTATCAGCTTCTGCAGCTGCTTCTTCCTCCCTAAGCTTCAATAAAGACGGAGGCGGTCTTACAACGATGCTTGCAGTAAAGAAACTCTACATCAAACTTGTTGCACATTTAGATTATATCCATGGTGCTCGTTTGGTAGTTTTTCTGCCACCAACATGTAGAAATGACCCATAAGTCCAGTGAGAAGGGTGTTCTTGTATCTTGATTCTATTGTCAAGATTTCGTTGTCATTTATCTTGACGGATCCTGGTTCTGGTAAACAAACAGACATTGCAACAACGTAACCTTCCTCGTTTCCCACTTCCGTTCCCATTCCATATGTTGGTTTTGAGGTACATAAAGTCCTTCCATCCTAAATTAATAAAAAACATAAACTCTATAAATGATGATACATAGCAATATCTGACTTCTACCAATGATATGAAATCAAGAAACAAAATTGTTTAAAAAACCACCAAACAAATGAAGCTCACATACTTTAACAAAACATAACCTTGAGGAACCGTGAAGACTATAAAAGAATACGGGTAAATATTGAAACCTTACCTCTCCGTATAGTGTTGAGTCAACACTTCCTGCATGCTGATGACCAGCACCATAGATGAGATAACCACCTTTTTTATTGGGATGTTTGCTTTCTGGACATAAACGGATTCACTATCACCTTTTTCTGGAATGATGCTAAACTCTACCTGTAACATATTATTAGGAGAATGATAACTATAGTGTCGTTAGAGCAAAATTTAATATATTGGATAACTCATTTACCTTGCAAGTATGGATTTCTTGGGAACCATTCATCACCACTTTATCAGTGGAATCAAGTATATAAACCTTAAGGGGCACTTGGTATTTGTCCCACTCAACCCACTTTATTGTGTATTTTAGGTGAAGGCTTCTCCTCGGACCTTGAAAACCTTCTTTCAATTTGCACTGTGTATTATCATAACAACACCTGAATCCTCCTTTATAATCTGGAGTCAATGGACCGCCAAACAAATCCTTTGTGACATTATAAAGGTTGCATCTGCATTGAGTGCACCCTTCCCTATCTTGTACACCACGTGTGTCAAGGGTCATGATGTTGAGCATCCATCTCTCTTCATACCCATCTGGAATTTCTTTATGGTAACCAGCTTCTATTGCAAAAGGTTCTGGAATATCTGCGATTGTTCCTCGTGAATCAGACCCGAGACCCCAATACTGTGGAAGATCATAAGTGCCGCATAGGCCGCTATTTCTATGGAAAATGACATCATCGTGAGTACCTTCTGAGTTGTTTGACTTGGCAATTTTTTGATAGTATTTTATAGCAAACCAATGGTGGAGGTAAGTTTCATGGAGAGATACGGGTTTTCCTTCATCATCAACTAGTTCAGCATCAAAACTTTTAATCCCAATATGACCTTTTGGGAATTCAATATTATACAAATCTTTTTTCACACAGAATCCCGGTCCTGATTCTAGCTTTTCCGACACAAAAGTACGTGACTTTATATCAACTTTTCTAGGCTCTGGATGACTTGAGTATGCAGTGTGTAATTGTACCACTAGTATTGATATTGAAAGTATCAACACTTTAGTTATAAATCGCGTATTGACCTGTAAACCATTATTATTAAATGATGTCAAACAACATTTGTAATGATACCTTTTTAACATTCTTATAGATAATTCAATTATATTATATTCTTTCGATCAAAAAGAAAAACAGATATTCGCTGCGTTCATTTGAAGAAAAAAAGTGTCGAAATTTGAAAGATAAAAAAATTTCATACCGCACGAGAACGAGGAGAGAGGATAACCATAGCTAAGATTATTGAAGTTGCGAAATTATGGTCGTTGATAAATTTGTATGCAAATGGAGATCATCTGTGAAATCTTTTATAGTAAAAGGTTTAGGAATAGACTATCTGTCGTAACTTGATGCCAATTCAACATATGATGGTTTCTGTTGGGTTTATTATGAATTCATATTCATATGTAGGTAGTTGAAACAAAATGTGATAATCGACCATCGAGTAGCTTTCTAAAACTAAATTTAGATCTAGCCAACTTGATTGATATATATATATATATATATATGTATGTAATATGTTAGATGAATGTTCGTTTCAACAGAATTTGTTAATATAACAGTCTCCTTTTAAAAGACAAATTTTTTTGGTTACATTTTTTAAAGACAAATTTGTTAAGAGATTTTAAGATGCGAGAGTTTATTATATATATATATATATAAATTAGTTTTAATCAGTTGAATGTCAAGCCGTAGTTAAACTTATTAATTATATAATAAAGAGTAATCAGACCGAAAATAAAATAGGCTCATGGTTCCACCGCTTGAACCAACCAGTCCGATTCAGGATTACATATTGATCTTTAACATCTCACCTAAATCTTAGCTCCAACTTTTCATAATTTTTTAATTTAAGCACAAGACAAAATTGGCATGTACTTTGTTATAATATTAAACTTAAAAAAACTCGAGCTATAAGTTGTATAAAAGATATAAAACTATTCAAATAAATTCAATAGCTTAATATTTTGGAGGAGTGCGTCAATAACAAATGGGTAGATTTAGAAATGCAATGACCTAAAAATTCATCTGTATTCAATGTGGTTATTCAAGTAACCTCCACCACTCTTACTAATACCATACATTACTGCCACAAGATATAAACATGAGATAACAACGTTCACCAAAACAAGAAAATTATGACTGAACAACGATTTTAACCAACAAAAACACTATACCGTGCATGTTTTATGAGTTCCCTCATGAGGCCTTTTCAGCTTCTGCAGCTTCTGCAGCTGCTTCTTCCTCCCTAAGCTTCAATAAAGAAGGAGGTGGTCTTACAACAATGCTTTTCTTCCATTTTTTATCAAGCTTTCTAGACAACCTCTTATTGATACCCTCCTCAATCTCTCTTTCCCGCTTCACAGTAAGCATACGAGCAATCTGCATAGATGATTTTAACAGTCACACAATTAACCCAAAAAAACATATATAGGCTGCGAATGCATAGCATTCATGCAGACACTAAGAAGGATCTTAGCTGTTAGTAAAGCTCTATGGCCTCATTTGAAGCTATATACACTTATTAACTATATGAGGCTGGAAAAGAGCAGCTTGGCCAGATCGCAATTCTCTCCTCTCTTTCTTTCCCATGTGCAAATTTGTTTTTAACATGGTGCGAGAGCATTTTAAATCCTAGTCGCTGTTTCTTCACCAGCCGGAATCCTAGTGCCCCAGGTCCCAATTCAAATTTTTTTTTATCAGTGGGAGATGGATTCCTGATAGAATGACCACTTCAGTTCTCACAGAATCTCAGTTGGATAAGTGGAGAAGGTCAATAATATAAAACATTGAAATGGAGAATGGTGTCACAATTCAGTTTTATTTTGGACTAGAACTTGATATTGTCACTTGGCCCCTAGAAAAGAAAATTAAGAGAGAAGGCAAGAGAAAGGGAGCGAGGGGCAGACCCCCCTTCAATCATCTGTATACAGAAATAATTGTACAACGAGGAATAAAATACAGAAAAATATAGAGATATTGATCTATTACAGCTCAATAGAGTCAAAATTATTACACAGCCAACTAACTATAAGAAATAACTTACACTTAGCCTACTACCATTCTATCTCAGTAAAAGAAGGCTCCATGGACACACCTATGACTGGGAGTCAGGTGACATCATGTGGGGGAACAAATGAAGTTATAGACATCGCACACTAGTTAACAAACAAAATTAATTATGCTAGTGCTATGTTGGGAACCACGCTAGGCTGGACAGATGTGAAAGTTGATACTTGATAACTTCAGCTTTCACGTTTGAGGCTCAAAAAATTACGGTCCTACCATATTGAATGTGATTCTGTGATTAAACGTGGTTCTCTGCCACATTTCCAAACACAGGCTCAACTGCAGTGGATCTAATAGGAATTTTAAAAAAAAATGCAGAAGTCATAAGAGGTTGACTAATCATGCAAGTGAAAAACCTAGTTCAAGTATTCTTACATGTTGAATTTATGTATATGTACGCATGTATATTTCTCAGAGGAATTTCCGATTCATAGCCCAGAGAAATGTGGTACTAGAATAAAATTTTCATAGTAATAGTGGGTGGGTCTAACGAGATCTATGCCAGCCTTAGGGATCAAAAGGATATGCAATTCATTAAGGGGCATAGATATAGGCCTCTTAGTTCAGTCAATCAAAAAGGGGGTGTGACTACTATGGCTATATTGTCTACTACTGTACTGGCCGAGGAATGAAACCCGGCCACCGAGCTTGAATACCCGGCCCAATCTGGAAATTAAGGATGAGAAGTTAATATTATCTTTAATAATCCTGATATTATCTGAAATAACTTTATCCGGTTAAAAGAGATAATATCCCCTAAATTAAGGGATAAAATATTGATATTACCCTTAAATAAATCCTGATATTATCTGAAATAACCTTATCCGATTAAAAGAGATAATATCCCTTAAATTAAGGAAATCACATCTCAAAGAAGATTTAAGAGATAAAAGGAGATAAATCCAGATCTCTAAAAGATATGGGGATCCTATTATAAAAGGAGGAGAACCCAAGACAGAAACTCACTTTTCACTGAATCCCGGTGACTCTCCCTTAAGCATATTAAAGAAACTAGCTCGATTAAGAGACTATTGAAGAGTCCTTGCTCGCTGGTATTCCTCAGATACAAAATTAGGGGATCGAGATCACCGCATGATCAAGGGTTGAACCTAGAACTACGTCTGGCTTTGATTCCCATCGGGATACATAGGACCGGAATCCGATATTCTGTCAAGCCATAATCTAAAACAACCCCCATTGTTCACTCTTGGTTTAAACGTTCTACGACGAGATTCCGGCAAGCCGGATCTCGGCAGGAACATTTGGCGCCCACCGTGGGGCTCGAACCCACGACCACAAGGTTAAGAGCCTTGTTTGAACAGATTGGAGTCACTTTGCCTTTTACCCAATTTGAGTGTGATGTTTTGAAGATTATGAATGTTGCCCCGACCCAACTCCGTCCAAACAGCTGGGCTTTTTTAAAGGCTTTCCAAATCCTCTGCGGGCAGATAGGAGTGGTGGCTACTGCTCCTTTATTTTTATAAAGTTAGGTTTGGAGATCGGGTTGACTGGATCTCCCTTAGTGGGGCTGAGGGGGGAGGCATCATTGGGCTCTACAAGAGTTCATACAAATTTTTCAAGTCGGACTTTTTCAAAATCCGACATACTGTAGGAAACGAGTCTCTATTCTATGACTCGGATGGAGTCTCCAAATTTCCTTTCTACTAGCAGCCCCATCCCACTAAGTTTTCCAACTATGACGTCGGCTACATGACAACTCAAGAAAAAACCGACGTTGAGCTCCTAAAACTCTATCCTCGGCCATTGCCTTGTGGTAGACTTTTATTACTTCCCAAGTCGTCAACTCGGCAAGCCGATTTTGATCGTAAGTAGCTTTTTAGTGGGTGTTTTACTTACCCTGCAGCGTACTTGTATCTAACAGATTTCTCATTTTTCAGTGATAATGGGGAAATTCAACTATAAAGATTTGCTGAAGAGGTTGGCAAACCAAGCTGCGGGTGGGTCAGTTCCGATTGCCGGGCCTAAGGGGAAAAAGAAGAAGGCCACCGATGCCGCG
This sequence comes from Sophora flavescens, assembly GCA_030762895.1. Lineage (NCBI taxonomy): Eukaryota > Viridiplantae > Streptophyta > Magnoliopsida > Fabales > Fabaceae > Sophora > Sophora flavescens. Next base: position 56,312,286 of record CM061068.1, on the reverse strand, counting down.
GACCCGAACACCCGTCTCTCCAAAAGGACTCGGGAGGATTTGCAGCCCGAGGTTCCGGGGAGAGGTCCTTCTCCCATACTGGTTGTTGAAGAAACTCCTGTCGTTGAGAGGAGGCCGGGCAAAGCTCCTGTGATGGCTGATTATGCCCCGGATTCTGCCCCGATCACCAAGTGGTACAACGAGAGTTGCAACCCGGGCTTTGGCTCTCTGTGGGGTAGTGAGTTTAACCCTGTAGGTTTAATTGATGGCCAAGTGCTGAAACCGTCCGATGCTCGGCTTTTGTTGGAGCAAGGGCCTGAGGAGAGTATGGAGGCGGCCGCTGCCTATGCTCTCCGGATCGCCTCAATCACCCGCTTCTGGAGCCAACAGCTTATTGATAATGTCAAGAAGATTGAGGTAATGAGAGCAGATGCTGCTCGAGCCTTGAGGGTGAGGGACGAGCTTGCTCAGGCCATGGCAAAGTGTGAGGAGCAAGCCCGGGCCATCGGTCAGCTGAAGGCCCAAAAGGCCGAGCTGGAAAAAGACAATGCCACCCTCATGGCCGAGCTGGAAACGGAAAGATCTGACCGGCTCAATCTTCAGAAGGTCGTGGAGGGGCTTCAAGCCGAGGAGGCCGGTCTGGAGCTGCGGAAGTCGCTAGAGGCCGAGAAAGAGGTCAATCTCAAGCTTCAGTCTGATCTAGCCGAAGCCGAGGCCTCTATTATGAAGGAGCACGTTAACGGCTTCTCCCGAGCCGTAAAGCAGCTTCAGCACTTCAACCCGAATGCTGACTTCTCCTGCGCTGACGTGGACAAGGATTTTAACCGAGATGGAATCCTAGTTCCATTGTCCGAGCTGGAGGATAAGGAGGACGTGTCTCAAGAAGAGGAGGGCGAGGAGCGAGTGACCGAGGAGGGACTCGATGGAGAAGGTGAAATGGTCCTATTTGATCAATCTGCGGCTCTTCCTCCGAGTGTCGAGGACGTTCTCAACTCATGAAATTGTTGCTTATGGGAATAGTAAACTAGGAAACATGTCTTTAGGGCAATGCCCTTTTTTGTTTTGAACTCTTATGTATTATGGGTTTTGCCCCTTCTTATTTATTGAAATTACTTGCTTACGAGTTAATCTGTACTTAGAAAATTTTCTAATGCCTTTTTCACTTTTTGAAGCCCGAGTTTGTTAGTGCTCGGCTTTTATAGTTGGGCGTTACTCGATTGACTCGAGTTTTTTGAACTCCGAATACCTGTAGGTATTTATTTACCTTTTTAGGCATTGTTTTCCTTTTTTAGGCTCGGCATTTCGACCTTAACCCGACCGATTTTAGCTCGGTCAGCCTTTTTAGGTTTTTTAACCGCCGTTGGGTGTTGTATACCTTTATAGGCTCGGCATTTCGACCTCAACTCGGTCGATTTTAGCTCGGTCAGCCTCTTTAGGTTTGTAGTTGTTGTATACCTTTATAGGCTCGGCATTTCGACCTCAACTCGGTCGATTTTAGCACGGACAGCCTCTTTAGGTTTTTAGATGCTTTTTACCTTTATAGACTCGGCATTTCGACCTCAACTCGATCGATTTCAGCACGGACAGCCTCTTTAGGTTTTTAGATGCTTTTTACCTTTATAGACTCGGCATTTCGACCTCAACTCGGTCGATTTTAGCACGGACAACCACTTTAGGTGTTTAGCTGTTTTAATTAACACAGTATTCTAGCGCAATTGAAAATGATTCTATTTATTTATTTTTCCGGGTGTGCCTCATTAAAACCCTCTCAGCCAAAACCTGGTGGGAAAAAGACCGAGATAGGAAAAAGAGTGCATCACCTATAACCTTAACTAAAATAAAACTTAAGGTGGGAAGTGTTCCATGTTCTTGGAACCAACTTTCCTGACAATTCTTCTAGCCTGTAGGCACCATTTCCCAGATTTTCAACTATCCTGAATGGGCCAGACCAGTTTGCTGCGAGCTTACCCTCTCTGGGGTCTTTTCTCGCGTCGTTTTGCAGTCTCAGCACTAAGTCACCTTGCACAAATTCCCTTGACTGCAACCTCGAGTTGTACTTCCGAGTTGCTTTTTGCTTGCATAGCTCGTCTCTGATTTTTGCCGCATCTCGGACTTCCTCAACCATGTCAAGCTCAACTCGGAGTTCTTCTTCGTTTTTACTTTGATCGTGATGCTGCCTTCGGAAAGAGAGTTCACCGAGCTCAACTGGAATCATTGCATCGGTTCCATAGGTTAGTTTGAACGGTGTTTCTCCCGTTGAAGATTGTGGTGAGCAATGGTAAGCCCATAGGATGCTTGGTAATTGTTCAACCCAAGCCCCTTTTGATTGTCCTAACCTTCTTTTGAGCTCGTTTAAAATAACTTTATTGGCTGCCTCTGCTTGGCCATTTGTTTGTGGATGCTCAACCGAGGTCACTTTATGTTTAATTCCGAGGTTGGAGTAAAACTCTCTAAGCTCTTTATCGGTGAATTGCTTTCCATTGTCTGTGACAACTGCATAAGGGAGGTCGTGCCTGCATATGATGTTTTTCCATACAAAATTCTGAACCTTTTTGGCAGTTATCGTAGCTAACGGCAATCCACTTGGTGAAGTAGTCCACACCTACCAGCAGGAACTTGATTTGACCTTTGGCGACTGGGAAAGGACCGACTATATCCATCCCCCACATAGTAAAGGGCCATGGCGAGAACATGGAGTGGAGCTCTTCCCCTGGAGCACGTGCTACGCTGGCGAACTTCTGACAGGGCTCACACCTATTAGTCCAAGTAGCACAATCCATTCTCATGGTTGGCCAGTAAAACCCTGCTCGCAGGACCCGAGCTGCCAGAGATCGGCCACCTGAATGCATTCCATAGATTCCTCGGTGCATCTCATCCATTACGTACTCAGACTGCTCCTTTGTTAGGCACTTCAGTAATGACCTGGAGAATCCTCTTCTGTACAGCTCACCGTCTAAGATGGTGTAATGGCAAGATTTCAGACGAATTCGCCTCGCCTCCTTAGGATCATCAGGCAGTTTGTCCGAGGTTAAATACTCCCAAATCGGTGTCATCCAGCCACGATCATAGTGCTCGGTCATTGTTACTTCGGCACTTTTTATGCTTGGTTCGAGAAGGTTTTCCTGAATGAAAGTTCTTAGTTGGCCAGCTTTTTTGGTGCTAGCCAATTTGGACAACAGATCGGCCCTGGAATTTTCTTCTTGAGGTATATGCTCAATAGAGAAATGATCAAATTCCAAAACTAGGCTATTAACCTTGCAGAGATATCTGGTTAGTTGGGGGTCCTTTGTTTGGTAATTACCCGAGACTTGTCCTGTTACAAGCTGTGAGTCACTTCGGCATTTTAATTCCTAGACCCCAACTTCCTTAGCTAACATTAGTCCTGCAATAAGGGCTTCATATTCTTCTTGGTTGTTTGAAGCAGTAAACCCAAACTTTAAAGATTGCTCCAGGATTAGGTCATCAGGTCCATCGAGAATTATTCCAGCCCCGCTTCCCTTCAAGTTAGATGATCCGTCCACATATAGGAGCCAGATGAAAGATTCCGACCTCGGTTTAGAAGAGAGCTCGACAATGAAGTCGGAGAGGCATTGTGCTTTCATCGGCCCCCTCGGCTCATATTGCAAACCGAATTCCGACAATTCTACTGACCAAGCTATCATTCGTCCGGCTAGATCGGGTTTTCTGAGCACCTGCTTTATTGGATGATCAGTTTTGACTATGACTTGGTGCGACTGGAAATAGGGTCGTAACCTCCGAGCTGCCATAACTAAGGCGAGGGCCAGTTTTTCAACTACTTGATATCGCGTTTCTGCGTCTTTCAGGATCCTACTCACATAGTACACCGGCATCTGTTGCTCCTCTTCTTCCTGGATAATCACTGCACTGATTGCACAATCATTGATAGATAGGTACAAGTATAGATCTTTGCCGAGCTGAGGCCGAGTGAGGATTGGGGGAGATGCTAGGAAGAGTTTCAGGTCTTCAAAGGCCTTCTCACACTCTTCAGTCCAGACGAAATCCTTTGGTTTTTTCAAGAGCTGGAAGAAAGGTCTTGCTTTTTCTGCAGACTTCGGGAGAAAGCGGGATAGAGAGGCTAATCGACCGGCTAGCCTCTGAATTTCTTTCACATTCCGAGGACTCCACATTTCCATAAAAGCTTTGCATTTATCCGGATTAGCTTCGATCCCCCGGTGTGTTAGCATATATCCTAAGAACTTTCCTCCTTGTGCACCAAAGGAGCATTTTTCTGGATTTAACCTCATGTTGTATTTTCTGAGTTGGCTGAAAATTTCTTCGAGGTCGACTGGATGTTGGCTTGGGTCATCGGATTTCACCACCATATCATCAACATATACTTCTAAGTTCTTTCCGATTTGGTTGGCAAAAACCTTGTCCATAAGCCTTTGATATGTTGCACCAGTATTTTTTAAGCCGAAAGGCATTACCCGATAGCAGTAGTTTGCCCCATCAGTCATAAATGCCGTTTTTTCTTCATCGGGTGGATACATCCTGATCTGGTTATAGCCTGAGTACGCGTTCAAAAAGGACAAAACTTTGTATCCTGAGGCCCCGTCCACCAGTCTGTCAATGTTGGGAAGAGGATAAGAATCTTTTGGGCATGCCTTGTTGAGATCGGTGTAGTCAGTGCACATTCGCCATTTACCGTTGGCCTTTCTAACTAACACCATGTTGGCCAGCCAAGTAGTGTATTTCACCTCTCTGATGAAATTTGCTTTGACCAGTTTGGAAGTCTCCTCAGCTACTGCTCGACGCCTTTCCTCGCCAAGTTTCCTTTTTCTTTGAGCTACAGGCTTGGCTTCGGGACATACGGACAGCCTATGGCACATAAAATTGGGGTCTATACCAGGCATATCCGATGTCTTCCAAGCAAACAGATCGGCATTCTTTCTTAGGACCGCATGAAGCCTTTGTTTGAGCGAGGGGTCAAGTTGACTACCGATTTGGGTGCATTGTTCGGCTTGGGCTCCCAACTGGAACATTTCTAAAGACTCTGTTGGTTCGGCTCTGGACTCGTACATCTCCGTCCTTGGGTCTAGTTCAAACATGCTGACCGAGCTGGCTGAAGTTACCGAACTGACCGAGCTTACCACCTCTGCTTTATCATCCTCGACTTTCTTTGCGATATCCTGGTGGCGGGTAACCTTTAGGCTATCAACATAGCATTGCCTGGCTAGCCTTTGGTCAGCCCGGACTGCGACTATATCTCCGGATTCGGTTGGGAATTTCATTGTCAGGTGCGGGGTAGAGACAATCGCCCCGAGTTCATTCAAAGTCGGTCTTCCAATAAGGATGTTGTACGACGTGCTGGCATCTACAATAACGTACCTGACGGATACTGATTTGGAGAGTCTTCCTTCTCCAAACGTTGTTAAGAGGTCTATGTAACCTCGGGTTTTGACTTGCTCCCCGACGAACCCTACTAGCTTGTCTTCTTGCTCTTTTATCAGCTTTTCTGGAATTCCGAGCTTCTTGAAGGTTGCCAGGTACAGGATGTCGGTCGAGCTCCCCTGGTCAATAAGTGTTCGTTTGACCGAGAAGTTGGCTAGTTCGACCGTTATCACCATTGGGTCGTCTTGATTTGGATCCACCCCTCGGAAATCATCATCCGTGAACGTTATTGGAGGTCTTGCTCTTGTAGGCCTTCCAGACACTGCGTTGACAGGCCGGAGGGCTTTTACATGACGCCGTCGAGCTGAGCTCGTCGTTCCTCCTCCTGCGAATCCTCCCGAGATTGTGTTGATGATCCCTCTGGTTCCTCCTTCTGATTCTTCATTAGGAGTTCTTTGGTTATCTAACCGGTCTCCGCCCTGATTGTTTCCTTGCATGTTTGCATCTCGGTTACGATTGTCGTAACCGTGTCTTCGTCGTCTTCGACCGGGTCTTCCGCCTCCATTATCATCTCGGCGGACGAAACGATCAAGACGACCTGCTTGTACCAAGTCCTCAATTTTTTTCTGGGTTGTTCTACAGTCTTCAGTGGAGTGACCATAGGTTTGATGCCACATGCATTCTTTGCTTCTGTCAACATTGGCCGGTGTTTTGGACGGTCGAGGTAAGGTGAGTAACTCGGTGTTGCACACCTCCTGGAGGATGGCTGCCTGAGACCGGTTTAACGGGGTATAAGACTAGTACCTGGGTCGCCTCTCCGAGAATTCCCTTTCATTGGTCTTTTGGGTCCTTTGTGAATCAGACCCCCTGTTTTTCTCTTTGTTCGAGACCGAGCTCTTGTCCTCGAAGCCTCTTTCTCTCCTTTTGAATTCCACCATCTCTTCCGAGTTCATGAAACCTATAGCCTTTTCCTGCAACTTCAAAATCTCTCGGTGGTTTTCGAGATAAATACTCAAAGAATGGTCCTGGCTTTAGACCGCCCATGATGGTGTGAAGGCAGAGTTCCGAGCTCATGTTGGGAATTAAGATCTGTTTAGCATTAAAACGAGCCATGTAATCTCTGAGTGATTCGTTCATTTCCTGTTTAAAATTCACCAGCGAGACTGAGTGCCTCTTATGCCTTCGGCTTGCTGCGAATTGTGCGGTGAACTTAGTTACAAGCACATCAAAGGAATCAATTGACCGAGGTGGAAGATTCGTTAACCAGGTTAAAGCTGGGCCTTGCAAAGTGGTTGGAAAAACTTTGCACATGACAGCTTCCGATCAGTCACCAAGTAAATAGAAGAAATAAATGATTCCACGTGCTCGGTTGGGTCAGTGGTGCCATTGAATTTATCGATGTTAAGGGGCTTAAAATGGCTAGGCACGATTACCTCATCAATGTCATCCGTGAATGGCAACCTCGGACGTCGGTCCGATGTCCTTCCCTTTTGGCTAGTCTTTTCTGTACGAGACTTAACTTCTGAAGCCCCAGGGGGAGGTTTGGTTTTGGAGGCTCGGTTAGTTTCCCGAGGAGAGGGTGCGTAGGAGGGATCTTTTTGGCCAGCCTCGGGTGAGGATTGCTCTTCGTCAGAAGGTGTCAGGGACCTTTCTCTTTTCCGAATTCTTAAAAGCCTCTGATTTTGTGCACGTATCTCCTCGTTCTCCTTCCGCAGCTGCTTTAGCTGTTCCATAACTTCTCCTAGTCGAGGGTTATCTTCATTGACGGGGGAGGAAAGATGATTGTCGTGGTTCCGGACGTTTGAGGCCTCATGATCTTCATGATTCATGCTGTTCGCCCCTCCCCGCGGACCATTCCGTGTGGTCACCATCAAGCTTTCTTGTGGAACCGGGGAAAGTTTTTCCTCGGCCCCACGGTGGGCGCCAAATAGGAGTAGCTGAGCTATTCCCATCAGTGGAGGAAGTGGCACCATTTGCACCACCACCGCCATGAGAGGAAGAGGGAGAAGGACGAGGAGAGCCCCCAATCGGACTGATTTCAGGCTCCACGGTCTGAACCCCAGAAGAGGCATTCTGGGATACCTCGAATGAAGTCTCCATGAATGAAAAATCAGAAATCAAACTGGAAGACAGAAGAGATGAGCAAGACGTACCTCGAATAGGAAGGGAGTACCAAAGCTTGGACCAGAAAGGACTCGAGAAGGAGAAGAGTCTAGGGCTCAAGGAAGGTGAAATCCCGTGCCAGGGGCTCGTCCAAATTTATAGGAAAAAAAAAACGCAACGTCTTCTCGGCGAATTAATGATGGTTGTTGGCGTGCGAGAGAAGGGGAACGTCCCTTCAAGTCTGATCGAATTCGCCGACTAATGGAAAGGAAACACGTGGCAGAAATGTCAGAATGTACACTGCCACCAAGGAAAAATATGAGCACGCAACTACAGCGCAGGTCTCGGAAATGATGCCATAAAGGCCACGCGTCACACAGAGCAACGTCTCTTTTCCATCTCGGGAACCGAGAAAGTATGGCCTCAGTACGAAACTCAGGCGATCACCTCCACCTCAACTAGCCTCGGCTCCTTCAAAAAAAGCTTCCACGCAATCAGCTCGAAGCTTGGGGGGCTTGTGTATGAGCCGAGATGTAGAGCTCGGTACCTCGAAGCGTCAAGCTCGGTAGCCCGAGCTGCTCACCGGGTTGGAGGATATGTATATATATATACCGAAGTATGAAGCTCAGCCAATTACCTCGCCGAGCCGAAAGACCAAAGATGAAACCAAGTTCCTAAGCTCGGCTAATGTCATGAAAGCTTATACGCTTTACTAGCTCAAAGCTTGGGGGGCTTGTGTACTGGCCGAGGAATGAAACCTGGCCACCGAGCTTGAATACCCGGCCCAATCCGGAAATTAAGGATGAGAAGTTAATATTACCTTTAATAATCCTGATATTATCTGAAACAACCTTATCTGGTTAAAAGAGATAATATCCCCTAAATTAAGGGATAAGATATTGATATTACCCTTAAATAAATCCTGATATTATCTTAAACAATCTTATCCGGTTAAAAGAGATAATATCCCTTAAATTAAGGAAATCACATCTCAAAGAAGATTTAAGAGATAAAAGGAGATAAATCCAGATCTCTAAAAAATATGGGGATCCTATTATAAAAGGAGGAGAACCTAAGAGAGAAACTCACTTTTCACTGAATCCCGGTGACTCTCCCTTAAGCGTATTAGAGAAACTAGCTCGATCAAGAGACTATTGAAGAGTCCTTGCTCGCTGGTATTCCTCAGATACAAAATTAGGGGATCGATATCACCGCATGATCAAGGGTTGAACCTAGAACTACGTCTGGCTTTTATTCTCATCGGGATATGTAGGACCGGAATCCGATATTCTATCAAGCCATAATCTAAAACAACCTCCATTGTTCACTCTTGGTTTAAATGTTCTACGACGAGATTCCGGCAAGCCGGATCTCGACAGGAACAACTACTATGACTATCACTTCATCCATCCTAATTTCACAAACTCACCCAAATTCCAATAACAAACAATAAAGCAATGATTATTTAATCAGAAAATGGCACTGAAAAAGCTACCGTTTTGCGCATGCGAGGGAATTCGCTGGGCTTGAAGTCATTGCGCGCTGATTTCTGAAGGCGGAGCATAAGAAGGTCGCCCTTAAGGTCAACAACCTGCTCGTTGATTTGTTCGGTGGTTAATGTTCTGATTTCCTTCATTTCCTCTTCTCTCTTTCCCATCATCACCACTTTCACTGCTGCTGCTGCTACCGATGCACTGCGCTTCGAGGGTGGAATGGAGCATAGCTGAATGCCACTGAAGGAAGATTTCCAAGTCAATATTGGTTTTGGAGGAAACGAAATGGTCCAACCAACTGAGAGGCTCAGCATTTTGCACGCTCTTCTCTTTTTCTCTATCAACTTCAGCGACCAAAGCAGATAAGCCCCTCCCCTTTTCGTTCTTTTTTAACTGAAAAAAAACTTACCTAAAAAATTTACCGGTACTACTTTAAAAAAAATAATAATTAATAGCTTGTATACTTGTGATGCGCAGGTATTTAATTATTATTATTATTATTATCGGTTATATTATTATTAATAATAATTTGAATTGTATCTTTAAATTTATCAATTTTTTTATCTTAAATTAAGATCAACGTATCAAATCCTTTCTTTACTTATTTCATAATTTGATTTCAACTTTTTCTTCTCACTCACACAGTTGCTACTCATTTGTTTTCAAGCGTTTTAATTAATAAACAAAGTGATAAGCAAAAGTCTTAAAAAATCTTGTCTATAATTTGAGAACAGAAAAAAATTGATTTTTTATTATTTTAAAATGATATTACAATACGTAATATAATTATTAAGTGTTTCTCATTGATTATTACCAATGATTAACTAATCATCCTAAATTGTATAATTGATCCACATATCCTCCTTGCCATCAATATGATGGAGTGGAATAGAGAAATTTAGTATGATTATCAAAGATTTTGGTTTTGGAAAATGACGATTAAAATACATATAGATATCATAAGAGTTTGATGTCGGAAAATCCACTCAAGATGAGAAAATAAATTCGTAATCAACATGTAAATACAAATTAAGGAAGAATGACAAAATTTTGAGGAATTGAGAATAGAATGGAGAGGGAAATAAAAACAGAGATAGGGAGATTGAGGAAGAAATGGTTTTCGGAAATTTAAGATTATGGATAGATGAAGAAGGAACTGCAATAAACTCTGTCTGCTCTCGGTAGCATATAGTAATCATCTCATAGAGGGATGATCATCTCCGAAAAACACGACAGCTACACATGCATTAGATGTACATAACTAATTAAAAATTTGTTTTAATATTAAATAAGAAAATTCTCAAAACTTCCACAGCTTGTCACCTCCCCATTCACGGGTCATTCACAGTATAGAATGGAGAGGGAAATAAAAACAGAGATAGGGAGATTGAGGAAGAAATGGTTTTCGGAAATTTAAGATTATGGATAGATGAAGAAGGAACTGCAATAAACTCTGTCTGCTCTCGGTAGCATATAGTAATCATCTCATAGAGGGATGGTCATCTCCCTAGCAAAATGGATTATGTCTTTATATATTGATAGATAGATAAATGTCATGACCCAAATTTTGATTATTTTCACATAATTCTGTTTTCATTAGGGCCTTTGTTTTCACTTAACGCTCTTTCAATCAAGAGTTGTGTCATTTCAATTCCCTATCGTTATTTTTTTATTTTTTATTTTGCTTTTTTCAATATATTGGAACACAGCGTGTTCAACCACCTTTATCAAATTCACACAACTAAAATATGTTTTTTTTTCCACATTTTTTTTTACTCACACTCACGTTGATATGATCCAATCAAAATAAAAATGAAGATGTATATATAAAAAAATCATGTGAAAATATATTATAAATTCATATACTAATTTAAAAAATTAGCCCCGTGGATAAAAATATTTAAATTATTATATTCGCATTTAAAGTATTAACTTCAATATAAATATTATAGATTGTACATAATCATATGCATCTAGGTATACATATAAGTATGTTTTCATCTAAAATTTTCAACCCCGTCTAAGATGCTTCAAATTTGAACATGATGTCATATTAATAATAATGCTATTACGGAAGAATTTCTTTCATCTGCTTCCAAATTTAACATTATTTTTCTTCCTCCCTCAATTCAAATCTTTTAGCATAACTTTATTTTCATTAGGGTCAGTGGGCTCTAACTTTGATTGTCATTTTCGATAACATTAATAACTATTTCCAAGAGTTGTGATCTTTTCATTTACTGTATTTATTTGTCTACTTCTTCCAATGTATTGGGGCAATTCACTTAATTTCCCAAATTCACTAAATGACCTCCCAAGCAATATTTGTGTCCTTCTCATTCTATATCTTTATTTTGTTGTTTGTTATAAATGTATTGGAAACCAATGTATTTAAACATCTTTCTCAAATACACACAATACATTTAAACATCTTCTTGAGAGCATAGAAAACTTCATGAGCTATGATAATATTTATTGTCTTGGATCAGCCTCATACAAATGCATGCTAGTTCTTTTTGGTTAGAAATTTATTGTTAGATATTTATTGTATTTTATTTAGAAATATATATTTTCCTTCATTTCATTTATAATTTTGTCAAAATTGACAAAGGAAAATCCATACATACGAATGATTGATGCTAGTATAAAAGTTACGGTTGTTCTTAAGTTGAGGGTCAACTAGTATGCAAGCGTTATTATTTTATATAGTTGGGTATTCAAAGTCACTCAAAAGTTAAATGCTTCACATCATTGCATTCAATCAAAAGACTGTCACACCGAAGAGTATCTCTAGCAGTAGGTTGGATCCTCCTACCCTACATTAAAAAAAATTCAAGAAGTTCAAATATTAGTCATGAAAGAAATTGTAAAAAACATATAGTTAAAAAATATTAAGCAGTAGTTATAAATAATACTTTCTCATCTAAAAACGCCACCTCTACATTATCTCCCAGTTGAGGCTGTAAGAAATTTGGTGTTTCCAAAGCCGTAGCACTCTACTTTGATCTTCCATTTATCTTTTAATGGTGAAAGGTCACTGATAAATTTAATTTTAGCCATGAGCGGAAGATACAAAAACAAACTCTAGATAAACAAACTTTCTCGGCATATGCTTAATTGAATTTTATATTTTTATTTGATCGTGTACATTTTTATGGTACCTCTATTAGGTTGGGTGAATAATAAACTAACATCGGGAATATAGGAGAAATAAATCAAAGATTTGAGTAAATTACATTGGAAAATCATTTATCGTCTTGGAATTGTTTATTTGCTTTGAAAATATATATAAATCTATAAATATTCTAATTACATAGATTTAGTAGTAGCTCAAACATGGATTTTAACATATATCTATAAAGTTCATGTCAAGGAAAAAAATAGATAAATATATATATATATATATATATATATATATATCTATAAAGTAGTCTTATTTTCCGCAAATGTATTATAATTATTTATAATAAAAAAATTATAAATATATAAAATTATTTTATTTGCTTTAAAATACAATATTGGAAATAGTGTCATATTTTATCGATATGAGCTAAAGTTATGATAACAACTTTTATTCATAATAATTTATGAATCTTTTTTTATCATAATTCATGTACAACAATTTGTTTTTAATTGCTTTAAGTAAATAATTAAATTGGAAATTATTGATAATCTTCAATATCAATGTATTTATAATATTTATTATTTATTTATATAGATATTGATGGGAAGAGAAAAAGGCAAGAGCCCAAATAGAGAGAAAAAAGAAAGTTTAGTCAAACATATTGATGATTGACAAATGTACAGTCCTAATAAATGCAAGCATTGTAGATGAAGCAAAGAAAAGAATAAAATGACAATTAACAAATAAAAATTAAAAAGTAAAACTTTTCAAAAAAAATGGCATGATGCCACCTCAATATACAGTAAAATAGGCTATCCACCTTTTATATTAGTATAGATATCCATCAAATTTATAAATGTGTGACATGTGAAGTCTTTTAAAATTCTATGTTTGTGTACTTTTCTTCATTTTACATGATGGAAATTCGTCATAGGTCATACAATGCCATTGATGGGACAAGTAAGATGGTTAACGTGATACATAAGCAAATAAATGGACATTGAAATTGAAAGGAGGGACTACATGTCTTGCGTTTGTAAATTAGAAGGATCAGATGATTAATTTATTTTTTTAAGGACCAAAGTGTGCTTCGTGGATTTTTTTCAGGATCAATTTAGATCTTTACTAGAAGAAGGTAGGTCAACGTTTAGTGTGTGTTTGGATTTGTTAAAAAAAATTAATGATTTCCATATCGATATATGCACTAATTATAATGTAGATGGAGATGTTTGGTGCAATTTTTAGAATCAGTAGAATCGAAGGATCGGAAAGAAGAACAATTCAAGGTTTAACTGATTCAACCTGTGGTCAAGTTAGGGATGGCAATCCGGACCCTGCCCGTCGGGTACCCGCAAAAAATACCCATGATGGGTAGGGTAAAAATCCGCTTTTTGGGTATGGGTATGGCACGAGTAATTACCCACAAATCTAAGAGGGTATGGGTGCGGGTACGAGTACGAGTACCTTAGTACCCACCCCGCCCCATACCCGCATATATATATAAAGTTAGGAATTATGATGACTTTTAGAACTCAAAGCCTTTTATCTCTGAAAATGTGCATTTGAGAAAAACAAAATCTTAATCTAACAACTTGTACTATCCCTTGACACACCTTTTCATTAGCCTTTTCTGAATGTTGATTATGTACGGGGAGATATAAAGAAGTTTTCATAAACTTGATGAATTAACCAAAACATATGTAAAAATAAAGCCAACTTTCTCAAATATTTCTACCACAGAGAGATTTGATCTTATAAAGGATAGAGCATTAATACTAAATACAAACGACCATATATATATATATATATATATGAATAATCTTATTTGTAACAATTTTCTTAGATGGTTATAACTCCTTTATCAATGATACCAATGACATACATTCAAAGTCTGAGTTGGATAATACTTGGAAGAGAAGGTATTGCCTAGGAGTGTTACATTTGATATACTTGGATGGTGGAAAACAAATGGGATCAAGTTTCCAACATTGTAAAAAATTGCTAAGGATATTATGGCCATCCCAATTTCTTCTGTTGCTTCTGAATCTACTTTTAACACAGGAGGTAGATTGTTGAGTCCTCATCATTCTAGGCTTCATGAGAATACTTTGGAGGCGCTTATGTGTGCACAAAGCTAGGTAAAGCATGATAAGGAAGGTAATGAATGTTGCATTAACATATTTGTTTAATGAAATTTGTGTTCAGTCTAACCATTAATTTAACTTTTTGTTCTAGCTTCTATTGATATAATTGGACCAAAGTAATTTTTACACATGAAATACAAACATTTGCGCTCTTTTCAAGACTCTGATTCAGAAGATGAGGTAAGATAATCTAACACTTTGTTATTAATTATTGCTTTACAAGTTTATAATGTATAACTAATAACTAATATAATGTATCTTTTTTATTTTACAGGTTTTGGACAACATCGGCATATCAGCTCGGGAATTACAACTTGATGAATTTATTGTTTTGGATGCTTATTGCTATTTACTTGTTTTGGATATTTTACATGTTTTTATTTAGTATAATACACTGGTTTATAATGTTTCATGAATACATTTGAAACATCGTTGTATGGTTTTTAAATAAGTTATGATCTTTTGTTATTTATTTGTTTTCTTTGTTAAAGTGCAGGTAATGGGTGCGGGTGTGGGTACTCGGGTACCCAGATGGTACGGGTAAGGATACTGAGGTTGCTACCCACGAGGGTACGAGTCTGGGTACGGGTAATTTTTTAAAATGCGAGTATGGGGACGGGTACAATAGTACCCTACCCAAACCCTACTCATTGACATCCCTAGGTCAAGTCGAGGTGTATATATAATTACAAATACACATTAATAAAGAGAACAATCAAGTCAAATTTCAATCCAAGTCTCTTTTAGTACCAAGTCCAAATTATTCAATTGCATATTTAATAATCAGTTGTTATATTTTCAACATTGAAATGTATTAAATGCAACATGTAAGAGCTCTCAACCAAGGTGGATTGGGTCTAGATGGTGCCCCAGTCCCAAACAAATCACACCAAAAGTACCTTCATTTTAAAAAAGGAGAATGTTATGACACTCGTTAAGAAACCAAGAAAAGAAACTTTTTATGGGGAATTTGTGCATTTAATATATGAAAAGGTGAAATATCTATTTTTACAACAAAAACTTACTTTTATTGATAAGAGTGTCATAAGGACACTCTTTAGCATGACTCTTAAAAAAAACTGAAACAATGAACCGGTAGATTTATAAAAATCAGTTTTATGATAGCTTAACCGCTTTTATGCTTGTTTAACCAATTTTTTCATGGTCAAACCGCTTTCTCGGTTCTCTAGTCCAACAAGCAGCGGGTTCCGGGAATTGCTTCGTTTCAAAAATCTTTGAACTTGATAAAGGAACCAATGACCATCAGGTTTGATTCGGTTCAAATCATAACAAAAAAAATACGAACCAATTTAATTTGTTCGGTTCAGATTTTCGGGGTCGTCAAATTATTAGTTCGGGTCATATACCCATAAACTTTCCAGAATAACATATTAGTCTTACTACCTTTCATGGATAAAATGTTTAAAAATAGTCCACAACCTGACACACTCTAGTTAGTACCCGAATATATATATATATATATATATATATATATAATAAAAAAAAATTTGAAACTATAAATTATATATAAATATTAAAATATAATATATACTAA
The DNA here is from genome assembly GCA_030762895.1 of Sophora flavescens. Taxonomy (NCBI): domain Eukaryota; kingdom Viridiplantae; phylum Streptophyta; class Magnoliopsida; order Fabales; family Fabaceae; genus Sophora; species Sophora flavescens. The sequence goes on along the minus strand of CM061068.1, from coordinate 56,296,536 downwards.
ACATTAAGGTATTATATATATATATATATATCAAATTTTAACCATATAAATATTAAAATATTAATATATATATAAATATATATATATATATATATATATATATATATATATTAAAAGAGTCAACAACATGACAAACTCTATATTTAGTTTTGACTGTTACAAAAACAGTAAAAGTCGAGTTCCCAATTATATTATAGTATTAATATTGATGATAATAATAATAATAATAATAATATATGTAAACAATTTAAGCAATTAAGTTACTTTTTAAAAAAAAAGAAGAAAGCCCCAAAAAAAAAAACACATGACGACTACCTAACGTTTCTTTCAAGCTTTAGAATTAATTTCCAGGAAAGGAATCACATAGTAGCTTTATGCCCCAAACTTCCCGAAGAACACGGTAGCTTTGCTACCTTTCGTGGCTAAAAATATTTAAAAACAAAAAAATATAAACTTTAAAAAGTCAATAATAAAATAATATAAAAGTCGAACCAATCAAAATTAGTTTGGTCGGACCCGAAAATATGAATTAATATATATAAATATATATAAATAAAAAATATAAAAAGTATTAAAATAATAAAGTATTAAATTCTATATAAAAATAAAAATATAATAAATATAAAATATTAGTATGTATATATATAAATATTAAAATATAGTAATTGTTTCGTTTCCAAAATCCTTGAACCTGATAATTGAACCGATGATTATTGAGTATGGTTTGGTTTGGTTCGGACCCTAACACAAAAAAATACAAACCATTTTAATCGGTTATGTTCAGATTTTCATGTTCATCAAATTATTGGTTCAGGTCTCATGCCCCTAAACTATCTCGAAAAATACGGTAGCTTTACTATCTTTCATGGTTAAAACATTTAAAAACAAAAAAAAAACTTTAAAAAGTCAATAGTAAAATAATATAACAATCCAAACCAATCAAAACTGGTTCGGTTTGGTTTAGTTAGTACCCGAAAATATTTATATATATATATATATATAACTATAAAAAATATTAAACTATAAATTATATATAAATATTAAAATATAATAAACACTAAACATTAAAGTATATCTTTTGGTTTTTTTTATAACAGTCTACTTTTATGTTCATATTTTCGGGTTGATCAAATTATTGGTTCAGCTCTCACGCCCCTAAACTTTCCCAAAGAACATGGTAATTTTACCATCTTTCATGGTTAAAACATTTAAAAAAAATATAAACTATAAAAAGTCAATAATAAAATAATATAAAATTCCGAACCAATGAAAACTGATCTAGTTTGGTTTGATTTGGTTTAGTTAGTACCCGAAAATATTAATATATATATATAACATATATAAAAAGATAAAAAAATATTAAACTATAAATTATATATAAATATTAAAATATAATAAATACTAAACATTAAAGTATATACTAATTTTAAAAATATATAATTATTAAAATATTAATATATTAATACATTGAATAAAGGGGATCCATATTCACTATTCATTGACACGTGTTGGACCCATATTTGTTTGGGCGTCATTTTCCTTTTTTCTTTTAAATCAAACACACAATCCCATGAGTGCCAGTTGAGCGGGTCCCACATGCAGTTTCCAGATTTTATTTTCTTTAATATTATTTATTATTATTTAATATTAATTATAATTTATTAGTTTTGCTTGTCATGTACGTTGGAGAAACGTGTAACTATAATGGATGTAACATCACCTCTTCTTCTCACTTCTTCACACTCAACCAGTACCATTTCCATTCTTTCCCTTCCTTCTCTCTGACCAAGGACGACTACCACGGACCACCAAGAAGAACCAACGAGGAGCAAGAAGGACGACGAGCTCCAACGGCGGCGGCGACGGGTTTCTATACGCCTGTAAGGAGCCAAGGACTTCTATCTCCTAGGTTCCTCTCAACTGGTTGAAGGTTTTGCTCTCTCTCTCTCTCTAAGATTCAATATCTCTTCTTATTGTGAAATAACTTGCCCTGCATTTGTTTCATTATGGCTCTGGTTTCTTGATGAATAATGGGGTTTTACTTTGGAGGGCATTTTATTGTTCTTATTATCTTATACATATTCTGGGTCTATGATTTGTGGTATCCATTGAGGATCTGTTGTGGTCAGCAATTTCATGAAATGGGTAAGTGATCAGCCTCTGGCTCGACTAGTTTTTGACTAGTAAAGACCATTGTTTTATTCGAGTTTAATCTCGTTTTCGCCCAAATTAGACTTGGTTGTCTTCAAGCAATATTTTGAGTCTCTAGAGTAGTTTTAGGGTAATTTAGCTGATTTAGAGTCAAATAAAGCACTTACTGCTATTTCTTGTTTTCAGGTTAATAAAGAGAAGCAATTTTGGGATTATTCGCCCCGCGAGAGGCTACTAGCCTTGCGAGCCTGAAGCCTTGCTGTGCCAGAAGTGCCATCCTCTTTGTCTCGCCATGCGAACTATGTCTCGCCTCGCAAGCCTGGAAGTCAGAAAGCATCACGGTCAGCCCATGATGCCCATCACGGGCATGATGAGAAGACCTTGAAGGATAGAGACCATCACGGCCTAGCCGTGATGAAGGTCATGGCCATGACATATAAGCACCCAAAGTCAGAAGTGATCACGGCCTGCCCGTGATAGGCATCACGGCTGTGACAAACTGAAGTTTGAAGTCTCACCTCGCGGACTGCTCTCTCGCCTCGCGAGAACCCAATTTGAACTCGCGCCATAATTAATATTCGCGTCGCGAGAGTATTCTCGCCTCGCGAGCACGCGCAGATCCTGGGCTTATAAATTGTTGTTTAGGGCAGAAACGAAGGATCCATCTTTTATCTTCTCTTCATCTTCTTTTCCTTTTAGATAGTGACGGCTGCGAATTAGGTTTCGTCATATTTGTAATGGAGAACTAACTCCCTTGGATTGATCTACTGTAACCGGTTTGCATTGCCACTTGAGGTTCTGTAATTCCTATTTGAATTGCTAGTCTCTTTCAATATTGTTCTGTATGTTCTGTTTGCTTAATTCAGAATTGTATAGAATTAGTATTGATTTGTTTCTATAATGTTATGTTCCTCTACTTAATCGCGTTTGCTTAATTCGCGTGTGTTCAATCGTGTTTGCTTAATTCACGAGGGCTTCACCCCGTTTGCTTAATTCGGGAATTAGGAACATATATCTCGTAGTATCAATTTCGCTTGTTAATTGATGTTACAATCGAAAGGGGATTAGAATCCGCTTAGGGCTTGGAATTATATGAATTAATGATAGTGGGAAACCGAGAACAATAGATTGGTCATTTCAATTATTGACAATCACTTATTTGCATTATTTTCTTAATTGTTTTCTTTATTTAATTTCAAATCCAACCCCCCAAAACTGACTTTTCGGCGAATAACAACCCAAGAGTCATTGTGAGACGATACTCGAGTTGTCGCACCCTAACTACATATTTTTGTAAACCACTCGCTTTTTGACGCGTGCGCGACAGCGTGTCAAAAATTGGCGCCGTTGTCGGGGACTCTTGTTGTTATTGACAGAAAATAAAATTTAAAAAAAAAAAAGAACTTTTGCATTGCTGAATTAGTTATGGCTGCTTTGTCTGGTTGTGAACCTTAGTACGGATAACTATATGCAAAATTATATGCCTAATGTCTATCCCATGGATAATTGCATGCATGATTATATGCCTAATGTTGATTATAATCTACCACCTTGCATATATTATCCTAACTTTGATGAGCCACCACCATGCATATGTTATCCTAATTTTGCTGGAGGTTATGAGTCTAGTAGTGATTGTGGCATGTTTGGAGTGAATGATCATTTTAGCCAACAAAGTGGAGGACATAGTAGCTTGGATGAGATAGCTTCTATGGTGCAACAAACGGCAGAGCTCACTCTTCAACTCCAACAAGCAAGTCTCCAGGAAATGGCACAAGACATGCTTGAACACCAACGGAGGACAGAAGCAAGTCTTCAGGATTTGGCCGCTCAAATTGGTCACATTGCCTCCGCCTTGACCACACTGCAAACTCAACGTCTCCTTGAAGAACATACAGATTCACAAATAGTTGTTCTTGACAATACTTCTTTTGAACATGATTTTAATAATAATGTCAAGAACACTATTACTGATGAACTGTGTGTTTAATTTCCAGACATTCAAGCTTTTTCTGATTCAGTTTGTTGTACTATATGTACTGACTGTACTAACACTAACCCTTGTGTGGTGTGTGCTGAGATTTCTGCATGTATAGCAGGTGATGGATTTGTCAGCGCAGTGAATGAAGATCGTGCAGAAGTTGAAGCAGCACCAGAGACCCTCGACACCTGTTTGCCACCTCCCACTGTGGTACAACCGGTGATGGAGTTCAAACCTCTGCCTGAGAGACTGGATTTTGCATCCTTGAATATGAAGACACTATGGCCAGTCCAAGAGGTTGAACCCCAATTTTATTGGGAGGATTTTGTTGACTTTGTTGACCAGGAGGTCAACTCTGACCCAAGAGGGAGTGAGAAGTCCCCCGCACTTGGAGGAGTTACCATGATTATCAGGTGCCCACTCCCATACTTATGCTACAAGCCATGGGATCCGGGAGGATCATATCGCACTTTGAGCATCCCGTGGCCGCTGTATCACAGACAGTGGGATCTCGGTGGAACCACCTCCATGAGTTTTTCTAAACCCTTTCCTTTTTAATTGTCCTTGCTTTGTTTTTGTTTTGTTTTTCTTTTAGCTCTTGAATAATTTGAGAAGATCAAGAGTAAGTGTGTGAGTCTTGTGTCGGCAAGCTTGCTGGAATTTGATTGAATTCTGCATAGATGGATTGCATGATAATTGTTGACTATTGATGATTTTTCCCCCTAGGTTTTGAAATTGAAAATTGATCCCCATGTGAAAAATTGAAAATTGAACTTTAAGATATTTCATTGTGATTGCATGATTTATGATAAGTTTGGAGTGATAGGGATGCACACACTAGGGATTGAATCTCGGTCGAACAATTTGCGGAAAAAATGTCCAGGTGAGGATTTGAGCCTCCAACATGTTTTTAACTGTGTGAATCACTTATGAGCTGCACTTTCCCGAATTTGCTTGAATCTCTTCATAGTTTGCATGTCTATGTGTTTGCATCAGATGATTTTGGTAATTTTCTTTGAATTAGCTACTTGGCCTAAATTGAACCAGTCCCTAATGCATGTTCCTTTGTTAGCCCCTTTGAGCCTAATTAGCCTACTATTTCTTGATGACCTTATGTTATGAGCCTAAAATCTGGAAAAAACCATGTTAACCCAATCTTAGGATTAGGAGAGCATGGAAGCTTAGCAAGAGAATGGTTGCAAGAAACTAAGTTTGGGGTGGCTACAAGGATATGATGTGTTGCTTGGGATTGAGACAAAGAAAAAAAATAAAGGTTGGAGCCAAAGGGCAAAGAAAAAAAAAAGAAAAAAAAAGTGCAAAAATGTCAAAAAGGGTATTGAAAGAAGAAGAAGGCTGTAGTCACCCAAAAGCAAAAAGAGAAAAAAAAATGGAAAAAGGAACTTGAGTGGAAATTCAATATATCAAAATGTTCATGCTCTCTTAGTTCCTAGGGACTTAAGCCTAGTACCTTTGAATATCCTACCCTTAGCCAGGCCCCATTACAACCTTAAAAGACCTTTTGACGTTGCATGCATGTTTTCGTGGGAACCGTGTCTGAAATGAAAATCAAATTCATGGGAAGTGCTCTTAAATGTGAAATTGAGTGAAATGTTGATAGCCTAGACAAAAAAACTGAGTGAATGAGCGAAACACTATATGCCCTTGTGAGGAAGGCGATTGTTTGAATTTGGTGATCTCCCTTTTGTGTGTAACTTGGATCCCTTGCTTAGATTACTGATTACATGAATGATGGGTGTCTCAATTGTTTAAAGTAAATGAATGTGGGGATTGTATTGTTGAAAAAGGGGGAATCATTGAGGAAAAATTGTTTTGTTGAAATTGCATGAAATCTGTGCGAATTTGATTGAATCTTCTAAGATTGCCAAGTTTGAGTCCTTTTTGAGTTTTAGTTTGCTTGGGGACAAGCAAAGTTTAAGTTTGGGGTATTTTGATCAGCCTCTGACTTGACTAGTTTTTGACTAGTAAAGACCATTGTTTTATTCGAGTTTAATCTCGTTTTCGCCCAAATTAGACTTGATTGTCTTCAAGCAACATTTTGAGTCTCTAGAGCAGTTTTAGGGTAATTTAGCTGATTTAGAGTCAAATAAAGCACTTACTGCTATTTCTTGTTTTCAGGTTAATAAAGAGAAGCAATTTTGGGATTATTCGCCCCGCGAGAGGCTACTCGCCTCGCGAGCCTGAAGCCTTGCTGTGCCAGAAGTGCCACCCTCTCTGTCTCGCCACGCGAACTATGTCTCGCCTCGCGAGCCTGGAAGTCAGAAAGCATCACGGTCAGCCTGTGATGCCCATCACGGGCATGATGAGAAGACCCTGAAGGACAGAGACCATCACGGCCTAGCCGTGATGAAGGTCACGACCATGACAGATAAGCACCCAAAGTCAGAAGTGATCACGACCTGCCCGTGATAGGCATCACGACTGTGACAAACTGAAATTTGAAGTCTCGCCTCGCGGACTGCTCTCTCGCCTCGCGAGAACCCAATTTGAACTCACGCCATAATTAATATTCGCGTCGCGAGAGTATTCTCGCCTCGCGAGCGCGCACAGATCCTGGGCTTATAAATTGTTGTTTAGGGCAGAAACGAAGGATCCATCTTTTATCTTCTCTTCATCTTCTTTTCCTTTTAGATAGTGATGGCTGGGAATTAGGTTTTGTCATATTTGTAGTGGAGAACTAACTCCCTTGGATTTATCTACTGTAACCGGTTTGCATTGCCACTTGAGGTTCTATAATTCCTATTTGAATTGCTAGTCTATTTCAATATTGTTCTGTATGTTCTGTTTGCTTAATTCAGAATTGTATAGAATTAGTATTGATTTGTTTCGATGATGTTATGTTCCTCTACTTAATCGCGTTTGCTTAATTCGCGTGTGTTCAATCGTGTTTGCTTAATTCACGAGGGCTTCACCCCGTTTGCTTAATTCGGGAATTAGGAACATATATCTCGTAGTATCAATTTCACTTGTTAATTGATGTTACAATCGAAAGGGGATTAGAATCCGCTTAGGGCTTGGAATTATATGAATCAATGATAGTGGGAAACCGAGAACAGTAGATTAGTCATTTCAATTATTGACAATCACCTATTTGCATTATTTTCTTAACTGTTTTCTTTATTTAATTTCAAATCCAACCCCCCCCCCCCCTAAAACTGACTTTTCTGCGAATAACAACCCAAGAGTCCTTGTGAGACGATACTCGAGTTGTCGCACCCTAACTACATATTTTTGTAAACCACTCGCTTTTTGACGCGTGCGCGACAGCGTGTCAGTAAGTGAAGTATTTGATAGTTTCGTTACATGCCTACAATCTATTTGAAAGAATGTGTAAGTGAACATCTTTGAGAAAGGTCAAATGTGCTGTGATAATTTCCCACCTCCCTCCAATTTCCCATTTCTTCTATTTTTTTTTGGCTCTTTTTTTTTATTTGATATTTCCATTTCTGATGAATATTGTGTTTCTAAGATCTTACTTCCTAGAATCAGATGGATTTCGTTTTTTTTCAATGGCCAATGTGAAACTTCAGTTTTACGTTATTTTGATTACACTTGATTTGATTTTATATGTCAGTTTCTTACACTTACTTTTGCCAAGAAGTTTCTATATCTTACTCCCTTGCTCAAATTTCAATTTTCTGACTATTATCTTGATTAATTCCAAAGTATTTTTGTGAGTACCTGGGACATGGTTGAAGGACTTTATAATAGGGCTGTTGCACCGCGCATGGCGGCGGTGGCGCGACGGCGAGAGGTTCATGCACCCCTTCCTTCATCTTTCTACTTTCTTTTCTCTTCGGATGCACCTCTTCTATTTTTTCCTTTTTCTTTCTACTTTCTTTTTCCTTTGATTATTTCCAAGTGCAGCATTGAAAGAGGTGAGGAGAAGGAACAAAAATAGGAACAAGCCAAGAACATGTGCGAGGTAATGATCTCTGCCACTGTTTTTTCCTGAAACAAAATCAAGTTTACATATAAAGCTCTGCATAAAGTTCCCTCTATCAAGAGGTTTTGAAAATTGTTTAATTATACAACCAGGTTTTTATGAGGCTTGACAATATTCTCACGGTGGTTTACAACTTCATTCTCAGTTAGCTCTAACATTGTAAATACCCAGTCTTACTCAATTACCATTACTAATGAACCTACAAAAGTGAAACGGCTTAAATATTTGCATTGGCAAATTGTTTTAACTGGAGTTCTATTTATTGGGCTATAATTATGCAGGACCTTAGAATCATTTTCTCCAGTTTGTTTGCTATATAATTCTTCAGCATTTTTTGTATCCTTATATCCATGATTTTGATGTGACTTGGATTTGAGTACATCGATCATTGGCACATTTGCTATATTTTGTATACTTAGCAGATAAATGACAGAGCTTATATATATAGAGAGAGAGGATGGATCAACTTACACCACTTCTGTTTGTGCACTTGGTTTTAATGGATTCTAATGCAATTTCCCATATTCATGAAGCATTTTGCTGTTTGACAAAGTTCCTCCTATTACTTATGTTATCTACAGTAGTTGAATTTCTTTTTCATATAACAGCAAAGAATTCTAATGTTAATGGTAGATGTGATAAAAAATAATAAAGGTAGAAGGTGAAGCGTATAATTATTGACATAAAGGTAAATGCAATTAATTCATTGGAAGCCTTGCATAATATCAAATTTTGTTCCATACCTTTGTGAAGTGTATAATTACTAAAATTATATTTTGTGAAGTCATATTTATGTGGTTATTATTTTATAATTTTAATTATTTACTTTTAAACCAAGACCCATCATTTGTGCAAGGCACATGCTAATGAGTTTTTGGGAGTGTGTTTTGATTGTTTTGTCATACTACTTAGTATCAACATTAGTCTTGCAAATTGCTAAGGTTATTTTTCATGCTTTATCTTCTCATTGGCTTCAATGGCAATGGTTTCAGCAGCTCAGGCTGTGACCATGACTTTGATAACTTTTTTATATATGTTGGGAACAATATTTGTTTCCAAATGATAACAAGTTTAAGGAATTTATGTTATTGTTGGTTTCTTTTTGCTTTGCAGTCTTAGAATCAAGCTCATGCTCATCAACTGAATTTAAAAGTTGGATAGTTTAAGGTTTGATTATGGAACAAAAGAGTAAGGTATGTTATGAGATGGTTTAAGACTAATTTGATGGTTTTCATTTCACGGGTGTTCAATTTTTGTAATTTTTTTTTGCAATCATTTATATTTACTTTTTGCTTAAATTTTGCTATAGATTATCTACATTCTTCTCCAGACTCAAATTAGACTATAAAAAAGATATGTTCTACTTTTCCAGATTTGTTCTATTGGATGTATGGATGATTTTATAAGTTGTTTCTTCTCTAAATGTTTTGGTTTTGAAAGGCCTCATATTTTGATGACATTCATGCTTGCACCTTTTTTTAGTGTGTTTGACAATCTTTAATTGAAGTCAAAATTTGTGGTCCCCTTGGCATCCATTGTTGTAATGTTGGTGCTGCATTTGGTTTTAAGGTTTTATGAAAACACGTCACCTGCTTCGTCCTCTGGATTGTAGTTTTTTTTTTTTTTGCCTTTTCCCCCCTTTTTTGTGGCTTTTGCTATTTAGACCAGCAGAGGGGAAGTCAAACACAACAACATTAGTCTTTTGGAGTGGCAGGTTTTGTTGAACAAGATACGTTATCTCATAGGCCTCCTTCCCTTAATCCACTATTTTTTGTTGAGATGGACACTTGGATCAGCATATTATAACTTTTAATATCTTTTTTATTTCGCATTGTAAATCTATTATTTTAGTTTATGTATTGAAGAGTCCTGGTCATTGCATTCTCAAAAGACTGATATTTTAGTATGTTTTAAATCAACAAATATATTAACTTCAATTATCTCTTCCTATATAACGATGTTGGAATGGATAGTTTATATATATATATATATATATATATATATATATATATATATATATATATATATATATATATATATATATATCAGCTAGGTCATAGTTTTGTACAGCTACTAGCCTTAAGTTGAAAAGAGCATTAGAAGTGATGAGTGAAGCACATATTGTTGGGACCAGAACCTATTTTAATGCCATTTACGTGGTTGGCATTGCAAAAAATAAAGAGAATTAGGGCAACCCAAGTTGATATCCACCAATGAAGAAACCCAGATTCTTTGGAAGGAAGAATAGTCCTGATTGTGTAACATTTACATTGACATCCACTTTATATTTACTAACTATTCTATATGATGTATATATCTCTTTTAGACATACTTTGATGTTCAAATGATCAATATATATTTGATATTGACTGGCCAATGACTCTCATATTTGTTCAATTTGATGTTTCATATATAGCTATGCATATGACAATTCTAGCATGTATTGGTCATGGCTTTATCAGGAAATGATGGCATTATAAGTGTTTTAGAGGAGATAATTGATGATTTGAATAAGTTGGAGGATGGATTGTTAAATGAAGCTGAAAATTGGATGTCAAAGGTACAATCTGTAATGAGGGATATAGTATTCTCTACTAACCCAATAAAGAACATTGGAATCATAGTTATTAATAGCATGCGCATGTAATAGTGCTTACTATAGTACTATAACTATGATTTATTTCATGTGTAAATGTAGTATGCCATTTTGTCAAAAAATGATTGTGAACAAAGCTTCCAACATTACTTATTGCATGTTTTATTTACTAAATGGATTTTTTTTTATCTTCAGTTGTAAAATTTTCTTGATTTTAGAATAGATTTATGAATTTGGTCTTCTTTATTAGCAAACTTTAAATTTAAATGACACCTTTAAACCTAAGAAAATTTAAATTGGTGAAAACTGAAAAATTAAAAAGAGATAATTTGAAACTTAAATTGAACATAACAATCCAAAATTATAACTTACCATAAATAACAGAACCATACAAATTTAAAAATATTTTATATATGAAAGTATGATTGCTTTATTTTTAGATTAAGGTTTATATTTATTATTAATTATGTAATAAGATGTTTTTCAATTAAGTTTGATACATCCAATAAAGTTTTATTATATGTATTTTTGTACAGAATTATGTTCTATTGTTGTTGTCATAGAAATGTTTAATACATTAACATATAGTATTAATGAAATGTATATTCTTTGTATGAAATTAAAAGATTAACAAATTGCATATCACACCCGTAACGAGAAGTCAAGTTTTAATAAAACATATTGAAATTTGTATCATATAAAATTTGTCATGTAGCCTATTATTCATTAACTATTAACTATTTAATATAATACATCAATGGTTGTACATTATAGTATTAGTTTATATTTAAAAATTTATTAAATGAATGTTATTACGTTGAAATTAGATATAAATATTAGGAAAATAATCATCTAATAGATACACATGCATCTTGCACCGGCCACTACACTAGTACATATATATATTAAACGAGTCAACAACCCGACACACTATACTATTTTATATCATAGTATTTTATTATTATTTAAAATAATAAAATTTTCTACTTAGTTTTATATTATTTTATTTTATTACTTTTTATACTATCTTAAGTTTTTTTTTAAAGTATCATACTACATTATGTAGCAGTTATTAAGTCTCTAAAATGTCTGATGTGCATTTCCCTAAGTTTTGATGAGAACTAAACACCGGTTAATGATTTAATTAACCTTCATATTGGGGCTAACCTGTCTATCTAGTGTGCAGATTAAAACTGTAAGAATCATCTATCTGCTCATAAGTGACTACCTGTCTGGATAAGCGAAAGTCAACCTGTCTGTTGACTATGATTATTGACTTCTTTCAAGATACGTTTTCAACCTGTCTCCCCACGAGTTCCTACACTTGTCTGAGGTTACTCGTTGAAGAATCAATGATCAAACAAGCTTTTGTTGGTTGTCCCATCAGAAAGAGACTTGAAGTCTTCTCTCCTACTCAGTCTCACGCCTATCAAGAAAAGTCAGAAGTTACTCTCTCAAGCAACCTCGGTTATCAGAACCAAATACCAGTTAAAGAATGCTTCCAACATCCTTTATTCCCTGGTACATTTGGTCCTTACACGAAAAGGGAATTGTACTCGGAAAAGTACAGAAAGCTCTTTACACGGCTCTGATATGGTTGTATCACGATGCATAAAGCCATGATCTTTCATGTTAGAGTACAACCAACGTTCCTATTGCATTAATGACTGCCCAGAACGACTCTATCGCATTTAATGAAGTTCTGCTTGAAGCCAACATCTGAGGGAATGTCTCTAACGGATCCTAAATGTTTGAAGACTATAAATACAGAAGTCATTGAAGATGAAGCATAGAGAATACACATAGCATTAAAGAGCCATTACTCTGCGTATTAATATCTTCTTTCTTTCATTCTGCATTCTTCAATCATTTGAAGTTATTACGTAGACTTTCCTAAGCTTTACATTTAAACCACTCTCTAGGTGTTAGTGAAAGTTTTGTCTGTCTGAAGTTGTATTTATTACAAACCAAATCTCTCAAACAAACCTGAGTGAGCCTGAAGAGGCTAGGTGTGCAAAGAATACTTGTCTTGGAGCCTGAAGAGGCTATGTGTGCAAAGAATACTTGTCTTGGAGCCTGAAGAGGTCAGGTGTGCAAACAATACTTGGAGTTTGTAACCTGATCAGTTACAGTGGATAATACTTGGTACTGTCAAGGACTGGACGTAGCTCTTTGTTTTGAAGAGTGAACCAGGATAAATAACTGTGTCAATCTCTTTTTCCTTATATACTCTTTAGTTGCCTTAGTTTTCTTATCCGTTTTTCAAGTGGTGTGTTTGTCTGAGTCACTGTTAAAATTTCATCAGACAGGTCACTTGTCTGTCCTGTATCTTTCCACTCGTCTGAACCAAGCTTCTGTATGAGAAAAGTTTTCAACTTTGTTTAAATTCCGATAAACACAATTCAACCCCCCTTCTCGTGTTTATAGTTGTCTATTTCAGTTGGTATCAAAGCTCAGTGACGCGCTGTCGCGCACGCGTCAAAAAGCGAGCGATTTATAAAAACATGTAGATAGGGAGCGACAACTCGAGTATCGTCTCACAAGGACTCTCGGGTTGTTATTAACACAAAATCAGTTTCGGGGGGGGTTTGAAATTAAGGATGCAATTGAGAAAACAATTAAGGAAAACAATACAAACTAGTGACTAATAAAATTAAGCTAAGCGATCAACCTACTGCTCTCGGTTTCCCACTATCATCGGTTCATATAAATCCAAGCCCTAAGCGATCAACCTACTGCTCTCGGTTTCCCACTATCATCGGTTCATATAAATCCAAGCCCTAAGCAGATTCTACTCTCTTTTCGATTGTAACATCAATTAACAAGCGAAACCAATGCTACGAGACATATGTTCCTATTCCCGAATTAAGCAAACGGGGTGAAGCACTCATGAACTAAGTGAACATGAACGAACACACGCGAATTAAGCAAACGCGATTAAGTATAGGAACATACAATCATCGAAACAAATCAATACCTATCCTATATAATCCTGAATTAAGCAAACAGAACATACATAACAAATATTGAAAGAGAATAGCATTAAGTTTAGGAATTACATAACCTCAAGTGGTAATGGAACCCGATCACAGTAGATTGATCAAGGAGACTAGTTCTCCATTACAAACATAAACCCTAATTTCGCAGCCGTCCTAATCTAAAAAGAAAAGAAGATGATGAGAGGCTCTCAGTTCTGTCCTACAACAGATATAAATACAGATTCTGGGCTCCGCGCTCTTGCGAGGCGAGCAGACATTCGCGAGGCGAATATTATGAACAGATTGATCTTGATGTTCGCGAGGCGAGACTGATCCGCGAGGCGAGACTCTTCAAATTCCAAACTGTCACAGCCGTGACCTTCGACACGGGTAAGCCGTGATGATCTCTGTCCTTCAGGGTTGGATTTCTCGCGGGGCGAGACATTGTTTCGCGGGGCGAGGCAGAGAAGATGACATTTCTTGCACAGTCAGGCTTCAGGTTCGCGAGGCGAGTAGCCTCTCGCGGGGCGAAAAACTCCAGAACTGCTTCTCTTTATTACCTGAAAACAAGAAATAGCAGTAAGTGCTTTATTCGACTCCAAATCAACTAAATTAACCTAAAAATACTTTAGAGACTCAAAATGTTGCTTGACGACAATCAAGTCTAATTTGGGTGAAAACGAGATATAATTAGCACAAAACCACGGTCATATTAGCCATAAAACTAGATGAGCCAGAGGCTGATCACTCAGCCTCTGGGTTGAGCATCTAACAGTGTAGAGGTAAAAGGTCCCGAAGAATATACATGACTGCTGGAGCTAGTTCAAGTGGAAGTCACCAGACTGAAGGAGCTTCCCTAACCAGACCTCCTTACTTCAATGGAGAAAACTACAACTATTGGAAAGATAGATTTCAATGGTTCATTCTATCTACAAACTCTGATATTTGGGAAGTCATTACAGATGGTCCATTCATTCCCTAGAATGGTGATGACACTAACAAACCAAAAGCTCAGTGGACTACTGCAGAAAAGACAAAATGGGAACTGAACCACAAAGCTAGATATAACATCATTTGTGCTCTCAGTCCTGAGGAGTTTGAGAACGTACGTGCTTGTGACTCTGCCAAAGAAATATGGTACGCCAAAGAAATATGGGACACTTTAGCTGTCACACATGAAGGAACAGCCAAAGTCAAAGAGTCAAAGATTGCCATACGTGTCAGAAAGTATGAACTGTTTGTCATGGAGGAAGGAGAATCTGTTGCTCAAATGATAGGAAGATTTCAAACTATAGTCAATAGTTTAAAATCTCTTGGCAAAGTCTATACCAATGCTGAGAAGGTTGGAAAGATTTTGAGAAGTCTACCTAAACAGTGGAGACCTTTGGTCACCGCTATCTCTCAAACCAAGGATCTCACTACCTTGACTATGGATGAACTTCTTGGAACACTCACTGTTCATGAGCAAGAACTTCGAGATGAAGTTGCACCATAGAAGGGCAAGTCAATTGCTCTAAAAGCTGATCAAAAGTCAGCAAAAGTTTCCAAGGCTCTAAAGGCAGACGAGTCATTCATTGATGTTGATCTGTCTGAACACGGGGATTCTGAGAGTGATGAAGAATTGTCTCTCCTGACCAGGAAGATAAAGCTTCTCCTACAGAAAAAGAATTTCAAAAGGGATAAGCCATTCAGAAGGTTCAACAAGGACAAGAACTTCAAAGAATCCACTACAATAGACAAAAGTCCAATTGTCTGCTATGAATGCAAGAAGCCTGGTCACATCAAAGCTGAATGTCCTCAACTCAAGAAGACCCCTTTTAAGAAATTCTTCAAGAAGAAGAAGAAAGGAATGATGACTACTTGGGAGGATCTTGAGTCAACATCTTCTGATGAAGAAACAGAGGAAGAAGCCAATCTCTGTCTGATGGGCAACATTGACTCAGACTCAGACGATCAGGTACATCCTGACTATGAGGAATTACTTGATGCCTATGAGGAGTTGCTGGAGGAATCCAACTGCTTATCTTAGACTTTCAAATCCCTCAAGAGTGAGTATGTAAAGCTCACCAGTGAGCATAAACAGAAATCTCAAGAGTGTGAGAAGCTGGCTAAAGAGAACAGTGAGCTGAAGACTGAAAAGTCAAATGAAGCTAAGATCTCAAGTGAAACATCAACATCTGAAGAAGTTGAAAAACTTCAACAGAACGTGGAAGAGCTCACTTCTGATCTTGCCAAATTTGTTAATGGTAGAGATAATTTGACTAAGCTACTTGGCAGTCAGAGGCACTCTCTTAACAAAGAAGGTATTGGATATGTCCATCAAACACAACATAAAGTATCAACTAAAGCTTCTACAGTATCTGTTAAGTCAACTGTAACCAAATCTACACCTATCTGTAAATTCTGTGGAAAAACTGGACAAGTTATGTCTAAGTGTATCCACAATAAGAGAAGGAAGTCTTTACAAACTCTTAGAACTAACAGAAAAGGACGCAGAAAAATATGGGTACCTAAAAATCAAATAATTTTTGTTGCAGATGTCCTCAACAGGACAAAGAAAACACCATTGCTGGTACCTGGACAGTGGTTGCTCGCGTCATATGACAGGAGAAAGGTCTATATTCCTAGACCTCCAACTTAAGAAAGGAGGACACGTTGCCTTCGGAGGGAATCAGAAAGGGAAGCTTATAGGAATTGGTACTATTGGTGATTTAGAAGATGATCTTGCATATCTTGATATAAACAATCCAGAAATTCAACAACCCGATCTAACCAAGATAGAACCTGTGCCTGAGGCTGACAGACAAGTGGAACAGACAAGTCAGCAGACGAGTCAACAAACGAGTCAGCAGACAAGTCGAGATCTTCATGATGATCTTAAAAGGGATTGGAAGTTCAACACTCGTCACCCTAAGGATCTTATTATTGGAAATCCTTCTGAAGGAGTAAGAATCAGATCCACATTAAGAGAATCAAGCAATGTGGCTTTTATTTCAGATTTGGAGCCTAAACGCATTGAATAAGCTCTTGAGGATGAAAGCTGAATTCTTGCTATGCAAGAAGAACTTAACCAGTTTGCCAAAAAAGATGTATGGACTCTTGTCTTTAAGCCTAAAAACAAGTCAATTATTGGAACAAGATGGGTCTTCAGAAACAAATTGGATGAAGATGGTAAAGTTACCAGAAATAAGGCAAGGTTAGTAGCTCAAGGCTATAACCAACAAGAAGGTATTGATTATACTGAAACCTTTGCACCTGTAGCTAGAATAGAAGCCATACTCATTTTAATGTCATATGCTGCTGACACGTTATTTTTAAGATAAAGGCAAGTGCACCTCGTCGCAATCAAGTAATACGGTGGTAAGACCGGTTATCGTATCCACAGGGATTGGTTGTCAATTACCAATTCACAAACTTAACAACTATCTAGACTAAACTATGGTATGAGATATCAAAACAGAAAACAAAGTAATACAATATTTTTGGTCTTTTTGGACTTTTAACAAACACTTGGAGTGCAGAATTTACAAATGGATAGAATTGTCAGGTTTAGACTACACTAATCCTCCCTTGATTGCAATGGAATGGCTAACAACACAAGTCCTAATTCAATTATGCCAATCAAGCCTTTTCTAAAATACTCAAGCCTAATGTCTTAGGTGCATTGAGCCTAAAACCCCAAATCAAACCCTAATGTCTTAGGTGGATTAATCTGTGATTTTGCATTAAGTCAAGACTTATAAGATTGCAAGCATCCAACACCTATGTCTAGATTCTTGGACTACTTGACATATGATTCATGAGCATGCCCTAACACCAACCTTCCAGTTATCTATTAAAGCAACTAATCATTCCTAGGATGATCAAGCCTAAGAAAGCATTAAGCACAGAATCACACACTCATAAAGAAATAGAAACTTGTATTGAAACCAAATCAATTAACAATCGAATTCAGAAAAGCTACATCTAAACCCAACAGTGGGGGAATTAGCTATACATGATAAATTCTACAAAAGAGAAAGAGAGAAGAGAGGAAGAAAACTTCATGACGAATCCTTCAATCTCCTTCCAATCCAAGAGCAGAGAGATGTCATCTTTAAGGTCCCAGCCTTCCCCCAGTCATCAGCCCTCTTTAGGGTTTCCAAGCCTCTGCAAAAAGTCCCTTTTTTTCTGTCTGTTGTGCTGTTATTTATAGATCCGTCGCGCGTCACGGCCGTGATGTCTATCACGGCCAGGCCGTGACGCTTTCTGTCCAAGGCGTGTCTTCAAGTTTTTGACTCTCGCGAGGCGAGAGAAGCGTTCGCGACGCGAACCCTCATTTTCTGGTTGGTCACGGTCGTGATGTCTGTCACGGCCAGGCCGTGATAGTCTCTGACTTTTGCCTTCTTCTCTTCTTGATCACGGTCGTGATGGTCATCACGGCCAGGTCGTGATAGGCTCTGTTTTGCTCATATTCTTCTCTTTTTAAGCTCCAAAATCATCTAAGCTTCATTATAGCCAAATATGCACAGTTTTCCTTCAATTTCTGCAAAACAACACACAGAAACCACCTCATCCGTTCCAAAGGAAAAACTATACAAAATCAACACTAAATTGGCCTAACTATATGCAAATGCATGCAGAAATGTACATGGAAAATGAGGTGAAATCACACTCATCAAATCACCCCAAGCTTAAGACTTTGCTTGTCCTCAAGCAATCACTAAGGCCAGAAGATGAAAATAATCATAGCAATGATAATGAACTAAGAACCCGAGTAAAATGATCCAAGTAACAGGCATTCAATTATTTCAGCAAGAGAAAATCAATTCAAGTCCAATTAGGGGCTTAGGTTTCCTAGACTCACATTCTCACTGATTCGGGCACTCTTGCTCACTTGAAGCTCACCCCAAGCTTGTTTATTTGCTTGGCTCTCTTTCTTGCCTCACTCACTCAAGTGTTCAAGTATATATAACAATTCGCTCCATTTTCCTCAAGGAATGATTCTACCATATGCTTGACTATCAACCAAATCTCCACTTTATTTATGAAAACACCTAAGAATCAAGAGGTCTTTATTTGGTTGTAACGTGGCCATGGGATTAATCTTTAGGTGGGGATAACAAGAAAGGGATATTTCAAAAGGCTACACCAAGTATCAAACATTTCAACACAAGACACCTTCTAAAATACCTTCTTGGGTTTTCAATACATTTTTCCACCTTTCTTTTCTTTTATTTCTCACTTCTCTTGTTTGTCATCCCCATCTCTTTATATATTTTTTTTTCTTTTCTTTTTTTTTTCTTTTTAATAAATTTTTTTTTTGGAGAGGGGAGATTTTTCAACTCAAAAGAATTTTTTTTTTTCTGATTCTTATCCCAAACTTTCAACTACCTTTTTCACCTTTTTTGTAATACTTTAGAAGGTCCCTTATCAAGTATATTTATCAAAAATTTCCAGGCTACCAAGAAAAGCATTTTATTCATTCAGGCTCAAAATTGGGCAACTAAGGGGAGCATTTCATCATTCAAAGCTCAGAAGGCCGGAAAAATACCTATTGCCTCAATCATTTTCAAAAATGTTTTCAAAAATTTTTAAGCTTCAAAATGGTTTCAAGTCAAGTTCTAGAGAAGTTCATCCAAGAGGAGCAACACTCAACACAAAGAACGGGGGCATATTTAGTGAGTACCCCCTAATGGCTCAAAAGCTCACATTTATCAGTTCAAGAACCAGTGAGAAACACAAGTCTAAAGAAACATATGCTAATCATCAACTATCCAAGATCATCTCAAGCATATTTAATGAAGCCATATCACAAGAATAGAAAATCAGGGTCCAAAAATTCACTATCACAGAAAAATTGGCACTTAGCTCTCACAATCATAAGCTCAATCTAAGCAGGGGTAACCGAATCATGCGATCATGCAAACTTAAGCCTATATCAATGCAATATTTACAATGCAAGCAAAAAGATTACCCCTACCCCAAGCTTAAAGATTTACATTGTCCCCAATGTAAACAATCAAGTTGGAGAGAGGAGAAGAAAAATAAAATAAAGCAAAAAATTGGAACGGCTTACCGAGGCGGTAGCGGGTGCTGACTTTGCTTTTCTGGCTTTATTTCTCCCTGCTCTTTTTGCTTCTCCTTCCTTATTATCCTGAAAACACTTGACAAATTTATTAGTAAAAGAAAACTCTTGATCTTCTCAAATTATTCAAGAGTTAAAATAAAAAACAAAATCTAACTAAAGAGAAGGGTTAAGAAACTTGGGTTGCCTCCCAATAAGCGCTTCTTTAACGTCACTAGCTTGACTCATTAAGAAGCATCCACCTGGATCCCATAACCTGTGGTATAAGGACCAAGGGATGCTAACCATGTGAGATCCTTCACCTGGATCCCACGGTTTGCAGCAAAAATGTGGAAGTGAGCGCTCAAAATTCATGCTGACTTCTTCAAATGGGAAGTGCTTTTCAATTCCTCTCGGGTCAAAGATGACCCTTTCATCAACAAAATCTTCCCAATAAAAATGGGGTTCAACCTCTTGGACTAGCCATGGTGCCTTTATATTTAAAGATCCAAAATCCAATTTCTCAGGCAGAGGCATGAACTCCATTGTTGACTGCTTTAAAATGTGAGGTGGCAAACAAGTCGAGAGGATCACTGGTGGTGTTTTGGCTTCTGTGCAATCTTCACTCTCAGCATTACCAAATTCATCACCTTCGAAATATGCAGAAATCTCAGCACAAACCACACAAGTGTTTTTCCCATCACATTCAACACATGCATTGGAACCAATAGCATCATCTAATTCCAAAAGTTTTTCATCATCCCCAAGCATGGTGAAATAGATGTCCTCCAATTGCCTCTTCCTTTCAAGCTCTTTAGTCAAGGGTTCAATGGGGAATGGTGCAACTATGTTCTCCAAAACAGGGTCTTTACTTCTTGACTCGGTTGCTCCCAATTCTTCTTCTTCCTCCTCATCCATTTTGGCATCATCTTCATCATCATACTTTATTGCATCACCTTCATCATCATCCATCAAGTTCCCTTTTGACATTCCGGATAGTTGGTTAGAGATTTTCTCAATACGTACCCCGAAACTTCGAATGGTGTCTTCTTGATTTTTTAATTCTTCCATTGTTGTTACCATGAAGTTCTCCAAAACAGCCTCTAAGTGAGGTCGACTATCCGGGATAGGTTGCTCAACCTCGACTGGGAATGCGGATTTGAAGTTCTCCCAAGCAACTTCCAATGGGGATGGCTCATCATACCATTGAGATGGTTGTGGTTGATATGAAGGTGTGGAAGATTCCCAATGTTCCTCTTGATCAGTCCAAGTATTGTTTGGAGGATTCCCCCACCATGGAGTGGAAGTGTTGGGAAATTGATTTCCCCATTCAGAACAACCTACCATTGGTGGAGGAGAGATTTGTGCCCTTGACAGCTCATCACTCACTTGTTGGATGTTTATGGCCAATCGCAAAGATATCTACCCGCAACTGCAGCTCAGATATCTCAATTTCTGCATCAGATGGTTGATAGCAATTGTAGTCCATGATCCTGTCTAGTCAATTTTTCACCTCACAGACAATTAAGCCCAAGATCAAAGAAACACAAAAAGGAATATATAAAAAACTAACTAAAAAAAAATATCAAATATATACAGAAAAATAAAATAAAAATGTCTAAACTAGTTGTCTCATTTGTTACTACTGATATTGGCAAAGCCAATCCCCCGGCAACGGCGCCAAAAACTTGACACGTTATTTTTAAGATAAAGGCAAGTGCACCTCGTCGCAATCAAGTAATACGGTGGTAAGACCGGTTATCGTATCCACAGGGATTGGTTGTCAATTACCAATTCACAAACTTAACAACTATCTAGACTAAACTATGGTATGAGATATCAAAACAGAAAACAAAGCAATACAATATTTTTGGTCTTTTTGGACTTTTAACAAACACTTGGAGTGCAGAATTTACAAATGGATAGAATTGTCAGGTTTAGACTACACTAATCCTCCCTTGATTGCAATGGAATGGCTAACAACACAAGTCCTAATTCAATTATGCCAATCAAGCCTTTTCTAAAATACTCAAGCCTAATGTCTTAGGTGCATTGAGCCTAAAACCCCAAATCAAACCCTAATGTCTTAGGTGGATTAATCTGTGATTTTGCATTAAGTCAAGACTTATAAGATTGCAAGCATCCAACACCTATGTCTAGATTCTTGGACTACTTGACATATGATTCATGAGCATACCCTAACACCAACCTTCCAGTTATCTATTAAAGCAACTAATCATTCCTAGGATGATCAAGCCTAAGAAAGCATTAAGCACAGAATCACACACTCATAAAGAAATAGAAACTTGTATTGAAACCAAATCAATTAACAATCGAATTTAGAAAAGCTACATCTAAACCCAACAGTGGGGGAATTAGCTATACATGATAAATTCTACAAAAGAGAAAGAGAGAAGAGAGGAAGAAAACTTCATGACGAATCCTTCAATCTCCTTCCAATCCAAGAGCAGAGAGATGTCATCTTTAAGGTCCCAGCCTTCCCCCAGCCATCAGCCCTCTTTAGGGTTTCCAAGCCTCTGCAAAAAGTCCCATTTTTCTGTCTGCTGTGCTGTTATTTATAGATCCGTCGCGCGTCACGGCCGTGATGTCTATCACGGCCAGGCCGTGACGCTTTTTGTCCAAGGCATGTCTTCAAGTTTTTGACTCTCGCGAGGCGAGAGAAGCGTTCGCGACGCGAGCCCTCATTTTCTGGTTGGTCACGGCCGTGATGTCTGTCACGGCCAGGCCGTGACAGTCTCTGACTTTTGCCTTCTTCTCTTCTTGATCACGGCCGTGATGGTCATCACGGCCAGGCCGTGATAGGCTCTGTTTTGCTCATATTCTTCTCTTTTTAAGCTCCAAAATCATCCAAGCTTCATTATAGCCAAATATGCACAGTTTTCCTTCAATTTCTGCAAAACAACACACAGAAACCACCTCATCCGTTCCAAAGGAAAAACTATACAAAATAAACACTAAATTGGCCTAACTATATGCAAATGCATGCAGAAATGTACATGGAAAATGAGGTGAAATCACACTCATCAGCTGCACAACACCAAATAACCCTGTTTCAAATGGATGTAAAAAGTGCTTTTCTAAATGGTATAATTGAAGAAGAAGTGTATGTTAAACAACCCCCTGGTTTTGATGATACTGATAAACCAGATCACGTTTTCAAACTTAAAAAATCATTATATGGTTTGAAATAAGCACCTAGAGCATGGTATGTTAGACTCGGTTCTTTTCTCATACATAATGGTTTTACAAGCGGACAAGTAGACACAACTCTGTTCAGGAAATGCTCTAAAAAGGACTTTATTATAGTTCAAATATATGTTGATGATATTATTTTTGGAGCAACTAATGAAAAGTTATGCAAGGAATTTTCAAATCTAATACAAGCTGAATTTGAGATGAGCATGACCGGAGAATTGAAGTTCTTCCTTGGATTACAAATCAAGCAGACAAGTGATGGAATTTACATTCATGAACAAAAATATACCAAGGAGATACTCAAGAAATACCAAATGGAAAATTCAAAGCTCATGAAAACCCCTATGCAACCCAATGCAAAACTAAGCAAAGATGATGAAGGTAAAAAGATAGATCAAACTGTCTACACAGGTATGATTAGCTCTCTACTGTACTTAACTTCAAGCAGACCTGACATTCAATTTAGTGTCTGTATGTGTGCTAGATTCCAATCTGATCCTAGAGAATCTCATCTTAATTAAAAGAATATTTAGATATTTGCTTGAAACTGCTAATCTTGGTTTGCTGTATTTGAGATCAAAAGAATACAGATTAGTGAGATATTGTGATGTTGATTTTGCTGGAGACAGAATAGAAAGAAAAAGTACCAGTGGAGGATGTCACTTCATTGGAGCAGGTTTAGTCTCATGGTCAAGCAAGAGGCAGACAACCATTACCCTGTATACTGCTGAAGCAGAATACATCTCTACATCTAGTTGCTGCTCTCAACCCTTATGAGTAAAATGTAACATCCCAGGAGGTCACCCATCCCAGAATTGCTCCAAGTCAAGCTCGCTTAACTGTGGAGTTCTTAAGTGATGGGCTACCGAAAAGAAGATGCATCTTGTTAGTATAGGTAGTACCAATAAATTCATATAAGCCTTCCTCAACTGTATAGTCCCATACCTACACAGTCTCAGGATCCCTCTCATTCGGGTGTGTAATCGGTTCATTCATGTGTCCCTCTGTCTAGAAGCCTGCCAGGAGCCGCTCCTTGTCCGTGCCTTCTTGCATGTTAGACGAAATCTAGGCAAGTATACCTAGTCGTACAAGTAATACGGTGGTAAGACCGGTTATCGTATCCACAGGGATCGGTTGCCAATTACCAATTCACAACTTCGGCAACTATCTAGACTAAACTAGGAATCAAGAGAAATCAAAACAGAAAAATAAAAGCAATAAAATGTATTTTTGTCTTTTTGGGAACTTTTAACAAACACTTGGAGTGCGGAAAGAGGTGTTGGGATTAGATTTCACCAAACCTTAGCCTCATGCAATACCAAGACTAGATACCTCTCATTCATGCTTCAAATATTAAAATCAACCCACGAAATTACTCAAGCCCCAATTCCTTGGATGGTAAGAGCCTAAATCCACTAATAGACCCTAATTCCTTAGGTGGCCTAGATTAATGAATTTGCATTACGATTAAGGATTACACGATTACTAATAAACCAAACTCCATTCCTAGATGCAAGGTTTACTAGGTGATTAATTCCAGTTCTTGTTCTAATACGAATTTTCCAATTGCATACCAAAACGATAATCAAGTCATGGGGGTGCTAGCCACAACAAGCATTAAGCGTAGGAATTAAACACTAATATGAAGACATGAACACAGATTAATCAGTCATGGCAAATACATAATATTCAGAATGGTTACATCTAAACCCAACAAAAAGGGATTTAACTACTCGTTGCAATAGAAATTACAAAAAGAGAAAGAGAGAAGGGATGAAGTGAACTCATGATGAATCCTTCAATCTTCTTCCAATCCAAAAGCAGAGAAAAACCACCCCTTTTTGCTTCCCAAGAGTCTCCCTAGGGTGAAAGTGCTCCTAGGTTCAAAGTCCCTGTTTTTCTGTGTGTTTCTGGTCTCCACTAGGGTTCCCTGCCTTTAGAGATGTCTGCTGCGATCTTTATTTATAGAGTGGCCGCGCGTCACGGCCGTGATGGCCGTCACGGCCAGGCCGTGACGTGTTCTGGAATGGGCGCGCTTTCAATTTTGGAACATCACAGTCGTGATGCTCATCACGGCTAGGCCGTGATCAGTTCTGCCTGGCCTGTCACGGCCGTGATGGGCGTCACGGCTAGGCCGTGACAGCTTCTGACTTTTTCCTTCAATCTTCTCAGTTTTCTTGATCATGGCCGTGATGGGCTCTGCTTAGCTCATTGTCTTCATTTTTCAAGATCTATTTCATCCAAGCTCCATCATGGCTGATTCTGAGCATTTTTCCTTAAATTCCTGCAAAACAACATCACACAACCGCCTTACCCGTTCCAAGACAAAAACTAATAAAAATCAAACTAAATATGCCTAACCTATATGAAAATGCATGCAAAAATGTACAAGAAATATGATTCGAAATCACACTATCAAATCATCCCAAGCTTATTCAATTGCTTGTCCTCAAACAATCACTAAGGCCAGAAGATATGAATAATCAGATCATGGATAGTGAACTAAGAACCCGAGTAGTAACTAATCCAAGTAATAGGCATTTTCAAATAATTCAGTAAGAGATAATCAATGTCAAGTCCAATTAGAGCTTAGGTTTCCTAAATTCATATTCTCACTGATTCGGGTACTCTTTCTCACCTGAAGATCACCCCAAGCTTGTTCATTTGCTTGCCTCTCTTTCTCACCTCACTCAAGTGTTTAGGGATATATGACAATTCACTCTATTTTCCTGAAGGAATGAATTCTACCATAGGCTTGACTATCAACCAAATCTCTAGTTTATTAATGAAAACAATTAAGAATCAAGAGGTCTTTTGCTTTGGTTGTAACGGGGCCATGGGATTAATCGTTAGGTGGGGTAATCAAGAAAAGGAAATTTCAAAAGGCTATACGAAACATCAAGCATTGCAAATCATGACACCTTCTAAAATACCCTTTTGGGTTTCGATTCACATTTGCCACCTTTCTTTCTTTCTTTCTTTTCATTTTATTTCTCACTTTTCTTTTTGTCATCCCCTTCTCCATATATATTTCTTTTTATTTCATTTTTTTATTTTATTTGGAGAAGGGGAGATTTTTCAGCTCAAGAGAAACATTTTTCTGATTTTATCATCCCATACTTTTTTTAAACTACCCTTTTTACCTTTTTTTGTAATACTTTAAAAGGTCACCTACCAAACATCATTCATCAAAGTATTTCAAGGTACCAAGAAAAGTATTTTATTCATGTAGGCTCAAAATTGGGCAACTAAGGGGTAGCATTTAGTCATTCAAAGCTCAGAAGGCCGGAAAAATACCTATTGCCTCAATCATTTTCAAAAATGTTTTCAAAAATTTTTAAGCTTCAAAATGGTTTCAAGTCAAGTTCTAGAGAAATACAATCCAATAGGAATAACACTCTAACACAAAAAATGGGGTAGATTTAGTGAGTACCCCTTTTTGGCTCAAAGTCTCACATTTTAGCAGTTCAAAAATCAGTGAGGAACACAAATCTACGGAACCACATGCTAATTATCAACTATCAAAAGATCATCTCAAGCATTTTCATTTGCAGCCTTATCACAAGAATAACAAATTGGGTTCAAGAATTAACTATCTCAATTTAATTGGCACTCAATTCTTACAATTGGATGCATAATCTAAACAAGGGCAATCTAATTGTGTGATCATGCAAACTATGCCCACATGAATGCAACATGAAAAATGCAAATGCAAAATACCCCTACCCCAAGCTTAGGAATTTTACATTGTCCCCAATGTAAACAATCAAGTCAGAGAGAGAAGAAAAATGGAACGACTTACCAAGGCGGCAGCGGGTGTTGGCTCACATTCCAGTCAGAAACTTGTTGGGAAATTGGGTCACGGCCGTGAGCCTCATCACGGGCAGGTCGTGACCAATTCTGATCCTAAGGAGTTTACCTGTCACGGCCGTGACCTCCATCACGGTTAGGCCGTGATGCTCTCTGGTCTTCAGGGTCCTTCCATCACGCCCGTGATGGGGATCACGGCTGGGTCGTGATCCTTTCTGATCTTCAATTCTGGCTCATCACAGCCGTGACCAGTGTCATGGCCTGGGTGTGATGGTCTTTGTTTGTCTCTCCCTGCCCTTTTGCTTCTCCTTCCTCTTGCCCTGAAAACACTTAACAAAATCTATTAATCTATGATTATTTACTCTTGATCTTCTCAAATTATTCAAGAGTTAAATTCAAAAACAAATGAAAAAGGGGAAAGAAAACTTGGGTTGCCTCCCAATAAGCGCTTCTTTAACGTTACTAGCTTGACTCATTAAGAAGCATCCACCTGGGTCCCAAAGCCTGTGGTATAAGGACCAAGGGGTGCTCAAGATGTAAGATCCTCCACCCGGATCCCATGGTTTATGGAGTGGCGATTGCAGAAGTAATATGACTTCATCCACAATTCCACCTAGCCAGTGTGTGAAAACTCCATTGACCTTTACAATTATGAACTCACTTCCTCTCGGGTCAAATGGTGTTTTCACGAGGAAGTGTGCCAGACAAGTGGGAGGGACTAACTTAGCAATGTCCACACATGCATGTAAGCCGACATATTTATCTAATGCAGTAAATTCAGATTGCTCAACAAGCATGGTGGAGTCCACTACCACTTCATCTTCATTTTGAACTATCGCCAAAACCAGATTTTGCTCAAATTGTGCTTCATCTGACTCTTGTACTAACTGTTTGCAAATCTCCTCAACTTGCGTTTTGAAGTTCTGCTTCACAGTTTCGATACCGTCACAGTTGGTTCTGATTTTGGCCTCGGAGGCGGATAGTTCTTGGGAATATTGTTCTAGAGTTGCTTTCAAAGGTGTCTGCTCATTCCATTCCCATTCCTCAGTTTCCCAAGGATTTGTGGAAGGTACTTCCTCTTCTTGTGACTCATCCACCATCACCACTTCATCTTCATTTTGATCCATTCCCACAACCATATTCTGCTCAAATTCTGCTTCATGTGGCTCTATGGGAATAAAACATGGTGGTGGAGGTGGCAAATACGAGTAAAAGGTTTCCCAATCATCCTTGGAATATATATATATATATATATATATATATATATATATATAAGCTCGCCAGTCATACAATCAACTCGTGATGGAATATTATGAGATAAAGAAAACTCCATAAAGAATTCTCCCAAATCTATATCGTCTTCCCAACACCAGTTGTCCTCCCAAGTGTGACTTGCGGCTTCCTCATCAGGTGGATAATAATAATTTTCCATGAATTTCGTCCACCTTGCAAAAACAGAACTAAAAAAAAAAGATCAAATATATACAGAAAAATAAAAATAAAAAATGTCTAAATTAGTTGCCTCATTTGTTACTAATGATATTGGCTAAACCAATCCCCGGCAACGGCGCCAAAAACTTGTTGGACGAAATCTAGGCAAGTATACCTAGACGTATAAGTAATACGGTGGTAAGACCGGCTATCATATCCACAGGGATCGGTTGTCAATTACCAATTCACAACTTCGTCAACTATCTAGACTAAATTAGGAATCAAGAGAAATCAAAACAGAAAAATAAAAGCAATAAAATGTTTTTTTGTCTTTTTGGGAACTTTTAACAAACACTTGGAGTGCGGAAAGAGGTGTTGGGATTAGATTTCACCAAACCTTAACCTCATGCAATACCAAGACTAGATACCTCCCATTCATGCTTCAAATATTAAAATCAACCCACGAAATTACTTAAGCCCCGATTCCTCGGATGGCAAGAGCCTAAATCCACTAATAGACCCTAATTCCTTGGGTGGCCTAGATTAATGAATTTGCATTACAATTAAGGATTACGCGATTACTAATAAACCAAACTCCATTCCTAGATGCAAGGTTTACTAGGTGATTAATTCCAGTTCTCGATCTAATACGAATTTTTCAATTGCATACCAAAACGATAATCAAGTCATGGAAGCGTAGGAATTAAACACTAATATGAAGACATGAACACAGATTAATCAGTCATGGCAAATACATAATATTCAGAATGGTTACATCTAATCCCAACAAAAAGGGATTTAACTACTCATTGTAATAGAAATAATTACAAAAAGAGAAAAAGAGAAGGGATGAAGTGAACTCATGACTAATCCTCCAATCTTCTTCCAATCCAAGAGCAGAGAAAAACCACCCCTTTTTGCTTCCCAAGAGTCTCCCTAGGGTGAAAGTGCTCCTAGGTTCAAAGTCAGTGTTTTTCTGTGTGTTTCTGGTCTCCACTAGGGTTCCCTGCCTCTAGAGATGTCTGCTGCGCTCTTTATTTATAGAGTGGTCGCGCGTCACGGCCGTGATGACCGTCACGGCCACACCGTGACGTGTTCTGGAATGGGCGTGCTTTCAATTTTGGAGCATCACGGCTAGGCCGTGATCAGTTCTGCCTGGTCTGTCACGGTCGTGATGGGCGTCACGGCTAGGCCGTGACAGCTTCTGACTTTTGCCTTCAATCTTCTCAGTTTACTTGATCATGGCCGTGATGGTCATCACGGCTAGGCCGTGATGGGCTCTGCTTGGCTCATTTTCTTCATTTTTCAAGCTTTATTTCATCCAAGCTCCATCATGGCTGATTCTGAGCATTTTTCCTTAAATTCCTGCAAAACAACATCACACAACCGCCTTACCCGTTCCAAGACAAAAACTAATAAAAATCAAACTAAATATACCTAACCTATATGAAAATGCATGCAAAAATGTACAAGAAATATGATGCGAAATCACACTATCATTGCACCAGCGACAACTCCCCGCCCTCGTTGGTACCCGGGTGTTACATGCCCACCAGCTTCCGCTTGGTTCGTCCCCGAACCACACCGTACTGGGAGAGGTGTCGCTCTGATACCATTTGTAACATCCCTGGCTGCTTTATGGATTGACGACTGTCCCCACAAACCAACACGGGTCTTTTCAGCGTGCTTTGTCCTCACTCACACGCTTCCCAGGAAAACTTCCCAGAAGGTCACCCATCCTAGTACTACTCTCGCCCAAGCACGCTTAACGGTGGAGTTCTTAAGTGATGTAATACCGTAAAGAAGATGCATCTTGTTAGTATAGGTAGTACCAATCAATTCATATAAGTCTTCCTCAACTGTATAGTCCCATACCTACACAGTCTCAAGATCCCTCTCATTCGGGTGTGTAATCGGTTCATTCATGTGTCCCTCCGCCTAGAAGCCTGCCAGGAGTCGTTCCTTGTCCGTGCCTTCTTGCACCAGCGACCACTCCCCGCCCTCGTTGGCACCCGGGTGTTACATGGGTATCAGAGCAGTTCGATTCTAAATTGGACTGTGGTAGTGGGGCTTTTTCAAAAAAAAAAAAAAACTTGGGTGCATATGATGCTTGTTAGAGTTATAATTCTGCATTCTATTCTTTTGGATATTGGACTTGATCAACCCACTGTTTGATTGGTGGTATGCAGATTATGGCAGTGAACAGGCGAGGGAGAAATAATGCACTTGCAGCGACTTTGGCTCGAATGGCCAGAGTTATGCAGGAGCAGACGAAGACTCTCCGTCAGATGAGGGATAAGGGGGACGTGCTTAACGTGGTACCGGTTGCAGCTCCAGACCCACAGTACATGGGTCTGTCAGAGTTCAGGAATAATAATCCACCAGCTTTTCGAGGGACCACCAATCCTATTGAGACTGAGGAATGGTTACTGAAATTAGAGAAGATCTTCCGGGCCATGGGGTGCTCCGATGCTCAGAGGGTGGATTTTGCCACCTATATGTTAGAGTCGGATGCAGAGCACTGGTGGAACTGTGCTCGGGGTGGGTTACTCGCTTCGGGCGCCCCTATCAAGTGGGACAGATTCAAGGAGGTATTTATGGAGAAGTACTTTCCGTACAGTGTCCGGATACAGAAAGAGATGGAGTTTCTGCATCTTCGTCAGGGGAGTATGACGGTAGCGGAATATGTGGCCAAGTTCGAGAGGCTTGCAAGGTTCTGCACACAGTTGATGGATAATCCTGATGGTCCATGGAAAGCAATTAAGTTCGAGCAGGGTTTGAAGCCATAGTGCAGAGCCTTATTGGGCTCCTAGAGATTCGAGACTACCCCACTTTAGTGAACAAGTGTAGGGTGGCGGAGCAGAATATGCAAGCTATGCTGGCTGAGAGGTCGAAGGAGAAGAGTTTCGGTGACAGCAAGAGATTCCATGGGAAAGGAGGTAATTTCCAGAAGAGCCTATGACATGTGCCCACAATCACGAAGGGTAAGCAGGTCCAAGGTGCTCAAGGTGAGAGGGGGACTGCATGTTACAAGTGTGGGTGGCAACATGGAGATTGTGTGTGCCCCGCGGCACAAACCACTTGCCACAAATGCGGGAAGATGGGACACTTTGCTAGGATGTGCAAGTCAGGAGGACAATCTCAAACCAGATCATTGAACCACAGAAGGGTCTTTACCATCCAAGGAGAGGAGGTGAAGGAGTCCGACGGTTTGATCCAAGGTAAAGGCTTTATTAAAGTTCATGATGTTATCATATTGTTCGATTCGGGAGCAACACATTCATTCATTTCATTTAAATGTGCTTGATTCTTAGAGTTACCTGTTACTAAACTGTCATATGATTTGTGTGTTTCTACTCCTGCTAAAGATAGATTGGTTACTTCTTTTGTCTGCCTGCAATGTCCCTTATTGTTTCAAGACCTGACTTATATTGTTGATTTGATATGTTTACCTATGTCTGGTCTGGATATTATTTTGGGCATGGACTGGTTGTCTCGTAATAATGCTATTATTGATTGTGCTAGTCGAACTATTTCATTCATTCCACAGTCCATGTCTGTTGACTCTCCTAGGACGAAACACCTTATCTCTGTTGCCTCATGTCATAAGTGCTTAGTTGAGGGAGCTCAGGGATATATACTTCTCTTTTCTGCTAAGATAGAGGCTGAAAGTGATATAGCGGCGTTGCCTATTGTGTGTGAGTTTCCAGATGTGTTTCCTAAGGATGTCTCTAGTTTACCTCCAGATAGAGAGATTGAGTTTACCATAGATCTAGTACCTGGGAGTGAACCTGTATCAGTAACACCCTATAGGATGGCACCTCTAGAGTTGAGCAGGCTCAAGAAATAGATAGAGGATATGTTACAAAAGGGGTTCATTAGGCCTAGTGTGTCACCTTGGGGAGCACCAGTACTTCTAGTGAAGAAAAAAGATGGGAGTATGAGGTTGTGTGTTGATTATAGGCAACTGAATAAGGTAACCATCAAGAACAAATATCCCTTGCCTAGGATAGATGATCTCTTAGATCAGTTAAGGGGAGCGTCAATGTTTTCCAAAATAGATCTAAGATCGGGATACCATCAAATTAGAGTTAGAAGCGAGGACATCCCTAAGACAGCCTTCAAGACAAGGTATGGGCACTACGAGTATGTGGTGATGCCCTTTGGTGTGACCAACGCCCCAGCCGTTTTCATGGACTACATGAACCAGATCTTTAGGACCTTTTTGGACAGGTTTGTGGTGGTGTTCATAGATGATATTTTAATATACTCTAGGACACCAGAAGAACATGGAGAACACTTAAGGTTGGTGTTGCAGATCTTGAGGGACGAGCGTCTTTATGCCAAACCGGAGAAGTGTGAGTTTTGTCTAGAAGAGGTAAAGTTTTTAGGACACATAATCTCAAAGGATGGTGTAGCGGTTGATTCCTCTAAAGTTGATGTGGTGTTGGGATGGGAACAACCTAAGACAGTAACCGAAGTGAGAAGTTTCTTAGGCTTAGTTGGTTACTATAGGAAGTTCGTAGAGGGGTTCTCTAGATTAGCCTTACCTTTGACCCAGTTAACTAGGAAGGGGAAACCTTTTGTGTGGGACCAGGAGTGTGAGGACGGGTTCCAAGAGCTTAAGAGGAGATTGGTGTCATCACCAGTCTTAACTATACCGGATCCCTTAGTGGGTTTTGTGGTATACTGCGACGCATCTAAGAATGGCTTGGGATGTGTCTTAATGCAGGAGGGCAAGGTGGTAGCATATGCCTTTAGGCAGCTTAGGCCACATGAGGGGAATTACCCTACCCATGACCTAGAGCTAGCAGCTGTGGTTTTTGCCCTTAAGATTTGGAGGCATTACCTTTACGGGGCAAAGTTTGAAGTTTTTAGTGACCATAAAAGCCTAAAATATCTATTTGACCAGAGGGAGTTGAACACGAGACAACGAAGGTGGATGGGGTTCCTTAAGGACTATGACTTCGAGTTGAAGTACCATCCGGGAAAAGCCAATGTGGTGGCGGATGCTTTGAGTAGGAAGTCCCTACACGTGTCAAGCTTGATGGTGCAAGAGCTGAACCTCATGGAAGAGTTTAGGGACATGAATCTGGAAGTGTTGGATGTGTCCTTAAATGTCTTAAGTTTGAAGTTGGATAGGTTGGAAATTAACAGTGACCTTAGAGATGAGGTTAGGCGGGAACAACTTTCAGACCAGGAGTTGCAGTCTCGGTTGGGACAAGAGGGTTATGAGTTGTCTGTTGATGGGCTAGTGAAGTTTAAGAATAGGACCGTTGTTCCTAAGGAGGGGAGCCTTAGAGAGAAGATATTAGAGGAAGCTCATAAGGGAAAGTTTACCATACATCCTGGGATAACTAAGATGTACCAAGAACTTAAGAGGATGTATTGGTGTCCAGGAATGAAAAAGGATGTGGCTAGCTTCGTAGCTAGGTGTTTAGTGTGCCAAAAGGTTAAGATAGAACATCAGAAGCCTTCAGGATTGTTGCAGTCCTTGGAGATTCCAGAATGGAAGTGGGAGAGAATTTCTATGGACTTCGTGATGGGGTTACCTAAGACGCGTATGGGCTTAGACGCCATTTGGGTGATAATGGATAGGTTGACCAAGTCTGCCCATTTCTTGCCAATTAAGGCAACCTATAGCTTAGACAAGTTGGCATACCTCTATATCAAGGAAATAGTCAAGCTTCATGGGATACCCACATCTATAGTGTCAGATAGAGACCCGAGGTTTACCTCTAGATTTTGGAAAGCTTTTCAGCAAGCCTTTGGGACTAAGTTGAACCTTAGCACAGCCTATCATCCCCAAACGGATGGTCAGTCAGAGCGGACCATTCAGACCCTTGAGGACATGCTTAGAGCGTGTGTCTTGGATGAAGGAGGGAGTTGGGATAGATTCCTACCTCTCATTGAGTTTGCGTATAACAATAGTTATCACGCTAGTATAGGCATGACACCCTATGAGGCCCTATATGGGAGAAGGTGTAGGTCTCCTTTATGTTGGTGTGAGGTAGGTGAGAAAACCTTAATAGGACCTGAATTAGTCCAGGAAACCTCTGAGAGAATCAAGATGATTAGGGAGAGGATGCGCACGGCGCAAAGTAGACAAAAGAGCTACGCCGAAATAGGAGAAAGCCTCTAGAATTCCAGCAAAGTGAGCATGTATTTTCGAGAGTCACTCCTAAGACGGGGGTAGGGAGGTCGATGAAAGTCCGCAAGCTAAATCCTTGTTTCATGGGGCCTTTCCAAATCCTTAAGAGAGTCGGGCCCGTTGCTTATCAATTGGCTCTTCCTCCACAGTTGGCAAACCTTCATGATGTTTTCCATGTGTCACAACTCAAAATATGTGCCTGATGAATCTCACGTGATAGCTCCCGAGTCTGTACAATTGAAGGATAATTTGATCTATAAGCCAAAGCCTAGTCAAATCCTGGACAAGAGCACTAAGACTCTAAGGAACAAGGTGATTCCATTGGTGAAAGTGTTATGGGATGGATTGACTCATGAGGAAGCCACTTGGGAGATGGAGGAGGACATCGTGCGTCAATACCCAGATTTTATTATCTAAGGTACGGTAACCTTTACGTTTGAATATGTCACATGTTAAAATAAGTGCGTGAGTATGAGGCGAATTTCGGGGACGAAATTCTTTAAGGAGGGGAGAAAATGTAACATCCTAAAATTCTAATATAATTGATTTGAAAAAAAAGGGATTAAGTTATAAAAAATAATAATAATAATAACAATAATGATATAATAAAAATACAATATAATTAAGAGGTTTAGTGTATGGGATATGTTAGTATAAAACTTATTAGAATTGGTAAATAATTACAAAAGAAATATTAAATTAAAACAAATATATATATATATATATATATAAAAGAAATCCGGATCCGAGTTTGAGGGCTTTAATGAGTGGATGGATCCTTTTCCTTTTCTTTTGGCTGTGTGCTTCAGGGGCGGCGCAATATTGGTTTTCTTCTTAAGGACAATCCTTAAAGGCTTCTCACTGTTGGCTATCTATGCTGGAAGAATTTTTTTGATCAGGATTGCTGGAAGAATTTGAAAAAAAGAGTATATAAAGGTTAGTAACCAAAAAGAAAAGGAACGTGGATCAGGAGCGTCGCAGGGGGGTTTAGCATTTTCGTCAGTTCCGTTCTTCCGTGCAACCGTAATAATACAGATCCAAGAACACCACCAAACGGGAGAAGAATTTTTAGGGAAGCGCAAATCCTTATCATAAATAATTTTTAGAGCACATTGGAGGTCTTCGAGAGGTGAGCAACAATACCTTTTAATAACCCTTTCCATGGTACATGTGTTTGTTGTGTTGAGTAATTTACCTATGATTTTGAGAGATTTTAATTGCATGATGCATGTTATTAATAAACTATTTTTTTTAAATTAGGGGTTTTGAATTAAAATGAAAAATTATTAAATTGGGTATTTATTCTTGTTATTGATGACATGAAATTGTGCCTTATGATGAATTGTATGATGTTTGCCGCAACACCACCTATGATAGGGGTATCGAAGAGAAATACCGCCTTAATGGGGTATCGAAAGTAACATCGCCATGTGATTGGGATGTCGAAAATGAGTAATACTACCTAAAAAAGAGTATCGAAAGTAACACCGCCACAGGTTGAGGTGTCGAAAAAGGAGAAATACCACCATGTGCACATGGGAGGTATCGAAATGGAAATGTCCCCGACAGGAGGGTGACATCGAAACACTCCTCGTGAGTAGGGGTGGGCAATGGGACGCCATTGTCGTGTGATGTGTGAATTTATGGCATGCCGGGAATAGACCATTTTAATTAGGAGGTCTTCGGGCCGCTTGGATTAATCTAGAATTTATTTGGTATATGGAATGTGAGGTATTGAGATGAGCTATTGTTATGTTATATGCTATTTAGTTGATGAGATTATTATTGATATTAAAAGTATTTTTTATATATATATTATTTTGGAAAATTAGCGGGTGCCATGGGCAGTTTTTCCGGTTACCGCGTCGGCTGAGAACAATGTTATTTTCGAAAATATTTTATAAAAATGTATTGTTGATCACTGGGATTTTATATCTCATTATAAGTATTATTTTCAGAGACCGAGGACACCGCCGTTGATGACCCAGAGACCTGAGGAGTCATCTTCTCATCACTTGGTTAGTAATCCAGTATGGTGGAGGGTGCTGACGACGTTTTTTTTTTTTGTTTACATATTTTTTGTCTCGGATTGTAATTAGACGCTCGGTTTTGAGGCTTGTGGTTTTTCATTTATATTTATATTCATTACATGGATATTTTATTACTATATTATTTAATATGAGGTATTTTCGACTTTAAATATTTTTTTAATTTTTCCTTATGAGATATATGTTTTAATTAAATGTTAAAAAGGATTTTTATTGATTTAATATTGGGATTACTAGTGTAACAAAGGGCGTTACATTTAACATCAACTTGAGGATTACTTTATTTATGAACATAACATATTTGTATGGCGTGATAATTCCAGTGCTATATGCTTAACTAAAAATTCAATCCAGCATTCTAAGGCTAAGCATATTGAAATAAAACATCATTTTATTAGGGATTATTTTCAGAAAGGCATCTTTGATATTAAGTTTGTTAAAACTGAAAATCAATGAGCTGATATTTTCACTAAACCCCTCTCCGAAGAAAGGTTTTTATTTATTAGAGATAATCTAAACATGCATTGCAATGTTGAATGACATGTCTGAATGTTAACCTGTCTGTGCTTTATCACCTTTCTATGCTTACCTGTCTGACTCTGTTGAATCACTATGCTAGAACTCATCAGTTTTGTTGAAATGGTTATTATTTAATTAATGTCATTCCCTTATCTGAAGCTAATCGTGTGCACGGTGGTTTACATATCTCGAAAACATGTTTTCATTATGTCTTAAGTGCGCGTTGCAGTTCCCCATACAAATCGAGCCATTTTTGAATTAAAAATGACGTTTTTCTCTCTCCTACCTTCATGACTATAAAAGACAATAGATCAGAAAGGTTGAACCTTTACGTTTCAATATTCCAAAATCTCTTTGTCTTCTTATCTTTCAAACCCTCTTCTCTCTCGAAACCCTAGAATCGTTTTCTCTCAAAAAAAATGGCATCATCCAAGCGTCTCTCTACAAAAGAAATCGCTGAGAAATACAATCTCAAGGTTACTAAGATAGAAAAGATCATTACGGGAAAGACTGTTGATCTTCAACAGATGAAGAAACTAGGAATGGATGTCACTGAAGAGTTGGAGTACTCCCAGTGGACTCCTTTCTTCGATATCAAGGAGCTTGTTCACCCTAAGCTCATTCAAACGTTCTGGAGAAATGTTGTGGTTGTCACCAACCGACTCAACGGAATCAAAAGCTTTGAGGCTGAAATGGGGGATAAAACCCTTCTCTTCCCCATTAGCTCTCTGGAGCTTGTCATAAAAATGTTCGAGAATCGGAGCTGGCTTCACACCCAACTGGGAAGATGAAGTGGGAGCTGACAATTTCAACAATGCCATCTATGGTGTTCCAAAACCAGTGAACCCTAAGTCTGTCAGCATGGTGGTCAAGTGCCGATTCCTACACAAATTGCTGTTGGAGTGCGTGATGCTAAGGAAAGGCTCACGAGACAGTGAGACCAAGATGGACAGATTTGCTCTGTACCACTTGATCCACAAAATCAAGGTTGACATCAACGACCTTATCTTCATGTACCTTGAGATTCTGATCAAGAGAACCAACATGTAGACCTATCCTTATGGGATGTTGCTGACAAGGGTATTCAGGAACAAGTTGTTTGTTCCTAGTGATGTTCACTTTGTGGACATGGCACTGTCCATAGACAGGAAGATACTGTCTATGATGGACATCAAGGGAATCCCTTTTGCTGATGAGGAGGAAGACAGCAAGAAGAAGAAGCAGAAGAAAATGAAGGCTGCTGTTGAGTAGAAGGAGGAAGAACCAGTGGTTTCCACTGACGAATCAGAAGTCCTCATTTCTGAAAGATTGTTCAAACCGTCTGGAAAGGTGGCCAGACAAGATCTGGTTACCCAGTACCTACAAAAGCTAACACTGCAGAAGACCTGTCTGGAGGAGCTCAGACGGTTGTACCCAAGGATGACCAAGTGTCTCCTTCTCACAAGAAGTTGAAGATATCTGAAGAGCAGACATATCCTTCATTCTCTTCCCCTTCTCATCAAGGTATCATCAACCCATCTGTCTCTTCTCCATCTGCCCTTTTTGTTCAACCTCTTTCTGTTGCATCTCCAATGTCATCACCTGTCTCCTCCTTTCAAACTCAAAAATCTTCTTTCACTATTGTACCTGATGACTGTCAGTACACGGTTGTTCACAGGGACTCTGCTCCCAAAGAACATACTGGCATAACATCGAGACTCTTTGTGTCTGATCTGCAATCTCTTTTATTTGCAAGTATCTCACATGTCTCTTTCATCCCTTCTCCCCCACCTCATATTCCTAACCCATGTAGAGAACTTTTCTTCTACCCACCTATTATTATCTTCATTAGAACATTAGCTGGAACTCACTATCCTGCTTCTGTTGTAATGCTACGACATAGGTCTCAGTATTTCTTTATGTTAGTCACATGATCTAATTCTTTTTTCTGCCATATTGATTCTTTATTACCTATCCCTCCCTTTGTTTTAGCTCAAACACCTCTTCCCCCACCTATTCAAATAACAATTATCAGACTGTCTCTGTCCGAGAGACTTTCCTGTGTGTTTCCTTCACCTAATACTGACTGTTTCAGAATCAGTCTTATCTTCAAATTCGTCTTTCTTCCTTTCTATGCCCTTCAAACTCTCCATGAACTTTTCTTCCCTTCCATTACCTCTCCCCTTTCTCTACCTAAGGCACCCCCGGTTTTAGCCTTACCTTGGCACTCTTCTCGATCTGTCTCTTCTTGAACAGTGGCCTTACAAGACTTTCATCTGCTTCGAGGACAAGTAGAAGACTTAAGAAGACAGCTAGATGAAGAAAGATGAGCTAGGATGCTCTTAGAGCAAATGGTTGCTGCTTTATTTTTGTTAATTAATCAATCTAGGTAGTTTTTAGGTATATAGACTACCTTGTACTTGTAAACGTTCATGATGAATAAAATAAATTTCTCCTTTATTTCTTTAATGCTTTCATAGTTTATTCCTTTTTGATGATGACAAAAGGGGGAGAATGAGAGAAATGTGATATAGGATAATGGGAGAATGAATATGATATGATCTTAAATAATACATGGACATGAGTATGTTCTGATAGTTGCTATAATTGCTCAAATAAATCTTAAGTAAGATTGCTCTAATAATAATTTCAAAGTAAAACAAGTCAAATTTATGTGTGACTAAGTTAAACGGATTATATAATTAACCTTAATGTCTGATCAAGCATCTGTATGACCTATCCGCTTAAGAAAATTTCAACCCGTCTGATATATGCTATCTTCTTTGTTGATATTTTCTGAGGTTCATTAAATCATCTCAATGTTTGTCATCATAAAAAAGGGAGAGATTGTTAAGTCTCTAAAATGTCTAATGTGCATTTCCCTAAGTTTTGATGAGAACTAAACATTGGTTAATGATTTAATTAACCTTCATTTTGTGCATATTAAAACTGTAAGAATCATCTATCTGCTCATAAGTGACTACCTGTCTGGATAAGCGAAAGTCAACCTGTCTGTTGACTATGATTATTGACTTCTTTCAAGATACGTCTTCAACCTGTCTCC
Organism: Sophora flavescens; assembly: GCA_030762895.1. Taxonomy (NCBI): domain Eukaryota; kingdom Viridiplantae; phylum Streptophyta; class Magnoliopsida; order Fabales; family Fabaceae; genus Sophora; species Sophora flavescens. The sequence continues at coordinate 56,256,602 of CM061068.1, read as the reverse complement.
CCACGAGTTCCTACACTTATCTGAGGTTACTCGTTGAAGAATCAAGGATCAAACAAGCTTTTGTTGGCTGTCCCATCAGAAAGAGACTTGAAGCCTTCTCTTCTACTCAGTCTCACGCCTATCAAGAAAAGTCAGAAGTTACTCTCTCAAGCAACCTCGGTTATCAGAACCAAAGACCAGTTAAAGAATGCTTCCAATATCCTTTATTCCCTGGTACCTTTGGTCCTTACACGAAAAGGGAATTGTACTCGTAAAAATACATAAAGCTCTTTACACAACTCTGATATGGCTGTATCACGATGCATAAAGTCAGGATCCTTCATGTTAGAGTACAACCAACGTTCTTATTGCATTAATGGCTGCCCAGAATGACTCTATTGCATTTCATGAAGTTCTGCTTGAAGCCAACATCTGAGGGAATGTCTCTAACGGATCCTAAATGCTTGAAGACTATAAATACAGAAGTCATTGAAGATGAAGCATAGAGAATACACATAGCATTAAAGATCCATTACTCTGCGCATTAATATATTCATTCTTTCATTCTGTATTATTCAGTCATTTGAAGTTATTACGCAAACTTTCCTTAGATTTACATTTAAACCACTCTCTGGGTGTTAGTGAAAGTTTTATCTGTCTGAAGTTGTATTTATTACAAACCAAATCTCTCAAACAAACCTGAGTGAACCTGAAAAGGCTAGGTGTGTAAAAAATACTTGTCTTGGAGCCTGAAGAGGCTAGGTGTGCAAAAAATACTTGTCTTGGAGCCTGAAGAGGTTAGGTGTGCAAACAATACTTGGAGTCTGTAACCTGATAAGTTATAGTGGATAAAACTTGGTGCTGCCAAGGACTGGACGTAACTCTTTGCTTTGAAGAGTGAACCAGGATAAATAATCGTGTCGATCTCTCTTTCCTTATAAACTCTTTAGTTGCCTTAGTTTTCTTATCCGTTTTTCAAGTGGTGTGTTTATTTGAGTCACTGTTAAAATTTCATCAGACAGGTCACCTGTTTGTCATGTATCTTTCCACTTGTCTGAACCAAGCTTCTGTATGCGAAAAGTTTTCAACTTTGTTTAAATTCTGATAAACACAATTCAACCCCCCTTCTCGTGTTTATAGTTGTATATTTCAGTAGTAGGTAGCAGGACATGTTTTCTTTATAAAAAAAAAATAGCATCACACATTCCCAAACAATGTTTACGTATGTAAAGAGTAAATGAGTAGTATGTTAAAAATGTTTTTAGTCCCATGTGATGACTTCCTGACGTTTCTTTCAAGCTTTAGAATTAAAAAAATATATAACCTTTAAAAAGTCAATAATAAAATAATATAAAAGTTGAACCAATCAAAATTGATTCGGGATCCCGAAAATATTAATTAATATATATAAATATAAATATATATAAATAAAAAATTTAAAAAATATTAAAAATAATAAACTGTTAAATTCTATATAAATATAGGAATATAATAAATGTTAAATATCAGTATAAATATTTATATATATATATATATACACACATACTAAAATATAGTAATTAGTTTGGTTTCAAAATCCTTAAACCTGATAACTGAACCAATGATCATTGGGTTTGATTTGGTTCGGTTTGGACCCCAACACCAAAAAATACAAACCAATTTAATTGGTTATGTTTAGATTTTTAGGTTCATCAAATTATTGGTTCAGGTTTCAAGCCCCTAAACTTTTTCAAAGAACACGGTAGATTTACTACGTTTCACGGCTAAAACATTTTTAAAACATATATAAAAGTTAAAAGTCAATAATAAAATAATATAAAAATTCGAACGAATCAAAATTGGTTCGGTTCGATTTGGTTTAGTTAGTACCCGAGTATGTATATATATATATATATATATATATATAACATATATAAAAAGGTAAAAAAATATTAAACTATAAATTATATAAAAATATAAAAATATAATAAATACTAAACATTAAAATATATATATTAATTTTAAAACATATATAAATATTAAAAAATCAATAATAATATATATATATATGTATAAATATTAAAAGAGTCGACAACCTGACACATTCTACTATTTTATATCCTTGTAATTTATTATTATTTAAAATAATAAAATTTTCTACTTAGTTTTATATTATTTTTTATACTATCTTAAGTTTTATTTAAAAAATATCATACTACATAATGTAGTAGTAGATAATAGGACATGTTTTTTTATAAAAAGAAATAGCATCACGCATTCCCAGGCAATATTTATGTATGTAAAGAGTAAATAAATAGTATGTTTTGTGTGGAGGAAAAGTAAAAATGGAATTAACAACAAATAGGACTTTGTTTTTTTAATAATAAAAATATAAATTGATGTAGAATAAAATTATTAGTTCAGGTCTCACGCTCGTAAGCTTTCCCGAAGAACACGGTAGCTTTGCTACCTTTCATGGTTAAAACATTTAAAAACAAAAAAAAAAGTTTACAAAATCATTAATATGATAAAATAAAAATCAGAACCAATCAAAACCGGTTCGATTTAGTTTGTACCCGAAAATATTAATATATATATATATTTATAAAATAAATATAACAAATTTTAAACTAAAAATTATATATAAATATTAAAATATAATAAATACTAAACATTTAAGTATATATATTAAATTTAAAATGTATATAAATATTAAAATATTAAAATATACATAGATATAAATATATCTATGTATAAATATTAAAAGAGTTCACAACATTAAAGTATATATATTAATTTTAAAACATACATAAATATTAAAATATTAATATATACATATATATATATATATATGTATAAATATTAAAAGATTCCACAACCTGACGCACTCTACTATTTTATATCCTCGTATTTTATTATTAATTAAAATAATAAAATTTTCTACTTAGTTTTATATTATTTTATTTTATTATTTTTTATACTATCTTAATTTTTATTAAAAAAACACCATACTACATTATGTAGTACTAGATAGTAGGACATGTTTAAAAAAAAAAAAAATATTAACATTACACATTCCTAGACATTGTTTACGTATGTAAAGAATAAATGAATAGTATGTTATATGTGGAGGAACAGTAAAACTGGAATCAATAATAAATAGGATTTTTTTTAATAATAAAAATATAAATTGATGTAGAATAAAATTATTAGTTCTTCTCTCACGCCCGTAAACTTTTCCAAAGAACACGGTAGCTTTACCACCTTTCATGGTTAAAACATTTATAGGAAAAAAATTTAAAAAGTAAATAATAAAATAAAATAAAATTCCGAACTAATCAAAACTGATTCACTTTGGTTTAGTTAGTACCCAAAAATATTAATATATATATAAATAAAATATGTTAAAAAATATAAAGCTAAAAATTATATATAAATATTAAAATATAATAAATACTAAACATTAAAATATATATTAATTTTAAAACATATATGAATATTAATATATACATAATTGTAGTATAAAATAACACAAAAAACTCAATTATAAATAGTGAATTATTTTGTAAAATTTATATTCTATTATTTTATTATTATTTAAATTAATAAAAAAATTCTACCTATTTTTACATTATTTTATTTTATTTTTGTTGTAGAATGTGCCCTTTTGATTTTTTTTGTATCAGGAATAAAGGAAGAAGAAATGTTGCAGCTACAGTAACGTCACGGTTGCTCTACAGTAACTTAATTGAATGCATTAAATGTGAACAAAGCAAATAAAAAAAAATTCAAAAAGAGAACCAAAATTACCCCAAGCTGACACCTCAAATTACTGTTTGCGCTACAGTAAAAATTGAGGTTCAACCATTATATTATTGTAGATGTTTAATTATTGAGTTGGTCCCTGAACCATTTGAGATTTCTCAATTAGGTCCTTGAACTAAAAAAATTCTAATTAGGTCCCTGAAACTTATATAAAATTTTCAATTGGGTCCCTATCCTAAAAAGTTTCTAATTAGGTCCCTGAAATTATATAAAATTTTCAATTAGGTCCCTAAAGTAAAAAGGTGGCTATATAAAATAAAAAGTAATAAAATGATAGATGATGAAATTTAGAGAAAAAAAAATTTGATTGACACAATAATAAAATGACAAAAGATGAATATGAGAAAAAAAAACTCACTGTTTAAAATAATAATTATTTTTTTATATCATTTAAAGAAGTAAATTTTGTCTCTCAATTTTATTTATTTTTATTTAATTATTACACTAAACAATAATTTTTCTCACTAATTTTTTTTATTATTTTAAATAGTGAGTTTTTTCTCTCATATTTTGCTTTTATCATTTTATCATTATGTTTTTTTTAAACTTCCTCATCTATCATTTTATTATTTTATATTTTATATATTCATTTTTTTACTCTAAGGACCTAATTGAAAATTTTATATAAGTTCAGGGACTCAATTAGAAAATTTTTAGTTCAGGGACCCAATTGAAAATTTATATAGGTCTAGGGACCTAATTAGAAATGTTTTTTAGTTTAGGGACCTAATTGAAAATCCAAAATAGTTCAGGGACCAACTCAATAATTAAACCTCTATAATAAAAAAAATCTGAAATAACAAAGTTGTCCCAATTTAGTGAAAAAAAATGAAAAAGAAGAAAAATAATGATGGCCGAACAGTTGTGATGATGTCAATGTCGTATCCCATTTAATACACCTCAACCAAGTTAAGCAAAAAATATAATATTAAAACAATCAAGTATAATAATAATAATAATAATAATAATAATAATAATAATAATAATAATAATAATAATAATAATACTAATAATAATAATAATAATAATACAAAATATAAGAAACAAATAATGGATTAAAAAAATATTAAACTCATTAAATTAGGGAGATGCTGCCATATCAGATGTATAGTAAAAGTTGCTAGTCCATTTTTATATTTGTATTGATATGACGTCCCTTTTGCTTTTTGGGCATATTTTTTAGAAGTGTGTATACAAAGAAGATAAAAAATAAGTAAGAGATAGAGACAAATATATACAGTATCATATATGGTGTTCAAAATTTATATTTAAATATCATAACTCCTTCTAAAACTAATAACATGTTGGCTTAATTTCACTATCAATTAATCAATTTTGATCTCTATATGATTTTTTCTTACCACATTGGTCCCCTGTGTTTAAATGTTTTAAATTTAGTCCTTTCATCCGATGTTAGACAATTTATTTTAAACGGAGCCATTGTTGTAAGCACATAGAATCTCCGGTTGAGTTTCTCCCTCCTCTACCTCTCCGCTACATGATTCAATATTTTCTCTATGTCATTTATCGATTTCCTTTCTCCTCTAGGACACATTTTTTGGTTCCAGCACATGAACCCCTACCAAGCAAAGATTCTATGTGCTTAAGTAGTGACTTATCTCTGTTAATCATTAAAAAATTGATGGATATCAAACGGAAAGACCGAACTTACAACATTGAATAAATAGAAAACCAAATGTGCTGAAAAAAGACAAGGTGTCTAGATGCAATTCTCAATTATTTTTCTCTCTCATTTTTTTTACAAGAGGTCTTATATAAGGATCACTTAGCCTGTGTTTGTTTAAATCATTTCTAACGCCAACTGGCGTTCAATCCCGTGTTGGGAGAAAGATTTATTTTGAGTGCCTCGGGACACGTTATTTCTTCGTTAGCATCAAAATAAATCTTAACCAAAAATATCTTTACTTATAAATATGGATGTCATATCATCATACTTCAATAATGCAAACAGGGGCGAGTTCTACCGTGCACAACCTTGATCGGTGGTGCACGATGCACAAGTTTATACAGTCGTTGGATTCCGCAGGTGTACAGATTTTAATCTAAACCATCTACACCAAATCATTTCCATATAAAACCCTCTCCTCCTACCTTTCGCATCATCCTCCAACCTCAGCCGGCTAGCCCCTTGTTCTGGTAATGGAGATCCGACGATATATACAAGATAAAGGAGAACATCACTTTTCAAGTTCATCCCGGGGGCAATCATTGAGAATTTAGGCCAAGAAAAAAAATTACCTAGAGCCACCTCTCTCTCTCTCAACCTTCTCTCAACTCCTCTTTTCCTTCTTCCTCATCCATCGGGAGGGGTGGTTTTGGGTAATTTTTTGGCCTGAAATCACCCATCTACATCGTTTTTTCTCTCCTTTTATCTAAATAAGTGGTTTTTCCACATAGATTTGGTTTTTCTTTCGTTTTTCCGGGTTTTCATCATCTGCATGTGGCGGTGTTTTGTTCGTCGTTTGGTTTCCCGTCTTGTTGCGGTGTTCGTTTGGTTCAGATTGGCAGATCAGCTTTGATCCATTATAGATTCAATAAAGACTTGGGCGTCAACGTTACATATCCGACGGCATGGGTATTCCGGTCGTTTTGATTTTGTCACATTTATAGGCATTTTACCGTGTTATGCTATTAACCTGGGTGCTGTGAGTTTGTTCGCAGATTCATCCTTTTCGATTTTTAGCGATGTTGAATTTGTGTTGTTTTCGATGTATTTTACCAATTTGAATGAATGAATATCTTTTTTAGTCAAAAAAAAAAGTTCAACCTGGGGGCACCACATAATGCAAGACCAAACCAGATGCCACATAATGCAAGACCAAACCAGATGCCATATTTCTTCTCCATATCCCTTCTCATATCATCTCCCTCACTCTTCACGCCCCATCGGGCCCTCCAATCCCATTGACCTGACCCACCGGAACCCGGTTCACATCCACCTTCCTGAACAGTTAAACAACACCATCGCCACCAGAAACTCGCCGATCCACCGAAGGGTTCTTCTTGGTTTTGAAAAAGGTCTAACCTTTTCCAGCGAGTGCCCGGCAAAACCCCCCATGGAATCGATTCGGTCTCCGACGACCCGTGAATGAAGCGATACAGAGCAGTAATCCCAGTTCCTGCTGTCACTGCCATCTCCAGCGATGCCTCCGTGGCTGGCCTCGTCCACCTCTGCCAATTACGTGAGAGTTGGGTGAAGTTGTAGGAGTGGAATTGGGGAGAGGTGATGAGGATGTTGATGTCGGGGGTGGAGGGGAGTTCTTGGAGGAACTGGTGGCAGTGGCCGCAAGGGGCGGCGGAGACGGCGAAGGAGTGGAGGAGGGGTTCGACTTTGATGGAGAGGTTGCTGTCTGGGAGAGGAAATTAGGTGTAAAATATGTATTTTGAGATCTCACGAGCCTTTGCAATCCAAAGGCTTAGATTAAAAATAGAACTTGTGCACCATGCACCACCTATCAAGGTTGTGCACGGTAGAACTCGCCTGCAAATAGGTTCTTGCTTTTAAGAACTAGCAAAGCAAATTTGTCCTTCCATATGACATTCACAACATTTTGTTCCAATGATGCAATCAAATAAGAATATGTCCTTAATTTTAAAACATGATAAACTATTCTCTTTGAAAATGCTCTCAAGGCACCAATCAGGAGACCCATATTTTTTTTAAGAATGAAGGCCTAAATTGGTTATCGGAAAATTTTGGGACTTACTTTTAATTTAAAAAGAAAATTAAAAAATTTGTCCCTCAAATTTTCAAAAGATAAATTAGCTCCCACGTTTAGGGTGCGTTTGATTTGCAAAAATTCAGGGGACTGGACAGCAAAAAATTTTTTGTCCCCTGTTTGATCTGAAAAGTGGTCAGGGGACACGACAAAAAAGGGGTGAGGGATAGGACAAAAACCGAAAATTTTGTCCCCCACCAAACCATGGGATAAAAAGTTGTCCCATGGACAGGCTAACAAAAGATAAATTATCCTTACATCTCCCTCCTCTCTCTTCTATCTCTCTCCTCTCTCCCTCCCTCCTCTCTCTCTCTCCCCCTCTCTCCCCTTTCTCCTCTCTCTCTCCTTGCTCTCTCTCCCCCTCTCCTCTTTATCTCTTTCTCTCTCCTCTCTATACATAATTATACAAAATTATATATTGTATATTTATATATTAAATAATATATATTATAAAGGGTATTCCGGTAAATTTAATATTATTTTGTTTGTACTGTCTATTATCCATCAAATAATATACAAGATGAAGAATTGTCCTATAATTCAAGGATTTATCCTGTGCTGTAGTGTCTGTCCTGTGCTGTGCTGATAGTTTTTGCAAATCAAAGGCACATTAGTAACTTAAAAAAAATTGAAATTTATTTTCAAGCTGTCATTTTTTTTTAGGGAAAAAAGTCCAAGCTAAACACAGACTGAAGTTAAAATCGTTCTTTCATTCTTCTTATTTTTCTTCAAATTTTCTCTGCATTCCACTCTTCCGCTCTCTCTCTCTCAACACCTGTTTCGTTGCCTACGAAAGTTCAGTCTGCAACAAAACCTAACGATTCCAAACGGGGAGTGATGGATTGCGAGTTACTGAGTTGATTGAATCGCATTGGAATCATCTAATTGATCGTGTTGAGGCGGTGATGGGTGCTGCGGGGTCGAAGCTGGAGAAGGCTCTGGGTGACCAATTCCCTGAAGGAGAACGTTACTTTGGCCTTGAGAATTTCGGAAACACTTGTTACTGCAATAGCGTTTTGCAGGTTTTCCACCAATCCATACTCTAATCCTTTTTTTAAAATCCGATTTATGTTTTTTCCCCTTAAATTCTATGTTTTCTCTGCATTCAATCCTCTTATATGGAAAGCATCAATTATTATTATTTTTTAGCTGCAGGTCTTTTTTATTTTATTTTAAATGTTCTTGTTTTTGGTTTCTCTTTGCTCATTTTGATGGTTTATTGATTCGATGAAAAGTTTAATGCGGTTGTATATATACCATCAAGGGAGGTGAATGTGTATTTTTGTTTTGTATTTTGAGTTTCTGTTGACCTGTTTTGCGGAATTTCTAAGTGTTGATTTATGAACTAGTCTAGTATATGGATTGAGCATTAACCGTTTTTATATGAGACATTTTAGATTTTAATAGTGTTGCATGGGAGTTTTGTCAAAAATGATTGTTAGTTCTATTAAAAGTTAAGATTTAAAATTGTTATTCAAACTTTTCTTTGTTGCAATTAATATTATTAACAACGTCTCTGTTGATGCATATCTCAACTTATAGCTTATTGTGGCCCCTTGATAAGAAGATATGGTGTCTTAATCTATACAATGCACATTTCAATTTGATTACGATCATATTATATAATGCAAACATTTACCTTGTCTGATATATCAATAAATGCAATAGACATCTTTAATGATGGCATTTGAAATTGAATATGGGTGTTTTTGTTATTTTCTGTAAACTTTTGTAGGGTTCTTCACTAACAATTACTCATTCTGTGACCTTCTGCAGGCACTATACTTTTGTGTTCCATTTCGAGAACAATTGCTAGAGTATTACGGAAATAATAAAAGCATAGGAGATACAGAAGAAAATCTTTTAACTTGCTTAGCTGACTTATTTTCGCAGGTAATCAGTCTATAGTTTGAGACTATTGCCATTACATGCATGATGCATCTAAGTTTCTTCATGTTTGATTGACCCAAGTACGAGTCACTAGTTTAGTTGTATTATCTTCACTAACTGTGGCTATGGTGCATGCATTGTACTCGTGTCAAAGAATCTGTTGATTTCCTAGCAATCTTGATTATTTTTCTGTTCTGTTCATATGAGCAAGTGCATTTTGTTCTTTGAAAGCCTTTCAATGCTTATTGTTATCCTTAGTTTTGGATTTGTAGCCATGTTTTTTTAATAACCTTTGCTACCAAATTTCTTATTTCTTATTTTATTTTAGGGTAGAAGAAAATTCATTGGACAAGAGGCAAACAAGTACAATAATAGAAGATATCCTATTAAATAAAATAAAAAAAATGCAAGAGCTACACAACCAAGACAAGTTAATTAGCTAAGCAAAGATTGCCAAACTTTAGACATATCCTACAAATATGAGAAAACACTCCAAGCTCTTTTCACAAATCCAGCAATTACCAAAGTTACCAAAGATTCTACACCATGATTATCTAGCATCTGAACAGTATAAACTATAAAGTAAGTGGTTGCTAGTCTAGAAATCTGCTAGATACATTACTCAGACATTAGGAGAGGGGACTTTGCGAGGTTTGCGGACTTGCAACAAGTCATTTGTATAAAATATAGCTGTCCAAACAAGAGACTTCAACTTGATGGGGGCCTTGAACTTCCAAAGGGAGTTAGCAAAAAGAGAAGTGCCCCTATTTGGAGCATGAGGAATTGGGATTAGGTTAACAAGAGTACACTCCAGGGGATTGTAAGGTCCAAACACTGCTCCCCTGTAATGAAGAGGGGTGAATTGAATCAAGCAAACCAAGAAAACAATCCAATTCCAGAACTTCTTTACTAGTAGGGATTTGAGCAAGAAAAGGAAGGATTCTGGCAAAAGTGCTGCTAGTGTAGTGGTGGTGACACAAAGAGGTTAAGCTATCAAGATTCAAGAGTTATGTAAGAAATTGGCAGAGGCTGCTTGACTAAATCTCTTGGTAGTATGCTTGGGTATATATGTATTACTTTTGCGGTTATGCCTGAGAAATGGCTTAAGCTCTTTGTTGGGTGCTTTTATAAGCCTTTACATTTTGTATCCCTGTTACATTGTTGTCCAGATTATGGTATCAAATATCCACTTAATGGAACTTACACGCCTCTCTCTTATGCCTCAGAAATTGTTTCAAGGTATTTGCAGTGTGCTTTTTGTGGGCATCTCCATTTTGTATATCCTGATTATTTTTTCTGCAATTATTATTAAGACGAAGTGTCCATTCAATGTCACTTACATGCATATTTCTTTCTTTCATGGCTGTGAATATCACCTTTAATTATTTCTTTTGATGTAGATAAGTTCCCAGAAGAAGAAAACTGGTGTCATTGCTCCCAAGCGATTTGTACAGAGGTTGAAAAAACAGAATGAACTCTTCCGTAGCTACATGCACCAGGTATGTGCTTAAACTGTCAAGAATTAGCTTGTTGCACACAAGGTGATTATTCTAGAAATCTATAACTCTCTTTTGATGCTAGCATTTATATTATGATTAAGAGATTAGTTTACACACATCAAGGTAGTGAAAGGTGAAAGGCCCCCTTAAGGCACTAGGGTCTTTTTAACACGTGGCAAGCGGCACTAGAAAGCACATGCCTCACTGATGAAAGCTAATATTAGTAAAAATGAAATATTGAAATGTTACTTGATAAAGCTCTAAAATCCTTAGTTTATAATCACAATAGATGTGTGGCTGATGTAAATGTCAAATTCATAACAAAAAGAGGCAAAAATACTAGATTATACAATAGTGCACGTGGCACAAATATTGAAATAAAACAGTGTTTATATTCTTTTAAAATCCGTGTTTCCATATAGAACAACCCCTTATCACTTTGGCATATAGGACCATTACTTTATATGTCTGCTCATGCTTTGACTGTATATCACTGGTATACAAATGGAGATTTAGCTAACTACTGTTCATGTATTTTCTATGAAGCACCGACTCTGACATGGACACGGCGACACGACACGGACACCGCTTATATATATATATATATATATATATATATTCATAATATTCCTCACAGAAAGAATACTAAGACTAAGGGGTCATTTCATAATGCAATTTTTACAAAAACAATATCAAGATAAGAAAATGAATCATGTTTTATAAAACAACTAGTTAGGTCGTATGGTAATGAGCCTTATAAAAAATGCTAAGAGGCATCATTTTATTTTATGTCTCAAAAAGTAAAAGATCTAATTTGGGGTTGGTGACCCATGACCTTTTTAGTAAATATTTGTTTAAAAAATATTTAGGTTTGTGACCCATGATCTAAAAATTCTAAGTTGACTTTTTAAAAAAAATATTTTTTTTATGATAGGAGTGTCCGAGAAGTGTCTAAGTCGTGCCCGAAAAGTGTCTGAGAGGTGTCCGAGCCGAAAAAAATTATTTTTTAATTGAGACACCGCAGAGGGGTGTCCGACACGTGTCGGAGGCGTGTCCGTGAAGTGTCGGTGTCCGAGGCGAGTCTGACACGCGACACAGCACTTTCGAAGAGGTGTCCGTGCTTCATAGGTTATTTTTGCATGGAAAAAACTGTGTAATTGATGTTGGATATTCATCTTGGAGAAATTATTTTCACTATTATCATAATGACAATTTGTTACTTTCGATGAGATTTATATCTCAATTGTTTACTAGACATGTTACTGAACTATATATGTATACTTATTTATCATTCATTGTTCATTCTGTCTGTTAAAGTCCATGTACCATTGGTTGCATATAATACCTCTTATTTTGTCTAGGTTTTTCATTTAAAACAATATTGTTATTGGGTTATTTTCATTTTGGCAGGATGCTCACGAATTCTTGAACTTTTTGCTGAATGAACTTGTTGACATTCTGGAGAAAGAGTCTCAGGCTGAAAAAACTGATCAAGAGACGTCACCACCTTCAGAAAAGGCTGCAAATGGACTCGAGAATGGTACAGCTAATGGTGCTCAGAAAGAGCCTTTAGTTACTTGGGTACACAAAAATTTTCAGGTAACCTTGCTCTGCCAGTTTAATGTTTTGATTTTGGCACGTTGCTTGCAGCAAAACTTGGAGGGACACATAAATTGTGAACTTTGTGTTGGATCCAATCAACTAGTGTTCTCTTTTTAAGTGTGCTTGTCTTGTTTACGAGTTTAGGTTTCTGACATTTTATGGATAATCCATTCATATTGTTATTATTGTCTCTTACCCAAATTATTATGGAAATCAACACATTGTCCAAGATACTATTTTACTTACTTTATTATTGCTAATTTATTGTAAATGAACTTCATTATCACACTAGATTGTAAATAATAGCAATTTTGCTTGTCAAATTTTCTGCCTTTTTTCTTTTGTGGGAGGGGGTCGTTAGTACTCTTACCCTTTAGTGACCACACAAATAAAATTTTGTTCTATTTTGGGGAGTTTCATTATTGTAACTTGCTCTGATCAGGGGATACTCACCAATGAAACAAGGTGCCTGCAATGTGAAACAGTGACAGCTAGGGATGAAACATTTTTGGACTTGAGCCTTGATATTGAGCAGAATAGTTCAATTACAAGCTGTCTGAAAAATTTCAGTTCCACTGAGATGTTGAATGCTGAAGACAAATTTTTTTGTGACAAATGCTGCAGGTATATCGCTTTTGCTTTTATTCGCTAATTTCATTTCTATAATTGCCTGAATACTACTTTTGTGGCATCAGCTTACTTGGTTCTTGAATTATTTGGAAAAGATAAAGACCCGGTTCAACCATTTTGAATCATGTGCACTGAACAATTCTGACGCTTCTTTATCTGAAAACACAATCAAGCCTTATCCCATTAGGTGGGGTTGTCTACATGGAGTAATTGATGCCATTTGACTTCATTGAATGAAAACCAAATCTTCAGAAAACCATTTAGAGCGAGGTCTTGTTTAATAGTTTCCCCTAAAGTTTTTTCTACTCCTTTTATCTGCGAGTGAAATAAGTTATTGTAAGGAATCACAAATGTCAAATAGCATGTATGGAAACGATCATCTCCTTTGTAGAAAAAATAGAATGCTATATAAGTTTTGTTGACTAATACTACATTGTTACATGAAGCAGACCATGGTATGTTCTTTTCCCACTGATGATTGACTTTTTTTTTCCATCTGTTATCTGAAAGAGTATTTGATGACCATGCCAGTTTAGTGTACATATATGTAGTCTCTCCTTTGTTTACATGTCAATTTACCAGCCTGATGACCAAGATGTGAACTTGTGATATTAGTTTGCAAGAAGCTCAGAAGAGGATGAAGATAAAGAAACCGCCTCACATCTTGGTCATCCATCTTAAGCGGTTTAAGTACATGGAACAGCTGAGCCGCTACAAGAAGTTGTCTTACCGGGTTGTTTTCCCCCTTGAGCTGAAGCTGAGTAACACAGTTGAAGATGCAGATATGGAGTATTCTCTATTTGCTGTAGTCGTCCATGTTGGGAGTGGGCCCAACCATGGGCATTATGTCAGTCTTGTGAAAAGCCATAATCACTGGTTATTTTTTGACGACGAAAATGTTGAGATGATTGATGAATCTGCTGTGCAGACGTTCTTTGGGTCTGCTCAGGAATATTCCAGTAATACAGATCACGGGTACATTTTGTTCTATGAGAGCCTTGGCCCCAGTAACAGGAACTAGACGTAGGAGTTCTTTAAGTTTTAGGTGCTTGACCTGTGTCTTTTTCATCTGGTTTCTATATTTATTTTCCTTTCTACCGTTTTCTCGTTTTTCAACCTGTTGGAGGACTGTTACATCCTTCTGAGGACACGGGTTGTGAAAATGTATACTTAGGTCGTTGGCATGTACAGTGGTTGGTGGTGGCACTGTCCTTTTGTTTTTTTGTTTTTTTTTCTCTCACAATAAGAGCAGTATATATATGGGTGGAAATTTCACCGACAGCGTGTATTCATGGTTACAAATGTTCAGCCAACATTAGAAACATAATGTATTGAAATTTCTCGTAACTCATGATAGATAATTTTACAGTTTGACAAGAGCCAAAAAGTCACTATGTTTGATATAGGTGGGCATTCTTTGGTGAACTAGCAAGCCTGTCTTCAGCAGAGCAAAAGACTCAGATCGTGTATACAAAGCACAGCAACTACTACTACTACTACCAGTCACCTATTTAGATTAGGTTCCGAATCTCACGTTGCGCTTTTGTTAAAGTTAACCCCGAGGGGAACGTACCAAATTGGGTACTCAAAACCGCATTATCTAATTGCCAAGCCAGCCTTTCAGTTCAACATGACAGTAGAGTTATGCATAGAAAAATTGGCTACATAATCTGACTGAAGCATTTCGTACTGAAATAAGAAATGTGCACGGCTTATACATTTGACAGTATAATCTGAAACTTCCTTTTTTTAGCATTATAATGTAATTTTGAAGGTTATGCATTTTTCTGTCAAATATTAACAAATGACCAACTAATTTCCTATTAAACGAGTGATTGAGAGAGAAGATTACTCTAACGATCAAAATAAGACAACTCATCACCTGACTCTACAATAAAGTGCCAAACTATAAACAGCAGAACAGATAGATGCTGCTAACTTCTAACGTCTAAGTGGCTGTCGGCATGAAAAGGTCTTCATCCAACAATGCTTCAAGATCAATGATGCTATCAAATTCTCTTTTTTCTTCTGATTTAAGGCTACGATTATGCTTTACCTGCAAAAGGCATATACAAAATACTACTATTAATACAAGAATAAACTGCATGATGTCAACTGCTGGCATATTGTGAGTCCTGGTAGCCATTTTGCATTACGGGGCAGCAACTGGTGGGAAAAGGAAGTAACTAATGGAACTGGAAGAGACACCTAAAAGTTATGTATTCGTGATGCCCTTTATCCTATTACTGAGCATAGAAGGAGATCAACTCATCAAGTCGACACAGCAAGGATGATTATATGTTCAAGAAAAACAAATATGTGATCAGGTGTGAGGAGGGGATGGTAGGCTAAAGTGTAGACAAAGCACTTGTGAGTTAGATTTTGGAGGGGAAGGGAAGGGAATGTTTATTATTTCTAATCTATATGTTATGTGGATTTATATTTGAGATTTTTAAAAAAGACGAAGGAATAAGATTATAAATAATCATATAACCTTTGAATCACTATTTATTATTTTTATAAAATATTTTATAGTTTCCTTGATTTTGAAATGAAAAATAAGTCTTCCCTCCCTTTCCCTCAATAACCCTCATCCAAACATACCCTAAGGAACTTGGTACCACTTGAATTAAAGTTCTTGAGCTTCAATTCATAGACCCCATAACCAAAAAGCAAGGTGGGCAGAATTCTATTCAGGTATGTTTTAATACACTTTCACAGAGTGAAAACTACTGCTTCCATAAACTACTGTGTAGAAAAAGAACATGAATTTAAGTTGACAAACCTTTTTAATAAACAAAAACCGGTAAGGTACCTGATTTTCTTGGATTTCAGTTACAACATTCAACAGCCTATGGTATTGGTCTCTTGCCTCAGGATACTGAACCATTGACTTCACTCTAGCTAGGGCTATCTGCAACCTCTTCTCTGTTTGCTTCCTGCCTTCTTTTAAGAAGTCATAGTCATCCTCCTTATCTTGTACCATAGTTTCCTCAGAAATGGCGTCCGATCTAAATCCACGTAAACCACTACCTTTTCGACGCCAACGTAAAATAACCTTTTCCAAAATTCCAACTGACCAAATTATCTTTCCATTGTTTTTCCTAACCTGGTGACCTCTTACATGAGCCTATAACCATGGAAACCGAGATATCAGAATTAGGTCAATGAAAAGGTGGCAGAAGGAGATAGGAACTAACATTAAAAACAAACAAGAATGGTAAGACAATTTCACATTACCAATATTAAGAATGTACCTGAATTTTTACTATTTGTTGCCGAATCATCAAAAATTCTTTTCTGCCCTTCCAACTACGGAATTTGTTCTGGATTCGTATTGCTGCAGCATGGACAGGCTCATCGCGTTGCCCAGCCTTATGTGATTTAATTGTTATAAGTGAAAGAGCATGTTCATCAGATATTCCAAATTTATCATTATCATATTCTTTCAATTGTTTTCTCTGGAATGACTGCAGTCTGAAAACTTGATGAATACGAGCAGCAGCTTGGTTAGCATTACACAATGCCGCCAGTGAATCTTTCAACGACAGTTCATATGATAGGTAGTCATCATTAGCTTCAGCAGTATTCTGTGCGACTCTTTGTACTACTTTTGCTCCAGAGTTTTCTCCCACATCCCTGTTCAAATCAAGAGATAAGAGGTGTGCACCTAGGGAAGATTCTGCAAGATACCCTGCAATTCCTTTGTGTCCATTTGCAGAAGCTAGGTCAGCTGGTGTTCTACCAGAAGGATGTTCTGGGCATGGATCAGTCAGTGCTCCAGGTGCTGCACCAAGAGAGATGAGGGAAGCAACAGTGCGCTCCCTGATAAAGTAAGATGCAAGAATTTAGAGAAAGAAGAAGCATGTGAAGAACATGATTAAAAACCCAAGTTCTTCATACAATAATATTAGTACATCATAGGCATTCTTAGTAGATTTCTTCTTACATTTTCTTCATTAATGACATTTTTATCTTCAAATCTACAATCAAGTTTATTGAGTATCAACAAGTAAGCATTTTTAACTGCTTCTAGTAGGCCCATTTCATGTATTTTCTCTTCCCAATAATCAATTCTTTCTCAAATACTAGCACCTTTGCAAAGTTACAATTAATATTAGTGACCATCTTATTAAGGCAATGTATTGTCAGGTATATTATGGTAGATTATTATGATAAACTATAAATACAATCGAAATACATTCCATGCCACAAGCACTTTAGTTCTCACCTGCCACAAAATGCAGCCCAATGAAGAGCAGTCCATCCATTAACATCGCGGAAGTTCACGTTCACACCAGCAACTATTGTGGGTTTCAGGGCCCAATCATAGCCAAGAGCAGCCGCAAAATGAAGTACACCTTGGCCACCCTCATCTAATACATTAGGGCCTTTTCCACCTTCAGTTATTTTCTGAAGGAGCCATGTGAGTAACTTACCTTTTAGAAGATTTTGAAGCAGATGCTCCTGCACATTTTCAGGTGAAAAATCTTTGTCCAGAGTAAGTTTCAGCAGTTTGTCCCAATCATCATCCTCCTCCCTCAGCAAAGAACTGATTTTACTTCTCAGTTGAGATTTCTCACTTACAGTTATTGGATCTAAATTTTGAGGGAAGCCAGGCCCCAGAGACAACAGTTCTCCAAATCGCATACTAAAAATATTGAAAATGCTGCCGTTGTTGTCACCTGCAGTGTTGACTTCTCGAGTATAGTTGACTCGGAAATCAAATTCTCTTACTTCACTACATGCTAACCTATTGGAACAAGTTACATAGAAAGGAACCCTCTCAACTTTGTGTGGAGGAGTATGACAAGAAAGAATACCATCCCCAATGATCTCTGCTGGCACTTCCACCTCACCGAACATGCATGACCATTTACAGTGTTCTGCTACATGCTGACTCCTTAAGAATCGTCCTGAAATGAGAACCTGTAGATTTTTTTTTTTTGATAAATGAAGAGATATTCAGAATGGATGAGTTATCAATGCAGTGAACATATGATCAAAATCCAAAACTGATAGCAAAATGGAATACCTTAGTTTCTGAGTCTTCAAATGTCCAACTTGGGGAAAAGTCAATAATGCTAAAAAGCTGCTCATGAGAAATAGACGGATCCAGAATATAGGTGTCCAGATGCACTTGGGAAGGAATAGTTGTGTTGTCAGCCCCAATTTCACCTTGAACTGTATCCCAATAAGCACCAGAAGTGGATTGTATATTGAATTCTTTCACATCTCCAAGTTCTTTATCCATCCATTGGTTGAAACTGTCAAGCTTCTTCAGACCCTCTTCTGCAGGAGATCCATCTAAAAGAGTCTTCTTTAAAGTAGAGTACATGTCATCTATTCCACCCAGGCTTTTACTGGTCTCTAGATCTGATATTAGCTTGTCTTTTGCATTTAAAATTTTTTCTTGAGTGTCATTTTGCATAAGAACATTGTTTTGTTTGTCTGGATGTAGAGGACGCGGTTCCAAGTAGTTTTGAAAACCAACATCATTAACTTCCTGCTCACAGTTTTTATAGCTAATCTCACATGTTGAGGCTGAATACGTACTATCTAGGGGCCAGCTGGATACGCGTAAAGAATTACAACCAGAATCCTGTTAACAACGAAAACTAAGCTTCAAGCCATTAAATGAATTTGAAGGATAGAATTAAAAAATAGGCAACATGTTCAAAAATTATTCAAGCATGAAGCTATGCTAGTTGTAAAATGTATCATTATGACTCTAATTCCTTTGCCATATAACTAGGAAAATACCTGCCAATTTCCTTCAACTTGTATTAGATTTCCATCCTCATGCTGTTTAGCTATGCTGGTGGTAAAATGTAGCCCCATTGTCACATCTCCTCGAGAAGGATTGCTATTGATTCCCATGTTGTCAGATAGTGTTTCAGGAAACGAAGGCTGAAAAGGCACATGCTGACTTCCGGCATTATTTTTAAAGATATCTTCCAACGGTGAAAGGCCAAGGAGTTTTGGTGGTTCATATGTCAATCCAACATTGCGAATGCCTTTGATTTTATTGTCTTGATTGAGTGAGATATAATTCACCCCAGGAATGCCAGACAACTTCTCTTGATCATCTGTCACAGTTTCATTATTACAATTTGTACATGTCAGGTAAGAACTTGCTTGATCAAAAGGTCAATATTTATGGAAGATAATAATATAAAACAATTTACAATGAAGAAATTTACTTATGAATGGCATAGGACAATAAGGATCAGGGAGTTGAGCTTTAATCTTCTCAACGATAGGGCATTGCAGCTCAAGGAAAGAGTAGTACTCAGAACTTGCATGGTCATTGAATGCTGCAAACATTACATCAAGTTACAATTTAAAAATTAAAATAGACACGAGAAAAAATGATACTGAAAATAAAGGCATAAAAAAATCACTCAAATATGTTTCTCTAGAATGAAAGTAAAACATTTCAAAAAGCATTAAGAGAATGAGACTGCACAAAAAGAAATACCCGATTCAGCTTCTTCATATTCTGATGCTTGAGCACTATTCATGCTTATTGTATCTATAGTTTGTGAAGGAACCTGGTAACTATGTGGATGAAGACTAGAAGATAGAGAAGTATCCATCTCTGTGTTGGGCATAGTTTCGCCAGTTTGTTGAGCATAAGAAAGAGATTCTTCAATTTCTTTAGCACATCTAAAGTTTGCCTTAGTTCCCTGATTATTTTAAGCAAGAGGGAGAAGAAAAAGGCATGAAGGCTCAACATAAGATCAAACATAGATGGGATGAGATATCAGATCAAAACCATAACCAATAAAAAATTTGGAAAAAGAAAACACTTGATGAGAATACTAGCCTATTTTAATTTCTTCAAGGTGCAGAATACAAAGTCAATACCCAAAACAGGAGAAAAAAGAGAATAGCGCATAGTATTGGAGAGTTAAATATTATGACATTGACACCAATTTATAGCATCTAACATTTGGGAAAAACATTTGCTTTTGAAAAATAGCACATAAAGCATTGAATAAGGAAGCAGTGGCAGCTTTTTTATTTCTGGGTGGAAGTATATATTACTAGCATGGAAAGTCTTGTTATAGATAATTCGGGAAAATGCAGTACTTAAGTTAGGATGGAATTTCCATGTTTTACTTTCTTACTTCATATATAATATCTGCAACACAATTACATATTATTATCTCATTGTTCCCTAAATTGTACCGGCTATGTAAAAACAAGCAATTATTTCATCAAAAAATAATTTGGAAAAAACATGACAAATAAAATTGTAACAAGTTACCTTCACTTCCCGATAATGGACAAGAACAATGTGTGAGAGTTCCCTGCAACAAATTAGCAATTTCTTTAAGCAACTGTAATTAATTTAAACCAATAGAATGTGATCAAAAGTTGCTGGATCGATCTCATTAGTACTAGGTCTGTTAAAGTGAGAATATTTCTAGTGAGATTTGAAAATAATAAACATAAAAACTTACTCCTCAAGCATCCAGTAAGTGCGTCTTTGAAAATTTTCATTTTCTTCTCCATGGGCATAGTAGCAGTGCAACACTTCCACACTTCCAGCCTGAAAGCATCATACTCATTCAATGCAATAGTTTATAAAGAAGGAAACTCTCAATACATTTTACTTCCTAAAGCAGAATAAATTTCAATGACAATAAATATAGCTTACGGCGCCTTTTTTTCTTCTCATTTTAGTGTCAATCTAGATGCAAGTTGTAACAGTAATTAAGAATGTGACCTTAGATACAATATATTTACCTTGAGTCTCTCATGAGCTTCCCTCACCGTTTTTCCATCTTTCTTCTTCCTCCAGTTATGGCCATCCTTTCTAAAGTATCTCAGCACCTTCCGATCATATAGGAAAAGTGAACCACCTAATGTCAAGCAAAAATATGAGAAGACCTGATGATAACCATCTTGCAATTAGACACTGGGCATATATGTGTGAAAAATTCATGCAGTTCCCACTTCCCACAAGATGTACATAAACTTAATTTTTGAAGTACTTTTTTCCACATGAAGGAAAAGGAATCTATTAAGAACTTGAGACAATTGTTTTCTTTGGCAGAAGAAAATCATACTTGGTGGCATAATTGAAGGTTCTGTAGCAATTTGAAACTTGTTATAATTACTGAGAATCTGACAAATTTCAGCTGGACGTAGCCATCGATGTTGTGCTTCTAAAAGAATTTGCTCAATATCTGTGTCCATCAAAGTACAGCAATTAGATATTTAAACAGATGACTTAAAATAATGCATATCAGACAGTCATGTCACCCATGAGGACAATTTAAGACAAAGTCAGTGATATAGTAGTATTGTACTAGACAGCTAGATTTTATTTGCCAGAATGATTTGGCATTGTTTTTAACCTTTGTGGATGGATACATCTCCATTACTTTGACTTATCTAACTACCATCCTTGAATCTTGGTAAATTCAGCTTGGCTGTGTAGCATTACTGGGATAAATTGACTTATATATTGAAGGAAATATCAAACATAAAGAGATTGCATTTGTTTCAAGTTTCAACCTAAGCATACCAATATCTGCGGACAACTTGAAACATAGCATTCTAAGTTTGTTGTCATAACCTAAGCACAAACAAACATACTAACGAGAATGCTTCTCTATTTTGGTTGCTTAAAAGCTAAGTCAGCAAGGCTATAGAAATAACAAAGGAAATCCAAGTGGGAAAACATGGTTGTTGAAGCTAAGCTCAAACATGCAGATGCAGGGACCGGTAACTTCAAATTAGCTATGAACTGTTGAAAATAATATTATTTTTAATTAAAAATGAAACATTTTATTGGGATCAAAAAAAGAAAAAAGCTTGACAGAGTTTGAGTTATGGAATTGTTTAGTATTTACAAATGAATTGGTAAAAACCAAGCATATAAAAGTGTGGTTGAGAGAGAGAGAGAGAATAAAGTGAAGGAGATGGAGCTGACCCAGTTGAAAGCGGGTGGTCTCAGCCATGGAATAAGCTGAAGCAACTCAACTCAATTCAAGTGTTGGAAGCAGCGAAGCAGAGTTGTTTTGAGTTTTGATGAGTGAAACAAACATTCAGTTTGAGACAAGTGTCTATGTTTCTGTTTCTAAATCTAAACAAAAGAGTGAGATGGAATGGAGATGTTGTAATAATGTAATTATTCAAATTGTTTTGATTTAACGCGGAGAGAGAGTGGTCGTTTGCTTTGTTTTATGACAAAAGTTTTCTACGCGGGATGTCGCAGCCCAAGTGAGTTTGTGCGTGTGTCTGTCATGGTCATTGTGCAATTCATTCATGTTTGACTCATTTTCTTTCTGGATTTCCTTTTTCCTCGCACCTTCTCCTTAATTTTTTTACCACAAAACCATATAATACTAGTATTTTTTCACATGTATTGTTGATCAATTATTAATATTATTAACATTGTTGTTATTATTAATAATTTGAATTGTGTTTCTATATGTACGAAACTTTCTTTTTCCTTTATCCCAAATTAAGCCTATTATCTCAAACATTTTCTTGACTTATTTCATACATTGCTTTCAATATTTCCTTCTCACCCATAATGATGGTACTCATTCATCCCCAAGGTTTTTTATTTATAGACAGAAGTGGTCAGCAAAAATATTGAAACAATTTTATCTATAATTTGAGTGCAAAGAATTGAATATTATTTTTATTTTAAAATGATATTACAATAAGTAATGTAACACTATGTGTTAGGTGTCCCTCTTCGATTATTACTAATGATCAACTAATCCTCTTAAATCATGTGGTGCTGACACGTGTCACCTTATTAGAAAATCATTAACTCCCCTTATTAATTAGTATAGATATATATTTATTATTTAAAATAGAGAAAACAAGGCAAGGATGTAGAAAAAAATAGATTAGTAAACATGAATATCTCTATCTCTATTTATGTCAATTCAGAGATTGTCGTGTTTGACTTTCAAAACATTGTATCTTTACCGGTTTGTAAATATTTTAAAACAATATATATATATATATATATATATATTAGCAAATAAAAAAATAATAAAAAATTTGTATCACTTGACATGTGGCTTGCTCCATTGTGCTACACTAAAATCAGCATTTCTCCTTATTAATTAGTATAGATATAGATTTATTATTTAAAATAGAAAAAACAAAGGCAATGATATAGAGAAAAATACAAAATATGAATAGTTTCCTTTCTATTTATATCAATACATATATTAGAAAAAAATTAAATTAGAAAAAAAGGGGGAAAAATTAGAAAAGTATATAAAAAAAATATTTTAAAAAATAGGAAAATAATAATTATAAAAAAATTAGAAAAATAAAATTAATTATAAAACAAAAAAATTAAAAAAATTCAATTATAAAAATAAAAATTTAAAAAAAGAAAATTAGAAAAAAACTAACTCGGGAAAAAAAATTAAATAAAATATTATAAAGAATATATGTTTAAAAAATAAATAAATAAATTTAAATAATCCAAAATAATTTACCAGTTGACAACTCCTTCTACTGTTACAGGAACGGTAGAAGAAAAGTTGTTAATTGATAAAGTGATATACATATTGAATACTAAAATATATATAAATATTAAAATATAGTAATTGGTTCGGTTCAAAAATAATCAAATTAATGACCATTGGATTTGGTTCAATTCGGAGCCGTTAAAAAATAAATTTTTAAAAATATATTATAAAGAATATATGTTTGAAAAATAAATAAATAAATTTAAATAATCGAAAATAATCCACCAGTTGACAACTACTTCTACTGTTACATGAACAGTATAAGAAAATTTGTTAATTTATAAAGTGATATACATATTGAATATTAAAATATAATAATTGATTCGGTTCCAAAATAACCGAATTAATGATCATTTGGGTTTGGTTCAATTCAGAGTCGCGGGCAAACAAAGAAAAAAAAAGAACCAATTTAATCGGTTGTTTTGGATTTTCAAATTCATCGAATTATTGGTTCGACTCTTACGATCCTAAACTTTTTCGAAGAGTACGGTAGCTTTGCTAACTTTCTTCACAAAAAAATATTTAAAATAAATAAATAATAAACTTTAAAAAGTCAATAACACTATCCGAACCAATTAAAATTGGTTTGATTTGATTCGATTCGAACCGGAAAATACAAAAATATATTTATATATATATATAAATAAAAAATATATAAAATTTTAAATTTTAAACTATTAAATTATATGTACATTAAAATATAGGTATATAAAAATTAAAACATCAAGAATATGACAACTCTATTTTTACAGTTTGTCAATTTATTATTGGTCGACAGTGTAAAAAAACTCTACATTGTCAGTTTATACAAATAAATTTTAAACAAAAAGTATTAACAAAAAAAATTATTAGGAAAAAATTTTAAAATTAAGGAAAACGTAAACAAAAATTCAAAAATAATAAAAAAACTTAATTATAAAAAACATTTTTAAATGAAAAAGAAAAAGTAAATTAGAAAAAATTAAACGAAAAATAATTAGAAAAAAACTATGAAAAAAATTATTTTAAAAAATTAGGAAAAAAATAATTAGGAAAAAATAGATTTAAAAAATTAGAAAAATAAAATTAATTAGAAAAAACATATATTTAAAAAAATAGGAAAAAGATACTTAAAAAATTATAAAAAATAAAAGTAAAAGTAAATTAGGAAAAAAATAACTAGAAATAAATTAGGAAAATAATAATTAGAAAAAATATTCAAAAAAATATAAAAATAAAACTATTTTAAAAAAATCAATTATAAAATAAACATTTAAAAAAATTAAATTAGAAAAAAACTAATTCGGGGAAAAAAATATATTTTTTAAAATATTATAAAGATATATATGGTTAAAAAATAAATAAATAAATTTAAATAATCCAAAATAATTCATCGGTTGACAACTCCTTCTCTCACATTACGAGGAACAAGTAGAAGAAAAGTTGTTAATTGATAAAGTGATATACATATTGAATATTAAAATATATATAAATATCAAAATATAGTAATTGGTTCGGTTCCAAAATAACCGAATCAATGACCATTGAGTTTGGTTCAATTCGGAGTCGTACATAAAAAAGAAAAAAAACGAACCAATTTAATTGGTTGGTTCGGATTTTCAAATACATCGAATTATTGGCTCGAGTCTTACGACCCTAAACTTTTTCGAAGAACATGATAGCTTTGCTACCTTTCCTGGCTAAAAATATTTAAAAACAAAAAAATTATAAACTTTAAAAAATCAATAACAATATCCGAACCAATTAAAATTGGTCTGGTTTGATTCGGTTCGAACCAAAAAATATTTTAAAATATATATATATATATAAATAAATAATATTTAAAAAATATTAAATTATATATACATTAAAATATATGTATGTAAAAATTAAAACATCAAGAACATGACAACTCTACTTTTACTGTTTACCAATTTATGATTGATTGATAATGTAAAAAACTTTACACTGTCAGTGTATATAAATAAATTCAAAAAAAAGTATTAGCAAAAAAAAAAAAATTAAAATTAAGGAAAACGTTAAAAAAAAAAACTAAAAAAAAAACTTAAAAAAATTTAAAGTTTTTTTTAAAAAAAAGTAATTAAAAAAAAAGAAAATATTTAAAAAAAAAGGAAAAAATCCTAGTGTTGACATATATAAATGTACAGTAAAATTGTCTATCCAACTTTTTTATTAAAATATGTTTGCTTAAATATGTTATTAGTCCTTCTTTTATTTTAGTCCCCAAAGTTTAAAAAGTATTTTTTTAATCTTCCATTTCCTCAAATGCATTACTTATGATCCTAAGCGGGATGTAATTTAATTAGTATGTATCATCGGTATAAAATTTTTATATAATCAACCAATCATAAATTCTAATAAGAATTACTTTATGATAAAAATAAATTTTTTTAATAATATGACAATTTATAATCGATTGATAATATTTTTTTTACCCTAACAGTAGATATTAATTATATATATATATATATATATAATATACATTATTAATAAGTTAAAATAAGTGTCGAACTAAGCATAAAAAAAGAGTCGAACTTTTTTAACAATATGACAATAATTTATAATTAATTGATAATATAAAAAATCTTGATATATATATAACTTGCCACAAATATTTTTCTTACCTTCGTTTTCATTAAAAAAAAAATATATCCAAATCTTTTGTTTCCTAATACCAAGGAAGGGACGATCCAATTATTTCCTCCTTCACTTCACACTTTATAGTAGCTTTGTTTATATCGAAACAATTATTGTGCAAAAAATAAACAATAATCTCAAACAATGGTACAAGAACTTTATTCCCTTCCACCCCTTTACATTCAATTATATACCATTTTATTTTATTCTACTCACCATGGAATTTCCAAACAAAGCCAAAAGGAAAACATACTTAACCAAGCATCAAAATCTTTTCAGGCCCTGCTCCTCCTTTTTTATTAAGTAAACCGTATAAGATCATCAGAAGATCCAAATCCAACTGAAACATCATTGAACTGTTTGTGTGAGACATCCCTAATTCCTAAAAATCTAACATTTCCAACTCCCATGAAAACAGGGGAGACAAAGAGAAAGGAAAAGAGGGGGAAATTGTCAAATTCAAAGTTCCAACTAAATCTGTTGTTTGAATTGTTGGCATAATCATCTATGAAGATTCTACTTTGAGAACTATCTTCATGAACTCGTAAACAAGATAACTAATAGCAGCTGATGGTAACACCTGAAAAGACATAAAATTGAAAATACTCTATCAAAAACATGAATAAAAGGATTGCCAGTGCCAAAGTACTTGTCATAAATGGACTAAGATGAAAACTTATTCTCACAGCTTGGTGAAATAAAAATGAATAGAATAAATGTATATAAATCCATCTTCCTATGGACTTTGGGATGCTTCGGAACAAATAATACAATCCAAACACATAATATAATTCGCCCATCATCTCTTATCTTGCCAGAAATGGACTTCTTTGGATGCCATGAAAATTATTTGGAGAATTACAACTTCTACACATGACAGTTGGATACAGCTTCTTAAGAACTCCTATGTTCAACCTCGTTTTTAAAAACAAACTTTGTAAGTGCCTGGCAATTTTGCTTTAATGTGTAGATTCAAAAACAAGATCTCATTACAGGGGCATCAGCTCAAATTTTATGAAAACTAAATTTTTACTGTATCACACACTCATTTTATCAGTTTAATGAAATTTAATTTACAGCCTTCGCAAATCAAAGCATATAATCCAGAACAGAGGCCATACCTGCAATAAGCTGGGAATTAATCCTGCATAAAGAGCAGGAACACCTCCTTGCTCAACAATCTTGACACAAGTTGCCAGCGCATTCATCCTTGTTGCGTGAACTTGCATCTGAAGCTGTCTTCTTACAACTTCAAAGGGATATGTAGCAGCTTCAGAACAACAACCAGCTATAGCACCATATAATAAAGTTCTAACAGGACCCAACTCCAGTTGTTCCAAAGCATTCAGCCCTTGACCCTCTTCTTTCATATGTTGTATTCTTTTCATTCCTTCAGGCGAATGGAGATACGCTGTCTTTAAAATATCATAAACCCCGTAGAAGACAGCGCCAGAAGGTGCCATGCTGATAATGGAGGGTACTAAACCCCTGTAAAGAGAAAAGAAGCCCTCAGTTTCGATCATGTGGCGAAAGGCGCCGATTACACCTCCCAAGGCTTCACCACCAGGCGCTACCATTACTGTCCTGATCTGAAAGAAATCACTCTTAGAATGCAACTACAACAAAACTTTTTTAAAAACTATTCTATATTGAAATAGTTTGTTTGAGTAGGCAACATGAAATTCTAGCCTTCTAGGAAGGCCTTTTGTGCTCCAAATCTAAAAAGATGAACGACACAGTGACTTAGAGACCATGAAAAATGCCTTCGGTATTCAAATAAAATCCTGAGTGAGCATACAAGTACCCTAGTTAAAAGAGGTTGGGATTGAAATGTGGGTAGCAACAGCATTTTGCAAATTTTGGTTAAGATATTTATGATCCAGAAAACCTGTCTACAAACACCGCAAGCACTAAACAAGCCTGCTTTGAATCATACCCATCGAATCAAATTTTTTTTTTTTATAGCATCACAATCCAAAGAAAATGTACTACCATGCCTGAACACTAGCAATAAAATACACATCATATCAATTGCTCCTCAGGGCATCACAACTCAATGAAAATGTATCTACACTTGAAACGCATAGCAAGAAAGTCATCAGAGAGTAACAGCTAAAACTACCAGATTCCTGGATTTCCACTCACAGTGTCCATGGGCAAGCAGAGCAAGGTAGCTGTAATCCCTGCAGCAGCACCTGCTACAAACCTCTCAAAATTTGTGCATTCTTCGTTCCTCATCAATCTCATCAGTTTATTTCTATAAGTATCATAAGCATAAAAATTGATAGCCTTGAAGGGTGCTGTCCGAAGAATATTTACAAAATTCCCTTTCCAAAAACCTTTCAACCCTTGAGAAGCTGCAATTGCCTCGATGAGCTCAAAAAGGTGCCTCTGCTCACCACGTACTATGTACTCCAGCTTAAGTCTCTCAAGTGGTGCAACAAAAGTTCTGACATAGCAAAGAGTATACACCAGATAATAAACTGAAAAAGGTGTATAAAAAATAAATCACAATGCACAGTCAAGGTTGCACTTTATTTATTTCACTTAGCTCCCAATTGGAAATGTAGGTTTTAAATTTGTTAAATATTACAACAACTAAACCTAATCCCACTCTAAAAATTAGCTCTGAATGTGCAAGCTATTATTAATGATTTTTTTTTTTTTTTTACTTATATACTTAACCGATGTGGAACTTTAACAATTAACCTCATGTCGAGGAGTAGGACTAGACATCTGGAGCATGAAATTTGCAAGACTAGGTAGGTATCATCAGTTGGCGCTCAACATTGAGATACATTTTGATACCAAATTAAAATAACTAGCGCTGACAACACCCCAAAAGGTAGCTCACTGGAGAGGGTTGTGTAAGTTATTATAAATAAATAGTTCTTTACTCATATGTTGAATCTACATGAACCCTTCATATCAAATAAAAACCACCAAAGTACACAAATCATAATCATACTTTTCAAATACCAAACAGCCTCAAATTATAAATTGCCTATTTAAGCAAAATGGTATGTGAAAAAAACTAATTTTTATTTTTTTTTAATAAAAAGAAAGGTTGAGTTGAATCAGTAACCAATCATGATTAGAGAGGATAAAGAATGAATACCTTGAAACCATGGCAGCCACAGCACCAGCCCAGAGATGCCTGGTCATGTTCATAGCACCCGATCCATTACTCACCCCAACATGATTCTCCTTCTCTTCACACGCCTTCTTCTCATGTTCCTCCACAATCTCCACCGATTCTCGAGCATGTCTCTGATGATCCCCACCGCTTCCATTTATAGACAAACTCAGCGACAAAAACTCACCACCACCTATGCCAGAAACTGAGACGACCCTTCTTCTGGGACCGGGAACCCATGAAAAACACGAAACCGTACAAGCCTTGGAAGAAGAAGAAGAGGAAGGAATCAAGGTAGTGAAGGAGGTGGGAATCGTGTCAGAGTGGAGGAAGAGACCACCTGGGAAGAAGGAATCAGAGGGTTCGGATTGTTTCATGAAGTGGGGCATTGTCGTTGTTGGGCTTTTGTTTTGTACGAAGTACGAGGAATTGGTTTTAAGTGTGATGAAAATGAAAAGGATCTGGTTTTGAGTATTGAGTCACGTTTCTGGTTTTGTCGTTTAAGGTAGGTCGGTAACGACAAGAAGAAGGAATATGCGGAAAAAGTTATAGAGAATGCGATTTGGGAGTTTGAGATCAGAAGAGAGCGACATCTTTGATTGATGAATATGATGCATATCATAGCTTACACCGCCGCACCCACATTGCTCTGCTTCATCCCCACTTGTTTTGTTGCCTTTCAGTTTCAGTCACGTTGGTGGTATCGCACTCCTGCTTCTTTAAATAATTAATTAATCACCATTTTCTTTTTCTTTTTTTTTAGTATTTCCAAGCAGATAGGTCAAAAAAATAGAAGATACTAATTTGATTTTACTATATTCTCTTTTTTAATCCAAATTATACGTATACCTACATAATGTATCAAAATTTGATTTGAGTAATCTTCATATTTAATGTTTCTGATTATTTCCATAACCATAGCCACAATAATATTCTCACAACACCCTAAGTCTTATTCATTATTTATTAATATAAGTTAATCCTATCATTCTTTGCCTCCATTTATAAGTTCTCTCTCATTTATTATAATATAATGTAATATATTAATTTTTCATTTATTATAGAAATTAAAAATTAAACCAAAAAAAAAAAAGATTCAATGTGAAAACTGAAAAGTATAGATAATAAAAATTTGGATTAAACTATTCTAAAATGAGTTTGAGTTTAAAGTGAAAATGTAAATATATATCAACCCTTGATTAACAAAGTTTATTAAAATCTTAATTCACTTTAATTAATCTTTTTTGACAAAATTCATTTTAATTAATCAAGAGTGATATATCCATATTTTTTCATATTATATTCTAACTCATTTTAAAGGACTTTTATCCGAATAATTTATTTATTATTACTAGTTAAAAGCTTTTATAGGGAAGTTATGAATTTTTATCCAATGGATTATGAATAAACGGAGATTTCATTTATATTTTTAATATTTACTCTGTTTTTTAGAATAAAAATATTTATTAAAACCAAATTATTAAAAGTATTTCAAAGATGGCTTATTGAATTTTTTGTCCATGTAAAATAGAGGTATTTTGATTTTCGTCCCTATCTAATTTTTTGTTTGCATTCGTCCTCGTAACTTTTCAAATTTTGCCGTTGGTCCCTGCCATTAGAGATGACCTTTAACTGCCTACGTGGTTAACGGCGTTGACCAGTCAACAGGACACGTGGCAAAAATATTATTTTTTATTGCCACGTGTTTTTTTTTAAAAAAACAATTTTTAAAAATCTGAAGTTAAATATGTTTTTGGTCCCTGCAAAATGAGACAATTTTGATTTTGATCCCTTTAAAAATTTTTCTTTGTTTTTGGTCCTTGTAAAATCTGAAATAAATATTTTTGATCCCTATTGTCATATGACATCTATTAAGTACTTATGTGTCCAACAAAAGGTCATATGATCATCCCAAGTGACACATGAGAACCCTCTGTGGTGTCAAGTTAGCATATGAAACAGTTTATAATTTGTTCATTATACAATTAGTTATACAACGATCTTTTGAAAGAGTGTCTTAAAATTTTTTAGAAAATTAAAACAAAATAATTAATCATTACAAAATAAGCACACATAATTTTTTCTAATATTTATGATGTTCATTAATAGGGGTATAAGATCTGAACCAATAATTCGATGAATCCGAAAATTCGAACATAACAAATTTAATTAGTTTGAATTTTTTGATGTTCGGGCCTGAACCGAAATGAACTGAACCCGCTGGTGATTAGTTTGATTATTAGGTTCAAAGATTCTAGAACCGAACAGATCTGATTACTATATTTTAATATTTATATATAAATATTAATATTTAATATTTTGATTTTTCTAATCTGTCCAATATTGCATATGTAATGATTCAAAAAATAAAAATCTTATATTGGAAAAAGTAGTTTTTAAACTTTCAAAGAATTGAATACACAACTTTCAACAAAATGTTTCTATTTTTTATTTCTTAACACGTGCAGTGTTATATAGGCTAGAAAAATCATATATATATATATATATATATATATATATATATATATATTAATATTTATTATTATTTATTTTTATATTGATTTAAATATACTTTTTACATTTTTAAATTTGATGATTTTTTGATCCGAATCGAACCAACCAAATCAATTCATTTGTTGGAAAAATTATTTAAAATCGAACCAAATCAAACCGAATATTTTTTTATTGGTTCGGATTTTTTCTACATAAAATCGAACCAAACCAACTAGATACACCTTTACTTATTAGTGTTTGCCTTTGTATAAATAGTCATAAACGAGTGCTTCATGGTTCCATAAATAGCCTCCAACATCGAAACAAACTTTTTAACGATTTTAGGAAATATAAATATAATTCATTTTAGGATTAAAGGAAAATTTTAAGGAAATCATATGCTAACTTGACACCACGGAGGGTTATCGTGTGTCACTTGAGATAATCATATAACATTCTGTTGGACACATAGTACTTAATAGATATCATATGATAATAGAGACCAAAAATAATTATTTCAGATTCTACAAGGACCAAAAACAAAGAAAAAATTTTATAGGGACCAAAATCAAAATTTTCTCATTTTGCAGGGACCAAAAACATATTTAACTTCATATTTTTAAAAATTGAATTTTAAAATAAAAAAAACACGTGGCAATAAAAAATAATATTTTCGCCACGTGTCCGTTGACCGGTCAACATCGTTAGCCACATAGGTAGTTAACGGCCATCGCTAACGGCATGGACCAACGGTAAGATTTGAAAAGTTAAGAGGACAAAACGTAAACAAAAAAAAAAGATAGGGACTAAAACCAAAACACACATATTTTAAAGGGACCAAAAAGTTCAATAAGCCTTTCAAAGAGAGGTTTGATAAAATAAAGTCAACTGGTTATCCATTATGTGATCGAATTTAGGGGTGGGAATAGGTCAGGCCGCTCGTCGGGGCCTACGGCCTAGCCTATTTAAGACCTAGCTCGGCCTAGCCTATTTAGTAAAAAGGCCAGATCAAAGCTTTTTAAAAAGCATATATGGCCTAAGGCTTTAAAAAAAGCCTACCAGGCCAGCCTATTTAACAGATACACACATAAAAAAAAAAAAAATATATATATATATATATATATATATATATATATATGTATAATATAATGTATTATAATACCATAATATACTATTTACCTTATTCATAATATTTGAAAGTAAAGGTCTATTGGGCATGTACTGACCTACTTGCCTATTTATTTATGAATGTCTAGTGATCTATTTATTTTTATGTCTACCAACTTCTTTGTCATTAGAGACCTACAAACTTATTTAAAAGTGATGGACTATGATCTATTTATAGATGGAGGCATATTTAAAGGTCTTGTTGATAAGTAAGTTTTTAAGTAGGCTTTCAGGTCAGCCATACTTTAAAGTAAGTCAGGCTCAGGTCTTAGAAATTGGTCTATATCAAACTAATAGCCCAGACTCAGGCCTCGTGATTAGAATGCAGGCCAGACCCAAACTTATCAGGGCCTAGCTCGACCTAGCCTATTCCCACCTCTAATCGAATTACAATTATGGTGTTGGGTAATATCTGTTGTAAGTTTATCATAATCTGGATTGTGGATAGTAAAAATAAAAATTCGTCTTTCATTATTAATTATTTAATATTTAAATCAGTTAACCAGTGTAAATTTATGACACAATATTGTGAAATACTATCTCGGTACTCAAATATAAACAAAAAAAAATACATATATTTTTTGGACTCAAATATAAGTAAAATCCAACCAACTCAACCTTATTTAATGTAAGTATTCCAAAAATCAAGAAAATTAACAAATCAAACCAATTCTCCATTTACTTTTTCAAGAGCATTGCACGGTCTCGAGACAATTAAAAAATAGTTTACTAATTATAACTCACTTTTTACATAAATCAAAACAAATTAAACTAAATTAACTAACTTATTCAATAAATGTAAAATTAGTTTTTTTTTTAATTGAGTCCGGATGAAGTATTTTATAAGAGAAGAGATGCTGTCCCATGGGTGCTCCGAAAGAAAGAAGTGGGGCGCTTGGGGGGGGGGGGTGCACATGCAATTCTTCAAGGATAATATACGCGATACACCTAAGTAAGACATTTTAGATTGCCTGTTTATTACCGTGTATTCTTTCATCAAGGGTCTAGTTGTATAACAAATGGAAAAGAAAAAAAAAACTATCCATATTTGTATCGTGCATCAAAACCATTACTGCGATTTCCTCCCTCATCAAGTAAACTGAAGGATCGTTGATATGAAAGCACGTTTCCTCCAGCTTCATCTTTACATTTAAGAAGCCATTCCCAGAATCATGCTCAGTGAACAGACACATCTACTGGCTCTTTTGAGAATAGTCTTCTCTAGCATGAGCAACCTCCTCCTTGCTGCTCTGTCTGGGATGAATTCACCGTGGGTTTTAAATTTACATCGACCATGTCATCCTGTTTTGTAGAAGAAAGAGTTTCCATTCCAGGCAAGGTAGCAGCAATCTTACGAAACAAAGGCTGCAATTTTTCATTGACAGAAGACATTAAGGACATGACACGAGAACTAACATTTGAATTAAAATAAACTCGAAAAACGAAGATAATTGATCATGAATTTGAAGTTTCTATATCAGATATTTTCTATGTAAAAGCAACAGGGAATCACAACAGGATATAGCAGATTGATATTGTTGAATTGATATAAGAGCTTTCGAACACAGCAAAACATAACCTAAGAGAGTCAAACACATTGAGGTGGTTGCTTGAGGGGGAGTTGTTGAGGGGGAGTGTTAGAAAATCAGAGAAATATCTGATAATAGGTATGATATAATAAATATCACAAGCATCATAGTTCAGTAGAGGAGAATTCGTTAATTTTCACCTTGATGTTGAAGCCTGCTTTTGCACTGGTCTCTATAAACATGATTCCAAACTCCCGGGACTTGGCATCTCCTTCCTCTATAGAAACTTGCCTGTTTAAGTTTTAAAAAAACTTAGATAATGACATCACAATACTTGAATTGCAAACACAAAGTGCACGCTACCTAGTAAATGGATTAACTGCGTTTCTACTATTTGTAACTACTCATATTTCATGCCCTAAAATGAATTTTTTATTTCGGCCATCTTACAACTATATTTAGTCTACAAGATTTCTACAGTTCAAAGATGAAAATCAACGGAAACTCCAATCTAGTAGATATAAACTTCCCTGTAAATATGGCTCTTGATATGATAATAACAATATAAAATGATTTGAGTAAACTCCTCTGAATTTTCAGTGTTATTTGATCTATTTATTACCAAATTGATTGTAACCAACCATTTTTAATGAAATTAACTAATCAAACAATTTGGCTGTTAGGCACTAAATGGCTAGACTTCTACTCAATCACTGTAAATCTAACCAAAAAGAACATGGTAAAATATAAATTATTTGTAGGCCAAAAATTTGAGGAACTAAACAAGATGTATTGCAACATAATATGGAAAATCCCTTGAGATGATAAACAAATACTAAAGCATATCCAGTCAGCAAAACATTGTTAAAAGACATTCATATAAACAAATTTAGTAACTCGTCACTCACCTTTTATCAACAAGGTCAGTTTTGTTTCCAACCAAGACTATAATAACATCACTGCCTCGTTCTGTACGTACCTCCTCAACCCACTTGTTAGTGTTCAGAAATGATTGCCTGTCTGCATGAGAACAGCTTACTAAGGAATTCAAATAATTATATGTTGCCGTCAAAGAGACTGATACTCATCTGAAAAATGAATTCTAAAGCACTTACAGATCCACATGCAAAGACAGTTTAGATAAAAAAAAATAAAATAAAAAAGAGCACACAATAGAACACGAATGCACATGCAAACACATTCCCAGGGAGGGAGGGAGATGTGTTCATAATAACATAATTTTTACAGAAATAAGAGCAAAACAGTCACTCAAATACCTACATATTAAAGAATGCATTCAAATGCTACAAAACCTTTTTCAAAGAGTAACATGATCAAATTTGGAAAATTTATGTCATGAAAAAATTGTAAAGATCAAGAGAGCTAAGGAATTTAGAATTAAAAAAAAAAAAAACTCACTAGCTACATCATATACAATAACTGCAACAGAGGAATCTCTTATGTAGCTTGGAATGAGACTTCTAAATCTTTCTTGCCCTGCGGTATCCCTGTGAAGTTCAAACATAGTAAGCTCAGAAATCACATAAGCCAGGGTAAAATAAAAAATAAAATAAAATGCCTACACAGCTATAGTGCTACACCACCAGCAATGTGCACTCTAATATAGCTTATAGAATATAAATAGATTGAGCTTGTATATAAAGATTTGAAGAGAAATTAAGCTACCGCCTACCAAAGCTGCAAACGAACTGTTCGATCTTCAAGGTACATTGTTTTTGACAAAAAGTCAATACCGATAGTAGCCTGAAATTTAGATGATCATAAATTTTGTCAGCAACCTAGCAGCAGGAAGGGAAAAAGTTAAAAAAGTTGGAAATAAAAAAATAAACAAAAACCAAGTCTCTATTTTAAGCTATCTTATATGAATAACTCGTATAAACAAGAAGCATTACAAGTAGCAGACATTTCATAACTGCAAGCCCCATAAAATTCTATTTAGTTATCAAACACATAAATATGAAACACTGACTCAAATTCCTGAATGGCCAATGTAGGCATGTAGCAATAAAATTTCAAATAAATGGTTTTAATTCCTATCCGCCAGTTTGGTTTCCTCTTAAAAATGTGAGTGAAAATTGTTCTAAAATGAAAAATAACAAGAAAAACTCGTCCCTCGATTTTAACCCCAATTTTACACATCAAACTGAGCCATAAACTTTATATACCAACAGAATTAAGATAGAAATTATCTCTCAGAGAAGATTGCAGAATATCTATCAGCTAATGATCATCCCAAGTCCGAATGAATCACGTACGATCAAAGCAAAAATTATTGCGGTGTTTGTTTCCGAAATGAAATGAAGTCGCGAATGAAAGAAACAAAAACAATTGTGGATGGAGCTATGATCTAAGATTGATCGACGTAAAATCAATGACAAACAGAGATATACATAAAAACGCGTGGTTGATATGAGAGAGAGATCAAAGTATGATTTGAATGAGGAATGACCTGATAGGTGGTGTCGAATTTGTCATACATGAAGCGGGTGATGATGCTCGTTTTACCAACAGATTGATCCCCAAGGAATACCAGCTTGTATTTCGCCAGAGGAGACACTGTCGCCATTTTATTATTATTATTATTATTATTATTATTATTATTATTATTTCTTTTTTCTTCTTCTTTCTCAGTTCTCAATTCAGATCTGAATCTCCCGACTTCTCTTCTAAAGAGAGGTAGGGAGCCAGAACCAGAGAAGAGACAAAAGAAAATGAAACGAATAATCGCCAAATGCAACGCATTTTCGAGTGCGTGTATATATATAGTGAAATGTGTTGGAGCAGAAACTGCCAACCACGACGACGACCGCCACAACGCACCCTGACTTTCTTTCTCACCTATTTTAATTTTGCCCCCTTCTTTCTTTCAATTCCCACTTGTATCCTCTCCTCTCCCGTCCCAAAACAACAAGAATAATAAATACCAAATTACACTCTTTACATTAGTAACCTAAAATTTATATAAAAAATTTGTTCAAACTTAATAATCAAAATACCAACTCGTAGTTGTTGAGTTTAATTCAGTTAGCCAAATATAGTAAGTAGTTAGTTTGTATGGTTAGAAGTTGTTATTAGTTAGTTGAAATTGTATTAGAGTTTGTAACTGTTTTGTTAAGCCCGGTGTGTAGTTGTTAGTTTTTGTAAAGTCTATATAAGACTTGCCATCATTGAATGAAAGTTGTAGCATGTAACATCCCTAACTGCTATGTGGATTGACAACTAATCCCACAGACCAACACAGGTCTCTTCAGTATGTTTTGTCCTCACTCAAACGCTTCCTGGGAAAACTTCCCAGGAGGTCACCCATCCCATAATTGCTCCGAGTCAAGCATGCTTTATTGTGGGGTTCTTAAGTGATGGGCTACCGAAAAGAAGATGCATCTTTGTTAATATAGGTAGTACCAATCAATTCATATAAGCCTTCCTCAACTGTATAGTCTTATACCTACACAGTCTCAGGATCCCTCTCATTCGGTGTGTAATCGGTTCATTCATGTGTCCCTCTGCCTAGAAGTCTACCAGGATTCGCTCCTTTTCCGTGCCTTCTTGCACCGGCGACCACTCCCCGCCCTCGTCGGCACCCGGGTGTTACATGCCCACCAGCTTCCGCTTGGTTCGTCCCCGAACCATACCGTATTGGGAGAGGTGTCGCTCTGATACCAATTGTAACATCCCTGGCTGGTCTATGGATTGACGACTGTCCCCACAGACCAACACGGGTCTTTTCAGCATGCTTTGTCCTCACTCACATGCTTCCTGGGAAAACTTCCCAGGAGGTCACCCATCCCAAAATTGCTCAAGTCAAGAACGCTTAACTGTGGAGTTCTTAAGTGATGGACTGCCGAAAAGAAGATGCATCTCTGTTAGTATAGGTAGTATCAATCAATTCATATAAGCCCTCCTCAACTGTATAGTCCCATACCTACATAGTCTCAGGATCCCTCTCATTCGGGTGTGTAATCGGTTCATTCATGTGTCCCTCCGTCTAGAAGCCTGCCAGGAGTCGCTCCTTGTCTGTGCCTTCTTGCACCGACGACCACTCCCCGTCCTCGTTGGCACCCGGGTGTTACATAGCACATACATTCAGATAAACATTTTACTTCTCTCTCTCTATCTCTCTCAATTTCTCCTAAATCTTCCAAGTGTATGTGTGTAAAGCATCCTCTTCTATCCTCAACAATGGTAAGGTATTTGAACATCTTAAGCAAGTGGCCATGGATTCAAATTCTAACTCTTGTATATGAAGAAAAACTCGATTGAGATGAGAGAACAGTGACGGATCCACTTAAGGAGAGGTGGGGACAATTGCCCCCATAAGCCCAATTTTACATGAATATATTACTAATTTTTTCTTTTGCCCCTACAAAAAAAAATGATGTTGCCCCCATAAGACATATTTTATAAAAATGGATATAAAAAAGTCACGATAGATAAAAGAGAGAATAAATTAATACTCTTTTTTCGGGGGAAGATTTTGAAATATTTTAATTGTTATGTATAATAGTTAGCTAATTACCCGTTTGCCATTTAACTATTATTCCTTGTCTTACTAAACACACATTCACCCGTCACTAACTCACTTGAGAAAATCACAAACCTCAAAATAAAATAAAAATATTGCAATGAAAGATGAATGATTGTTCGGTTACATAATCCGAAGTTATTTTAATAATATTGAAAATGAAAAAATCATAAACATTTTCAAAATATAAAAATGTCTAGATCGGGTAATTATAGTTTTTTTTTTGTTTAACCCGGGTATCCTCTGGCCAGGAGTTATAGACTAATCATTCGAAGTACTGAGATTCATTTAAGGGTTGACCTCTCCCAACAAATGCTCTTCCATACATTTGTAAAAACTTAGGTATTTTAGTTTTTTTTTGTCATGAGGTTATATACTTTTGAAAAGTTCATAATATTTTTTATTTTGTAAAAATGTTTATAAACTATTTTCTTGCCCCCACTAAAGAAAATTTTTGGAACTGCCACTGGGGAGAACCCATCTTGTGTGCCCAACAGATTCCCTGACAACATGGCCGGCCCAAGGGTGAAGCTATTAAAGCCCCAGCTTTAGGCCTACCAGCAAAAAAAATTATTTACTCTTAATTTCTACAAAGGAAAAAAGTCACACATACTAACAAAAAAGCCAAACTTAGAGTACAACCTAATCCAAATAGACTCTCCTACTTAAAATGAAAATGCCTTACTCCAAATTTGTTTTAGGCCTCATTCACTCTTGGGCCAGTCCTGCGGCTGACGAAGATGTCACTGTTAACGATGATAGATACTTTGTACCTATAACATGACTATAAAAAAAAACTTAATAATCAAAATCCTTTCTAAAGTATATATTTATCGTGTTACAATAACTTAAAATAATTTCTCATTGTCATACCCAAGAAATAAAATTCAGAAGCATGAATATCAACAAAAAGGGCTTGCCATTTTTTGGTTTCCAATGTATCCTCCGCATGCAACTACGAAGAGTAATCTCTTGAAATACTAGATGACATTGAAGGACTGACCTCTCCCAGCCAAATTTTCTCTATACACAAGAGTCAGGGATCGAACCATTGACCACTTGCTTAGTTGCTTAAAGGATCCAAGCTCATTACCACTCGGACAAACTACACGTTGGTAAAGGGCTTGGGATTTAAGCACACTTTTACAAAAAAAATGGCACTACTCTGATACCCTTAATGATGGGAGGGTATGGCTACCCTTTCCAATTTTTTTTTTTAATTCTTACAAATGTTTCTTATTGTTCTATCCATGATTCTATCTTACTAATCATTACTCTTATTAATTCTATTTCTCTTTCATATTCTCTATAACCACAGTATTTACAGTGATAATTCATATGTTTTTCACATACATCCGTGGCTTCAACCTTTAATTCTTGTACTAGATTTTTTAAATTGCTTTGACTAGTTAAATCTAACATGCTTGGTTTCTATACAAATTTTTCTATATTTTGTTGATTCATTCACTTGCTTAGCTCTGATACCAAAATGGTACCACCCTATTAATTTCAATGATTTTTGTAATTTTTGTTTTATTCATAATTTTAGGGTAGTATTTATGCATAATTTGGGTGACTAAATAATTCATACCCATATTTATACATAAACATACTTATAGATTCATCTATTCCTATTAATTCTCTAATTATCTGTTTACGTTCTTCTTTACAAAATGCTAGTTGTACTCTTCGTTGTACCTGATTTAGATAAAGTTCTTCTTGCCAATGTTGATGTTTTAACTTATTAATTATTATTTGTTTACAATCTTTTCGTAATTTCATAACTAGTGTACTCAATATTTCTTTATCCATTATTCTGAATACCAGTATTCATCATCAGAATATATTTGTTCTTCAATTAATTCCATTTCTTCTAAATATTCAAATCCAATTTCAATATCTAAGCTGTGTAAATAGTATTCTTCTTGGCAAAATTGTTCTTTTATATTTTTTATTATAATTTGTTTACAATCAATTGGAAGGTTAAATTGTAATACACTTATTATTTTTTTACATGTTTATTCATTTAAATCCATTTTTATTTTATTCACTATCATCAAAAGGCGGTGCTTCAATTCTGAAGTAATTAGTTGGGGTTGAAGAGGAACTTGAAGATTCAAGATCCAATTTCTTTATACACTCCATTATATTTTTCATTCCTTTTCTATATTGTTCTTTTATTTTTCTTTCTTTATTTTATAAATCAATTAATTCATTTTCTTTTCTTATTAGATATTTTTCAATTAATTTTCTATTTCTATTTTCTGTATCTCTTTCTAGATAATGATCTAAGGCTCCGGAAAGATCTCCAATATCTATTTTAGCTCTATCTTTCTTTCGGTAAAAATCTTCAATAAATTGTTTAAATTTTTCTTTATCGCTCATATTTTATTTTTTACAAATAGGGTTAATTATTTTACTTGATTAGATAATTTTATAATATCATTCTCTTCATTAGTTCTTTTTTGTTCTTGAAGAATAAATGGTCTTGGAATTGATTCTATTTTGAGAATCCTTGGTCTGCTTTTGAAAGTTCCTAGTTCCGTTATTTCATTTTTATTTGGATAATAAATTTTTCCTATATCTTCAAATAATCTTGGAATGTCTATTCTATTATTATTTCTGAAGGTAATACTATGGTGTGAGTTGGTTAATGCATAGTTTACACAGTATGTTATTGAAAATATTTTATCTCCTGGTTTCATTAGGGTTTCTCAAAAATTTGTGTTCAAGAGTTAATGCTTGATTTAGTCTTTGAGTATTTAATGGAATTCCTATATTTGGTCTGATTTCAAACTTTAATTTTACATAGGCTATATTTCCTTCTATTACTCCTTGTATTTTATCTTTTGGATCATTTATTCTGTTATCTTTTAGAACTAATTCAATCGGTGAATTTATTCCTTCTTGGAACGTTGCTTAATTAGAACTTGTACCGCTCCTATATGGATATATCCTAACTTCTTTTTGTGTTCTTGGTTTTTCAGATTTCTTTTTAGTTCTGAAATTTTTTCTTTACTTATTAACTGAATACTTGTATTTCCTTGAGTTTCAGATATGTCTATGGGTGATTCATTCATTATTTTTCCATAATATATTATATTTTCTTTTTGATTGAATTTCTTTAATATATTTATTAATTTTTATTTCTTTCCTACCATATTTGCTGTTTCTATTAGATCTAGATATTCTTTCTCGATTTTCTTAAATAATTTTGGATTAATTAAGATGTTTCCTTCATAATTTCCATCTTCTTCAGTAATTTGTGAGTGTTATATTTCTCTGGTTTCAATTTGATCCATTTCAGACATTGTTTTGCATAAAATAAACCTAGTTTTGAGAAGAGTGACTTAGTAATCATACCCGATCTTTGATATTTGAAATTATTTGTTTCTGCCCACTTCTGCTTTCGTTGGCTGCTTCTTTTGATTTTTGATTGGTATGGAGTAATTGACAGAATAATTTGGAGAGAGAGAGAGACTTTATTTAGTAATTTACTTTTTTTACATGAGGGGGTTGGATGGACACTCAACCGTCCGAGCTATACCACAAAGGTTTAACAGACTACTCTCAGATTGAGGGATCACACACAAGTGAGAATTGAAAGTTAGGTTCTGAATTATGGTTTGCCTCAGTATAAGAGGACTTATTTGTAGACAAGACAAGCATACATAATTTA
This sequence comes from Sophora flavescens, assembly GCA_030762895.1. NCBI lineage: Eukaryota > Viridiplantae > Streptophyta > Magnoliopsida > Fabales > Fabaceae > Sophora > Sophora flavescens. The sequence continues at coordinate 56,213,757 of CM061068.1, read as the reverse complement.
TATAAATGGCCTGCAAATAATTGCTTCTGGTCTATTAATTCGACTGATGATGTCAGTGCTTACGTCATTGTTCAATAATTCTTCTTGATGACGTCAGTGCTTACGTCATTCTTCAATATTGCATCATCTGAGTCCCTGTCATCTTCATGGTGCTTGTTGGTGCTTTCTGTCATTATCTGTCTTTTCGTACATCTCTCGTATTCATGATTCATGCTTTCTTTAATTAATGCACATAACTTGCTTAGGACAGCTGGCCTGTAATTCATTGATTGTCCTTCAAATGCATAGAATGAGAATTCAAAGTTTGTCAGGATGCTTAAGTCTTTTTCCTTGATTGCCTTGCCGATTGTTTTGTGTTGAAGCAAAGTATTTGGACCCTTATAATTGGTTTTGATGAAAGAATTTTGTCCTATTGTAACACACATCGTTACATTAGTAACCCAAATTAATTTCAATAAAAATCCTTCAAAACATTTAATTAAAAAATACAAGTCCTAAAATTTTTCTCAAATAACTAAGTATGAAAATACCTCGTATTAAAATAAAATAATAGTATTTACAAAGTATTGAAAAATATTATTAAATCCAATCATTTGAATAAAAACTAAAAGCCTCAAAACCGGGCGTCTAATTACAATATGAGAAATGTAAACCAAAGAACGTCGTCCGCATAATACTCTAAACCATACTACATTACTATCCAACTAGCTAATCAAAGATAACTCTTCAGATCTCTGGATCCTCAACAACGATGTCCTCGGGCTCTAAAAACAACACTTATAATGAGATATAAAATCCCAATGCACAACAATACATTTATAAAATGTTTCGAAAAATAGTGTTGTTCTCAGCCGGTGATGTAACCGAAAAAACTGTCCATGGTACCCGCTAATTTTCCAAAATAATATATAAAAAGAATACTTTTAATAACAACAAAAATCTCATCAACTCGATAGCATATAACGTAACAACAACTTATCTCAATGTATCAAATTCCACATACCAAGTAAATGCTAAATTAATCCAAGTGGCTCGAAGGCCTCATAACTAAATTGGTCTCTTGCCGGCATGTCATAAATCTCATACATCACACGACAATGGCGTCCCATTGCCCACCCCTACTCATGAGGAATGTTTCGATGTCACCCTCCTGTCGGGGACATTTATATTTCGATACCTCCCTTATACACATGGCGGTATTTCTCCCTTTTCGACACCCAAACGTGTGGCGGTGTTACTTTTGATACCCTTTTTAGGCGGTATTGCTCTTTTTCGACATCCAAATTATATGGGGATGTTACTTTCAATACCCCATTACGGTGGTATTACTTTTAGATACCCCTATCATAGGTGGTATTACGGCAAACATCATCCAACATATTATAACTCAAATATGTCATGTCTCATGCATGTAACAAACTATTTTCCATGAATTAAATAAATAAATTTCTCCCAACAACAAACAATCACAAATATCACAATATATCATACATGAATAAGCATCTTACAACATCAATTAATCAACTTATTCCCCTTTTAACAAAAACCCCCAATTTTAGAAATTAGGTTACTGGCAATATGCATCAAATCAGTTAAAAACTCCCAATTTCATATGGTAATTCATTGTCAAAACAAACAATCATATATACCATGTAAAAGGTTCGTAAAAAGTATTGTTACTCACCTCTTGAAGACCTCCAAATAGCTCTAAGTGTTTCCTACTGCGAATCCTAACGTTTTACAAGAGTTATCATCATCTTCCTCTTCCTAGACTCCCTCTTCCACAACTATCTCTTCTTAATCCTTGAATTTCTTCTCTTCTTAGCCGTTTCTGAGTTTCTAGGTGTAATTAGGGTTCAAAAACGCACCATAATAGTGTTAAGCTTCTATTTATAGAGCCCCCAATAGCCCAAAACGTGTAAAAACGCGCTAAGCCCGCTTACTCTGCATATGGTGCTGTATTTCGCACATATCTTGAGTTATAGACATTCAAAAATTATAAATTTTATATCGTTGGAAAGATAAAAGAATTGTCTACAACTATTATGAAGACCACAAAATCTGAAACCGACGTTTAGATAGTCAAAACGTGTATAGAATTTAAAAAAACGGTTCTGGCGCTGGAACATGAATAGTGTGTACGAATTTGGTCATAACTTGAGCTACAATAATCCAATTTAGACGAATTTGGTGTCTTTGTGAAGCTAAGAGACAGGGATATATTTCTTATGCAGATCTCGAATTCAAACAAATTCTCTTTGGTTACGAAATATCCATCTGAAGTTAGGTATCTAGTCATATTATGTGAAATTGGGCTTAAAACACTCAAACTATCTATTTATAATGGGTAACACAGCATAAGCCTTGATATGCTTATGTTTTCTATCATTATTGCCGCATTAATTTAGTCCAGTGTAGGTTCTTATCCTTATTTTTATTTTATTTTTTTAAATCAATTTTACATTATTGTGGAACCCACTGGATTTTTATTATAAAGAAAACAATTATAATAAACTCTTATACTATCCTTTTTTTTATTAAAATAATTATATTTTAATTTTTAAGATGTTACATTTCTTCCCTCCTTGGAGAATTTCGTCCCCGAAATTCATCACATACTCACACGCATATTGTAACATATGCTGAAAACCAAACATAAAGGTTACCTTACCTTAAACAACAAGATCTGGGTATTGACATACGATGTCCTCTTCCATCTTTCAAGTAGTTTCCTTCGGAGTTAATCTTTTCCCATAACACTTTCATCAATGGAATTGTCTTGTTCCTTAGAGTCTTTGTGCCCTTGTCCAAGATTTGACTAGGCCTAGGCTTATAGATCAAATTATCGTTCAATTGTAAAGACTCAGGAGCTATCACATGAGACTCATCAGGTACATATTTTCTAAGTTGCGACACATGGAAAACATCATGAAAGTTTGCCAATTGTGGCAGAAGAGCCAATTGGTAAGCAACGGGCACAACTCTTTTGGGAATTAGGAAAGGTCCCATGAAACAAAGAGTCAGTTTTCTGAATGACATTGACCTCCCCATCCAAAACTTAAGAGTACCTCTCAAGATTACATGTTCCTCTTCTTAAAATTCTAAATGCTTTCTTTTTGTGTTGGCATAACACTTTTTTTTTATTCTGCGCAATGCGCATCTTTCCCTCAATTACAAATCCTAATTGCGATCTCTTGAATTAAATCGGGTCCTAACAAGATATTCTCGCCTACTTCGCACTAACATAAAGGGGATCTACATTCCTAATCACATCATTAATATATATATGTATAGTCATTAAATATTCCACCAGATAATAAATGTACAATTCATGGCCCCTTAACTTTAAAAAAAAAATTATTTTTTTAAAGAAAAAAAATTTAATTTTAAAATGAAGTCAATAATAACATTTATATAATAAAATCATGCACTAGCATTTGTTTCTATCCATCCGCCTATAATTAGAACACCTTCACTTGCATTTCGTCTTTATAAGCATTCTCACAAATTAAATTTAACAAACAATCCATAAAAGAAATTGATGTAATATTTTATATCATCCACACGTAGATATAATATCTCTTACGAACTCTGTACCAAATTTTTTATATTCTACACAACTGAGGAATTTATAAATTTTATAAATAAAGAAATGTGAAGCAGTAGCACGTTCACATACTAATTTTTAGCTATCCCAAAATGATAATTTCAAAAGAGGAAGAAATAGTTTCACTTTATGTTGATAAGAAGATCTTACTAAAAAAAAATATGTGATAACAAAATGGAGAATAATGTTTAACAAAATTACAATTAAACTGTGCAGACATTATGCAAAAACAATTGTAAAAATTAACACCACAATAGTATAAGAAACCAATTCAATCTCGATCTTTGAGTAGGCACATACAAATAAGAAATAACATTTTTTTTACTTTTTGTTAAGAAATATAAGTTTGTTAGGATTAGACATGCCATTAATCTATATGGAAAACAAATCATAGGGGAATATCAATCGCGATTAATACTTTGTCACTTGAGAAGCAGTTTGAAATTTCAAGGAAAGTGATCCTCTAAAAATTATATAACAAAATTACAACATTATAATAAAATTTGAACATATATATAAATTTTTTTAATCTCACTTCCATTTTTACTCCCGTCCACTGATACTTCTTTAAATCTTGATGCTTCTTGGTTATTCCTAGACACATGGTTAATGTTTTTTTATGTGTCTCTTCTAACATTTTTTTTTCCTCTAAGGCTCCCCTCCTTAGGGACAATGATCCTATTCTTAAACAACACTACACCATTATTATATAACACATAATTCTATTGATCCAAAAGAGATTTTAAATCCTAGTTTAAAAACTACACTCGCTTAATCTGTTTTCTAAGGTCACTACAAATTTTCAACCTATTCAATTCCAAGTTTTAAGCCTTAAAAAGATATCCAAATTCACGTCTCTAGACTCTTCTATTAGGTTCATCTCTTGCAACTTCAAGTTAGACTTGTGCGGAAATTTCCTACTCCGAGTATCGACCACTGCATTAGCCTTTCCCGGACTATACTTCAACTCAAAATTATAGTTCCTAAGAAAATTCATCCACTTTCTTTGCCTTATATTTAACTCTTCGCCTATGTCTCTGTCTCCATCTCTTAACAACTGTTTATGGCTCTACTGTTCATTAAAAACTTCAAGTTGTATCCTATACAAGAGATTTTCCTTCCCTAATAAGCTTGGTGAGAGGTAAGGCTAGTCTAGATAACTCGTTTATAACTTCCTATAATACTTCTCCAGTTCTAGGAAACTTCTCACACTTGTCATTGTCGTAGGCTTCTCTCACCCTATCCCTGCATCTACTTTACTAGAATCAACCACTACTCTACTCCATTGATCTAAGCTCATCTATTCTAGGTAAAAGATACCTATCCATAATAGTTACTTTGTTCAATTGCATATTACCCACATATAACCTCATACTCCCATCATCTTTTACCACTAAAAGCACTCAAAACTTAATACAAAATCAAACATATTTTTAAAATTTATAAAGTGAACCATAATTTAATTTAAATATTAAATATCTAATTTGATTCAAACTAACAAAAAATAGAATTCATGCCATAATTAAATCCATGAGTCCTAAGAAGTTAGAAATATAATTGCAATTCAATAAATTGGTCTCGATGCGATGGAGGTGAACTTCAAACACAAAAGGAATTAAAAAAAAATTTAATAGGACATTTCAATTAGATATGGGAATGTGTTTTGACAGTGTTGACAGAAGTATAGATGATGAGAATAGTGTAAACAAGAAAAGACCAGCACGAACGCACATACAAAACTGCCATTAGTAATAATTCCTTATAGATTCAAGGAAAATAAATTTATTAAAATCAATTCACCATCAACATTCAAAAATATCATATAAAGAATCAAGTACCCTAAATTATAATTTTTTTTATTTTTTATTTATTATTTTATAGTAGACTAACCTACATGTAAAAATCCAAAATTAAACATACCAAGGAAGGGTAAGCAAATTTTATTTTTACTCTCAAACTCCAGGTATAGATAACAAATAAGATCGATGGCATAAGGAACATCCCGATACATAGGAAGACGATTTAAACAAGCACTAGAAGTAATAATATTATCGTCATAGAAGTAGAAACACATGACTCAAAGGACAAACGAAAGATAGGCAACTCAAATTTCACACTTGAAGGATATATCAAAGAAAGTGAAGCTCCTGAATCAAACAATATAGTAACTTCTTCCCCTATACGTGTTAAAGACATCAAGTCTCCTTCGGATTCTAAGCTGCCTCGGAATAATAGCGGATCATTCTTCTTGAATTTGAAAAGTCCCACGTGCTAAGGGTCCTAGGTAGACACCACTCCATCAGTGATTGGCCTCCATTCCCCTATAGTTGATGGAGAGTCTTCGTCTGCCCTTGCGTAGCTCTGATCATACAAACCAAAGCTGTTGCAAGTGCAATGTTCGTCTCTTGCCTATTAGTCCTATAAATCTGCTCACTACCTACGAAATATTGGGTTGATCATGTCCAATATCCCAAAGAATAACATGAAGTATTTATAACTCTAACAAGCATCCTATGCGCCCAAGTTTTGTTTTAGAAAAAGCCCCACTACCACAGTCCGAATTAGAATCGAGCCGCTCTGATACCATAAATGTAACGCACTTCGTTACATTAGTAACCCAAATTAATTTCAATAAAAATCCTTCAAAACATTTAATTAAAAAATACAAGTCATAAATTTTTTCTCAAATAACTAAGTATGAAAATACCTCGTATTAAAATAAAATAATAGTATTTACAAAGTATTGAAAAATATTATTAAATCCAATCATTTGAATAAAAACTAAAAGTCTCAAAACCGGGCGTCTAATTACAATCTGAGAAATGTAAACCAAAGAACGTCGTCCGCATAATACTCTAAACCATACTACATTACTATCCAACTAGATAATCAAAGAAAACTCTTCAGATCTCTGGATCCTCAACAACGATGTCCTCGGGCTCTGAAAACAACACTTATAATGAGATATAAAATCCCAATGCACAACAATACATTTATACAATGTTTCGAAAAATAGTGTTGTTCTCAGCCGGTGTGGTAACCGGAAAAACTATCCATGGTACCCGCTAATTTTCCAAAATAATATATAAAAAGAATACTTTTAATAACAACAAAAATCTCATCAACTCAATAGCATATAACGTAACAACAACTTATCTCAATGTATCACATTCCACATACCAAGTAAATGCTAAATTAATCCAAGTGGCTCGAAGGCCTTATAACTAAATTGGTCTCTTGCCGGCATGCCATAAATCTCACACATCACACGACAATGGAGTCCCATTGCCCACCCCTACTCATGAGGAATGTTTCGATGTCACCCTCCTGTCGGGGACATTTATATTTCAATACCTCCCATGTGCACATGGCGGTATTTCTCCTTTTTCGACACCCCAATGTGTGGCGGTGTTACTTTTGATACCACTTTTTAGGCGGTATTACTCTTTTTCGACATCCCAATTATATGGGGATGTTACTTTCGATACCCCATTACGGTGGTATTACTTTTAGATACCCCTATCATAGGTGGTATTACGACAAACATCATCCAACATATTATAACTCAAATATGTCATGTCTCATGCATGTAACAAACTATTTTCCACGAATTAAACAAATAAATTTCTCCCAACAACAAGCAATCACAAATATCACAATATATCATACATGAATAAGCATCTTACAACATCAATTAATCAACTTATTCCCCTTTTAACAAAACCCGCCAATTTTAGAAATTAGGTTACTGGCAATATGCATCAAATCAGTTAAAAACTCCCAATTTCATACGGTAATTCATTGTCAACACAAACAATCATATATACCATGGAAAGGGTTCATAAAAAGTATTGTTACTCACCTCTTGAAGACCTCCAAATAGCTCTAAGCGTTTCCTACTACGAATCCTAACGTTTTCCAAGAGTTACACTAGTGCAATAAGTGCTTTTTACGTCAGTTAAAATTGATTTTTTACGTCAGAATACTGACTGGCGTAAATACAGCTGACGTTAAAAGTTAAAATTTTAACGTCAGTTGAGAACTGACGTTAAATATAACACTAATAATGTCGGTTCTTTAACACAACTGACGTTAATTTTGTCAAAATTAACGTCAGTTCTTTAACAAAACTGACGTGAATTTTGTTAAAACTAACGTCAATTGTTATCAAGAACTGACGTTAAAGGTCTTAATTTTAACGTCAGTTGTAATAAACAACTGACGTTAATAGTGTATTGTATATTTTATAAAATACTATTAACGTCAGTTGTATGATAAAACTGACGTTAATAGTATTTTTTTTTAAATTCAGTTTTAAAATATCACTCCCCTCAGCTATCCTTGCATTCAGTAAATATCCCAGTAACACAGAATATCACACACATTACAGAATTGCAAAGGAAAAATGGAACAATGATCCATATGTATGCCTGTTCAGAAACAATATATATTTATTAACATAGATTATAACTCAAAATAAATACAGAAATATAAATAAAAATAAATATATACTAAGTTTAAACTACCTATATCAATATCCCTTCGTGATGATCATCACGAGTGGCATGTACATCGTCCACCTGTGTCTCCTCGATTATAGTAGGTATGTTTGTTGAAAAAGAAGGAGTCTCAGGAATATAAAGTTTTGAATCTTCATTTTCATCACTACCATTATACATGCATTTTCCTTGGAGAACCACGGACAACCTTTTGTTAGAAGGATCAGTGATGTAGAACACTTGTTTTGCTTGGGAAGCCATTATGAAAGGCTCATTTATATGACCTAACTTGTTGAGGTCTACCAATGTGAACCCCAATTCGTCGGTTTGTACACCACCGTTACTATCAACCCACTTACATTTAAATACCGGCACCGTAAGCTTAGTGTAATCGAGCACCCAAATATCTTCAATATATCCAAAGTAAGGTCTCGGTGCTGTAACGGGTTTTGTATCCTTTGCACTAGAGAAGTGCATTGCTTCGGCCATGATCATAACCCCACTATTTTGCATGGTACTCTTGTTATCTTGTTCCTTTGTATAAAAGGAAAAGTTATTTATGTCGTATCCGCTCCAACATATGACGTTGAAGCTAGGCCCACGTGCTAGCCATCTTACGTCATCGGGAAGGATACTACCATCCTTAAGCATTTCTTCCTTGAACCATGGTAAGAAAGTCTTGTTATGCTTGTTCAACAACCACCTTTCGCTCATTCGAGGGTTTTCTTGATTGACTTTTCTTTTATGTTCAAATAAGAAAGGCTGAACACATTCGATGTTGTTCAATACATACAAATGTGCTTGAAGCACTTCCTCCCGATCCTTACTATTAATTCTTAAGCCATGTGTACCCTTACCTTGACATCTGATCTCATCATGCCGAGGCTTAGGAACCCCTATAGGATCCGTGTTATGAATGTAGTCCGAACAAAACTCAATAGCTTCTTCTGCAACATACCTTTGAACAATAGATGCTTCCGGATGATAAGGATTCTTCACGTACCCTTTCAAGATCTTCATGTAGCGCTCAACTGGGTACATCCATCTCAGAAAAATCGGCCCACATAATCTAATCTCCTTCACCAAATGAACAATTAAGTGAACCATTATGTCGAAAAAGGAAGGAGGAAAATACATCTCCAATTGGCACAAGATTGTAGCAGCCTCAACTTCCAAGTCATCCAACATACGGGGGTCAACGACTTTGCTACATATAGAATTGAAGAATGAGCACAACCGAGTAATGGCATGTCTCACATTTTTTGTAGCAATACCACGAATAGCAACGGGCAGAAGTTGTTGCATCAAGATGTGACAATAATGAGACTTCAAGCCAACCAATTTAAGATCACTAGAGACAAGCCTCTTCATATTTGAAGAGTAACCATGTGGAACTTTGATGCCCTGAAGACACCCCCAGAAACTTTGTCTCTCTTTTTTTGACAAAGTATGACATGCTGGCGGCAAATAAGTCCGCTTACCATCCTCAACAACTGGAGCTAACCGCTCTCGTATACCCATAGCAATGAGGTCGAGACGAGCATTCGCACCATCCTTTGTCTTGCCCTGAATGTTGAGAAGCGTCCCGATCACACTATCACACACATTTTTCTCCACATGCATCACATCAATGCAAGATTAATCGACATCAAGCTTGCGCCAGTATGGAAGATCAAAGAATATCGACCTCTTCTTCCATATGTTTTTCTCAGCAGCTTTACCTTTCTTTTTGGACTTGCCGAATATAACATCGATGTCCTTTACCCTCTGATAAACCTGCTCTCCAATTAAGGCCGCCGGCGCTTCTTCTGTCTCTTGGCATCCATTAAAAGCTTTTTTCATCTTACGATATGGGTGATCACGTCTAAGAAATCTCCGATGCCCAAGGTAAACCGTCTTCTTTCCATGATGCAACTGAGTGTAGCATGTGCTTTCTTCACATATAGGGCATGCTTTATGCCCATTGACACCGCATACCGGACAAGTTCTACCGTATCTTTGGAAAGTCGTTGATGGTGCAAAATAACATGACACGAAGCTTGAAAGTCTCATGAGAATACCCATAAACTACATCAACACCTTCCACCCACAGCGTTTTCAAGTCTTCAATCAAGGGACCTAGATAAACATCTAAGTCATTTCCCGGTTGCTTTGGGCCCGAAATCATCATAGACATCATCATGTATTTGCGCTTCATGCACAACCAAGGGGGCATGTTGTAAATTACCAACAGAACAGGCCATGAACTATGAATACTACTCATGTTACCATAAGGATTCATTCCATCCGTAGCAAGTCCAAGCCTTAGGTTTCTTGGCTCATCGGCGAAATCCGGAAACATAGTATCGATATTCTTCCATTGAATAGAATCAGCAGGATGACGAACATTTCCATCACGTTTCCTCTCATCATTATGCCATCTAAGATTCTCGCATCTTTCGCATTGGCAAACAATCGCTTGAACCTTGGAATTATTGGAAGATACCACAACACCTTCGCAGGAGGACCCTTTTTTCTCACATCATCAAGATCATCATCATCATCACCACCCTTCACTTTGTATCGTGATAACCCACATTTGGAGCAATCGTGATTGTCTTCATGAACACCGGTGTACAATATGCAATCATTGGGGCATGCGTGTATCTTCTTATACTCCATACCCATAGGACACAATACCTTCTTGGCCTCATAGTTACGGTCAGGCAATGTGTTGTCCTCCGGAAGCAAGTCTTTCAACACTTCAAGCAATTCCTTGAAGCTTTTATCGGTCCAACCATTTCTCGCCTTCACACAAACCAATTTTAGCACCGCCGACAACCGTGTATGAGTAGTACACCCTGGATATAAAGGCTTGTCCGCATCATGTTGACGAATCTGGGCAAGTATACCCAGTCGTGCAAGTAATACGGTGGTAAGACCGTTCTATCGTTCCCACGAGGACTGCAACAAGTACTAGCACGTACCTATTCAATTACTATTTAAGCGATTCTTGGATTGAAGAGAGTTCTAAACTCACAAAAGCTAGAACTAACAGCATAAGAAAAACAAACTCTTTTTGTAATTTTCTCAAACACTTGGAAGGCAATAACAGATGGTTTTCAGATATGATGAACAATGTTGGGATTAGACTTCACTAAACCTTAGCCTCATGCAATACTAAGACTACAAATCCAGTTTATGCTTCCAATATTAAAATCAACCCACAAAATTACTCAAGCCCTGATTCCTCAGATGACAAGAGCCTAAATCCACTAATAGACCCTAATTCCTTAGGTGGCCTAGATTAATGAACTTGCATTAAGATAAAGGATTATGTGATTACTAGTAAATCAAACCCTATTCCTAGATGTAAGACTTACTAGGTGAATAATTCCAGTTCTGGTTTTAATACGAATTTTCCAATTGCATACCAAAACACTAATCAAGTTATGGGGGTGCTAGCCACAACAAGCATTAAGCAGAGGAATTTAAACACTAATATGAAGGCATAAACATAGATTCATACATTAAAGCAGATACATGATGTTCAGGTTTAGCTACATCCAATCCCAACAAAAAGGGATTTAGTTACTCATAGAGAGAAACAAATCCAAAACAAAAGAAATACAGATGAAAAAGGTAAGGGACTCCATGGGCTCTCCACAGCAGCCTCTAGCTCCAAATTAGGTTAAAATTCTGATTCTGAGAAGTGGTCCTTTCTATTCTGCCCTTTGGTCTCTTTTATAGGTCAGGAGAACTTGCCAGTCACGGCCGTGATGGCCATCACGGCCAGGCCGTGATAGGTTCTGCCAGGGATACGCTTCAACTTCTACTCTGTCACGGCCGTGACATTCATCACGGCCAGGCCGTGACCAATTCTGTCTGGCTGTCACGGCCGTGATGCTTATCACGGCCAGGCCGTGATAGCTTCTGACTTTTGCTCCCATTCCTGCTCTTCTTGATCACGGCCGTGATGGTCATCACGGCCAGGCCGTGATGCTCTCTGCCTGGGTCCTGTTCTGCACTTTTGAGACTCTGTCTTCCTCCAAGCTCCGTCATGGCTATTCTGAGCATTTTTCTTTGAATTCCTGCAAAACAACACACAAAACCAACCTCACCCGTTCCAAGGGAAAATCTAACAAAATAAACTAAATAACGCCTAATCTATATGAAATATGCATGCAAAAGTGTACAGCAAACATCATGTAAAATCACACTATCAAATCACCCCAAGCTTATTCAATTGCTTGTCCTCAAGCAATCACCAAGGCCAGAAGAAGAAAACAGAACATGGATAGTGAACTAAGAACCCGAGAAAATACTAATCCCAGTAATAGGCATTTCAAACAATTCAGCAAGAGACAATCAATTCAAGTCCAATTAGAGGCTTAAGTTCCTTAGACTCATGTTCTCACTGATTTGGGCACACTTTCTCACTTGAAGCTCACCCCAAGCTTGTTCAATTGCTTGGCTCTCTTCCTCACCACTCAAGTGTTTAGGAGAATAAGGCATTTCACTCAATTTTCCTCAAGGAATGAATCCTACCATAGGCTTGACTATAAACCAAATCTCTACTTTATTAATGAAAACAAATTAGAATCAAGAGGTCTTTTCTTTGGTTGTAACATGGCCATGGGATTTAATCATTAGGTGGGGATAACAAGAAAAGGACATTTCAAAAGGCTACACAAACATCAAGCATTTGCAACATGACCTTCTAAAATACCTTCTTGGGTTTTCAATTTATTTTTCCACCTTTCTTTTCTTTCTTTTTCTTTTTATTTTTGTCTTCCCCTTCTCTATTTATTTTCTTTTTCTTTTACTTTTATTTGGAGAAGGGAAGAATTTTCAAATCAAGAGAATTATTTTTTCTGATTCTTTTCCCAAACTTTCAACTACCTTTTTCACCCTTTTGTAATACTTTAGAAGGTCCCATCAAACATTATTTATCAAAACATTTCAGGGTACCAAGAAAAGCATTTTTATTCTTTCAGGCTCAAAATTGGGCAACTAAGGGGTAGCATTTCATCATTCAAAGCTCAGAAGGCCAGAAAAATACCTATTGCCTCAATCATTTTCAAAAATATTTTCAAAAATTTTTTAAGCTTTGAAATGGTTTCAAGTCAAGTTCTAGAGAAAACAAACCAAGAGGAATAACACTCTAACACAAGGAATGGGGTAACATTTTGTGAGTACCCCTTTATGGCTCAAAATCTCACATTTTAGTTCAGAATCAATGAAAAACACAAATCCTCAGAACCATATGCTAATTATCAACTATCCAAGATCATCTCAAACATTTTTATTTGCAGTCATATCACAAGAATAACAGAATTGGGTTCAACAATTCACTATCACAAATTATTTGGCACTTAGTTCTCACTATTGGATACAAAATCTAAGCAAGGGCAATCTAATTGTGTGATCATGCAAACTATCATGCAAAACTATATGAATGCAACATGCAAAATACAAATGCAAAATAATACAAATGCAAAATACCCCTACCCTAAGCTTAAAAATTTACATTGTCCCCAATGTAAACAATCAAGTTGGAGAGAGGAGAAGAATTAAAAAATAAAAATGGAACGGCTTACCGAGGCGGTAGCGGGTGTTGACTTTGCTTTTTCTTATCTTCTTGCTCTTCCCTCCTTCCTTATTACCCTGCAAACACTTAACAATTCTCAATTTATTATTTTTCCTCTTGAGCTTCTCAAATTATTCAAGAGGTTAGATTCAAAAACAAAATTATTAAGAAAATGAAAACAACTAAAGAAAAGAGTTAAGAAATTTTGGGTTGCCTCCCAATAAGCGCTTCTTTAACGTCACTAGCTTGACGTGTTTCTTTCAATTAACCGGGGTCTGCTGGGCATAGAAGTGCAAGAGCACTTTTCTTCCATGAAACTCCTGTAAAGAGCTGATTTTGCTTTGAAGGCCAACAATTGTGCTTCTGCTTTGCCTTTTTCACTCTGGGCCTCTTGCCCTTTTTCTTACCCCTTCCCGGTGGGGGTTCTATTTTCACAAGATGAGCAGATCTAATTTCATCACCAACTGATACATCATTTGTCTTGCTTAGCTTCAGATTTGCTTTCATGTTGGGCTTTTCCTTCTTCTCTGGAGTAGAGGGGTGGTGTTGATGTGCAACGACTTCTTCAGCCACTGTATCCACCATATCCATGCAGAAACACTCCTCTTCAGTGCTCGGACGATGCATAACTTCCAATACCTTGAAATTGACTTCTTCTTCTTGCACTCTGAATTTCAGCTGGCCTTTTTCTACATCTATCAAAGCTCGCCCCGTGGCTAGAAAAGGTCTCCCCAGTATGAGCGGAACTTCAGCATCCTCCACCATGTCTAAAACCACAAAGTCCGCTGGAAAGATAAACTTATCCACCTTTACAAGAACATCTTCCAAAATACCATAAGGATGCTTGATTGATCTTTCTTCTAACTGCAATGCCATCCTTGTGGGTTTCACCTCTCCTCCTCCAAGCTTTTTCAACATGGAAAGCGGCATCAAGTTAACACTCGCTCCCAAGTCACATAAGGCTTTTCTGATAGACACATTCCCAATAGTGCAAGGGATTGTAAAACTCCCAGGATCTTTCAGCTTTGGAGGTAGCTTCCTTTGCAGTATCGCACTGCACTCCTCAGTTAAGGCAACAGTTTCGCCTTCTTTAATCTTTCTTTTCTTCGTGAGCAGTTCCTTCATGAATTTTGCATAATTGGGCATCTGCTCAAGTGCTTCAGCAAAAGGGATATTGATCTGCAACCTCTTGAAAATATCAAGGAACTTGGCAAATTGTTCGTCTTTCTCTTTTTTCTTGGTCAAATGAGGGTATGGCAACTTCACATAAGAGGGAATCACTTGAGGCTTGTCCCAATCTTTCAAGAGCTGACTTTTAGTCTTCCTCAAAATTGAATTCTCATCTACTAGCTTCTCCCTCTTGTCTTGTTCACCGACCTTTTCTTCTTCCTCAACTATAACATCTTCATCTTTTTCTTCTTTTTCCTCTCGCACTCAATTCTGTTTTCCCATCAACATTCTCGATTCTTCACCAAAGGTTCACCACCCACACTCTCAAGACTTTTTCCACTCCTCAAAACAATAGCATTGCAATGCTCCTTCGGATTAGTTTGAGTGTTACCAGGAAAAACCACGCTGCTAGTTTGCTCGCCAGGTGCTTTGCAATTTGGCCAATTTGAACCTCCAAACTCTTTAACGAAGCATCGTATTTTTTCTGGTTCGTCATGGACAACTACATAAACTGATTGAGTGTGTTCTCCAGATTAGAAACCCGGTCTTGAAGCGGTTGTGTAGGAGGAGGCTTGCTTGTTTGCCCGACATCTTGATTCCAACCAAAATTTGGTTGATTCCTCCACCCTTGGTTGTTGCCTTGTCGCCCATAGTTCCCCATATAATTTGCTTCTTCATGGGAACTAGGTGGTGCCTCACATCTTCCATTCTCATGATCACCTCCACAAAAATCACATCTCAGCACTTTGGTGTGGCATGGTCGTCCCTTGAACATTTTGGAGTTGTTGTGGGAGTTGAGATAATTGTTTAGTAAGAGACTCCAATTGTTGTGTCATGATCTTGTTCTGAGCCAACAATGCAGTTTGTGAATCTAGCTCCAACACTCCCCTTCTTTGTGTGGGACCCCGATCATGATGCATCAAGTAATCATTAGAGGCCATTGCTTCTATCAAAGTCGTGGCTTCCTCTGCTGTCTTTGTATTCATTGAACCTCCCAACTGAAGCATCCAACATGTACCTGGTTGATGGCCTCAATCCATTACAGAATGTTTGCATCCGAGTAAGATCATCAAAACCATGATTTGGGCATCTTCTCGAGCAATTCCTTGAACCTTTCCCAAAGGCGTCATGCAATGTCTCACCTTCTTGTTGAGAAAAACTCATGATGTCACCCCTTGCCTTTACAAATCTTGATGTGGGGAAGAACCTTGCCGTAAACTTTTCTTCTAAGTTGTCCCATGTAGTGAAACTCCCCCTTGGTTGTGACTGGAGCCAAGACTTGGCTCTATCTCTTAAAGAAAAAGGGAACAATCTCGGTCGAATTGCATCATCGGAAGCACCATTTATCTTCATTGTATCACACAACTCCAGGAAAGTGGAAATATGACTGTTAGGATCTTCTTTCTCCAACCCAAGCAAACTGATTTTGTGAAACCATGTTGATGAGATTTGGCTTGAGTTCAAAATTGTTGGAGTTCACCGGAGGTCTCACTATACTAGTGACATGCCTGTTGAAATTTGTATTGGAATAGTCACCAAGTGTCCTCCGTGGTGGTGGAGTATCTTCACCATTCCCTGCCATCTTGAGTTCTTCTTGAGTAACCTGAGAGGTGGAAGTCTCTTGTTCTTCTCCTTGTTGTCTTAACAAGTTATCTTTGTCTTGCTTGCTTCCTATTCTTCCTAGCTGTTCTTTCAATTTCTGGATCGTATAGGAGTTGGTCAGCTGGAATAGTACCTCGCATACACAAACAGTCTAGCAAACAAGATTGTTAGTAGTAAAGGTCAGCACACAACAACAAACACACTAAAAAAAAATGACAGCACACGGTTTATAACAGAAAAGAAAAAATTTTAAAACAGAAAAATTTTGTGCTCAAATTAGTAACCAAAATGGATATGCTAATATTGAAATACAGTCCCCGAAGAACGGCGCCAAAAACTTGTTGACGAATCTGGGCAAGTATACCCAGTCGTGCAAGTAATACGGTGGTAAGACCGTTCTATCGTTCCCACGAGGACTGCAACAAGTACTAGCACGTACCTATTCAATTACTATTTAAGCGATTCTTGGATTGAAGAGAGTTCTAAACTCACAAAAGCTAGAACTAACAGCATAAGAAAAACAAACTCTTTTTGTAATTTTCTCAAACACTTGGAAGGCAATAATGAGATGGTTTTCGGATATGATGAACAATGTTGGGATTAGACTTCACTAAACCTTAGCCTCATGCAATACTAAGACTACAAATCCAGTTTATGCTTCCAATATTAAAATCAACCCACAAAATTACTCAAGCCCTGATTCCTCAGATGACAAGAGCCTAAATCCACTAATAGACCCTAATTCCTTAGGTGGCCTAGATTAATGAACTTGCATTAAGATAAAGGATTATGTGATTACTAGTAAATCAAACCCTATTCCTAGATGTAAGACTTACTAGGTGAATAATTCCAGTTCTGGTTTTAATACGAATTTTCCAATTGCATACCAAAACACTAATCAAGTTATGGGGGTGCTAGCCACAACAAGCATTAAGCAGAGGAATTTAAACACTAATATGAAGGCATAAACATAGATTCATACATTAAAGCAGATACATGATGTTCAGGTTTAGCTACATCCAATCCCAACAAAAAGGGATTTAGTTACTCATAGAGAGAAACAAATCCAAAACAAAAGAAATACAGATGAAAAAGGTAAGGGACTCCATGGGCTCTCCCACAAAGACCTCTAGCTCCAAATTAGGTTAAAATTCTGATTCTGAGAAGTGGTCCTTTCTATTCTGCCCTTTGGTCTCTTTTATAGGTCAGGAGAACTTGCCAGTCACGGCCGTGATGGCCATCACGGCCAGGCCGTGATGGCCATCACGGCCAGGCCGTGATGCTCTCTGCCTGGGTCCTTTTCTGCACTTTTGAGACTCTGTCTTCCTCCAAGCTCCGTCATGGCTATTCTGAGCATTTTTCTTTGAATTCCTGCAAAACAACACACAAAACCAACCTCACCCGTTCCAAGGGAAAATCTAACAAAATAAACTAAATAACGCCTAATCTATATGAAATATGCATGCAAAAGTGTACAGCAAACATCATGTAAAATCACACTATCACATCACCGCACAACCTATCATACACATGAGCTCGATGAAAAGATTCTTGTCCAATATCACGGATCATGTCCTCTACTCGATCATCCTCCATATCTACGTCAACGTCCTCACTTTGGGAGACACTCGCCGTACTACTCAACAACACATCACCATGCCATATCCATCTTGTATAACTCAAGAAAATCCCTTCACAAATAAAATGAGTACGTATATCCTTCACCGTACATTTCCTCGTATTCAAACACTTGACACAAGGACAACAGAACATTCCATTACTAATAGGAACATTCCTTTGAGCAAATTCTATAAATTCTCCCACCCCCTTCAAATACTCAGCACTAGTACGCTTACAAACCATTCAACTACGATCCATAACTAGATAGGTCCTGCAGATATACAAAACATATATCCAATATAAGGACAATACGGGAGATTGAGAACTATAGTTTTTGAAGATTAATTGCCAAGCATTGGTCACGGCCTGGCAGTGATGTCCATCACGGCCGTAACGTGCCAACTGAACCAGACCATGCCATCACAGGCAGAACTGATCACGGCCTAGCCGTGATTAGCATCACGGCCATGACAGATCAGCCAGCAGAGCAACATGCACTCAAAACCAAAAATAGAGACGTACATTCCAAACAACTCAAACTCACGGTTTCAAGTTTCAACTACTGAGACTACAGTTTCAACATACACTCAAAACCAAAAATACAAAAATGTGCCCTAAATACTCACCAGAAATAGGTGCTCGCATGGTGGTGGGGAGGGGAGCTCGAGTGGTGGCCAACGTTCGATGTGGTTACTGAGAGCAGAGGGACAAGGAGAGTTAGTGCGCGGGAAGGGGAAAGAGAGATGTCAAGTTATTGCAAAGAATGAATAGAAAGACAGGGTTATGGTTAATAGTGTACCTCACGGTGGTGGCGAAGAAGCCCTCGCGGTGGTTGCGGTGGAGATGAGCTCGCGATTAGGGTTCTGTGCTGGGTGAGAGTGAGAGTGAGGGTTGAGAGTGATCTAGGGTTGAGCGTGATGAAAGGAGAAAAGAGACGTACGTACAGAGCGAAGTGCAGAAGGCGCGCGGGTGTAAACGTTATAATCAAAAACCAAAAATAAAACAACATTTAACGTCAGTTGTGTTAAACAACTGACGTTAAAATTAATTTTTTAACGTCAGTTGTATTAACAAACTGAGAAAAAACACTTTTAACGTCAGTTGTTGAATACAACTGACGTTAAAAGTGTTGTGTAAAAATCATTCTCTATATAAAGTACCATTCTTCTGTATCAGTCTGTAATACTGCCTCTTCTTTTCCTCTATATTTCTATTCCTTCACAAAATGGCTCTGAGACCTGTGTTAAGAGTGACAACAGGGCATTTCAGATAGGGATATAGGATTATTTACGTCAGCTATTTATTTAACTGAAGTAAAAATCACACTTTTAACGTCAATTGTATAAACAACAGACGTTAAAAATAAATATTTTTTATTTTAAAAACACTTTTAACTTCAGTTTTATTCAACAACTGACGTTAAAAGTGTATAAGTTTCTGCAAAAACATTCATTCCTTTGACTACTCTGCTACTTACCCATTGACCTGTGTTAAGAGTGACAACAGGGCATTTCAGATAGGGATATAGGATTATTTACGTCAGCTGTTTATTTAACTGAAGTAAAAATCACACTTTTAACGTCCGTCCTCTTTATGAGCACTAAGTTTATACCTAGACTTAAAGGTCTATTTCTTCCTATTCCTTCGGGCGTTTTCTTTTCTGCACGTTTATAATATATGACTGCCAACTCCCAATGCGCCTTGGAACCTAATGCTCTTAATGATCAATTTAATTTTTTAGCAACTTACGACGCCTAGTAACTTCATCCCCTACTCCTATAAATAACTTCCTTCCTTCCTTTAATTTTTCTGCTTCACAATATGGCTCTGCCATGGAGATTAACTTCATCACTCTTTCTTCCTATACCTAGACTTAAAGGTCTCTGTCTTAATGGTCTAACAACTTCTGAGGTTGTGTAAATCACATTACATGGGTGATAAGGGTGTGTAAATCGCATTATGTGAATTGCACACACTATCATCTTTTTGGAGAATCAGCAGCTACAGTTCCAAAACCTCAGCTTTGGAACCAAGTGACTGTTCCAAGAATATTATTGAAACAGATCGAGTGCACCCTTCACTCTGCTTTGGCTCCAAATTGACTGTGGATTCAGATGGAGCATCAAGGACTTCAAGTAAGGGAGGAGATGCATCCAATATTGGAGTTTCTGAGGACAGGACTGAGAAGAAAATGATGTTGAAGCAGAAACTTTTTTATATTTTAGTGCTATCTTGCGGAAATTTTTTATCTTTTAATCATGTAATTGTAACTTATGAATCGCTTCAATGAGATACGATTTGATTATACATATAACTTGTTTTATGTTAAGTGTTTATTTATTTTAATTTGCACAAGAATTTGTTTACTAATTCAAGCTAATTAATTAAGATTAAAAATAAACTTTTTTTAAAAAAAGATTAGAAATAAACTGCACTATATATGGAGTGATGATCTGCGTTAAGAGTGACAACAGGGAGATGACAACGAAAGAAAGATAGGAATGAGTTGATTATTTACGTCAGTTATTTATTTAACTGAAGTAAAAATCACACTTTTAACGTCAGTTGTATAAACAACTGACGTTAAAAGTGTTAATAATCACTTTTAACGTCAGTTCATTAAACAACTGACGCAAATAGTGATTTAATATTTAAAAAATTGCCACCGCCTCATTTTTAACGTCAAACATATGGTCAACTGACGTAAAACGTTCCCGTATATTACAATATATCATACATGAATAAGCATCTTACAACATCAATTAATCAACTTATTCCCCTTTTAACAAAAACCCCCAATTTTAGAAATTAGGTTACTGGCAATATGCATCAAATCAGTTAAAAACTCCCAATTTCATATGGTAATTCATTGTCAACACAAACAATCATATATACCATGGAAAGGGTTCGTAAAAAGTATTGTTACTCACCTCTTGAAGACCTCCAAATAGCTCTAAGCGTTTCCTACTGCGAATCCTAACGTTTGCCAAGAGTTATCATCATCTTCCTCTTCCTAGACTCCCTCTTCCACAACTATCTCTTCTTAATCCTTGAATTTCTTCTCTTCTTAGCCGTTTTTGAGTTTCTAGGTGTAATTAGGGTTCAAAAACGCACCCTAAGAGTGTTAAGATTCTATTTATAGAGCCCCCAATAGCCCAAAACGTGTAAAAATGCGCTAAGCCCGCTTACTCTGCATATGGTACTGTATTTCGCACATATCTTAAGTTATAGACATTCAAAAATTATAAATTTTATATTGATGGAAATATAAAAGAATTGTCTACAACTGTTATGAAGACTACAAAATCTCAAACCGACGTTTAGATAGTCAAAACGTGGATAGAATTTAGAAAAACGGTTCTGGCGCTGGAACATGAATAGTATGTACGAATTTGGTCATAACTTGAGCTACAAGAATCCAATTTGGACGAATTTGGTGTCTATGGAAAGCTAAGAGACAGGGCTATATTTATTATGAAGATCTCGAATTCAAACAAGTTCTCTTTGGTTACGAAATATCCATATGAAGTTAGGTATCTAGTCATATTATGCGAAATTGGGCTTAAAACACTCAAACTATCTATTTATAATGGGTAACACAGCATGGGCCTTGATATGCTTATGTTTCCTATCATAATTGCTGCATTAATTTAGTCCAGTGTAGGTTCTGTTCCTGCTGAAATCCGATTTGCCGGAATCTCGCCGTAGAACGTCATACCAAGAGTGAACAATGGGGGTTGTTTTGGACTTTGGCTTGACAGAATCTGATATTCTGGTCCTACGTATCCCAGTGGGAATCAAAGCCAGACGTAGTTCTAAGTTCAACCCTTGGTGGGGCGGTGATCTCGATCCCCTAATTTTGTATCGGATGAGTACTAGGGAGCAAGGACTGTTTGAGAGTCTCTTGGTCGACGCTAGTTCCTCTAATACGCCTGAGGGAGAGTTACCAGGATTCAGTGAAAAGTGTCTTTCTTATGAGGGGTACTCCTCCTTTTATAATAGGATTCCCCTATCTCTTAGAGATTCGATTTATCTCTTAATATCTTTTAGAGATTTGATTTATCTCTTAATATCTCTTTTGAGATATGATTCCTTAATTTAAGGGATATTATCTCTTTTAACCAGATAAGGTTATTTTAGATAATATCAGGATTTAATATCAATATCTTATTTCTTTAATTAAGTGATCTTTGATTTATTATCTTTAATTTCCGGACTGGGCCGGATACTTGAGCTCGGTGGTTGGGTTAGTAACCTCGGCCAGTACACAAGCCCCCCAAGCTTTGAGATGATTAGGCGTAGAAGCTTTCATGATGTTTAGCCGAGCTCTATATCCCGGCTCATACACAAGCTCCCCAAACTTCGAGCTGATCACGTGGAAGCTTTTTCGAAGGAGCCGAGGCTAGGAACTTGGTGTTACCTTTTGGTCTTTCGGCTCGGCGAGGTGATTGGCCGAGCTTCATATCTTGTATATGTGTTCACATCCTCCAGCTCGGTGAGCAGCTCGGGTGACCGAGCTTGACGCTTTCGAGGTACCGAGCCGAGGTGGGGATGATTACTCGTTTCCTGTTGAGGCCATACTTTCTCGGTTCCCGAGATGGAAAAGAGACGTTACTGTGTGTGACGCGTGGTCTTCACGGCATCATTTCTGAGGCTCGCGCTGTAGTTGCGTGGTCAAACGGTAAGTCAAGAGTTGGAGCTCAACTGAGTGGTCGGGAGCCGGAGCTAAACTGAGTAGGGAGCCGGAGCTCAACCGAGTGGTCGGGAGCTGGAGCTTAACCGAGTAGGGCCCGAGCTTCTCGTTTCAAGTTGCCGAGCTTCACATTTCGACCAATTCTTAAGTTCAGCGGGCTCGGTGGGCGAGTCTAGTAATCATTTCCCTTTGATTGTTTGGAGATCTAGCTTTATTTCTCGTCCAATATTTTAGTTTGGTAGGCTCAGTGGCCGAGTTTAACATCTCGATCAGTATATAAGCTCCCCGAGCTTTGAGCTCAGAATAAGCGAAAGAGCTTTATGAAAGAAGCTGAGCTTGTCCTTAGTGTTGATAAAGTACTGGATTTGCATAGATCCTCTTACTTCGGCTGATACCTCTTGGGTAGTAACATGTTCTGAACTGAAGAAGCTTCAATCTTACCTTTGTTAGGATAAGTTTAGAGGCTGGTAGCTGAGATTCGACTTATCAGTGATTCAGGCTCGAACCAATCTTTTGAAGAGTCAAGTTTAAACTCGGTCAATAGGAATTTACCTCGGTGCTTGCATTTCATCCTTTAATTTTTGATGCTTTCAAGATGCTTATCTTGAGAGTTTGAATTTGACTTGTCTTTTGCCGAATGTAGCTCGGTCTTTGAAGTTCTTGAGAGCTCTTAACATTTTCTTCGAGTAGCTCATAACCCTTTTATTTGGTGGACTTTGAAATACCCACTAACTTTGAAACTTGTCCTCGAATTATTTTTCCCGATCTTGAAGGTGTGTCTCAGAATAAACTTTCCTAATATCCTCTCCAATTTGTATGAGAAAATAGTTTTCCTACAAGTTCTTCGAGCTGTAGGCTAAGGGATATCCTTTCTCTGTAATTTCCGAGAATGTCCTTCCTTTATCCCCATTAGCCCCCCAAGCTCCAAGCTTGAAATAAGCGAAAGAGCTTAAATGTCAACCCGCATGTCTTAACACGCTTTTTGGTGCCGAGGACTTCGGACTATGATTCGCGGGAGCATTGCTCGGAAATATGTTTTTTGTAGAACCAAGCCTTTCTTGGGTTATCGTCTTGCTTGGCCGAGCACTGCTCGGACTTTTGTGCGGAGCCCAATCGTACTTGGGATTCTGGCTTATTTGGTTGAACACTACCAGGATTTCCATCGAATCCTGGGTCTCTAACATGCATGATCTGCTGTGGACTTTATCTTGGTGCGAAGATGTTGTGCTTGGCCTCGGATTTTTATTGCAAGGAGGGAAACATTGCTCGACCTTGACTTTTTCCGATGCATAGTGCGAGGGAGCAATGCTCGACCTCGACTTTCTGGACTTCTGCCCTTTGTTCTTAGCTAGACAATTTTAACTCTGGCCCTTTAGTGGGTTCCCAAGTTATTAAGCCAGCATATGCTCGGCTTTTACTAGAATTGGGCCATGATGCGAGCAGGAAAGCTGCGGTCGCTTATGCTCTTCTAAGTCTCCTCCATTACCTGTTTTTCGAGCCATGAGCTTTCTAATAATGAAATGTATGAAGGCGGAAGCTGCCCGAACTTTGCGCACTGGGGATGAGCTTGAAAAAGCCATGGCAAAGTGTGAAGAGCAAGCTCGGCTAATTGGGCAATTGAAAGCCCAAAAAGTAGAGCTGAAAAAAGGTAATACCACCCTTATGGCCGAACTGGAAATGGAAATAACCGACCGGCTCAACCTTCCGAAGGTCGTGGAAGGACTTTAAGCCGAGAAGGAAGCCAGTCTTGAGTTGCGGAAGTTACTGGAATCCGAGAAGGAGGAGAATCTGAGGCTCCGCTCTGATCTGGCTGAAGCCGAGGCTTCTATCATGAGGCAGAATGTTAATGGCTTTTCCCGAGCCGTGAAGCAGTTTCAGCATTTCAATCCGAAAGCTGACTTCTCCTGTGATGACGTGGACAAGGATTTTAACCGAGATGGAATCCTAGTTCCATTGTCCGAGCTGGAGGATGAGGAGGCCGTATCTCAAGGGGAAGAGGGCGAGGGGAAAGCGGCCGAGGAGGGACCTGAAGATGAAGGTGAAGTGGGTCTACGTGGCCAGTCTGCTAGCCTCCCTCATGATATTGTATTAGTAGGTTAGGAAACACGTTGTTTTTGGGCGATGCCCTTTTGATTTTTAAATCTTATTTATTCTGGGCTTGGCCCATGGTTATTAATGGACCTACATGCTGCCAGCTCTCAAGAACTATTTTTCTAAGTTGGTACTTGTTTGGTTTCAGTGTGTTACGCGATTTAGTCGAAATAGTCAAAACTCGAAATATCTGTAGGTTCTTACCTACCTTCTTAGGTCTTGAAATACCTTTTCAGGTGTTAAGGTGTTTTTACCGTTGTAGACTTGGCGTTTCGACGGCAGCTCGGTCGATTTTAGCTCGGTCACCTCTCTAGGCACTTGCCTCTTTAGGTCCGGCGTTTCGACGGCGGCTCGGTCGATTTTAACTCGGTCACCTCTTTAGGCACTTGCCTCTTTAGGTCCGGCGTTTCGACGGCGGCTCGGTCGATTTTAACTCGGTCACCTCTTTAGGCACTTGCCTCTTTAGGTCCGACGTTTCGACGGCGGCTCGGTCGATTTTAGCTCGGTCACCTCTTTAGGCACTTGCCTCTTAAGGTCCGACGTTTCGACGGCGGCTCGGTCGATTTTAACTCGGTCACCACTTTAGGCACTTGCCTCTTTAGGTCCGACGTTTCGACGATAGCTCGGTCGACCTTAGCTCGGTCACCTATTTAGGCACTTGCCCTTTTAGGTCCGGCGTTTCGACGACAGCTCGGTCGATTTTAGCTCGGTCACCTCTTTAGGGTTTAATCACCCTTATAGGCTCGGGACGACCTCTTTAGGATTTAAGCACCTTTATAGGCTCGGGGGCCTCTTTAGGATTTAAGCACCTTTATAGGCTCGGGGGCCTCTTCAGGATTTAGCACCTTTATAGGCTTCGGATGGCCTCTTTAGGATTTAGCACCTTTATAGACTTCGGATGGCCTCTTTAGGATTTAGCACCTTTATAGGATTCGGACGGCCTCTTTAGGATTTAGCACCTTTATAGGCTTCGGATGGCCTCTTTAGGATTTAATGTGGTGTCTGAGTGCGGGAGCCGATGGAATTTTATTTTCCAAGGGAGAGCTCGATCTCTATGATTTTTATAGAGGGGGTATAACTCGGCCTCCATGGTTTTAATTTGAGGAGCTTTGACTCGTCTTCCTTTTTGGTGGAACTTTGAGAGGGAGTTTTGGCTCGACCTTTCGGGAGCCGGAGCTCAATCACTTTGTAGCCACAAATTTTGTGACTCTGGGAATGATATCAGCCGAGCATCACTTTGCTCAAAATAACACAATATGATGTTACATAACACAATCATTAAAGGCGTGGAGCGAAACATATCAAATCATATTAGATTTAAACTAGATTTAGAGAACAATATCACCTGAGCATTTCGCGGCCTCTGATTTAGGGATTCCCTCAAGCCCATATGGTCGAGCTCTCCTAGACCGAGCTGTGCTAGCCGAGCTCTCTTGAGAAACCTTCTTCCCTCTAAGGCCGAGCTCAGAGGCGGTGTCGCACTGATTCTATTTTAATTTTTTGTGTCATTAATGATGACATGCTACAACCAGTAGGAAGGTCCAAGCCCATTTTGACTGCCAAAAATCTCGTTGACGGCAACAGAGGCAGCAGCTGCGCTGGCAGCACTGGGTCCGATCCCACTTCCTAAAGGTAAGACCTTTTCGAGAGAGAGAGAGAGACTGACGGATCGTACGTCGAGCATCTTGATGACTTTGATGGCGGCGATCCCAGCGCAGTTTCAGAGAGGGTTTTTGCTGAGCTTGTTGGAGTTGTCGCTGGAGATACCAGATATGGATATCTCGCCGGGGTGAACATGTGGGTCTGAGGGAGACAGTGTCGCCAAGGCCATCGACGGCGCAACCAAGGAAGTCGAAGCCAGGTCCCAGACTGGCGATAGTGGCGGGAGCAAATGCTTTAATGGAGGTGCAAATGGGTTGGGGTTCCGTTTTGGTAATGGATGGGACAGAGAAGTTGCATCTGACGCTGAAGATGGGTGTTCGCGGTGGGACAGTGCCTTTCAAACTCAAATTCAATTTCAATGGAGAAGGGCAGAGGAAGCATGTTGCCATCTCGTCTTACTAGATGCGACTGTCTGTCTGTCTGTACCCCCTCCACTCTCTCTCTCTACTTTTGATGATACGACAGATTCAACATTCAACAACCCTAGTCACAAGTCATCGAGATGCGCTCGTCACAAAGGAGGAGGACATTCCCTGGCGACGATGACAGCATGATTGTGAGAAACGGCAGAGGAAACTAGCGATCCGGGCTGTGGCAGCGACCATAAGTCTTCGTTCCTCTTGTGCTCGGCTGAGATCATGGAAGAGGGACTTCTCGACCATTGACGTCCAGGAATGGTGTAGATGTGAAAACTCCGGCTCTTGACGCTTGCTATTGCGGCGGTTGGGTCGCCGTGGTTGTAATTGGATACCATCTATTTCTTTGTGGCGTCGCCGACGCCGTCGATGTCGTCGGAATGGGCTTGTGGCCTGTGAAGACAACAGTGTCAGCCATGATGTTATGGGTTCTAGAGGAGAAAGAACGGAGAAGGTTTGTTTGGTTGTGTCTCTTTTCTCCTTTTCTTTTCCTCTCTCTGCGTTATGGAAAATTTGTGTGTGTGGGTTTTGGAAGGTGGCTGACGATGGTTGATTGAGTGGTCGGGGCAAAGTTTTACCTGGCCCCACGGTGGGCGCCAAATGTTCCTGCCGAGATCCGATTTGCCGGAATCTCGCCGTAGAACGTCATACCAAGAGTGAACAATGGGGGTTGTTTTGGACTTTGGCTTGACAGAATCTGATATTCCGGTCCTACGTATCTCAGTGGGAATCAAAGCCAGACGTAGTTCTAAGTTCAACCCTTGGTGGGGCGGTGATCTCGATCCCCTAATTTTGTATCGGATGAGTACTAGGGAGCAAGGACTGTCTGAGAGTCTCTTGGTCGACGCTAGTTCCTCTAATACGCTTAAGGGAGAGTTACCGGGATTCAGTGAAAAGTGTATTTCTTATGAGGGGTACTCCTCCTTTTATAATAGGATTCCCCTATCTCTTAGAGATTCGATTTATCTCTTAATATCTTTTAGAGATTTGATTTATCTCTTAATATCTCTTTTGAGATATGATTCCTTAATTTAAGGGATATTATCTCTTTTAACCAGATAAGGTTATTTTAGATAATATCAGGATTTAATATCAATATCTTATTTCTTTAATTAAGTGATCTTTGATTTATTATCTTTAATTTCCGGACTGGGCCGGGTATTTGAGCTCGGTGGCCGGGTTAGTAACCTCGGCCAGTACAGGTTCTTATCCTTATTTTTATTTTATTTTTTAAAATCAATTTTACATTATTGTGGAACCCACTGGATTTTTATTATAAAGAAAACAATTATAATAAAATCTTATACTATCCTTTTTTTTTATTAAAATAATTATATTTTAATTTTTAGGATGTTACGCCTATTGTATTACATTGTCCCTAGATGCTTGCCACCTGGTTAGCTATTATTGTTGTTATGTCATCTTCATCATACGTGATTCTCCTTGCTTCATCCATTAGTGGAAAATTATTGCTTATGCCCATGGTGGCGAAATACTTGGCTGGCTGTTTTGTTTGAAAGTCTGGGTATGTTGAGTAGAACTTTAAATAAATAGTTCTTTCTTCAGCTACCTTCTTCTTGTACAATTGAACTGCTTCTTTGAATTAATATGGGAACAGATTAATCTCTTCAATATTTTTGTTAGATAAAGACACTCAATTAGTCCAAATTGGAACATATTGAATACCAGAGCTGGGGTTGCTCATGGTGTAATTATTGTTTTAAGTCCATAGACCTTTCTATCAACCATGTCAAAACAATTGATTCTTTCTTTTTCGTTCCAGTTAGTTAATCTTCCAAGATGTTCATCCATAATATATTATATTTTCTTTTTGATTGAATTTCTTTAATATATTTATTAATTTTTATTTCTTTCCTACCATATTTGCTGTTTCTATTAGATCTAGATCTTCTTTCTCGATTTTCTTAAATAATTTTGGATTAATTAAGATGTTTCCTTCATAATTTCCATCTTCTTCAGTAATTTGTGAGTGTTATATTTCTCTGGTTTCAATTTGATCCATTTCAGACATTGTTTTGCATAAAATAAACCTAGTTTTGAGAAGAGTGACTTAGTAATCATACCCGATCTTTGATATTTGAAATTATTTGTTTTTCGCCACTCGCTTTCGTTTGTTTGCTTCTTTTGATTTTTGATTGGTATGGAGTAATTGACAGAATAATTTGGAGAGAGAGAGACTTTATTTAGTAATTTTTTTTTTTTACATGAGGGGGTTGGATGGACACTCAACCATCCGAGCTATACCACAAAGGTTTAACAGACTACTCTCAGAGAGAGGGATCACACACAAGTGAGAATTCAAAGTTAGGTTCTGAATTCTGGTTTGCCTCAGTATAAGAGGACTTATTTGTAGACAAGACAAACATACATAATTTATATAAATGGCCTGCAAATAATTGCTTCTGGTCTATTAATTCGACTGATGATGTTAGTGCTTATGTCATTGTTCAATAATTCTTCTTGATGACGTCAGTGCTTACGTCATTCTTCAATTATTGCATCATCCGAGTCCCTGTCATCTTCCTGGTGCTTGCTGGTGCTTTCTGTCATTATCTGTCTTTTCGTACATCTCTCGCATTCGTGATTCATGCTTTCTTTAATTAATGCACATAGCTTGCTTAGGATAGCTGGCCTGTAATTCATTGATTGTCCTTCAAATGCATAGAATGAGAATTCAAAGTTTGTCTGGATGCTTAAGTCTTTTTCCTTTATTGACTTGCCGATTGTTTTGCGTTGAAGCAAAGTATTTGGACCCTTATAATTGGTTTTGATGAAAGATTTTTGTTCTATTGTATTACATTGTCCGTAGATGCTTGCCAACTGGTTAGCTATTATTGTTGTTATGTCATCTTCATCATACGTGATTCTCCTTGCTTCATCCATTAGTGGAAAATTATTGTTGCTTATGCCCATGGTGGCGAAATACTTGACTGACTGCTTTGTTTGAAAGTCTGGGTATGCTGAGTATAACTTTAAATAAATAGTTCTTTATTCAGCTACCTTCTTCTTGTACAATTGAACTGCTTCTTTGAATCAATATGGGAACATATTAATCTCTTCAAGATTATTGTTAGATAAAGACACTCAATTAGTCCAAATTAGAACATATTGAATACCAGAGCTGGGGTTGCTCCTTGTGTAATTATTGTTTTAAGTCCATAGACCTTTCTATCAACCATGTAAAAACAGTTGATTCTTTATTTTTCGTTCCAGTTAGTTAATATTCCAAGATGTTCATAAAATTTTTCTTCGGAAAATTGAACTAGTAATTCATGGTCTTTTCTGGTAATTATTGGGTAATTATCTAAGAAGGATGGAACTCTCCCTAGAATCTTCGTTGGAGTCTTTGTTTCAGTTTTCATTATTTGTGTTGTTTGAGTAAATCTTGGTTCAAGATAAACTTCTTTACCTTTTCTTCCTTTCTCTGCTTTCTTTTTTTCTTGGGAATTCCTCAGATCTTTTCTGCTTCTTCCTTGGTCGGAAATGATTGATGATGGACTCCTGATATCCCTTGACAATGGGGAGCTGCTTTGTACCAATCATCACAGATTCCTGGCATTGGTCCATTAAAGACGACATACCATTTGGCTGTTTCTTTTTGAACTTCTTCTTTAACTGCATTTGAGATTCTTTTTTCCAAAAGTGATTCTGCTTGCATTTGGAGTTCCAGTACTTTTCGATCTGATTTTATTAAATCCAATTCCTTTAGCTTATGTTCTTCTAATGCCTTTTTGAGCTGGTACTGCTGCTTCAATAATTCTATTGTGCCTCGCTCCATTATCTGGATAAAATATCTGCAAGGACATTCTTTTTTCCCTTAGTATGAGAAATTAAATAATTATATTCATATAACTTCATCGACCAACGGATTAATCTTCCTTGCTTATAAGTTCCTTTGTGATTAATATTTTTAAAACCTGCAACATAAGTTGAATCAGTCCGAACAATAAATTATTTTTCTAGTACATAGATCCGATGTTTTTCCAACATTCGGATTAGTGCTAGAGTTTCTATTTCATGTGTTGGATAATTAATCTCTCTATCTGAAAAAGTTCCAGATACGTATCGACATAGTAATTCTTTATTTTGCCCTGGGGGCCTTGCTTTCATGACTCCTCCCCAACAGTCATTATATGCATCAGTTTCTATAATAATTAGATCATCATCCGATGGATGATATAGCTTGGTAAGATCCTGGCATTTTAATTTCATTTTTTCGATAATTGTTTCGTCTTCCTTGGTCCATGACCAAAGGGCATCTTTCTTTAATTTTTGTTGGAGTGCTTTCCTTTCCCCTGCAAGATCCTTGATAAAACCTTCACTGGAAATATATGTCAGTAATCCAAGAAATCTTTGTGATTCCTTTTTATATTTTAATTTGGTAGGAAAATTCCTCAGTTTGTCTAACACATGCTTTTGCATTAGAATTTTACCTTTCTCAATTTCTAATCCTAAATAATTAATTTTATTTTGAGCGAATATCACCTTTTTCTTGTTTAAAACTACTCCATGTTCTAAACATTTATTAAGCACTAATTCTACTTTGTTAAAATGATCATCTAAATCTTCATTGGTAAAGACCAAGATATCATCAATATATATAAGACATAAATCTTTAAATTCTTTGAGTATTGAGTCCATTCTTCGTTGAAAGATTCCTGGTGACTGCTTCATTCCCATTGGAAGTACATTCCATTCATATTGACCTTGAGGACTGTAACATCCCTGGCTGCTTTATGGATCGACGACTGTCCTCACAGACTAACACGGGTCTTTTCAGCGTGCTTTGTCCTCACTCACACGCTTCCCGGGAAAACTTCGCAGGAGGTCACCCATCCCAGAATTGCTCCAAGTCAAGCTCGCTTAACTGTGGAGTTCTTAAGTGATGGGCTACCGAAAAGAAGATGCATCTTATTTGTATAGGTAGTAACAATCAATTCATATAAGCCTTCCTTAATTGTATAGTCCCATACCTACACAGTCTCAGGATCCCTCTTATTATGGTGTGTAATCGGTTTATTCATGTGTCCCTCCGCCCAGAAGCCTGCCAGGAGCCGCTCCTTGTCCGTGCCTTCTTGCACCGATGATCACTCCCCACCCTCGTCAGCACCTGGGTGTTACATGCCCACCAGCTTCCGCTTGGCTCATCCCTGAACCACACCGTACTGGGAGAGGTGCCGCTCTGATACCATTTGTAACATCCCTGACTGCTTTATGGATTGACGACTGTCCCCACAGACTAACACGGGTCTTTTCAGCGTGCTTTGTCCTCACTCACACGCTTCCCGGGAAAACTTCCTAGGAGATCACCCATCCCAGAATTGCTCCAAGTTAAGCTCGCTTAACTGTGGAGTTCTTAAGTGACGGCCTACCGAAAAGAAGATGCATCTTGTTTGTATAGGTAGTACCAATCAATTCATATAAGCCTTCCTCAACTGTATAGTCCCATACCTACAGTCTCAGGATCCCTCTCATTCGGGTGTGTAATCGGTTCATTCATGTGTCCCTCCGCCTAGAAGCCTGCCAGGAGCCGCTCCTTGCCCGTACCTTCTTGCACCGGTGATCACTCCCCGCCCTCGTCAGCACCCGGGTGTTACAAGAACAATTGAATGTTGTTAATGCTTTAGATTCTTCAGATAATCTAATTTGATAAAATCCTGATTTACAATCAAAGGTACTAAACCGATTCATGTTTCTAACTTGTTCAATAATTAAATATTTTCTTGGAAGAAAATAAGCATCACCTTCCATTGCATCATTTATTTGTTTATAATTAATTACCATCTTTCTTTTTCCTCTCTTTATTTAATTATGATTTTCTACATAAAAAGCTGGTGCTGAATGCTTACTTTTTTATGGCCTAATTAATCCTTTTTTTACACATTTCTTCAATATATTTTGTGAATTCATCTCTATCTTGTTTTGTATAAATCATAGGTTTACATTTTACTTCTTTAGTTGGATCTTTTAATTTTAATATAGTTAACTCAATATTTTTATTATTAATATTTGGATCCAGTGGATTTTCACTACATACTTTGTTTAAAAGTTCTTCTATATGAGCTGGAATTCTTCTATTTGATTCTAGATTTATTAATACATGACGAATTTTTAAACATATTTCTTTGACTAACTCACCACGATTCAGCTCGCTAAGCTCTGATTTCTTTGAATAAATACATTTAAAAAAATGACTAATTGGGATGTTAATTATTTCTCTTTTTTGTTTCTTATAAATATATGGTGTTTTTAGAGATATATAGTCTAAATACTGGGAAAATAATGCATATAATCTTAAAAAGTTATTCCCAATAATCATATCCACGCTTGTATCTTGTTGATATATTGTTGGTACCACAAATAAATTTACTTGTATTATCAATGTAATTCTTGTTACCACCCAAAATAGTGGATGTATAGATCCATCTGCTATTTGTATTTTCACTGGTTTCTCTAATTTTTCTCATTTGTCAAATAAAGCTCTTGTTGCTAGACAAATACTTGCTCCGGTATCTCTATATGCTTCAGTTTCTCTATTACTTTTTTATACTATTATTTTCATGTAAGTATTATTCGGATTCTGTTTCTTCTGAAGATAATTCATCTTCGAGATATTCATATATACTTTCTTCAGTATCAGTTAATTCTTCTTCTAATGGTTCAAGTTCATATATTCGGTAAACTTGCTTTATTAATTTTGATTTTTCTTTAAATTCTTGCTCTTTTCATTGATGACATTCATTTGCATAATGACCTTCAACATTGTATATCCAACAAATACATTTCTTTTTTCCTTTTTGGCAATATTTTCTTGGTATTGATTTCTTTTTTCTAAAGAATTTTTTCTTATTGTTTTTATAATATGTTTTCTTTTTTGGATATTTTCTTTTTAATTTTGGTTTCTTATGATACTTTCTTTTTCTTACTGGCTTATCACAGCCATAATTCCCAGGCTTTTCCATTTTTGGAATATTACAACAAATTGCATTACTTCCTCTATTTAATTGCCTTATTGTTTCTCTTGCTATATATTGTTCCCTTAATTCTTGGTATAGAATTTGAATAATTCCTCTTAGGGTGTCAGCAGTTTCATCTTGCCTAGATTCCGATAAGTTTTTTATTTTGGAGTTAAGAGGGTATAGTAATTTGTCTATAAAGATATATTTATATATTTCTTTTGTTTCTTCATTTAATTGATAATAATATTTTTTGATATTCACAGATAAAGCTTTCTATTTGACACATATCACATATTTGCATTTTATTTAAATGAGTTTTAGCCTTTTCTCGTAAGAAATTACTTGTTTTCTCATGTTGTTCGAACATATTATACCCTATAAATTCTTGATAGATTAAAGTCGTAACTAATTTGGTAAAATCTTGATTATTATTTACTAAACTTGCATGTTGCTGCCAAGTTTCATCTTTAATGCTTTGTAAAAACTTTTGTACATTTCCTGTTGTTTTGAACAATAAAAAGTTTTTTACATCTAGCATATTTAGTTTATTAAATTTTTCATCAGTTGCTATTAATGATATTATTTCATTAGTCAATTGTAATAATACTTCTTCTTTATTTCTTACACAATCAATATTTAGTATATTTCCTAATCATATTAATTCATAATGAGGTTTAAATTCTTCTTGAACTTTTTTCCATTTGTTATTTTTTCTTACATATCCTTTTTTTATACATCGTTTCTTTTTCGTATTTATCTCATGCTCCATCAGGAGTATATCTATATTCTTCCCATTTTCTTTTGGGTTTTGTTCCACTATATTCTCCTTTTTCCATTTTTATATAATTTTATTCAGATTATGAAGTTGAATTATAGTTTAAAATTATTTCTTTGTTTTCATCATTTTCTTTTATTACTTGATCTTGTCGCGACCGAGATCGCGGCACAACGACGAACAAAAAGAAAACTTGTTTTTCTTTTAGAGAATAAACATGGAGTCGCCACCAACTTTATTTAATTTCGGGAAAGTTGGAAAACCCTTTAAAAAAACTTTGGGTTCGGGAGTCGATTACGTCTAAGTAAGACATGAAGACTTAACCCCATGGCACCCTAGAACATCCATAAAAATGGTTACCCAAAATTAGTTGTATAAATTATTATTAAGTTTGAAAATATTTGTTTTACCCCGAAAATCATTTAAAGGAAAAAAATCATTTTTAGTTGTGAATTTTTTTATTAAACCTAAATGAGGTTGAACATGGCACGTAAGTCCACAGGACAACCTCAAAATTGTAATGGTTGAGCATGACACTTGTCATAGAGCAACCCAAAAATAACATTGATTTAATTAAGTATTTAGAAAAATGCCACATAGGAATTAGGAAGAGAAATGTGATCTCATTTTTTATTTTATTCTCCCTTTTTGATTAAATGTTGAAAAGTCCTAAATAGGTTGAACATGACACATAAGTCCATAGGGCAACCTTTATTATAAGGGATTGAATATGGCAACCAACTCCATAGGCCATCCCTAAATAAATCAAGTTCAATTATTTGTTTATCAAGAGGCAATTTACTTTTTTTTTTTGTAAAAAAGTGAACAAACCGGTTGAAGGGGATTTAAGTGATCATCTTTTATTTTTATGTAAAAAAAAATAGTTTTGCCTTATGAAAATAGAGCAAAAATGAAACATTTTAAGTGTTTAGTAACAGTATAGCCATATGAAGATTACTAGTGTATCATGCATTTCAGCACATGACGGCAAACAATAAAATAGGAACCCTACGATACACCATTTCTGAAACAAACATAAGAACTCATATAGCAAACATCATACTAACTCATTTAGTTTCAATATCCATGGATTTTCTTTTTGTCATAAATAGAGACACAAAAATAAGAATGTCAAGAGAAACTCTTGAATAATATCAATAAAGAGAACAAGGATTACCAAATGAGAGCAGAATAACAATGATTTTGCTTTCTCCCAGTAATAAAATTTTAAGATCAAAACCCTCGTACAATCATTTCTTGTGGTGTCAAATTCGTCATGCTTATGTTTAGTTGCTCGAGAGTGGACATTGGAACCACATTCAACGCCGAACCACCATCTACAAGCACCTTTGCAATCACAAACCCTTTACACTTTAGGGTAATGTGTAAGGCTTTGGTGCTACTGCGGGATTTCGAAGCCACTTCATCTTCCGAGAAAGTAATCATGTTGACACGCCTTATTGGGTCCACCATATTTACCACATTCTCCGGAGTGAAGTCAGGCTTGACATACGCTTCATTCAACACCTTCAATAATTCCTTACGATGCGACTCTGATGTCAAGACAAGCGATAAAAGAGATATCCTTGACGGAGTTTTCTTTAACTATTCTACCACATCATATTCACTTTGCTTCATGATCTTCAGAAACTCTTCCTCTTATTTTCCTTTTCCTTCATCCATGGTCTCCTTTTCTTTGGATTCTTTCATCATTTCTTCTTCAACAGGACTGTAGCATCGCCCGCTCCTTGTAATGCCTCCAATTCTCATAATATTAGTAACTTGGGCCTTCGAGGTCTCTCCCACAGCTCCAGCTAGTTCAACCTTCTGTTCATAATTCCATGGTACAACATGTGTATCATCATAAGCAAAAGGAGTTGGCTTCTTCACCCTTACAATGACTTTTTTTGGGGCTGAAGCTTTGTTCATGGGTGGTACTCGGAGTACAACTTTTTCAACTACATTGACTTCCTCGGCAGCACCCTGTCTAGCTTGAATTACCCCCAAGGTGAGTAGTCCCTGAACCTGGACTTTGAAATCCCAACAAGTTTCGATGTCGTGCCCCACTTGCCCATGATGATAGCCACACCTTAGATCTTCGGCATACCTCCTTTCTTCTTTTGGAATTCTTACTGGTGCAACAATGTTGTATCCCGCCTTCTTTAATTCTTCGAATTTGCATTGGCACTCGCAATTCCAGTACCTTCCTGATTGGGGACCCTCTTGCCTCCAAATTGTTCACCCGATTTCCATTATTATGATTCAGGATTGGATTTTTAACAATATTAGGCCCGACCTCTTCTTCAAACCCTAGCTTCCCATAAGCAATCAACTTTCTCACTGCCGTCTTAAAAGCTTTGCAATCCTCAATGGAATGTCCTGTGACATCCATGTGATACTTGCAAGTCTGATTTGGATTGTACCAAGCAGGAAATGGTGGTTCTAGGGGACGTACAGGGTTCTCCGCAATTAAGTGACAGTCAAACAATTGTTGGAATAAATTAGCATTAGAGATGGACAATCTCGGGAAGGGCGGCAGATTTGGATTTTGGAAACGTCCTTGGTTTTGGAAATTTGGGCGAGGCGGAGGATAGTTTGGGCGGTTTTGTGGATAAGTGTTAGTTTGTGAGGATGGTTGTAACGGGTAAAGTGGGGTTTGTGTCTGGTATGGAATATGTGGATTATGGTTATATGGTGCTTTGAGGATTAAAGTTTTGTTGGCATTGTACATAATTCGCCTCAACTTCTTTCTTCTTTGGTTGGAATCCTTTTCGGGATGCACTTCCTTCAACATCGTTAATGGGAAGCTTTCTAGCTCTTGCTAAAAATTCAATCCTTTCACCGGCTGCGATCAAGTCGGAGAAATCTTTATAGGCTGCCCCAGTCATGGCCCCTATAAAAGGCGCTCCGAGGGTTCCTAAAAAGTATGAGCATATTTCAGATAAAGTCAACGGGGGTTGAACTTGTGCAACCAAACTCCTCCACCTTTGGGCATATTGCTTGAAGGGCTTCTCATTTCTTTTCTGCATTGTAGTTAATTGTTCATGACTCCGAGATGCATCTAGGTTGAACTTGTACTGGTCCATGAATAAGTCAGTCAATTCCGTCCATCGTGAGATCTTGGAATGGTCCAATTGGAGATACCATTCTAAGGCGAGGCTAGTCAAACTTTCATGGAAAAATCTGATAAGGAATTTGTCATCCTTGGACCAAATTGCCATCTTGGTGTCATAACTGATGAGGTGAAATCATGGAAAATCAGGAAACTTGAAGTCCTTGGGGATCACGACATCTGTGACGGGACAAAGTTCTTGTATTTGAAGAGGGTCGTAGGTACTCGGACCTTTTGTTGCTTTTATCTGTTCTTCCATTTTCTCCATCCATTCATCTTTCATCTTATCCTTACCAGTCTGAACTCCCACTGACAGACTGTGAGTAGATACATGAGGTTGCTCCCATGTCGGTGCGGTATAGCCCGGAACTTCATGATAGACATTTTCAAAAGGGGGATATCCTTCTCCAATGGGAAGTGTTATTGGTGCCGTGTGATGTGTCTGGTCGGGGCCAAATATTCCCTGAATGAGACCCGTGCTAATGTTTGAAAACATCGGTGCTGTTACCACGGAAGAAATCCTTTGCCTACCAGGTTCATTTGCATATCTGTTCGCACTAAGCATGCTGAGAGATTCCCTCATATCCTGCAGTATGGCTTCTAATCTTGCTTGAGTTTCAGTCATTTCATTTATCCTTCCCCTCACCTTATCTATTTCAGAGCTTAAGTTTCTTCCTTCCTCAGGCCTGTTGGCAGCCATCCTGGTCCGAGATCTGGTATTGTAAACTCTGGTTTGATTGGTGTCACCTTTCCTAGGTCGCATAATGGTTCCCTGATTCTCAGAAGTATGTGACTCTATAAAGCATCCAAGAATCTCATTAGTAAACCCTAAATTTTGTGTGTGTGTGTGTGTGTGCATGTGCAAGTTAACACCCTTTGTTGGATCGCGAGAGTGCTCTTAGGAAGACTGTCGTATACACCTATAGCAAGAATACTCATCCTGCAATCAAATCTAGTGGTATGGTTCCCTCTAGCTTGAATGCAGCTGGTATCAAGTCCAAGGGAGAATCCACTCCTCGATAGACCACACCCGTACTAGCAACATTCTTATTTTTAGGCAGAAAACACGTCGTTTTTAGGGTAAAAATATAGTTGATGACGTATCTAAGGGAGAATGCACTCCTTGATAGATATCATCTAAAAAAACGCTCGACGGATATTGATGAAAACTTTCATTCCAATATTTTGATACAAATCATGAGTCTTTGATCAAAATAAAAGAAATACATCGATAGTTCTCATCTCTCTCCGAGGTCCATAAAGCACTATGTTAAGAGTCTCATATTCTTTTTCCTAAACCCTTTGGCGAGTTTCCCAAAATGATTGAAGAACTCGGTCACCTTTGGTGGTATCTGAAGGAAATGGTTCATACGAATGTGGATGGATGCTTCTTCAAATCGCTCCACCAGCTAGGAAGTGTGACATTGGAGCTTATCCATCATGTCCTCGTATTTTCTTTTCCATTGCTAGTACTCTTTTCAGAACCAAAATTTTCCATTTTCTTGCTATAAGATGAATACCAAAGTCTTCCAACAAATGAGGCACAAACAAAAATGAGTATAGTGAAACAAATATATCTTGCATGATTCATGTTGTATGAGACCCAATGGGGTTGAAAACCCTGACGGGTGTGCTGCCAATGCATCACCTTCATTATGACATATCGCCTATTAGATGTGTAATAATATTTGAATATGTCATTCAGGTTTGAGGCGGCAATGTGATGCCCCTAGTTTTGTGAATATTCACAATGAACATGCATGACAATTTATGCTTATGATAATAGAGAGAAAAGAAAAGTACGCCCCCCTTTTGTCCTAAGCCAGGTAAAACCTAAGGATGCACACACCCTAAGTTAGGACTCTAAACAGGTCGGGCACTAGGTTTGCTCTATTAGTGAAAATTGGGATGGGTCTAGACCTCTAAAAGTCATGGTCCCCAGATTGCCCTTATAAGGATTTGATTTATGAATCTAGCCACAAGTAGGGATAAACCCTCTCAATATAACTATTCCATGATCTCATGTACAATCTAAGTGGTGAACCAACAAGTATCAGGGAGGTACAAGACCTCTTCAATGACAATGTCGGAGCACGGCCTAATCCTTGGGTTTTTGAGCAAGCTCGGGTATAGATCTAAGAGTGTGTGTAACATGTGATAGTGAAGTGTGTGA
This sequence comes from Sophora flavescens, assembly GCA_030762895.1. NCBI lineage: Eukaryota > Viridiplantae > Streptophyta > Magnoliopsida > Fabales > Fabaceae > Sophora > Sophora flavescens. The sequence goes on along the minus strand of CM061068.1, from coordinate 56,173,788 downwards.
AGGGGGCATACAAACCTGTAACACTTAAAAATAAAAAGAAAATAAAAGGCAAGAAAAACCTGCAAAATAAAACATAGGTATATATAAAAATGGTTATAAGTCCTCTACCCTATTGTTAAAATATAGGAAAAAAGAAAAGAAAGGAGGAGGAAACAAAAATATTGTTAGTGAAACATATACAAAAATAACATGAGTTAGAATGTATATACAACAAGACAAAAAATAGCAAGATATAGCAATAAAAAAAAGGTAAAGCAAATAAGATACAAGTTACTAAAAATTTGTAAAACTAATTTTTACGGGCTTGACTCTCTTAAAAGAATCCCCGGTGGAGTCGCCATCTGTCGCGACCGAGATCGCAGCGCAACCACGAACAAAAAGAAAACTTATTTTTCTTTAGAGAATAAACATGGAGTCGCTACTAACTTTATTTAATTTCGGGAGAGTTGGAAAACCCTTTAAAAAAACTTTGGGTTCGGGAGTCGATTACGTCCAGGGAAGGCATGGAGACTTAACCCCACAACACCCTAGAACATCCATAAAAATGGTTACCCAAAATTAGTTGTGTAAATTATTAGTAACTTTGAAAATATTTGTTTTACCCCGAAAATCATTTAAAGGAAAAAAATCATTTTTAGTTGTGAAATTTTTTATTAAACCTAAATGAGGTTGAACATGGCACGTAAGTCCACAGGGCAACCTCAAAATCTAAAGGGTTAAGCATGATACTTGTCATAGAGCAACCCAAAAATAACATTGATTTAATTAAGCATTTAGAAAAATACCACATAGGAATTAGGAAGAGAAATGTGATCTCATTTTTTATTTTATTCTCCCTTTTTGGTTAAATGTTGAAAAATCCTAAATAGGTTGAACATGGCACATAAGTCCATAGGGCAACCTTTATTCTAAGGGATTGAATATGGCAACCAAGTCCATAGGCCATCCCTAAATAAAACAAGTTCAATTATTTGTTTATCAAGAGGCAATTTACTTTATTTTGTAAAAAAGGGAACAAACCGGTCGAAGGGGATTTAAGTGATCATCTTTTATTTTTATGTAAAAAAAATAGTTTTGCCTTATGAAAATAGAACAAAAATGAAACATTTTAAGTGTTTAGTAACAATATAGCCATATGAAGATTACTAGTGTATCATGGATTTCAGCATATGACGGCAGACAATAAAATAGGAACCCTACGATACACCATTTCTGAAACAGGCATAAGAACTCATATAACAAACATCATACTAACTCATTCAGTTTCAATAATCATGGACTTTCTTTTTGTCATAAACAGAGACACAGAAAAATAAGAATGTCAAGAGAAACTCATGAATAATATCAATAAAGAGAACAAGGATTACCAAATGAGAGCAGAATAACAATGATTTTGCTTTCTCCAAGTAGTAAAATTTTAAGATCAAAACCCTTACATTTCAGTCTCACCGACTCCTTTAACTCTCCCTTCTTTTGAAAATTTGGAATCACTCTAATGACAGAAAAGAGAAAAAAAACTCAAATCCCTGACCCAAAAATCCCCTCTTCCTGTTTAAAAAACGAAGATCCCCTCCATTTCTACCTCACACCCAATCTCTTTTCTTCACAAAGAAAACATCAAATGAAAATCTCTCTCTCCCTCTGTCTTCGTATCTTTCTCTGTATCTTTCCTCTCCGTCCCTCTTCATTTTCTTCGCGTCTCAATTTATAGATGGAGGAGAGGGCTTCAAGCTTCTCCTTACCCAGCGGCTTCAATGGTTGGTCTCACGAAATCCGGAGCTTGGGCGGTTCTGAGCAGAGATCGCGTGTGTCCAGATGGAGGTGGTGAGCAGAGGAAAGGAGGCGATTTGATGTGAAGGTTGTGTGTTTGAAGGGAGAAGGAAGTGTGCTGTGGTTAAGAGAGTGGAGGAGATGAGGAAGGAGAAGGACCAATGGGTAGAGGAGGCGTAGGGGCGGTTGGAGAGTGGGAGGAGATGAGGGAGAAGAAGGACCAATGGATAGAGGAGGTGTATGGGCGGTTGAAGAGTGGGAGGAGGAAGAGAGGTTTTGTCTGATATGTAAAATGGGGTTTTTTAGGGTTAGGAGTGGTAACTCAACCTTCTTTCTTCTCTTTTTGCTGATTTTTCTTTTCTTCTTTTTTTCTTCATCCTTTCTTCATTATTTTCTTTTTCTTCTTTTTTTATTTTTTAGTCTCCAGTCTGAAAATAAAATTGCAGTGGACGGAACCTCCTCGTCCAACAGAAAATTAGATAATTGCAGTGGACGGAACCTCCTCGTCCAACAGAAAATTATAAAATTTCAGTGGATGGAACCTTCTCGCCTAACAGAAAATTAGATAATTGCAGTGGACGAAACCTACTCGTCCAACAGAAGATTATAAAATTGCAGTGGACGGAATCACCTCGTCCAACATTAAATTATAAAATTGCAGTGGACGGAACCTACTCGTCCAACAGAAAATTAGATCATTGCAGTGGACGGAACCTCCTCGTCCAACATTATTTTCTTTTTCTTCTTTCTTTCTTCACTATTATTTTTTTAGTCTCCCTGAAATATAATAACATAATAATAAAATTAGAATAAAATAAAATAAAGACTGACAAAAATGGGTGTTCACAAATCTATAGGATCTATTTTTTGTATCTGATCATGTTCTTCTTCAATTATTTTTAATTGTTCTAACAATTGTTGAATTTCTTCTAAATCATTTGATTTCTTTAATGTTTTCATATATTCATCTGTTATCCTCTCCATGAAGTTACTAGTTTAGATAATTTTGATGGTTCCAAATGTGTTTCCTGTTTTACTATTATTTTATCTAATTCTCTTGATTTTAGTAATTGTTCTAAGTCTTTTATTGTTATACATTTATTCTTTTCTTCTTCTTCTAAAAGATATTCTAATTGTTCAAGGACTTGTCTAATTTTTTCAATATCTTTATTTTCATCTATTTCTTTACCTTTACTTATATTAGTTAATGTATCTCTTATATTATTTATTTCACTTTGTCATTTTTGTATTCTATTATAAGTGTAGTTTGCAATTTTATTAGTATTTTCTATTAATTGAATAATATTTTTATTTGTTTCTTCCATTATTTTTTATATTACTTCGAATTTTATTTCCATTTCTTTGAATAAACCCATTATTTTAATATTTTATTTATTAATATTTTAATAAAGGGGTACGCTACCAGGGTATGTAAGAAACCTCCCAAAAAAAAAAAAAAAATACCCGTTCACTGAATTACGATATAATACGCGTTACTTTTACGATAAATTTTTATTTAGACGCCATTTTATGATGATTCTATAAATAGGTAGGACACTGATGTATATTATGGATATGAACCACAAGTCACCACCAATAGGTCTACATTTTGTATTGTCCAAGGGGGACAAATCATGGCCCAAATCCTTCTTAATAAACATTGATGTTACTGTGATAAGAAAAGGGGTAGTCCATCCTAACCACACCATGTATATCATTACCTACCCTCGGTGATTGGTAACATGCTACTTATATAACATTTCAATTTTTCTTTTTATGGTACTGTTAATGTTTAGGAGGCAGGATAACAACCCTGTACAAAGGCCACATACCATAAGTTTTAACACAAACTAACAGGGAAATTATAAATCATCTATCAATAAAAATTGCTACCATCAAAATATTTAAACCCAAGCGACTAAGCCTTTCTAAGCGAAGTACTTCCAACCTTATCAACTGAATGCAAGCGTTGGCACAATTGCAAATTATAAAACTACACAAATAATCTCACTAAGCCTGAGAAAAAGAAATAAAATAAAGCCACTTAACTCTCCATATATGCCAAACGCGATGTGTATAGCTGGCCTCAAAACATTTACACAATTATAATTTCTACATAATAGTATTATTTTGTTGAAGTTGGTATCCTAGAAGGAAAGAAACAACTAACCAACCGTCTTAACTACAGCCCTACCCTAAACCACAGACTCAATTCTCAGCATTAATTTGGAGTTTGGACCAACACCACGGGTCTCATATCATTTTGGTATCAGCGTGAAGTGTCTATCCTAGCATAGTAGCTAAAGAATCACCATGAAGTCTCTTCAAGTGACCCAAGCACAAGACCCTGGGACTCACAGTGATGGCACTGATCAAGTTTCAGACCAAAAGATTGTAATTCCCAACAAACAAGTCACACTAGCTGACAGCTTCAAAGGAGAACATTCATGGTACAGCTAGAAATAGGATCTTTCACAAAATAGGCAGCTAAAAAACCAGTAGTAACAACATCTAGAAGTCTAAATGAATTTAATTTTGCATGTCTAAGTAATGTTCCTCTGCCCCTCTTCTTTTCTTTTCTCAGTTTCCATGCTTTACGTCTAACTTCCACTACTTTGTGATTTTCTGTCATGATTTGGGCTTGTGCAGGTTTATTGCTCCTCAAATCCCAACAGACTTTTCTATTCAAGTCGAGGAAATCACATATAATGTTCACAAGGTATAGATAAATATAGCATACATAAAACCTTACATAAAATGCAAAAAACCATTGACCTTTCCCTCCTCTTCCCCTTCTTGATTGGTTCAGTAACATTTTTCCAATAGTTTTGTCAACAGTGCATATATAGGACAATAAAAGGATAACATCATAACACTATTGTCTATTGGTAATCTATTATAAGACTCCCATGGTGTAGAGCACAATTCTATCATATGGAGCATAAGAACCAGAAGCACTCGTTCTTTTTCTTCCTAGTGTGTGTTGCCTGTGTGTTTGTTTGTTTTTGTTTTTGATAAAAAGAAAATCCCCGGAGAACATCAGAGCCGGAATAGGATTCACCCCTTAAAAGAAAACAAAACTGCAAAAAACAAGGGATACTAAGATCCATAGGGCACCTTAATCATTTTGTATGTTGGCTGCTTTTGTTGTACAGTACCCCTTAATCGCAAAATGCGGCTACATAGGCCGATTGGAAGTTCAAACTTTGATCTCAAGTTCAGGCAATGAGCTCAAGCTTGAAAACTTTCCAGGTGGATCTGAAACATTTGAAACAATTCTAAAATTCTGTTACGGCTTCCCTATAGACTTTAACCCAGACAATGTAGCTGCACTAAGATGTGCATCAGAATTCCTAGAGATGACCGAAGAACTAGAAGATGGAAATCTCATTTCCAAGGCTGAAGCTTTCCTCACATTTGTTGTGCTTTCTTCATGGAAAGACACTATCACTGTTCTAAAATCTTGTGAAACTCTATCTCCATGGGCTGAAAACCTCCAAATTGTCAGAAGATGCTGTGACTCCATTGCTTGGAAGGCTTCTAAAGATGACCCTACAAGTGAGGATGAAGCAGCTAATCAAGAAAGCTGGTGGTTCGATGATGTGGCCACCCTCCGCATTGATCATTTTATGCGAATCATTTCAGCAATAAGGGCAAAAGGAACCAAATCAGAGATCATAGGTAAATGCATCATGCATTATGCCAAGAGATGGCTACCAGGAATGGATGTGGAATTAGACGGGCTAAGAGGATATGGGAATGGAAAGAGTGACTTACAGTTCACTATTTTTAGTGGGAAGAAGAAAGAAAGCACTGGACACAGTAAGGAGCAAAAGACAATTATTGAAAGCCTAGTAAGCATAATTCCTCCTCAACAAGAAGCTGTCTCATGTAAATTCTTGTTGAAGATATTAAAGATGGCCATGATGTATTCTGTATCACCAGCTCTCATTTCAGACCTCGAAAAGAGAGTGGGAATGGTGTTGGAAGATGCAGAGGTGAATGACCTTTTAATTCCAAGATATCAGAATGGAGATCATTGGAAAATGGCAAAGTGAGTGTATGCTACCAATTTAATTTTTTTTTCACACATCAGAAAGGCATTAATGACCAGGGTCAAATCTAACTCTGCAACCCTCTGCACCAAAAAATATAAAAGAACCCAAGAGTTGTGAAATGACCAGTGATACTAATTTCTATCTTTTTTTCTCTCTCTCTTTTTCCATTTAGCATGCCTAATTCATCTGAAGAATACACTATGCAAGACATAGATGTAGTGCAAAGAATTGTCGAATACTTCTTGATGCATGATCAACATCAGATGCAACAGCAACAAAAGTCTGGGAAATTCAATATTAGTAGGCTCTTGGACAATTACCTAGCTGAAATTGCAAAAGATTCAAATCTTTCAATTAGCAAGTTCCAAGTTTTAGCTGAATTGCTACCAGAAAACACTCGATCGTGCGATGATGGTCTATATAGAGCCATAGACACCTACCTCAAGGTCATCCATTTAATTCTTATTTTCTTGTGTTTCACTTTCCTGTTTCAGATTCTTACGTTTAAGTTTTGACATTCTTATATCGACATCTCTTCAGACCCATCCTTTACTGACTGAGCATGACCGTAGAAGACTGTGCAAAATAATGAACTGTGAAAAACTCTCACTTGATGCATGCATGCATGCTGCACAAAACGATAGATTGCCTCTAAGAACTGTTGTCCAGGTAAAGTTTGCTGGAACTGTGGAACCTAATTTTCAATTATTACAGCTTCATACATGATAAATTAAGAATGACCATTAAGCATAGGTCAAGAATTTCAGATTTCACAGAAATATATAATAAGATGATCACAAAGCACGATACAGATTTAGCAGCATCTGTTAAAAGTCCATCAAGAAACACAATAACCAAGTTAAACACTAGAATTTAGAACCAGCTTAGGATAAATGATTTTATTTAATCTATTACCTTTTATTTATCTTCCAAAAGGAAATCCCTTAAATACTAAACGAATCTAAGTGAATGGAAATTTTTTAATAAACGATGAAATTTTATCAGAAGGAAAAAAGGATTACATAGAAGGAGAACAATATACATTCTCCTCAAAAACAAAACAGCAACATCAATACAAAAGAGCTCTGAAATCCAAAGTACCTCCCTGAAACCATGTGCTTAAAGATAGTCCACAAATCAACCCTCCAGCATAGCAAAAGTGCATGGAAATTTGTTGACAGTAATAAAATTCATCAAGAATCCCTATTGCGCCTAGAACCCTACATGGCAACAGTTTCGATCCGATGTGATTCGAAGGTTCCAACCCTCGATGATACATAGCCCTTTTGAACTATTGTTGAGTCTCAAACAGACCGGGACAATCGAAGAGTACAGGGAACAGTTCGAGCTATATGCGGGACCGCTTATGAAAGAAGCTCAACCAGATTACTTGAAGGGGATCTTTCTTAATGGACTCAAAGAGGTGATTAGGGCTGAGTTGAAGCTGCACAGGGCAGACACTATAGCGGAATTAATGGATCTTTCCCAGAGTATTGATGAGAAAAACTTGCTGATGAATAGAGGGAGTCAATCGGTATCAAGAAGCGGGGCTACAACAAGAAATGCAAGTAATACCAGGTTGATCACATGGGAACCAAGAAACAAGAATCAAACTCAACCTGCATCAGTGACAGGGAGTTCAGGAAATGATTCCAATAATCTGAAATCCACAGGATCCTTCAAAGGAAAGAATTTTCGAAGACTAAGTGAGGCAGAACTCCAAGAAAGATCAAGAAGAGGTCTTTGTTTCAGATGTGATGAGAAATGGAGCCCAGGCCACACCTGTAGTAGCAAACAATTACAGATTCTGATCTTGGACGAAGAAGAAGATGGTAGTTAAACAGAAGAAACAGAGGAAGAATTGGTGATGAAACAGTTGCAGTTATCCTTGTATAGTATTACGGGATTGACCTCCAAGAAATCAATCAAGATGCTGGGCATCCTAGCTGGTAGACATGTGACAGTTTTGGTGGATTGTGGAGCCTCTCATAACTTCATCTCTGCCACCACAGTAAAAGACTGTGATTTACAGGTATCACCAACCCCTCAATACTCAGTAGAAGTAGGGGATGGAAGGAAAATTATGTGTAAAGGCATGTGTATACAGTTAGTACTGTTAATACAAGGGTTAGAAATCCAGCAAGATTTTTTTGTTTTCAAATTGGGAGGAGTTGATGTAGTGCTTGGTATGGAATGGTTATCTAGCCTTAGTGAGATTCGGGCTAACTTCAAAGAACTTTCACTCAAGATTCCCACCAAGGAAGGTATAAAGTTGTTGAAGGGAGAACCTGCACTAACCAGAACTAAGGCTTCTTTTAAATCAATTCTAAAGGCCATAGCTGATCAAGGGGAGGGTTTCCTTCTAGACTACCATAGTATGCAGGCTGATGCAGAACAGGGGCACTCCATTCCTCAGTGGCTGGGTCCAGTCCTTGATGATTATGTTGAAGTATTTCAGGAACCACAAGGTTTACCTCCACCTAGGCGTCAGGATCATGCCATAGTGCTGAAGGGGGGATCCAATATCCCCAATCTCAGGCCTTATAGGTACCCCCACTATTAGAAAAATGAAATTGAAAAATTGATAGATGATATGTTGAGTTCAGGAATCATAAGGCCGAGTGTGAGCCCTTACTCGAGCCCGATCATTTTGGTTAAGAAAAAGGATGGGGGATGGCGTTTCTGTGTGGATTATAGAGCTCTTAACAAAATCACCATTCCAGACAAGTTCCCTATACCAATTATTGATGAGTTGTTGGACGAACTAGGAGGAGCAGTGGTATTTTCTAAGTTGGACCTTCGATCCGGGTATCACCAGATTCGCATGAGAGAAGAAGATATTCAAAAAACGGCATTCCGAACCCATGAGGGGCACTATGAGTTTGTAGTCATGCCTTTTGGCTTGACTAATGCACCATCAACGTTCCAATCTCTTATGAATGAGATGCTGAAACCATATTTGAGAAAGTTCACCTTAGTATTCTTTGATGATATCCTAGTGTATAGCAAAACTGAAGAAGATCACAAGAGACACTTGCAAGCCGTGCTAGCTCTTCTTAAAGAACACCAATTGTTTGCAAATAAGAAGAAATGCCACTTTGGACAGCAGCAGCTGGAGTATCTAGGCCACATTATCTCAGCTAAGGGTGTAGCTGCAGACCCCAAAAAGTAGTTTGTAATGTTAGATTGGCAGGTCCCCAAAGACCTTAAGGCACTTAGAGGATTTTTTGGGTCTTACGGGGTACTACAGAAGGTTTGTTAAAGACTATGGTAAGCTGGCCAGACCTTTGACTCAGTTGTTAACGAAAGATAATTTTCTTTGGTCAATAGAGGCTCAAGGTGCATTCGATAAGTTGAAAGCTTTGATGGCTGACTTGCCAGTTTTGACAATTCCGGATTTCTCTAAGGTTTTCACCATTGAGACATATGCATCGAATAAGGGTCTTGGAGCAGTTCTTCTTCAAGAGGGCAGACCCGTGGCTTTCCTTAGCCAAGCTTTATCCGAAAAAGCTCAAGCAAGATCTGTATATGAACGCGAGTTAATGGCTATTGTGATGGCAGTGCAGAAATGGAGGCATTATCTTTTGGGCAGGCACTTTGTCATTGTTACTAACCAGAAAAGTTTAAAATTCCTCACAGAGCAACGAGTTTTGGGAGAGGAGCAATTCAAGTGGACATCCAAGTTAATGGGCTTTGATTTCGAGATTCAATATAGGCCAGGAACAGAGAATAAGGCAGCAGATGCCCTTTCCAGGAAAATGACTTTTGCTGCCCTGTCCCCTTGTCCAATTTTCGAATTGGAAGAATGGGAAGAGGAAGTCAAGCAAGATCCTAAACTGCAGAGTATCATACAAGACTTAATCCAAGACTCACTCTCACATCCTCGGCTATTCCTTTGTAATGTAAAACTGCTATATAAAGGGAAGCTAGTACTACCAAAATCTTCTTCCAAGATTCCTATTTTACTGAAAGAATTCCATAGCTCAGCAGTAGGGGGACACTCAGGATTTTTTAGATCCTATAAACGCATAGCTGGACTAGTTTACTGGGAAGGAATGAAAAGAGATATCCAGCAATTTGTGACTTCATGTGAAATATGCCAGTTAAATAAATATCAAACATTGTCACCAGCGGGACTTCCTAAAGCACAAGGGAAGGATGCTATTCTAGTGGTGGTAGATCGGTTCACAAAATATGCTCATTTTATCCCTCTTAGCCATCCATTCACTGCCAAGGATGTGGCAGAAGTTTTCATTGCTGAAGTGGTGAAGTTGCATGGATTTCCTTCTACCATTGTATCCGATAGAGACAAGATTTTCCTCAGTCATTTCTGGAAGGAACTATTTCGGTTAGCTGGCACTAAACTCAAATTCAGTTCTGCATATCATCCTCAAACCGATAGGCAGACTGAAGTTGTAAATCGTTGTTTAGAAACCTACTTGCGATGCCTTACAGGTTCTAAGCCGAAACAATGGCCCCGTTGGTTGAGTTGGGCAGAATTCTGGTTCAACACCAACTATAACAGCTCCACCAAATTAACTCCTTTCAAAGCCCCGTATGGAAGAGAGCCCCCACACCTACATAAGGCTACCACCCTTCCATCTTCAGTTTAGGAAGTAAAAAGCATGACTGATGCTCGTGATCAATTGTTGCATCATATAAAAACCAATTTACTGAAGGCTCAAGCACAGATGAAACAGTATGCTGATCAATCTCGCAGAACAATCAATCTAGCAGTGGGAGATTGGGTTTATTTGAAACTGCATCCCTATCGCTTAAAATCTCTTGCAAAGAAAAGGAATGAAAAATTGAGCCCTCGCTACTATGGTCCCTATCAAATCAGCAAACAGATTGGTCCGGTTGCTTTTCGGCTATCACTCCCTGATGAGTGCAGAATCCACCCTGTTTTTCATGCATCATTGTTGAAGAAAGCCCTTTCTCCTTCGATCACACCTCGACCTCTTCCAAAAATGCTCTCTGAAGAGCTGGAACTTCAGGTTTTTCCAGCAGCAGTTCAAGCCATCCGAAACAACAACTCTGGTGCAGCTGAAGTTTTGATACAATGGCAGGATCTTCCTGACTTTGAGGCTACTTGGGAACCTTATGAAACAATTGCAACCCAGTTTCCCTCTTTTCACCTTGAGGACAAGGTGGATCTTTTGGGGGGGAGTATTGTTAGACCCCCTATTAAGAAAGTATATGAAAGGAGGAGGCCGAAACAGCCCAAACCAATTGGGCCAGCCTCAGATTAGTTAGAGATAAATAGAGAGCAGAGGGGGAGAATTAGTTAGGAAGTTAGTTGGAACTAGAATCAAAAGGAAAGTGCCAAGATCTTGAATCTTGGAGGGAAACACTATTGTATTTTCATTTTCTCTACTACTCTCATTAGTTGTTCATACTTCTCTGATTTTGGGAACATTTCCCCAGAGAAATTCTTTCTATACAGTAATAAAATTCATCAAGAATCCCTAATTGTTGAACCGGTTCTATCAATTTCCTCTAAACACAAAAGCTTATGAGGAGCATAACAGAATTGATTTAGCAATAAAATCCTCTTGACATTGCATCAAAACAGAATTTATTTGGAGGAGCATTTAAAATACCGGAAAATGTGGAGATATAAAATAATCATCATATGATGATATTAAATAGAAAGCACTAAATATTTCCAAGTACATTTTTATAAAAAAAATTGAATTCTACAAAAAAGCCATATAGCGTGGCATCAACACAGACGACAGTTAAAATCACAGCACTTTAAGAGCCAATTTGATCACAGTAGTGTTTCAGCATAAAAGTTGTCACCTGAATGAAAGTATACAAGACATGCAGGTCCTATTTTCAGAGCAAGTAAAAATGAGGGCAGCAATGCAAGACAAGGAGCCAGCACAAAGTGGAATAAACAATGAACAGGATGGAATCCAGACATCTGAAAATATGGAAATTAAAACACTCAAAGCAGAACTTGAGAATGTAAAGTCCAACATGGTAGAACTGCAGAATGATTACTTCGAGTTGCAACGGGAGTATGAAAAGTTGAACAAGCCAAAGAATTCATCAGGCTGGAGTTTAAATTGGCGGAAGATTAAGAACTCCTTTCACACAAAACCAGCAGGAGAAGAAAATGGAGATGGACAGGATATGCGAAATACAACAAACCCTATTCGACGTAAAGGAACCCCTAGAACAAGGCTCTCCATGTCATAAAGTATTTCAACATAAATTATCCTGTAGCTGTGTAGCAAAAATACTTATGTAGCCATTTTTTATTTGAATTATATAGTCTTAAATTTTGACTAAAAATATAGTTGACTCCAAAGACAGAAAATTTCCTTGTAGCTTCCATATATACAAAGGCTTCCAAATGCTGCAATACAAGTAAAATATACTTAGGAAGAAAATGAATTTATTTTCTTAAGTGACTAGATTACTGATACAAGTTCATGGACTCCAAGAACATACAGTAGACAGAACATTAACTTTTCTAGAAAAAATGATTTTACAGCAACTTACTCGGGTAGTTATGTGGAGTTTAATTAGCTGCTCAACTGCAGCATCTCAAAATCAAAAAAAATTATTAATCACAATAACAATGAAATTTATTCATCAACAAACAGCATAATCCTCATTAATCAATAATTTTTCCAGAAAAACCACTTGACCATCCGATGTTTTCCATGCCCAAATGGAACCCAGAAATAAAATGATCACAATTCACAAGCACTAAAAATATCCAAAAAAAAAAAAAACTTAACAATACAGCAGGAATATTGAAATTTGAAATCAACATGGCCAAATTATTTAATCCATTTCAACTCCTTAGCAAGCACTCTAATTTAGAGAGGTCGCCTAACCCTCGAACTCAATAACCAGGCAATCTTAACTTGATGCTCTTAGTAATTAATATTGGAATGTTGAATGGTGTAGACCTCAATTGACCTCAGTATTGAACAAAAGACTAATTTTAACAAATTTCTCCTTGTTCGCATGCATCCAAAGCAAGGTTGGAATTAATATGCAAATAAAAAGAAAAGGAAAGAAAGAAAGTAAACTACACAAAAGAATACTTTGATAGGACAACCATTTGCCTGTACCCCTGATATTCTTCATCATCATATCGTTCCTAAGACGACAATACACTCTTCCGGATACGGCGCTATGGTCGATAGTAAATTTTATCGACTCGATGCCCTCCTTCACGGGTCGCTCCCCCATCATAAAATGGTCGTGCTTCTCTTTGAAATCAGAATCATTGTTGATTTTTAGCTCCAACTGGCGGCGGGGGTTAGTGCTCCTGCTCAGTTTGGATTTTCAGCGAGGGATTTCCGAGATAACGGAATGGAGTCCGGTACCTTGGATGGTAATAGGTAGGGTTTCAGTCGAGCTGGTATGCGTCCGGTCCACATTGCTCCGCCTTCAAACGGACCGGACCTAAAAGTCAGTACGATAACTGGACTCTGAAAAATAGTGAGTATAGTTAAAAAATTAATTATAATTAATCTTCTTTTCAATAATAATAATTAATTAAAGTAGAATTATTAAATTCTAAAAAAAATCGTCGAAATAAATTTTTTATCTTTTTCGTGAGTTATATAATAAACAAAAAAAAATATGTTACCTCGTGCCGCGATTCTGCCGTCTCTGTTTTCGTCGGTTTTGCCTTCCTCCGTGGATGGGAGAACGGTTTCGGTATGGGAGAGATAAGGTGGGGTGAGAGAGGAATAAGATGGAGTGCGTGAGGATTAGGGGTATTTAGAGGAAAAAAATTAATTAAGAGAGGTGGAAGGATGAAATTGGTAGGTGATAAAATTAAAGGCCTTATGATAATATAAAGAACCGAAAAAGACCAAGTTAGAAAGCCCGGTTAGTTTGTTGGTTCAGAGGAAATCGATGAAACCATTGGCTGCATTGTATTTGTACCTTGGAAATTCCGATGGAGTTGAGTGTAGAATTATAGAGAAATAATATAGTCAGTTTTTCAAATGAAAATGTACTATTTCTTATTTTTCTATTTAGTGCTTTAAAAAAGGTGCTGCCAAATGTGATTTCGAGTGCCCAATCTGCTTTCCTTGTAAATCGTCGAATACTAGATGGGGCGGTGGTGGTCAATGAGGTTCTAGACTATAGTAAGAAGTAAAAAGAGCTGTCTTATTTGTAAAGTCGACTTCGAAAAAGCCCGCGACTCTATTAGTTTGTCTTTCCTAGATTATATGCTCCAAAGGTTGAGTTTTTGTGCGAAGTGGAGAAAGTGGATCAAGGTTTGCATTTTCGGGTCAATGTCGGTTTTAGTTAACGGTAGCCCTACAGAAGAGATTCCGCTACAGAGAGGATTAAAATAAGGAGACCCCTTGTGTTAAGTCTCTAAAATGTCTGATGTGCATTTCCCTGAGTTTTGATGAGAACTAAACATTGATTAATGATTTAATTAACCTTCATATTGGTTACTAACCTGTCTATCGAGTGTGCAGATTAAATAAGACAAACAGACGTCCAACAAAGTGTAGAAAAACAGACGTTCAACAAAGTGTAACAAACAGACGTCCAACAAAGTGTAGAAAAGCAGACGTCCAACAAAGTGTAACAAGCAGACGTCCAACACTGTAAGTGATTGAAGCGCACGTCCAAAACGCAAGAGAAACAAACTTGCATCCACCAAAGTGTTGAAAGCCAGCGTCTACCTACGTGGCATTCGGAGCGCGTCCAATAAAGTATCAGAACAGTGCGTCCAATAAAGTACCAGAACCGTGCGTCCAATAAAGTATCAAAATAGCTCGTCTACTTAAGGTATCAGAATGGCTCGTCCAATGACGTGGCATTTGAAGCCCGTCCATTAAAGTATCAAAATAGCTCATCCATTAAAGTGTCAGAATGGCTCGTCCAATGACGTGGCATTTGGAGCCCGTCCATTAAGGTATCAGAATTGTTAGTCCAATGACGTGGCAGATGGAGCTCGTCCATTAAGGAAGCAGATGAAGCTCGTCCATTAAGGAATCAGATGGAGCTCGTCAATTAAGGAATCAATTGGTGCTTGTCCATTAAGGTCAGAATGTATCCGTCCAATGACGTGGTAATTGGAGCTCGTCCATTAAGATCATAATGGCTCGTCCAATGACGTGGCAAATGGAGCTCGTCTACCAAAGTAACTGAGACTATCGTCCACAAAGTAATAGAGACTCTCGTCCACTAAAGTAACTGAGACTCTCGTCCACCAGAGTAACTGAGACTCTCGTTCATAAAGTAACAGAGGCTCTCGTCCACTAAAGCAACAAAAGTGCTCGTCCACTAGAGTAACAGAAGTGCTCGTCCACTAAAGGTGACAGAAGCGCTCGTCCACTAGTCTTTGGACTTGCTGAGTCCTTAATATGGAGCTCGTCTACTAGCCCGAATGAAAATTCAAATGGCTAGATAGACGCGGATATTTTCAAGATGGAAGCACTTATCTTATAAACGCGAATTCTAAAAGGATTATCAGAATCGTATTTCAAAAACCAGAAAGAGACTTGAAGCCTTTTCTCCTACTCAGTTTCACGATTATCAAGAAAAGTCAGAATGACTCTATTGCATTAATGGCTGCCCAGACTGCTCAGAACGACCCTATTGCATTAATGGTTGCCCAGACTGCCCAGAACGACTCTATTGCATTTAATGAAGTTCTGCTTGAAGCCAACATCTGAGAGAATGTCTCTAACGGGTCCTAAATGCTCGAAGACCATAAATACATAAGTCTTTGAAGATGAAGAAGAGAGATATACACATTGCATTAAAGAAGCCATTACTCTGCTCATTAATTCTTTCATTCTTTCATTCTGTATTCTTCAATCATTTAAAGTTATTACGCAGACTTTCCTAAGCTTCACATTTAAACCACTCTCTGAGTGTCAGTGAAAGATCTGCTTGTGAGAAGTTGTATTTATTACAAACTCAATCTCTCAAACAAACCTAAGTGAGCCTGAAGAGGCTAGGTGTGAAAATAATACTTGTCTTGAGCCTGAAGAGACTATGTGTGAAAATAATACTTATCTTTGAGCCTGAAGAGGCTAGGTGTGAAAACAATACTTGTCTTGAGCCTGAAGAGGCTAGGTGTGCAAATAATACTTGGATATGTAACCTTATCAGTTATAGTGGATAAATCTTGGTGCTGCCAAGGACTGGACGTAGCTCTTTGCTTTGAAGAGTGAACCAGGATAAATCACCGTGTCAATCTCTCTTTCATAAACTCTTTAATTGCTTTAGTTTTTCTTGCGTCTATCAGTGGTGTATTTTCAAAAGTCACCCGTCCATCCTGTATTCTTCCACTCGTCCAAATCTAGCTTTCTGTTTGCGAAAAGATTGCAACCTTGCTTAAATTCTGATAAACACAATTCAACCCCCCCTTCTCGTGTTTATAGTCGTCTATTTCAGTTGGTATCAGAGCTCAGCCTCTGGGTTGAGCATCTAACAGTGTAGAGGTAAAAGGTCCTGAAGAATAGACATGACGACTGGAGCTAGTTCAAGTGGAAGTCATCAGACTGAAGGAGCTTCCCTAACCAGGCCTTCTTACTTCAATGGAGAAAACTACAGCTACTGGAAGGATAGATTTCAATGGTTCATTCTATCCACAAACTCTGATCTTTGGGATGTCATCACAGATGGTCCATTCATTCCCAAGAATGATGATAACACTAACAAACCAAAAGCTCAGTGGACTGCTGCAGAAAAATCAAAATGGGAGCTGAACCACAAAGCCAGATACAACATCATTTGTGCTCTCAGTCCGGAGGAGTTTGAGAAGGTATGTACATGTGACTCTGCAAAAGAAATATGGGACACCTTAGCTGTCACACATGAAGGAACAGCAAAGGTCAAAGAGTCAACATCTTCTGATGAAGAAAATGAGGAAGAAGCCAATCTCTGTTTGATGGCCAACACATCGAATCGACTGATGATGAGGTACATCCTGACTATGAGGAATTACTTGATGCTTATGAGGAGTTGTTGGAGGAATCCAACTGCTTGTCTAAAGCCTTCAAATCCCTCAAGAGAGAGTATGTAAAGCTCACCAGTGAGCATAAACAGAAATCTCAAGAGTGCGAGAAGCTGGCTAAAGAGAACAATGGAGTGAAGACCGAAAAGTCCAATGAAGCTAAGATCTCAAGTGAAACATCACCATCCCAAGAAGTTGAAAAACTTCAACTGAAAGTGGAAGAGCTCACTTGATCTTGCCAAATTTGTTAATGGTAGAGACAATCGACTAAGTCGCCTGCGGCGGTCAGAAGCACTCTCTTAACAAAGAAGGTATTGGACATGTCCATCAGACACATCATAAAGTATCAACTGAAGCTTCTAAAGTATCTGTTAAGTCAACTGTAACCAATTTAACACCTATTTGTAACTTCTGTGGAAAAACTGGGCATGTTACGTCTAAGTGTATCCATAAGAAGAAAAGGAAGTCTCTACAGACTCCTAGAATTAACAGAAAAGGACCCAGAAAATTATGGGTACCTAAAGATCAAATAATCTTTGTTGCAGATGTCCTCAACAAGAAAAAAGAAAACACCACTGCTGGTACCTGGACAGTGGCTGCTCGCGACATATGACAGGAGAAAGGTCAATGTTCCTAGACCTCCAACTTAAGAAAGGAAGACACGTTGCTTTCGGAGGGAATCAGAAAGGGAAAGTTATAGGAATTGGTACTATTGGTGGTAAACCCCCTCTTCCCTCTATATCTAATGTTCTTATGGTTAAAGGATTAAGACACAATTTGCTTAGCATAAGTCAATTATGTGATAGTGGTTTTGATGTTTCCTTTACCAAGGATGTATGCATAGTTAAAGACTGTAGTGGCAAAACCTTCTTTTCAGCTAAAAGGCAACAAAATCTTTATAAGATTGAACTGTCTGATCTCTCAGATCAAAGTGTAACCTGTCTAATGTCTAAAGAGGACGAGAGATGGTTATGGCATAAGAAACTAGGACATGCTAGTATGAAACTAATTTCTGATTTAAAAAGGAATAATCTCGTGAAAGGAGTGCTTGATATTAGCTTTAAGAAAGATATCTTGTGTGGTGCATGTCAGAGAGGTAAATAGATAAAATCAAGTTTCAAATCTAAAAACCAAGTATCAACCTCTAGACCTCTTCAGTTGTTACACATGGATCTGTTTGGACCAGTTAGTGTTGCCAGCCTGGCTGGAAGAAAATCTGGATTTGTCATAGTTAATGACTATTCTAGATACACATGGGTACTCTTCCTAACACACAAGGATGAGTCTTTTAAGGCTTTCTCAGTATTCTGCAAAAGAGTACAAAATGAGCAAGGTTTCTGTATTTCTACCCTTAGAAGTGATCATGGGGGAGAATTTGAAAATGAGCAGTTTAGACAGTTCTGTGAGGAGAATGGAATCTCTCACAATTTCTCTGCACCTAGAACTCCACAGCAAAATGGAGTGGTTGAGAGAAAGAACAGATCTCTGCAAGAAATGGCTAGATCTATGCTCAATGAAAATAATCTCCCCAAGTACTTCTGGGCAGAAGCTGTAAACACTGCTTGTTATGTACAAAACAAAATACTTATTAGGCCCTTTCTAAAAAGGACTCCTTATGAATTGTGGAAAGGAAAAAGCCCCAACATATCTTATTTTCATATTTTTGGATGTGAATGCTTTATTCTGAACACCAGAGATAATCTTGGAAAGTTTGATTCTAAGGTAGATAAAGGTATTTTCGTAGGTTATTCTGAAAAGTCTAAGGCTTTTAGAGTATACAATTCAAGAACTTGTATTATTGAAGAATCTGTTCATATTAAATTCAATGATGGATTAAAGACTGATAAAAAACTATCAGATCTAGAAGATGATCTTACAGGTCTTGATATAAACAAGCCAGAAAGTCAACAACCCGATCTAACCAAAACAGAACCTGTGCCTGAGGCTGAAAAACAAGTGGAACAGACGAGTCAGCAGACAAGTCAAGATCTTCATGATGATCTCAAAAGGGATTGGAAGTTCAATACTCATCATCCTAAGGATCTTATTATTGGAAATCCTTCTGAAGGAGTAAGAACCAGATCCACATTAAGAGAATCAAGCAATGTGGCCTTTATTTCAGATTTGGAACCTAAATGCATTGAAGAAACTCTTGAGGATGAAAGTTGGATTCTTGCTATGCAAGAAGAACTTAACCAGTTCACCAGAAATGATGTCTGGACTCTTGTCTCTAAGCCTAAAAGTAAGTCAGTTATTGGAACAAGATGGGTCTTCAGAAACAAATTGGATGAAGATGGTAAAGTTGTCAGAAATAAGGCAAGGTTAGTAGCTCAAGGCTATAACCAACAAGAAGGTATTGATTATACTGAAACCTTTGCACCTGTAGCTAGAATAGAAGACATACGCATTTTAATGTCATATGTTGCACAACACCAAATTACCCTGTTTCAAATGGATGTAAAAAGTGCTTTTCTAAATGGTATAATTGAAGAAGAGGTGTATGTTAAGCAACCCCCTGATTTCGAGAATACTGATAAACCAGATCACGTTTTCAAACTTAAAAAAGCATTATATGGTTTGAAACAAGCACCTAGGGCATGGTATGATAGACTCAGTTCTTTTCTCATGCATAATGGTTTTACTAGAGGACAAGTAGATACTACTTTGTTCAGAAAATGCTCTAAAGAGAACTTTATTATAGTTCAAATATATGTTGATGATATTATTTTTGGAGCAACTAATGAAAAGCCGTGCAAGGAATTTTCAAGTCTAATGCAAGCTGAATTTGAGATGAGCATGATGGGAGAATTGAAGTTCTTCCTTTGATTACAAATCAAGCAAACAAGTGATGGAATTTACATTCATCAACAAAAATATACCAATGAGATACTCAAGAAATACAAAATGGAAAATGCAAAGCTCATGAAAACCCCTATGCAACCCAATGCAAAACTAAGAAAAGATGATGAAGGTAATAAGGTAGATCAAACTGTCTACAGAGGTATGATAGGCTCTCATCGTACTTAACTTCAAGCGCGGACTGACATTCAATTTAGTGTCTGTATGTGTGCTAGATTCCAATCTGATCCTAGAGAATCTCATCTTAAGGCTGTTAAAAGAATATTTAGATATTTGCTTGGAACTACTAATCTTGGTTTGCTGTATTTAAGATCAAAAGAATACAGATTAGTGGGATATTGTGATGCTGACTTTGCTGGAGATAGAATAGAAAGAAAAAGCACCAGTGGAGGATGTCACTTCATTGGAGCAAGTTTAGTCTCATGGTCAAGCAAGAGGCAGACAACCATTGCCTTGTCTACTACTGAAGCAGAATACATCTCTGCTGCTAGTTGCTGCTCTCAACTCTTATGGGTAAAACATCAACTTAAGGATTACTCTATTTATGAACATAACATATCTGTATGGTGTGATAATTCGAGTGCTATATGCTTAACTAAAAATCCAATTCAGCATTCTAAGGCTAAACATATTGAAATCAAACATCATTTCATTAGGGATTATGTTCAGAAAGGGATCTTTGATATTAAGTTTGTTAAAACTGAAAATCAATGGGCTGATATTTTCACTAAACCCCTCGCAGAAGAAAGGTTTTTATTTATTAGAGATAATCTAAACATGCATTGCATTGTTGAATGACATGCTGAATGTTAAGCTATCTATGCTAAATCTGTTATTACTCCTATATACATGTTCTTTTAACTAAGCATTAGTTCAGGGGGAGTAATGATACAATAATTTAAGTGGAATATGTCTAATATGCTTGCTGCATTACTATGATTTTCTTAACATGTTATCTTGCCCTTAACATATCTCATAAATAAAACTTGATAACCCTTTTTGATGTTGACAAAAGGGGGAGAAAGTGAGAAATGAATAGGGAGAATGGGAGAATAGGAGAAATAGAATGGGAGAATGAATATGATATAACCTGTTCATTTAAGAAAATTTCAACCTGTCTATATATGCTATTTTCTTTGTTGATATTTTCTGAGGTTCATTAAATCATCTCAATGTTTGTCATCATCAAAAAGGGGGATATTGTTAAGTCTCTAAAATGTTTGATGTGCATTTCCCTAAGTTTTGATGAGAACTAAACATTGGTTAATGATTTAATTAACCTTCATATTGATTGCTAACCTGTCTATCGAGTATGCAGATTAAATAAGACAAACAGACGTCCAACAAAGTGTAGAAAAACAGACGTCCAACAAAGTGTAACAAACAGACGTCCAACAAAGTGTAGAAAAGTAGACGTCCAACAAAGTGTAACAAGCAGACGTCTAACACTGTAAGTGATTGAAGCGCACGTCTAAAATGCAAGAGAAACAAACTTGCGTCCACCAAAGTGTTGAAAGCCAACGTCTACCTACGTGGCATTCGGAGTGCGTCCAATAAAGTATCAAAACAGTGCGTCCAATAAAGTACCAGAACCACGCGTCCAATAAAGTATCAAAATAGCCCGTCTACTTAAGGTATCAGAATGGCTCATCCAATGACGTGGCATTTGGAGCCCGTCCATTAAGGTATCAGAATTGCTAGTCCAATGAAGTGGCAGATGAAGCTCGTCCATTAAGAAAGCAGATGGAGCTCGTCCATTAAGGAATCAGATGGAGCTCATCAATTAAGGAATCAATTGGTGCTCGTCCATTAAGGTCAGAATGTATCCGTCCAATGACGTGGTAATTGGAGCTCGTCCATTAAGATCAGAATGGCTCGTCCAATGACGTGGCAATTGGTGCTCGTCCATTAAGGTCAGAATGTATCCGTCCAATGACGTGGCAAATGGAGCTCGTCCACCAAAGTAACTGAGACTTTCGTCCACAAAGTAACAGAGACTCTCGTCCACTAAAGTAACTGAGACTCTCGTCCACCAGAGTAACTGAGACTCTCGTCCATAAAGTAACGGAGGATCTCATCCACTAAAGCAACAAAAGTGTTCGTCCACTAGAGTAACAGAAGTGCTCATCCACTAAAGGTGACAGAAGCGCTCGTCCACTAGTATTTGGACTTGCTGAGTCCTTAATATGGAGCTCGTCTACTAGCCCGAATGAAAATTCAAAATGGCTAGATAGACGCGGATATTTTCAAGATGGAAGCACTTATCTTATAAACGTGAATTTTAAAAGGATTATCAGAAGCGTATTTCAAAAACCAGAAAGAGACTTGAAGCCTTCTCTCCTACTCAGTTTCACGATTATCAAGAAAATTCATAACGACTCTATTGCATTAATGGTTGCCCAGACTGCTCAGAATGACCCTATTGCATTAATGGCTGCCCAGAACGACTCTATTGCATTTAATGAAGTTCTGCTTGAAGCCAACATCTGAGAGAATGTCTCTAACGGATCCTAAATGCTTGAAGACCATAAATACATAAGTCTTTGAAGATGAAGAAGAGAGATATACACATTGCATTAAAGAAGCCATTACTCTGCTCATTAATTCTTTCATTCTGTATTCTTCGATCATTTGAAGTTATTACGCAGACTTTCCTAAGCTTCACATTTAAACCACTATCTGAGTGTTAGTGAAAGATCTGCTTGTGAGAAGTTGTATTTATTACAAACCCAATCTCTCAAACAAACCTAAGTGAGCCTGAAGAGGCTAGGTGTGAAAATAATACTTGTCTTGAGCTCAGGCTAGGTGTGAAAATAATACTTGTCTTTGAGCCTGAAGATGCTAGGTGTGAAAACAATACTTGTCTTGAGCCTGAAGAGGCTAGGTGTGCAAATAATACTTGAGTTTGTAACCTTATCAGTTATAGTGGAAAAATGTTGGTGCTGCCAAGGACTGGACGTAGCTCTTTGCTTTGAAGAGTGAACCAGGATAAATCACTGTGTCAATCTCTCTTTCATAAACTCTTTAATTGCTTTAGTTTTTCTTGCGTCTATCAGTGGTGTATTTGCAAAAGTCACCCGTCCATCCTGTATTCTTCCACTCGTACAAATCTAGCTTTCTGTTTGCGAAAAGATTGCAACTTTGCTTAAATTCTGATAAACACAATTCAACCCCCCTTCTCTTGTTTATAGTCGTCTATTTCACTTAGCACCTTTCTTGTTTTTGGTGGCGGCGGAAGGGCTTAGTGGTTTGGTCTCTAAGGCAGTTTGGAGGACCTATTCAAAGGGTTCGCTTTCGGTGAGGATGAAGTAAACATCTCTCGCCTTCAAAGACGCAGACGATTCCTTGATCGTTGGTGAAGCTTCAGCAAAACGTATGGGTCTTGAAATCAATCCTAAGGTGTTTTAAGCTTGTATCGGGGCTTAAGGTTAATTTTTTAAAGAGTAGTATCGTTGGATTGAATGTTGAAAATGACTTTCTAGAATCAGAATGGGTTTCATGAATTGTAAGATAAGTTGTGTGCCATTTATCTATTTGGGAATTCCTATTGGAGCCAATCCCAGGCGTGCAACAACTTGGAAGCCAATGGTGGACAAGCTTAGAAGAAGACTCTCGAGTTGGAAAAGGAGGAACCTTTCACTAGGCGGCAGAATTGTGCTCATTAACTTGGTGCTTTCCAATCACCCAATATACTATCTATCCTTTATTAAGGCACCGAAGAGGGTGGTGAATGAAATCACGTCTATTCAAAGGAACTTTTTATGGGGCGGGAATTTTGAAAGGAAAAAGATAGTATAGATAAAATGGTGTGAAGTGTGCAAGCCAAAATCAAGTGGTGGATTAGGGATTAAAGACATACACTTATTCAATTTATCCTTGTTCGGTAAGTGTCACGACCCAAATTCGGTGTCGGTGACCGGCCAGAAGAGGGGTGGCAACCCCAAATCCGAAGCCTTGCCCGGGTTAACACTTTCTTATTCTTAATTTTAAAAAATAAATAAATAATCAATACTATTCAACATTGAACCTTTCTTCTTTTAAGGAAAAGACAAACTTATAGTCCTCATATGATAAGTTTCATAAATAGGATACAAATAACTCCTAATAACATATTTGAATACCAAACTCTTGTAAAAAAATGATACAATTTAGTTTTCAATGTTTAACAATGTAAACACATTAACTTTAGTAGATAAATAAAGGTACATTCAGAGGTTGTGGCTTGGCACTACAACTCCACAGTTAGGAGTCGGGTAGCTCGGGATGATCCAGCAATTTCTGCACCTGCATCTAAACACTAAGAGGGAGTGAGTTATATAAACTCAGTAAGGGTTTCACAAGTAAAAGACATATGGAAAATGTGCAAACAGAAAATACGACGATGTCTAACTCTTCAAAACCTTAAGTCTCACATAATTAACATTTAATAGTCTCATCGTGGATTTTCTACCATAATACTTGAATTGCCTCACGAATCAAATATAGCTCGCCGTCCCCTATAGGCATACAATCCTTCCACCATCGGGCGTTACGTCTCGCCGTCCCCAGTGCGGTCTCACACCACCGGGCATCCCCAGCATATGGCCATATCATCACATTCAAGCTATACTGGGTGTTATGTCTCGCTGTCCCCAGTAGGCTATCCATAATACTATGCAGCCGGGCGTTACGTCTCGCCGTCCCCAGTGCATTCTCATAACAAAAATCTCGCGCAACTGGGCGTTACGTATCGCCGTCCCCAGTGCGACTTTTCAATTGACAATTCAAGCATCAAGTATATTCCATAATTCATATCACATACACATGTCCAAACTTAACAGTTGACATCACTTTCATACCTCTCATAAATTCCAATATCATATCACATAATTTCTCCACAACTAAATAATAATAACCCAATGCTTATACTGAAACATATCTCAAGCTTATAATAAAGCCTTTCGCATATAAAGTGTCTCTAATTTGAGAGACCGTACAATTTATAACAAATGTGTGTTTTCCATCATCTCATCCTTAAGGTTTTCACTATTTAATAGCTTATAAAACATACAACATGTATCAAACAATGTTCACCCATATTACACAATAGGCATACGTAAGTTTATCCGTGCATCATGATCCCATAACCATAGTGGTAAATCAACCGTTCATGTGCAATACACATCTCATACATTTACTCTTAGTCATTTCACAAAGTCAATGACTTACCACACTTCATCACTCATGTACCAGACTCGTTTCAATATTTCATCACTGCCAAGCATGCAGATAAGCATCATAACAAACCATTCACTAGTATATGTATATACATATATCTATATGTACTACCCTCCCATAACAAATAATCTCAACACCCACCTATTTCTCAATTATCAATTGCCAAGACACAAATACATAGTGTCATTCACAATTGTAAATATCGACAAAATAATTTTCTTATACTTCCATTGTAATAACCTACACTATAATCACATCAACTTGACTCGGAAGTATATTATAAACAAACATTTTTCTTTTATCTTCCTTCAATAATACAATTCTTTTATCATAACTTGTTCATTCAATATCACTAGAACACTCATTGTATACATAGCAATTCAAAATTCAAAATGTAGAACATTTAGTCACTACTAAACCATTCATATTATTAATCCAAATATATTGGGCCTCCTTGGCCACCCAACTAAAATTCTCCTCATTGTTCACAAAATTGTTGTTTATGGACAATATATGTCTCAGTTAAGATTTACATCTTGTCGTCTCAGTTTATCGATCTTTACTCAATTCTATGAATACACTTCATGATTATACTTCCTAACATTTAGATAGTTTTGTATCCTTTTTAATAAATTTTAAATGTAACTAGTAGCACCTAAGTTCGAAGGTTATGGCCCAAGATGCAACATTATCAAGATTGACTGCCGAAGGGGGTTTTCAGCAAGCTTAGACAAACTTCAAATGAAAGCTGAGAATAATACAGATGTCCATAAATTCCTAAATTTTAATCACAATAGAAATTACGTTTCTAATTTCAAATGACACTAATTTAACATTAAAATGAGGTCTAAAACTCCAAATATAAATTTTGGAGTAAAGACTGTATGAGTACATCTTAAACGAACAGTACTCAACATTACAAATTAAACTGGGAATTCCTCAGGTCTCATTAAATAACGAAATTTTACCACAATAAACTTTCACGTACCAGTTTTCAAATACAACAAGTTTCATCCCATTCCGGATTTACAACTCAAGATATAAATTGTTGAATACAGACTGTCATGATGCATTCGGGGCAGCCCTAACCCTATTTTAAAAAATTAATTGAGAACATATTAGGCCTCCTAAAATTACGAAAATCATACTCTATTTAACTCTCTGTGTTAGCTTTCAAATGAGACCAATTTCATCTCAATCCGAGTTCTACAACTCTAGATACGATTTTTTTATTACAGGTATGTCAGATTTTCATGACAAAACCGAGACAGTCCCAAAAAAAACATCACACCTCAAGCTCAAAAAATGAAGTTCCTCACCCCCAATCTCTAGGGTTCACCAAACAGTCATAACCTTTGTTTTCCTTTCAATTTCATGAACTTAAATATAAAATAAAGAAGATTGCATAAGATTGAACAAGAGAAATTCAAGAAAACATTAAACTCCCTCACCTTAGGGTTCTTACCCAACCATGGAGGACAAAGAAGATTGAAGAAGATGAGAAGATGATGGGGTCTTTGGGAAGCTTCTAAGATGCTCACCAATCTTTCCTTCATGACCAAGATGAGAAGGAAGCTCCATCTTTAAAAGCTCTCACCTTTTTCCCCATTCCTTTCACGATCTCCTTCTCTCCACTTCTCTTCATCTCTTCTCTACTTTCTTTTATACCTCTTTCTCTACTTCAAGCATGAATGAAGGGGTGAGAGCCCTTCTCCTTTTAATTCCCACTTATAAGCCCAAAATTAAGTTAATATTCAAATATCATTTTTTCCCCTCAACATTACTTACCTTAATATTTTTCTCTTATAAATTTTTATAAAAAAATTAATTTAACCCAGGTAAAAGAAGTTAAATTCTTATTACCCTGTAAAAAAAGGCTCAGGTTTCACAATCTACACCCCTTAAAAGGAATTCGTCCCGAATTCCTAATATTGCCCCGACATCCAACATAGTGTGATTCAACTCTAGATAGTCGAAGCTTTATACCATAATGACATAATCAGGATGATACCATCAATGCCTCAAGCACTAAGATTTTCCACAAAAGAATACATAGCATTATACTTCAAGTCAAGCAATTTAAATTTTGCGCAAGGCATTCAACAATTATCTCGACATTATATATGCTTATTTTCATATGCTCATATGTCAGCACAACACAACATAATTTTTGCATCATTCACATCAAGAAACACCCCATGTGAACTTATCTTCATAACCATTTTCTTAATCAAACTAACATAATTCATATTCGTATTGTTTCTTTACACCTTTATATAAATAGACATCCAAGTCAAGATGATTGCACAAAGCCCCTTGATAACATCATGGTCAACAGATACACTAGATTTATCCTCAGAAAGAAATATTAACTTATGAATTATCATGGTAAACTCATACGGAATTCATAATTTGAATCTATAATGTTTTTTTTATATAAAAAAAACCATAATTAAAGATAATAACACATCATGACTCAAAGGTGTCAATTATCAATTTCTCAGGGTGCGTTTGATTTGCAAAAATTCAGGGGACTGGACAGCACAAAATTTTTTGTGCCTTGTTTGATTTGAAAAGTGATCATGGGACAGGACAAAAAAGGTGGTGAGGGACATGACAAAAATCCAAAATTTTGTCCCCCACCAAACCATGGGACAAAAAGTTGTCCCATTGACAGACTAACAAAAGACAAAATTATCATTACATCTCTCTCCTCTCTTCTCTCTCTCTCCCTCTCTCTCTCATCTCTCTCCCCTCTCTCTTTCCCTCTCTCCTCTATCTCTCTCTCCTCTTTCTTTCCTCTCTCTCTCATCTCCCTCCCTCTCTCTCCTCTCTCTTTCTTTCCTCTTTCTCCCTCCCTCTCTCTCTTGCTACACCCCTTCTAGGGTCATCACATATTTACCCAAAAGCGGAAAATTAAATTATTAATCGTTGGTTACTTTCAGAATATATACTTTAAAATAAATGCCTCTTTACGAAAATAGTGCTGAATTTTTTAAAAAAAAAAAACATAGAACCATCGTAAACATAAACAAACGTATATGTATATCTATATATATATGCATCACCTTTTAAATACACCATACCTCTAAGAGGAGATAACAAAAGAGCCCTCATAAGTATAGGCTATTCTCCGTCAAACTAAGTAAAGAAAAGAAAGACATATACATATAAGTAACGAGTAGTCCAGAACCATACCAAAAACTCATGGCTCTCAGTAGTCAGATCAAAATCTGACAAGACTCGCTACCCCAAAACTATACCTATAGCTGGTCAAGCTAATGAAACCCATTGGTGAGATCATGATGATCGACCCCACCTACAACAGATGTATCTGATGAAGATGTCTCCGCTCCCGCTCCCTCGTCGGAAGAATCATCATCATCAACAGCAGGAGGGTGAAACTCAAGATCGTCCTCAAAGTACTCATCTGGGTCCTCCTCGACCTCATCCAAAACTACCTCAACAGGAGCTATTGCTGGTCCTACTATTTGAAGTGGATTCGGCTGAGGTGGCAAATCAAGTAACCCGTGCTCAGCCAAGTACTGTAAGTATAGCCATACTAGAGGTAGAGATACCTCAACAGTCTCCACAACAAGCGTCCTTTGTTGCGGTCCTTCCTCTACTGTGCCAACAACCTCTCTACTAGGGCCATGATAGGTGGCGCTGAGTGCCCCAGGGTTTATCTCCCAAGCACCACCAAACTGAGCTCGATCAAACGTGATCGATCGAAGCCTCGAATGTACCAGAGGCATATCCGGTTCCATCTAATTTCATACGTAAAGATATATGCACAGGTAGAGAAACCACAAATAAAACATGCAAGAGTGAGAAACCAATATATGGATTTTACTCGACAACTACATGCTAGACACCACATAAAACACATACACATTTATCAACACAAGCATTCACAAGCAAATAGTTTATCAATGAGTTTAACACCCCAAACATCATCATTTGAAAAACTATGCATGAACACTTCATATTCGTTGTCTAACTTCGCACCTAATCTCATGAGATATCCCAACACGTGGTGAGTTGATGAGGCTGAATTGCCATCCCATGGCATAAAGGCACGCAGCCATAACCCATTGCACAATGTCCACACTCAGGGCATCAGTGATAAAACCGTAAATGGGGTTTAATTGTCCAACCAGGGCACAATGAAGAAAATCGTAGTATGAAATACCTGACGCCGCAAGGTAATCACACATAGAACCGTGGGCACGTCTGCCAAATGCATACAAAACACTTTTGCTCATAACTCTTTTCTTTGTGTTCAATCTTTCTTTGCCGAAGCTCAAAATGGCTTACGACTCACATAGTTTTTGACATCTTTAAAACTTTCATTACAACACAGGACCTCACAGTCCGAGTGCTCAATCACGACACCTCTCGATCGATGCACCAGTCATAGGTTCGTGGTAATAGAAAACGTCTTAAATGTTTAAACACGGTATACACCACGTATACAGTACAGGACTCCAAGTCCATAACAACAAAGAACCTTAGTACCCCGACGTCTCGATTACTTAGTTCAACACCACTCAACACGGTTGAATTAATTTTTGTTTTCAGAAAATCTTTTAAAATTGGAAATTCTTCAATAAAATCTTTAAATTATAAAGCTTAGTTTTCACAAAGGTGAGTCACTTGAGGTTTTAACTTACTTAAAATATGTACTGCCATTTCAAAATACATGCCGTCTACACTTTCCAAATTTGCCGTCAATTATCACTTTTAAAGCTTTTTAAGCCAAAACTTAGCTTTTTCCACTTAAACAATTTTCTAAAATCATAATTAACTTATTTTCAACAATTAATTTCATAAAATAACATTTTATAATATTACGGAATTTCTTACGTAAAAATTAGCAGTGCAAAATTATTTTCACGGTTTCGCTCTCATTGTGACTCATAATTCACTCTTACAGTAATAAATCATTAAAATAATAATATTTTCCAAAATTCCTTATTTTTACCAAATAAAAATTTCCATTAATATTATATATCAATATTTTACCGTTAAAAACATTGAATATAATTTACGAAGTTTCTTAAAGCTTTTATCCAATTAATTTAATTGGGCACTGACCACTGTCAGGCTTCTCAAACAACAACCAACAATAATATCACAAAAATATTTCCAGGCAGATCATGCATCACAACAACATAATATAATTACATATAAACAATTAACGCAATTAAACCAACACAGATACAAATACCATAACTTAAACTACTTAAATAAATACTAACAGACAAATAGTTACAAACAAACATATGATAGCATAGAGCCATCGAATATATCCCTCAGGTATTCCCCTCTTACCTTTCGTAGATTCTCTTGTGAATTAGTGAATTTCGTCGGAAGTCCGGATGTCACGTATACGTCGCACTCACTCAACCTTCAACCATTACAATCAATTAATTACAAATCAAGAAACTAAAAGCATCCAAAACCCTTCTACATGGTCACGGCTTCAAGGGGTTTTGGGTGACTAAAATTTCTAATCATGATTAAGTCATGGATTGATGGTCCTTAATCAACCAAGATCATGGATGGAAAACTTTGAACAAAACTCATCCACATAGGGTTCGGCTATCATAGAGATTTTGAGTAAGGATTTTCATTTTAATAAACTAACATGGACTAGAGTGTGTAGACATACATGTCATATGAAATACATGATCATACACGACAACACATGAACAAAAATCCTACCAAACCCATTCTCCTAGGTTCGGCCATAGCTAGTTTATTAGG
Source organism: Sophora flavescens (assembly GCA_030762895.1). Classification (NCBI taxonomy): domain Eukaryota; kingdom Viridiplantae; phylum Streptophyta; class Magnoliopsida; order Fabales; family Fabaceae; genus Sophora; species Sophora flavescens. The sequence goes on along the minus strand of CM061068.1, from coordinate 56,143,152 downwards.
AAGGAAATTTTTTATTACTTCATGCTCTTGGATTTAGATAGTATGCAGGATATCAAGAATATAGGAAGTGGTTTCAACATCATGAGATTTTTCTAGAATTTGTTATGAATTTTCAAAGTTCTAGACTTAGAAACTTAAAAGTGATGAACATAGATGAAATAGACTTTGAATCATGAAACTTATTGAAGAACACAGACATGATTAGGGAAGAAGAATATGATTCACCTCTTGAAGATCAAAGACAAGTGAAGATCCAAGAGCTTGCTTCACAAAATGATGGTATGAACTTAGAACTTTTGGGTGTTTTTTGTGTAAAGTGTGAAAATGGCAAATAATGAAATGAAAGTATGACTTTAGAGATGTGGGTTGTGCCACTTTTGAGGGACTAAGTGGAAAGGAGGTGGCTTCTTCAAGGATTTAGGTGCAAATAATTCATAGGGACCATTTTGCAAAAATTCCAAAAGTATAGGGACTATTTTGCAAATCCCCAATAGTTTATAATGATGACCATGTGCAATACTTAATATGTTCACATTGTGACTCATCATGTGAGTTATCTTGAAGCTTCTTCATCAACTTGCTACTATGTTCTTAGGAAAAATCTAGAATACTTTGAAACTTTTGAGATTAGTTTAGAACTTTGGAGAATATTGGAGAATGTTGTGGAATGTACAAGAATGAGATTGGCTCATCCAAGTTAAGGGCAGCCACCACTCCTCCTTGGGCTTGCGCATGGGCCATGGAGTTTTGGGCTTGGATTCAATTGTTTTGGCCCACCAAAATGCTTAAGGCATAAACATAATCTACGAAACTTATATGATTTCAATTGGCTTCATGAAATTTAATCCATGGACAAAGAATTTGGGCCTCAAGGCCACGGTCCTCTAATGGGTTTGGAGCAAAGATTCTGGCCCAATTCACTTGGAAAAACATAGAAACCAACTTAGGGACCAAAGTGCAATTAAGAGAAAGTTCAAGGGCTTAAGTGTAAAATCCTTAAATTGCCACTTTAACCTTGTAGAATCTTCTAGACTCAAAAGTGTGACTCATCCCCATGAATCATCTCAAAATTCTAAGATAACCTCTTTATCTGCTCTTGGAAACTCCGAAATCCACTCTGTCGTTCGCCCGATTACGTATTTCTTCGTAAAAACGTATATTATTTCATTTTTTATGAAATAATTCTAAAAATACACAATTGTAGGAAATAAAATAAAAATCTTAAGTCCTTCATTCACGAATTAAAATTAGGTCTTTTGAGCAGTATAATTATACTGTCAATGGAATTCATGAGGGTTTCTTTGACGTCCCAAGTTAAATTTTAATCGTAGCTTTCTACATTCAAGTAGAATTGAGTGGTAAACTCCGTTTATTTAAAATAATTTTCTAAAACTCTAATAAACCTATAAACATATTTATATGTATTACTGTTATTTAAAATAGTGAAAGACAGGATGTTACATCTCTCCCTCCCTCTCTCTCTCATCTCTCTCCTCTCTATCTCTTTCTCTGTCCTCACTGTCCTCTCTCTCTCCTCCCTATCTCTTTCTCACTCCTCTCTGGCCTCTCTCTCTACATAATTATACAAAATTATATATTGAATATTTATATATTAAATAATATATATTATAAAGGGTATTCCAATAAATTTAATATTATTTTGTTTGTGTTGTCCATTATCCATCAAACAATGTACAAGACAAATAATTGTCCTGTAACTCAAGGATTTGTCTTGTGCTGTCTGTCCTGTGCTGCCCAGATACCTTTTGCAAATCAAACGCACCCTTGAGATACTGAAGAATGACTCTTGACTGTACAACCTTGTGAGCTCAACTTTTGCCAATCAATAATCACTCATTCTTATATTCTTTCAAAAGCAAGAGTCTGTATTCTTAGTTTAAATATTGTGAAAATATTCATCTGATCTTAAACTGTCATATCCCCACATATAGTGAGTGAAGAAGATCAAACATTAAATCTCTTTGTTAGAGTTAGAGCCTGAAGATGCTTGGTAAGAAAGAAATACTTGTAGCCTGGAGAGGTATTGAATACTTGGCTGTAACCTATTTGGAAAATAATGGAGAAAATCCTTCAAGTAGAAGGGACTGGATGTAGCTCTTGATTGGAAGAGAGAGAACCAGGATAAAACATCTTGTGTGATTCTTCTATCCCTTAACCCTTACAGCTTTATTTGTTTCTTACTAACCGAGGGGTTTTGATATTGCTTTTGTTAAGATCCTTTTAAAAGGATCTTTTTCTTTGTGCTTGCTTTTGTTTCTCATCTCCTTGTGTGCAAAAATTGTTGTAAAGGTTGTTTTCGAAAATTATTAACAAACACAATTCAACCCCCCTTCTTGTGTTTGTCTGTGTCAACTTCAATATTTTCAAAAGTATGACTTTTGAGTCTAAAACCAGTAAAAAGCGGTGAAACTGTCGTCAAACGTTTTTTAAGATTTTTGAGAAAACAATGATGTAGAGTTTGAAATTAGTATTTTAACACTTTAACATAAGTATGGTAACTTAGGAAAGTAAAGAATTTGAGAAAAATGATTACGTTTGTGAAAATATGGAATTTTAAGTTGAAATGCAGTAAAAGCGGTAAAACGGTATTTTATGAGTTTCGACGTTTTTTAAGAAAATGTTTTGAGGAATGTAGCACTAATGTACTTTAATTGAATTTGATTTCAAAATGGTTTGGTTTTAACCAAAGGCTTTGGTTTTAAGACAAAATAGAATTTTAGTCTTCAAAGACTAGTATTTACATTAAAGAGCAAAACCTAAGTCATGAATGACTTAGTGAAAACATGAACTTAATGATTTATGACTTATGGTGAAGCAAGACCATTTGTCGTAAAGTGTGGATAATTCATTATCCATACATCCATAAGATTTAATGGACTAAAGAGTTATTTGATTTCTTGGAAGCCAAGAGAAAGGCTCCATTAGAAGAGTGTAAAGAAATAAATGATTGGACTGTCGATCCAATTTCATAATGTGTTAGGACTTGTAAGAAAGTGCGTTAAAACATCTTTACACAAACACAACAGGTTTGCATGAGAACTGCAAATCAGTGAAGGGCCGATGATTTATAACCGAGAATATCGTCCGTCAGAGATTGACAACAAGTGGATTCTGGTGGAATCACGAGGTTATCTGATGGATGGACCAATTGGACGTATTCCGGCAATTTTTCCCAGATAAATAGTTGATACTATGTTCGGTGAGGCCGTTGTGCCCAGGAAGCCGAGTTTCGGTTGTAGAGGTTTCATAAAGAGCCTGATGTGTTACAGAGAGTTTGAGATCACATGTGATTATGATTGTACGTACGTTATGAGTCAAGCCTTGTGTGCGTAACACGAAAGCTACAATGGAGCCTAAGGTGGGCGGATGTGAAACCTATACTGACCATTTCCTTAAATATCAAATTAGCTCCGATGTTAGAATCGACTATTCCTTGAGACTGTGTAGGAATGAGACTATGCAGTTTCAATCAGTTTCTCTCTATTTCTGTCCCTCGATGGACAAACTGTGTCCGGTATGCTTGATGACTTACCGTTGAGTCTGGTATAGTGTATTCTTGGAGTTTTGAGTTGCAGAATTAAAATGGGAGATAAAAAGAATATATGACTGTTGTATTATATACCCGTGAGTCTTACCACTGCATGTCTGCATTATGTGTAAGATAAATATAATCTCACCTCCTTATTTTATTTTGCCTATGTCGGCTGGCTATGTGCTTTCTGTATTCTGTTCAGAAGATTGAGACGTCAAGATGACGCTTGACTGATTCATCATAGAGATCGAGGTTCGAGCATGCGAACGTTATGGTGGAACTTCTATTGGACGTCTTCCAGACTTCAGAGGGTTCAAGGCGATGGTATTTGGGTTTCAGTTATGCCTAACCTTTCTTTTCTTGAGATAGGCATGATAGTCAGTAGTTCGTAGGTTATGGTTTTTCCTTTGAAAGGGAAATGGCTTAGTCTGAGAGTTACTTTTGTAGTGACTCTAGTAGTTACATTTATGACTTAAGAAAAAGAAAAAAAAACTACCCATTTCTTTTATAGCCAATTTTAATCAACCTATTTTTCGGTCTTAAAATGTCACGTACGATGTAACACTCGAGAAGGGTGTTACACTGTTCTTGATGCCCATAATAATATTGTTATTCTGGAAGAGTCTGTTAAATCATGGAGGAGTTTCACATTATTATTATTGTTGCGGAAAAATAATCCTTAAGGACGGTGTGTTTTCACATGTCTCACACTATAAACATTTTATTGGAGTTCTTCATATTTTTCTCTATTTATTTTATTTATTTATTATTTTTACAACAACACGCCCCTCTCTTCTTCTCACAACAGAGAAGTGCCGCCGGCACAGAGGGAAGTTCTCCACTGTCGCCGTCCACTACCAGCTTTCTTCTTCTCCGAACGACATTTGGCTACACTCTGCTTCTCAGTTTCGAGCATTTCACTCCCTTTCCATGTTTATTTTCTTTTCATTGACCTAAACCATGTTTCTCTTTCTTTCCCCTTCTCCCTTCCCCTTCTCACAATGTTCTGATCTCTAAGCATTTCTCCCTTTCAAATTTTAGTTTTGTGATTTACATTAAACCCATTGGTTTTTAATATGAATATTTGAGCAGTAATATCAGGGAAAGAAATTGTTGTCTTTTTTTATTCAGGAATGATAGATGCACATCTAAATGGGACACCTGATTAATCATGTATAAATATTTGATTAATTCGGTTCATTATATGATTAATGGGCTTATTTATCATAACCATATAAATATTTGGTTAATCACATGCAAATATCTAGTTAATTCAGTTCTTTATATGATTAATGGGTCATCATGAATTAACCAAATATTTAAACGTGATTAACCATATAATGAACTGAATTAATCAAATATTTATACGTGATTAATCAGATATCCCAAATGGGTGTCCCATTTGGATGTACAGGTATCATTAATCTTTTATTTCACCACCAAAACTTTTTTCTTCTTAATATTACAGCATCAGTGTTCTTTTTAATATCAATCATCAAGTTGGACTGTATTAAAAGTACAAACTTTTCAAACTGTTGCGCATAAACTGTATTACCGTGATGTCTTTATCATATCCTGGAAAGAGATTGATGTCTTTTTTTCACATGTACAGGCGCATGGGCTGGTTGATTAATGGCATTTACTATTATAGTCCAGTGACTGATAATAGTATCTTACGGGCTGTTATTTTATCTTTTTCTATTTGTTAAGTCCAGCAGCATACCGTGATAGCCATAAGAACATGTTGCTATTTTTATTGTACATGAGTGTGTACATGAACAAATGAACAGCCCAACATCTTTCGTTCCCTCCACACCCCTAAAGCTGATATGTGTTTTGAGATTAATGTTAAAAAAAACCAATTCTTCAGATTATTTGTTAAAATTATATTTTTAGTATAATTTAATAAAGACAATTATTTAATTTTAAAATATTTATAAGCACTTATATAGTAATATATGCAAACGTCTTAATTTTGTATAAGTGTTTTTCGAAGTGTGCATCCAAACGCACATAGCTTATTGAATTTAAGCGCTTATGTCATAAGCTCTCATGCAATAAGGTCTTATACAATAAGTGCTTAATTAACTTATTTACCCAAATGCGTCATAATTCTTATTTCCCATTTACTTTTTTCCTTTTATGATTTTCAGTTGTGTCTTGTATTTCTCTCAAAAAAAATTGTATCTTGTATTATCCTTTTTTTTGGATTAAAAAAGGATATTCATTCATTCAAATTGGTAAAATACATCGAAAACAACATAAATTCAACTTCACTAAAAACCGAAAAGCATGAATCTATGAACAAACTCACAGCACTCAAGTTAATAGCATAACACGGCAAAATGCCAACAAATGTGACAAAATCAAAGTGACTGGAATATCCATGCCTCCGGATCTGTAACGTTGACGCCCAAGTCTTGATTGAATCTGTAATGGATCGAAGCTGATTGATAAGCCGCTGGCTCATCTAGTTTTATGGCTAGTATGACCGTGGTTTTGTGCTAATTATATCTCATTTTCGCCCAAATTAGACTTGATTGTCTTTAAGCATCATTCTGAGCCGTTTAAGTATTTTTAGGTTAATTTAGCTGATTTAGAGTTGAATAAAGTACTTACTGTTAATTATTGTTTTCAGGTTAATAAAGTGAAGCAGATCTGGAGTTCTTCGCCCCGCGAAAGGCTATTCGCCCCGCGAACCTGAAGCGTGACTGTGCCAGAAAATGCAAACCTCTCTGTCTCGCCCCGCGAATACTTGACTTGCCTCGCGAGTAATCCAACCCTGGAAGACCAGAAGCCATCACGGCTTACCCGTGTTGAAGGTCACGACTGTGACAGTTTGGAATTTGAAGAGTCTCGCCTCGCGAATGATAAGCTCGCCTCGCGAGAGAGCCAACCACTGAAGACTGTTCGTATTATTCGCCTCGAGAAGGTTTGCTCGCCTCGAGAGCTCGCGAATCCGAAGCTGTATTTAAGTCTGTTTTAGGACAGAAGCAGTCGGTTTTTATCATCTTCTTTTCTCTTCTTTTTTCTTTTCTGATTGCGGCTGCTTGATGAGGTTTAGCATTTTGTGTTTCTTTTGTAATGGAGAACTAGTCTCCTTGATTAATCTACTGCGATTGGTTTCCATTTACGCTTGAGGTTTTGTAATTCCTGAACTTTATGCTATTCTCTTTCAATACTTGTTCTGTATGTTCGGTTTGCTTAATTCAGGATTATATAGGATAGGTATTGATTTGTTTCGATGATTGTATGTTCCTATATTTAATCGTGTTTGCTTAATTCGCGTGTGTTCAATCATGTTCGCTTAGTGCATGAGTGCTTCACCCAGTTTGCTTAATTCGGGAATAGGAACATATGTCTCGTAGTATTGATTTCACTTGTTAATTGATGCTACAATCGAAAAGAGAGTAGAATCCGCTTAAGGCATGGAATTATGTAAACCAATGATAGTGGGAAACCGAGAACAGTAGGTTAATCGCTTTAGTTTATTTGGTAATTATTTAGTTTGCATTATTTTCTGCTTTGTTTACTTAATTTAGTTTTTAATCTCACCCCCCCCCCCCCCCCAAAACTGATTTTGTGTTAGTAACAACCCAAGAGTCCTTGTGAGACGATACTCGAGTTGTCGCTCCCTATCTACATATTTTTGTAAATCGCTCGCTTTTTGACGCGTGCGCGACAGCGCGTTAAAAAATTGGCACCGTTGCCGGGGACTCTTGTTGTTATTAACAGAAAATTAGAAATTTAAAAAAAAAATCTCTTTACTGAATTAGTTTTGGCTGCTAAGTCTGGTTGTGAACCTTAGTATGCATAACTATGTGCAAAATTACATGCCTAATGTCTATCCCATGGATAATTATATGCAAGGATACATGCCTAATGTTAATTATGAACCACCACGCATATATTATCCTGACTCTCCTGGTTTAATACATCGGTTGCCAAGGTTTTGTGGTCTTGCAGGTGAGGATCCGCTGAAGCATCTGGAAGAATTCCAGGTTGCTTGTTCTACATTTTTGAGACCTAAAGGAATGACAGAAGACCACATCCAGCTGAGAGCCTTCCCGTTTTCGCTACAGGGCGCCGCAAAGGATTGGCTGTACTATCTTGAGCCAAGCTCTGTTACCACCTGGAACGATTTGAAGAAGCTCTTTTTAGATAGATATTTTCCTGCCTTCAGAGCTGCATCAATCAGGCACAACATTCCAGACCCTTCCACTGATGAGTACCACCCCAGCTGGGGAAACTATCCAAACCCTTGGTATGGGGACTCACCCACGCAGCAACAACTGATGTCACCACTGGCACCACCACAGAATCCTCCCCAAGTAACCACCTCTGCACACTCCGGACCTTCATTAGAGGACCTGTTCAAGCAAATGACTTCACAAATAATTGCACAAATGAATCTCCAGTTTCAGCAGCAATTTGAACAGTTCCAGGCCTCACAGGCACAGTTTCAGTAGCAAACTCCACATCCCCTTGAAGAACATACAGATTCACAAGCAGTTGTTCTTGACAATACTTCTGAGGATAATTTTGATAATAATGTCAAGAATATTTTTGTTGATGAACTGTGTGTTGAATCTCCAGATATTCACACCTTCCCTGATTCTATCTATTATACTTCATGTGCTGATTGTACTGACTCTGCTTCATGTGTAGCATGTTTTGAAAGGTATGAAGAGCAAAACGTCCATATGGAACAGGAGACATATGAGGTTGAGGGCCCTGTTTGGCCAGGAAACATAGAAAATGAGGATCAGGAGGACATCTGTTTCACCCTGCTTGAGGATGATGAAGAACTTTTGGAAGTAGATGATTCTATTAATTCACATGCATGTGTTGAAAGTAATGGGGTGGATGAATTGTGTGCTGAATTTCCAGGACATTCGAGACCTTTCTTGATTGATTTATTGTACCATATGTACCGATTGTACTAACACTAACCTTTGTTTGGTGTGTCTTGACACCTGCATGTATAACGGTGATGGAGTTGTCGGTGCGGTGAATGAAGATCGTGCGGAAAATGAAGCAGACCACGAATAGAGTCTCTACCTGTTTGCCACCTCCCCCTGTGGAACCACCAGCAATGGAGTTCAAGCCTCTGGATTTTTCACCATGGCCAGTCCAAGAGGTTGAACCCCGATTTTATTGGGAGGACTTTGTTGAGAAAGAGGTTAACCTTGACCCAAGAGGGAGTGAGAAGTCCGCCGCACTTGGCGAGGTCACCATAATTGTCAAGCACTCACCTCCATATCAAGGCTGCAAGTTAGGGGACCATGGAACAATCTTCCGCCCTTTGTCTATCACTTGGGTCTTATGCTACAAGCCATGGGATTCGGGAGGATCATGTTGCAATTTGAACATTCCGTGGCCGCTGTATCACAGACAGTGGGATCCCGGTGGAACCACCCCCATGAGTTTTCTCTAAACCCTGTCCTTTTTAATTCTCTTTGCTTTGTTTTTGTTTTGTTTCCTTTTAGCTCCTGAATAATTTGAGAAGATCAGGAGTATGTGTGTTGATCTTGTGTCGGCAAGCTTGATTGGGTTTTATTGAATTTGCATAGATGGATTGCATATTATGTGTTGACTGTTGATGATTTTCCCCTAGATTTTGAATTTTGAAATTTGATCCCCACTTGAAAAATTGAAAAATGAGCTTTGAGATATTTCATTATGAATGCATGATTTATGATAAGTTTGGGGTGATAGGATGCACACACTAGGGATAGAATCTCGATCAAACAATTTGCAAAAATGTCCAAGTGAGGATTTGAGCCTCCAACATGTTTTTAAATGTGTGAAGCACTTTCAAGCTATACTTTCCCGAATTTGCTTGAATCTCTTCATGGTTTGCATGTTTATGTGTTTGCATCAAATGATTTAGGCAGATTTTCTTTGTAAATAACCACTTGGCCTAAATTGAACCATCCCTGCTGCATGTTCCCTAGCTAGCCCCTTTGAGCCTAATTAGCCTATTGTTCTTGATAACCTTATGTTATAAGCCTAAAATCTGAAAAACCATGTTAACCCAATCTTAGGATTAGGAGAGCATGGAATCTTAGTAAGAGAATGGTTGCAAGAAACTAAGTTTGGGGTGGCTATAAGGATATGATGTGTTGTTTGGGATTGAAAAAAAAAGTAAAAAATATAATAAAAAGGTTGGAGCCAAAGGCCAAAAAGAAAAAAAAAGAAGAGAAAAAAAGAAAAAAAAATAATACTAAAAAGTGCAAAAATGTCAAAAAGAAAAAAAAGGGGCTGTAGTCACCCAAGGCATAAAGATAAATGAAGAAAGGAATTGGAGTGGAAATTTAAAGTGTAAAAAGTTTCATGCTCTCTTAGTTCCTAGGGACTTCAGCCCAGTACCTTTGTATATCCTACCCTTAGCCATGCCCCATTACAACCTTAAAAAGACCTTTTGATGTTGCATGCATGTTCTCCGTGGGAACCATTTTGATATGAAAATCAAATTCATGGGAAGTGCTCTTAAAAGTGGAAATTGAGTGAAATGTTGATAGCCTGACAAAAACTGAGCGGATGAGTGAAACACTAAATTCCCTTGTGAGGAAGGCGATTGTTTGAGTTTGGTGATCTCTCTTTTGTGTGTAACTTGGATCCCTTGCTTAGATTACTGATTGCTTGAATGACGAAATTCTCAAATGTTTAAATTAAATGAATGTGGGGATTGCTTTGTTTGAAAAGGGGGGGAACATTGAAGGAAAAACTGTTTTGATGAATTGCTTGAAATTTGTGCAAAGTTGATTGAATCCTTTAAGCTTGCCATATCTTGTGTCTTTTTGAGTTTTAGTTTGCTTGGGGACAAGCAAAGTTTAAGTTTGGGGTATTTTGATAAGCCACTGGCTCATCTAGTTTTATGGCTAGTATGATCGTGGTTTTGTGCTAATTATATCTCATTTTCGCCCAAATTAGACTCGATTGTCCTCAAGCAAGATTTTGAGTCTTTAAAGTATTTTTAGGTTAATTTAGCTGATTTGGAGTCTAATAAAGTACTTACTGTTAATTCTTGTTTCAGGTTAATAAAGTGAAGCAGATCTGGAGTTCTTCGCCTCGCGAAAGGCTATTCGCCCCGCGAACCTGAAGCGTGACTGTGCCAGAAAATGCAATCCTCTCTGTCTCGCCCCGCGAATACTTGACTCGCCTCGCGAGTAATCCAACCCTGGAAGACCAGAAGCCATCACGGCTTACCCGTGTTGAAGGTCACGTCTGTGACAATTTGGAATTTCAAGAGTCTCGCCTCGCGAATGATAAGCTCGCCTCGCGAGAGAGCCAACCACTGAAGACTGTTCGTATTATTCACCTCACGAAGGTGTGCTCGCCTCGCGAGTTCGCGGAATCCAGAAGCTGTATTTAAGTCTGTTTTAGGACAGAACAGTTAGAGTTTGTTTTCATCTTCTTTTCTCTTCTTCTTTTCTTTTCACAGTTGCGGCTGCAACAGTAGGTTTAGCATTTTGTGTTTCTTTTGTAATGGAGAACTAGTCTCCTTGATTAATCTACTGCGATTGGTTTCCATTTACGCTTGAGGTTTTGTAATTCCTGAACTTTATGCTATTTTCTTTCAATACTTGTTCTGTATGTTCGGTTTGCTTAATTCAGGATTATATAGGATAGGTATTGATTTGTTTCGATGATTGTATGTTCCTATATTTAATCGCGTTTGCTTAATTCGCGTGTGTTCAATCATGTTCGCTTAGTTCATGAGTGCTTCATCCCGTTTGCTTAATTCGGGAATAGGAACATATATCTCGTAGTATTGATTTCGCTTGTTAATTGATGCTACAATCGAAAAGAGAGTAGAATCCGCTTAGGGCATGGAATTATGTAAACCAATGATAGTGGGAAACCGAGAACAGTAGGTTAATCGCTTTAGTTTATTTGGTAATTATTTAGTTTGCATTATTTTCTGCTTTGTTTTCTGAATTTAGTTTTTAATCTCACCCCCCCCCCCCCCCACCCAAAACTGATTTTGTGTTAGTAACAACCCAAGAGTCCTTGTGAGACGATACTCGAGTTGTCGCTCCCTATCTACATATTTTTTGCAAATCGCTCGCTTTTTGACGCGTGCGCGACAGCGCGTTCACTAATCTGCTAATATGAACCAAACGAACACCACAACAAGACGGGAAACCAAACGACGCCGCAACAAGACGACGAACAAAACACCGTCGCACGCAGATGACAAAAACATGAAAGAAAAAACAGATCTATGTGGAACAACCACTTATTTAGATAAAAGGAGAGAAAAAATGATGTAAATAGGTGATTCCAGGCCAAAAGATGGCCCAAAATCACTCCCTTCCGGTGGATGAGGAAGAAGGAAAATAGGAGTAGAGAGAAGGTTGAGAGAGAGGGGCGAAAAACCACTGGTAGATTGCAATATTATTTTTGTTAATTATGAACTTTTTTTTGACCGAATGTTAATTATGGACTTAATGATATAATTTTAGGACATAACAGACATATATTTAAGAATTGTAAAAAAAAAATAAAGAAATATAAGTAAATACCCATTTCGACTCCTGACAAAAAATATAGGTACACTTTTAGTCCCAACAAAGATAAATTAACCAAATAGTCCTTCACAATTACAACCATGAGACACGTTAGTCATTCCGTCATGTTTAGTCTGTTTGACTTAATGATTGCGCCTACGTGGCACTCTAACTCTCCTATGTGGCTTTTATTGGGCAGCACATGTCTTATGATATCAAAACGACATTGGTTTGGTTGGGCTTTTTTATTTTTTGCATCTTCTTCACCCTCAATTGTTTTTTTTTTCTTGAATCTGAACTTAGAAAATCCATCACCAACCAACCCATAAATTCTCCCTCCCTCTCTTTGTTTCCTTCGCACCCCTTCCGTTCTCTAGTAACTACATCCTAAAATTATGTATCCAACAAAATGCGGAAAACGTTAATAGAAAATAAACACAAGAACAAAGAAAGAGATGGAGGAAGAATTTATGGGTTGGTGGGTGACTGGTTTTGTGGGTTCAGATTCAAGAACAAAAAAAGCAATGGAGGAGGAAGAATATTGATGTGTGAATTCCGGCAAGTGTACCGGATTCGTCGCCAAGTAATAAAAAGATCGATCCCACAGAGACCGTGATCTCAAATCACAACTAATTATCAAATTAATTAAATTGGACTATATAAAAAGGATTTGGAAAGATTTGATTTTTGAAATAAGAATAAACTAGAAAATCAGATATTTAAGAATACAATCAATTAAAACAGAAAAGTAAATCAATTAGGGGTTTTTCAAATCTAAAGAGATTCCTAGGAATTGGGTTACCAACAAGATTGTTCATGTTACCAAATTGACTGCCCCTTGTTAATCATCAAAATTACTTTGAAGGTGAATTTATCCTAAATAAGTTAATGCTCCCTCTCAGGTTACAAAAACCGTGCCCAATTAAACCAACCCCTACTCCCGTGGTAGTTGAATTTAGATTGAACCCTTTAAGCTTTGTGACAATTCGTGAATCCTCGAAGGACGGATTCTAACTCTCGTGATTTAAGTCCTAAGTCTGATTCTATAGATCCGACACCTAAGTTCACAGCTAGGTTCCTCCTTAGAGTATCTACGACACGCAAATAAGCGGCCGCCGAATTTACGAGTAATTAAAACAATAGAAATCAGATCTAAAGCAAAATTGAAATTAACAAAGGTAAAACATCAATTCATATCATAAAACAAATCTTGGGCATAGCCCCGATCCCTAGAAATAAAACTACTACTCAAGCATTGCCATGGTGATGACAAGCTTGATTAACAAAAACATGAATTAAAACCTAAGAGAAGAGAAGAAGAATGAGAAGAGAAATCCTAATTTTGTGGCAGCCTAAAAGTCCCTCCCAGTCCCCTATTTTCGAGCCTAAGTGCACTATTTATAGATTAGGGTAACTTGAATCCCAAGCAACCAAAAATTCAGGTCAATTCAATTTCTGAAGATCCATATATCACGCGTCACGGTCGTGATGCCTGTCACGGCTAGGCCGTGACGGATTCTGTCTTGGAAGTTGCTTCGCTGGTTGGTCTGTCACGGCCGTGACCACCATCACGGCTAGGCCGTGATCAGTTCTGCCTGTGAGGGTCTGGTTCAGCTGACATGTCACGGCCGTGATGGGCATCACGGGCTGGCCGTGACCAGTTCTGACTTTTCCATTCTTTCTTTTCAGCTCTGCTCGATCATGGTCGTGATGGCTGTCATGGCTAGGCCGTGATGGGCTCTGTTTGGCTCATTTTCTTGCTTTTAAAGCTCCATATTCATGCAAGCTCCATCATGGCTAATCTTGAGCATTTTAATCCTTAATTCCCGCACAACAACACCACAAAACCGCCTTACCCGTTCCAAGGTAAAAACTAACCAAAAATCAAATTAGAAATGCCTAAACTATATGAAAATGCATGCAATATGATAAAGGAATATGATGTGTAATTACACTCATCAAACTACCCCAAGCTTAAGATTTTTCTTGTCCTCAAGCAATCACTAAGGCCAGAAAAGATAATCTATCAGTGCATGGATAGTGAACCAAGAACCCGAGTAGCTAATCCAAGTGACAGGCATATTCAAATAAGTAACCAAGAGACAATCAATTTCAAGTCCAATTAGAAGCTTAGGTTTTCTAGATTCGTATCTCTTACTAATTGGGGCACTCTTCTCACCTCACTCAAGTGTTTAAGGGTATATGACAATTCTCTCAATTTCCTCAAGGGGGAATTCTACCATAAGCTTGACTATTAACCAAATCTCTGCTTTATTAATGAAAACACGTAAGAATCAAGAGGTATTTTATTTTGGTTGTAATGGGGCCATGGGATTAATCGTTAGGTGGGGAAACCAAGAAAAGGAAATTTCAAGAGGGCTAAACAAAATATCAAACAATGCAAGGCATGATAACCTTCTAAAATTCCTTTTTGGGCTTTAGTTCACTTTTCCACCTTTCCTTCTTTCTTCCTTTTTTACTTTTTATTTCTTACTTTCTTTTTCTCGTCCCTTTCTCCATTTTTTTTGTTTATTTTATTTTATTTATTTGGAGAAGGGGAGATTTTCAATTCAAGAGAAATATTTTTCTAACTTTCTCATCCCACAATTTATTTTTCAAACTACCTTTTTGCAATACTTCAAAAGGTCTCATACCAAGCATCATTCATCAAAATATTTCTAGGTACCGATAAAAGTATTTTATTCTTTTAGGCTCAAAATCGGGCAACTAAGGGGTAGCATTTAATCAATAAAAGCTCAGAGGGCCAGAAAAATACCTAGTGCCTCGATCATTTTTAAAAATGTTTTCAAAAATTTTTATGTTTCAAAACGGTTTCAAGTCAAGTTCTAGAGAATACAATCCAAGAGGAATAAAACACTCAATCACAAAGAATGGGGTAAATTTAACGAGTACCCCTTTTAGGCTCAAAAATCTCACATTTAGTAATTTAAAATCAACGAGAAACACAAATTCAAGGAACCACATGCTAATTATCAACTATCAAGAGATCATCTCAAGCATTTTTATTTTTAGCTTATCATAAGAATACAAAAATTGGGTTCAGAAGTTCATTGTCTCAATTCATTTGGCACCAAGTTCTCACAATTGGATGCATACTCCAAGCAAAGGGCAATCTAATCATGTGATCATGCAAAATTATGCCTATATGAATGCAACATGAAAAATGCAAAAAAAAAAAAAAAAGCAAAAAATTGCAAAAATACCCCTACCCCAAGCTTAAAAGCTTACATTGTCCCCAATGTAAATAATCAAGCCGGAGAGACAAAAAAAATGGAACAACTCACCGAGGTGGTAGAGGGTGCTAGCTCACATGCCAGTCAAAGAGATGCTGGAAAATGTTTCACGGCCGTTATGCTCGTCACGGCTAGGCCGTGATCAATTCTGGTCCATAGGAGCTGGCCTGTCACGGTCGTGAGTTCCATCACGGCTAGGCCGTGATTCATTCTGATCTTCAGGGTCCTTCTCATCACACCCGTGATGGATATCACGGTTGGGCCGTGATCCTTTCTGATCTTCTTTGGTTAGCTAATCACGACCGTGACCACCGTCACGGCCTGGGCGTGATGACTTCTGACTTTATTTTTCCTTGCCTTTTTGCTCTTACTGCTTTCATAACCTGAAAATACTTGGCAAAACCATTAATTAGTGATCTTTCTTCTCTTGATCTCCTCAAATAAAAACAAAATTCAAAAACAAATGGAAAAGAGAAATGAAACTTGGGTTGCCTCCCAAGAAGCGCTTATTTATGGTCTTAAGCTTGACCATACTCCCTTCAATCAATCGGGGTCGGCTGGGCTTGGAAGTGAAAGAACACTTCTCTTCCATGGAAGTCCTTCAAAGAGCCTATTTTGTTCGTATGGCCAATTGCGCTTTCGCTTTGCTCTCTTCACTCTGAGTTTCATGGCCTTAGTCCCTCCCGGCGGAAGTTCTAACTCCACATGATGGGCAATTCCCGCTTCATCACCATTTGGTGCATCATTTGTCATGCAAAGCTTCGGAGTTGTTTCCATGTTAAGCTCTTCCTTCACCTCTAGAGGCATTATCTCGATCCTGCACATATGACTCTCAAAGGGAGGGTTGTTATATGAGTTAGTCAAATCACAATCTACCCTACCTTCCTCTACATTCAGAGAGAGCTTGCCATTATTTACATCTATAATTGCTCCAGCTGTGGCCAAGAATGGCCTTCCTAAAATGATAGGGAATTTAGAATTCCCGTTCATATCCAACACCATGAAATCGGTAGGAACGAAAAAATTCCCCACCTTTATGGGAACGTTCTCTAGTATGCCTAGAGGAGTTTTAGTAGAGCCATCCGTAAATTGTAAAGAGGATTTGGATGGACTCAATTTCTTAGTTCCCAACCTCTCAAAGATAGTATGTGGCATCAAACTCGCACTAGTCCCTAAGTCACATAAGGCTTGGTTTATTTTTAATTCTCCAATTGAGCAAGCAATAGAGAAACTTCCTGGATCTTTTAGTTTGGGAGGCATATTAGTTTTCATCGCGGCATCATGCTCCTCAATTAAGCTCTTAGTTTCTATTTCTACTTGCTTTTTCTTGACCAACCTTTGTGGGAAAGGTATTGGGGGTTGGTACGGTGGTGGAGGGACATACTTTGACTCTATCTCTTCATCTTCGCTCATGTCCTCCTCACATTCCACATCCTTTTCAACTACCCCAAGCTTATCATCCCTTAAGTATATAGCATTACAGTGTTCATTGGGATTAACTTCGGGTTGTACTGGGAACGTACCCTTAGTTCTAGTGTATGTACTAGCTTGTTGGGCAATATGAGTTTCTAACATCTTATTATGGATTGCTAAGTTATCTACCTTAGATGCTAACTCTTTTATTGCCTCATCGACTGCCCTACCTTGTTGCCTAAACTCTTCATTTTGTTTTGTTTGAGTATCAACAAAATTTTCCAGAAGATACTCAAGTCTAGACTTCTGTACCTGAGGATACCCTGATGCGGGTTTCCTATTACCTTGGCCTTCCTGGAATTCGTGGTTCAAGGTGTTATTGTAGTTCCCGTAGGAGAGGTAAGGGCTATTCTTCCTTCCTTGGTTATAAGAATTTGGGGGAACATAGTTTGGCAACTTCGGGTTCGTGTCATAAAAAATTGTGACAAGAATTCACTTGTTCCCCCGAAGCACCGGATCTAGGAGCAATTCCACGTGGGCACTCCATTATGCCATGTCCCTGCATTCCACAAATCTCACAAACAATATTAGTAGCACCTATTGAACTCACATTAGCTTTTTCAAGCTGATTAAAGCGTTTATTCAATGAGTCAAATTTAGACACAATAAGATCAGAGCTATTCATTTCAAACTTACCCCCCGAAAGCTTTTTCGGGTTATTACCTATTTCCGAGCCCCATTGGTGGTAGTTGGTGGCTACGTTTTCAATATTATTGAATGCTTCAGTCAGAGGTCTATTCATAACGGCTCCACCAGCTGCGGAGTCAAGTGACACCTTCGAAGAGTAATCCAATCCGTTGTAGAAGGTATGCACTAACAACCACCTCTCAAGTCCATGATGTGGGCAAGACTCTAGCAATCCCTTGTAGCGATCCTAAGCTTCGGATAAGCATTCACCGTCCTTTTGGAAGAAGCCGGTGATCTGAGTTCGTAGGTAAGTCGTCTTGGATGGAGGGAAGAATTTCTCCAAGAATGCCTTCTCCAGTTGGTCCCAAGTCGACAAGGTATTAGCGGGCACTTGCTTCAACCAAGCTTTTGCCTTTCCAGTAAGAGAGGAGGGGAACAACCTCAAGCGAATAGCATCAATCGGGGCACCATGAATTCTAATTGCATCGGTGAACTCCAAGAATGTCTCCACATGATCAGTCGGGTCCTCCGAGGGCAATCCTCCGAATTGATGTTGCCTAATCATGCTAATTAGCATAGGCGGTATAGTGTAGTTCTCCGCCTCGATTTCTGGCCTAGCTATCCCAGTTCGCAAACCCCTCGCATTTGGGGTTGCGTAGTCCTTCAGTGGTTTTGTATCCGGTAGATTCACCATGAGTGGAATGGGAATCAACCTCTCCATCTCTCTTTGTAGTCTCCTACGTCTATGAAAGGTCCTTTCGATTTCAGGGTCAACCTCAATAAGGTTTCCAAGACTTAGGGATCTTTGCATAAAAGAGAAAAACACCTATAAAAGAGAGATAGATACTCTAGAAAGAAAAAGAGATAAATGAAAAAAGAATTTTTTTTTAATTTAAAAAAGGAAATAATTAAAAAGAAAAAGTCCAGAAAAATCAATTTAAAAATTAAATTGAGATTCAAGAAAGCACAGTCCCCGACAACGGTGCCAAAAACTTGATGTGTGAATTCCGGCAAGTGTACCGGATTCATCGCCAAGTAATAAAAAGATCGATCCCACAGAGACCGTGATCTCAAATCACAACTAATTATCAAATTAATTAAACTGGACTATATAAAAAGGATTTGGAAAGATTTGATTTTTGAAATAAGAATAAACTAGAAAATCAGATATTTAAGAATGCAATCAATTAAAACAAAAGTAAATCAATTAGGGGTTTTTCAAATCTAAAGAGATTCCTAGGAATTGGGTTACCAACAAGATTGTTCATGTTACCAAATTGACTACCCCTTGTCAATCATCAAAATTACTTTGAAGGCGAATTTATCTTAAATAAGTTAATGCTCCCTCTCGGGTTACAAAAACCGTGCCCAATTAAACCAACCCCTACTCTCGTGGTAGTTGAATTTAGATCGAACCCTTTAAGCTTTGTGACAATTCGTGAATCCTCGAAGGACCGCTTCTAACTCTCGTGATTTAAGTCCTAAGTCTGATTCTATAGATCCGATACCTAAGTTCACCGATAGGTTCCTCCTTAGAGTATCTACGACACGCAAATAAGCGGCCGCCAAATTTACGAGTAATTAAAACAATAGAAATCATATCTAAAGCAAAATTGAAATTAACAAAGGTAAAACATCAATTCATATCATAAAACAAATCTTGGGCATAGCCCCGATCCCTAGAAATAAAACTACTACTCAAGCATTGCCATGGTGATGACAAGCTTGATTAACAAAAACATGAATTAAAACCTAAGAGAAGAGAAGAAGAAGGAGAAGAGAAATCCTAATTTTGTGGCAGCCCAAAAGTCCCTCCCAGTCCCCTATTTTCGAGCCTAAGTGCTCTATTTATAGATTAGGGTAACTTGAATCCCAAGCAACCAAAAATTCAGGTCAAATCAGTTTCTGAAGATCCATATATCACGTGTCACGGCCGTGATGCCTGTCACGGCTAGGCCGTGACGAATTCTGTCTTGGAAGTTGCTTCACTGGTTGGTCTGTAACGGCCGTGACCACCATCACGGCTAGGCTGTGATCAGTTCTACCTGTGAGGGTTTGGTTCAGCTGACATGTCACGGTCGTGATGGATATCACAGGCTGGCCGTGACCAGTTCTGACTTTTCCATTCTTTCTTTTCAGCTCTGCTCGATCATGGTCGTGATGGCTGTCACGGCTAGACCGTGATGGGCTTTGTTTGGTTCATTTTCTTGCTTTTCAAGCTCCATCTTCATGCAAGTTCCATCATGGCTAATCTTGAGTATTTTAATCCTTAATTCCTGCACAACGACACCACAAAACCGCCTTACCCGTTCCAAGGTAAAAACTTACCAAAAATAAAATTAGAAATGCCTAAACTATATGAAAATTCATGCAATATGATAAAGGAATATGATGTGTAATCACACTCATCAAATATGCAAAAAAAAAAATGACATCATTTTGGTATTATAAGACATGTGTCATCTAATAAGAGCCATGTATGAGAGTTAACGTGTCACATAGGCACAACCGTTAAGGGATCAAACTAAATGGAAGGATTAACTTGTCTCACAGTTGTAATTCATAGGGACTATTTGATTAATTTATTTTTGATAGGGACCCAAAGTGTACTCGTATTTTTTGTCAAGGACCGAAATAAGCCTCTACTCAACATATATTTAAGATTTTATTTGCTCTTGTAAGAAATAAGATTTTATTTGAAATTTTAAGACTATAACTTCCTCCTCCTTCAACGAGCGTGATATCTTTTAGGCCGACTTGTGTTGAAAATTGTGGAACTTGAGTCTCGGACATTGACCTGACCGATGTTTGAGGAGTATCGGATGTGTTGGCATTCATTGGTGGCCTATAAAACATGGTGGGGTTCATTGTTGGTGGTGGATACATGGGATAAAATGTAGGGTTTTGAGAATTTTACTAGTAGTAGGAGGTTGACAATTTTGCATAAAATTGTAGAAACTAGACTAATTGGGATCCATTTGAAATGAATTTGTGTGGAGAATTTGTGTGCAATCATTGAGTGAAAATGAAGCGAATTTATAGACAAATAAATAACGGTAACTTTAGATCCTTTAGATAATTAAAACGTAACTTTAGATCTTTTGGACATTTTAAGAGTAAACACTCTATTTGGTCCCTAAATTTGTGAAGTAGATCAATATGATCATTAAAATTATCGAAATTCCAAAAAGTTCCTGAATAATAAGTTAATATCAATTTGGTTTCTCATTTACTCACTTAATATCAATTAAGTCTCTGACACTGCTAACTTGAAGTCAACTTAGTCCATACGATTTTCAACGGAGGGACTAAGTTGATTATCATTTTACAATTTCAGGGACTAATTTGGAATTTCAATAATTTCAGAAATCAAATTGATACTACTTCACAATTTCAGGGACCAAATATAGTGTTTATTTGTTTACTCACTTTTTATTTGAGTAAATACTCTATTTGGTCCCTGAAATTGTGTAGTAGTATCAATATGGTCCTTGAAACTATCGAAATTCCAAAAGTATCATTAAATGATAAGTTAGTATCGATTTGGTCCCCCATTTTACACACTTAAAATCAATTAAGTATCTGACACTGCTAACTTAAAATCAACTTAGTTCATATGATTTTCAACGGAGGGACTAAGTTGATTATTATTTTATAACTTCAATGACTAATTTAAAACTTCGATAACTTTAAGGACCAAGTTAATACTTCATAATTTCAGACACGAAAGAGGGTATTTACTCCATTTTAATTATCCAGAATTCATATGATTCAAACGGTAATATTTATGTGTCAACGGGTTCTTTTTTAACCACAATTTATAGTCTCTCTACCTCTTTCCCGTATAATAACCTACCCATTTACCATTCTATCCCGTTTCCCCCCTCCCCTCTGTCACTTCATCTTCTCCACTCCCCTCCTCCCTCTCATCGGCGCCACCCCTCCCACTTCATTTCTTCACTTAAACTCTCCTCCTCTGCCACCACGATCCCTCCCCTTCTCCTTCCCGCAGATCTCCTCTCCGCCATCTTTGTGCTGCTGGAGTTGCAGTGATTCAGGACAGCACTGGTAAGTAATAAGCAATTCAGGCATGCGGTAATCTTCCTGGTTCCCTACTATGGACAAATCCATAGTTAGGAACTAGGAAATTTACCTCATTCCTTCAGTTAGCGGCATCTTTGTGCTGCTGGAGTTGCAACTCCTTTGAGATATTCTGGACAATAGTGGTAAGTAATAAGCAATTGGGATTTAGTGGATGTTATACTAGAAAAACTTTTCTGAGGGAGGGGAAGACAGGTAAAATATTTTACTTAATCAAACTTTATGAAACTTGTATAGGGACTTTCCAAATGGTTGGCCCCACTTCAACACATGCTAGTTGAAGACCTGCTAAAATCAGGACAACGTCATTGGCCGAGGAAATTGCCATCAGATGGATCAGAACCAATTATATTGTCTACAAGAAAACAGGTGTAATGCATCAGTTTAGTTCTAACATGTTGCCTCCTTTAAGTAGTCAAAAATACTAATGATTCGATAAAATGATATCTTGTTTTGATGCAGAGATCCACCTGATTTCACAACATTGGATACATCATCTGTAATACCTGTTGATTTAGATCCATTTCTACTTGGGGTATGTCTTAGACCAATATCTAAAAGAAACCTGAAATCAGAGTCTGTAACCTGATTAATTATGTGTTGCAAATTGATCCAGATGGAACTTAATATTGCCTTCTTTGCAAAAGTTACTGGAGATAATAGCACTGCAGAACACTTCCTAGAAATTTATGATGTTAGGAAAAAGGCAATAAACTCTGTTTTCTGGAATGCAAACATGAAACAGTGTGAGGTATTTCCTAGCGCTACTTATAGAAATCTACTGTAAGGGGAGCTGTGGTAGCCTTCTGCAGTTCTTCTGACTGTCTCTTTGGTACTTCTAGGACGCTCCGGTTTGGGAAGCACTACACCAGAATAAAAATGTATTTGCCTCCAATTTTGTTCCTTTGTGGATGGACCCATTTTACTCGGGTATAGTTGGTTAGTTGATACGGTATCCGCATCAACTTAAGTAGCAACTAGCAAATAGTAGTACATTTAATTGCATGACTGGTTGTTGCCATCATTGTGGAATTAGTTTAGTAAAGGGTTCTAGCTTTTGTTATTTTTCTAATTAGCAAGCCGAACTTTATTGACATGAGGTTGCCTTGAATACATGCATACAGAGTTAGGAACTTAGGACCACAAGTGTAAGACTTACAATTACAGTATCCATAACTTGTTATAGACTGTGATTATCATCAATTTGACTGTCCAGTTATAAGTTAAATATTTATCATATTGATCTTGCTCTTGCATACCAAAACTTAAATTAACTGTAGATTAAGAAGTACTTAAATCGAATAGTTAGTCTTTAAACATATGGATAGAGTGCTAAATAGTTTTAGGTTAACGTGTAATTTATGAGGATGTTCTAAAAAGCTATTCAACCGTGTAAGTGTTGTCATTTAGTCAACTTAAATAAGGAAGGATTATCTGTTGAATGCACATAAAGGATGCTTTTATCACTTTTTTACTTGAACTTATTTTGGTCTATGGCGATAATGTGGACCACTACCCCATAACTGATTTTATTAGTATTTTACTTTGGGAGATATATCACAAATTATGTAGATAGCCTCTTTTTAATGAGTTTAGTTTTCTTTTTGAAATATTGAAAAAGAAATTCCTGTGTCCTAAGTTAATGATTAATATGTTTTATATTTCTTAAGATACTTCGCTTGTGGGTAGTGTTGTTGAAAGTCTCAAAACTTCTGGCTTGCTTGCATCTTCTTTGGGGTTGCAACTTCTTTGAGTGATTCAGGACAACCGTGGTAAGTACCAAGCAATTTGGATTTAGTGGATGTTATACTAGAAAAACTTTTCTGAGGGAGGGGAAGACAGGTAAAATATTTCACTTAATCAATCTTTATGAAACTTATAGGGACTTTCCAAATGGTCGGGCCCCACTTCAACACATGCTAGTTGAAGCCCTGCTAAAATCAGGATTGAACTGAGGAAATTGCTATCAGATGGATCACAATCAATTATATTGTTTACAAGAAAACGGGTGTAATGCATGAAAAGTTTGATGTGGAGCATTGTGGAGAATTTGGAGGTGGGGGTAAATATATAGCCCAGGTATGACTATACTCAATATTCATGGTTTATATAGATAAAAAAATTGCTTTTGGTATAGGGAAAATTTTGAGAAAAATATATTGAGTGATTGGAAGAAACTTGCCTGGTAAACTTTTCATAGATTTTTATTAGTCTTCTTATTTCAGATTGGAAAAAAAAATAATAAGTGATATATCTGCCTATTTTGCAATGCAGACTGGTTTTGGCTGGTCGAATGGAGTTGTGTTCGCATTCTTGGAGGAGTTTGGATGGCCTCAAGATCGGAGTATAAATTGCTGATGTGCTTAGAAATCAAAAGGTAGAAAATATTTGGTATTATTTGCATGTTTTAAAGTAGGGGTGGCAAAAAGATCCATTTGTCCACTATCCATCCAGTTCATCCAAGCATAAATCCATCCCATCCATCCATTACAAAAATAAATAAATTAATGGATTAGATCAATTGAACCATTTTATTTTGAGGATGGTTAGTGGATATCCACCATTCTTATAAATCCAATGGATCACAGCATGAAACAAAAAAAATCCAATGGATCGAATTTAGATGCCTACGTTGTTGAACCAATTTGGACGTTAATGCCAACGACAGAGAGAGTGAGTTGCAGGGCACATCGAAACAATGTTGAACCAATTGGGACATTTACGTTAATATATGAGTGGATTCAGCAAGTGTGTGTGTGTGTTAGTGAGTGAGTGATAGTGAGTGAGAGATCGAGATCGAGAGATCTCTAGAGAGGGGGAGGGGGAGAGAGGGAGATTATTTAATTTTTAAAATGACTTTTTTAAAATGGATTCAGCGAGTGAGTGAGAGGGGGAGGGGGAGAGAGGGACATTTACGTTAATATATGAGTGGATTCAGCGAGTGTGTGTGTTAGTGAGTGAGTGAGAGATCGAGAGAGAGAGATCTCTAGAGAGGGAGAGGGGGAAAGAGGGAGATTATTTAATTTTTTAAAATGACTTTTTTAAAATGGATTTTATTACGGATGGATCAGATTTTTTTTATATAATTTTTTAATGGATCATGATGGATTAATGAATTATTTTTAATCCATCCATCATAATCCGAATAAAAATTTATCCATTCCATCCATTTGCCACCCTTATTTTAAAGGAAGATGCAAGAATTTACTTATCCTATTGAAAAACTTGGATATAATTTAGACAACAGTATTTGTGAAATACTTGAATGAATTTTTTATTCATCATACTTGATATATATATATACACTAAATAGTAAATACAATTTACAATTTACAAGGAAATGAATGCTAAGTTAATTCCTAGGAACATAGTTAAGATCACACCGTCCGCACCGTCCACACCGTCCAACTAATTTTAACACTCCCTCTCAAGCTGGAGCATATAAATCAAATGCTCCAAGCTTGGAACAAATATTCTGAATTCTCGGTCCTCTTAGAGATTTTGTAAAGACGTCTGCCAGTTGATCATTAGAGCTAACAGATTATGTGACGACTTCTTTAGAAAGGACTTTTTCTTAGATAAAATGGCAATCAATCTCAATATGTTTAGTTCTCTCATGGAATACTGGATTGGAAGCTATATGGAGAGCTGCCTGGTTATTAGAGCTAACAGATTCTGTGACGACTTCTTTAGAAAGGACTTTTTCTTAGATAAAATGGCAATCGATCTCAATATGTTTAGTTCTCTCATGGAATACTGGATTGGAAGCTATATGGAGAGCTGCCTGGTTATCACGACATAACTTCATTTGTTGAGTATCTCCAAACTTCAATTCCTCAAGAAGTTGTTTAATCCAAATCAGCTCACACGTGGCTACAGACCTTGCAACAACATTTTGTTTCTTACTCTTCCACGAGACAAGATTTCCTCCAATAGACACACAATACCCTGAAGTGGAACGCCTATCAATGGGTGATCCTGCCCAATCTGCATCGCAAAATCCTACTATTTGAGTGCTTCCTTTGTCTTCATAAAGTAGTCCTTGTCCTGGAGTCTTTTTAATGTATCTCAGAATTCGAATTACTACATCCCAGTGATCATATGAGGAGACTGCATGAATTGACTCACCACTCCCACCGCAAAGGAAATATCTGGCCTTGTAATAGTGAGATAGATGAGCTTCCCAACCAATCTCCGATACCTTTCAGGATCAGAATAAGGCTCGCCCTGGTTGGGTAGCAATTTTTGATTCGGATCCATGGGACTATCAACTGGTCGACAATCTAACATACCAGTTTCTTTAAGTATGTCTAATGCATACTTCCTCTGTGAGATGATAATCCCATTCTTTGACTGACAAACTTCAATTCCAAGAAAATATTTCAATTTCCCCAAGTCCTTGGTCTAAAAATGGCTACATAAATGTTCCTTCAGCTGAGAAATTTTCTCCTGATCATTTCCTGTGATGACTATATCATCTACATAGACCACCAAGTAAACGCATCTATTTGGAGAGGTATAGCAATAAAAGACTGAATGATCTGCTTCACTACGTTTCATTCCAAAAGCTTGAATAACTGAACTGAATTTTCCAAACCAAGCTCGTGGAGACTGTTTCAGTCCATAGAGAGATCGTCGTAGCTTGCAAATCAAACCGGACTCCCCCTGAGCAACAAATCCAGGAGGTTGCTCCATATAAATCTCCTCTTCTAACTCTCCATGAAGAAATGCATTTTTAATATCCAACTGATATAATGGCCAACGACAAATGGCAGCCATGGCAAGAAATATTCGAACAGAAGTGATTTTGGCCACAAGGGAGAAAGTATCTCCATAATCAAGTCCATAAATCTGAGAGTAACCTTTGGCTACAAGCCGGGCTTTGAGCCGATCGATCTGTCCATTGGCCCCAACTTTAATAGCATATACCCATCGACAGCCAACGGGTTTCTTTCCCGGAGGAAGAGGAGTCAAGTCCCAAGTACCATTATGCTCCAAAGCTTGCATTTCATCAATCATGTGGCTTGTCGCCATCCTGGATGATCAAGTGCCTCACAAACATTTTTAGGAATGGAAACGGAAGATATTAGATGACACAAAAGAATAATAAGAAGGAGAGAGACGATGGTAACTTAAGAAGTTATAAATAGGATGAGGATTTTGAGTAGACCGAGTACCTTTCCTAAGAGCAATGAGCAAGTCAAGGTTTCCTTCAGTGCCTTCCAATTCTGTATTAAGAACTCGTGGACGACGATGATATATGATGGGTGACCTTTGAGATTGCTCGTGTGGGGGATCGTTAGGAATTTCTGTAGTCGAAACTGATTCCGACAAAGGAGAAGGTGATGGACCAAGATACGGAATCGGAAAGACTTCTTGAATAGTCTGAGACTCAACTGTGGATGGTGAGAAGTAAAACTTTTCTTCGAAGAACGTTACATCTGCACACATGAAATAACGATTCTGCACAGGGGAGTAACACTTGTAACCCTTCTGTAACCTGGAATATCCCAAAAAGAAACATTTGATGGCTCGTGCAGCAAGCTTATCAAGACCTGGAGACAAGTCATGAATAAAACAAGTGCATCCAAATATCCGTGGAGCGACATGAAATAGTGGCTCTTTAGGGAATAAAACGGAATGTGGTATTTTATGATCAAGAGAGGATGAAGGCATCTGATTAATTAAATAACATGCTGTCAAAACTGCATCACCCCAATGTCGGACAGGTACATTCGTATGGAGTAACAAGGTCCGAGTAGTTTCAACAAGATGTCTATTCTTCCTTTCAGCTATGCCATTCTGTTGAGGGGTATGAGGACAACTGGATTGATGGAGAATGCCCTGTGATGACAAAAAGGAAGAAAGAGCAGAAGAAAAGTATTCCTTTGCATTATCACTTCTAAGGATTTTTATTGTCTTACCAAATTGGGTTTTGACCTCATTAACGAAAGTAGTGAGAATAGAAGAAAGTTCAGATCGTTCTTTCATTAAGAAAACCCAAGTGCACCGAGAGAACTCATCAATAAAGGTAACGAAATATCGGAAACCATTAGAAGACACACGACTCGGTCCCTATATATCTGAATGGATAACTGAAAAGGGAGAATCAACTCGGCTTTCAACTTTGCTGGGAAAGGAAGAGCGAACATGCTTGCCTAGTTGACACGACTCACAGTTCAATGATGACATTTTTGCAAGATTCGGAACCATTTGCTTCAATTTTGACAAACTTGGATGGCCCAATCGTTCATGAAGAAGATTTGGAGGCTCGACTCCAGTACAACTTACAGAAGGAGCTGATTGGAGGTAATAAAGACCATGTGATTCATGTCCTACGCCAATCATCCGACCCGTACCACGTTCCTGTATAGTAAAAGAACCAACATCAAAAGTTACTGAGCAGTTTAGAGAGCGAGTAAGTTGACTAAGGGAGATCAAATTAAAAGGGCAACCAGGTATAAACAAAACAGATTTTAGAGTTATAGAAGGAGTGACTGAAACATGACCGATTCCTTTGGCGCTGACCTTAGAACCATCCGCAAGAGTAATGAAGTGAGGAAATTTAGGAGAAGATATGGAGGAGAATAAAGAACAATTACCAGCAATATGATCAGAGGCACCTGAATCAATTATCCAAAGATTTTGATTGTTACCGGATTGAGATATGAAGGCTGTGGAGTCATGAACACCAGTGGCAGTAGACCCATGAGATTGATGGGCAGCTTTCAATTGAAGATACTCTCGGTACTCGGCTTCGGAAAATTTTTCCTTGAACATTTCAGCATTGACTGACTTTTGAGGAAACCCATGAAGAGAGTAACAAGTATTATTAGTGTGACCCATTTGCTTGCAATATGTGCATTGAGGACGACCCATTCAAGCCAAAACAGACAAAGAGGCTGTGTTAACACCTGAGATTGTAAAGAGACCAGCGGCAGCAAGCAACAACCAGAAACAGGAACCAAAAAATCAGAGGAGACTAAAGGCAAGAGACCCACTTTCCAAACAACAGAAAAAGTGAATTTTGACCAGCTAGACAGAGGAGGTCGAGGCGAACGGTTCTGGGTGGTCGCGGTGGTTTTCCGGCGACCGGAGTGTGGCGCGTGAGTTATACGCGCCCGGAAGACGGCGGCGCGTGGATGCACGTGGCGTCGAGTGGCACTTTATCCGGCGACGTCGCTTGGTGGGAAGGCCGATCGGAGACTTGTGAGGCTATTTCCGACGATGGTGGAGACTGGGTTGGTAGAGACAGTGACTTTCAGAATGACTTTTGATCTTGAGAGGTGCTGTTTGGTTGGGACAGTTGAACCAGAGGCAGAAGACTTCGTAAAAGGATAAGATTTCTGCTGGACCAGAGGCAGAAACCTTCAAAGGACAAATGAACCTGCTCTTGATACCATATTGAAAAACTTGGACATAATTTAGACAACAGTATTTGTGAAATACTTGAATGAATTTTTTATTCATCATACTTCATATATATATATACACTAAATAGTAAATACAATCTACAATTTACAAGGAAATGAATGCTAAGTTAATTCCTAGGAACATAGTTAAGATCACACCGTCCGTACCGTCCACACCGTCCACACCGTCCAACTAATTCTAACATATCCTATTTGTGTAATAACAATAATATTCTCAAACCATTCTCATTACACCCATTACTTATTACTTATTATTAATAAAACAAGGAAAACACACTTCTCAAATCACTTTCTTTCTTTCCACAAAATCAAGTAAAGTCTAACTAAATGTGTTTTTAAAAAAAAGGCAAAATAGGTAAATTGGTCATATACATTTATTTTATTTTTCATATTGGTCCTGTAAGTTTTTTATTTTTAAAATTAGTGCTGCATGTTACATTCCGTTTTCACATTAGTCCTTTCCGTAAGTTTTGATCTGACGTGGCTATCATCTTAGTCCGACACATGGCATTTGATCTGACTCTGTTAGGTTAAAATTGACGGAAATGACTAACGTGAAAACGAAATGTAACGTATAGGACCAATATGAAAAATAAAATAAACTTATAGGACCAATCTACCTATTTTGCCAAAAAAAAAAACGAAGACAAAGGTGTGCCGACTATCATTTTCCTTTGTGCAAAGTGCTTGACAAAACCAGTTTGTGATATGTTTAAAGCGACTTGTTAATGCAATTGGTAATTGTAATGAGTTGATTTTACAAATGAATAATGGATTATTGAAAGACATTTACCATGTTCTAGCGGTTATGGGACAGGAAAAGGTGCTGCTAATTGCATCTTGGTTGGGTTAACAAGAAATGTTATAAGTGATTTTGTGGCAGGTTATAATTCATTTGTATGTAGATCTGTCCTCCCCGGCCTGTTTTGTGGTTCATGGTTAGTTGCACATACACCATGCTTGTTTGTTGCACATGCTGTGCTGTCTATACAAATATGTTACTAATTTAGTTTTCCTAATTCTATCATGCTTGGTATGTTTAGATGTTGGGAGGGGAACGGTACCTTTCTCTTTTTGTGGGAGTTCTGTAAAGGTAACTGTCTATAAGAAATTTGTTATAAATGGCATTTCAACATTTAGTGATCACACCTGTCTATAAGAAATTTGTTATAAATGGCATTTCAACATTTAGTGATTGTATATATGTGATCATACTACTGTGGCTTAACTTTAAAGTGATCTGATATGGGTTGTAATCTTTATAGAGGATGTAAAATATGATGGGAGGTAAGATTTGGTTTGAAAAGCTTCCTGGTATTACAAAGTTGGTGATCATAATGTTACTGTATGGAGATTAGAGGAATACAAAAGCAAACTAAGTAGAAAAAAATTATTTGGTACATGATCTTTAACTATACTAATTACTGGGTTATAAATTGGACTGGATGGGCAGATACTCATTTAAAAGCTGCAGATTAGTTACAGGAGGACAAGCTCATGATATTTTCCCTTCTATCTTATCAAAGTTGAAGTAGAAATTAAAAGGCTTCATCAGCTGAAAGCCACCGAGAGGAAATTAGAACAAGGTTGAGAAATGAATGCCAGCATGTGAAGAAGAGATTTGACTTTAAGGCTATAATTAGGTACTTAAAATGTAACATCATTTTATTTTTGGCTACGATTTCATTAATTCCATTGTTCAATTTTCCTTCCGAAGTTATTATTCATTCCAAGTCGTGGACTTGCTGCTCTTATTTTGTTTAGGGTTGTTTTTTGTGCAACAACAATCCTAATATATTGTAACTAAAAGAAAAGGCACGACCTTAGAGTGAAATAGCATTTACAATATCTGCTCCCTATTCATGATTGTGAAGGAATGACCCCATTCTATTGCCAGAATCAACAATTAACATCATCTTTACAAGAAAACATAATCTGAAAATGGATAGACCTGTTTCAATTTATATACTTATCAGGGCAGTGAGTTCTCCCGGTTCATCAGAACTAATTGTGGTGTCTTCATTTTGCATATATATAATATATACCATACTGACATAAATCCTAATGCAAGTGTAAAAAAAATTCTCAAAAGTGCCAAATGGTGTTGTCCTAGGCTTTGGGTGTTTCATGGGACTGCTAGCAGTTATACTGAACAAGGCTGGAGTTTCTTTAGGTTGGATGTACCTTGCAATGGGAGTTCTGATTGGCTCAGCAGTTCTTCCTATATTGCTTTTATGCTTTTTTGGAGAAGACCATATACAATTGGAGCCTTTCTTGGAACAATATTTGGTTGTTTTATAGGGGGATTATCACATGGTTGTTTGTTACAAAAATAGAGTATGGCCAAAACCTTGATACAGCTGGTAGGATTAATGCACCAATGCTTGCTGGAAAACTTGTGTCTATATTATTTAACATGTATATTATTTAGCATAGTATCATTGGTTCAACGATTTCATGCTATAGGAAAGATGCCTAAATACTGCAGGGTTGAAAGTCTTGCTTGGGACAATAGTTCAGATGCACATAATGAGACAAGAAATAAGATATATAGTGAGGCCTACCTCACAGATGAGTTTGGTCATTTCTGCCATAAAAATATGTTGAAGACAGGAAGCAAAATCCTTTTGGGATCGGTTCCAAACAACATCCTTATACTGACATTCTTTTACAAAATTCATATTTTGTTTATCTGTTATATAGGTTGTAATTTATAAAAAGATTGATTATAATAATTAATTAAAATGTGTACAAATTTTATTTAATTTTATGTGGACATTTGTTTATAAAATTAGACTGCTGCCTTTATTTTTTATTTTCTAACTAACAAACAATTTTTAAAAATTACGTAGTTTTTACATTGTCCCAATTATTGTTGTACTCCGTGCATCGCACGTGCAACTTACAGTCAAAAAAAAATTGAAAGAGTAAACACACAGAAGCTTCTGGTTCCCAAGGTTACCAACGTGCAAGAAGGAGAGAAGACTGGTTGAATACCTAAACGCATGGAGGAGCATGCAGTACGACAGACATTATTTGCCAATTTTGTTATTGGCCTACTGAGAGGAGAGGACAATTGTACACTTGGGGACCATTATTTTTTGTCAGTGGGGGCAAAAATATAGTCTAAAAATGTTTTAATAAAAAATATATTATAAATATGCTTAGGCGCTAAAAACCTGATAAAAAACAAATAAGATATAATGTTATTTGATTTCAATGTGTAGCCTAGCTTAGAAATGAGAAACAATTCACCAAGTAAAAAATAGAAGATTACAAAACTAATTCTCAATCTCACAAAATCTCCAATTATATTCAACGTGTCTCAGACAAAATACACAATATCATGACAAAAAGATTAAAATACCTAAAATTTTACAAATTACAATTGTCCTCTATACATTTTCATATTTTGAAAATGTTGTATGATTTTTTATTTTATTTTCAATTTTCAATACTATCAAAAATATTTTTCCATGTATATAACCAAACAATACCATTGGTCTCTCATACAATTGCAAATTTCATTCTTAGATATGATTGAGGAAGATTTGTGACGTGGAGGCAACATCTATTTTTATATGAGGACAAAAACAAATTATTAAATATATTATTTTAACAAAAAAATTGCTTAGTGGGGGCAAGTTTACCCCTCATTCCTAGGGATGACAATTTGGACCATATCCTATGGGTACTCGCAAAAAATACCCACAACGGATAGGGTAAATACACGCTTTATGGGTATGTATCCGGGGCTGGGTAATTATCCGCAAATAAGATAAGGTATGGGTATGGGTGCAGGTACAGGTACTCTAGTACCCACCCGCCCAGCACCCACACCTCTATATATATATATATATATATATATATATATATATTAGGGTATATAATTATATATAGTAGTGTATATAATTATAATTATATAATCATATATCAAATTTTAAGAATAAAATCATGTAAAAGTTTTAAACCTAGGGTTCACTAGTGTTTTTCCTTTTTCGGACTTAAAAGTTAATGAATTTATTGTTTTGGATGTTTTAGATGTTTTTTTATTTAGTTTAATACTTTGGTTTGTAATGTTTCATGAGTAGATTTGAAAGATTTTTGGATATTTTTTAATTGAGTTATAATGTTCTTTATATTATTTATTGTTTTTTCTTAGTTAAAGTGTGGGTAACGGGTGCGGGTGTGCATATTTAGGTACCCAGAGGGTATGAATAAGGATACTGAAATTGCTTCCACGTGTATGGGTTCGAGTATGGGTATTATTTTCAAACGCGGGTAGGGGAACGAGTACTACACTATCCTACCCATTGCCATCCCTACCCATTCCACTATTCATAGTTCCATATGTCTGGGTAATATTAATTTTTCCTATTTCAGTTATTTTTTTAGCTAAAAAACTATTTCATAGATAATCTATCATGTTTGGGTCTCTAGCTTAACTTCTAAAATAGCTTTTATTTTAAAAAAAAAAACTGCTTAAAGTCTTCTGAAAGATTTTAGCTTAAAATTGTTCTGATTTTATTATTTTTCATTCTCAAAACTTTTTTCCTTGATTACCCCAGTAAAACTAACTTTCAAACAAATATTATTAAATGTTGCATCAAAATTGATTATACATATAATCAATTATCATCATGGTCTAATTTTTTCAGTTTTCCTAAAACACTGCATATAATCAAATTGAAATGTGTGCTATCTGCTTGATCCTTTGGATGTTGGTTTGTCATGTTGCATATGCTAAATTCTTAATCTATTGGGATTTTTTTTTTACTAAAATGACTGATTCAACAATTATAATGGCTTTATATAATTGAAGCGCTGCTTGAGTAAAGGCAGCTTGAGTGATAAGTGACAACTTGGTTAACACTAAATGATTTTCTGGTCAAGTTATGAGGTGAAGAAGTATGAGGTACTGATATAGTGCATGTTTCAGATTCCTGGGCATGTTTTCTCCGTTTGCGTTCAACAAAATTGGGTTTGCAATGAGTGATACTGTTTGGGTAAAAAACTCAGTGAAAAAAAAGTGTGTTGGGGGAGTCCAAAACTGAGCTTAATGGAAGTAAAAATTTCTAGCTTTTCCGTTGAAAATAATTGATTCTAGATGTAGGATCCACAAAATTCTACATATTTACACCTCAAAAGTGATTTTACTTTATCATCCAAACAAAATCAATTCTTCTAAACCTAGTTTTAAAATACTGTTATCAAACAAAAATCAATTTTTTTAACATTGATTTTTTCAAAATCAATTCTTTCAAAATCAATTCTACCAAAATCAATTCTATCAAAATCTAAAACAAACGGACCCATAAGGTTGCAACCATTTTTTTCATACTTGCTCTTGCTATCACTTTATTTACCTGAAACTTCGGAGGATTTGGGTTTGCCTGATCATGCAGTCTCCTTTCAGGATCTCCTTAATCGAGAAACTTTGCAAATAAATTGTCATTGCAATCAGCTTGAGACACGGTACTCAAACATGCTGGTAAGTATGACAGGGTAAGGGTTAGTTAACCCAATTCTAATTCATTAACCTTTAAAATGATAACTTGCACATATCTTCAGTCAAAACCTGATCTTTATTCCTTTTCTTGCTTTAATATATCAGACAGGATTGTTAAGGTGTAGAAAGCGTTGGGGTGAAGAAAGCTTTGAGGCAAGCTTCAGGATCCAGATTCCGATTCTAACATATTGTCTCTGAATAATACATGTTTCTTTTAGAAGGAAATAGCCATAGGTTCGAGCATCCTTCATTTTTCTATTATATAGATGCTTGATAGTAGAATATGTAGGAAAATACTGTCTTTCTATTTTGAGAAAATGGAGATTGAAATTTTCTATTATATGGAAGCATTTTGACTGACATATCTATTTACAAAAGTTAATTGCATATTCTATTTCCTTAATATTATTTTATAATTTTACCATGATATACAATGGGTTTGAAATACTGTTACTAAAAGTTATATGTCAGAGTAAATAGTGTTTTCTCAATTTGTGGCTTTTTGGAATATAGAGTAATGCAATTATTTGCATTCTGAGAACATATTGTCTTTTGATAGTTGCTTTTCTAGGGTTTAGGTTGATTTTGTGTTGTGGTTATGATATTTGACTGTGTTTTGTTGGGTCTGGAATGACTTAAAATATTGTTTCGGTTTTGTACTTCTTTGCCATGTTAATAATGTGGACAATGTTAGTATATAAGTGAAGAGGCATTCTATTCATCCACATATTAAGCTAAATACCACTGAAAGAGAATGAGTTACAAGTGTTGTCTGAGTTCATTGGATTGTATTAAAGTAGTTGCTAATTTCTAATCCATCGAAGTAACAATTGTTGGAAATATTTTGTAGAAGTTGGACACACACAAATGTGTGCCAGCGTTGATTCCGACAGAAATGCCCATTATGGTGACGGAATGATTATAGATAATGATTAAAGAAATCTTAAAATAAAAAATCACAGCAAAGATTGATATTAAAGTAAGAAAAATATATATTAAAATAAACACAAACATGATGTGATACGATTGACAGATGATCGAGTCACTTAAGCATGTGGTCAGGTTTCGATTCCTGACTTATGTATACAGAAGACATTTGTTATGAGATGTCAGCTCCTTAAATGAATCTCAATACTTCGAGATCAGTCTCTGACTACTGGCCGATACCCGAGTAAAAAAAATAAAAAATCTTGCAACGAGCAATAATATTAATTAAATAATAAAAATAATAATAAAGTGAGACTACGCTTCTCAAAAATCAATGTCCTATGAGTCTAAATATGATTGGCAAACATTCTAGAAGTAAATCCATTTTATTTATTATTTAACACGTGTAACAATAGAGATCTCAATATTTAGTGACGAGGGGATGAAATATATGTTTGTTTAAATAAGACACAAGAAAAACTTATTTATTAATAATCCTCTATCTGAACTCAATTATAATTAAGTAAAATTAACTAAATTCATATTTATTAAAGAAGTTAGTTAATTTAGTTTAATTATTTTGATTTATGTAAAAAATGAGTTTATATTTGTACCAAAATATCATTATTTATACTATTAATTACTTCCTCCGGTCCTTATTATAAGAGGCAAATGACTATTTTTTTTGGTCCAAAATATAAGAGACATGCATGTGATTTGACAAATATTAAATGCTCATTTCCAATTTTACCCTTATTTATAATATGGTTTATATTTACGAAACAGTGCAGCTTTCAATACAAGTAGGATTGTTCATTAATTATTAGAAGGGGGTAATTTTGTAAATTTATATGAATATTAATTATAAATAGTTTATTTCAATGCATTTCCTTGGTCCGTGTGTTTTAGGGTTTTACCTCTTATATATAGGACCAGAGGGAGTATTTACAAATCCCAACTACATTTACTCCATATTCCACGAGCCATTCATGTACCTTACAAATTCCAACTATATTTGTGTATTTTCAAGGCATTCAATTTAATTCTATTAAAAGGGTATGTATGGAAAAATGGTCAAATATATCTTGGGTTTATAAAACACCCATTGTTTTGGAACAAAAACAAATAGCTAAAATTATCAAAGAAAAAGAACGGAGGGAGTAACTTTTTTTTAGAAAGTTAAAAAAAAAACTCTTTTTTGAGAAAAACTCTTTTTAATGGATAATTTGTGTGCATATGCGACTTACTAGACATTAATGCATTGTTATATATACTTAATATTTATTTATTAGTGTATGGACCCATGCAATGCATGAGGAACATACTACTTTTTTAGGATTTCATAAAAAATATGCAATTATTAATTTTACGTTTTTTTTAGGAATTATACAAAAAATTGATAGAAAATTCATTGTCTGAACCATCAATCAAAAAGTATACTAAATATTAACTTAATAACTTATAATACAAATAATGACTCTTAAGCATAAACATATAGTAAGTATATATTGTCTCATACCTCTCTTTGCTAAAAAAAAAAGTACTATTGTCTTGTAAATATGTACTTTAACATTTACATGTATGATACTGGTGGAATATCATAATATTTATACAATATTAAACGGTAGATATAAAACATGTTTACATCTTTTTAAAAAGAAATAAAGGAAGAATATTGTTATTTTAAAAAATATGTTTATTTGAAAATAAAATTTAACGATGATACAAAAAGATTATGTATATAACACATAAAAAAAATATATATAATTAATCAAAAAGATGATATCTCTTTCTTTTACTACCTTAGTATCGTACTTCTCTGATATTTAATAGTAAATATATATTTCTGAAGTAACAACTTCATTTCAAGCTAAGTAATAATTTCTCAATTTAATTTATTTAAACACTAATATCTAAACACAATGATTGTCTTAATGATATGATATTTTTTCTCACTTGAAAATCTATTTGATTTATTTCTCCATTTTCCCCATAGAAGTTAGCCATTTTTAGAAAATATATTTATTTATCACATTATTTTTTTCGTTTCTCTTCAAAATCTATTTGATTATTTCTCCTCGTTTCCCGTGCAAGTTAATCATTTTAAAAAAATAATTAACTATCATGTTATTATTTTTATTCTCTCTTGAAATTTTATTTGATTTATTTCTATTCATTTTCTTTGTTAAACATTTTTAATAAATGCATTCATATATTCATATTATTTTTTGTTCTCTCTTGAAAATATATTTGATTTTTTTCTTCTCTTTGTCCGGTGTAAGTTAACCATTTTTAAAAAATATATTTATCCATGATAATACTTTTTTCTTCTCTCTTGATATTCTATTTAATTTATTTCTCTACTTTTCCCCTTAAAGTTAACCATTTTTAGAAAATATTCTTATCTATCATATTATTTTCAATATTTGACATTTCTCACAATACCCAGGCATTCTATCTACTTCTGTCAACATCAATATTATGGTGTTTTTATTTTTTTAAAGCAAAATTATAAATTAACACTAACTATTTCTCCTTCCGCTATCTTAGCATGATACCTCATTGAACATTTAATACTATAAATATGTTTTCAAAGCTACATCTACATTTTAAGCTAATTAATTATTTTTCAATGTAATTGTTTTCAACACTAATGTTAAACTCTTCTCAATATCTTGGTAATCGAAATAAACTTTTATTTCTTTCTAAAAAATCTATTTGATTTATTTCTCCTTTTTTCCTGTGCAAGTTAACAACTTTTAGAAAATATATT
Source organism: Sophora flavescens (assembly GCA_030762895.1). Classification (NCBI taxonomy): domain Eukaryota; kingdom Viridiplantae; phylum Streptophyta; class Magnoliopsida; order Fabales; family Fabaceae; genus Sophora; species Sophora flavescens. Next base: position 56,104,986 of record CM061068.1, on the reverse strand, counting down.
TACCAATGATACCATTTTTTTTCTTCTGTCTTAAAAATCAATTTGATTTACAATAGATTTTTAACAGTGCAAGTTAACCATTTTTAGAAAGTATATATATCTATCATATCTATCATGAAAAAAAAACTGAAAAATATTTTGATTTTTTCCTCCTATTTTCCCGTGAAAGTTAAATTTTTTAGAAAATATATTTATCAATCATATTATTTTTTATTTCCTTTGATAAATAAATCCATTTGATTTGTTTCTTCTCTTTTCCTCGATCAAGCTAATCATTTAAAAAAAAAATTATTTATCTATCATATAATTATATTTATTTTCTCTTAAAAATTTATTTGATTTATTTCTCCCATTTTTTCATGCAAGGTAACCATTTAATATATATATATATATATATATATATATATATATATATATATATATATATATATATATATCATATTGTTTTTTCATTCTCTATTCAAAGTCTATTTGATTAACATGCTTAGGGAGTCAATAAAAAAAAGGAACAAAAATTACTTTTGTGAAAGGAAATTATTTCATCGAAATAAAATTATTTGAAAGAGAAAAATTATAAATTTAATTTCCACTGTTAAAGAAATTAAACAAACTTGTTTTATGGACATTAAATAATAATAATAATTAATAAAAAACAACTAAAATATTCTTATTAGTCCTAAAAAAACTAAAATATTCTTATTTAAAATTGATGAATTAAATATTTAATTTTAATTGATCTAATTATAAGTATGATTAAATAATTGATTTTTTTTAGAGAATTAAATTATTGTTGTTTGGTAAAAGAACATGGTCTAAGAATTTAAAAAGGGTAACACTGAACTCCAATTAAAGAAAATGTATGCAAAGACTCTCATTCTCCAATTTAGCAATTACAATTCAATAATTGATATTTAAAGAAATAAAGATATAAATCCAATCACAAATTGATATCAATTCATATAAATGTTAATCAAATTGTAACCTTTCATTCAAATCATTATTCCGAATTATTTAAATTTAAATTTGGAACGATAATCATTTAATTTCCAATATGGAACAATAATATATCATTTAAAATAATCATTTAAACCGATTATAATAAATGTCACTGTTTATTTATATATATATACACCTCCAATAATATGATGAAACTTATACTAACATTTTTTGGGGTCTCTCAACCTTCCCTCTACTCCTCTTTTTTTTTTCTTTCTTTCTCATCCACTGAAAGAGGTTTTTTTCACATAGATATGATTTTTCTTTCGTGTTTTCATCGTCTCTGCGTGCGGCGGTGTTTTGTTGGTCGTCTTGTTGCGGCGTCGTTTGGTTTCCTGTCTTGTTGTGGGGTTCGTTTGATTCAGATTGACAGATCAGCTTCGATCCATTACAAATTCAATCAAGACTTATGCGTCAAAGCTACAGATCCGAAGGCATGAGTATTCCGGTCACTTTGATTTTGTCGCATTTGTAGGCATTTTACCGTGATATGCTATTAACCCGGGTGCTGTTGTGAGTTCGTTCGCATATTCATCCTTTTCGGATTTTACCAATTTGAATGAATGGATATCTTTTTTTAGTAAAAAAATATATATGATGAAACCTTTTGTTTCTAAATTGGTATTTAATTTCTAATCAAAACAAATTAATATATCATTATAAAAAAATTCTAGACAATAAACATTTATATAAACATAAATATTTTCCTAATAAAATCAATTTAAAAGATTTTTACATTTTCAGAAAGTAAATTTAATTAAAGGCATATCATTTTAATATATAGTAAAATTTATTAAATAGAAACTTTGAAAATGAAACCTTTTTATTTTGAAATTGTAATCCTACTCTAAATATCACATATAGAATATTATTATACGTATTTTTAAGAATAAAACTTTTATTAACATTTTCAAAATAAAACATAAAATATGATTTTTTTTTTATGAAAGTTAAACAAATATTTCTTTTATTTTTTTGCATTAATGTATATGTTTAGCATATATAAAAGTAGTTACTTATAAATTATTGGAGTTGGTTTATTAAATTTACTTATTATTTAGAAAAACATAGAAATGTTTAACACCTCTTAAAACAATATTAATTGAAGGAATCAAAATATTTATTTATCATTTAATTTTTTCCTTCTAGTGGTGAAGTCATATTTTATCGCAATTTCAATGCTTCATAAATATTGGAAAGATAAAGAAAGAGGGAAAAGATCAAATATTTCAAAGTAAAAAAAAAAAGTCATCTGATTTATCTTCATAACCGTTGTATTAATCTTCTTCGCATTCTTCAAAAAAATGAAAAGGGAAGGGACCCTCGCCTTTTAAAGATTTGGGAAACTCTCACTTTTCAGGATCATTAAAATACAAAAATAAACATGTCAAGCCTTGCTTAACTTGATTTCGAAGAGGGTATAGACTGAAGCTACAAACCAGGCACGCTATATAACATGAATTTGGTCCTGCTTTTTAATGGATATATTGATATTGATATATTGATTCACCTTACACATTTAATTATCATTATTATCATTTATATATTGATTCAGCCTATACGATGATGATTTGATTGCATTCGATTTCAATGGTGATTTGATCCCAAGAAATCAAATTAATGTTGACAGAGGTAATAAGTATTAAAATCAAAATATGATCCATATAACAAGTAATTAATGAGCAGGAATTCTGTGTATCGTGAGAGTGACATGTGTACTGTTTCTCTTGAAACTCTGTAATTGAACGTCACGTGTAAAAAATGCCCTATGTAGAATCGTCTGACATTTTCTTATGTATATATTATAGATACCAAAAATTTATATCTAATTGCAATAAACAAAAATTTAAATAAATTAAATTTTTCAACAAGCAACAATATTAAATAAAACAAATAACAGTCTGCACGGGTTGACTTACTACTTACTACTTACTACTTACTACTTGTGCAGATGCCCTGCAATACAACTCCCAGTGTACGCAGATGGACGGGTGCCTGCCCATTATGAGGGAGCAAATCAGCACTGTGTGAGACAAAAGCAAAGCACTATTGTTTGGGAAAATTGAGAAAAAAACAGCAAAAAGAAGGCATCCTTGCTTTGTTGCTTATACTTAAAAATGGAAAAAACGGTCCGACAAAAGCAAATAAGACAAAAGGCTTCTTTCTTTTTCAAAACCAGCTGCAGGTTTGTAAGATCATGCGCGTGGCTGAACGCATTTTGCTTGTGCATTTAGTGCAAAAAAATACCCTTTGGTACCATACTGGGTAGTGCTATACAATGGTTATTTGTTTTTTTTTTGTTTGCAAACATAATGGTTCAGTTTTTTTTATTTATTGAATAATGGTTATTAATTAGATATTCAACGGTAAGGATCGACTAGGCCAGATCACTCATCGGGGGACCTATGACCTAATTTATTTAAAGTCTATCACGGCCTAACCTATTTAGTAAAAATGTCAGGTCAATATTTTTAAAAAACCTATATAGCTAAAGAGATCAGACCCAAGGCTTTAAAAAAACTCTATTAGACCTGTTAGGCCAGCTTATCTAACACATAAACACACACACACACACACATATATATATATATATATATATATATATATATATATATATATATATACATTATAATATATTATTATATTATTAATAATATTCGAAAGTAAAGCTTATGGGCCAATTTAATTGTAGTGACCTACATGCCTATTTATTTGTGAAGGCCTAGTGAACTATTTATCAGCATAGGTCTATGACCTATTTATAAGTGAAGGCATAGTTAAAGATCTTGTTGATAAGTAGGCTTTTAAATAGGCTTTAAGGTCAGATCAGATTTTGAAGTAGGCTAGACTCAGGCTTTAACAGTTGGCTATATCAGGCCAATAGACCAGGCTCATGCCTCGAGATTAAAATACAGGCCAGGTTCAAGCTTATCAGGACGTAGCTCGGCCCAACTTATTCCCACCCATATTCAATACATGCCTTCAAGATTATTATTTTTTACTATATTTTATCTATTTATTTTATGAGTAAAAGTCCAAATTGGTCGGTGAAAAAAATCACGAGACCACTTTTGGCCCATGAAAAGAAATAAATTAATCATTTGGTCATCAAATTTATAAACGTGGGACATGTTAGTCCCTCGTATCAGGTTCAACGTCCGTTTGCTTGCCTACGTGTCCCCTTAACCATCATTCCTAACCCGTCGATGGTCGTGCATTCATAAATTTTGATCGGACATAAATTTTAATTTGTTTCATAAATATAAAAAAAAATATGATACTTTTAATTATCATTATTGTCATTTATATATTGATTCAGCCTATACGATGATGATTTGATTGCATTTGATTTCAATGGTGATTTGATCCCAAGAAATCAAATTAATGATGATAGAGGTAATAAGTATCAAAATCAAAATATGATCCATATAATAGGTAATTAATGAGCCGGAATTCTCTTGAAACTGTGATTGAACGTCATGGGTAAAAATTGCTCTATATAGAATGTCTAACATTCACTTACGTATATATTATAGATATCAAAAATTTATATCTAATTGCAATAAACAAAAATTTATTAGAGTTGGCGCAAAATACGTGATTCTAAGTGATTGTCTTAGAGGATAATTACAGATATGTGGGATAATATACATTAATTACAGATATGCATGATTAAGTACAGATATGCAAGTTGATTCTCTCATTATACTAATTACTTAGGTAGCTTATTAACCTTCACGTAAATAATAAAACTGGCGCGGGAGAGAGTCTTGCACAGTTGGTTGATTTTCTTTGGTACATTACGATAGGAGTATAGAAGATATGCAATTATGATGGAGATTCCAATTAAAAGCTATTTAAACAATTCAAAAAAATTCAAAATATTTACACACACGTTCCTTTAAAATCAAGGAGACTATCTTGTTCTACAAGGAGCCCTTTCGTTGATTTTCATTGGAACAGTACTGCAGAAGCCCTCAGCTTCTTTTTCGTTGGCACAATATAGAAGAAGCAACGAGCACCCAGCACCTACCAAAGCTGATTTGAAAGATGAAGAAGGAAGATAAATTGATTCGCACTATTAAAGAATGGTGCTACGCTAATGATTGGTCTGAGACACTTCCACCTCCTACACGTGAAGTGAAGAAATGGGTGAAGGTAACATTTACTTTTTAGCATTACAAATTTCAGCAGTTCTTCTTTCTGTTAAGACCTGTGGTTAAGATTTTAGATCCTCTCATGGATTTGAAAGACCTGTGCTCACTCAATGTGAATGAAAAAAGGAACTAAAAATAACTGATGAGATCAACAACGTGGGGTAAAAACCAAGGGAGAAGAAAAGGGAGAGAAAAAAATAAAAAAAGTCATGGCAATAGACGTCGGGTTAAGCCATTGAGGTCTCATGCTATTTATTACAATTGTAACAGGGTATTAAACTGAATATGCATATTTTCTTATTGACAATGAAAGTGTACATGTGTTTATATAGCTGTAGAATAGCCAAGAAGCAATAAGGCAAATAAGGCTTTCTATCTAACAGCTTTGACAGGAAATAAAATTAACTAACAAATTGAGATTACAAAAGCTCTTAACTATTATCACATAACTGACTGATTTAACTAATAACTAATTATGATGTGTTATCTAATAATGTTTACTCTGACACTGCTCTGTATAAGACACAAGGAGTGCCAAGGACCAGAGAAGAGATACACCATAGATAGAGAACCAATAAGAAAAAACACCAATCCCATAGCAAGATTGGCTATGACAACAAAACCCCAACCAACTGGAATGAACCACGAGATAACATCGCATATAATAAACCTTGTGTATTGGAGTTTTTGAATTTGTTTTTGAAAATTTTCCATCTTCTTTCTCGTTAAGCCTTATATCTGATGCAAATTAATTTTAATTGTTCTTCTTGTTTTGTTTTGGTAATTTTCCATCTTTTAAGTATTCAGTGTTTAATTCTTCTTCCCATTGTTTGTGTATGCAGATACAAAGTAAAGTTATCAAGGATGTGAATCAGAGACCTTATTTTCATACTTTATACTATCAGCTAATTTCTTCCAAATTTTCGAAGAGTAGCTTATGCACAATAATAGAACAGGTTCAACATTTGCTTCTCCTTGCTTTTACCTGTATTGGACCTTTTGTTAATGCATTTCTTTTTTCCCTTGATGGTTCAGGAACTTACGGAATATGAACAAAATAGCTTTAGAAACCCCAAATTTTGTGGGGAAATGCAAATAGAAATCACAGACATCCTCTACATTTATACTACCCCAGATTATCGTTTTCAAAAGGCAAAAACTATGATCAGAAAAGCAAAAACTTTATGGTTTAGCAGTTGCATAGGTGGTCTCAGGGACTACATTCACTGTCTCTCAAGAGCAATATCTATTATGGTAAACCTGTCATTTCTTCTTGTGTTTCCCTATCTCTATTATCTATAAAGCACTATATATTATAGATGTATATGCTATTAATATGAAGTAAGTCCACTTCAACAGGATGATATTTCTGCTGCGAAGTGTGGCGAATCAGCTGATTCAATTCATCGCCAGTTATGTGTGGCACATTGCATGCGTGCACTTTGCAAACAAGAAGCTAAACCTTGTTCAAAGGTATGTTGATAATTTCCACTTTGTCGTCATTGACGTATTGTTTGCTCTCTTTTATTTATGTTTTCTTATTATTTATCATTTTAAAGAAGGTTTTTCTTTCTCCTAACTATTTATAATTATATCTTCATTCTTCACTTTATCTCAATAAATTTCTTTATTTTATTAGAAAAAAAAAACTTATCTTGGTTTGTACATTAAGCAGCAAATCTTTAAAGATATCAAGATTGCATTGGATCTATGGCATAAAATATATAGTGCAGATAGCTTTGAGGAGAAGGAACTTTGTGCATTACCCAACACTGTTATGATCCTTCTTTACAACATAGTTGATTTATTACAAATAAAGGTCTCTTTTTTTTTTGTGCCTTGAATAATCTTGGTTTTTATAGTGCCTACATGAGATTGATAGTGACAGTCTTTTGGTTTCAATGACATTTCTTCAGGGTTTCATGGAACTCTCCAACGATGCATGTCAACTTGTCATTGAAATATTTAAATTGAGGAGTGTCCGAAATGATAAATGGTTGAGTTTATTGTGGGAAAGTAGAAGGCTTAATCATGCTCTCTGTTTTTCGCCTGTGGATCAATTCTGGATAAATTCTTTCAAGGGAAACCAGTCAAAAATGACAGAGTTCCTTTCTCAAACAAACATCACAGCTGATGAAGTCTACAAAATGGCAACGGGTCATCCTTCTACATCTTTTGTTGGGCAACTTTACCTCGACTTGAGTAGAAGACTCGTTGCTCAAGGGCAATTAAAAGAAGTAAGAAGCAATGGTTATCTAGTATCTCTTTCTCCATCTTCATGGCTTTGACCTTACATTGTTTTCCTACTTATAATATCTATTTTTTTCTTTTTTTACTTATTAGGCTCTTTTACATGCAAAAAAAGCCCGTGATTTTTATCTCAAAGAGTTCCGTACAATGTGGGAAATCAAGACATCAGATGAAGGACAGAATTACACATCAATTGTGAAGGAGTTTCTCCTTGTTGACTCGTCAAACGACTTTGAAGCCGATTATATTAGTCCATGGAAAACTATGCAATTTTATCTTGAAGCCATTCATCAGATAGCTATCGTTTATGAAATGATCGGAGATGGAGATAATGCTTTAAGTCTTCTCAAATGGGGGAAACATATATCCTGTTTACATCATTTTCCTTTGTTTATGGTGGTTTTCTCTTCACTCTTAGGTATAGTTGTAGCCTTTGCCTCTGATTGATAAGTTTTCATTGTTTGATTGATATAAAATTGATTGGCCATTTTTGTGGTGGTGTGATTCACTAGGAAAACTATACATTAAAATGGGAGAAAGTGATACAGCAATAGAGGAGCTTGAATATGCTTTGAAGATTTTCAAAGATAACCAGAAATCACTGGGATGCTTTAAGTGTAAATCAATACTCTTTCTTACTCTGTGGGAGTATCTCGGAGATTTGACCAAATCCGTGGAGGAGACAAAAGAACATTACAAGACAGCTCTCAATGTATTCAATCGTTCTGAATGGAAAGACCTTCATAGCTTCCCCGAAGATGGCAGTGATGCAATCCGATATGAAGTTATGGAACAAAAGTCACCACAAGATTTCATAAATCTTAAATGGGAATCTGTTCAAAGGCAACTTCAAATGGAGCTACACACTCGATTAGGTATGAGCCATGCATTTATTTATTTATGGCATGGATTTATTTGCTTCTTTCTTTTTTCTAATATGATTGTTCATTGACAGTGAAATGCTCTGCACATACTGATCAAGTTGATGAAGCATGCCATTTTCTCCTAAGAAGCATAAGTATTTTAGTTGGCAGAAACTCGTTCAGCAACACTCTTAGCTCCAATTCCATAGATTTCTTTGGCAGCTTTGTTGCAACGGAGATCTCAGGAGATACATTTGCTATACAACGGGCAGAGATAATTTATGACATTTGCTGGTATTCTTTGAAGTACTACCGTCGTGAGTTTACGAGGTATTTGTGCTAACTAGTAGGTTTCATATACCGAGGTCTCTGTGACCTACTTTCCAATTGATAAGAAAACATATTTATAGGCAAGCATTGGCATTGACATACAAAACGCACTTTGTCGATAGCTCATCTCTTAGTTAAGCGATAATGTAGTTGTAACTTACTAACTGGCAATGTATATAGCACTTCACGATGCACTTTCTGATAATGTTTGGATCTTTCGAATAAATGTGCTTGCTTAAGTGCTTAACAAGGAGTATCCTCTATATTGTAATAATGAAGTCTTAGTTATAAACGGCTTTCCCTTGAGATTGTTGTTGAGATATTATAATTATATGGAATGTTCTATATTTTTATCACTTTTCCTGCATGCTCACTTTTCCATATATTGTGACCGAGGAAAAGATCCTCTAAGTGCAAGGTGTAGTTTATGAAGAAAGTGCATAGTTGATAGTTGTTGACAGAAAATTAGTGGATCAAATTCTGATAACAGAAAAGCACCTGAATATTGTGTAGAATTGTTGATTTTTGAGAATCCACTTCCTTAATTTTCTTAACAGCCAGATCCATTATGATCTTATGGAAATCTTTATTGGATTGAAAATATTTGCTTTATTGCACTCCTACATTATAAAGTTTTAGTTATGTTGCTGCTTTGGAAACCTATAGTAACTTTCATATACTTTGGTCATTTTGGTTTTTCCTTACAGGAAACTTTTCTGTAATCTATCTTCCATCAAGTTTGAAGACCTGGCTTCTTGGTTAACAACAGCCTTTGTACTTTCTCGTGATGTTCCTAAAGTTTTTCTAAAGGTCACACTCTCTATCTTCATGTTATTATTTGTGACAATTTTTGCTTAATTAGTTTAATTTTTTTATTGGGTATAGTTTCACAATTATGAACACCTTAGCTGTTGTTATTTGTCCCGACATCTATCAAAAGCTTATCTAAGACAATTTTTGCTTAATTGGTTTAATTTTTTAATTAGCTATAGTTTCATAATTTTGAACACCTTAGCTGTTGTTAATTGTCTTGACAGCTTTCAAAGCATGAAACAAAGTTGAATCTGAAGAACATATAACTTGGACCTCTAGAACTCTCTGTTGTGGTAGCTTAAATACACATTCCATATATGTAAGACTCTACTACTATCTACTCTCTTTCATGTTGATAATTGAAACTTGAGTACAAGTTTCCAACATAGCAATACACATTGGTTTGTATAAAGTATCCAGTTTCTGAGAATATAGAGAAATTCAAAATTTAAGAACATCGGAAATTTGATACAATAGGTTGTGGCATACTTGAGCTATTGTCTGTAATGGACTTGCTGACTTACCTTTGTTTTATGGAGGGCAAATTCATGTAAAGCAGCTTAATCCCGACTCTAGGCTTTTTGATCTCTTCTTTCGCTACTATTCTCTTATAAATCGATCGGGTTATGACCTTAATATGATGATGATACTGCAACAGGTGTCTAAATTACTCGCTGTGATGTATGCTGTTTCTAGCTCGAGCCAGAAACTTTCGTTGTCATCTCTCAGCAAAGATTTGGGTGAAAATTATTGGTCTTTATATTTTCACCAAGCTTCAATTGGAACTCATTTTACTAACAAGTTTCATTTGCATTTAACCGAGACATACAAGGTACAATCCCTTGTTGATGTTGGGGCATATCTTCATGTTTATAAATAATATGGAATTTTGTCTATGGATTTTACAATAAACATCGACTCTTGGGGAAAAAAACTGATTGTTGGTTTGGCAGTTAGGAGGTTTCTCTTGTGAATTTGTGCACTTGTTGTTTTGCATACTTTTATGAAGTTTGTCTTTAGCTGTCATTTTTCTTCATCTTTTGTTTTTTACTGTTCCATAATTATTTTTAAAATCAAATATGGAATATGTATTTTTATGCTGTTTAGTAACTCAAATGCACCTTCGATTTCTTGCTTCTTGTTCAGTGTTGTATGCTGCTTTTGTGGTATATGACAAGCACATTCCATTAAATGTTCATTAGTTCAATTTCAGGGTCAATGTGATACTGGATCCTTTCCCATCAAAGAAGACACATACAACTCATTAGGGTGACAGTTATTCTTAATGCATAATAAAACAAAAAATCAATTCATATACAGTCCTAGGCAATGCTCTCATATGTGTTGCTTCCTATTGCAGGCTTGTGCCTAAGGAAACAAAAGATCTTTTAAAACATGTGAAAAATTTTTTGGTTGGCCTGTCGTCAACAACAATTATAAACATAAGTTTACTTGGATGTGATTACACCAGTTTGCTGCAAGAATTGCCGCTTCCTTATCCTCATCATACACATGTTAAAGCATGCATGCTTGTATCAAGACTGACTTTTGAGACAGAACCTGTTGTGGTTCTATTACCAGTGGAATCTATTTCAGAAGGTATATAGCTCCCGTAGGTACATATGTACTAAATATAAGTATTAACCTTATGATATTTAACAAGCTAATTTACAACTTTTCATCACCTGTTACAGATGAGAGTGATCTGAGGTATGAGAAACCCAGTAAAGACTGGTTTTGTCCAAGTGGTTTTACAGTGGTTGATGAGACTCTCCCAGAATTTAATAGAATTATTGAAGAGGATTACATTTTAAGATACTTGTGCCTGAAAACGTGCCTTGAGGAACGTTTTGAGAAACTGCTTGAGGAACGTTTTGAGAAACTGCTGAGGTATACTTCATGAGTCAATATGCAAATTTTGATTTAAGAATACATCATGCTTATTTTCTTCAAGGTTGATCAGCTTGTACTCAATGTGACACTCACTTTATCTATCTTTTTTTATTAAGGGACTTAAAATTTAAAATAGCGCTATGTACAATGACATGGTAGAGGTTTTAAATTTCAAGAAACTAATTGTTATTTCTCTTTGTACTATTTTTATACCTTACCAGGAACCTTGAAGATTGTTGGTTTGGTCCATGGAAATGCTTGCTTCTTGGAGAATGGCTGAATTGCAAAAAAGTTGACTTAGTGCTTAAAAATCTTGTGGAAAGTATAAGATTTAAATGCAAATCAAATGTAAATGAGGGTCTTCTTAAGATTATTCTTGGAGGCTCCGCATTTTTTTGTGAAGGAAAAACATTTATTTCACAACTGTGCTCCAAGAAATGCTATATAGCAAAAATAGGCTATGTTGATGAAGCACATAGTGGGATATTGTTAAATGCAGCTGATAAGCGTGCATCTAAGGCTGCTTTCAAACTACTAGAGAATGCAATCAATGAGCTGGAAGTGGATGATTTTGTGAATAGAGAGCCTGTAATTCTTGTGTTGGATTATGAGGTGCAGGTAAATGAATTGTTTCTGACTTGCTTATCATGTAGTTATGAAATAACTTTAAGCATTAAGTTGTACTATTTGGATGATTTGGAATACATCATTTAGTGAGATATGATACAAGAAATTAATAAAATGCTTCTACATTTTTACATTCATTTCAACCTTCAATGTAAAAATGAGTGTTGGGATTTATTTTTTTTTCATATCATCAATCGATATATGTGCTATATAAATGACATTCAAAGCAGTAGTGCTTTTAACATATATAATCAGATTTTATTTGGTGTATTTTTACTTTAACATGTGGTCTTATGTGTTTTTAGCCTATCAATATTCAATACCGACTGACTTCAATAACGAGCTCTATTGCCATGACAGATGCTTCCTTGGGAAAGTTTGCCCATAGCAAGGAAGCAATAAATTTATCGGATGCCTTCAGTTAGCAGCATCTTTGATGTTCTTTATAAAGGGAGCAACCGTAAGGAGCAAGTGGAAAGAAAATTAGTGCCCTTTCCTTCGATAGATCCTTACGATGCTTTCTATTTAATAGATCCTGAACTAGATTATAAAAGTTATGAGAATTATGATCTGCTGAAACTTTTCAGAAGTCTACATCTTGAGGTATTTTATATGTTTGAATTTGATAAGAATACAAGGGAAGAAATGTTACAAATTGTTTTATATACAAGTCCAATAAATATTTATGTATTCTTTTTTCATTTTGTTACTTTACAGGGGAAGGTATGTTCTAGGCCCACCGTCAAAGAAATGGTTTCTGCATTGGAAAATCACCAACTTTTTATATACTTTGGCCATGGTTGTGGTAAGCTTAAACTATCTAATCTAATATAATATATTTGTTATTCCCTGTGGATTCTATATTTATAAAGGTTTGTCTTCACAGGATCACAGTACATTCCCTGCGAGGAGATTGAGGAACTAGAGAAATGTCCTGCTGCGTTTCTATTGGGATGTAGTAGCAGTGCCTTGATCTCACAAGGGAGCTATGCTCCAATATGTACTCCCCTGTCATATCTGCTGGCTGGTTCTCCAGCCATCATTGGTCACCTGTGGCATGTGTTGGACCATGAAGCAGGTAGATTTGGCTTCGCTATTTTTAAAGCATCGTTGGAAAACATATCAAATCCGTGCTTGCAATGCAACTCTGCCAACTCATTATCAGAAGAGTTTGAGGAGAAGGATTCACCTAAGAACAACTGTTGCCACAGAATTGGGGCTTTCATGCCACAGGCACGTGAAGCTTGCTTACATTTCTTGACCGGGGCATCTGCAGTATGCTATGGTCTTCCTGCCACAGTTTGTAGGAAAAAGGACATCGAGTCTCACCAGCCCAATAAGCACACTAAATTCGACTAATGAGGCATTTGAGATTTATTATTTTTACCTTTACACTTTGTTTGGATGCCCAAAGAAACAGGAAAGAGAGAAGAGAAATAGGGAGAAAAAAAATTTGTGTGTTGTATAGATGAATAGAAATAGGAAACACCTCTTGTTTAAGTAGACATCAGTAAGTAATGACAGTTTTTTTTATAATTTGGTTTCTGTGGACTAAGATGTAAATTTCACTTTTAAAGCTGTTAGAAGAATTTATCCCACTGCTCCTGAATCTATGGTTTTGAAATCATCAGATCAGATGTTATCCTTAGCTTTGATGGGGGTTGATATTGCCAATGATGGAACAGGTGAGTGGTTATGTTTCAGTTTCTTTATACATTTATGTATGCTATGTAGTTTATGTTTGTTTAGCTACTTGAAAAAATCTTTTGACAGGACTTATCATTTTCCTATTTGACATCAACTATGATAGAAAGAAAGCAATACTAAACTTGTGACCTCTTCTATATTCTTCTATCTAGAATACCTTTTCCTTTCAAAATATCCTACACTGCTTTTATAAACATAATGTCCCTCAAGAAGAAACTATCTCAGTTTCCAATATACTGAGTTTTGATATTTAAAATGATATTCACAATTGTTCAGATTGATGTTACTTGCTATATGCCAGGATCACAATTGTCTTCCCTGCTCTTAGTGTTAGCCATAGCATTCCCAATGTTGTTACTTATTACCACTCAGATATCATATTTTGCTTAGAGAAGTATGTAAAACACACAAAACAATATATATAAAAAAAATGCTTCATTCTGGTGAAAACATTAAAATACAAAAGGCCTCTCTTTAGTCTATGATTTATAGTTAAAGAAAAGAAATCTAGTGATTACATGGCTGTTATACATTTCCAATTATGAAAAAAGTGTCCCCAATATATATATATATAATATGTAAAAATGGAATTGGGTTAACCCCTGAACTTATAGAGTGAAGACCGCCTGCAAGGCCTTAAATGTCAACTTAGCCAATTCAAAAATGAGCATTATACCATATCCTAACAAAAACTATGCAGAATCAGTAGCAAACACGAAATAGAATGAGCAGTCTGGCTAAAAGAATATCAGTTCCAACTCAAATTTCATTTTTTATAATCCTTTAAATGTTAAATAATCATCTTTACTTCAGGTGAGTTATACCTCATTGAAACTCGTTCCCTCATAATTAGCAGGCTATATGAAAGTTTGATAGAAAATGCAGAAGAAGAAGAAGGAAAAAAAAACTGCACTAAGGAACCACTATGATATACTCATGAAACCAGCAAGGAGTTAGGCTAAAACCCCTTTTCTTTGAGGCTGTTTGGGTTGTTGAATTCTAAGCATCGAAGTCTAAAACTTTTCACCTCATCAAAGCACATTCTTAGCTCACCAAACCTTTGATTTAAACCCTTAAACTCGGATTTTATCTCAAGTGTACAGAAGCACCATTTTAGTCATGCAAAGTGTTCCTATACTTCCATTTTGGTTTAACCACATCACACACAAGTTAACATGTTAGCATAAAAGAAACCTTCATATAACAGTATCTTGAAGGCAATTAAGCAGCAATTCCATCAAGTAAAACACACCAACACACATGTTAAGCATATACTTACACCTAGATATAATCATTTAAATTTTTCCCTTTTTAGGCTTCATCAAAACTTCCAATTTTTTTTTTTTGCACCTTATTATAATATCTATAATACTCAAGATCAAAACGTGCAGCATACAAATGTTGAATGAGTATCTATCGAAAATGGCAGATAAACTTAGAGAGAGACAGCTAAAGAATGTAAAACACTGAAACATGAAATTTATCATTTACCTGTTTTCAGATCCCATAAATATAGTATAGAATATTCGCTTAGCAAATTAACTGTTGTCTGTAGGATATTGTCCATCTTTATAGTTTCCTATTCGTACTGCATCAGCTTTAACTTGTTCATCCCCATTTGCGATTTCTGCAACCAAATATGAATCACTAACCAATGATATCTGAAGTTCTGAACTCCAAAATTTGGATTTGTAAGGTAAATTATAGCTGCCTATTCCATCTCTCCACATTTTAAAAAAATTTAAAAGGAAAAAAAGGGCAAATAGCCCGTCTCAATTTTACTATTAACCATGATTTGACAGTTTAGTTACTTTGCAAGAAGTTTACTCCAAACTAATAAAAAGACACTACGTTCAATAATCAAACATTTGTAGGACTTCTAATAAAGGAAATATGAAGACTCAGGTCCACTTCTCCAACTAATTCAGTTGCAAGTCAATTATACATGACCTCTTAACTACCTTCACACAGCTGATACTTAACAGAAGCTAGACTACTGATCTCTTGAACCATTTGTTTATTCCTAAATAAGCAGTCGTATGATGGTATACACAATTACAGAGCTTCTATATACTGTCATTACTAGTTGAGTGGAAATAGAAACTTTAAAGGTATACCACAATCGAACAACACTTTTCATCGCATTTGAACACACCTTTCACAACCAGCTGGCACATGCACCCAACAATCGCAAAGAACAGAGGAACCATGTCGCTCCACCGAGAAAGAGGAAGCAGAAAACCGGATGCTCCACTTCTTCTTAAGTAGTCCCATAACCAGCAAGAAGGTCCAAATGCTATTTCCTCCTCGGAGAGTGATACTTGATCTGTAATACATAGATCAAGTTCAATTTAGCAACTTGGCTACCTGAGTGATTGCATCAGTAAAGTTGTTACATTATCATTGAAGGATCTAAAATTAGGCATGAAAAGGTGTCAGATACTCTTTAAGTGAAGGCAGAATTCAAGATGTCATCAATATATGAGCACCTGTGAAGCTAATCATTTTTAGCAACCAGAAAGTTGCAACTCAAAATAACAACACACTAACCTTAAGTGGAACGGAAAGACGTGTTTGAAGGTTAAAAGGCAGACAGAGACTATATGGTACTTCCACCGAAGGAACCTTGGTTTTACAACTTGCTTGCTCTTGAAAGCTACTTACAGATCCTCTAAGGCTGGCAACCTATCAATAGACAAGTGAGTAAAGGAACCGAATCCAATGTCTATAATCGATAGTTACAATCCCCTTGCATACATTGATATATGGAAACTCATGCAACACATACCACATCAAGATCTATCTGAGCAACCACAACCTCAACATCCTTTAAAGAAAATTGTGAACCCTGAGCAATAACATCTCCGTTTACCACAACACTACCTGACCATCGTTAAAAATAAAAGAGAGACAGTAAGACTTCACACAAATGAAAAAAACCCTACATAAATGAAATCTCCATAAGGGATAAACATTATAAATGGAAGTTAAAATGTCCTTATACCAAGTTCTAGAACATTGAAGGTATTTCACTCTCCAGAATATGCAATGGAATGGACATAAATGTGAAAAGCACAAATATTTTTCTATGAAGAAGCATATTTTTACCATAGTAAAGGCGACCACCATCGCATCCTTGGTGATTGCTATACATGTAAACCCCTCCACGAGTATGAGTAGCACCTATAAAAGCACGAAGACGCACATCAAGCTTTCTAAGTTGGTGGTGACTTCCACTTGCATTCATAAACACTTCAACCCCATTCAATGCAAGCTCAGAATGAGGGGGAATTGGAGTAAAAAGCTCTTCACAAACTTCAGCTGCAATAGCTCTAAGAATGAAAAAAATGCTTTATATTTAGCACTTGATAAACATCTGACTAGAAGTTGGAAGGGCCCAACAAATAAATTAAACACGTGCACACACAATTGTTGGAAATGGAAAATGCATGACAGCCAGAATTGGTTGGCATTATCTACTCCTGAACTCATACTGACTCCTCTTACTCCCACGATTTTGAGATAGAAAAGAGAGAGAAAATGGAGGGAAATAAGGTTGATTTGAATTAATAGTTTTTCAAAAGTGACTGGTGTAAGGGATATAAATGCATGAATTTAGGTGTAGATATAATGTTTTTAACTCTTGGATACAAGAGTAGTCTCCACCACTTTGACTAATCCAACAACCACTCTTGAATCTTGACAAGTTCCGGCCAAATTCTATCAAACTTTTTCTGGGTATGTAGAACAAACTAGTTCTTAACATGCATCTAAAAGCTAGAGGAGGAGGATAGAATGGGCAGGTGCAACAACCACATGATTGCTTCATGGATGCAATGCTGATGGATATGTCAACTTTAGAAGGCAAGAGGATAAACCGTATCGAGCGATTGTAAGGCAAGTACACACACACTAAAGAAAAAATGAAACAACCTATAATCTATTAATCTCATAATTCAACATTAGCCAGTGATTCACCTTAACTTCAAAATCACACGCGTGATTTTATTGGATGTGAAAATAACATGTGAAAACTTAATAACTAAGGGTCCGTTTGCTCTATTTCTAGTTTCCTATTGTCATTTCATCTCATATTTTCAAAGGTAATTACAAAAATGATACTTTGTCTTTATTCTATTTCTTCTTTTCATAAATTTGTCCAGGAAACATTGGAAACAATTTTTTGTTGTTCTTATAGAAGTCTTTGGAATCAAAAAACAAAATGAAAATAAAGTGTCACTTTTACAACTATTAATAAAAACTGGAAACAAAAACAAAAAAAACAGAAACAAAGCAAACATACCCTAAATTAATGGAAAGTAAGCAGGAAACATAGTAGGTGATTTTCTAACTTACGTGTCTTGAAACTTAACGAAACCATAACCAAATGGAACTGAACTTTGGCCTAATGCTTGAGATATTTCAGCGGGAAGCTGAAAATCCACAAGCTCATCCCTTTGCTTCCATGCAGTAAACCATCTTAATTCTCTATAATTGCCATCATTTGCAAGCCACATCTTTGGTCGTATCATAATAATCTTTCGATTAAAACACAGAACCTGACAATTGCAACGGAGATCTCAGGAGATACATTTGCTATACAACGGGCAGAGATAATTTATGACATTTGCTGGTATTCTTTGAAGTACTACCGTCGTGAGTTTACGAGGTATTTGTGCTAACTAGTAGGTTTCATATACCGAGGTCTCTGTGACCTACTTTCCAATTGATAAGAAAACATATTTATAGGCAAGCATTGGCATTGACATACAAAACGCACTTTGTCGATAGCTCATCT
The DNA here is from genome assembly GCA_030762895.1 of Sophora flavescens. NCBI lineage: Eukaryota > Viridiplantae > Streptophyta > Magnoliopsida > Fabales > Fabaceae > Sophora > Sophora flavescens. The sequence continues at coordinate 56,086,552 of CM061068.1, read as the reverse complement.
CTTAGTTAAGCGATAATGTAGTTGTAACTTACTAACTGGCAATGTATATAGCACTTCACGATGCACTTTCTGATAATGTTTGGATCTTTCGAATAAATGTGCTTGCTTAAGTGCTTAACAAGGAGTATCCTCTATATTGTAATAATGAAGTCTTAGTTATAAACGGCTTTCCCTTGAGATTGTTGTTGAGATATTATAATTATATGGAATGTTCTATATTTTTATCACTTTTCCTGCATGCTCACTTTTCCATATATTGTGACCGAGGAAAAGATCCTCTAAGTGCAAGGTGTAGTTTATGAAGAAAGTGCATAGTTGATAGTTGTTTGTGAGAAAATTAGTGGATCAAATTTCGATAATGTAAAAGCACCGAATATTGTGTAGAATTGTTGATTTTTGAGAATCCACTTCCTTAATTTTCTTAACAGCCAGATCCATTATGATCTTATGGAAATCTTTATTGGATTGAAAATATTTGCTTTATTGCACTCCTACATTATAAAGTTTTAGTTATGTTCTTTGCTTTGGAAACCTATAGTAACTTTCATATACTTTGGTCATTTTGGTTTTTCCTTACGAGAAACTTTTCCGTAATCTATCTTCCATCAAGTTTGAAGACCTGGCTTCTTGGTTAACAACAGCCTTTGTACTTTCTCGTGATGTTCCTAAAGTTTTTCTAAAGGTCACACTCTCTATCTTCATGTTATTATTTGTGACAATTTTTGCTTAATTAGTTTAATTTTTTTATTGGGTATAGTTTCACAATTATGAACACCTTAGCTGTTGTTATTTGTCCCGACATCTATCAAAAGCTTATCTAAGACAATTTTTGCTTAATTGGTTTAATTTTTTAATTAGCTATAGTTTCATAATTTTGAACACCTTAGCTGTTGTTAATTGTCTTGACAGCTTTCAAAGCATGAAACAAAGTTGAATCTGAAGAACATATAACTTGGACCTCTAGAACTCTCTGTTGTGGTAGCTTAAATACACATTCCATATATGTAAGACTCTACTACTATCTACTCTCTTTCATGTTGATAATTGAAACTTGAGTACAAGTTTCCAACATAGCAATACACATTGGTTTGTATAAAGTATCCAGTTTACAGAATATAGAGAAATTCAAAATTTAAGAACATCGGAAATTTGATACAATAGGTTGTGGCATACTTGAGCTATTGTCTGTAATGGACTTGCTGACTTGCACTGTTTTATCGAGGGCAAATTCATGTAAAGCACCATAATCCCGACTCTAGCCTTTATGATCTCTTCATTCGCTACTATTCTCTAATAAAACGATCGGGTTAAGACCATAATATGATGATGATACTGCAACAGATGTCTAAATTACTCATTTGTGATGTATGTTGTTTCTAGCTCGAGCCAGAAACTTTCGTTGTCATCTCTCAGCAAAGATTTGGGTGAAAATTATTGGTCTTTATATTTTCACCAAGCTTCAATTGGAACTCATTTTACTAACAAGTTTCATTTGCATTTAACCGAGACATACAAGGTACAATCCCTTGTTGATGTTGGGGCATATCTTCATGTTTATAAATAATATGGAATTTTGTCTATGGATTTTACAATAAACATCGACTCTTGGGGAAAAAAATTGATTGTTGGTTTGGCAGTTAGGAGGTTTCTCTTGTGAATTTGTGCACTTGTTGTTTTGCATACTTTTATGAAGTTTGTCTTTCTTTATTGTCATTTTTCTTCATCTTTTGTTTTACTGTTCCATAATTATTTTTAAAATCAAATATGGAATATGTATTTTTATGCTGTTTAGTAACTCAAATGCACCTTCAGATTTCTTGCTTCTTGTTCAGTGTTGTATGCTGCTTTTGTGGTATATGACAAGCACATTCCATTAAATGTTCATTAGTTCAATTTCAGGGTCAATGTGATACTGGATCCTTTCCCATCAAAGAAGACACATACAACTCATTAGGGTGACAGTTATTCTTAATGCATAATAAAACAAAAAATCAATTCATATACAGTCCTAGGCAATGCTCTCATATGTGTTGCTTCCTATTGCAGGCTTGTGCCTAAGGAAACAAAAGATCTTTTAAAACATGTGAAAAATTTTTTGGTTGGCCTGTCGTCAACAACAATTATAAACATAAGTTTACTTGGATGTGATTACACCAGTTTGCTGCAAGAATTGCCGCTTCCTTATCCTCATCATACACATGTTAAAGCATGCATGCTTGTATCAAGACTGACTTTTGAGACAGAACCTGTTGTGGTTCTATTACCAGTGGAATCTATTTCAGAAGGTATATAGCTCCCGTAGGTACATATGTACTAAATATAAGTATTAACCTTATGATATTTAACAAGCTAATTTACAACTTTTCATCACCTGTTACAGATGAGAGTGATCTGAGGTATGAGAAACCCAGTAAAGACTGGTTTTGTCCAAGTGGTTTTACAGTGGTTGATGAGACTCTCCCAGAATTTAATAGAATTATTGAAGAGGATTACATTTTAAGATACTTGTGCCTGAAAACGTGCCTTGAGGAACGTTTTGAGAAACTGCTTGAGGAACGTTTTGAGAAACTGCTGAGGTATACTTCATGAGTCAATATGCAAATTTTGATTTAAGAATACATCATGCTTATTTTCTTCAAGGTTGATCAGCTTGTACTCAATGTGACACTCACTTTATCTATTTTTTTTTATTAAGGGACTTAAAATTTAAAATAGCGCTATGTACAATGACATGGTAGAGGTTTTAAATTTCAAGAAACTAATTGTTATTTCTCTTTGTACTATTTTTATACCTTACCAGGAACCTTGAAGATTGTTGGTTTGGTCCATGGAAATGCTTGCTTCTTGGAGAATGGCTGAATTGCAAAAAAGTTGACTTAGTGCTTAAAAATCTTGTGGAAAGTATAAGATTTAAATGCAAATCAAATGTAAATGAGGGTCTTCTTAAGATTATTCTTGGAGGCTCCGCATTTTTTTGTGAAGGAAAAACATTTATTTCACAACTGTGCTCCAAGAAATGCTATATAGCAAAAATAGGCTATGTTGATGAAGCACATAGTGGGATATTGTTAAATGCAGCTGATAAGCGTGCATCTAAAGGCTGCTTTCAAACTACTAGAGAATGCAATCAATGAGCTGGAAGTGGATGATTTTGTGAATAGAGAGCCTGTAATTCTTGTGTTGGATTATGAGGTGCGGGTAAATGAATTGTTTTCGACTTGCTTATCATGTAGTTATGAAATAACTTTAAGCATTAAGTTGTACTATTTGGATGATTTGGAATACATCATTTAGTGAGATATGATACAAGAAATTAATAAAATGCTTCTACATTTTAACATTCATTTCAACCTTCAATGTAAAAATGAGTGTTGGGATTTATTTTTTTTTCATATCATCAATCGATATATGTGCTATATAAATGACATTCAAAGCAGTAGTGCTTTTAACATATATAATCAAATTTTATTTGGTGTATTTTTACTTTAACATGTGGTCTTATGTGTTTTTAGCCTATCAATATTCAATACCGACTGACTTCAATAACGAGCTCTATTGCCATGACAGATGCTTCCTTGGGAAAGTTTGCCCATAGCAAGGAAGCAATAAATTTATCGGATGCCTTCAGTTAGCAGCATCTTTGATGTTCTTTATAAAGGGAGCAACCGTAAGGAGCAAGTGGAAAGAAAATTAGTGCCCTTTCCTTCGATAGATCCTTACGATGCTTTCTATTTAATAGATCCTGAACTAGATTATAAAAGTTATGAGAATTATGATCTGCTGAAACTTTTCAGAAGTCTACATCTTGAGGTATTTTATATGTTTGAATTTGATAAGAATACAAGGGAAGAAATGTTACAAATTGTTTTATATACAAGTCCAATAAATATTTATGTATTCTTTTTTCATTTTGTTACTTTACAGGGGAAGGTATGTTCTAGGCCCACCGTCAAAGAAATGGTTTCTGCATTGGAAAATCACCAACTTTTTATATACTTTGGCCATGGTTGTGGTAAGCTTAAACTATCTAATCTAATATAATATATTTGTTATTCCCTGTGGATTCTATATTTATAAAGGTTTGTCTTCACAGGATCACAGTACATTCCCTGCGAGGAGATTGAGGAACTAGAGAAATGTCCTGCTGCGTTTCTATTGGGATGTAGTAGCAGTGCCTTGATCTCACAAGGGTGCTATGCTCCAATATGGACTCTCCTGTCATATCTGCTGGCTGGTTCTCCAGCCATCATTGGTCACCTGTGGCATGTGTTGGACCATGAAGCAGGTAGATTTGGCTTGGCTATTTTTAAAGCATCGTTGGAAAACATATCAAATCCGTGCTTGCAATGCAACTCTGTCAACTCATTATCAGAAGAGTTTGAGGAGAAGGATTCACCTAAGAACAAGCTGTTGCCACAGGGTGGGGCTTTCATGCCACAGGCACGTGAAGCTTGCTTACATTTCTTGACCGGGGCATCTGCAGGATGCTATGGTCTTCCTGCCACAGTTTGTAGGAAAAAGGACATCGAGTCTCACCAGCCCAATAAGCACACTAAATTCGACTAATGAGGCATTTGAGATTTATTATTTTTACCTTTACACTTTGTTTGGATGCCCAAAGAAACAGGAAAGAGAGAAGAGAAATAGGGAGAAAAAAAATTTGTGTGTTGTATAGATGAATAGAAATAGGAAACACCTCTTGTTTAAGTAGACATCAGTAAGTAATGACAGTTTTTTTTATAATTTGGTTTCTGTGGACTAAGATGTAAATTTCACTTTTAAAGCTGTTAGAAGAATTTATCCCACTGCTCCTGAATCTATGGTTTTGAAATCATCAGATCAGATGTTATCCTTAGCTTTGATGGGGGTTGATATTGCCAATGATGGAACAGGTGAGTGGTTATGTTTCAGTTTCTTTATACATTTATGTATGCTATGTAGTTTATGTTTGTTTAGCTACTTGAAAAAATCTTTTGACAGGACTTATCATTTTCCTATTTGACATCAACTATGATAGAAAGAAAGCAATACTAAACTTGTGACCTCTTCTATATTCTTCTATCTAGAATACCTTTTCCTTTCAAAATATCCTACACTGCTTTTATAAACATAATGTCCCTCAAGAAGAAACTATCTCAGTTTCCAATATACTGAGTTTTGATATTTAAAATGATATTCACAATTGTTCAGATTGATGTTACTGCTATATGCCAGGATCACAATTGTCTTCCCTGCTCTTAGTGTTAGCCATAGCATTCCCAATGTTGTTACTTATTACCACTCAGATATCATATTTTGCTTAGAGAAGTATGTAAAACACACAAAACAATATATATAAAAAAAATGCTTCATTCTGGTGAAAACATTAAAATACAAAAGGCCTCTCTTTAGTCTATGATTTATAGTTAAAGAAAAGAAATCTAGTGATTACATGGCTGTTATACATTTCCAATTATGAAAAAAGTGTCCCCAATATATATATATATAATATGTAAAAATGGAATTGGGTTAACCCCTGAACTTATAGAGTGAAGACCGCCTGCAAGGCCTTAAATGTCAACTTAGCCAATTCAAAAATGAGCATTATACCATATCCTAACAAAAACTATGCAGAATCAGTAGCAAACACGAAATAGAATGAGCAAATCGGCTAAAAGAATATCAGTTCCAACTCAAATTTCATTTTTTATAATCCTTTAAATGTTAAATAATCATCTTTACTTCAGGTGAGCTATACCTCATTGAAACTCGTTCCCTCATAATTAGCAGGCTATATGAAAGTTTGATAGAAAATGCAGAAGAAGAAGAAGGAAAAAAAAACTGCACTAAGGAACCACTATGATATACTCATGAAACCAGCAAGGAGTTAGGCTAAAACCCCTTTTCTTTGAGGCTGTTTGGGTTGTTGAATTCTAAGCATCGAAGTCTAAAACTTTTCACCTCATCAAAGCACATTCTTAGCTCACCAAACCTTTGATTTAAACCCTTAAACTCGGATTTTATCTCAAGTGTACAGAAGCACCATTTTAGTCATGCAAAGTGTTCCTATACTTCCATTTTGGTTTAACCACATCACACACAAGTTAACATGTTAGCATAAAAGAAACCTTCATATAACAGTATCTTGAAGGCAATTAAGCAGCAATTCCATCAAGTAAAACACACCAACACACATGTTAAGCATATACTTACACCTAGATATAATCATTTAAATTTTTCCCTTTTTAGGCTTCATCAAAACTTCCAATTTTTTTTTTTTTGCACCTTATTATAATATCTATAATACTCAAGATCAAAACGTGCAGCATACAAATGTTGAATGAGTATCTATCGAAAATGGCAGATAAACTTAGAGAGAGACAGCTAAAGAATGTAAAACACTGAAACATGAAATTTATCATTTACCTGTTTTCAGATCCCATAAATATAGTATAGAATATTCGCTTAGCAAATTAACTGTTGTCTGTAGGATATTGTCCATCTTTATAGTTTCCTATTCGTACTGCATCAGCTTTAACTTGTTCATCCCCATTTGCGATTTCTGCAACCAAATATGAATCACTAACCAATGATATCTGAAGTTCTGAACTCCAAAATTTGGATTTGTAAGGTAAATTATAGCTGCCTATTCCATCTCTCCACATTTTAAAAAAATTTAAAAGGAAAAAAAGGGCAAATAGCCCGTCTCAATTTTACTATTAACCATGATTTGACAGTTTAGTTACTTTGCAAGAAGTTTACTCCAAACTAATAAAAAGACACTACGTTCAATAATCAAACATTTGTAGGACTTCTAATAAAGGAAATATGAAGACTCAGGTCCACTTCTCCAACTAATTCAGTTGCAAGTCAATTATATATGACCTCTTAACTACCTTCACACAGCTGATACTTAATGTAAGGCTAGACTACTGATCTCTTGAACCATTTGTTTATTCCTAAATAAGCAGTCGTATGATGGTATACACAATTACAGAGCTTCTATATACTGTCATTACTAGTTGAGTGGAAATAGAAACTTTAAAGGTATACCACAATCGAACAACACTTTTCATCGCATTTGAACACACCTTTCACAACCAGCTGGCACATGCACCCAATAATCGCAAAGAACAGAGGACCTGTCCGCTCCACCGAGAAAGAGGAAGCAGAAAACCGGATGCTCCACTTCTTCTTAAGTAGTCCCATAACCAGCAACCAGGTCCAAATGCTATTTCCTCCTCGAGAGAGTGATACTTGATCTGTAATACATAGATCAAGTTCAATTTAGCAACTTGGCTACCGAGTGATTGCATCGATAAAGTTGTTACATTATCATTGAAGGATCTAAAATTAGGCATGAAAAGGTGTCAGATACTCTTTAAGTGAAGGCAGAATTCAAGATGTCATCAATATATGAGCACCTGTGAAGCTAATCATTTTTAGCAACCAGAAAGTTGCAACTCAAAATAACAACACACTAACCTTAAGTGGAACGGAAGACGTGTTTGAAGGTTAAAAGGCAGACAGAGACTATATGGTACTTCCACCGAAGGAACCTTGGTTTTACAACTTGCTTGCTCTTGAAAGCTACTTACAGATCCTCTAAGGCTGGCAACCTATCAATAGACAAGTGAGTAAAGGAACCGAATCCAATGTCTATAATCGATAGTTACAATCCCCTTGCATACATTGATATATGGAAACTCATGCAACACATACCACATCAAGATCTATCTGAGCAACCACAACCTCAACATCCTTTAAAGAAAATTGTGAACCCTGAGCAATAACATCTCCGTTTACCACAACACTAGCACAGCCATCTGTTAAAAATAAAAGAGAGACAGTAAGACTTCACACAAATGAAAAAAACCCTACATAAATGAAATCTCCATAAGGGATAAACATTATAAATGGAAGTTAAAATGTCCTTATACCAAGTTCTAGAACATTGAAGGTATTTCACTCTCCAGAATATGCAATGGAATGGACATAAATGTGAAAAGCACAAATATTTTTCTATGAAGAAGCATATTTTTTACCATAGTAAAGGCGACCACCATCGCATCCTTGGTGATTGCTATACATGTAAACCCCTCCACGAGTATGAGTAGCACCTATAAAAGCACGAAGACGCACATCAAGCTTTCTAAGTTGGTGGTGACTTCCACTTGCATTCATAAACACTTCAACCCCATTCAATGCAAGCTCAGAATGAGGGGGAATTGGAGTAAAAAGCTCTTCACAAACTTCAGCTGCAATAGCTCTAAGAATGAAAAAAATGCTTTATATTTAGCACTTGATAAACATCTGACTAGAAGTTGGAAGGGCCCAACAAATAAATTAAACACGTGCACACACAATTGTTGGAAATGGAAAATGCATGACAGCCAGAATTGGTTGGCATTATCTACTCCTGAACTCATACAGCTCCTCTTACTCCCACGATTTTGAGATAGAAAAGAGAGAGAAAATGGAGGGAAATAAGGTTGATTTGAATTAATAGTTTTTCAAAAGTGACTGGTGTAAGGGATATAAATGCATGAATTTAGGTGTAGATATAATGTTTTTAACTCTTGGATACAAGAGTAGTCTCCACCACTTTGACTAATCCAACAACCACTCTTGAATCTTGACAAGTTCCGGCCAAATTCTATCAAACTTTTTCTGGGTATGTAGAACAAACTAGTTCTTAACATGCATCTAAAAGCTAGAGGAGGAGGATAGAATGGGCAGGTGCAACAACCACATGATTGCTTCATGGATGCAATGCTGATGGATATGTCAACTTTAGAAGGCAAGAGGATAAACCGTATCGAGCGATTGTAAGGCAAGTACACACACACTAAAGAAAAAATGAAACAACCTATAATCTATTAATCTCATAATTCAACATTAGCCAGTGATTCACCTTAACTTCAAAATCACACGCGTGATTTTATTGGATGTGAAAATAACATGTGAAAACTTAATAACTAAGGGTCCGTTTGCTCTATTTCTAGTTTCCTATTGTCATTTCATCTCATATTTTCAAAGGTAATTACAAAAATGATACTTTGTCTTTATTCTATTTCTTCTTTTCATAAATTTGTCCAGGAAACATTGGAAACAATTTTTTGTTGTTCTTATAGAAGTCTTTGGAATCAAAAAACAAAATGAAAATAAAGTGTCACTTTTACAACTATTAATAAAAACTGGAAACAAAAACAAAAAAAACAGAAACAAAGCAAACATACCCTAAATTAATGGAAAGTAAGCAGGAAACATAGTAGGTGATTTTCTAACTTACGTGTCTTGAAACTTAACGAAACCATAACCAAATGGAACTAAACTTTGGCCTAATGCTTGAGATATTTCAGCGGGAAGCTGAAAATCCACAAGCTCATCCCTTTGCTTCCATGCAGTAAACCATCTTAATTCTCTATAATTGCCATCATTTGCAAGCCACATCTTTGGTCGTATCATAATAATCTTTCGATTAAAACACAGAACCTGACAATTGTAACGCTCCGAGCCTTTGATAATCGGCATTCCAATGCTACACACTATGCCATCAGTCCAATCACCAACCAATATATCCTTCAAACATTCCCATCTGCAATATTAAAATTATTCAGAAACAGTTCAAATCTTCGTATGTGAAAAATTAACTGGAAAAATAAAATAAAATAAAACTTACGCGTGGTTGACTGTGTCGAGTTCTAAGAAGTGGTCTTCGCAGCCATAATCAGTGATCTCGAGTTCCGGTCCGAGCCTGATGATAGCGCCGGCTTGTTTAGCTTTGGCTATGGAGTCTTTGATTTGTTTTGTGTTGCAATCGAAGTCCATAGCCCATTGGTTGAGATTGCAAGTAGCTACTTTCAACAGCCTCATTCTCAGAAAGGGGAAATGGAAGAATCAGAGGATTTTTGAATTTGTGTTTGTTTTACTCTGAGACGTGGAATGTGGCAAGTTAATTAGAAATACAAAGGGTGAAAATTGCGAGGATTGGAGGGCTTATTTGTATTGTGTTAGCTTTGATTCTACGAAGTTACGATGAAAAGAGGCTGATTCACTCACTCACTCACTCCTGGACCCTTGGACGGGTTTGATTATTTGTCCTGTGGGCACGTATTGGAATTGAACCTGGACGATTATTGATTGACGCGTGCCAAACTGGATACTTTGATTCGAATGAAATGAAAAAAGAAGAGGAATATGCTAGTGTGGGAAATACATCCATGACTTCAGGAGAAAACTAATATGCTTCGTTATCTTTTTTTAATTTTATTTCCGTCCCTTAATTTTAAAAAGTTTTAGTTTGATCTTAGATAATGTTTGGTGGGAGGGAAGGGGATGAATTTTTTTAAAAACATCCATGTTTTGGTTCAACTTTTGAATGGGAGGGAAGCAAAATCCCTCCTTATGATAATGTTTGGTTGGAATGGAGGCAATGAGAGGGGAGAGATTTTTTTTAAAACTTTTATGTTTGGTTCATTTTTTAAAAATGTGAGGAGGGGAGTAAAATCCCTCTTTAAATGAGTTTTGGCCCCCCTCCAATAATGGGGGGATTTGGAGGGAAGGAGAGGGATTTTAAAAATATCACATGTATTGACTAAAATATCCCGACTTTTCCATTTTAAAATAAATAATTATAAGGTCTAAAAGTAAATTTGTTTTAAAATCTTTCCCCTCCCTTTCTCAACCAAACATGAAAGGTGTGTTTGGGAGAATGGAGTGGGGTGGTTAGTAATGGAGTGGAGTGATTAAAGAAAATTAATCCATTGTTTGAGAGTTCATTCATTAATGGAGTGTAATGGTCTAGGATAGTAATCCAAACCACTTCATCCCATCCAAACCCCCGGTTTTTATACCTCCAAATCGGGGATTTGAGATTTCCTCCTTAAACTTCCAAACAGTAGAGTGATATACTTTTACCTTTACTTCTCCACTCCACTCCATTACAAACCACTCCCTTACTAACCACTTCACTCCATCCCTTTAAAACTCCCAAGCATAGCTTTGCTATGTCTCATTGACAGCAAGTTAGTCATTTCTGTCAGAATTGTGTCGGATTCTAAAAAATCTCGTTAGATTCTAGAAAATCACATAAAAAACTATGAAATATCATCGAAAATTGGAAAATTTGACTGGAAAACTCTACCTCTCTCTTCTTCTTCCCACTGAAAAATTAAAGGAAAAACACGTAAAAACTATTTGTCTCTTCCTCTTCCTCTTCCCCAACTTTTTTCCTCTTTCTCTCTCTTTTGGTACAAACTATACAGATTAAAATTTGGTCAATAAAATGTATAATTCCCCGTTTCGGGGATGACAATTTGATTTATGTAACAAATCTTTTCTCTCCTTTTTTATATTCTAGTTCCATGAGGATTTGAGGTCGCAGATCAATAAGCGAGATGAAGAGAGGGAGGAGAAAGAGAGGGAGGGAAGAGTTTTCCAATTTTCGACAAATTTTTTCAATCAAAATTTTCTAATTTATAACGAGATTTTTCAGAATCAAGCTTAAGTGACGTTTGGAAGAGCTTATTTAAGCTCCTTTTGACTTATTTAAGCAAGGATAATTGTGGTGTATTCAAATTGTTAATTTCCTGTATGACTATCTTTCAATGGGAATACTACGGTTTCGTGGGTCTGAACCTGCGGGCTGGGGCATCAGACATGGGAGGAGGCAATGCGCAAAATGCAAAGATGGCTCGTTAGAAGAACCTCGAGAAGCAGAAGGCAGCAAAGGGAAGCCAGCTGGATCCAAACAAGAAAACAAATGTGGTGGTTTCTCTCTTTGTCTAGGTGTAAGTGTTTAGTGATTATTAGTGTTAATAAAAAAAACTTGGGTGGGGGTGACGAAGGAGAAGAGGAAAGAGGAAGAAGAGGGAATGAATCAGAATATGTGGTGTATAAAATAGTTGGGGTATTTTAGGGATACTAAATTTATTTTAACAATTTTGTGGTGTATCAGAAAAAATTTTGGTGTAAAAAGCCCCACCTTCAAACTTTCAGTTAATATATTGTATCTTTGAGTGTAGGTGTTATTTTATTTTTAACATTTTTATTTAGACTCAAGAAAATAATCAAATAAGAAACGGGGCTTGGTGGCTTATGTTGCTTCATTAAAGAATCAATCAAACTTCTCATTGTTTGCTAAAGATTCTTCATCTTCAAGCCCGAGCTGTGTTCTTGCTGGAACTCTATGGGACCTTTAGCATTATTCCTTTGGGATCATATCATGGTATCATAAGCACATCTGATCCTGCTTTCGTTGTAATTGAAGGTTGAATATTCTCAATCTATTCCTTTGAATCTTTGATGGTTCTAATTGAGAAAGGAAATTATTTGATTGCATGGGGTATTAGTCATTTAGATTGAGATGGAAATAGGATCAATTGTGCTTATAGATCTATCGTGGTCAGATCTTAAATAGAATGATAGCGCGGAAAGACTGCTACAACATGCTAGAGGTCCAAGTTTAGTTGATCATCCATGTTTGGTTAATAAAATTTGCTGCTCGCATTTTGTTAGGTTGTCCTTGATTATATGATCATGATGTGTTCAACCAAGGTAAAAAAATAATACATATTCCTTTAGATTTAGTGCCAATAATATCAATTTCAATTTTAGGTTGGATAGATTTGATTTTAAGAGAAGTAAGAATTTGTATTTTTTTTCATCGAGTATAATTGATTCTATGTGCATGATATGCAAAATCTTTTATATTTACATCTTAAAAGTTATTTTATTTTATTATTTATATAAAATCAATTCTTCTAAGCTCATTTTTAAAATATCATTATAAAACATAAATCAATGTTTTTAACTATAATTTTTTAAAAACAATTCTTTTAAAATCTAAAACAAATGGACCCCTAAAGGTACAAATATCATTGTGCAACCTATCAATTAAATTTAGGGATTCTAATGACGTAACCATTATGCAAAATACTAATGTTAAGAAACTATTGAGCCCAATGTAGTAATCTCTAAGGTTAAGATTGACCTCCCTAATTCCTCTATTTTAAAATCTTACCAAGAGGCTAATAACATGTGAGATTTGATTTTCCCACCTCATAAATTACTATTCTCACCCCTCTTTTCTCTTTAACTTTCTTTTATCCCCTAAATACCCTTCTTAACCCTAACCCTTTAAATTTCTTACCCATCTAAACCATCCCATTCTCTTATTTATTTTTATTCACTCTATTATTCTCCCTCATTCTCGTCTCACTTCTCACTACTCCACACTCCACACTTCAAGATTCAACTATATCTTTCGCATCCTCGGTCCAGTCCGGTGAAGGCAATTCACATAGGGGAGATAGGTAAGCTGTTAAGTCTCTAAAATGTCTGATGTGCATTTCCCTAAGTTTTGATGAGAACTAAACATTGGTTAATGATTTAATTAACCTTCATATTGGTTGCTAACCTGACAATCTAGTGTGCAGATTAAAACTAATAGAATCATCCATCCAACGCAAATAATAGTGATAGAAGCTCACGTCCAACGTAAATGATAGAAGCTCACGTCCAACACTGTAGTGATGAAAGCCAGCATCCACTAAAATAAAAGCCAGCGTCCACTAAAGTGATGAAAGCCAGCGTCCACTAAAGTGATGAAAGCCAACATCCACTAAAATGAAAGCCAGCGTCCACTAAAGTGATGAAAGCCAGCGTCCACTAAAATAAAAAACAACGTCCACTAAGGTAACAGAAGCGCTCGTCTACTGAAGTGATAGAAGTGCTCGTCCACTAAACAGAAGCGTTCGTCCACACAAGTCTTTGGACTTGCTGAGTCCTTAATATGGAGCTCGTCTACTAGGTTACGTTCAACCAGTTAAACGAGTATCCGTCCAATGACATAGCATTTGGAGCTCGTCTACTAGCCTGAATGTAAAATCTTAAATGGCAAGATGGACGCAGCTATTTTCAATATGGACGTGCTTATCCTATGAACGCGAATTCCCTTAGAATTATCAGAATCTTATTTCAAGAATCAGAATCAAGAAAAGTCAAAAGTTACTCTCTCAAGCAACCTCAAATATCAGTACCAAAGACCAGTTAAAGAATGCTTCCAACATGCTTTATTCCCTAGTACATCTGGTCCTTACACGAAAATGGAATTGTACTCAGGAAAGTATAAAAAGCTCTCTGCACAACTCTGATATGACTGTATCACGATGCATAAAGCCATGATCCTTCATGTTATAGTACAACCAACGTTCCTATTGCATTAATGACTGCCCAAAACGACTCTATTGTATTTAATGAAGTTCTGCTTGAAGCCAACATCTGAGGGAATGTCTCTAACAGATCCTAAATGCTTGAAGACCATAAATACAGAAGTCATTGAAGATGAAGCATAGAGAAGAGACTTCACATAGCATCAAAGAGCCATTACTCTGCGCATTAATATCTTCATTCTTTTAGTCTGTATTCTTCAATCATTTGAAGTTATTACGCAGACTTTCCTAAGCTTTACATTTAAACCACTCTCTGAGTGTTAGTGAAAGATCTGTCTGTGAGAAGTTGTATTTATTACCAACCAAATCTCTCAAACAAATCTGAGTGAGCCTGAAGAGGCTAAGTGTGCAAAGAATACTTGTCTTGAGCCTGAAGAGGTTAGGTGTGTAAAGAATACTTGCCTTGAGCCTGAAGAGGTTAGGTGTGCAAACAATAATTGAGCCTGTAACCTGATCAGTTATAGTGGATAAATCTTGGTGTTGTCAAGGACTGGACGTAGCTCTTTACTTTGAAGAGTGAACCAGGATAAATAACTGTGTCAATCTCTCTTTCCTTAAACTCTTTAGCTGATTTAGTTTTCTTACGTCTATCAAGTGGTGTGTTTGCCAAAAGTCACATGTCCATCCTGTATCCTTCCACTCATCCAAACCTAGCTTCTGTTTCGAAAAGATTTCAACTTTGCTTAAATTCTGATAAACACAATTCAACCCCCCTTCTCGTGTTTATAATTGTCTATTTCATAAGCTTCTTCTGTTAAGTAACTCATATTTTTTAAAAAAAACTTTTGGTTGTCTTATAGAAACTACATTCCGTCCAGATTTACTTTTATTAGTTTCTGTAATCGTTTAATTTTTTTTTGACACTTATGCATATTTAAATAATTTTTTTTAAAAAAAAATCTTACCAAAATGGTTTCTGTTTTTCGTAAGTATCAATATTTTGGATACTTGTGGAAACTATTTTCCGCAACATAAAAAAAAATAGAACGCACATTGGTCTTGCCTCGCTGCCGCTCGCCTCGTCCTTCTTGCTACTTCCTCGCTGATGTCCCCTCTTCCTCCTAGCAAGTGTGTGGCTATTGACGTGTCTAGTGGTAAGAAGAAAGAAGTAAGAAGTGGAAGTAACTCAAGGTGAGTCTTGATTGCAGAAAAATGAAGGGAGGTGAGAAGGAGGTGGCCAAGAAATAGATGGCTGACAAGAGGAAGCAGGGTTTACAATAATGGGTAAGTGGGTGGTTGGGATTAGGGGTTAGAGGTAAAATTGATAAAATATAAGAAATTTTGATAAATGAGAGGTGGGAATACCCAAGTGAGGGGTGGAAAAATCAAATCCCATAACCTTCTAGTGAGATTGTTCATGAGTTGCCTACTTATAAGCCCATTGATCTTAAGCCCAAATTGCCGGATTATAAACATCTTGATTCAGTTGGGCCAACATTATGGGAAATTCTAGGGTGAGAGATGAGACACCCCATTGTGCCCCATTGTATTATTAGACTAAAACCTTATTATTTATTTACTTAATCGTGCGCTTATCGTTGAAAATATGTAAAAATTAAAAATTTATTTACCAACCATATAACTTCTGCAAATTAAACACACCAAAGTTATAATATATAAATACACACATGTTTGTTCATTACATTACCAAAACACTGTTTAGGATATCTTATCAATAAGATCCCGCACAGGTATTTAGTTATACAAATTGCTTATAATCAGCGGAAAATAAAACATCGTATAAGATTCACTGGTCCTAGACACTAGACTACATTGCTGGAATCCACAGCTCGTCCTCTCGCCTCTAGTTCATACGGAGTTCCATCTAACTCCTTAAAAACTGGTTCCTCCATCGGGTCTTCTCGTACGATCACATCAGAAATAAAATACAACCCACAGAAAGATATAAGGGATAAGAAACATTTCTATCATCAAAAGCGGAAAAGAGTCATAGCATATCATACAATAAATGTCACAGACAATCAACATACATAATTAACAAATCATCCTCAAATTAATGTACCATCCTCTACCCCAATCTCACATAACTACACTTTTATACTGACGTGGCTACTACTAATCCTGTCACACATTCCTCGTTAGGAATGTCAGTCCATCGTCCAGGTGACGTGTTCCCAACGCCGGTGCACATTCTCATCCATGGTGAGAATGCTCATGCAAAGCAATGACACTATAGCAGCGCAGTACCGTCGGTGCACACCTTGGTTCTCTCTCATCTCTATCAAGAGTGCTCATGCATAGCAATGACACTATAGTTGCACAACTTAAATTCTAAGGTGGAACTGTCTAACGAGAACTCTTGACCTCGTATATTCCAAATATACGGTTGTGAACAACAACTTAAACACATGAATATCACTAACCCATATTAATAACATCCTAGTGCCTTAACCTTCCATCAAAGCCTTAACACATATTCTATGTCACCCTTCCTCTTTAAAATAACTCATTTAGGTTAGGCACCTTTAAGCCACCATTATCTTCACACCCAAAAAATTATCTCCGAACAAATATATATATATATATATATATATATATATATATATATATATATATATATATATATATATATATATATATATATATATATTTGCTTAAAATCTGCTAAGCACAATATTAAAACCAGACAGATCAGGGATAACACAATATCAACAACATATTCAAATATCGCCGAAATAACACAATATCAATTCAATAATGATAATAAAGTCAAATCAACCATAAACAATCTAAAATCATCCTAACGTCGATAAAGCTACAATCCTCGAATCACCATTGGTTTTACAGAAAAGGTTTCCAATGTGATTTTGATCTTGTCGATTACTCAACTACTAATAGGGTTTAGGTCGCCCTACACAATTATTATAGAATATACCACTTATCGTTTCCAACGATAGATTGGTTCTTTCCCTTACCTGAACTTATCACCGAAGTCCCGAACTTTTCGATCCTCGTTACTCTACCACAGTTAATGGTTAACCTTCAACCAAAACAACATAACACAAATAAATCAAACAAAAACCAACTATGACTAAATCATGCTAGGTTCGACCATGATATCAAAAATAGGATAGGGTTATTTTCTCAACTCCATCTTTTGGATCTTAGTTCATAGAGTATTAACTAACATAAATCAAGTGCTAAATGAGAGAGTGAGGGAAATGAGTTGTTTAATGTTAAAAATGAACCAAGGTTAGGTTAGTTGACATAGGTTAAGTTTAGAAAATAATATAATAACTTAACTATGGTTATAATAACCTAACTAGAGTTAATTTGTAACCATGGTTTGGTTAAAATACTTGATGGAGAATGAAGGGAGGTGTGACTGATTTTGGGCCACATCTAATGAGTCATTCATTACTCATCGATTCAATCCGTTAGCGGTTCCCGGAAACTCCGTACGCAGCTCCGTTATTTACCCGGTTTCAGTTTTTGGGAGGAAAATGATGAAACGAAAACAAAATGAAATAGGTATGATTTATGGAATATGGCTGCAAGAAATTGGAGAGATGTGGGAGGTTTATAACCATGTAAAATGAGTGGTTAAAAGTGCGTAGATGTGTCTTGTTAATAACCGCGAAAGCTTGGGTGTATTGTGGTCATTTTACCTAAAAGTCATGATCACTAGCATTTAGTGCTCATAAATGCTTGGTGACTCATCCTCAACGAGTCATCATGTATGACTCGTTGTCCCGATATCTTGACGGATCTCTGGAGTTCCGTTTTCGACTCCGTCAGTTTCCCGATTAGGGTTTTACGCTCGCGTAAAAGCATAATATTTCGTTTTCGGTTGAAAATTTTCAAAACAACCAAACTAGTTAGAAATATGATTTAAACATAAATCATTTCGTTCACGAGTCAAAATTATGTTTTCTGATCATTAAAATCTTACTGTCAGTGAAAACACCGACTGTTTTCCGTCCGAACTTCTACCAAAATTCGTCCGAATAAACATAATATTTTATTTCTGATCAGAAATTTGGAAAATAGAATTCCTCAAGGATAAAATATAAAAAATCTACAAATTTCAGTTTCGGGTCAAATTAGGGTTTTTTGCTGATATAAAATTATAGTGTCGAAAAAAAAACGACCTCTTCGTCTGAGTTTTAAACCCAAAATTTCATCGTAACCTTCTACTATAAGAGAGACTATGAATATGATTTTATTTTATTTAAAATCACTTTCTAACTCTCAGATTAAAATATAATTAATTATATTTTAACCGGTTAAACAACTAATTAAAAATCAGGCTGTTACAAGAGACCCTATAATATCTCTCACCGTGAGCAACCCCTGTTTTGCAAAAAAAAATTATTATTTTCAAATACTTAAACTTTTCAGCTTTAAAAAACTCACCCCTCCTTCCCTCACCGCCTTTCCCTCCTCCTCATTCAAGTTGTTCCCCCCTCCTCTCTCAAGCAGGTTTGACAACACCACTGCCCAAGCATCAAACGTGCGGTGACCGCTAGGTTGACGCGGTGGCTGCACACGGAGGAGGAAGTGGCATATAACAGTGATTTCTGATTTAGGGTTTAAGGTTTAGGGCGGGATGCTTCTTTGTTTCTGGTGGTACTATGGCGACAGTGATGCAACGTGGCTGCGAGTGGAGGAGGCGTCTGTGTGGCGGAACGAGATCGACGACGAAGGTGATCACAGGCGTTTCTCCGGCCACTCCAGCCTCCCCTCCCACTCCCACTCCCACTCCCACTCCCACCGTCACCCACTCTTGTCATTTTCTCCAGCAAGATCTGCGCTGCCAGCAACATTTTCTCCACTGCGTCGTCTATCCATTATGCCACGCTCCGTTAGCGGTCAGTCCTTCCCAAACTCCGTTCAGTTTGTCGACGATTGTGGTGAACCAATTACAACACGAACCCAACAAAGATTATAATCGATTATTGGAGTAGAATGATTACAAGGCCGTGAAAACAAGAATCGATTACTATAGTAGAATTAATGGTGTTAGTTCTTCTTTCTTTCTCTGGTAGCCATGAAGCTGTGTCTGAGTGTTTGACTTGCTATGTTCCAAAAAATGAGAAGAAAATAAGCAAGAATCAAGAAATGTACTAGTGTGAAGGAGAGAGAGGAGAGTGAGAGAGAGGAGATGGGTCAAATTTGTAAATTTAAAAAGATTAAGAATTTAAAAATTAATTACAAAATTATTTAGATACCCCTCCTTTTGGTCTCTCACGATGAGAGGCGTGATAGGCTTTCCCACCGTAGAAGTTGCCCAGGGTCGGTCCAACATCTTTGGAGGCCTAAAGCAAACTCTAAAAGTGAAGTTTTTTTTAAAGAAAATAATAATATTTTGTTAAAATTATTATATTATTATTTAAAGTTTATTTTTCGTGTTTTTGGGATGCAAAATCATTTATTAAACTATTATAATCGATTTCATTTAACAATTCCTTTACAATGGATAATAAAGCCAATCCATTTAATATTTGTTGATCTTAGCTTCAAGTTTTTTCTTTAGTTAGTTTCGAATAACCAGATTCAAATTTTTGAGTTGACATTTATATATTTTAAATTAAAAGCATCGAACCTTTGACAAAAATAAATTAAACAATTATTAAAAAAAACTAAAGAGAAAAAAGTTAGAACAATAGAACTTGATTGCTAAAAGATTATTTTACATAAAAAATTTGAATGCTTGTTAGACCAAATTCAACAAGAACAAGCACAAGATTTCTGAAATAAGAGAGAAAATAATTTGTCAATTAATCAATTTATTATTGTTTTATATAAAAAATCAGAGATGCTACACACAAAATGACAAAACACAAATTGAAGCCTAGTGTCTAAAGTCTGTAACATACATACTCAGTGCGGTGAGTGATTCATGCTCTTTAAGGGACAGTGCCTAAAGCCAACCAGTCACAGCGACCAGCGAACCAGTGCTTGACTCGAACTCGTCGCCGCCGGCCGGAAAACCACAAACCCGTCGCAGCGACCACGATGCAGCGGAGACCGTCAAGGCTCTGTCGGTATGAGACACTGAGATGAGGCGGTGTGTGAGTCAATTCGTGCAGCGATGACACAGTGAGTCACACAAGTTGATACTTGAGAGCAATTGACTGATTGAGCAAAGAGGAGAAATGAAGAATGTGAGGGAGAATGGGATATGCAGGAACGTGAGTGATTAGGGGAGATAGAGATGATAATAGAATGTTTATTATTATTGATTTTCTTTTTTTAAAACATTTATTACTTATTTAATTGTTGTCCGTTATCAAAAAAAATTCATTACTCATTACTCCTCTAGCAACTGAATGCCGTGAATGAGGCCTTGAGGGAGGGGAAGATGGAGTCAAGACTAAGCCAATCAGGTATGACTTTCTTTTAAAAAAAAAAGGTAGTACACAAATTTTTTTTTGAGGCCTAAAGCCCTTGCTTGGGCTGCCTACCCCTTGGGCCGGGCCTGAAGTCGCCCAACATTATACTCAAGTGTGCATAGTGTTAGAAGTTATCATTTTTTCTAAGTAATCAATTTGTTGTTAATGGATATTTTTTTATAGGTAAATGTTAGTAGTTAGTTGAACCTTAGACCTTCTACTCTTCTAACTCGTTATACCCCATTCTAGCCAACCCCATGTTGTTAATGGATTATTATTTTGATGCTGATGATTTGTTTTTTTTTTGTCAAATATATACTTTTGATGATTCTTTGTTCTCTCTACCTATTCCAACGGATTGCTCGAATACTTTCCACTAGCTCTGCCACAAATAACCAATTTGTTTTTGTCACTACTTACTACTCCGACTCTTGATGATAATTCCTATCATATTGATCTCGGATGAATACAGGATGTTTAACTTTCTAGAGGTGAGTTCTTTTTGAGTCAAAAAAAAAAAAAAAGAGTTGAGTTCTTTTCGATAGGGAGAATGATGTGAAGTAGTTTTTCAAACTATTTTTAGAAGAAAAGAAGGAAAAGAGTTTACTTAATGATATTTTTTTGAATGAGTAAAAAAAAGATAATATTTTTTTGAAAATAATAAGTTTCTCGTTCCTAAATTTTGTAGCCTGGCGGGAAGGACTAAGGAGAGAAAAAACAACATTCAATTTATTTACAAAATTATCATTAAGAAAGTTATATTATTATAATTCTGTCATCATGGAAATAAAATACATTAAGGGCTCGTTTGGTGGTCGGGAAAGGATAAGGACGGATAGGATAAGAGAACATGATAGGAGTAGGATAGGATATGAGCAGGATAAACTGTTATCCTATCCTACGTTTGGTGTCCACCAATAACCAATTGGACGGCATTATAATTTAAGTATGAATTTTAAAATTTTTCATTTTTATTCTAAATGTTTTCATCTTTTATTAGATTTACTTTTTTTTTATAATAATTTTCATTATTTAAATTTATATAAAAACAAAATTATCCTTAAGATGAAATTACATATAATGTTTTAAATTTTTTAAATATTGTCTAACTAAAATTAATTTTTTATATTTTAAATATTCATTTTTTGTTTTTACTTTACATATAGTTAAATTATTAGAATATTTTTTTTATATTTTACAGTTTTTAAAAATAATATAAAATAACAAACTTAGCATTGTGATAAAATAAAAATAAATCTTAAAATTGATTATTAATATTTTTATTATTTTAAATATTTTATATTTTATTATACATTTTTTTTGGTAATCATGCTAAATTTTATTATACTTTAAATTATTATTTTATTATACTTTAATTATTTTATATATTATATATTTTTATATTTTATTATACTTTAAATCACCCTATCCTACTTGTTACCGGAAAAAAAAATCAGCTTATCTTATCCTGTTGAGTTCTAACCCAGCCTTCCCTCAGGATAGAATTTTAGCTAGATTGACATGATAGGATAAGTGACAGGATTGACTTATCCTATCCTGCTGGCTCACCAAACAACAGTTTCAGACAGGATATGATAACTTATCATATCCTGTCTTTCTTATCCTAATCACCAAACTGGCCCTAAAAGATTCAGAACACCTTTTGAAAATATCTGAAATATATATATATAACTAATAATTCTGAAAATATTTTTTTTTTTGGATTTTTTTTTAATCCCAAATGATTGATCTAGTGGAGCATGACAGGATCTCGTATCTGACAGGTTGCAGGTTCAAACCCCCTACTAATCTCCTTGAGGTGAACTAAATGTAAATCCCTTTATAAATAATCATAAAATCGGAAAGTCTTTCCTAAAATAATTTTTAAAAATAAAAGCAAGAATAACTACTCGAAATATGTTCTTTAATTTTTTAAGTTTTGAAACAACAAAAAAAAAAATTCTTTGAATAATGTCAAACACGTAACTTTCTCCCCCCACCCCCCGGCGCGCGAGAATAAAGTTCGGTAATTTGTTTATCGAAAATGAGCTGTTCGCCTGTTTGTTTATTCTCTTGTTTGTTGCAGGCAGCGCCAAAACTCTTTGAAAGCAACCTTGCGTCCATCGCCGTCCTTTTTTGGTTTGTTTTCATTTTCTTCTTCTCTTTCAACTCGGAGTGTTTATCCATCGATTCAAATCATAAAAATGGAATCGAAAAATCAAAAATCGAATAAATCAAAAATCGAAAATCAAAAAAGCCACAATTTTTTATTAGATTGGATCGGATTTCAGATTCTCTAGTGAAATCCAATTCAATCTAATTCAAACCGATCTATTATATATATATATATATATATATATATGCTATTATTTTTGAAATTATAGTATTACTCATATTTAAACATTATTTTTCATACTTCTATATCTCTCATTCTCTTTAATATTTTTGTTGGAATGACATATATGAGACTATTTAGAATAAATATTAATATATTGAAGTTATATTTTGCTAAAATTTTTGATGTATAACATATATATATATATATATATATATTTGATTGAGTAAACATGAAAAATAGGAAATCAATTAAGTAAAATTGAAAAATAATTAGCTACAATTTATATGTAGCCGATTCAAGGAAAAAATAGGATAAGTGAAAGTAGATATAGATAATTAATATAAAAAACGTGTTAAAAAATATCAAAAAAATTTTCTTCTCAAACTCCCATATTAAAACGAAGATTATCTTTTATCCACTATTAAATAAGGTGGTGTTTGAAAGAGCTTATTTAAACTCCTTTTGACTTATCTGATAACATAAGCTCTTATGCAATGTGTTTGACAGTGTTTATAAAAATAATTTATGTCATCCCATAAATAGTTTTTGACTTATTTTCATAAGTTACTGGAAGAAGCTTATGAAATTATCATAAGAGTTTATACATTAAACACCTCTATGTGTTTTCACTATTCGAATCGTCTCTCGTGCCCCTTTCTTTGTTTATTCGAATCCTCATGACACGAACTCGACAAGTGTACCGGATCGTTGTAAGTAATAAATCGGTGAGACCGAATATCGTCCACAGGGATTGGTTGCCAATTACCACTTCACAAATTATACAACTATCTAGACTATCGAGTTTGGATGGAAGGGAACTCAATACTAAGTACCGAGCCCATCAAAAGTAAACAAAACAAAACAGACAAGAATAAAATGTTTTTGGTCTTTTAGGATTTTTAACAAACACTTGGAATGCAGAAAGAAATGGATAGAATTGTCAGGGTTAGACTACACTAATCCTCCCTCAATTGCAATAAAATGGTTACTAACACAAGTCCTAATTCATTTATGACAATCAAATCTTCTAAAATACTCAAATCCTAATGTCTTAGGTGGAATGAACCTAAAACCCCAAATTAAACCCTAATGTCTTAGGTGGAGTAACATGAGATTTTGCATATTGCAAGCACCCCAAGACCTATGTCTAGGTTCCTGAACTACTTGGCATTTGATTCATGAGCATGCCTTAACATCAATCTGTCAATTGTCTATCAAAACAACAAATCATTTCATGGGTAACTAAGCCAAGAAAAGCATTAAGCATGGAATCAAACACTCATAAAGAAATAGAAACTTGTATTAAACCAAATCAATAAACAACCATGTTCAGAAAAGCAATCATCTAACCCCAACAAAAAGGGATTTAACTAGACATACTAAACACTAAAATAAAATGAAATAGAGAGAAAGAGTAAAGAGAAAACTCCATGGTATTGGGACAAGATAGCACAACACTACTCTGCGCAGCTCTCGCTCACGCTATGCTTGCTGCTGCACAGTGCCGCCTCCTTTCCTTATTTTTCGTTTCCTCATTACTGTGCGGCTGGCCACTATTTCTGCGTCCCTTCTCTCTTTTCTACTGTGCGGCTCCCCTTGTTTTATGCTCCCTTCTTTCCTTCTTTCCAAATATTAAAAGGCCACCACCACCTCCTCTAGAATGTCCAGCAAGGCCCACAAATTTTTAAGTTGGAGTCCATTAGCTCTTCATGAGCTACTTTTCCTTTTTGCCAATTCCAATTCCAATAGCTACTACTTCGCACTTCCTGAAAGCTTCCTTCGTGGGCCTCTTGTGCAGCAATTTCCAATCCTTGTTTTTTTTGTCTTCAATTTTGTTAAGAGCCCAATGTCAAAACTAATGCCAATCCATATCATTTCCAAGATCCTTGTGCGGCACTTTTGGAATCAAATTCCATGCTCCTTCAATTTCTTCATGGGCTGTTGCTTAACAAATTTAAATAATTGAGCTTGCTTCTTTAATTTCCATGCATTTTGTTAGAAGCCCAATATTCAATTAGTGCAAAACATTATTATTTCCTACAAACACAACCAAGTAAAAAAATATTATTATATTAACTTTAAAAATATGAAATTAAACTAAAATACGTAAAACTTTATTAAGAACTCAATTACTTAAACTTAGGAACAAAATTCAATTAACTCACATATTTAAGAGTAAAAATCTATTCAATAAGCACATAAAGATCACATAATCTAGATTATCACGCATCATCATCATTCTTACTTTTTTCCAACAATGGCACAAGAATTTTCATTCCACACTCACACACTTGCTTTATTATTACTCTCACTCTTATTCCCAGGTTCATCACCCATGGCTTCTTCCTCAACCCCTCTTGTCTCCTTTCTCGAACACGTCCAACAAACCGCGTTCCAAACCTTCGGGAACTCAAACAACTTCGACCCCAAAACCTACGTTGACTTGCCTCTCAAGTTCAACCTGTCGGAGACACAGCGCGCGTTCAAGAACCTTCCCAGGAGTCCCAACGGTTCCGTGTCGGTGGAGGACTTGAAGGGTTACATAGAAGCGTACTTCGAGGGTGCAGGGGATGATCTGGTGTACTTCGAACCAGAGGATTTCGTTCCCGAGCCAGAGGGTTTCTTGGAGAAGGTGAAGAACAATGAGGTGAGGGCGTGGGCGTTAGAGGTTCATTCCCTTTGGAAAAACTTGAGCAGGAAGGTATCCAGTGGGGTGAAGAGGGACCCACACTTGCATACTCTGCTTCCTCTGCCATCTAATGTTGTTATTCCTGGTTCACGCTTTCGTGAGGTTTATTACTGGGATTCCTACTGGGTCATTAGGTTTGTTCATGCTCCCTCTTTCTTCTTCACCACTGATTTAATAAAAAGATTCTTTGTACTTTCAAATTCACATCATTAAACAATACTCGATTCTTACATAGCCTCTCCAACGCTAAAACTCATTGGATTTGCTTAATGGAGCTCTAATATGTCAAATTATCACTTTTTACTTTATAGCAACTATCTACTCTAATGGTGCAACTCTATAAAGCTATACTGTTTTTTATAAGAACCACTTGTTTTCTTGCTTACACTGCACCACTTTGGTGGGTGGTGCACCGTAGCCTTCACCACATCTGGATGCTGTGTTACCCGTGCCCCAACGGTATTGCCATATTAATGATTCAAACCCCACCCACTAACAAAATAATAATATTAATACTAACATTTGTCTATCAAAAAATAAAGAATCACTTCTTATTTCTTAAATATCTTCCGTTGGAGATGCTCTAATAACTATCTTAAAAGTATCTCTTCACTCTCTCTCTCAGACACACATATATGCGATGAATTGCGATTGCTTGACAAAGATAAAAATCCATCCATGTATCTCTCCCTTTACCACTCACCCGCTTTTGATAAACAACTCAATTAAGCATTTATTAAATAAACTTTCTTAAAATAAGATAAAAAAAGAAGCTAAATTAAGCATTTGGCATAGCTTAGAGCATGTTTGGGAAAGCTTATTTCCCTCAAAAAAGAGCTTAAATTTTGAAAAAAAAACTGTTCCGAGTTTAATTACACATTTGCACCTAGTACTTACACAGTTTTTCTGTAACCGGTGCTTGATGTTGTTTTATTTTTGTGTTGCAGGGGCTTGCTGGTGAGTAAAATGTATCAGACTGCAACGGCAATTGTCACTAATCTCGTTTCCTTCATAGAAGAATATGGATTTGTGCTTAATGGTGCTAGAGCATACTACACTAACAGGAGGTACCCGGTTTTCTATTCACTTTTATGGATGTTATGCTATTTGGTGGTGTCTTTTTTGTCTTTCCTTTTTTTATTTGTGTGAATTGGATCTTTGGAATATTAGTTTATCATTGGTAAATAAAACTTGCTCGTATAACTTGTAATAATTTTAACTCTTGTTATTGGTTCTCCCTTTTTTGTAGTGATTTGCAAACTTCAGTCATCTCGTAGCAATTATGTAAATTTTGCTAAGCATACCACGAATCTGGAATTAATGTGCAGTAGTATGAAATAGATTCAAAACAGCAGCACTCACATGATTGGACTTTCTCAATCATCATACTTTTTTTTTGTGAGTGGTCTAAGTTTGAATTTGGACTTTTTTTTGTTTTTGTATTGTAAGCTTATCATGTATTTGCATACCCTCTTTTACAATGTTTAATGTTTATCCTCTCATTGTATTATATGCTGATACTATTCTGCAATTAACAAAACAATTTCATTTTTCTTGTTTTATAATTTAATCTCCTGATCTTAGAATAACTAGAAGAATAAGTTTCAAAAGGATACTGTAGCATGATTTTTACTCTGGCCGTTTTACTTCATATCACCTCATCATTCTGATATCTGCACTACACCTTTTGAAATAAAATGAATAATTATTATTGTTGTTAACGTTGTTGTTGTTATTATTATTATCATGATCCTCGTCATAATTCTTGCTCTTACAAAAAGTTTGGCTATGATTTTACAGCCAGCCTCCCCTTTTAAGCGCCATGATTTATGCGATATACCGTAGCACTGGTGATATAGAATTAGTTAAAAAATGTCTACCTGCACTACTTAAAGAGCACGAGTTTTGGAATTCAGGTATTACACCACAACTTTTTGCCTCAATTGCTTTGTAGTTTGTTATCTATGGTTGGATGATACTTGTATATACCTTTTAGTTTGTCCAAGTCTAATGGTTGTTTACCTTTTATTTTATCTTTCTAGAAATACATAAAGTAACCATTTTGGTTGCTCAAGGTTGCACTCACACCTTAAATCGTTATTATGCAATGTGGAACAAACCCAGGCCAGAATCGTCCATACAGGTGTGTGAGGTTTGTTAACAACTGTGAGATTAATAAAATGGCATTTAAGCTATAACTTTGGGTAATTCCCTGCTATAGGACAAGGCATCTCGCCTCCAAGTTCTTGAATGTTTCGAAAAACAACGAGTTTTACCTTGAATCGGCATCATTCTTGAATCAGGATGGGATTTCAGCACAAGATGGATGAGGTACTATTTTATATAGAGTAAACCCTCCATTCAGTCCTCAAAAAACCAGATAGGTCCTTGAAAGTTTTTTGTCAACAATTAAGTTTTTCAAATATTCAAAAGTCATCACGTTCGTCCTTAATAGGTGACAAAACAAATTCAATTTAACAGTATCTTAAATCTTTCGAAGACTTAATTGGTGACAAAAAACTTTAAAGGACCTATCTGGCGATACTATCTTTCTATGACTTATTTGAGGGTTTCCTCATTTTATAAACAACCAAGTTTGTTACCATAAAAAAAGTACAATCATGAAAGTCATTTGAATGTGTGCCTAGGCTCTGAGATGGAGTTGTTGGAACTGTCAGTGTTTATTAGGCAACAGGCTCCCAAGCCTAATCAAGGCGCCTTCAGTCAAATTCTCACCTTTCTTAGCAGAACAAACATCAGTTTGGTCCTAACATGTTCCCTTCTTTAAGTAGTCAAATATACTATTGATTCAATAAAATCATATCTTGTTTTGATGCAGAGACCCACCTGATTTCACAACATTGGCTACAACATCTGTAATACCTGTTGATTTGAATGCATTTCTACTTGGGGTATGTCTTTGACCAATAACTAAAAGAAACCTGAAATCAGAGACTGTAAACTGATTAATTATGTGATGCCAATTGATTCAGATGGAACTTAATATCGCCTTCTTTGCAAAAGTTCTTGGAGATAATAGCATCTTTGAGCATTTCCTAGAAATTTCCGATGTTAGAAAAAAGGCAATGAACTCTGTTTTTCTGGAATGCAAACATGAAACAATGGCTTGATTGCTGGCTCAACAAAGAGCACATCCGAGGTATTTCCTATCGCTACTTATAGAAATCTCTTGTAAGGGCATTTGTGGTAGCCTTCGAAATTCTTCCGACTTTCTCTCGTGGTACTTCTAGGACGCTCTCCGGTTTGGGAAGCACTACACCAGAATCAAAATGTATTTGCCTCCAATTTTGTTCCTTTGTGGATGGAGCCATTTTACTCGGGTATAGTTGATTAGTTGATATGATATCCACATCAACTTAAGTAGCAACTAGCTAGTAGTAGTACATTTAATTGCATGAATGGTTGTTGCCATCATTGTGGAATCAGTTTACTATAGGTTCTAGCTTTTGTTATTTTTCAAATTAGAAAGCCTGAACTTTATTGACATGAGGTTGCCTTGAATACAGAAATGCATAGAGTTAGGAACTTAGGATCACAAGTGTAAGACTTACAATTGCACTATCCATAACTTCTTGGTTCTTATAGACTCTGATTTTCATCAATTTGACTGTTCAGTTATAAGTTAACTATTTATCATATTGATCTTGGATGCCATAACTTAAATTAACTGTAGATTAACAAGTACTTAAATCTAATAGTTAGTCTTTAAACATATGGATAGAGTGCTAAGTAGTTTAAGGTTAGCGTGTAATTTATGAGAATGTTCTAAAAAGCTATTCAACCGTGTAAGAGTTGGTGTCACTTTATGAAGTTAAATAAGGAAGGACTATCTGTTGAATGCACATAGAGGATGCTTTTTACACTTGAACTTATTTTGGTCTCTCAGCGTCATTGGGGTCAAAGACTAAATAACAAACACCACTACCCCATAACTGATTTTATTAGTATTATTTTACTTTGGGAGATATATCACAAATAATGTATATAGCCTTTTCTTAATGAGTTTAACTTTCTTTATGAAATATTGGAAAAGAAATTCCTGTGTTTTAAGTTGATGATTAATATGTGTTTTATATTTCTTAAGATACTTCGCATGTGGGTAGTGTTGTTGAAAGTCTCAAAACTTCTGGCTTGCTTCGTGCTGCTGGAGTTGCAACTTCTTTAAGTGATTCAGGACAACAGTGGTAAGTAATAAGCAATTTGGATTTAGTGGATGTTATAATAGAAAAACTTTTCTACATGTATAGGAAGTGGGAAAGGAGAGGCAGGTTGAGGGAGGGGAAGACAGGTAAAATATTTCACATAATCAATCTTTATGAAACGTGTATAGGGACTTTCCAAATGGTTGGGCCCCACTTCAACACATGCTAGTTGAAGGCCTGTTAAAATCAGGATTGAAAGAAGCAAGGTCATTGGCTGAGGAAATTGCCATCAGATGGATCAGAACCAATTATATTGTTTACAAGAAAACGGGTGTGATGCATGAAAAGTTTGATGTGGAGCATTGTGGAGAATTTGGAGGTGGGGGTGAATATGTACCCCAGGTATGACTGTACTTGATATTCATGGTTTATATAGATAAAAAATTGCTTTTGGTATAGGGAAAATTTTGAGAAAAATATATTGAGTGATTGGAAGAAACTTGCCTCTTAAACTTATCATGGATTTTTTATTACTCTTCTTAAAAAGTGATATATTTGCCCTTGTTGCAATGCAGACTGGTTTTGGCTGGTCGAATGGAGTTGTGTTGGCATTCTTGGAGGAGTTTGGATGGCCTCAAGATCGGAGTATAAATTGCTGATATGCTCAGAAATCGAGAGGCAGAATTTTTTTGTATTATTGACATGTTTTAAAGGACGATGCAACAATTTACTTGTCAAAGCTATATGTGTGTGTGGGTGGGTGAATCACTCTGTATAGCTCCTATGATAGTGTGTATTGCTTTTATAGTTGAAAATAATAACTCACTGAAAGAAAAAAGAATCATAGTAGATTAACAAGTGTCACCCTCACTTGGTAGGTGAAAAAGCTCCCAGATCATCATGCGGTGCTTCTCCGGTCGGATGTAATCCCCGACTTGCTTATTCTTTAAGTAGTATCGCTGCAGATATTATAACCATTTTGTTTATCTTAGAATCAAAACAGTATGAACACTACGGTCGTGAGTCCGATACCATGTAGAATATCGGAGAAATCAAAGAATAATTGAGAAAACTTTCATTATTGAATTATATGTTGAATACAAGAGAAGATAGGTCTTATATAGGCAAAATAAAGAACAACTGATTAACTCTGACTTAACAGAAGCTAACTTGAACTAATAAATGCTAACTAACTGTTAGCTAGTAACAGAAAAATCGATTAGCACAATCGGTTATCACATATAGTTGTTAGTTAGTAAAGCTGTAAATACTACATAGTCTTTGGGAGGCAGCAAACCAAGATATAACACCAGTGAAATCATAGATTCATTGCGTTCATTGTTTCTCTCTTGATAGGACATCAGAAGTGTTCACCAATGTTACTTCATCCTTTATTAAAAAAAACGTTACTTCATCATGCAGCCCAAAGAAAAAAATTTCTTTTAAGTACTAATAATGACAAAGTCATTTGACTTGCAAAATATAAATGAAACTCAATGGATGTGGCATTTGAGAACATTGGGATCATGATGAAAATGAACCTCAAAAAGTTATTAGGCCACTAAAGGCGACCAGCATCAACAACTATAGTATTTCCAACAAGATAACGTTGTTTCTCTCTTTCAAAAAAGAAGAAGATAACACTGTTAATATATAGAAACACAACTGATGTGCAAAAAAGAAATCAAAGCATGATTATGGTGCTGCATATTCTAGTAGATTGAATGTTCTATTTCATCGTTAAATTATGTTGATTTGATGAGTCAATTTTGTGACGTTGGTTTGGAAAAATATAATGAGTTAAATGACAAGAGATCTATTGACCTTGGTTGAGAAAGTCCACAATTTACCCTTGAAGAGGATGTCTGATATTGAAATTGTAGATTTGTCCGGAAATACTACCACAAGCAAAGTGATGAAAAACATCATGCAGGAGAAAGATTGAAGATTCTTGAACGAATTAGCTTTTAGTATAAAAAAAAAATATTTTTGGTGGCAAAGTATGGTAGAGCGAAAGTTAATTTGGGTTTTTCTTGGAGTTGTGTGTAGGTAATCCATGACTATGCAAGTCAATTCAATATTTAATTTATGGTCAAATTTTATTTCCTGTACCTTTAAATGTCATACTATAACTAATTTTTTCTTTATTGATAGAAAAGTCATACTATATCTAATTGAAAGTCATATTGATAGAGTAATCATACCAATTTTTATGAGTAATGATAGCTGTACATCCAAAGTTGGCATATTGGTTAATCGGTATAAATATTTGATTAATTCAGTTCATTATATGGTTAATCATGTGTAAATATTTGGTTAATTCATGATGAACCATTAATCATATAAAAAACTGAATTAACTAGATATTTGTATGTGATTAATCAAATATTTACATGATTATGAAAAATAAGCTTCATATAACCTATTAACCATATAATGAACTGAATTAACCAAAAATTTACACATGATTAACCAAGGTGTCTACCTGGGTGTCAAACCCAGTTGTTCACCTATCATTACTCTTTTTATTATGGCTCTATTTGGTAAAAACTAGCGGATAGTGGATAAGCTATCAGATAGCGGATAAGTTAGCGGATAGCGTATAGCTGATAAGCTAGCGGATAAACTAGCGGATTGGATTTGAAGTGTTTGAAAAAACTAACGGTTGGACTAGCTGATTAATGTAAAATTACATCAAAAGACATGTTTGCATGTTTTTTTATATAAATTATATATATGTATATATGTATTTATGTATTTATATTTATATTTTTATATTTTTTATTTTAAAATAATTATCAATTTTAACACTTTAATTTATTTTAAATTATTTATCATTTCAAAGATTAAAATATTAATTTTTAATTTCAATATTTATTTAGTTTTAGTTATTTTCTATAAATAATATGGAATAATAAAAATAATATTGCTATAAGAGAGAACTGATCACTAGGGATTATAAAAATTAGAATGATTTATATTAATATTTTATTTTGTTAGTGAATGATAAGTAATGAATTTAATTAAAATAGTAAGGATAAAAATGGAAGAAAAAGTGATACGCTATAAGTTCAAACGCTACTTCAAGTAACACCTGGAAAAAACGTTATACGCTAGTGAAAAATGCTATACGCTAATTTTAAAAACAGTTGTCAAATGGGGCTAATTTTTCATCCACTATCCGCTAAACGCTAAACGCTAGCGTTTTTGAGAAACCAAACTGTGCCTATATCTAATTTAAAAGTCATATATAAACCACATATTTTACACAAATAAATTTCTGCCTTTGCTGGGAAATGAGTTTAATGGATGTGTCGACCTTAAATTGATAGTAATTACTTTTCCAATGGGGTTTAGCTTTTCTTTTCTTCCCAGATGTATCAAATTTTTTTTGATAGTAATTACTTTCAAATTTCAAATGGGTATGAGCAGCTCCAACTCATAATTACTAATCACCTTTCTTTTATGGTCATTGAGGGTCCGTTTGATTTGTTATAGAACGAAGGAGAGCACAGCACAAAACACTTTGTTTCATGTTTGATGGTAAAATGAGTTGTGCGACAACACAAAATATGTGGTCAGGGATAGTAACCAAGGGACAAAAGGTTGTCCCATGCAAAATCCAAATGAAATCTCAAAACTACCCTTCCCATTTCCCGTCTCTTTTCTTTCCCCCACACACGTTCGACCACGACACCCACTCTCTCTCTCCACATTGCATATGACCAATTGACTATTCACTATTGTCCTATTCCTATTATCCCACACTCAATTATCTAGTTAATCAAGTGAGGATATCTGGTTAATTATGTTCATTATCTGGTTAACGGGTTGTCCTGACACTTAACACCAAGTCTTCCACAACCCTTCATTTATCTGGTTAATCAAGTACAGATATTTGGTTAATTATGTTCATTATCTGGTTAATGGATTGTCCTGATACTTAACACCAAGTCTTCCACAACCCATCAATTATCCGGTTAATCAAGTGCAGATATCTGGTTAATGGGTTGTTTTGACACTTAACACCAAGTCTTCCACAACCCTTCATTTATCTGGTTAATGGGTTGTCCTGACACTTATCACCCAGTCTTCCACAACCCTTCAATTATCTGGTTAATCAAGTACAGATATCTGGTTAATTATGTTTATTATCTGGTTAACGGGTTGTCCTGACACTTAACACTAATTTTCCACACCTATGTACATAATATGCAGCCTATTAACTCAATAAGACCTCTTATTGCATATTAGTCAATCACTGTTCTAAACATGATCAATCGATCACCATAAACTTTTCCAAACAATCTTGTAAACATAACCATAAACTTTTCTAAAACAACCCAAAAAAGGCAATATATAGTTAATCACTTGCAAATATATAGTTAATTGACTTCAATCTTTGGTTAATGGGTCATCCTGATGCTTCAATCATTTTCCACGACCATTGAAATATATGGTTAATCACTTGCACATATATGGTTGATTCAATTCATTATTTGGTTAATCTGTCATCTTGATGTTTTGATCATTTTTCACAACCATTATATTGTGGACCCTGACAATATAAGTGTACGCATTAACCATTTACAATGGGGTCTTAACCACAAATTTTAACCTTGTTAACCAATCTTGAATGGAATGAATAAAAGTAAAGAAATGGGCATGATATTTGCATATATCACAACCAACCGTTCAAGACAACCCAAAAAAAATGTAAGCAAGAGTTACATGACTTTTGGATTTCATTTCTGCCATGTACAATCTTATGTAAATGTTATAAAAAAAAAAAAAAAGACCATCACACTATTTCCTATAACCATATCTCAATCAACATCCATTCCTTCATTGTCCTGTTCTTCTTTCTCACATACATCTTGATAAATGGGCTTCTTTCCTTACATTTGTATCATTTGATGATATCATTCTTCTCACTTTTGCTATATATTATTTAGAGATGACCTCACACCTGCAAAATTAGAAACTGCATGCTGTCAACAATCAACAACAAAGCATCCATTTCAGCTCTATACCAGGTAGACTCAGAATTGCTAAAAAAAAATCTTAAATACTGTGAATAAACAATATAAGCTAATAAAGCACCAATTTAAGAAATTTTGATCAAGATGAAATGCATTCTGCATCATAGAATCAAACATAATTATTTTCAGAACATACTAATGCTTCAATTTGATAGATGACAAAATCTAGGGAAAAGTATTAAATTTACCTGAAAGAAAATAAGATGAATTAAAAAAAAGGGAGGCTTGGACGATTGAAAAATGAAGCATCAAACATCATTCCAACTAATGTTTCCTATCATTCATAAGTTTTTCTTATATCCAACTACCATATGTATAGTCAGCTTGAAGAACTTATACATCTTTTTATTTTATTTTATTTTATGAATCAATAAGTATATTTAAAGGAGTACTACTACTCAAATTGAAGTATTTACAACCAAAACCCAAACCAGCTAGTGTATATACTACTAAAGGGAAAAAACATTAATGGGAATGCACTCTTTGATATTAATCTCAATTCTAAATCTAATAATCAAACTCCTAAACACATGTTTGCTCTGACTATTAGATGTATAATGAAGTCATTAATGGGAATGCACTCTTTGATATTAAGAAAAAACAAATAACAATGGAGCCATGTTCAGTACAGAAACAAGACAATGAAAATACTGACTAAGACAATGAAGAAAATGATAAAATAGAAGAACAAGATTGATCTCAGTGTATAGACAAGCAGCCTCCACTCAAGCAAGAATTGCTACACTCATGCCAATATCTAATACATGTGAGAATATTTTACAGGTTGTTAACTGCATCTAGACAATTTGTTTCCCCCCATCATCCTCAAACATGTTTTAAAGGAGATAAAATGAAATGAAATAAAAATCAAATAACTTAAAAATGTTACTTGATTTTGGGAATTGAAATAATTTTCTTTCAATACATTTTACTCACTAGGCCTATAAACACGATAGTTTTACCAAATATTTGCCTTGCAAAAACCTATGGGTTTCATGATCTTCATTTGGTATCTTCAATTATAAACCCATCATTTTCCAATACTAGAAAATCTCAGAAGCCACTAATATGGTTAAAAAGAAAGCAATGAAGAAGTAACTGACTAATAATACCTTTAGAAAACTCATGGCTATGAAGCTTTATGCTAAGCAACTGAATTTTCTTGGAAGTGCAGAGCCAAGGCCCGTGTACTATGGGTGAAAACATCAACAACAATAACAAAACAATAAAGAGGCGGCAATAATTCAGACAAAACAAAGAAGTTATAATAGTTATAATTTTGAAAGAAAAATAAATAACGAGAGATTCATTTCCTAAAAGATACCAAGAGATTGATAGATTCCATTTCTAAAAGATACCAAGAGATTGATTCTTAAAAGATACCAAGAGCAACCAAAATGCATGTAAGAAGCAATCATAACATAGCCAAAAAATCCCTAAAATGCAGAAGCAATCATAACCAACAAAAATAAGAAATAAACCCTAAATACACCAAA
The DNA here is from genome assembly GCA_030762895.1 of Sophora flavescens. Taxonomy (NCBI): domain Eukaryota; kingdom Viridiplantae; phylum Streptophyta; class Magnoliopsida; order Fabales; family Fabaceae; genus Sophora; species Sophora flavescens. Next base: position 56,050,255 of record CM061068.1, on the reverse strand, counting down.
TATGGTTTATCCTGGCAATCAGAGAGAGACCCACGGGGTGATACCAAAAGGAGACAAATTATGACCTTGCGTAAAGGAGGCTCGCCACCATCGTCTTCACCACCGTCTTCAACAATGGTGGGAGGCTCGTCTTCACCGGCTCGTCTTCAAAAACGAGCTCGTGTTCAGAGAGTGGGAGCTGAAGATGGGAACGGAAGGAGTTGTTTAGTGAGGCTGGAAGGAGGACGGCGCAGTGAGGAAGGGGAAGGAGAGAACGCGAGGTGTGAGAACGATGTGAGAACAGGGAATGAGTTTTGTGTCTTCTAAATTGTCTTTCACAGATTAAACGAAGGAGGGAAACAAAAAATTTATATGATAATTATGAAACTGCCATCGAGTCCATACGATGTCACCATATGTTGTCGAAAAATTGTGCCTAAATAACATTTCTGTTCCAGAGAACTGTCAAATACGACCTACTAGGAAGCAATGACAAAATAGGAAGCAAATACCTACAACCTACCCCACCCCATCATATCATATATATAATATATAATTATATTAAATATATAGTACATATATTATTACGTATTATATATACTACTTTTTTATTATAATGTTATAAATTATATAATAATTATATATATTGTATATAATATAGTATGCATATAAAATATATAGTATTAAATTGCATTGTATTGAATATTATATAATATACTATAAAAGGTATTTTAGTAAATTTCATATTGTTTTACTTGATATGTTCATTATCAATCAAACAGTATATTGGACAAAAAGTTGTGTTGTTACTCAACTACTTGTGATGTACTGTTCTTCCAGTTCTGTCCTGTAATGCGAACCAAACGGATCATGAAGATCTAAAGTTCGAATATACGTAAACAAATTAGAAAAAGAAAAGAACGGAAGGATATAAATGAATCATCAGATAATTCAACATTAAAGGATAACATACAATTGATTCATATAAAAGGAGGAGTTTCTGAATGCGGATTATAATGTATCTAATTATTAAATGATTAAATATCTAATTAGTGCTGGCCTAAGGCCCAACCACCAAGGTTAAGGCTTTAGGCCTAAAAAAATTAGTATTTTGGTACATGCTTATTAACTAAAAAAATAATAAATATTGCCAACTCAATTTTTTTTTCCCTCAAAAAATGTCTCTCTATTTCTGTTGTCTCCTCTTTCATTTGATTTCTCTTTGTTGTTGTTTTGTCTCCCTCATAATCTCTCTGTCTTTCTCTATATGACCTTTCAGTGGCTCGGTGACTGTGACCTATGCGGCCTCTCCGTGCCAACACCGTCCGTGCGTTGTGAGTTAAATTCTCGGTGAAAAAACGCGAGCTTTGCTTTATTAGCTTAAAAAAAGGCATCAACTTAGAGTTTGATGTAGACCTCAATAGGTGTTGGGTCATCCTTGTATCTAATTATTAATGATATCAGATTATGATGTATCTATCAAAAAATGGATACATTATTTGATTAAAAAATTAAAGTTGTATGTACTGTCATTGTAAAAAGTTTTAAACTGACATCCATTAACATTTTGATATTTGTATTTTTATTTTAATAACTAAAAGAGAAATAAAAATAATACTGATTACTTATGATATTATTGAACGTCAGTGTAAAAATCATTTACACTGACAGTGCTTAGAAATTAAACTTCTGAATAAAAATCTAAATATTTTTAAAAAAATGGAAATATCTAGCAATCATGTAATAAATAAGGCTATCGAATTAAGTTGTATATAAAATTATTTAAATAATAAAATCATTTATTCTCATGATAAAATCCAAAATAAAGATACGAAAAATAGAGGATACTAAAACTGTACGAAAAGAAATTATTATCATGTAATAAACGAAAGACAGCCTATGATTATGTAAGTCAATTCAATATTTAATTTATGATCAATATGTAAGTCAATTCAAATATTAAGGTGCCGTTTGGAAGAGTTTATTTAAGTCTTTTTGGGCTTATCTTATGACATAAGTGCTTATACGGTATGTTTGGCAGAGCTTATCAAAAAATCTTATGTCATCTCATAAAAAGTTTTGGACTTTTTTTTATAAGTTATTGGAAGAAGCTTATGGAATTTAACATAAGAGCTTACGCCCCTACATCCCCTCCGTGTTTTTCCCGCATTTGAGTCGTCTCCTGTCTCTTTTTTCATTTCTTTTCCTTCATTATTTTTTTTCTTCATCTCTTCCTATCACAGTTTCTCGTCCCCTAAACCCTTACGCATGTTGGAAAAATTCTCGTCCCCTAAACCCTTACGCATGTTGGAAAAATATTTTCAAAATAATTTGTTTTTAATATCTTTTATTATCATTTATTATAATTAATCTTTTGTCCTTAATTTTATTAAATAACCGTTGTTTTTATGAGAAATTTATTTACAGGAATGTTTCTGTTGCAACATTGAAGTTTCTTAATGAGGTTTAAAAACTATTAAATCATATATTTTATTTACCTTTAATTTGTTAATGGTGGTGCATTTTGGCAAGCTGAAAAACTCATATGACTATATAATATATATACACAATATGAAAAGAAGTACCGGAGTATATTGGGCAACAGGAGTCTAAGGGGAAATATATAACTGATGTATAACTGAAAGTTAGTTACACTGATATAATCAGTTAGTTCTGTTAAGTGTTAGTTAAAGCTAACTCTAACTCATAGCTCATTGTATATATACAACAAATGTATCATTACACAAAATGAGTCAATTCAATACAATTCCAACCACTCTTGTCTCTCTATTTTGATTCCCTCTTTCACCTTGATGTTCTGATACCTTTATGGTATCAGAGCTCAAGTTCAAGATCCTGGAATGGCAGCCACACCTGCACCTGCGCAAACTCAGATCACTTAATCTATGGTTCCAATCTCACTGAAGTTGGACGATGAAAATTGGCTCACTTGGAAGATGCAAGCTATGGGTACAATCAAGGCACACAAACTGCAAAAAGATGAAATCTTGGGAAAAGTCAGTGATGCTTATGAAAATTGGGAACAACAAGATCAACATGTGTTTACTTGGCTCTTGGCTTCCATGTCTCCAAAGCTACATGCAAGAATGGTTGGTTCTGAACATGCTTTTCAATTCTGGTAGAAGCTTCTTGTCTATTTTGCTTCCCAAACGAGAGCCAAGGTAAGCCAATTGAAAACTCAGCTGAAAATTATCAAGAATTTAGCTTCTATGAATGAATATCTTCTTTCCATAAAAAAGATTGTGGATACCCTAGCTTCAGTAGGTTCTCCTATAAGTGATTCTGAGCACATACAAATTATCCTAGATGGCTTATCAGATGAATATGATTCTATAATCACCTCTTTAATCTCAAGAACAGACCCTTATTCCATACTTGAAATGGAAACTTTGCTTATGACAATTCAAGAACAGACCCTTATTCAATTGAGAAGTATAAGGCAAGACTTGTTGCCAAAGGGTTTCACCAACAACAAGGGTTCGATTTCTTTGAAACTTTCAGCCCTGTGGTCAAACCAACTACAGTCCGAATTGTTCTAACTCTTGCCCTCACACACAATTGGCCTATTAGACAAATAGATGTTAATAATGAATTCTTAAATGGAGACCTTAGTGACAAGGTGTGTATGGTGCAGCCCCGGGGTTTTGTGCAAGGCAATGGTTCCCTAGTGTGTAGAATAAACAAAGCACTATATGGTCTCAAACAAGCTCCAAGAGCTTGGTTTAACAAACTGCAGCAGCATCTTGTTCAATTGGGTTTTCACTCCACTAAGTGTGATAATTCCCTGTTTGTCACGAGTTTTAGGTGCTGTTACCACTCTAGTCCTAGTTTGTATGGATGACATCCTCATAACTAGTAACTCTCCCTCAGCAATTGCAGATTTAATACATGACATTAATGCCAAGTTCCCACCTAAAGACCTTGGAGGTCTGAATTATTTTCTAGGCATACAAGTCACTGTAACATTAGATAAGGTCTGCCTTTCTCAGACAAAACATATAAATGACTTGCTTGTTAAAGCCAAAATGGGAGAAGCCAAACCCATGAAAACTCCAATGGTTACTGGACTGAAACTATCTGTTAATGACAGTCCTGATGCTACTGATCCAAGCTTGTACAGGTCCATCGCCGGAGCCCTTTAGTATGTAACTGTGACTCGGCCAGACATAGCGTATGCCGTGAACAAAGTCTGCCAATTCATGCATGCTCCAAAGGAACCACATTGGCAAGCAGTAAAAAAATTTCTCAGGTATCTAAGTGGTGCTGCAACACATGGAATCACTCTTACAAGAACCTCTAGACTGATATTAACAGCATTTTGTGATGCTGATTGGGGCTCAGACGCGGATGATAGGAAATCAACCACTGGCTACTGCGTGTTCCTTGGTTCCAATCCCATATCTTGGTCATCCAAAAAGCAGCATGTAGTGTATCGATCGAGCACTGAGGCTGAGTACAGAAGCTTAGCAGCCGTTGTAGCTGAACTAACATGGGTAAAATCCCTCTTATCTGAACTGAATTACTCCATTCCTCAGCCTCCAATGGTATTTTGTGACAACCCAGGTTCTATCATGCTAGCTGCTAATCCTATCCTTCATTCAAGAACTAAGCATTTTGAGCTAGACCTCTACTTTGTTAGAGAGAAGATTCAACAAAAGGAACTAATGGTGCATCACATCCCCTCCACAGGACAGACTGCAGATGTTCTCACTAAGGCAGTAACCCACTCCATCTTTGAGAAATGCAAAGACAAACTCAGGGTGTTAGACTCCACACCCTTGAGTTTGCTTGCAGAGGGGGTGTAAGGGGAAAATGTATAACTGAAAGTTAGTTACACCGATATAATCGATTAGTTTACATTAAGTGTTAGTTAAAGCTAACTCTAGCTCATAGCTCATTGTATATATACAGCAAATGTATCGTTACACAAACTGAGTCAATTCAATACAATCCAATACAATTCCAACCACTCTCTTCTCTCTATTTCGATTCCCTCTTTTACCTTGATGTTCTGATACCTTTAGGGAGGATAGAAGAAAAGTCCTCTTCCATTGAATTTTGTCATCTTGTCACCGTGATCATATTTTGAAAAAACTTATTTTCTTCTATCTTCCTTTTGTATTGTATAAGAGATGATGTGATTCTTGCTGTTCTTGGTGCCTAGAATAATATTACTATTCTGAAAGAGTCTGTTAAATCCTGGGGTAGTTTCGCATTATTATTATTGTTGTGGCGAAATAATCGTTAAGGACATTACGTTTTCACACGTCTCACACTATAAACATTTTATCGGAGTTCTTCATATTTTTTTCTATTTATTTTATTTATCTATTTTATTTATTTATTATTTTTACAACAATCTTAAGGATCATTTCCAATAAAAAATCTTTCTTCTCTTATTTCAAGTTTTAATTTTGTTTTTTCATGAGAATTCGGTATACCCAACTTTTATTATTTTTCTCTACACCCATGGTTGATTTCTGCTTTATGTTCCTTGTCAAGTTTAATTAGTGGGTGGACACAGGTTTCTAGACCTGTTGGAAGGAAGCCTAAAAAAAATTAAAACATTTTTATTTTTCTATCAGTTATTTCTTATATATTTTTCTTTTAATCATATGCAGTGACTTGGTTAAGGATAAAGAAATCCAAAATTTATTCTAATGGGTTTTGGAGTTTAAGTCCTTTCTGGAAATTTTTATCCAATTTGTTTTTTCATTACTTTGCGATACCAGCTATCGTGTTTATTTTATTTGATGTTATCTATTGCTTTATTATAAATGATTTTCTTTGTTAATATTTATGCACTATACTCACCTGTGATAGCTTTGTCTGAGAGAATTTGTTAACTGCAAAGAACTTTGCAAAAGTTGAGGATGATCTGGAGTTCATCCTGAGTGGTCAGGTCATTAGCAAGGTTCTTAAGGCTTCTCTTGACAATCAATGGCGAAAGCTACTATGTGGAAAATGGTATTGCACTGAAATGGATAATTGGCGTGTAAGTAATTTCTGAACAATTTTGCTCAGTAGATACATGATTTTTTGTCCACAGTTAAAAATAAAATAGCAGTATTTTGATAATTGAACATATATGGAGGTACTTAGTTGATGCCAAAATAAAATATTGCTTGACTGAATATCTTTATTGGATTGCTTATGGGGAACTTAGAAGAACACATCTAAGATATACATTCAGCAATCCTAATATTCTGATTAAGGTATTTTGAGGTGTTTGAAAATTGTGAATATTATTCTGACTAGTGCTGTTGTTTATAAAAATGTTTTATGATCTAAATTAATTGAATGCTATGATGTTATACGTGGATTGGATTTTAATGAAATATAAAAAAGTGTTCATATATACAAAAAAATATAAAAGCTTAGGAAAGCTTTTGGTGTAGTAGGTAGGAAAAAGTTTTTTGGAATTATGTGATTCTAAATAAAAGGCTATCAATCAGGTTTTTGAGATTTCGGAGTATAACAAGAGTTTCCTTTTCCCTCTATTTATTTATTTATTTGTTGTTAGTGGCAGTGAAATGTCTTGAGTATTTAACGAAATGTGAACTTTTTGATAGAGATATTGGAATAAAATGGCTTTGATGCATGATATGAGAACAAGTATTGTGTGGCGTGGTTCTGCAGTTTGAATAAAAATAGTTACATGTTGGACATGCATTTGAGTAACTTCTGAATTATGGAACAAATGAATAATGGTTTGTTTGAGATAAAAGGCTAGTGACTTCTGGATGCTATATATCAACCAAAATCAGGGATGTGGGGAGTGTTACTCCTTTCTTTTTGAATCTATTTTTTCTATTGCTAATTGAAAGATGCATGCAAATGTGTTGATGAAATGATGTATTTCATTTCAATCCTCCTAGGCGTCATCTAGTTGACTAATTCAAGTGCTGCTGGTGTAATATATATTTTTTCATTTCTTACTGAAATCCTAGTTGGCATTTATATGAATGTCATTCTTTATTAATTATTATTAACGTCGTTTTGGAGTTATAATTTGTGACAGGAGGAAGTATTGAGGAGGTATGATTTGATATTCATTTGTCATATTTGACTCTAATTGTGATTGTGATGGTGATTATTAAAGTGTTCCAGAAGATGGAAACTTAATATAGTAAGATTCGAAATTTCATATTTCGTTGCCATCTTGGAGTTATCAACATCTTGTACATTATCCATTTGAACATTTATTTTTGGAATTACATTGATTATGTCCTGCAAAGTGGAATTACTGGTATGATGGTAAAGAGGGTGAGAATTTTCAAAATCTCAATTTTGTTGTATTGCTAGAATCATAATTTGAAATGATTTGATAAGAGGTGTTGTTATTAAATAGACTATGATACATAAGTGATTTTCGGGACAATATCACGAAAATAATGTGTGATATTTTGACCTGTGGGGATTCTAACTTGTAAGTGGAAAGTCATATTGTAATCATGCATTTCAGTGCATATATATGAAGAGGAATGTTAATCCTCCTAAGGTCAAAGGCAAACTTGGTCTAAGGAGATGATGTAATTGTTGGAATCACTCTTGAATTGTTCTTGTGGCAAATGAAAAGAAAAGAAAAGAATGGATGGTAGACTTTGAGACTACCTAGCGTATTTGTATGAATAAAGATATATTTTAAGCCTCCCATATTTTTGTAGGGGATGAACTGGATTTCCACTGTATCTAAAATACAGTGACACTAAACTGAATTTTAGATTCAATTAAAGATGATGTATTCACTACCCTTTTGTGGTGTAATTACTTGGAGACCAGCCAAACAAAAATTTATTGTAAAATATACGATGGGGTTAGAGTTTATACTCTAAAATTGGTTGATAATGAGGTTGAGTGATTGAAAAACTTCTTAGCAAATATTTTATGTGAGTTAAATTAACTCCTTATGTGTTTATATATTGTGATTACTGAGTAAATATATATATATATATATATATATATTGTGATTGTCAAGTGACAAAATGAATATATTTTATTGACATACGTACGAGTTACAATTTCGGAAAGTAGCTAAAAATTGAATTTGACCGACTTGCTCACAAAGCCAAAAAAATGCTAGTGAGTAAAACAAGGGGAATATGAAACTTAGCCAATGTAAAATTAACAGGTGATGGTACCCAACCTTTGTTATTGGAGATCCCATGAAGAAGGTTCATATGGGTAAAAACAAGTAACTTGTTAGTTCTGCTCGCACAATTGTTTTGTCCCTTTCTATGGTGTAAGAAGTGCTAGACTGCATTTATTGAGGGATAAGCTAAAAGCTTTTAATGAATTTCATAGCCCTTATGGGTGGTGTATAAAGTGCAGCTTACACTTGATGAAATCACCTATATTAGTGTCAAGTGGAGCCGCTTGTATGAGATTGTGGCAAAATCTCTTGAGCACTCATGAATTACCCGGCGTGCGCATGGCCGAATGGCGCAAAACAGCGCACTAGCAATAATTGTGGGGGTGTGGTGTGATTGGGGTGTGGTGTGATTGGTAGACCTCTATCGTACAACAAAGTGTTTTGGTTCATAGAAGTTTATTTCACCAATTCACTTGTGTGATAAGTCTTATCAATCTAGGTCTGGTTCATAGTCCAAAAGACACCAGATCCGATGCACTAACATCCATGTGATCAACTCTGATTTTTATTATTTTTATTATCACATTATTTTAAAATATGTGGGGGATTTTGGAAAATTATTTTCAAATTAACTTGTTTTTAATATCTTTTATTATCATTTATTATAATTAATCTTTTGTCCTTAATTTTATTAAATAACCTTTGTTTAATGAGAAATTTATTTACAGGAATGTTTCTGTTGCAACATTCAAGTTTCTTAATGAGGTTTAAAAACTATTAAATCATATATCTTATTTACCTTTAATTTGTGAACGGTGGTTGATGCTAGATTTTTAAGATATATAAAGGCAAGTGCACCTCGTCGCAATCAAGTAATACGGTGGTGAGACCGGTTATCGTATCCACAGGGATCGGATGTCAATTACCAATTCACAAACTTAACAACTATTTAGACTAAAACAAAGTATGAGAGATTAAAACAGAAAATAAAGAAAGCAAAACAATATTTTTGGTCTTTTGGGAATTATATCGAACACTTGGAAGGCAAACAGAGATGTGGCTAAGATTGTTAGGGTTAGACTACACTAATCCTCCCTTAATTGCAATGAAATGGTTATCAACACAAGTCCTAATTCAATTATGACAATCAAGCCTTTTCTAAAATACTCAAGCCTAATTCCTTAGGTGCATTGAGCCTAAAACCCCAAATTAAACCCTAATTCCTTAGGTGGATTAACCTGAGATTTTGCATTAAGTCAAGACTTATAAGATTGCAAGCATTCAACACCTATTCCTAGATTCTTGAACTACTTGGCATATGATTCATGAGCATGCCTTAACACCAACCTTCCAGTCATCTATCAAAGCAACATATCATTCCTATGGGTAGCTAATCCAAGGAAAGCATTAAGCACAGAATCACACACTCATAAAGAAATAGAGACTTGCATTAAAACACCAAATCAAATACAACAAGTTCAGAAAAGCTACATCTAACCCCAACAATGGGGATTTAACTACTCATGATAAAAGGAAATACAAAATAGAATGAGAAAAGGGATGGAGAACACTCATAGACAAGCTTCCTCCATTCCCAGAGCAAGGAAATCTCCCCTTCTAGGGCTGGAACCCTATCTCAGCCGCAGCCTCCAAGTCCCCAAGTGCTCTCCCACCAAAAGCTCTGTCTTTTCTGCCCTAGAACAGCAACTTATACCAGTCAGTGCTGCGCGCATTCGCGAGGCGAGACATGTCTCGCGAGGCGAATATTAAAAATCTGCTTCAGAGAATTGATCTCTCGCGAGGCGAGAGTTTCTTCGCGACGCGAGACCGAAAGGTTTTTCTTCAATACGCCCGTGAGGAGCATCAGGGCCTGGGCGTGATGGCTTCTGTTTGCAGACTCGCGAGGCGAGACATGGGTTCGCGAGGCGAACCAGAAAGGCTTGCATTTTCTCCAACAGTCAACTTTCAGGGTCGCGGGGCGAATCCAGGCTCGCGAGGCGAATCCCCAGAATTCTGCTTGGCTCAATTTCTTCTCTTTTCAGGCTCTTTTTCATCCAAGCTCCATCAAGGCTAATTTCTGGGCATTTTTCCATTAAATCCTGCAAAACAACACCAAGACACCGCCTCATCCGTTCCAAAGGAAAAATTAACCAAAATAAAACTAAAATGGCCTAACTTATATGCAAATGCATGCAGAAATGTACATGGAAAATGAGGTGAAATCACACTCATCAAATCACCCCAAGCTTAAGACTTTGCTTGTCCTCAAGCAAAAACTAAGGCCAGAAGAGATAAACAGTCAAAGCATGGATAGTGAACCAAGAACCCGAGTAAATGATCCAAGCAATAGGCAATTCAAACAATTCAGCAAGAGATAATCAATTCAAGTCCAATTAGGGGCTTAAGTTTCCTAGACTCACATTCTCACTGATTTGGGCACTCTTGCTCACTTGAAGCTCACCCCAAGCTTGTTTATTTGCTTGGCTCTCTTTCTTGCCTCACTCACTCAAGTGTTCAAGTATATATAACAATTTGCTCCATTTTCCTCAAGGAATGATTCCTACCATATGCTTGACTATCAACCAAATCTCCACTTTATTTATGAAAACACCTAAGAATCAAGAGGTCTTTATTTGGTTGTAACGTGGCCATGGGATTAATCTTTAGGTGGGGATAACAAGAAAGGGATATTTCAAAAGGCTAAACCAAGTATCAAACATTTCAACACAAGACACCTTCTAAAATACCTTCTTGGGTTTTCAATACATTTTTCCACCTTTCTTTTCTTTCTTTTTCTTTTATTTCTCACTTCTCTTTTTTTGTCATCCCCATCTCTTTATATATATATATATATATATATATATATATATATATATATATATATATATATATATATATATATATATTTTAAAGAAATAATTGGAGAGGGGAGATTTTTCAACTCAAAAGAATTATTTTTTTCTGATTCTTATCCCAAACTTTCAACTACCTTTTTCACCCTTTTTGTAATACTTTAGAAGGTCCCTTATCAAGTATATGTATCAAAATTTTTCAGGGAACCAAGAAAAGCATTTTATTCATTCAGGCTCAAAATTGGGCAACTAAGGGGTAGCATTTCATCATTCAAAACTCAGAAGGCCAGAAAAATACCTATTGCCTCAATCATTTTCAAAAATGTTTTCAAAAAATTTTTAAGCTTTAAAATGGTTTCAAGTCAAGTTCTAGAGAAAACAAACCAAGAGGAATAACACTCTACACAAAGAATGGGGGCAGATTTAGTGAGTACCCCCTAATGGCTCAAAAGCTCACATTTATCAGTTCAAGAACCAGTGAGAAACACAAGTCCATAGAAACATATGCTAATCATCCACTATCCAAGATCATCTAAAGCATATTCATTTGCAGCCATATCACAAGAATAAACAGAATTGGGTTCAAGAATTCACTATCACAAAAAAAAAAAAAAAATTGGCACTTAGCTCTCACAATCATAAGCTCAATCTAAGCAAGGGTAACCGAATCATGTGATCATGCAAACTTAAGCCTATATGAATGCAATATTTACAATGGAAGCAAAAAGATTACCCCTACCCCAAGCTTAAAGATTTACATTGTCCCTAATGTAAACAATCAAGTTGGAGAGAGGAAAGAAAAATAAAATAAAACAAAAGAAAAATGGAACGGCATACCAAGGCGGTAGCGGGTGCTGACTTTGCTTTTTCTTTGCCCCTTTTTCTCTTCTCCTTATCTTCTTGCTCTCCCTTCCTTCCTTCTTTCCCTGAAATCACTTGGCAATTTTATTAGTAAAAGAAAACTCTTGAGCTTCTCAAATTATTCAAGAGTTTGAAATCAAAAATCAATTCTAACTAAACAAAAAGGAAAAGAAAAATTGGGTTGCCTCCCAATAAGCGCTTCTTTAATGTCACTAGCTTGACTTATTGAAAAGCATCACCTGTATCCTCCTCCCGGATCAAATGGAAATTGGGATGGTGATTGTAACAGTAAAATAACTTTATTTTCAATTCCATCCAGCCATTGGGTGGAAATTCCATTGACCTTTACAATTATAAACTCACTTCCTCTCGGGTCAAGTGGAATTAACAAGAGGAAGTGTGACAGACAAGTGGGAGGGGCTAACTTACCAATGTCCACACATGCATGCAAGCCAACATATTTATCAAGTGCAGTAAAATCAGATTGCTCAACATGCATGGTGGAAGGAGTGCTATCTAGATGCCCTGCCTCCTCACTTGTTGTTTCCCAAGGATTTGTGGAAGGTAGTTCCTCTTGTTGTGGTTTACTCACCACCACCACTTCATTTTCAATTTGATCCATTCCCATAACCAGATTTTTCTCAACTTCCACTTCATGTGGCTCTATGGGAATCATACATGGTGGTGGAGGTGGTAAATAAGAACAAAAGGTTTCCCAATCCTCCTCGGTATATATATATATATAAGCTCACCAGTCATAGGATCGACTCGTGATGGGGTGTTATGAGATAGAGAAAACTCCTCGAAGAATTCTCCCAAATTTATATCGTCATCCCACCACAAGTTGTCCTCCAAAACATGACTGGAAGATTCCTTATCAGGTGGATAATAAAAATTTTCCATGACTTTTGTCCACCTTACAAAACAGAACTCAAAACAAAAAGCTCAAATATATACAGAAAAATATCAAATATACACAGGAAATAAAAATAAAAGAAAAAAAATGTCTAAACTAGTTGCCTCATTTGTTACTACTGATATTGACAAAGCCAATCCCCGGCAACGGCGCCAAAAACTTGTTGCGTGATTTTTAGAATAAATAAAGGCAAGTGCACCTCGTCGCAATCAAGTAATACGGTGGTGAGACCGGTTATCGTATCCACAGGGATCAGATGTCAATTACCAATTCACAAACTTAACAACTATTTAGACTAAAACAAAGTATGAGAGATTAAAACAGAAAATAAAGAAAGCAAAACAATATTTTTGGTCTTTTGGGAATTATATCGAACACTTGGAAGGCAAACAGAGATGTGGCTAAGATTGTTAGGGTTAGACTACACTAATCCTCCCTTAATTGCAATGAAATGGTTATCAACACAAGTCCTAATTCAATTATGACAATCAAGCCTTTTCTAAAATACTCAAGCCTAATTCCTTAGGTGCATTGAGCCTAAAACCCCAAATTAAACCCTAATTCCTTAGGTGGATTAACCTGAGATTTTGCATTAAGTCAAGACTTATAAGATTGCAAGCATTCAACACCTATTCCTAGATTCTTGAACTACTTGGCATATGATTCATGAGCATGCCTTAACACCAACCTTCCAGTCATCTATCAAAGCAACATATCATTCCTATGGGTAGCTAATCCAAGGAAAGCATTAAGCACAGAATCATACACTCATAAAGAAATAGAGACTTGCATCAAAACACCAAATCAAATACAACAAGTTCAGAAAAGCTACATCTAACCCCAACAATGGGGATTTAACTACTCATGATAAAAGGAAATACAAAATAGAATGAGAAAAGGGATGGAGAACACTCATAGACAAGCTTCCTCCATTCCCAGAGCAAGGAAATCTCCCCTTCTAGGGCTGGAACCCTATCTCAGCCACAGCCTCCAAGTCCCCAAGTGCTCTCCCACCAAAAGCTCTGTCTTTTCTGCCCTAGAACAGCAACTTATACCAGTCAGTGCTGCGCGCATTCGCGAGGCGAGACATGTCTCGCGAGGCGAATATTAAAAATCTGCTTCAGAGAATTGATCTCTCGCGAGGCGAGAGTTTCTTCGCGACGTGAGACCGAAAGGTTTTTCTTCAATACGCCCGTGAGGAGCATCAGGGCATGGGCGTGATGGCCACGTTTTGCAGACTCGCGAGGCGAGACATGGGTTCGCGAGGCGAACCAGAAAGGCTTGCATTTTCTCCAACAGTCAACTTTCAGGGTCGCGGGGCGAATCCAGGCTCGCGAGGCGAATCCCCAGAATTCTGCTTGGCTCAATTTCTTCTCTTTTCAGGCTCTTTTTCATCCAAGCTCCATCAAGGCTAATTTCTGGGCATTTTTCCATTAAATCCTGCAAAACAACACCAAGACACCGCCTCATCCGTTCCAAAGGAAAAATTAACCAAAATAAAACTAAAATGGCCTAACTTATATGCAAATGCATGCAGAAATGTACATGAAAAATGAGGTGAAATCACACTCATCAGTGGTGCATTTTGGCAAGCTGAAAAACTCATATGACTATATATACACAATATGAAAAGAAGTACTGGGAGTATATGGGGAAAAATGAGGATAGAAGAAAAGCCATCTTCCTTTGAATTTTGTCATCTTGTCACCACGCTCATATTTTGAGAAAACTTATTTTCTTTTATTTTCCATTTTTATTTTCCATTTCCATTTATTTTCCCGTTTTCTCGCATCTTGAGTGGTAATTATATTTTATATTATTATCGGGGATTTAGAAACTGATTTTGAAGAACAACAAAATCATATCTAGAACCTACTCTATGGTAGGAAGCTTTCGTTAAAATTTGGGTTTAAAACTCAGACGGAAAACGGTCTGCGTTTTTACTGACATAATAATTTTATACCGACAGAAAACCCTAATTTGACCCAAAACTGAAAAATGGTAGATTTTTATATTATGTCCGTGAGGAATCCTACTTTTCAAATTTCTGATAAAAAATAAAATATTATGTTTATTCGGACGAATTTTGGTAAAAGTTCGAACGGAAAACAGTCGGTGTTTTCACCGACTATAAGATTTTACTGATCAGAAAACCTAATTTTGACCCGAGAAAGAAATGAACAGATTTTATATCTCATTTCCAACGATATAGGTTATTTTGAATTTTTTTAAAATAAATAGGTTACTATACGCGATTCGGGTGTAAAACCCTAAATCAGATAATCGATGGAGTCGAGAACGGACGTGCAGAGACAAAACCCGACATCGGATGCTTAGACCTCTTGCCACCTAGGGTGGTGAGTCATACGGGTGAGCCACCAATGTCATGATGAAATTTAAACAAAAATCTAGATATTTTTTTTCAAACTAGTGTAATGACCATTTTGCCCTTGGACCATTTTACCCTTGAACTTCCATTGAAATGCCAAGTTTGCCCAAAATATGTGGACATAATTCAGCCACACCTACAACCAATCCTCACCACATGGTTGTCATGATGGCTTTTGGAGTGAAATGACCAAAATGTCCTTAAGTTCTAACTTAATCACAAAATTGCCATTGTGTAAGATTACTCTTTTGCCCTTAAATTTTTATGATTTGGACCCATTCACTCCCAAAACCCACAGCCCAACACTCCTTCATGAGGCCTATCCATTGCTTATATCATCTTCTTCATCAAGGTTTTCCATTTTCTCCATTAAAAAGCTTAAGGTCCATAAGCCATTTTTGTGAAGCAACTACTTGATTCCTTGCTCATTTTTCAATTCCAAGAGGTATACCATACCCCTCTCACTCAAACATCATCATGTTTTTCAATTATTTTTGTGTTTTGAAGCCAAGATCATATTTTCCGATTCTTAGATCTAGAACTTTAAATAATTCTAGAAAATTGAAGAAAAATCATAAAAATGTGAAACCAATTTCTACGATCTAGTTATGATCTCTACTTTCGTCACCCAAGAACTTGAAAAATTTAGAGATCCCTAGCCCTTTTATTTTGAGTTGGCCGAACCTATATCAAATGGGTTTAGGATGATTTTCTTCATTCTTTAACTTGATTTCTTGTTGGTTGTTCATGGTTAGGTTTTGTGCGTTCAAAACCTTGTGATTTAGGTGAACAACATCCTTCTACTACTTGGGTTTCAAGTGATCTACAAGAGGTAAGGAGGGTGATTACTACTATCCTACCTTAATGTAGAGATGTATGTGGTTTAAAATATTTGTATGTTGTTATTCAAATCCTAAGTGTTAGGATTATGTATTATTGTGTATTATTGTTTATGGTTGTGTGATCCTCTTGGAGGATTTCATTTGATGCTTGATTGTGATATGATATGTCATATGGTTGTTTTGGTTCCAATGACCTTAAGTTGGAACTATGATTGTTGTTTGCTTGATTTGTTAAGAAGAATGCCTAATAAAATTATTTTAGGCCATTCGGCCATAACTGGTTAATGGGGTTTCAAGTTTAGTTAATTTGTTTGAATGAGTTTTATAAGGAGAGAATGAGTATATAAGAGTATAGAAATTGGTTTGGATTGATTTGGATAAGTATGTTAAAAGTTATGAATTATTGAAGATATAGGGACCGTTATGCAAATACTGAGAAATTCAGAGACTATTCTGAAAATATATTCTTATATTTTTTTATTGTAGCCCTTGATGATATAAGACTATAGAAAATTGGTTTGGTGCTATTTGGATTAATACATAAAAAGATATAAGCTTTTTAGTGAACAAGGACCTTTTGCAATTATTGTAAAATATTTGGGGGCAGAAATGTAATTTCTGGAAAATTGAGGGTAACTGAAAAATATTTTTATAGAAGTTGGTTTGATGTAATTTGAAGTTATAAGGTTTTAAGTGAATAAGGACCTTTTTGTGATTGATGAAAGTTTAGGGACTAAAGTGCAATTTTCAAAAATAAATGTTATTGGACAGCTAGATACTGTTTTCATACCTATTGAACTGTTCTAAAACTCAAAAATGAGTTTTGGACTATTAGAGTTTAAAATCGTTGAAAAAGGATTTACGTGTTTTACAAACTTAACGACGTTCGATCAAATTTTTAGGAATTTTGTATAAATGGAAAGGAAACTATAAAATCAGTGTTTCAACATCTTATTATGAGTATTATAACCTAGGTGAGTAATAGATTTGAGGTGAAGAATCATATTTGTTGGAACCAAAGTAGTTTTGTATTAAATAATCTCTAGGTTTTGATGCTAACAAAAAGATTAAATTTGCTTGGTAAAGTGTTAGTTGAGATCTAACATGTGCTTTCAGCTATGCAGGAATATTTACATATAAGTAAAAGAAACATGGGATAAGTTTTCAGTGAAAAATACGCGTCCATCCTTGTAGACTGGTTGCTCAAATAGTTTGGTAAAGTTACTTATTTATTTAATTGAGTGGACTGGTTTTCTTAAGTAGACGAGGCTGAGTGTTTACTAGACGAATACCAAAATAACTTGTTAGATACAGGAAGTGCAAAGACTTGACAATAAGCATGTCCATCTTGCCATGTAAGCAAACGGAAGTAATTAGTAGAAGTAAACGAACTGCAAAATAAAGTAATCCAGTAGACGAGCTCTAACTGCCATGTTACTAGACAGAGATCTTTGAGAAATAGCAAGTCCAAAGACTTGATAGACAAGAGGATATGCCACATCATCAGATGAGCAAAATAAAATATTTAACAGACTTAGTCTCTCATATAACTAAGTAGACGTTGTTTTTAGACTAGCTCCATCTTTGAATGAATTAAATACAATCTGAATCTCTTGAATTTATTTCAAATGATTGATATTTATTTCAATAGAATATTTGTTCTTCACATCTGTTTTATCTGCTTTAATGTTTTACCTTGTTGTAAAAGAAACATAGTACCTTCAAGAAATGCAAAAAGCAGAATCGTACAATGAGATACTGCAAAACGATCTGCACGATGACATCTTTATGACTGAAAAAGCTGGATTATACACAAAGGAGGAACAACAAGTTCTCAGGCTGCAATACTCAGAGCAGTAAGCCTCCAATTTTATGCTACCTCATTAACCAAAGAGTACTGTTTAGCGTGCCACAATCAAGCTATCAGTCACAATGGATATCATGCATTAAATGGTATTTATAAACGAGATTATTCAAAATAACCGTTGAAAAAATACAAGTGAAGAAGAAGGTCACTATAAATAAAAGACTTGGGGTGCGTTTGATTTGCAAAAATTCAGGGGACTGGACAGCACAAAATTTTTTGTGCCTTGTTTGATTTGAAAAGTGATCATGGGACATGACCAAAAAGGTGGTGAGGGGCAGGACAAAAATCCAAAATTTTGTCCCCCACCAAACCATGGGACAAAAAATTGTCCCATGGACAGACTAACAAAAGACAAAATTATCCTTACATCTCTCTCCTCTCTTCTCTCTCTCTCCCTTTCTCTCTCATCTCTCTCTCCCCTCTCTCTTTCCCTCTATCTCTCTCTCCTCTTTCTTTCCTCTCTCTCTCATCTCCCTCCCTCTCTCTCCTCTCTCTTTCTTTCCTCTTTCTCCCTCCCTCTCTCTCTTGCGACACCCCTTCTAGGGTCATCACATATTTACCCAAAAGCGGAAAATTAAATTATTAATCGTTGGTTACTTTCGGAAAATATACTTTAAAATAAATGCCTCTTTACGAAAATAGTGCTGAATTTTTTTTAAAAAAAAAACATAGAACCATCGTAAACATAAACAAACGTATATGTATATCTATATATATATATGCATCACCTTTTAAATACACCATACCTCTAAGAGGAGATAACAAAAGAGCCCTCATAAGTATAGGCTATTCTCCATCAAACTAAGTAAAGAAAAGAAAGACATATACATATAAGTAACGAGTAGTCCAGAACCATACCAAAAACTCATGGCTCTCAGTAGCCAGATCAAAAACTGACAAGACTCGCTATCCCAAAACTATACCTATAGCTGGTCAAGCTAATGAAACCCATTGGGGAGATCATGATGATCAACCCCACCTAAAACAGATGTATCTGATGAAGATGCCTCCGCTCCCGCTCCCTCGTCGGAAGAATCATCATCATCAACAGCAGGAGGGTGAAACTCAAGATCGTCCTCAAAGTACTCATCTGGGTCCTCCTCGACCTCATCCAAAACTACCTCAACAGGAGGTATTGCTGGTCCTACTATTTGAAGCGGATTCGGCTGAGGTGGCAAATCAAGTAACCCGTGCTCAGCCAAGTACTGTAAGTATAGCCATACCAGAGGTAGAGATACCTCAACAGTCTCCACAACAAGCGTCCTTTGCTGCGGTCCTTCCTCTACTGTGCCAACAACCTCTCTACTAGGGCCATGATAGGTGGCGCTGAGTGCCCCAGGGTTTATCTCCCAAGCACCACCAAACTGAGCTCGATCAAACGTGATCGATCGAAGCCTCGAATGTACCAGAGGCATATCCGGTTCCATCTAATTTCATACGTAAAGATATATGCACAAGTAGAGAAACCACAAATAAAACATGCAAGAGTGAGAAACCAATATATGGATTTTACTCGACAACTACATGCTAAACACCACATAAAACACATACACATTTATCAACACAAGCATTCATAAGCAAATAGTTTATCAATGAGTTTAACACCCCAAACATCATCATTTGAAAAACTATGCATGAACACTTCATATTCGTTGTCTAACTTCGCACCTAATCTCATGAGATATCCCAACACGTGGTGAGTTGATCAGGCTCAATTGCCATCCCATGGCATAAAGGCAAGCATCCATAACCCATTGCACACTGTCCACACTCAGGGCATCAGTGATAAAACCGTAAATGGGGTTTAATTGTCCAACCCGGGCACAATGAAGAAAATCATAGTATGAAATACCTGACGCCGCAACGTAATCACACATAGAACCGTGGGCACGTCTGCCAAATGCATACAAAACACTTTTGCTCATAACTCTTTTCTTTGTGTTCAATCTTTCTTTGCCGAAGCTCAAAATGGCTTACGACTCACATAGTTTTTGACATCTTTAAAACTTTCATTACAACACAGGACCTCACGGTCCGAGTGCTCAATCACGACACCTCTCGATAGATGCACCAGTCATAGGTTCGTGGTAATAGAAAACGTCTTAAATGTTTAAACACGGTATACACCACGTATACAATAAAGGACCCCAAAGTCCAAAGGACCCCAAGTCCATAACAACAAAGAACCTTAGTACCCCGACGTCTCGATTACTAAGTTCAACACCACTCAACACGGTTGAATTAATTTTTGTTTTCAGAAAATCTTTTAAAATTGGAAATTCTTCAATAAAATCTTTAAATTATAAAGCTTAGTTTTCACAAAGGTGAGTCACTTGAGGTTTTAACTTACTTAAAATATGTACTGCCATTTCAAAATACATGTCGTCTACACTTTCCAAATTTGCCGTCAATTATCACTTTTAAAGCTTTTTAAGCCAAAAGTTAGTTTTTTCCACTTAAACAATTTTCTAAAATCATAATTAACTTATTTTCAACAATTAATTTCATAAAATAACATTTTATAATATTACGGAATTTCTTACGTAAAAATTAGCAGTGCAAAAATATTTTCACGGTTTCGCTCTCACTGTGACTCATAATTCACTCTTACAGTAATAAATCATTAAAATAATAATATTTTCCAAAATTCCTTATTTTTCCCAAATAAAAATTTCCATTAATATTATATATCAATATTTTACCGTTAAAAACATTGAATATAATTTACGAAGTTTCTTAAAGCTTTTATCCAATTAATTTAATTGGGCACTAACCACTGTCAGGCTTCTCAAACAACAACCAACAATAATATCACAAAAATATTTCCAGGCAGATCATGCATCACAACAACATAATATAATTACATATAAACAATTAACGCAATTAAACCAACACAGATACAAATACCATAACTTAAACTACTTAAATAAATACTAACAGACAAATAGTTACAAACAAACACATGATAGCATAGAGCCATCGAATATATCCCTCAGGTATTCCCCTCTTACCTTTCGTAGATTCTCTTGTGAATTAGTGAATTTCGTCGGAAATCCGGATGTCACGTATATGTCGCACTCACTCAACCTTCAACCATTACAATCAATTAATTACAAATCAAGAAACTAAAAACATCCAAAACCCTTCTACATGGTCACGGCTTCAAGGGGTTTTGGGTGACTAAAATTTCTAATCATGATTAAGTCATGGATTGATGGTCCTTAATCAACCAAGATCATGGATGGAAAACTTTGAACAAAACTCATCCACATAGGGTTCGGCCATCATAGAGATTTTGAGTAAGGATTTTCATTTTAATAAACTAACATGGACTAGAGTGTGTAGACATACATGTCATATGAAATACATGATCATACATGACAACACATGAACAAAAATCCTACCAAACCCATTCTCCTAGGTTCGGTCATAGCTAGTTTATTAGGAAGGAAATTTTTGATTACTTCATGCTCTTGGATTTAGATAGTATGCATGATATCAAGAATATAGGAAGTGGTTTCAACATCATGAGATTTTTCTAGAATTTGTTATGAATTTTCAAAGTTCTAGACTTAGAAACTTAAAAGTGATGAACATAGATGAAATAGACTTTGAATCATGAAACTTATTGAAGAACATAGACATGATTAGGGAAGAAGAATATGATTCACCTCTTGAAGATCAAAGACAAGTGAAGATCCAAGAGCTTGCTTCACAAAATGATGGTATGAACTTAGAACTTTTGGGTGTTTTTTGTGTAAAGTGTGAAAATGGCAAATAATGAAATGAAAGTATGACTTTAGAGATGTGGGCTGTGCCACTTTTGAGGGACTAAGTGGAAAGGAGGTGGCTTCTTCAAGGATTTAGGTGCAAATAATTCATAGGGACCATTTTGCAAAAATTCCAAAAGTATAGGGACTATTTTGCAAATCCCCAATAGTTTATAATGATGACCATGTGCAATACTTAATATGTTCACATTGTGACTCATCATGTGAGTTATCTTGAAGCTTCTTCATCAACTTGCTACTATGTTCTTAGGAAAAATCTAGAATACTTTGGAACTTTTGAGATTAGTTTTAGAACTTTGGAGAATATTGGAGAATGTTGTGGAATGTACAAGAATGAGATTGGCTCATCCAAGTTAAGGGCAGCCACCAGTCATCCTTGGGCTTGCGCATGGGCCATGGAGTTTTGGGCTTGGATTCAATTGTTTTGGCCCACCAAAATGCTTAAGGCATAAACATAATCTAGGAAACTTATATGATTTCAATTGGCTTCATGAAATTTAATCCATGGACAAAGAATTTGGGCCTCAAGGCCACGGTCCTCTAATGGGTTTGGAGCAAAGATTCTGGCCCAATTCACTTGGAAAAACATAGAAACTAACTTAGGGACCAAAGTGCAATTAAGAGAAAGTTCAAGGACTTAAGTGTAAAATCCTTAAATTGCCACTTTAACCTTGTAGAATCTTCTAGACTCAAAAGTGTGACTCATCCCCATGAATCATCTCAAAATTCTAAGATAACCTCTTTATTTGCTCTTGGAAACTCCGAAATCCACTCTGTCGTTCGCCCGATTACGTATTTCGTCCGTAAAACGTATATTATTTCATTTTTTATGAAATAATTCTAAAAATACATAATTGTAGGAAATAAAATAAAAATCTTAAGTCTTTCGTTCACTAATTAAAATTAGGTCTTTTGAGCAGTATAATTATACTGTCAATGGAATTCGCGAGCCGGGTTTCGCCTGACTTCCCAAGCTAAATTTTAATCGTAGCTTTCTACATTCAAGTAGAATTGAGTGGTAAACTCCGTTTATTTAAAATAATTTTCTAAAACTCTAATAAACCTATAAACATATTTATATGTATTACTGTTATTTAAAACAGTGAAAGACAGGATGTTACATCTCTCTCTCCCTCTCTCTCTCCTCTCTATCTCTTTCTCTGTCCTCACTGTCCTCTCTCTCTCCTCCCTATCACTTTCTCACTCCTCTCTGGCCTCTCTCTCTACATAATTATACAAAATTATATATTGTATATTTATATATTAAATAATATATATTATAAAGGGTATTCCGATAAATTTAATATTATTTTGTTTGTGTTGTCCATTATCCATCAAACAATGTACAAGACAAATAATTGTCCTGTAACTCAAGGATTTGTCCTGTGTTGTCCTGTCTGTGTCTGTCTTTGCCCGGATACCTTTGCAAATCAAACGCACCCTCAATGTATACTTGTCAAACTCCAAGTCAAGAATAAACCGTGCAAAGTGAGCCACATATTTCTCATAGTAATTTTGCTTACTAAAAATTATATACAATCTTTCAAGTTCTACAAACCTATATCATCATAAATCATCTTCTTTCTCATAACATCGAATCACAAAAGTATTAGTTAATCACATTAATTCCTTCCCACAAGATATCATATACATCCAATTTTTCATCATTCGCAGTCATCCTTAACCTAGGACTCATAACATCATGCACAATCTTTTCTTATTTGTATATGCAGGTATACCTTTATATTAATTTTCACATAATTATAACTTGCATCTCATCATTTCTCCATCAACATTATTTTCTCTACAACAATCCAAAATATGATAGATATATTGTATGATACATAAAATAGTTAACTGTGCAAGAAAGGAGGATCAAACTCTTGTTTTTAGCAAATGAAGGTAACCACGACGTGACAACCTACACCAAGGGCAACGACTCCCCTCTATGGCAGCACATAGCGCTGCGGTACTTTCCCCTTTGAACCACAACGCCCCTTTGAATCTCCCTTACAGTAGCAACACTGTAATTCCACTTGTACTGTCAGTTGTCAACTCCTATCTTAGGTTCACTCCTAAAACTTGTTATAACAAAACTTAACCTCAATCAATTAACTACATATCACTCTTGCCAAATCAAATTATAACAAACACATACTAATTTTTTTTTTTGTTTAGAACTCATAAATAATTTTTCAACCATTAACATAGATGAGAAATCTAGTGTCTCAACCTATCAATATATGCAAAACTAACACTTACCATCATAGTGATGATCGTATAAATGACATCCATCTACACTCTTGCATTTACATTAAAATGCCTTTACATAACCAAACACGATAATATATCTACACCATATACACCCAATCTATAAACTCATTTAGCAAAGCTCAAATTTAAGGTAACTCAATATTCCAAACTCAATAGCATTAAACCATTACCTGCAAGTTTTCATGCCTTTACCTTAATCAAATTTAAATACCATAAAAATCATATAATCAAACACACAATCCGTTCAATTTATCCTCTTTCCATAAACACTATGCTTTAAAAAAAAACATTGTCACTTTGTTTCGACGAATCTCCTTGTTATTATACAGTTCAACCACCACAATCACAACATGATTACAAGTGCTTATGTGGAATGAGAGCATTAAAGCATCACCCCAAACACATTTTTGTGTTTTTTTGTTTTTTGTTTTTACCTTAAAAACTTCATGACATATCACTAAACATTAAAGTCATACCAGAGTACACGTACTAAACCACCAATCATATTTTTAATTTACTAATGACTTGTCATCACATATCACACACAACAGTTTCATGAAGATGGGACATCATATTGTCAATGTAGCATCCTCGGTCTATATTTCAATCCATAACAGTATATAGATAGTCATATAAATATGCATTTTACATCCAATCAAATAACATCACAATACATACTTACTTTCCCTTACTCCCATGCTATTTGGTTCATCGCGAGCTAGTGCCGAATGCCAACCTCAAACACAAAATCTGTTTTACTAGCCAACAATTAATTAACCAAGTTCAAAACTTTCCAGAAAAAGATTTTTAATTTGAGCCTATGCTCTGATACCAACTTTGTCACGACCCAAATTCGATGTCGGTGACCGGCCAGAAGAGGGGTGACAACCCCAAATCCGAAGCCTTGCCTAGGTTAACACTTCCTAATTCTTAATCTAAAAAAATAAATAATCAATACTATTCAATATTGAACCTTTCTTCTTTTAAGGAAAAGACGGACTCATAGTCCTCATATAATAAGTTTCATAAATGGGATACAAATAACTCCTAATAACATATTTGCATACCAAACTCTTGTAAAAAAAATGATACAATTTAGTTTTCAATGTAAACACATTAAATTTAGTGGATAAATAAAGGTACATTCAGAGGTTGTGGCTTGGCACTACAATTCCACAGTTAGGAGTCGGGTAGCTCGGGATGATCCAGCAATTTCTGCACCTGCATCTAAACACTAAGAAGGAGCGAGTTATATAAACTCAGTAAGGGTTTCACAAGTAAAAGACATATGGAAAATGTGCAAACAGAAAATACGACGATGTCTAACTCTTCAAAACCTTAAGTCTCACATAATTAACATTTAATAGTCTCGTTGTGGATTTTCTACCATAATACTTGAATTGCCTCACGAATCAAATATAGCTCTCGTCGTCCCCGATAGGCATACAATCCTTCCACCACTGGGCGTTACGTCTCGCCGTCCCCAGTGCGGTCTCACAATTACCGGGCGTCCCCAGCATATGGCCATCTCATCACATTCAAGCTATATTGGGCGTTATGTCTCACTATCCCCAGTAGGCTATCCATAATACTATGCAACTGGGCGTTACGTCTCACCGTCCCCAGTGCATTCTCATAATGAAAATCTCGCGCAGCTGGGCGTTACGTATCGCCGTCCCCAGTGCGACTTTTCAATTGACAATTCAAGCATCAAGTATATTCCATAATTCATATCACATACACATGTCCAAACTTAATAGTTGACATCATTTTCATACCTCTCATAAATTCCAATATCATATCACATAATATCTCCACAACTAAATAATAATAATCCAATGCTTATACTGAAACATATCTCAAGCTTATAATAAAGCCTTTCGCATATAAAGTGACTCTCATTTGAGAGACCGTACAATTTATTATAACAAATGTGTGTTTTCCATCATCTCATCCTTAAGGTTTTCACTATTTAATAGCTTATAAAACATACAACATGTATCAAACAATGTTCACCCATGTTACACAATAAGCATACGTAAGTTATCCGTGCATCATGATCCCATAACCATAGTGGTAAATCAACCGTTCATGTGCAATACACATCTCATACATTTACTCTTAGTCATTTCACAAAGTCAATGACTTACCACACTTCATCACTCATGTACCAGACTCGTTTCAATACTTCATCACTGGCAAGCATGCAGATAAGCATCATAACAAACCATTCACTAGTATATGTATATACATATATCTATATGTACTACCCTCCCATAACAAATAATCTCAACACCCACCTATGTCTCAATTATCAATCACCAAGACACGAGTACATAGTGTCATTCACAATTGTAAATATCGACAAAACAATTTTCTTATACTTCCATTGTAATAACCTACACTATAATCACATCAACTTAACTCAGAAGTATATTATAAACAAACATTTTTCTTTTATCTTCCTTCAATAATACAATTCCTTTATCATAACTTGTTCATTCAATATCACTAGAACACTCATTGTATACATAGCAATTCAAAATTCAAAATGTAGAACATTTAGTCACTACTAAACCATTCATATTATTAATCCAAATATATTGGGCCTCCTTGGCCACCCAACTAAATTTCTCCTCATTTTTCACAAAATTGTTGTTTATTGACAATATATGTCCTAGTTAAGATTTACATCTCGTCGTCTCACTTTATGGATCTTTACTCAATTCTATGAATACACTTTATGATTATACTTCCTAACATTTAGATAGTTTTGTATCCTTTTTAATAAATTTTAAATGTAACTAGTAGTACCTAAGTTCGAAGGTTATGGTCCAAGATGCAACCTTATTAAGATTGACTGCCAAAGGGGTTTTTCAGCAAGCTTAGACAATCTTCAAATGAAAGCTGAGAATAATACATATGTCCATAAATTCCTAAATTTTAATCACAATAGGAATTACGTGTCTAATTTCAAATGACACTAATTTCACATTAAAATGAGGTCTAAAACTCCAAATATAAATTTTGGAGTAAAGACTATTAGTACATCTTAAACAGACAGTACTCAGCATTACAAATTAAACTGGGAATTCCTCAGATCTCATTAAATAACGAAATTTTACCACAATAAACTTTCACGTACCAGTTTTCAAATACAACAAGTTTCATCCCATTCTGGATTTACAACTCAAGATATAAATTGTTGAATACAGACTATCATGGTGCATTCGGGGCAGTCCTAACCCTATTTTCAAAAATTAATTGAGAATATATCAGGCCTCCTAAAATCACAAAAATCATACTCTATATAACTCTCTGTGTTAGCTTTCAAATGAGACCAATTTCATCTCAATCAGAGTTCTACAACTCTAGATACGATTTTTTGATTACAGGTATGTCAGATTTTCATGACAAAACCGAGATAGTCCCAAAAAGAAATCACACCTCAAGCTCCAAAAATGGAGTTCCTCACCCCCAATCTCTAGGGTTCATCAAACATTCATAACCTTTGTTTTCCCTTCAATTTCATGAACTTAAACATAAAATAAAGAAGATTGCATAAGATTGAACAAGAGAAATTCAAGAATACATTAAACTCCCTCACCTTAGGGTTCTTACCCAACCATGGAGGACAAAGAAGATTGAAGAAGATAAGAAGATGACGGGGTCTTTGGGAAGCTTGGAAGATGCTCACCAATCTTTCTCATGACCAAGATGAGAAGGAATCTCCATCTTTAAAAGCTCTCACCTTTTTCCCCATTCCTTTCACTATCTCCTTCTCTCCACTTCTCTTCCTCTCTTCTCTTCTTTCTTTTATTCCTCTTTCTCTCGGTTAAGCATGAATGAAGAGTGAGAGCCCTTCTCCTTTTAATTCCCACTTATAAGCCCAAAATTAAGTTAATATTCAAATATCATTTTTTCCCCTCAACATTACTTACCTTAATATTTTTCTCTTATAACTTTTTATAAAAAAATTAATTTAACCCAGGTAAAAGAAGTTAAATTCTTATTACCCTGTAAAAATAGGGTCAGGTTTCACAGTAAGTGGCTTTGGAGAATGGTTGGAGAGGAAAAGTCCTTGTGGTTTGAGGTAGTGAAGTACAGATATGGCTTAGGCAACTTGGGTTTTCTGGATAGCTTGAGTACCCAACCAGCAAACTCATGCTTGGGTTGGTGGAGAGATTTGAGTGGCATTGAAGGTGGAAGACAAGTCCCCGCTGGATGGTTCAAGGCTGGCTTAACAAAGAAGGTGGGTGATGGCAGAACTACAAGCTTGTGGCAGGACTCTTGGATGGATAAAGTCAATTTAAAAACCTTATACCCGAGGCTATACTCAATATCAGTTAACAATGATGTAAGAGTGAGTGACTTGGGCAGGTGGGATAATAATACATGGAATTGGAACCTACAGTGGAGAAGAAATATTTTTGCTTGGGAGGAGTCTATGGTTCAAGATCTAATGGGGATGCTTTCAAGAGTAAACTTAGTGAGGGGACAAAAGGATAAATGGTGCTTCAGTTACGACAAGGAAGGTTTCTGCACGTGCAAATCAGCATATAGGGTTCTCATACATAATAAGATGATTATGACAGATCCTAGCAGACCGATTGCGGATGAGTTTTTTAAAAAAATTTGGAATCCGGTAATTCCCTTAAAGATACAAGTGTTTGGGTGGCAGATTATTTTGGATAGAGCTCATTCAAGATGGAATCTTTGGAGGAGAGGAATCATTGAAGATGCAGAGGGAGTCAAGTGTGTTCTATGTAATGTTGGGGTGGAAACCATGGATCATCTAATCTCCTATTGCAGCAAATCTGTTCAGCTTTGGAAGCTAGCATACAAGTGGGCAGGTTTTGAGGTGGTTCTGCCAACAAATGGGAAGGCACATTTATTGTATCACAGAGGTTTAGTCAGAGGGAAGAAGTTAAAACGAATGTGGATGGTGTTGTGGTCCTCAGTGTCAGTATTTTATTTACATCGTGCCTCTTTCTTTTGATTTACTATTGTATATGGATTACAGTATCTCTTGT
Organism: Sophora flavescens; assembly: GCA_030762895.1. Classification (NCBI taxonomy): domain Eukaryota; kingdom Viridiplantae; phylum Streptophyta; class Magnoliopsida; order Fabales; family Fabaceae; genus Sophora; species Sophora flavescens. Next base: position 56,021,338 of record CM061068.1, on the reverse strand, counting down.
ACTCTTTTCAATATTCTTTTTTTTATAAAAAAAACTTTTATAGCATTATTATTAATAAAACACTCATGAATATGGTATCGTATATAATGCTTGATTATATTTAAGATACATACAAACATGATATATAGAGAGAGACAGAAATACAATTTAGGCACGACTCGATCCTGTTAGCATGGCAATAATTTTTGACATGATGTTTCACCACCAATGCACAGGTTCAATGAGTATTCTAACATAACGTTTGGTTTTTATTCTAACATAGCTGAAATTGCAAATGATCCAAATCTTTCAATTACCAAGTTCCAAGTTTAAGCTGAATTGCTACCAGAAAACACTCGATCATGCAATGATGGTCTATATGGAGCCACAGACACCTACCTCAAGGTCATCCATTCAATTCTTATTTTCTTGTGTTTCAGATTCCTGTTTCAGTTTCTTGTGTTTAAATTTTGACATTCTGATATCGACATCTCTTCAGACCCATCCTTCACTGACTGAGCATGATCGTAGAAGATTGTGTAAAATAATGAAATGTGAAAAACTCTCACTTGATGCATGCATGCATGCTGCACAAAATGAAAAATTGCCTTTAAGAATTATTGTCCAGGTAAAGTTTGCTAGAACCGTGGAACCTTATTTTCAATTATTCCAGCTTCATACATGATAAATAAAGAATAACCATTAAGCATAGGTCAAGAATTTCAGATTTCACACAAATATATAATAAGTGTTGGGTACCAGAGTGACACAATAATATCACGCATCTAAAATAAGATATGAGAAAAGAGGAACTGAACACACAATATTTACGTAGAAAACCCTCAACAAATATGGGAAAACCCACGGGGCAAGAATAAAAGGATTTTCACTAAGTGGAAGAAATTACAACACCTCTCTCTAAATACAAGGAGAGAACAATAACACTCTCTCTTGAATACAGAAGAATACACACAAGGAGAAACCTCATAGGAGAAACTACCTCTCTCTGAATTTTCTCTCTCTGAAATTGGATGATTTCCCCGGGTGAATGCTTCTCTATTTATAAAGAAGTTTGCAAGCATTGCATTTAATGTTTGAACTCCCAACAAATTTCACCCATACCCATTATCCAACTTGCAGCAAATTTTTTTGACTTTCATGCCACGAAAAGTGGCTTTACGTTTCACAATCTCCCATTTAAAGTCATTTTTGGTGAGCTTTCAAAATCTCTCTACCTTGTCAACTTTATTTTGCTTACATTTCTTATAGGCCATAGGAGGATTGACACCATGTAATCTTGTCAGCATTGATTGGCTTTGACATGACATCTGCTAGGTTGTCTTTGGTGTGAATCTTCTGCATATCCACACCCCCTTCCTTTATTACTTCTCGAACAAAGTGATATTGAACACCTATGTGCTTTGTCCTGGAATGAAAGGCTAGATTTCTTGCAATGTGCAAGGCACTCTGACTGTCACAATACAGAGTAATTTGTTGCTGCTTGTGCCCGAGTTCTTCCATTAACCTCTGAATCCATATAGCTTCCTTGCAAGCTTGCATAACTGCCATGTACTCAGCTTCTGTAGTAGACAAAGCTACAACAGTCTATAATTTGGATAACCAGCTTACCGCTCCTCCTGCAAGTGTGAACACACAACCGGTAATATATTTTCTCTTATCAAGATCATTTGCAAAATCTGAATCAACATAACCCCTGACAATGAACTTTGATCCTCCAAAACATAATGCAACATCCGAGGTTCCTTTGATGTATCTCAAGATCATCTTAACAATATTCCAATGCTCTCTACCAAGATCTGCCATAAATCGACTAACCGCTCTCACTGCTTGCGCAATGTCTGGTCTTGTACATATCATGGCATACATAAGGCTTCCCACCGCTGATGCATACGGTACTCGAGACATTTCCATCCTCTCTACTTCACCGCTAGAGCTCATACCTGAGGATAATTTAAATCTGACAGGAAGTGGGGTAGAAATTGGCTTACAATTTTGCATGTTGAAGCTCCGCAAGACCTTCCTTAGATAATTCTTTTGAGAAAGCCAAATCTTCCCATCTTTTCTATCTTAGTGAATTTGCATCCCTAAAATCTTGTTTGCGAGTCCCAAGTCCTTCATATCAAACTCCCTAGCCAACTGTGCCTTCAATTCTTGGACTCGATCTTTGTTGGGGCCTACCACCAACATGTCATCCACATACAACAGCAAAATGATGAAATCATTATCTGCAAACCTCTTGTAATATGTACAATGGTTTGAACTTAGTTTGTTGTATCTGATAAGCCTCTGGCTTATCTAGTTTTATGACTAGATGAACTAGGGTTTATGTGCTAATTTATTCGAGTTCACTCTCGTTTTCGCCCAAATTTACCTTGTTTTGTTCCTAAGTTGGACTTTGACTCGTTTTGCGTCTTTTGTGTAGTTTTTAGCTTCTTTTGAATAGAATTATGCTTGTGGTTGCTTGTGTTGTTTTCAGGTCCATAAGTGAAGCTCTAAGAATTAAGGAAAGCCAAGAAATAGTGGAGATTGCCATTCTGGAGATTCTCGCCCCGCGAGAGGAAGCTCGCCCCGCGAGAGTTTGAAGACCCGGGAAGACAGAGACCATCACGGCCTAGCCGTGATTCACATCACGGGGCGTGAAAGGAAGGTTCGCGTCGCGAGTGTGTGAACTCCAGAAAAGCACAAGAGTCAGAGACCATCACGGCCTAGCCGTGATGTATATCACGGCCGTGACCTAAAAGCCACACAAGTCAGAGACCATCACGGCCTAGCCGTGATGTGTATCACGGCCGTGACCCAAAATCCACACAAGGCAGAGAACATCACGGCTTGGCCGTGATTCACATCACGGGCCGTGACAAGAAGACTCGCGTCGCGAGACATCCTTCGCGTCGCGAGAGTTCAAATTCCAGAAGTGCGCCAGAAACAGAAGTCGTCACGGCCTGGCCGTGATGGCTATCACGGCCGTGACGCGTGGCCTCCTTATAAATAGAGCATATCAGAACAGAAAAAGAGGACTTTTTGGATCAGAATTTTCAGAGATCTTTTGTAATCCTTATTCTGGGGCTTCTTCTCCTTTTCTCCTCTCTTAATTCTTAGGCTTAGGATGAATTCCGATTGTACGTGCGTCGTTGTTACGGACATGAGGAACTAATCCTCTTGTCTAAGGGATCGATGAAGCCACCTATGGCGGCATAGTATTCATGTGATGTAATTCCCTCTCTCTTTCAATTATTGTTTTTCAATTCTGATTTCATTGTGTTGGTTATATGCTTGCGTGATCAACTTGTTAGACGTGTATGAGGCCGAGAGGCGATTCGCGTTTTAGAACTTGAATTGGGAACATCGATCGAGTGTTGCACGAGAGTGAATAGGAGATCGATGCAACTCTTAGGGAACAAGAATTAATAGAATTCGAGATTAGGGTTAAGAGACCTAGGAAGTAATTAACTCAAATCATCGAATACGTCCTATTGAGCACGACAGTGGATATAGGAGAATTTAGGGGTCCCGTTGACATTAAAATTGAACCTAGGGAGGAGAGAAATATCACTTGGGTACTTTGCATGATTGGGTAGGTGGATTCGAAACCTTAGATGCTTTTAATTCCAGATTTCATCACCATATCTTTGATTGTTTCGATTTGTTAATTTGATCCTAGTTTCTTTCCAACCACTTTCTCTACTTAACCAACTTATCGGATTTCTCGCGAAATTAGTCGAATTGGTAACCCAATCCTTGTGTTCGACCTCGGTAGACTCTTACCGTGTTTTTATTACTTGCGACGACCCGGTACACTTGCCGGAGTCACAACAAGTTTTTGGCGCCGTTGCCGGGGATTGTCACAACCAATTTTCCTAATTTTTGGGAAGTTTGATTATTTGGTTAAGTTATTTTTATTTTTATTTTTATTTTTATTTTCGATTATTATTCTCTACTTCTTGATCCCACTTGGTCTTGGCCCTGTTTTGTATGCGAGGTACCCTTTCAAGGTGGATTGCAAATCATGGAGACTATTTATTTTCCAGCCTTGGACGGTGTTACAAAATATCACTTTGGACCTAATGTAACCCTGGGAGATCACTAGCGCTGGGGACGTAATTGCCCTCATGCACAAGCTTATAGTGTAATCATGAAGCATGAGGAGGAATGGGAATGGAATGAGCAAACACCGTTGAAAGCTGCTCTAGAACAATATTCCCAGGAGCTATCCACCTCTGAGGCCAAGGCAAGAGCCAACTATGACAGTATCGAAACTGTGATGCAGAATTTCAAAACGCAAGTTGAGGAGATTTGCAAACAGTTAGTACAAGAGTCAGATGAAGCACAATTTGGGCAAAATATGGTTTTGGGGATAGTTCAAAACGAAGATGAAGTGGTAGTGGACTCCACCATGCTTGCTGAGCAATCTGATTTTGCTGCATTAAATAAATATGTTGGCTTGCATGCATGTGTGGACACTGGTAAGTTAGTCCCTTCCACTTGTCTGGCACACTTCCTTGTGAAAATGCCATTTGACCCGAGAGGAAGCAAGTTCATTATTGTAGTTAAAGAGGTCGATGGTGTTTTCACACAATGGCTAGGTGGAACTGTGGATAGAGTCATACTGCTGCTACAATCGCCACTCCACAAGCCATTTGATCCGGGAGGAGGATCCTAGAACGTCAAGCTAGTGACGTTAAAGAAGCGCTTATTGGGAGGCAACCCAATTTTTTCTTTCCCTTTTCCTTTTTCCTTTTTCCTTTTTGTTTTTGACTTTTAAACTCTTGAATAATTTGAGAAGATCAAGAGTTTTCTTTTACTAATAGGTTTGTTAAGTGTTTTCAGGGAAAGGAGGAAGGAGAAGCAAAAGGGCAGAGAAACGAAGTCAGTAACCATCACGCCCAGGCCATGACACTGGTCACGACCGTGATGAGACAGAATTGAAGATCAGAAAGGATCACGGCCAAGCCGTGATCCCCATCACGGGCGTGATGTGAGGTCCCTGAAGATCAGAGAGCATCACTGACAGGCTTTATCCTTTGGACCAGAATTGATCACGGCCGTGACACATTTTCCAACAAGCTTTTGCCTGGAATGTGAGCCAACACCCGCTACCACCTCGGTGAGTTGTTCCAAATTTTTGTTTTTTATTTTTCTCCTCTCTCCAACTTGATTATTTACATTGGGGACAATGTAAATTTTTAAGCTTGGGGTAGGGGTATTTTTGCATCTTTCATGTTGCATTCATTTAGGCATAATTTTGCATGATCACATGATTTGATTGCCCTTGCTTAGATTATGCATCCAATTGTGAGAACTTAGTGCCAAATAAAATTGAGATAGTGAATTCTTGAACCCAATTTTTTATTCTTGTGATAAGGCTACAAATAAAATTTTGTTGAGATGATCATTGATAGTTGATAATTAGCATATGGTTCTGTAGATTTGTGTTTCTCATTGATTTCTGAACTACTAAAATGTGAGATTTTGAGCCAAAGGGGTACTCACTAAATCTACCCCATTCTTTGTGTTAGAGTGTTATTCCTCTTGGATTGCATTTCTCTAGAACTTGACTTGAAACCATTTTGAAGCTTAAAAATTTTTGAAAACATTTTTGAAAATGATTGAGGCACTAGGTATTTTTCCGGCCTTCTGAGCTTTGAATGACTAAATGCTACCCTTAGTTGCCCAATTTTGAGCCTGAAAGAATAAAATACTTTTCTTGGTACCCTGAAATATTTTGATAAATATGCTTAGTAGGATACCTTCTAAAGTATTACAAAAAGGGTAAAAAGGTAGTTGAAAAAAGTTTGGGATGAAAGAATTAGAAAAATATTTCTCTTGAGTTGAAAAATCTCCCCTTCTCCAAGCAAAAGAAAAACAAAAGAAAAAGAAAAATATATAGAGAAGGGGATGACAAAAGAAAATGAGAAATAAAATAAAAAAGAAAAGAAAGGTGGAAAAGTGAGTCGAAACCCAAAAATGTATTTTAGAAGGTGTCATGCTTTGCAATGCTTGATAGTTTGTATAGCCTTTTGAAATTTCCTTTTCTTGATTTCCCCACCTAACGATAAATCCCATGGCCCCGTTACAACCAAACCAAAAGACCTCTTGATTCTTAATTGTTTTCATTAATAAAGTAGAGATTTGGTTGATAGTCAAGCCTATGGTAGGATTCATTCCTTGAGGAAAATGGAGCGAATTGTCATATATCCCTAAACACTTGAGTGAGGTGAGAAAGAGAGCCAAGCAAATAAACAAGCTTGGGGTGATCTTCAGGTGAGAAAGAGTGCCCAAATCAGTGAGAATATGAGTCTAAGGAACCTAAGCCGCTAATTTGACTTGAATTGATTGTCTCTTGCTGAATTGTTTGAAATGCCTATTACTTGGATTAATATTTACTCGGGTTCTTGGTTCACTATCCACGCTTTGATTATTTATCTCTTCTGGCCTTAGTGATTGCTTGAGGACAAGCAAGTTTTAAGCTTGGGGTGATTTGATAGTGTGATTTTACATCATATTTTATGTACACTTTTGCATGCATTTTTCATATAGATTAGGCATTCTTTATTTGATTTTAGTTAGTTTTTCCTTTGGAACGGGTGAAGCGGTTTCTTGGTATTGTTTTGCAGGAATTAATGATTAAAATGCTCAAATCCAGTTAATTTAGAATTTACATGAAGAATGAGCATGACAGCAGCATGAATTTAATCTGAGTGAAAGAAGATTTGCAATTAATATCACGGGACCCACGTGATCAAGTGAAATTGAAAGAAGAATTTTGGAAATATTTGATGAGTTGATATGGAACAAAAGTCCAGCAGCCATGTAAGAGGCCTAATTGATGGATTTGATAATTTGGATATTAATGACTTACCATAAAAATAGAAGATTTGAAGTCATTAATGAATATCAATCATCATATGCAAGGAGATAATGGCAGCATTAATTAGGGGATCAATTCATGATTTGGTTTTGAAATTCAAATTCAATATGTTACTAAATGCCAAGGGCCCCACGTGAATTAAAAGTGAAGAGGAATAATGAAGATTGCACTACAATTAAGGGAATCTACATATTATTTGATTTTTATGATAATTGAGAAGATAGTGCCGATTTTTCCTAATCATGCAACACTTTGGCGTTTTGGGGCAATAAATGCAGCAGAGTAGCACCATCATTCGGGGGAGTTTTTGGTTCTCCACTGTTTGGTAGCGTTGAGGACGATTTCTTTTCTCTTTGGAGCCGCGTCTCCCTTTTTCTTTTTATTTTGCTATGGAGGTTATGTCCGATTGTTTGTCTATGAGCATGAGGAACTAATCTCCTCGTCTGAGGGATCAATGAAGCCGCCCATGGCGGTATAGTGTTCATGTGATGTATGTTGTTTCTCCCCTTCTCTCAATGAATGTTTTCCAACTCTGATTTGAATGCGTTGATCATATGTATTGCGTGATTAACTAGTTAAACGTGTTGAGGCCGAGCGGCGATTCGCGTTTTAGAACTTGAATTGGGATCACTAATTGAATATTGCACGAGAGTGAGTAGGAGATTAGTGCAACCTTATAGGGAACAAGAATTAATCGAATTCGAGATTAGGATTATGAGACCTAGTAAGTAATTAATCCAATCGTCGAATACGTCCTATTGAGCACGACAGTGGATATAGGAGAATTTGGGGGGTCCCGGTTGACATTGTAATTGAACTTAGGGAGGCATTCATCATCACTTGGGTATGCATGATTGGGTAGGTGGATTTGTGACCTTGGACATTTTAATTTCAGATTTTAAATAGCTTAGTTTTATTAGACTTGTTAATTGAATTTCGATCCTATTTTCTCTCCAATCTCAACCACTTTCTGTTACTTGACCAACGTATCTAATTTCCCGCGAATTGGTTGAATTGGTAGCCCAATCCTTGTGTTCGACCTCGGTAAATTCTTACCGTGTTTTTATTACTTGCGACGACCCGGTACACTGGCCGGTGAGTCAACAAGTTTTTGGCGCCGTTACAAGCCTCTCTTCGAGTATGATCTACCAAACTTGGAGGATTGTGCTTCTTCTATTGTGAGGGGCAACTTGAATACAGACTCCTTCAGAGTGGAAGGGTGTGTCACAGCCCAGATCCGCGAGAATCAATTTGACGGCAGTGGCAAGCAAGACCCGCATAGACACATCACTCGCTTCCTTGAAGCCTGTGACTTACAGAAGACAAGAGGAGTCTCACAGGATGAGTTTCGCTTGCGACTTTTCCCTCTCTCTCTTAGGGATGTCGCTCGCGATTGGGTTGATAGCTTGGATAGGAACATCATCAGAACTTGGGAGCAAATGGCACAGAAGTTCCTAACCAAATACTTTCCTCCTCAGAAGGAGGCACAAGCAAGAATAGCAGTCACATCATTCAGGCAGACGGAGGATGAAACTTACAATGAAGCGTGGGAGAGGTACAATGGTTTGTTGAGAAGATGTCCCTCTGCGTTCTTTGACCCGGTTTCCAAAGTGCAGCACTTCTTTAATGGGTTGAGGGGACGCTATCAGATGAACTGTGATGCCGCAGCTGGCGGTTCTTTCTCTTATTTATCAGCGGAGGATGGATGGACATTGTTAGAGAAGATGTCATATAATGATTACAACCGTGGTAGGGAGACCTCAAGTGGAATCAGTTCTGGGACAATGGAAGCCATTTTAGAGCAAAACAGACTTTTGAAGATGCAGAATGAGGCTTTGTCCGGGAACAAGAGGGTTAATGCGATACACGAGGGAATGCCTCCGGGTTGTGCAAATTGTAATGGAGATCATGACACTCAGATTTGCCCGCTAAATTTCTCTCAGGAACACGTGGACTCATGCCACAACTTCTATGACACTGTGTGCCCTAACAACTATCAGAGGAACAATCAGAATCAGAATAGGGGCTACATGAGAAGAGACCATCCGGGATTTGCTTGGAGTGATGTTAATGGTGGTCTAGCCGGTCAACAACACCCTCAACAGAATTGGCAACAACCTCAACAGGGTCTGAGACCGAACATTGGAATTAAGCAGCGCAATACTCAGCAGGCTCTTCCGGGGCCTAATCAGTTGCAAATATCAGATGGTGGAAGACAACCGTGGGAGCTGGCCTTTGAGAAGATGACCGCGACAGTTGAGAAGTTGTCAACCTATACATACATAGCTTTAGAGAAAGTGAATGCGTCAGTTGACAAGTTGGCAACTCATACAGGGTCGGCAATTCACAATCTAGAGACGCAGGTTGCTCAGCCCGCAAGGCAACTTAATGAGCGTCTCCCAGGCACTCTCCCAGGTGACACCGAGAACAACCCGAAGAACCAATGCAATGCCATCACAACTAGAAGCGGAAGGGTGTTGGGACCTAGCAGGGGTACCACTAGTTCTCAGGATGACAAGGGCCCGGAACAACTACCCGTTGAGGAAGAGCAACCAGAGAAAGAAGGGTTGGCAAGTGACAAGGGACCGGAGCAAGGGGGAAGGCTGAAACTTGTGGATGAAGAGTTCCGAAAGAAGAAGTGGGTTGAACCCCAAGACCTCCCGCCCTACATGAAGGTTCCGTATCCTGAAAGATTGAAGAAGCCTCAACAGGATAAGCAATTCAATAAGTTCCTTGATGTCTTCCGAAAACTTCAGATTAACATTCCATTTGCGGAAGCCTTGGAACAGATGCCATCATATGCTCGGTTTATGAAGGAACTTCTCACTAAGAAGCGGAGGATTGTGGATGAAGAAACGGTTGCTTTGACCGAAGAGTGTAGTGCCATTCTTCAACGGAAACTGCCTCCGAAGTTGAAGGATCCCGGTTCCTTCTCGATACCATGCACCATTGGGGGAATGACCTTCGGAAAGGCATTATGTGATCTAGGGGCAAGCATCAACTTGATGCCCCTCTCGATGATGAAGAGGCTAGGGATCAAAGAAGTAAAGGATACGCGAATGTCACTCCAACTGGCCGATCGTTCTATCAAATATCCCTATGGAGTAGTCGAAGACTTGCTCGTGAAAGTTGACAAGTTCATATTCCCAGTGGACTTTGTGGTGCTCGATATGGATGAAGACGCTCAGATCCCTCTCATATTGGGTAGGCCGTTCTTGCCACCGGGGTGCCTTGATAGATGTGCGGAAAGGGAAACTCACCTTAAGGGTGAATGATGATGAGGTGGTCTTCAATGTCTTTGAAGCGATTAAGCACCGGAAGAGAAGTCATTTGTGTATCGAGTTGATGTGGGGGACCCAACTTAAAAGGTAAAGGCAACTCGAGAAGACCATGATCCTTCACTTGCAACAAGATTTCGGTAGAATCTCATGAGGAAGACAGTGAGGAAAAAGGCCCTTCGGGGGATGAAGTCTACCTTGAGTGGCTACGAGACATGGAACCCATACCGAGTCTCCCAAGGGAAGAATGTGCAAGAAAAGAACTCAGCAGCAAAGGAATGAAAAAGAAGGGTAAAGCACCAAGGTTGAAAGGTAGTACAACCGTTGTGGTCAATAAAGACAACAAGTTGATCCCAAAAAGGATCACCACGGAGTGGAGAGTTCGTGCTGATTATAGAAAGGTCCTGAACTTAAATGAGCTGTCCGGGAACCGCATGCGAGCATATAAAAGGGCACAAACCTACAAAGAACGGGCCAAGGAATGGCATGGCAAGCAGGATCTTCCTCCGGATTAACCCTTAGGGGCGACTTGAGTCAGGCTCGGGACGTTAAACAAGCGCTACTTGGGAGGCAACCCAAGCTAGGTATCTCTCTTCTCCTAACTTTTGTTCTGTTTTTGATTTTTGTTTATGTTTTTGTTTGTCACTCTTGAATAATTTGAGAAAATCAAGAGTTTTTGTATAAAATGTCGTGTCGGCAAGCTTGTTGGATTTTAATTAGATTGAGCGTAGATTGATTGCATGAATTATTTGACCATTGATGATTTCCCCTAAGTTCTGAAATTAGAAAAGTTGATCCCCACTTAAAAATTGAAAACTGAACTTTGAGAATTTTATTGTGATTACTTGATTTATGATAAGTTTGGGGTGAGGGGGGTGCACACACTAGGAATCGTATCTCGGTCAAACAATTTGCGAAATGTCCAGGTGAGGATTTGAGCCTCCAACTCTGTTTTTGAATGTGTGAATCACTGTTAAGTTGAACTTTCCCGAATTTGCTTGAATCTCTATATGGTTTGCATGTTTATATGTTGCATCAAATGATTTAGGCAATTTTCTTTGAATTAACCACTTGGCCATAATTGAACCAACCCTAATGCATGCTCCCTAGTTAGCCAAATTGAGCCCAATTGACCTATTGTTTCTTGATGACCCTACATTACGAGCCAAAATCTGAAAAACCATGTTAACCCAATCTTAGGATTAGGAGAGCATGGAAATGAGCAAGAGAAAGGTTGTGAGAAACTAAGTTTGGGGTGGCTACAAGGAGGTATGTCATTTTGGGGTGAGAAAAAGAAAAATAAAGGTTGAAACCCAAGGCAATAGAAAAAAAAAAATTGCCAAAAGAAAAGGGGCAAATCAAAAGGTTAGCAAGGAAAAAGGCTGTAGTCACCCGAGACAAAAAGAAAAAAATGGAAAAAGGAATTAGAGTGGAATGTATGTCAAATGCTCATGCTCTCTTAGTTCCTAGGGACTTAAGCCTAAATATCCTTGTATATCCTACCCTGAGCCAGGCCCCATTACAACCTTTAAAAGACCTTCTGATGTTGCATGCATGTTTTCGTGGGAACCATTTTTGAGATGAAAATCAAATTCATGGGAAGTGCTCTTGATAAGTGAAATTGAGTGAAAAGGTTGAAAGCCTTGACGAATTGAGCGAATGAGTGAAATTTTACATACCCTTGTGAGGAAGGCAATTGTTTGGAATAGGTGATCTTCCTTTGTGTGTATCTTTGAGCCTCAACTTAGAGTAATGATGGCATGAATGATAATTTCTCAATTGTTTAAAGTAGATGAATGTGGGGATTACATTGATGTAGGGGGAATCAAAGAAGAAAACTGTTTTGTAAAGTTGCATGAAATTTGTGCGAAATCGATTGATTCCTTTAGGCTTGCCAAGTCTTGAGTCGTTTTGAGTTTTAAGCTTGCTTGGGGACAAGCAAGGTTTAAGTTTGGGGTATTTTTATAAGCCTCTGGCTTATCTAGTTTTATGACTAGATGAACTAGGGTTTATGTGCCAATTTATTCGAGTTCACTCTCGTTTTCGCCCAAATTTGCCTTGTTTTGTTCCTAAGTTGGACTTTGACTCGTTTTGCATCTTTTGTGTAGTTTTTAGCTTCTTTTGAATAGAATTATGCTTGTGGTTGCTTGTGTTGTTTTCAGGTCCATAAGTGAAGCTCTAAGAATTAAGGAAAGCCAAGAAATAGTGGAGATTGCCATTCTGGAGATTCTCGCCCCGCGAGAGTTTGAAGACCCGGGAAGACAGAGACCATCACGGCCTAGCCGTGATTCACATCACGGGGCGTGAAAGGAAGGTTCGCGTCGCGAGACGTCCTTCGCGTCGCGAGTGTGTGAAGTCCAGAAAAGCACCAGAGTCAGAGACCATCACGGCCTAGCCGTGATGTATATCACGGCCGTGACCTAAAAGCCACACAAGTCAGAGACCATCACGGCCTAGCCGTGATGTGTATCACGGCCGTGACCCAAAATCCACACAAGGCAGAGAACATCACGGCTTGGCCGTGATTCACATCACGGGCCGTGACAAGAAGACTCGCGTCGCGAGACATCCTCAGCGTCGCGAGAGTTCAAATTCCGAGTGCGCGCCAGAAACAGAAGCCGTCACGGCCTGGCCGTGATGGCTATCACGACCGTGACGCGTGGCCTCCTTATAAATAGAGCAGATCAGAACAGAAAAAGAGGACTTTTTGGATCATAATTTTCAGAGATCTTTTGTAATCCTTATTCTGGGGCTTCTTCTCCTTTTCTCCTCTCTTAATTCTTAGGCTTAGGATGAATTCCGATTGTACGTGCGTCGTTGTTACGGACATGAGGAACTAATCCTCTTGTCTAAGGGATCGATGAAGCCATCTATGGCGGCATAGTATTCATGTGATGTAATTCCCTCTCTCTTAATTCAATTATTGTTTTTCAATTCTGATTTCATTGTGTTGGTTATATGCTTGCGTGATCAACTTGTTAGACGTGTATGAGGCCGAGAGGCGATTCGCGTTTTAGAACTTGAATTGGGAACATCGATCGAGTGTTGCACGAGAGTGAATAGGAGATCGATGCAACTCTTAGGGAACAAGAATTAATAGAATTCGAGATTAGGGTTAAGAGACCTAGGAAGTAATTAACTCAAATCATCGAATACGTCCTATTGAGCACGACAGTGGATATAGGAGAATTTAGGGGTCCCGTTGACATTAAAATTGAACCTAGGGAGGAGAGAAATATCACTTGGGTACTTTGCATGATTGGGTAGGTGGATTCGAAACCTTAGATGCTTTTAATTCCAGATTTCATCACCATATCTTTGATTGTTTCGATTTGTTAATTTGATCCTAGTTTCTTTCCAACCACTTTCTCTACTTAACCAACTTATCGGATTTCTCGCGAAATTAGTCGAATTGGTAACCCAATCCTTGTGTTCGACCTCGGTAGACTCTTACCGTGTTTTTATTACTTGCGACGACCCGGTACACTTGCCGGAGTCACAACAGTATCCAAGGCTGATAATGAAGGAATTAAATCTCTTATACCAACATCTGGGCACCTGCTTTAGACCGTACAGAGATTTGGTCAACCTACAAACCAAGTTTTATTTTCCTTGTTCTTTAAAGCCTTCCGATTTGAGCATATAAACTTCTTCTTCAAGTTCTCCATGAAGAAAAGCAGTCTTTACATCCAACTGTTCAAGATGTAAATCAAATGCAGCACACATAACCAACATTACTCTGGTAATAGTTAGTCTGACAACTGGATAAAATATCTCGTTGAAGTCTATACCTTTTTTCTGAGCATACCCTTTGACCACCAGTCTTGCTCGATATCGTTTCACTTGATCATTGACATCTCGTTTGATCTTATAGACCCATTTGTTCCCGATGGCTTTCCGACCCTTTGGAAGTTCAAAAAGTTCCCATGTGTTGTTCCTATGCAAGGCTTCTATTTCCTCTTGCATTGCTGCCGACCACAGAGAAGCATCCGGACTGCTTACAGCCTCCTGAAAGGTTGATGGCTCCCCTTCTTCTGTTAGAAGACAATATGCATCGTGGCTTGCCATAACATAATTTAAGTGCCATGACGGTGTTCTGATCTGACGTGATGATCGTCGAACTTCTTCATCATTGACCTCATCAGGTTCTTGTTCCTCGTGCTCTTGTTCTGCTTCAGCAGAATCCTCTTCTGTAGGATTTCTTTCTATCTCAACTGCAGTAGTTTATTTGGTAGTGTTGTCATTTTTCTGCTCACTTTGCATCTCATTTTATGCAAAGACTACATCCCTACTGACAACAACCTTGCGGGATACCCCTTAACACCGTCAGCATAACCCAAGAATATACATTTCCTGGATTTTGTATCCAACTTCGTTCTTTCTTAGGAGTTGTACATCACATACATAGGACATCCGAAAACATGTAGGGAAGAATAATCAGCTGATTTTCCTTTCCACATCTCCATTGGTGTCTTCAAACCAATCGCCGTTGATGGTGATCGATTTATCACATAACAAGCAGTTTTAATTGCTTCTGCCCAGAAAGATTTGGTCACTCCCGATGTTCTCAGCATGGCTCTTGTTCTATCTAGGAGAGTTCTATTCATCCGCTCTGCTACACCATTCTGCCGAGGTGTATGTGCAACTGTGAATTGTCTTACAATACCCTCTTGTTTGCAAAATGCCAAAAAATCACCATCTACATATTCTCCTCCATTGTCTGTCCTCAAGCACTTAATTCTTTTACCAGTTTCAAGCTCTACTTGTGCTTTGAACTCCTTGAATACTGGAAACACATCTGACTTCTTCTTGATTGGGTACACCCATAATCTTCTGGAATAGTCATCAATGAATGACACGAAATATTTTGCTCCTCCTAGAGATATTTCCGTTGATTCCCATACATCAGAATGAATCAAGTCCAGTATGTGTTTGATTTTAGTAGTTACTCTAGCAAACTTCAATCTATGCTGCTTACTCATCACACAGTGCTCACAAAAAGATAAATTCATTGTCTTGAGCCCGAGCAGGAGATTACGTTCCATGAGGACTTTCAAGCCACATTCTGGCATGTGACCGAGTTTGCGATTCCACATCATTATTGTTTATTCTTGGCTCGTTGCTGCAACCGATGCATCTTCCTCTTGCAATGTATCTCCCAAAAGCATGTATAGATTACTTGTGATCTTCTCAGCTTTCATCACCACAAGATTGTGTTTCACTACTTTTATGATCCCACCTTCAGTATGGATCTTACACCCGAGGTCATCCAATTGCCCAATGGACAATAAGTTCTTCTTTAATCCCTTCACATGTCGTACCCCTTGTATTTTCCGAACAGTACCATCATGCATTTTTAATCTGACAGTACCAACTCCAGCAATTTCTAAGGCGTGATCATTTACCATGAACACGGATCCTTCTGAGACAAGCTCATAAGTGCAAAACTTATCTCGATGTGGAGTCATGTGCCATGTCGTGCCCAAATCCATTATCCAGACATCATTGAGTTGTTTTCCGCCTTTAGAACTGCTTGCTGCTTCGCTATATAGGATTTATCCATCATCAGAGGTACTTGCAACACATCCTTGAGATGTTGCCGCTTCAGAAGTTTTCTCTCCATTCTTCTTGTTATGCCAACACTCTTTCTTCACGTGCCCTCTCACACCACAATTGTAGCATTTAAGATTCTTCCTTCTTCGAGATATCTACCATGATTTTGACTCCCACTGGAGCCACGTTCCGTTGATCTGCCTCTCGTCACCGTTAACGCATCTGCTTGCTTTGAACTTTCTGTCCTTTCTTCCTTATTCTTGCGCCTGGATTCTTCTTCAAGAATAGCACCGGCAACATCATCAAAGGGAAGAGATTCAGCAACATTGTTATTTGTGATGTTGATGATGAGTTGATCATACGAATCTGGTAAACTTTGAAGCAGAAGTTCTGCATGTTCATTTTCTGCTATTTTGAAATATGACGCTGTGAGCTGAGCAAATAGTGTATTTAGAGTGTTGATGTGATTCGTCACCGACGTGAATTCACTCATTCGAAGAGTGTAGAGCCTTCTCTTTAAGAATATTCTGGTGTGAAAAGATTTGACCTCATACAATTTAATAAGAGTATCACATATCTCCTTTGCAGTCTTCTTTTCTGCAATACTTGACAATATTGAGTCTGCCATTGCTAGGTGCAAATTGGCAACAGCGTTGTCATCCATCTCTTTCCACTTTTGATCAGGGATATCTGAGGGTCTACCGTCAATTGCGTCTAGGCAATTATCCTTCCTCAAAACTGCTCTTATCTTCAATTTCCACAGGGAGAAATTACTCTCGTTGAACTTCTCAATCTCAAATTTTGCTGCCATGGTTTTACACCAAATTACTCTCGTGAACAGTACCGTATAGTGGAACAGTGACCGTAGTCCGTAAATAGTACACCAAGTAAGTTCCCCAGGAAAGAGAGGTGGGTCACTAATAGACACACTTAAATGCCAAGTCTTTTCTAGCCAGAACTTTCCTAGACATGCACTATCACACTACCACACTTTATTTCTAGCAACAACAATAATTCTTTTCTGATGTGGAAGATTAGACGATGCTGCAAACACAGAGCATACTAAGAATTTTCTTATGAACCCGACACCTTATCAGTTTATTACAGCGGAATAGTGACCACGAACCAATGGTTTTGATACCACTATTGGGTACCAGAGTGACAGAATAATATCATACAACTAAAATAAGATATGAGAAAAGAGGAACTGAACACACAATATTTACGTGGAAAACCCTCAACAAATAAGGAAAAAACCACGGGGCAAGAATAAAAGGATTTTCACTAAGTGGAAGAAATTACAACACCTCTCTCTAAATACAAGAAGAAAACAATAACACTCTCTTGAATATAGGAGAATACACACAAGAAGAAACCTCAAAGGAGAAACTACCTCTCTCTGAATTTTTTCTCTCTGAAATGGAATGATTTCCCCGGGTGAATGCTTCTCTATTTATAGAGAAGTTTGCAAGCATTGCATTTAATGCTTGAACTCCCAACCAATTTCACCCATACCCATTGTCCAACTTGCAGCAATTTTTTTTTACTTTCATGCCACAAAAAGTGGCTTTACGTTTCACAATAAGATGATCACAAATCACGATACAGATTTAGCAGCATCTGTTAAAAGTCCATCAAGAAACACAATAACCAAGTTAAACACTAGAATTTAGAACCAGCTTAGGATAAATGATTTTATTTAATCTATTGATAACAGTATCTTCACATACCTTTTATTTATCTTCCAAAAGGAAATCCCTTGAATACTAAACGAATCTAAGTGAATGGAATTTTTTTAATAAACATTGAAATTTTATCACAAGGAAAAAAGGATCACATAGAAGGAGGATAATATACATTCTTTTTAAAAACATGAAAATAAAAACAAAACAGCACATCAGTACAGAAGAGCTCAGAAATCCAAAATGCCTCCCTGAAACCATGTGCTCAAAGAGTGTCCACAAATCAATCCTCTAGCATAGCAAAAGTTCATGGAAATTTGTTGACAGTAAACTTTCAGTACATTTCCTCTAAACACAAAAGCTTATGAGGAGCATAACAGAATTGATTTACAAATAAAATCCTCTTTTGACATTGCATCAAAACAGAATTTATTTGGAGCATTTAAAATACCAGAAAATGTTGAGATATAAAATAATCATCATACGAGGATATTCAATAGAAAGCACTAAATATTTCCAAGTCCATTTTTATAAGAAAATTGAATTCTACAAAAAAGCCATATAGTGTGGCATCAACACATATGACAGTTAAAATCATATAGCACTTTTAGAGCCAATTTGATCAGAGTAGTGTTTCAGCTTAAAAGTTGTAACCTGAATGAAAGTATACAAGACATGCAGGTCCTATTTTCAGAGCAAGTAAAAATGAAGGCAGCAATGCAAGACAAGGAGCCAGCACAGAGTGGAATAAACAATGAACAGGATGGAATCCAGACATCTGCAAATATGGAAATTAATACACTCAATGCAGAACTTGAGAATGTAAAGTCCAACATGGTAGAACTGCGGAATGATTACTTTGAGTTGCAACGAGAGTATGAAAAGTTGAACGAGAAGCCCAAGAATTCATCAGGCCGGAGTTTGAATTAGCGGAAGATTAAGAACTCCTTTCACACAAAACCAGCAAGAGATGCAAATGGGGATGGACAGGATATGCGAAATACACCAAACCCTATTCGACGTAAAGGAATCCCTAGAACAAGGCTCTCCATGTCATAAAGTATTTCAACATAAAATATCCTGTAGCTGTGTAGCAAAAATACTTATGTAGCCATTTTTTATTTGAATTATGTAGTCTTAAATTTTATCTAAAATATTGTTGACTCCAAAGACAGAAAAGTTCCTTGTAGCTTCCATATATACAAAAGCTTCCAAATGCTGCAATACAAGCAATATATACTTGGGAAGAAAATGAATTTATTTTCTTAAGTGACTAGATTATTGACTAGATTACTGATACAAGTTCATGGACTCCAAGAACATACAGTAGACAGAACATTAACTTATAAGTTTAGCAATGAGCCATAGAAGATGAAGATGAAAGGAAAACAAAATACTCTAGCTTTGCAGAAAAATGAGGCTGGAGAAGAAATTACAAGTTACTTGTGTAGCATTCTTTCAGTTGGTTTTACAAGTTACTTGTGTAGTATGTAGAGTTTAATCTGCTGCTCAACTGCAACATCTCGAAATAAAAAAAATAAAAAAATTAACCACAATAACAATGAAATTTATCCATCAACAAACAGCATAATCCTCATTAATCAATAACTTTTCCAGAAAAATCACTGGACCATCCGATGTTTTCCATGCCCAAATGGAACCCCAGAAATAAAATGATCACAATTCACAAGCACTAAAAATATCCCAATAATTAAAAAAAAAAAAAACTTAACAATACAGCAGAAAATCGAAATTTGAAAGCAACAGATTTTCCTCCAAACTACCTAGGACTGCATGGCCAAAACCTTGTTGTTCTCATCCTTCTTGATGTCAGAGGAACGTAACGGGTAAAGATTATGGGAGATGGAAAGCGGTTTCTTGAGTGTGACATAGGCCTTCTTGTAATCGGGTTTAGCAGCGACGAAGGAACCACCGCGATGCTTCTTTTTGCCCTTCATGTTCAATGTTCGCACCTTCTGGACCTCCAAGCCATAGAAGGATTGAATTAAATGCTTGATTTGGGGCTTGGAAACTGAAGGGATTGTCTTAAACGTGATTTCTTTGACGTTGTCATTTGAAGAGGAAGCGGGCATGAGCACGAGTGGTATCATATTCATGGTTAGATGTGCCACGTTTGATTCTTCTTACAATCTCTGTCACTGTAACTCTAATTCTGATTCCTTGTCCGCGCCACCTTAAACCCTCACAAAACCTTCTTCCACTGCCTATGTTGCCACCTGTCTTTGACATTCGTTGCGATTCCAGAACCTTTTCCTATTGGACTAGGCCCATTAAAATCATTTTCCCTCTCGGAAATATACAAATGGAAATTTTGCATTTGAAAAATTAAGTTTAATATTTTTTGATATATTAAATATATCAGTTTTCATTTAAAATTTTTATTATTGATTTCTTAAACAATATCCTAAAAATATTTATTAGCATTCTCTCTTTTTTTTTTTTTTTTACACCGGGATTTAGACATCCCTATAGACACCAACGAGAATATTGCTTTCTGCGAAAACAATTTTTTTGTGTTTTATCGTTTGACCTTTAAAACCGTTTTTTATCTTCATTTGTGATTGGTCCAAGCTTATTCGCAAAGCATTCGTTATTGAGTTTTCACACTCAATAGAAGTGCAGGCTTAACCATTTTAAAAATTTTGTATATGAATTCATTTTGCAACATTGGACTCTATTAAATTATGATAAGGTGTGATTTTTATTTTGTCAATTTCAATAATAGGATTCTGCAAGTGAAAAAGACATGAAATATATTATTTGATATCCTAAATAAAAGAAAAATATTTTTTATACACCTGAAATACTAATGAAAATAGTATTTGGATGTGAATGAACATAGTAATATATCATATAGGAAGTTTGAATGAATATATTATCTGTAAAATATTATCAAAATGACGTATTGTAATTATTCAAATTATACTCTAAATAAAACTATATTTAAACTCTAGTTCAGCCAACCTACTATAACAATCATCAATATTATGTGCATACTATTTTTTGTTACATGTGCATGCTACTTGCCTTTCAAAAACATGTGCATGCTACTTTTATCATACTACTTTTTTTCCTTGTCTAAAACCTTTGATATTCGAATAATATTTTAAACTCTAACCAATTCAAATCAAATCAGAAAAACATAAAGAGACAAATCAAGAACTTTTATTTTTTAAGTAATGAAAAAAACAAAAGAAATTTATTTGTCAATATACTTTCTGATCTGTCATCCTTTTTTTTCAAAAAAGTAAAAAAAAAAAAAGGTGTAAAACAAGTGAGGGGCAACAAACATTTCTAACCAATCATTCTAATGTTTTTGTTCATCAGAGAAAAAGGATTAAAGTATAATAATAAATGTTTTTCTGCGTACAAGATTTGTTTTTAATAACATGAATTTCAAGTTAGACCACATTTATCCGCACATTGGAGAGGAGACCGGAACAAATGCCTCAATCAGAAGGTCCAGAATATTAAAAAAGAATGCTCTGTATAACAATCCTAATTCTATTGAGAACGAGAAGACCTTAAAATAATGGTAGCCTTCTATCATTTACAAGATGCTTATATATTCTAGATAAAAATAAATGAGTGTCCAAGGGGAACTAATGAAATAGCTTCCCCATCCTATGGTAGTCAGGTTCTATGATTCCTTCTTCTTAACCTGGTAGGGGTATTTCTGGTATATTGAAATACTACTGACAACTATTGGAAGAGCCACAAGGCAATACAAGGAAGGTGATTTTCCTTCAAAAATGAATTGTAGCAATGCTGTGACGAGTAGAGCAGAAACAATGACAAACCCCTGCAACCACAATGAATTATGCCACTGTAAGTACCTTTGTGCAAAACAGATAAAATATGAAGAGTTTTATCCCCCAAAATTCTCAATAAAATGATTTTGGAAGTAATAGAATAGTCTTCATGTCAGGTCCGGCAATTCTATCCTCAATTATTTTATGTTATCCAGTAGCAATTACTAAGTTAAGTACCAAAGGTTTGTGCAGTTACTGCCTCTAACTACTCCACCAATAAAGAGCAATCTCTTGATAAAACATCAATCATGTATATTAGAATTTAGATTAAAGCCCAAAAGCCATAGTAAAGGTAAATAGTATAGTTAAAGCATGAAATGCATACAAGCTGTTCCCCCAAATTAACCTGTTGATTTATCATAATGTAGGAACGTTGCAAACTAACAATAAGGATCAACTACCATCTAATCACCGTTTTTATCCACCCTCTGTGGATCATGCAACCCAAAACTAGTTTAGCTGAGAGTTAAACTTACCTTTCTAACACCCCCAGCGTGGCTTGTTACTAAACCAACAAGAATTCCACCAAGGGCATTAAAGATAACTGGGATCTGAAATGAATAAAAAACAATACGTAACTCTTTAAAGTTGGTGTCAATCAATATATCTATTAAAGGCACAATAACTCTTGGATATTGATAAACTAAGCCTCAACGTAATGAATTTGAAGGTTGCAAACACACTGACTATTACAGTTTAACTAGAGATTTGTCATCAAATAGAATCATAAATGTATAGGACTTAATCTAGTATAAAACATAACTTAGTAAAAAAAAATCTTGAACCACAGATGAATGGCATTTTAGTTTGTATTTGTAATCAAGCGGGACAAAGTCAATATGCAGTTGGGGTTAATCAACAGAAACTGTCACTAGTACCCCAAAAATCGAAAAACTTACTGATCATGCACATGCCTGGCACAGAGGGCAGAATACCAAAATTTGAACCTTTCAGTTTTCTAGACCTACGTGATGGTTGTATTGCCTTCTGTACATGCATAAGCATGCCAACAGACTACCAGTTATAAGATTTATATTAAGAAGTCAAATATCACTAAGAACATTTACCAAAGTTAGAGGAGTCCAACCATAAAAGAACCCATGTTGCTTCATAGCTTCCCCATCTGGAGATTTCAAAGTACTGGCAAGTAAACACAGACTTCCAACAACAGACATTTCTATAGTCATTAAGTATGACGAGTGTTTCTTAACCTGTGAGAGAAGGAATCAATAAGATAAATATAACTATTAATCAACCTAGGAAACTTCAGTCTGAAGAAAATTGAAATTTCTGGTAACCTGAGATGCCCATTGGCACAAGGCAGAAGCCAGTCCAGAGAGCACCGAAGCAACCAATACAGGAACAATTCCATAGAATAAAATTTGATCAGCATTACCACCAGTAGAACCTTTGCTAGAGCCTTCACCAATGCTTAGAAGAACTGCTGCAACTATTAACAAGAACAAGGCCCCAATTTGCTGAATTGATTGTTTTTGCCTGTATGAACTATTATCAGATGCCCTGTACACCAAAAGTGTCTAAAGAAAGAATTTTATCTAGGTCTCAGGTCAACACCATAAAATAAATCAATCCCTTTGTTATAAATACGCAATCTGGTACAGAAGTACTAAACATGGTATATAACATTAGGAGGGTGAACCGAGAAAAAAGGGGGAGGGAGGAGGGTTATCAATGGTGAAAAAATTCAGGAGAAGGGGATTCCAAGGTCAGGGCATATCACAATCCTCGGCAAGGACTTAAAGGTGGTATTACCTTTGAAGGATCGCCAGCAACAATCGAACCTAAGACCTTTGAATTGACACTGTTCATTGGCAAATCCTCATTGGCAATTTTGAGGATAAAAAATTGATAACTAGCACAAGATCAGAGCATTTGAGCACTGTTAGAATACTAGTCTAGACTCATTAGCATATAAGCACATGTTAGAATATTAGTCAACTATATATGTGACTACAGGTAATCACTTTTAGATAGTTCTATAATTTGTCCTTGATTAGCTTTAGTACCTAATGCAGTCATAGTATAAATATGATGGAATGTATGAACACAAGACACAACGTTCCCACACAACAGTCTTTCAATTAGATTCATTAGCATAGTAATCTAGATTAGTATTCTACGAAGGACTATAGATGATCAAAGAACGAGTGCATGCCGATCAGTCTTTCCAAAGGCTTATAAGAAGCTTTAAGAGTGTTTATAAACTTGCAACGAAATAAAATAAACTTATTAGGTACAACAAATATGTCATTTTTGTTTTGTTTTTAACATGTAAACACCAATTAAAAGATGATATTCAACTTGAGAGACATAAATGCATCAGTTGCTGGATTGTTATGGCACAATTAATTAGTAAGAATCCAAACAATATCCTCTATAATCATGATAAAGTTGAGATTTCTCAAGAGAAAAAATGAAGGATTGGATCACATTTTGTTTCCCTTATTTTACTGATAAAGTAGCTACAATCCATTGACCGCCTAGGACTATGCAAAAGCTACCCTTCTAAGGATGCTTAAGGGAGTGATAGAACGCTTGAGAAACAATAAGAAAAGAACAACGGGACAAAAAGTGGCCTCTGTGCCCAGACTATCCTTGGCCAGACAACGAGCCCCAATCCTCCCCCTCCCCTCAAGACGCCCCAAAAAAAAAAAAACAGAAAGCCAATGTAAAACCCCACTGGCATAGTAAACCCCTGTTGTATGTGACAGTGTCCCTTCAAGTTTCAAGCAATAGAACATCAAAACCGAAGATAACCATCACATCCTTAATGCAGAAGGGGGGACCAGACTCAATTGAGATTAGACAAAAATATTAGGATGTAACTGCAGGAACATACCTCAATATAAAATAAGTAAAGAATGCAGTGAAAAGAATTTTTGTTTGATTCAGCATCGAGAATGTGAGTGAATCAAGGTTCTTGTAAGAAATTTGCAACAAACTATTTTGCAGTGCATATATAGCTGCAGGAAGTCCTGATGCAGTCAATGCACCAACCAAAGTCCACTCTTTATGCACTCTCCTCAGACTACCTTCCTTTGCCATGAAAAACACTGCACATATAACCTAAAAGGCAGGTTAAAGAGATACATGAATTTTTCCAAATAAATAATAAGAGAAGCGGGGTATGGTAGATTTTTCTAATCAAGATAGCACAGTTCAAGGGTTACCTTTGCAATCTCACATACCAAAACAGATGAAGTCACAATAACTTCACGTCTGTGGAACGAGGGGAAAATAAGTTAATTAGACATGCTTCACATGGTCATTTACTATTAAAACATGTTAATTAATGATTTAATTCACAAGGAAACAAATGACTTTAAAATCCATTAATCACGTGAACAATTTATTTTCTAACCTGAGTTAAACCTGGAAATAGGGACAATTTAAAATGATTACTGCACCAGTGTTATCAAACGCACATCCGTATCAGATACACAATCTAAGGCCTTCCACATGTCTAGTGGATAGCATCAAGAAAAAAGAAAAGGATACAACCAGGTCCACATGCTTATTTCTAAAAGGTCTCAACTTACAAAACCCATACAGAATTTAATCTTCGATTATATGCAATCCGGAAGAGAAATAGAGGGAGATGTAAGCTAAAGAATTCAAGCGGGTGGATGAAATG
Organism: Sophora flavescens; assembly: GCA_030762895.1. Lineage (NCBI taxonomy): Eukaryota > Viridiplantae > Streptophyta > Magnoliopsida > Fabales > Fabaceae > Sophora > Sophora flavescens. The sequence continues at coordinate 55,996,469 of CM061068.1, read as the reverse complement.
GAGGAGTGCATCAGGTGTTATATGTGATAAAATGGTATTGCTCAAATAAAAAGAAAAAATTCATCGCACAACAATAAGACCTATGATGCTGTATTGGACTGGATGTTGGGCGGTAAAAGGCCAACAAGATAATAAACTCAATGTAGCAAAGAGGAGAATGTTGCGTTGGATGAGTGGACATACTAAACAAGACAGGATTAGAAATAACTACATTAGAGAGAGTTGGGATAACACCTATTGTAGCAAAGATGGCAGAATCTCACCTTAGGTGGTTTCGACATGTGTCGAGAAGACTTGTAAAATCCCTAGTAAGGAGAGTAGATCAAATGGAGGGCAGACCAATCATTGGTTTGTCTTTTGACGTGATTTATGATTGAACGTTTCATTTGATCCATGTAGCCAACACAGCTTAGTGGGAAAAGGTTTGGTTGTTGTTATATGCAGCCTTTTTCTCTTCCTTTGAGTTTTCTTTTCTTTTTAAATTTTTTGTGAGGTTGTAAATCCTCCGTGGAGACAATATTGCAGAAGCCTACTTTGATATAGTTGCATGTTTAGCTTAGTTAGTTGAATTATGTTAATCTCGTTATCCTAATCACCAAGTACCAAAAGTCCACAAAAAAAAAAAAAAAAACACCAAGTACCAGCAACCACTGCACACATGAGATGGAAGATAATTAATCCTGTCTTTGATTATTTACAAGCACTCTCTATGATGGATCCACAAGTAAAATAGTGATTATTTGCAATGCTTAACAGAAAAATGATTGAATATGTTACCGGTTTCCATGTGCAAGGAGGGCTTTATGAATAAAACAAAAAAATGGTGATAAATAGTTGCAATGGTTAACTTCAATTACATTTGTGTCGTGAATCAAGAAGCAAACGGAAAAAATAAAAAGATGAAAAGAAAAAGGGGGACCTGATGAAGCGTTTGGAGATCAAAGGTTGAGCTCCATATTGGAGAGCGAGGATAATGGAATACAACAAAACCCTTGAATTCATCTCTGGCGATTTCTTATGTGGCGCCATTTAAGACTTCGGTTTGACTTTGTTTCTTCCGATTTAGAATTTCGAATCTCTTCCCTCTCCGTTTGTGCTCTCCTGCCGTGTTGCAATGCTCCTCATATCCTTCTTCTATTTTCAGGTAGAAGGAATGTACGTTGCCATGCCAAGTAAACGACATCGTTTCTTAGGGCATTACTGTTTCAGACTTTCAGCGGACCAAATGTACGATGTACCTTACGACAATGCCTTACATAATAAATTAAGAATATTCCTAATTTATAATAATCGTAATTCTAAATATAAAAAAAATACTACATATTATCATCGTGTATAAAGATTATTGTTAATGTAAAAAGTTTTATGCTATTAACAAGATAAAAATTTATACTGACACTCATTAACATTTTGATATATATCCTTTTATTTTAATAATTAAGAAAAAAAAATAATAATAATATTAATTTATCAAGATATTATTTAATGTTAGTATAAAAATCTTTTAGAAATTAAACTCTATATAAATATGATCGTATCTTCAAAATCACTTGTTTTTTACCAAAAAAAAATCTTTTAAATGATAAAATATTGAAACCGAATATAGTTCAATGATTGTCAACCCTTAAATTTTCATCTGCAGGAGGTGCAATTCTTTTTTTGTGCAGCAGAGGATACGGATTTTTAGATAGAAACTTTTTATTGCTAAGCATATAAATTTTTATTTTTTTTGAAGCCATAAAATAACTTTTAACAAGTTTAAAATTATATGTGAATGTTATAAATACACATATTTATTAATTCAATTTATATGTCAAAAATTATTTACATGGATAAATTAAAAAAAAAAATTCATCCTCCAAGAATTTCTCCAAGTTATCCAACTCTTGTGGGGGTGGGACAGCTCTCCTTTAGTTTAGAGTATACAGAGTTTTCATTATGTATGATCTAATTTCATTTTTTCCACACCTCCATTTAAATTCTATCATAGAAAAGTGAGTTTTACGCAATGCATTTGATGATCAGAATCCACAATTACCATAAGTTCGTATCAACTAATGCGGGATGGCATGCCTGATCATTATGCTTATCCTCTTTATCTTGTTGGCGTGGATTTGAAGGATCATGCTAACAAACAAGGCATCCAAATTTGTGACATTGAATTTACTTTTGATATGATGCCGCAATATCCAGCAGAGTGCCATGGCCAGGTCACATTTCACCTAGATTCTTTTTTTCCTAACATCTTTTGATAAATGGCCAGGCAACGCTGCCGCATTCTTGTCTTGTTTACCCTGAAAACTGAAAACACTCCTACATGTGAGGGACTAATAACCTTGTCAAACCCAACCCTAGCCCAGTTTAGGTTCCGGTTCGACACAGACCGGACCCAAGCCTGCTGCTCTTGGTGCTCGTGCAGCTACATGTGATGAATCAGTGGATAAAGAAACAGCCCAGCCTCTGAATGGATCCCTTATGATCATCTTTTATGCAGGCTATAAAAGACATCAACTTTCTTATAGAGCATTTCCATTCTAGGCTTACAAGATAGCAAACTTCAAACAATACCTTGTTTTCCTTCATCTGCTTAAGTATGCAAACACATAAATTTGCTCCAAATTTTATTCTACACAAAATTGGCCACTTTGTAATGGGTATGAACTCCACCTATACAGCCTTTGTAATATTTACATGGATGTTACATAGTGATAACATAGGTGGATACATAAAATTTCTCCATCATATTGTCTATCAACTTTGCATCCCTTTTACTAGAGGGAAATTGTTAGACTTAATGATTCAGCATGATTATTCACTAAAATGCAAACTGCAAGGCATTTGACTAACATCCGATAAATATTCAGAGATATTTACCATCGACAAATCCCAGGTGCCTCTGTTCTGCTCAATGCCACTATTTCCTCATATTTTGAAGGAAATACAAAGCCCCACAACTGCATGGACAAGATAAAATTCACTAATTAGTATTTTCTTGGTGGTGTGTGTGAGGTGTGTAGGTGGGGTAAGGGAGCTTCATGTGCACCTCTACTTCCTTCACTTCAAAGTCTTGAGAGTGTGCAAGGCAAGGATTACCATAGGTTTCTGAGACCGAACTTGATCCATTCAATCTGAGTAGTTATGTCAAAAAGTTGGAAGAAAATAAAATACTCAGGCCCATGATATTGATAGAATGCAGGCTAAGAATTTGTTTGAGGGAGGAAAATATAGCATAATGAAAGTACAAAGTTCTTACAGATCACCATCCAAATAAAGCGCAAAATGACCTCCCCCACCAATCGCTAGAAAGTCAGTGGTGCAAAGTGTGAAGTAGCGGTTTATCCCTGCAATATTGTGGTTAGTTCAGCATATGTAGTCAAGAGAAGACAAGCATCATTTGAAATGCCAAACCAAGGCAGATGAACACTTTATGCATCAGGTGGATGAGGATCAAGTGCTAAGGTGGAGGCCACAAGTGTAATTCTAGCTTTCTTGCATTTTAAAATTTAAGCCTCATGCTGATGCTGAATCTCACACCAAATCACTCTCCTGAATCTCAAAGGATCATATCACATTAACCTTTTTCTGGGCCATTAAATTAGGAGTACACCAACTTCTTGAAGATTTTTTTTTATATATTTTTATCGACTGCTTGAAGATTGAAAAACTTATTTCAATTCCTAATAATCTGCTTATGGCGACTATCAAAATACCAGAAAATTCATTATTTTTAACAAGACACTTAGATGGATTAATATTGAGTTAAAATTACATCTCAGTAATAACAAATCATTACATTTAGCAGACAATTTCTGGTGTCTCTGATGCAAAGTAAAATAAAGCCTTCCTTAGTAGAAATCGGTTCCATAAGTTCAAAAGATACAATTCCTTAAGAGAAATGTCGTATCATCTCATGATTTTCCACAAAGTAGCCTTTTAATTGAAGGATGGAGGGTAACATTCTAAATATAGCCAGATTTGAGCTTTTAACATAATATTTGTTGGGTTAAATATGTTTTTAGCCCCTCAAATTTAAGTGATATTCAGTTTTAGTCCCCCATTTGGAAAATATACTTTTTTAGTCCCCCAAATTCTAAAACGTGTCAGTTTTGGTCCCCAAACAGGACTAAACGCACGTTTGGATAATTCTAAAACATCTGTTTGGGAACCAAAACGTACTTTTGAGGACAAAAACTGACACACTTTAGAAATTGGGGGACTAAAAAAATATGTTTTCCAAACGGGGGACTAAAACCGAACATTACTCAAATTTAGGGAACTAAAAACATATTTAACACATATTTGTTTTGTAATAAAATGTGCTTCATAGCATAATTTCTAAAATGTGCACCACAAAACCCATGGGAAACCTCTATCATTAAACAGTCACTATTATTCATCTCGATAAATTCAAATAAATTCTCTCATCATTTCACGAAGCTTTGAGGTAAAAAAAAGGCAAAATAGTTAAATTGGTCCTATACGTTTATTTTATTTTTCACATTGGTCCTACAAGTTTTATTTTTTTTCAAATTGGTCCTATACGTTACGTTCCGTTTTCATGTTAGTCATTTCCGTCAATTTCGACCTAACGCCATCAGTTCAAAAGCCATGTGTCAGTCTAACATGATAGCCACGTCAGGTCAAAATTGACGGCGTTAGGTCAAAATTGACGGAAAGGACTAATGTGGAAACGGAACGTAACGTATAGGACCAATTTGAAAAAAAATAAAACTTATAGGTCCAATGTAAAAAATAAAATAAACGTATATGACGAATCTACCTATATTGCCTAAAAAAATTAAAACAAAAAAACTAAAAACATTTAATGATTTAGTCATTCATCGAAATAATTGACGATTAAAAAATCAAAATGTAGATCAAATTAATCTCAGATTTTGATTGCAAGTGAAACACACTCAAAGATCATCAGGTCCATCAAATAGCAAGTAATAATGTATTGTTAACATCCAGAAGAAAAATGCAAAGTAAAAGATTTACCAATAATAAGCATCAATTGTAACCTATCTGAACTCTTGACATAAAAGCATACCCACGTTTCGAAACTCTTAGAATTTGAGCTTTAGGCCTAACTCAACCCCAAAAGCCAGCTCCTGAGGTGAGGATTGTCCAAATCTTATAAGGATTGCTTTGGCCATATCTCTACTTGATGTTGAGTTACTTTGGCCAAATGATGAGTGGAAGGGATAAGGAAATGGAAGAACACAAAGGGATGTTAATTTCCACGTCACAAGATTGAGAGAAATAGATAACCTCTTATGTGAGTTTCGCAATATGGTCGATAGTGCTTTACTAGACAAATCTATGGGTGATCTAAAACTAGATTAAGCTCAACCAAATTGGGAAATAAAGGAATATGTTCAACCAAAAACCGGAGTTTGAGAGGTAGCCTCAGCAACAAAGTCAGTAATTGAAAGCTTTTCCACATATGCGAGTCCTATGAAAAGTTTTACCACAATATAACCAGCATCCCAGTTATTGCCAGGTCGGTGAACTTCAACAACTGCATTTATAACTGAGTTTGTGCATAATAAGAAATAATCATTAACGAGATCATCATCATATGAAAATGATCTTAACCGATCATTTCCAATTATCACTATTCTGTAGTATCCCGTAGCATTCTGACCATTTGTATTATCATTGTCATCATTTATCCACTCCCTTATGATCAAAATCTGAAGCAATGGAGAAGTAATGCGAACTTATCTAACATTCCTCCAATCATAGTAAATTAGGGTCAAATCCTCCATGGATGGGCAACTACAAAAAAGTTCTTCAGTTGAAGAAATATTAGGGAATATAACATGTTTCAAAGTCAAAGTCCTCAGGCTTTCAAGAGCATTGAGGGAGGAAAATTGATAACAACATGCTCCATGCTCAGCTCAAGCTTGAAAAAGCTGAGCAACTTTCCTAGATACCTGTTTAACTCTGAAACACTGACCAAGCTCGAACTGAGCATGGAGTATGTTGTTATCAATTTTCCACCCTCAACTGCTCTTGAAAGCCTTAGGACTTTGACTTTGAAACATGTTAAATTCCCTAATAGTACATTAACTTGAGATTTTCTATAGTTCCTCATCCTTGGAGGACTGACCCTAATTTATTGTGATTGGAGGAATGTTAGATAAGTTTGCATTACTTCTCCATTGCTTCAGAATTTGATCATAAGGGAGTGGATAGATGAAGACGATGATAATACAAATGGTCGAATCTTTGCAGATCTTGCAAAATAGTGATAGTTGGAAATGATCAGCTAAGAACATTTTCATATAATGGTGATCTCGTTAACGATTATTTCTTATTTTGCACAAACTCAGTTATAAATGCAGTTGTTGAGATTCACCGACCTAACAATAAATGGGATGCTGGCTATCTTGTTGTAAAACTTCTCATATGACTCACATGTGGAAAAGCTTTCAATTACTACCTTTGTTGCTGAGGCTGCCTCTCAAACTCCAGTTTTTGGTTGAGCATATTCCTTTGTTTCCCAATTTGATTGAGCTTAATGTGGTTCCAGTATCAGTGTATTACCCATAGATTTGTCTTGTAAAACACTACGAACCAGTGTAGTTAGAATTGCATGAATCGTACGATTCAGATTGCGATTCGTCACGATTCTTCTTCCCGGTGATGTAGAAACAAGGTTGAATTGAAATCGAGCTTGAATCATGTTGGAAATCGTGAATTGCATATGAATTGCACGAGTTTAGGATTCGTTGCGGACGATTCCATGAAGTTGTTGTGTTAACGGGTCGCAGACAAAAACAGTGTTCGCACGACACGGTTAGGAAAAACAGCTTTTTAGGCCTTTTTGTTATGATCTGGCATAGGTGAAACATACCTCTTATGTTATGGATCTGAGATGGAGACCAGAGGAGAAGAGGGTGGTGGATGTGAAAGAAGTTAGAGAAAGATGTGGAGTACAGGGGAGAAGAGAGTGGCGGCTCTGAGAGAAGTTAGACAAAGAAGATTGTGTCTACAAAATAAGAGAACCCTAAAAATTAAAATAAATATACCAATTAATTTGCATAAAAAATTATAGTGCACCGTAAATATGGAAATTAATTAATGTATTTAATGTATAATATAAAATAAGGAAATTAATATATGGAAATTAATTTTTTGAATATCGATTTATTTTGAAGTTTTTATTTTAGTTAATTAATTATTTAATGAGTTATTTGACTTTAAAATATTAATATATATTATTTCTTTATGTGAAAACATATTTAATGGTTCTTTTAATTATTGGTTATGTATCTTACGATTTATGATTCGATTCGATTCACGATTCGAAAAATAGGTCTTCCGATTCACGATACAAATCTCGATTTGATAAGCATGAAACACAATATAATTATAGCAACAAAAGAAAGATAACTATCAAACTCAATTAAAAAAAACATATACCTGTTGGACGATATATAACAGGATGGCCAGAGGTATTTGTGAAAACAAATGAATTGTTTGTTCCCTGTACAAAACTTAATGTCAACAACTACAAGATAAAATATAAAAAAAAAAGTAACAGATTGAATAATATAGCAGCCAAAAGTATCAGTGTGTGTGATAGGAACCTATGACAGTGAAAAAGGAAAAAGGTGACCTGGTATTTTCTCTTGTTTGATGGTATAAGAGGTGCTTCAACTAGGCCACCAAACACTGCTCCTTTACGGTCTCCAACAACCTGGAACCACCAAATAGCTAACATTGAGAACCGGTCCATGATTTTAGAGTGTAGAAATTAGCCTTTGCCGATTAAAGGATACAATGCATATATCTTAACTCAAAGAATAGTGAGCCAATCCATGGTAAAGCATCAGAATTCCAAGATATGGTTTTGCAAATGCACAACATACACCTGTTTAACCAGAAAGCTTACAAACATGTTTCAATATGTAATCACCTTAAACTACAGCATGCTAATATTGATTACAATGTCATCTTTGTATCTAATACGCAAACCATGTTACGACCAACAAAGAAACAGGACTATTAGAACAATTGGCAGCAAAGATGAACTCAGCCATTCATCCACACAAAGTCATCAAGGTCATGAACATGAACCAGGGAAGAAAAAAAAAACTAAATGTGATAAAACCACCATGGACCGACACAATCTATTATTAGTAGTGAGTAGTGACTAGTGAGTAACCATCGATAAAATTGAAATAAAAGTGGTCATTGTGGAACTCTTTTATCATTTTATCTCAGATATAAATGCAACAGAATTCGATTTAGATACGCAGAAACTATATGTTAGCATCCTCTTGTTCAGTAGATTTCAACAAAAACGAAAAGATGCATGACAGCTTTCAGATAATTGTTTTGTTTGCTTCAGACAAATTGGAATCAACAATAGCCTGTTCATGTTTAGAATATGTAAGTTATGTCTGTTGGTTTGGAAATAACCATGAAAGTTTAAACTTGAAAGTAAATTCATAATTAACTATGATGCAGAAACCATCTTCGATACAAAGTGGTACTTCAAGGATAAATGCATAGTTAAGATTGATATGTGCTCAAGGACAATAAAAATGTACCAGCAAACTCAATCCAGGCCAGAGCATGCTTCTCCTATACAGAGTTGAAAGTGATATACCATGCTTCCAAGTGCTGCATAAAATACAAAGAATATTAATCAACACAGCAAGGTTTTAGAACTTATAACACAGAATGCCAATGAATCTTCATCCTTTGATTGGATACCTATATAGCAACATCCATTTCCTGCCATGAATAAGAGCAGGAAGAGAAGCATACACAGCATTTCTTATACTATCCTCAATGAGCATTGAAGGTTCAGAAATTTGTGGCAGATGATCATCATCAACCAAATTCACAACAGGCTCTTTGACAGACCTTATATGAGTCATCTCAATAATATCATCAAAATTATCATTGCCATTTTGGTTGCGAAATCCACCCATTGTGGCAGCTTGGTAAATAGCTCTACCAAGTGATTGCTTACTCCAAGAAAAGAAGCTTTTTTTGAGAACAAGGTTTTCCCTCATGATTGAATCTGATGAGGGGTCATCCACTGCAACCGTTATATCATCATCATTTTTCCCATTATCTGATGAAGACAACAAAGAAAATAGGAATGCACTGAAGGATGATGTATCAGGCCCATCAATTAAATCATCATCATCATCATCATCATCATCATCATCATCGTTATCATGACTATTACCCTCTCTTTCACTTCCTTTTGATTCTTCCTAAAACAAACAAAAAAAAACAATAATCACATACATACATAATTTTAGTTAGTAATTGATTGATTTTAATATGACCGTGTTTGGTAATGAGATTTAGAGAGATAGAGAACTTACGGATGGAAGAGAGGGTTTGTTGTCAGAGATTGGGTTGAGGAGAACAGTGGTGAGATCAGATACAAAGTGGGCTGCTTTGCTCCGCAACGATTGCTTTTTCCCCATTTTCTATTTACTATTTATGGAATTGATGCTATCTATCTATCTATCTATCACTGATTCAATTTCCACCACGAAAATTATTTAACTTGGATTCCCACCCTCAACTTTCTGGTTCACAATTCATAAACATGTACCCCTTCTTTTTCTCCCCCAAACTCGATTACGTTAATTATAGTTTTTTATTTTTTGTTGGTGGTAGGGTGGATGTAGAAGCGCTTTTGGATTGTTGAGTCAACAAACTTTTATGCAGCTAGCTGCTCCTTTTCCTAGGTGTATGGTTCCATCAGCATGGCTCGTCATCGCTAAACGGCGGCAAAAGCTGCCAAAGCAACACTCAATAGATATTAGATGCTGGAAGCAATATTTAGTTGGACTCTATGGCCCAATGGATAAGGCCTACATAACAAGAGATTCTATATTCTTGTTTTGGCCCACTTATATTTAATGCTAGTCAATTTCTTTTCTTCTTTTTTAGGCCATGGTCATTATTTAGTCTTCCCTGTTACACTTAAGACACTTATATTTTTCAAACGTCAAAATAAACATTTATTGAAAGTACTATCCATGATATTAAATTGGATTGGGCGAAGGGATGTCAACGGGGCATGGCGGACACGGATACTGGTTGTTCGTCTCGTTGGATAAAAATCCATCCGTGCCCGCCCCATATCAGCACGGATACCCGCTTAGCAGGTTCTTAATGGTTTTTGCAGGTTTTCGTGGGTAACCACGAATATCCATGGGTAGTTATAAAAAAAAGAAAAAGATGATCTCATAGACAACTTGTTGAAGATAAAGACAGAACACCACAGAGCAAAGTTTATTGCTATAATTCTCTAAAACTGCCATTCAAAAGCTGAGGTTGCATCAAGTTTATTGCACTCAAGTTTTAGAAATAAGGAAAAGACAAACATTTTAAAAGAATGGAGATGCAGAAGTTCATATGCAAATGACACAAAAACATCTGGCTCTGCCAACAGATCTGAGGTTATGCAGCAACAAAGTGGTTAAGGTTTAGATTTTCCATGAGGTTGCGACGGAACGACAACGCGGGGATCTGGGTGGCGGAGGAACGGCGGCACGCGAGGAGGTTCTCTGAGTCACAACGAGCGGCGACGCGTGAGGACGCTATCTGAGTCACGGCGAGCAGCAAAAATCTGTTGGCGGTGACGAGCGGTGAACACTGTCTGAGTCTCTGGCGGCGACGCACTTTGCAGATTGAACAAGAAGAAGAAGTGAAGAACAGTGCTATAACTCTTAGTCTTAGCCGTGTTAGGTCAAAGCAACCATCACACAAGAGGGGGGGTGAATTGGGTGATAATAGAAATTTAAAACTTTTACTAAACAACAAAACATAAATAAGAGTTTTTCAAATAAAGAGAGTATATATGGATAAAAGAAGATAATTTAAAAACCATCTAACAAAATTAATAACATATTTTTAACTAGTTTGGAAATAAGGAAGATAAAGTATTTCACTTGTCTAATTATATTAGACTAAACATTAACCGGTTAGACAACATCTAGAGGATAAAAACATTTGAAAATAGCTTAGAACATAAAGCTTAAAATCAGTTAGAAAACTTTGTTGAAAATACATAAAACAACAAAGATAAGGAGATAAGGGTGGAGAGAAAATAAACAACAAGATTTATCCTGATTCACTCATATAAACGATGAGCTATATCCAGTCCCCAGCAATAGCTGAGTTTTTCTCCACTATCACATCAGATAATTACAATGAGTAATCTTTGCACACCTAGCCTCTCTAAGCTCATTGAGTATTGTTCTTAACCAGCCTCTCCAGACTGTTGCAAGTATTATTTGCACACCTAGCCTCTCCAGGCTCATTGAGTATTGTTCTTAACCAACCTCTCCAGGCTGTTGCAAGTATTATTTTCACCTAGCCTCTCCAGGCTCACTGGATTTTGATGAAGGTTACATAGAGAAAATCTCACAACACTCATGGAGTGATTTTACAATGAAGTACAGAGATGAGTTCTTCCTACACTCACAAGAGAGGATATATTTTTAAGCACTTCAGAACTGATAAAAGAAATCTCTCATAACACTCACTTGAGTGAATAGAGAATGTTTACATTGAGGATGATTTCTGTTGAGATGAAGATGGCGATCCTCTCATTTTTCATCAAGTGTAGCAGAAGTAGTAGCTCCAGCAACTCTCTCTTATCTTCATCTTCAATGACTTTTGTATTTATGGTCTTCAAGCATTTAGGATCCGTTAGAAACATTCCCTCAGATGTTGGTTTCAAGCAGAACTTCATTAAATACAATAGAGTTGTTCTGGGCAGCCATTAATGCAATAGGAACGTTGGTTGTACTTTAACATGAAGGATCATGGCTTTATGCATCGTGATATAGCCATATCAGAGTTGTGCAGAGAGCTTTTTGTACTTTGCTGAGTTTAATTCTCTTTTCGTGTAAGGACCAGAGGTACTAGGGAATAAAGCATGTTGGAAGCATTCTTTAACTAGTCTTTGGTTCTGATATCCGAGGTTTCTCGAGAGAGTAACTTTTGACTTTTCTTGATTCTGGTTCTTGAAATAAGATTTTCATAATTCTAAGAGAATTCGCGTTCATAGGATAAGCGCGTCCATCTTGAAGATAACCTCGTCCATCTACCCATTTAAGATTTTACATATGGACGGGCTAGTAGACGAGCTTCATATGCCATGTCATTGGACGGATACTCTCATTAAGGTTTTAGCAAGTCCAAAGAACGTAATCCTAGTAGACGAGCTCCATATGCCACTTTAGTGGATGAGCGCTTCTGTTACCTTAATGGACGAGCGCTTTTGTTACTCCAGTGGACGAGCGCTTCTATCACTCCAGTGGACGAGCGCTTCTATCACTTCAGTGGAATAGCGCTTCTGTTACTTTAGTGGACGAGCGCTTCTGTCACTTCAGTAGATGAGCGCTTGTGTTACTTTAGTAGACGAGCGCCTCTGTCACTTTAGTAGACGCTGACTTTCATCACTTTAGTGGACGCTGGCTTTTACTTTAGTGGATGTTGGTTTTCATCACTTTAGTGGACGCTGGCTTTTATTTTAGTGGACGCTGGCTTTCATCACTTTAGTGGACGTTGGCTTTCATCACTTTAGTGGACGCTGGCTTTTATTTTAGTGAACGCTGGCTTTCATCACTTTAGTGGACGCTAGCTTTTACTTTAGTGGACGCTGGCTTTCATCACTTTAGTGTTGGACGTGAGCTTCTATCACTTGCGTTAGATGGATGATTCTATTATTTAATCTGCACACTCGATAGACAGGTTAGCAACCAATATGAAAGTTAATTAAATCATTAACCAATGTTCAGTTCTCATCAAAACTTAGGAAAATGCACATCAGACATTTTAGAGACTTAACAATCTCCCCCTTTTTGATGATGACAAACATTGAGATGATTTAATGAACCTCATAAAATATCAACAAAGAAAATAGCATATATTAGATAGGTTGAAATTTTCTTAAGCGGACAGGTCATGCAGATGCTAGATCAGACATTAAGTTTGACTTGTTTTACTTTGAAATTATTATCAGAGCAATCTTACTTAAGATTTATCTGAGCAATTATGGCAACTATCAGAGCATACTCATGTCCATGTATTATTTAAGATTCGTATCATATTCATTCTTCTATATCACAATTCTCATTTCTCTCATTCTCATTTCTCTCATTCTCCCCTTTTTGTCAACATCAAAAAGGGTTATCAAGTTTTATTTGTGAGATATGTTTAAGGGCAAGATAACATGTTAAGAAAATCATAGTAATGAGCAAGCATATGAGACATACTTCACTTAAACTATTGTATCATCACTCCCCCTGAATTAATGCTTAGTTAAAAGAACATGTATATAGGAGTAATGACAGATTTAGCACAGACAGGTTAACATTCAGGCGTGTCATTCAACAATGCAATGCATGTTTAGATTATCTCTAATAAATAAAAACCTTTCTTCTGCGAGGGGTTTAGTGAAAATATCAGCCCATTGATTTTCAGTTTTAATAAACTTAATATCAAATATGCCTTTCTGAACATAATCCCTAATGAAATGATGTTTGATTTCAATATGCTTAGCCTTAGAATGCTGAATTGGATTTTTAGTTAAGCATATAGCACTGTAATTATCACACCATACAGATATGTTATGTTCATAAATAGAGTAATCCTCAAGTTGATGTTTTACCCATAAGAGTTGAGAGTAGCAACTAGCAGCAGAGATGTATTCTGCTTCAGCAGTAGACAGGGCAATGGTTGTCTACCTCTTACTTGACCATGAGACTAAACTTGCTCCAATGAAGTGACATCATCCACTGGTGTTTTTTCTTTCTATTCTGTCTCCAGCAAAATCAGCATCACAATATCCCACTAATCTGTATTCTTTTGATCTTAAATACAACAAACCAAGATTAGTAGTTCCAAGCAAATATCTAAATATTCTTTTAACAGCCTTAAGATGAGATTCTCTAGGATCAGATTGGAATCTAGCACACATACAGATACTAAATTGAATGTCAGGTCTACTTGAAGTTAAGTACAGTAGAGAGCCAATCATACCTCTATAGACAGTTTGATCTACCTTTTTACCTTCATCATCTTTGCTTAGTTTTGCATTGGGTTGCATATGGGTTTTCATGAGCTTTGAATTTTCCATTTTGTATTTCTTGAGTATATCCTTGGTATATTTTTGTTGATGAATGTTAATTCCATCACTTGTCTGCTTGATTTGTAATCCAAGGAAGAACTTCAATTCTCCCATCATGCTCATCTCAAATTTAGCTTGCATTAGATTTGAAAATTCCTTGCACAGCTTTTCATTAGTTGCTCCAAAAATAATGTCATCAACATATATTTGAACTATAATAAAGTTCTCTTTAGAGCATTTTTTGAACAGAGTAGTGTCTACTTGTCCTCTAGTAAAACCATTATGCATGAGAAAAGAACTGAGTCTATCATACCATGCTCTAGGTGCTTGTTTCAAACCATATAATGCCTTTTTAAGTTTGAAAATGTGATCTGGTTTATCAGTATCCTCAAAACCAGGGGGTTGTTTAACATACACTTCTTCTTCAATTATACCATTTAGAAAAGCACTTTTTACATCCATATGAAATAGGGTAATTTGGTGTTGTGCAGCATATGACATTAAAATGTGTATGGCTTCTATTCTAGCTACAGGTGCAAAGGTTTCAGTATAATCAATACCTTCTTGTTGGTTATAGCCTTGAGCTACTAACCTCGCCTTATTTCTGACAACTTTACCATCTTCATCCAGTTTGTTTCTGAAGACCTATCTTGTTCCAATAACCGACTTGTTTTTAGGCTTAGAGACAAGAGTCCAGACATCATTTCTGGTGAACTGGTTAAGTTATTCTTGCATAGCAAGAATCCAGATTTCATCATCAAGAGCGTCTTCAATGCGTTTAGGCTCCAAATCTGAAATAAAGGCCACATTGCTTGATTCTTTTAATGTGGATCTGGTTCTTACTCCTTCAAAAGGATTTCCAATAATAAGATCCTTAAGATGATGAGTGTTGAACTTCCAATCCCTTTTGAGATCATCATGAAGATCTTGACTTTTCTGCTGACTCGTCTGTTCCACTTGTCTTTCAGCCTCAGGCACAAGTTCTGTTTTGGTTAGATCGGGTTGTTGACTTACTGGCTTGTTTATATCAAGACCTGTAAGATCATCTTCTAGATCTGATAGTTATTTATCAGTCTTTAATCCATCATTGAATTTAACATGAAACATTCACATCCAAAAGCATGAAAATAAGATATGTTGGGGCTTTTTCTTTTCCACAATTCATAAGGAGTCCTTTTTAGAAAAGGCCTAATAAGTATTCTGTTTTGTACATAACAAGCAGTGTTTACAGCTTCTGCCCTGAAGTACTTAGGGAGATTATTTTCATTGAGCATAGATCTATCTATCTCTTGCAGAGATCTGTTCTTTCTCTCAACCACTCCATTTTGCTGTGGAGTTTTAGGTGCAGAGAAATTGTGAGAGATTTCATTCTCCTCACAGAACTGTCTAAACTGCTCATTTTCAAATTCTCCCCCATATCACTTCTAAGGGTAGAAATACAGAAACCCTGCTAATTTTGTACTCTTTTGCAGAATACTGAGAAAGCCTTAAAAGACTCATCCTTGTGTGTTAGGAAGAGTACCCATGTGTATCTAGAATAGTCATCAACTATGACAAATCCATATTTTCTTTCAGCCATTATAATGATGACAAAAGAAACTCTTATGCATTGGACTATTATGATTTCAACTCATAAAAGCATTTCATTTCAGATTGGATACCATTTCAACATAAGTTGAAGCATAAGAAATATTTAAGGCACACATTTGATAACTTCAAGTGGAAAGAATCTTTATCAATATATTTCTTCCAAGTATGCATGTTGAATCATTTTAACATGTATAACAAACACTTTATGAGAATATTCAAATTCATGCGAGGGATAAGCAAATGTGAGCTTAGATTAATGAAAATTAAAATCATTATCTTACTTTAACATGAATGCACTTTAGCACACACAAAAAAATCATGTGTAAAATAAGTAATCACAAGTTAAACAACAACAAGAGATAAGGAGTAGATATCACCGAGTTTGATTCCTTTAATTTTTCAGCAGTTATGTTGTTTTGAACTTTTCAAGAGGGAATAGGATCAAGTAACTTCCGATGTAGCTTCTCAAGTTTAACTAAACTCCAAAAGTTTTTCTTGAGTTAGATCCTTTATAGAAGGTTTCCTTTCTTGTTGGGTGATCCTTCCATCTTGTCAAGTACTTTTCCTCACAGTCTTCTTGAGACGAAGAGTCACTAATTATGTTGTGTTCTTCCTCTTGAAGACATTTTTATAATCCAACTTCTATCAATGATCTACATCTTCTAATTCAAGGATATACTTTTACACAAAGAAGCATTGTCAGTAACATAAATAGCATTGAACAGAAATAAAATATTTTTAGATTTGATGCACCTTTTGGGTTTGTCAAAAACAACATTTTTAAAAGATAAAATTCTTAAAAACATTTTTCTAATTTTAAAAAAGTATTTTAACAAAATTAGTCCAAATGAATTTTGGTTTAGAAGAGAAAATAGTATAAAGAAAAACATTTCACAAAACAAAATTAACATCTTATAAAAACATTTCCAGTTTGAATTTTTATGAAAAGAAATTCAAAGACACGAGGTTTATCAAATTTAAAATCAAACATTTTAAAAAAATGATTTTGGTTGCTAAGATAACAAGGATCTTTAACTCTAAGCGGTTAAGATTCTCTACAGAGCACGTAGCTCTGATACCAATTGTTAGGTCAAAGCAACCATTACACAAGAGGGGGGGGGGGGGTGAATTGGGTGATTATAGAAATTTAAAACTTTTACTAAACAAAAAAACATAAATTAGAGTTTTTCAAATAAAGAGAGTACAGATGGATAAAAGAAGACAATTTAAAAACCATCTAACAAAATTAATAACATATTTTTAACCAGTTTGGAAATAAGGAAGATAAAGCATTTCACTTGTCTAATTATCTTAGACTAAACATTAACCGGTTAGACAACATCTAGAGGATAAAAACATTTGAAAATATCTTAGAACATAAAGCTTAAAATCGATTAGAAAACTTTGTTGAAAATACATAAAACAACAAAGATAAGGAGATAAGGGTGGAGAGAAAATAAACAAGATTTATCCTGCTTCACTCATATAAACGATGAGCTACATCCAGTCCCCAGCAGTAGCTGAGTTTTTCTCCACTATCGCATCAGATAATTACAATGAGTAGTCTTTGCACACCTAGCCTCTCCAAGCTCATTGAGTATTGTTCTTAACCAGCCTCTCCAGACTTTTGCAAGTATTATTTGCACATCTAGCCTCTCCAGGCTCATTGAGTATTGTTCTTAACCAACCTCTCCAGGCTGTTGCAAGTATTATTTTCACCTAGCCTCTCCAGGCACACTGGATTTTGATGAAGGTTACATAGAGAAAATCTCACAACGAGCGGTGACGCGTGAGGACGCTATCTGAGTCACGGCGAGCAGCAAAAGTCTGTCAGCGGTGATGAGTGGCGTACACTGTCGAGTCTCTGGCGGCGACGCACTTTGCAGATTGAACAAGAAGAAGAAGTGAAGAACAATGCTATAACTCTTAGTCTTAGCCGTGTTAGGTCGAAGCAACCATCACACAAGAGGGGGGTGAATTGGGTGATAATAGAAATTTAAAACTTTTACTGAACAACAAAACATAAATCAGTTTTTCAAATAAAGAGAGTGTAGATGGATAAAAGAAGATAATTTAAAAACCGTCTAACAAAATTAATAACATATTTTTAACCCATTTGGAAATAAGGAAGATAAAATATTTCACTTGTCTAATTATCTTAGACTAAACATTAACCGGTTAGACAACATCTAGAGGATAAAAACATTTGAAAATAGCTTAGAACATAAAGCTTAAAATCAGTTAGAAAACTTTGTTGAAAATACATAAAACAACAAAGATAAGGAGATAAGGGTGGAGAGAAAATAAACAACAAGATTTATCCTAATTCACTCATATAAACGATGAGCTATATCCAGTCCCCAGCAATAGCTGAGTTTTTCTCCACTATCACATCAGATAATTACAATGAGTAATCTTTGCACACCTAGCCTCTCTAAGCTCATTGAGTATTGTTCTTAACCAGCCTCTCCAGACTGTTGCAAGTATTATTTGCACACCTAGCCTCTCCAGGCTCATTGAGTATTGTTCTTAACCAACCTCTCCAGGCTGTTGCAAGTATTATTTTCACCTAGCCTCTCCAGGCTTACTGGATTTTGATGAAGGTTACATAGAGAAAATCTCACAACACTCATGGAGTGATTTTACAATGAAGTACAGAGATGAGTTCTTCCTACACTCACAAGAGAGGATATATTTTTAAGCACTTCAGAACTGATAAAAGAAATCTCTCATAATACTCACTTGAGTGAATAAAGAATGTTTACATTGAGGATGATTTCTGTTGAGATGAAGATGGCGATCCTCTAATGTTTCATCAAGTGTAGCAGAGGTAGTAGCTCCAGCAACTCTCTCTTATCTTCATCTTCAACGACTTCTGTATTTATGGTCTTCAAGCATTTAGGATCCGTTAGAGACATTCCCTCAGATGTTGGCTTCAAGCAGAACTTTATTAAATGTAATAGAGTCGTTCTGGGCAGCCATTAATGCAATGGGAACATTGGTTGTACTCTAACATGGATCATGGCTTTATGCATCGTGATACAGCCATATCTGAGTTGTGCAGAGAGCTTTTTGTAGCTTACTGAGTACAATTCCCTTTTCGTGTAAGGACCAGAGGTACTAGGGAATAAAGCATGTTGGAAGCATTCTTTAACTAGTCTTTGGTTCCGATATCCGAGGTTTCTCGAGAGAGTAACTTCTGACTTTTCTTGATTCTGGTTCTCGAAATAAGATTCTGATAATTCTAAGAGAATTCGCGTTCATAGGATAAGCGCGTCCATCTTGAAGATAACCGCGTCCATCTACCCATTTAAGATTTTACATACGGACGGGCTAGTAGACAAGCTTCATATGCCATATCATTGGACGGATACTCTCATTAAGGTTTTATCAAGTCCAAAGAACGTAATCCTAGTAGACGAGCTCCATATGCCACTTTAATGGATGAGCGCTTCTGTCACCTTAATGGACGAGTGCTTTTGTTACTCCAGTGGACGAGTGCTTCTATCACTTTAGTGGACGAGCGCTTCTATCACTCCAGTGGACGAGCGCTTCTGTTACTTTAGTGGACGAGCGCTTCTGTCACTTCAGCAGACGAGCACTTGTGTTACTTTAGTAGACGAGCGCCTCTGTCACTTTACTAGACACTGGCTTTCATCACTTTAGTAGACACTGACTTTTACTTTAGTGGACGCTGGCTTTCATCACTTTAGTGGACGTTGGCTTTTACTTTAGTGGACACTGGCTTTCATCACTTTAGTGTTGGACGTAAGCTTCTATCACTTGCGTTGGACGGATGATTCTATCATTTGCGTTGGACGGATGATTCTATTATTTAATCTGCACACTCGATAGACAGGTTAGCAACCAATATGAAGGTTAATTAAATCATTAACCAATGTTTAGTTCTCATCAAAACTTAGGAAAATGCACATCAGACATTTTAGAGACTTAGCAAGCCGTAAATAGGGTGTTCTGACAAGGAAGGATGGGAAATTAGGGTTTAGCAATTGGTAGATATATATATATATATATATAAATGGTATTATAGTAAATTTAGTAGCGGGTGCGGGTACCCGCGGGCATGGATAGTGTAATACCCGCCCCCACCCTGTTAATAATAGGGTATTGAAATTACCCGTTTATTTTACTCGCGGACACCCGTTTAAGTACCCGCCCCATGTCCGTTGCGGATTTTATTCACGGGTATCCTCGGGTACGGGTAAAATTGTCATTCCTAGGGCTAACAATATTTCATTAGTATCCCAAGAGTGCATATGGCATGTCGCAAAGTAGGTTGTTCACGGATCGGTTTAGTTCGGATTTTCATGAAAAACAAATTCGAACCAATCAAAATCAATTTTTTTGGTTCGGATTTGTAAAAGAATTTTGTCAGAAAATCCAAATCAAACCAAATCAATATAGAACGGGTTGGTTTGGATTCGGTTCGGACCCGGAAATATTAAATATTAAAATATGTAAAACATTAAATTATATATATAAAAAATAAAGTGCATCAAATATAGAAATAATAAACTATTAAAACATTAATATATATATATATATATATTAAAATATAATAAATTGATGTATAAATTGTATAACTAATATAGATATATTATAAGTTTGTATAGCATGAAATTAAAATGGAGTAATTGTTTTTTCGAAAAACAAGAAAAAAATTTCTATGATATATATTTGTAAATTAGTTAAATTAAAATAAAAGAAGATATATTTATATAGTTATAAGAATAAAATGATGGCTCTCCCAATTCGACTTTAAGAAAGAGTTCATAGATGGTAAGTGTAATTATTTTTACATCGTCAACCAATTATAAATAATTTATGTAAAAAAAAACCAAATACAAATAATTTTATGTGTTTAAGATAATCATGATAAAATTGAATATTTTTAATAATATAATAATTTATGATTATTTAATATTATAAATAATATTTACACTGATAACATATAGCAATTAAGTACTTAACGTTATCTCATTTCGCTAAAATTATTGGAAAGGGTATAGACTTTTCTTTTATAAATAGATTATGTTACATGGTAATGTTTTTCTAGACATTTCATTTTTCTATTCAATGACTTACTCTTAGAGCTGTGAATATGGGGTGGAATGTAACACCTTGTTTTTCGTATGTTTCTTTATCGATAAATACATGTTTTAATGTGTTTATTTTTTATAAAATTCAGAGGATGATTTTTTGTTAAAATAAAATCATTTTCTTGTGTTGTTTTACTGTATGAAGTCACAGTAAAATTTTCGGTCGAAAATTCAGACGAAAACCGGTCTCGGTTCTCACTGCCAATACAAGTTTACTAAGCTAGAGACCAAATTTTAATTTGTGAACGAGACGGTTAGTGTTTTTATGATGTTTTGTGTGGGTTTGGAGTTTTTCGAAAAATCTTGTTCGGGGCCAAATCTTAGGGATTTCCCAGGCGAAATCGTCGGGAAATACGATCGGGGAAGTCATCTGATACGCAATGGAGCAGAGCATCAAGAGGATGAAGTGACATGAAGTGACTTGATGTGAAGGTTATGACACACCTCAAAAGGTGAATCATGACTTTTTTTTTCAAAAATCTCACTTTTTCATCTTTCTCTCTCCAATCACATCACATCACATCACCTTAACTCCTTATCCTCTCTACAAGCAACCCACCTTCTTTCTTCTCTTCTTTCTTCCTCTCCCAAAACCGTGACCCTCTCCTCTCACTCTCTATAAGCACTCTTCATTTCCACTTCATCACTTTCCTCCATTTCTCACATTTACACTTTACTACATTTCTTCTTCTTCTTCTTATCTCTTACAAAGTTTACATATTTATCAAGCTTTCCTCTTAGAGTTCTTCATCAAAGTTGTTCATCTTGTTAACGGTAATACTTCTATGTAGATCTTTTTCAAAGTTTCATCTTTTGTTTCAAAGTTTTCTTCATATGTCCTTTATGTGCTTTTAACTTCTAAAACCTCTAAAAATGGTAGAAAACTCCTTTTGAGTTGAAACCACTTTCTATATTCTTGTATTTAATCATACTATCACATACTAAAAGGTTGTGTAAAACAAAGTTTCCCAACCTCTTCTTCCTAAGGAGGCCGAAACCATGTATATGGTTTAGGTGAACCTTGTTTCAACTTTTACATGTATGAGTTTGTATTTGAGTTTCATTTCCGAGATGATCATGGACCAAGGCTCCATTATGTTAAAGGATGCAATGTCTAAGTGATTGGAAAGTTTAAAGATTTTTACCCTATTTTTATGTAAAGACCAAAACCAATGAGTTTTAAGGCAATGGTGTTTAAGTTTTGTTTTCCAAAGTGATCATGGACTAAAAAGCTCCTTATGTTAATGGATGCTATGTCTAAGTGATTGGAAAGTTTAAAATATTTTCTTGCTTTATTTTCCTATGATGGCCGAATGTAACATTTGACCTAGGATGTGTTATTTTATTTTGTTTTCCAAGATGATTATGGATTAAAGCTCCTTCATGTTAGAGGATGCTATGTCCAAAAGATTGGATGATTTAAAGATCTCTAACCTCACAAACTTGTTTAGGCCGAACCTAAGAGTTCATGGTCTAAGACATTTGGATTTTCCATTTTTCGAAATGATCATGGTTTCAAGCTCCTTACTATGTATGGATGCAAACCTAAAGAAATTGGAAAGTTTAGAAATTCCTAGCCTATTTACCTATGCTTGGTCGAAACCCTAAGTCAAGTACTTAGTGGGATCTTTAATTCAACTTTGTTAGAAGATTGTTGTTTATGAACTTCTAGCACTTAAGGATCATAAATCCAAGAGTCGCATAAATTTCGGAAACCCCTAATCCTAGTTTATTGTATGAACCGAACCTATACCTTGTGGTTAGTGTTCTGGAGTTGTTTTTTTTTTAACTCGTGATTTTATGTTGGTAACCTTAGACTTCCATCGTCGGAGAAGCGAGGACGTTCGTGAACCTTCTTTTCAAATCCAAAAATCTTAACTCCGACGTAAGGTAAGAGGGGATTTCCTAAAGATATTCAATAACTGTATGCATGTGTGTATGTGTTTAACTGGATATTTATATGTTGATTGAGCTTACTTGGTTATCTAATGTACTTGAACTGTTATGCTATTATCTGATGTTGAACTGTGCTTGTTCTAAATATTATAATGCATATCTGTGATGAACTGCTTTCAACTGTGATATTAGCATTGAACTGAGAATATATACTGCTGTTTATCAAAAGTTTGTTAAGTCAGACTTGTGTCTGTGCTCAACTATTAAAAGGATTAAAAACCTTAATAAGCTTTGAAGATGAAAGGATTGGTGTTCTTTTCCAAAGCTCATTAACTTAAAGTACTTGTTTTAAATGTTGAAATGGTTTTGGTGAACTATTGTTATATAAGAGAAAAATCATTTTCGAACTATGTGTCTTCAAGTGAAAACTTTCAAGATTATTTGGCAATATCCTATTGGGGATTTTCAAAGATAAAAGTATTTCAAAGATGCTTTACAAAAGATTTTCAAAGAAAATGTTTTCTCCTAAATATTTTAAAAACTTTCCGATAGCCTGGATAGGTTATTGAGGATTCGGTTTTGAATTTGATTTTCACTGAACGAAAAATAAGTACTTAATAAAGAGAATTAGTACGCGAGACATCGCCTCTAGTATTCAGTTATACGCATGTAATCTTGGATCAGTGTTAATTCGGGGCTATGAGTCCTATTCAAGATGTTCTGGACTGAGAGTCCAATTCTCGAAATCGAGGACAGTGCGTTCTGATTTCGTTGTTGTGGGCTATTGTCCTTATCATGATAAGTTCAAAACATGAATAAAAGCATAAGTGATTTATATGACCACAACCCTTGACTGCGGTATCGGTCTCGGGCATTGTGATTGAGCATTCGGACTGTGTGTCCTATGTTTGAGTTTTCAAGTGATGGGGAAATGATGATTAAGTCGGTAGCTTTGAGTTGTGTAACGCCCCCTCCCTTGGGGCATTACTTACGTAACATATGCGGAATTTAAATTAAAAGATAATTCGCTGGTGCTTTCGGAAAATAATTTATATAAGTATATAAGTGTCTGAAATTGGGTATAAAAATTTTGTCACGACTCCTAAGCCTTGATTGGCACACAGACTTACTATCATAGTATGGCAAGCCTATTTAATTTAAAGAATATACTTGAATAAAAGCTAGTATTTTACGAAAATTTCGACAGAGTCTCCTCTGTAATACGGACATCCCAAGTAAAAGAACACCTGCTAAAATAATTACATTTTCATTCCAGAATTTCAGTTACACCAAATCCAACCAGACAACAATATATATAAAAATAACAGTCATAACCATAAGCTTTACAAGACCAAAAGGAAAAGTTTAAGTTTTCTTTCAAAATAACGCTCTCCGAGCCATAGACATTTCATTTTAAAATAAAGGCTCTCTGAGCCATACTCATACATACTTATCAAAATAATCTAAGTCTCAAACCCTAAGCTGGTCATTCTAAAAGTTATTCCTGAGAAGAACTCACGTGATCGTTCCACAATCAAATACTTCATCAAGCAACTAGATCTAAGTCTCTGAGTGACTTAGGAAGACTCATCTGCACATCTGTACTAAAATACCCAGGGTACAATAGCAAACCAGAAGAAACCTGATATGTTTGTAAGGGTGAGATACCGACAAATGGATATATCACACAACAACCATATACATGATACATACATCACGTAATCATATAAGCAGTTAAATCATGCATATACATAACATAACAGTATTTTATCAAAGGGGTCCTCAAGCCCGTACAATCAGTTTTCGAAAATGTGCATGACACTTCAATATCAGGCTCTATCCTAATCTCATGAGATCACAACACCATGTTATCACTGGAGAAGATAGAGTTGGTCAAGCTCTGCCCACCGGGTTGTTGCCACCGCATCCTGATGCACCAGGCCTCTTGGTCAGACAACGCCACATGCCCTTAACGAAACAGCTAGCAATGTGACTGACTCTCAGATACCCCATGGGTATCCTCAATAAGCAAAGGCACGTCTGGCAGGGGAAATGCATATGAATAAAAACTTTCCTTTTAAGGTTTTTCTGTGTAAATATTTCACTGTCAAAGCTCAAAGCTAATGACTTAACATTATTTCCCCATCACTTGAAAACTTAGAAACATAGGACACACAGTCCGAATGCTCAATCCCAACACCTAGACCGTGGCCGCAGTCAAGGTTTGTGGTAATGGAAATCAATATACTTTTAGTCATGTTTTACTTATCATGCTAAGGACAATAGCCCACAACAACGGAAATCAGAACGAACTGTCCTCGATTCCGCGAATTGGACTTGAAGTCCATAACATTACGAATAGGACTTTACGGTCCCGAATTAACACTGATCCAAGATCACGTGCTAAGCATGGAAAACTAGAGGCGACGTCTCACGTCTAGATTCCTATCCTTTTAGTACTTATCTTTCATTTGACGAAAACAATTTTCGAAATCGAAAGCCTCGATAACCTATGCTGGCTATCGGAAAGTTTCTAAATCATTTGGGAGAAAACCTTTTCTTTTGAAAATCCTTTATAAAACGTTTTTAAAACACTTTTAACTTTGAAAATCCCCAATAGGATATTGTAAAATATTTTCGAAAGTTTTCACTTAAAACACATAGTTCGAAAAGGATTTTTCTTTTGTATAACAATAGTACACCAAAATCATTTCAACATTTAAAACTAATATTTTAAGTTTAAAGAGCTTTTGGAAAAGAACACCAATCCCTTCATCTTCAAAGCTTATTAAGGTTTTTAATCCTTATTATGGTTGAGCACAGATGCACGTCTGGCTTAGCAAACTTTCAATTAACAACAGTATATATCATCAATTCAATGCTAATATTACAGTTGAAAGCAGTTCATCACATATATGCATTATATCATTTGGAACAAGTACAGTTCAACATCAGATAATAACATAACAGTTCAAGTACATTAGATAATCAAGTAAGCTCAATCAACATGTACATATCCAATTAAACACATGCACACAGTTATTGAATATCCCTAGGCAAACTCCCCTTACCTTTGAAGACAAGTAAAGGATCCTCGTCTTAATACTCACATTAGCTCCAAGAGTGTAACTATCTACTCCATCAAGCAAGCATAGCCGTGTCAAACGTCTCAGAGAGGGAATCCAACAACACGCAACAACCAAAAATCAAGAAATCAATTTCACATGATCAAACACACATTCTAACTTTATCTAAACACTTAATCTAATTACCAAACAAGGTTATTTTTAAAGAAAATCATGTTTGAAGCTCACGCTTCCTAATACCCTTTTAGGAAACTTTGTTTTGATTAAAAGATCTTGAAAAAGAACTTTGGAAATCATCCATTAAGAGTCCTAATTACACTGAATCATAATTAATTTCACAAAAACATACCCAAATTCAAATAGACTCAAATTGGGGGTTTAGGGCTCCTTATTAAAATTTAGGGAAAACTCAGAATAATGAAATTGGTTTAGGGAAACACAAACTCACAGTCCCAATCTCATAAAACAACTTTAAATTTCAAGATTAAAATCTGAAATCAGAGGGTTAGGGTTAGGGTTTCAAAATCAATTTGGGGATTTACAAAAGAGAAGAGGTTAGAGGTAAAACTCTTACCCAAGGTGAAGAAGAAGTCATGATGGTGCTGTCTTGGAGGTCCGGCGCGGCTGTGACGGTGGAGACGCGACGGATCAGCGGCGGAGCTCCATTTTTTTGAGCTGCTGCAACAGTCCGGGAAGAAACCAGCCGGCCCTAGGTGTTGCTCCCTACCAGGCGCGGCCAAACGGCGTCTGGAAGACGGGTTGCAGGCGACGCTCGCGGCGGAGATGATGATGAACAGTGGCGGAACGAACCAAACGCGTTGGAGGACGACGACTGGGTCGCGGCTGTCTTCTCGTGCGACGCGGTCCAACGGCGGTCGTGCGGTTCCGAGCAGCGTGCAGGGGCGGCGTGCGATCGGGTCCGGCAAGAAAGAGGGGAGAAGATGAAGTGAAGTAGAAGGAGGAGGAAGAAGAGAAAAGAAAGAAGAAAAGAGAAAGAAGCAGAGAAAGAAAAGAGAAAAAGAGAGAGAACGTCGAGAAAGAGAGAGAGAAAAGTGAGGAAGTTTAGTTTTTAAACTAATTATTTAGTGATAGGTACAAAATGAGTGATAAATATTAGGCCTAAAATAAACATGTTTTTACTTTTTGGATTCTAAAAATAAAGATTGATAAAGATAAAATTTCGAAATTCAAATTAGAGTAAAGATTAATAGTTGAACTGATCCACTAAGAAAATACTCAGTCCAAAATTTAATCTCCGATAAATGTCAAACCAAAATATTTTTAACTCTAAAATTAAATAGAATGAGAATATGAAAATATTTTTCTCTTAATCATATTATTTAAAATATTTTTCTATACCGGTATAATAGAGAGAATAACGTAAATTATTGTCTATTAAACGTGCATTCACTGAAATAAGTCAGTGCTAACACACCCAATAAAATACTTTGAAGAGAGTAATTTAATTACTCAAACTAAACCACATAACAAAATAAACTTAAACATCCAAATAAAATAATTAATCATAGGTGTAAAAAAACTAGGGTGTTACAAGTTGCGACAACTAAAAAGAATGAACACAAAGAAAACCTTTTGAATAAAATATTTTCTCATGTGCATTTCCCCAGGCAGACGTGCTTTCTTACATATCAGATACAAGGTGGCTGTTGACGAATCTGGGCAAGTATACCCAGTCGTGCAAGTAATACGGTGGTAAGACCGGTTTATCGTATCCACAGGGATTGGATGTCAACTACCAATTCGCAAACTCAGCAACTATCTAGACTAAACTATTAATCAAGAGAAAGTAAAACAAACAAAAGAAAAGGAATAAAATCTTTTTGTCTTTTTGGGGACTTTTGACAAACACTTGGCGTGCAGAAAGGATATGTTGGGACTAGACTTCACCAAACCTCTAACTCATGCACTATCAGGACTAGATACCTCCCATTCATTCTTCAGATATTAAAATCAATCCACTAAATTACTCAAACCCCGATTCCTCGGATGGCAAGAGCCTAAATCCACTAATAGACCCTAATTCCTTAGGTGGCCTAGATTAATGAATTTGCATTAAGATTAGGGATCATGTGATTACTAATAAACCTAGTTCCATTCCTAGATACAAGGCTTACTAGGTTATTAAATTCAGTTCCGGTTATGATACGAACGTCCCCATTGCATACCAAAACACAAATCAAGTCATGGGGGTGCTAGCCACAACAAGCATTAAGCACAGAAAATTAATCACTAATACGAAGCATAAACATAGAATAATCAGTCAAGATAAATACATAATTATCAATTTGGTTACATCTAATCCCAACAAATAGGGATTAGCTATTCATAAACAGAGAAAACCAAACCAGAGAAATAGGAGAAGAGGAGAGAAGAGGCTCCATGTGAGCTTTCCTTCTTCTTCAAAGCAACCCCTCTTGGCTCCCTTCTAGGGTTGAAACCCTACCCCAGCTGCAGCCTCCAAAATGCCTTCAAATGCCTTCCTCTGGACCCTTTGTTCTGTCTGCTGCGTTCTTATTTATAGGTCTGCTGCGCGTCACGGCCGTGATGGCCATCACGGGCAGGCCGTGACGCTTTCTGTCCAAGGCATGTTTTCAAGTTTTTGACTCTCGCGAGGCGAGATAAGTGTTCGCGACGCGATCCCTTAAAATTCTGGTTGGCTACGGCCGTGATGTCTATCACGGGCAGGCCGTGACAGCCTCTGACTTTTGCCTTCTGCTCTGCTTGATCACGGCCGTGATGGTCATCACGACCAGGCCGTGATGGGCTCTGTTTGGCTATATTCTTTACTTTTCAAGCTCTATTTCCTCCAGGCTCCACCATGACTGATTTTGATCATTTTTACATTGAATTCCTGCAAAACAACACCAAGAAACCGCTTCACCAGTTCCAAGGGAAAATCTAACTAAAATCAACTAAAGAATGCCTAATCTATATGAAAAATGCATGCAAATATGTACAGGAAACATCATGTAAAATCACACTATCAAATCACCCCAAGCTTATTCAATTGCTTGTCCTCAAGCAATCACTAAGGCCAGAAGAATAAACAGAATATGGATAGTGAACTAAGAACCCGAGTAAATGATCCAAGTGATAAGCATTTCAAACAATTCAGCAAGAGACAATCAATTCAAGTCCAATTAGAGGCTTAGGTTCCTCAGAATCATGTTCTCACTGATTTGGGCACTCTTTCTCACCTGAAGCTCACCCCAAGCTTGTTCATTTGCTTGGCTCTCTTCCTCACCACTCAAGTGTTTAGGGGATAAGACATTTCACTCAATTTTCCTCAAGGAATGAATCTTACCATAGGCTTGACTATCAACCAAATCTCTACTTTATTAATGAAAACAGTTAAGAATCAAGAGGTCTTTCACTTGGTTGTAACATGGCCATGGGATTAATCGTTAGGTGGGGAAATCAAGAAAAGGACATTTCAAAAGGCTACACAACATATCAACATTTGCAAAGCATGACCTTCTAAAATACCTTTTGGGTTTCAATTCACTTTCCACCTTTCTTTTCTTTCTTTTTATTTTTATTTCTCATTTCTTTTCTTTTCTTTTTTTTGTCATCCCCTTCTCTATTTATTTTTTTTTCTCTTTTTTCTTTTTTTTTTGAAGAAGGAGAGATTTTTCAAATCAAGAGAATTATTTTTTCTGATTCTTTTCCCAAACTTTTTCGACTACCTTTTTACCCTTTTGTAATACTTTAGAAGGTATCCTACCAAGCTTATTTATCCACATATTTCAGGGTACCAAGAAAAGCATTTTTTTTCATGTAGGCTCAAAATTGGGCAACTAAGGGGTAGCATTTCATCATTCAAAGCTCAGAAGGCCAGAAAAATACCTATTGCCTCAATCATTTTCAAAAATGTTTTCAAAAATTTTTAAGCTTCAAAATGGTTTCAAATCAAGTTCTAGAGAATAACAAACCAAGAGGAATAACACTCTAACACAAAGAATGGGGTAAAATTTTGTGAGTACCCCTTTGGCTCAAAATCTCACATTTTAGTTCAGAATCAATGAAAAACACAAATCCTCAGAACCATATGCTAATTATCAACTATCCAAGATTATCTCAAACATTTTCATTTGCAGCCATATCACAAGAATAACAAATTGGGTTCAACAATTCACTATCACAATTTATTTGGCACTTAGTTCTCACAATTGGATGCAAAATTCTAAACAAAGGCAATCTAATAATGTGACATGCAAAGCTATCATGCAAAACTATATGAATGCAACATGAACAGATGCAAAATATGAACATGCAACAATACCCCTACCCCAAGCTTAAAAATTTACATTGTCCCCAATGTAAACAATCAAGTTGGAGAGAGGAGAAGAAAAATAAAATAAAATAAAACAAAAAATTGGAACGGCTTACCGAGGTGGTAGCGGGTGTTGACTTTCATTTCAGTCAGAAACTGCTTGAAAGTTGGGTTGCTTTTTCTTGTCTTCTTGCTCTTCCCTCCTTCCTTCTTACCCTGGAATCACTTGGCAATTTTATTAGTAAAAGAAAACTCTTGATCTTCTCAAATTATTCAAGAGTTTAAAATCAAAAATCAAATCTAACTAAACAAAAAGGAAAAAGGAAAAAGGAAAAGGAAAAGGAAAAGAAAAATTGGGTTGCCTCCCAATGAGCGCTGCTTTAATGTCACTAGCTTGACTTATTAAAAAGCATCCACCTGGATCCTCCTCCTGGATCAAATGGTAACTGGAGTGGTGATTGTAGAAGTAATATGACTTTATCCTCTATTCCACCCAGCCATGGTGTGAAAACTCCCTTGACCTCTACAATTATGAACTCACTTCCTCTCGGGTCAAGTGGAATTTTCAAGAGGAAGTTTTCCAGACAAGTGGAAGGGGCTAACTTACCAGTATCCACACCTGCATGCAAGCCAACATATTTATTTAATGCAGAAAATTCAGCAAGCATGGTGGTGCATTCCAAATGCCCTGTCTTCTCACTTGTTTCTCTCCAAGGATGCGCGAAAGGTAATCCCTCTTCTTATGGTTTATCTACCACCTCCTCTTCATCTTCATCGTGATCCATTCCCACACCCAGATTTTTCTCAAATGCTGATTCTTGTGGCTCTATGGGAATCATACATGGTGGTGGAGGTGGCAAATATGAACAAAATGTTTCCCAATCCTCCTCGGAGAAGTTATATATAAGCCTTCCCGTCATATAATCAACTTGTGCGGGAGTAACATGGTCCATCAAATCCATGACGTCTCCCAAACACCAGTTGTCTTCCAAAACGCGACTGGAGGCTTCCTCATCAGGTGGATAATAAAAATTTTCCATGAATTTCTTCCACCTGGCACTACCAAAGCTCAAAACAAAAAGATCAAATATATACAGAAAATAAAAGAAATAAAAATGTCTAAATTAGTTGCCTCCTTTGTTACTAATGATATTGGCAAAACCAATCCCCGGCAACGGTGCCAAAAACTTGTTGACGAATCTGGGCAAGTATACCCAGTCGTGCAAGTAATAAGGTGGTAAGACCGGTTTATCGTATCCACGGGAATTGGATGTCAACTACCAATTCGCAAACTCAGCAACTATCTAGACTAAACTATTAATCAAGAGAAAGTAAAACAAACAAAAGAAAAGGAATAAAATCTTTTTGTCTTTTTGGGGACTTTTGACAAACACTTGGCGTGCAGAAAGGATATGTTGGGACTAGACTTCACCAAACCTCTAACTCATGCACTATCAGGACTAGATACCTCCCATTCATGCTTCAGATATTAAAATCAATCCACTAAATTACTCAAACCCCGATTCCTCGGATGGCAAGAGCCTAAATCCACTAATAGACCCTAATTCCTTAGGTGGCCTAGATTAATGAATTTGCATTAAGATTAGGGATCATGTGATTACTAATAAACCTAGTTCCATTCCTAGATACAAAGCTTACTAGGTGATTAAATTCAGTTCCGGTTATGATACGAACGTCCCCATTGCATACCAAAACACAAATCAAGTCATGGGGGTGCTAGCCACAACAAGCATTAAGCACAGAAAATTAATCACTAATACGAAGCATAAACATAGAATAACCAGTCAAGATAAATACATAATTATCAATTTGGTTACATCTAATCCCAACAAATAGGGATTAGCTATTCATAAACAGAGAAAACCAAACCAGAGAAATAGGAGAAGAGGAGAGAAGAGGCTCCATGTGAGCTTTCCTTCTTCTTCAAAGCAACCCCTCTTGGCTCCCTTCTAGGGTTGAAACCCTAGACCAGCTGCAGCCTCCAAAATGCCTCCAAATGCCTCCCTCTGGACCCCTCTTGACCCTTTGTTCTGTCTGCTGCG
Organism: Sophora flavescens; assembly: GCA_030762895.1. Classification (NCBI taxonomy): domain Eukaryota; kingdom Viridiplantae; phylum Streptophyta; class Magnoliopsida; order Fabales; family Fabaceae; genus Sophora; species Sophora flavescens. The sequence continues at coordinate 55,964,295 of CM061068.1, read as the reverse complement.
TTCTTATTTATAGGTCTGCTGCGCGTCACGGCCGTGATGGCCATCACGGGCAGGCCGTGACGCTTTCTGTCCAAGGCGTGTTTTCAGGTTTTTGACTCTCGCGAGGCGAGATAAGTGTTCGCGACGCGAGCCCTTAAAATTCTGGTTGGCCACGGCGGTGATGTCTATCACGGGCAGGCCGTGATGTACCTCGACTTTTGCCTTTCGCTTCCGCTTGATCCACGCAGTGATGGTCATCACGGCCAGGCCGTGATGGGCTCTGTTTGGCTATATTCTTTACTTTTCAAGCTCTATTTCCTCCAGGCTCCACCATGACTGATTTTGATCATTTTTACATTGAATTCCTGCAAAACAACACCAAGAAACCGCTTCACCCGTTCCAAGGGAAAATCTAACTAAAATCAACTAAAGAATGCCTAATCTATATGAAAAATGCATGCAAATATGTACAGGAAACATCATGTAAAATCACACTATCAGTGGCATCTGGGAGTCAGTCCATGTGACCGGTTCAGAGGCACATGTGACGTTGCTCGTCCTGAGACCTTAAATTCATGAGGGTATGGAGGAAACTGCTCGGTGGGCTAGAGATTGACCAACTCTAATTCTTCTCCAATGGAAAACGGTGTTGATATCTCATGAGATTAAGTTAGAGCCTGGTATTGAAGTGTCATGCATATTTTCAATGGTTGACTGTGCGGGTATGAGACCCTTTGATATAACACTGTTATGTTATGTATATGCATGATTTAACTGCTTATATGATTATGTGATGTATGTATCATGTATATGGTTGTTGTGGGATATATCTTATGACGGTATCTTACTCTTGCACATCTGTATGTTTTGTTCTTTTCTTCTTGTACCGGGTATGCACGTGCTTTTAGATGGATCTGAACGTTCCCTTGGCACAGTCGAGCTCGAGGGGTGAAGTGTTTGATCATGCTGGGACGGCAGGGAACTGGACTATACATGAGGGTGCAACGATCGCGACGTATCGAGGACCAGTCACGACTACCGAGACGAATGCTAATGGAGTACCCATACGAAGGGTTCATACCGTCGAGACGAGAACTGTTGCGGTTCCACCTCCATGGTACTACCTTCATACACTACAAGTCACCGGTCTCCTTCATGAGCATTTTGATCCAGTTGAACCGCTTACGGAGGATCCAGTTTAGGAGGATCCCGAGGAAGAGCCTCTTGAGCTGATAGAAGTCAAGGACGAGGAGGAGCCAGAGTACCATCCGCAGGATCCCGGAGATGACGACATCCCTATCAACGATGGCGGTGACGTTATCGATCCGGCATCTGATATCTCGTTTGGGGGTAGCGTCTGTGGTCACTATACATGCAGGAGGCATTGATAGATCGTTCGTCGGCTTTTGGAGTTGTCCCGATAGTCCTTAGGCCTTTAGAGCCATCTTTTGAGTCTTGTACCCAGTTCCCTATCCCAGTTTTGATGTTTCATTTTTACCTGTTTCTTCAATAGCTATTTTAGTGTATGTTGGCCGGTTCGACAAGGCCTGTTTTGTGATCAAACCTAAGATCCCTAGTGGGACAGTTATGTTTATATGTATGATGTTTATTTTCATGTTCTGAGTGTTCATCACCTTTTCTTAACTTCTTTTAACAAAAAAAAAATGAGTATCCTTTTTCAGTAATCCTTTATAAAAGGTTATTTTTCCGAAAGCGACCAGCATTTTAAATAGGTTTCTTTTCCGCAACGGGTAACCATGTGATGCCGGGTTTTAGGGTGTCACATTAGTTGGTATCAGAGCTAGTCGAGTCTTTCGGGAATGTTTAGGTTTAGGTCTGCTGTGTTGAAGTTGTGTTTTTCTCTGTCTGGATGTTGTTTGAACTACTTCTTTGAGGTAATGTGTGATAACCCGTGGTTCACATCTCTTTTCTGGCTATTATCTGACTACTTGTGTGGTATAGGTCAGTATGAACCAGAGAGGTGTTCGTGGACGTGGACGAGGCTACGGAGGAATGGATTTCGCTGCCCAAGTGCTGGATGACGTGGCTGCTGCCATAGCTCTTCAGACGGCTAATGCTGCTACCCAGAACCAACAGGAGCAACAGAAGGCAGAACAAGCTGCAGAGGGAAGGCATCTGGACGCTTTCCGACGTCAGAATCCATCGCAGTTTGATGGAGTTATGGATCCAATAAAGGCTGATCTTTGGATTCAGGAGCTAGAGAAGATCTTCGATCTGGTACACACTCCAGAGGAATCTAAGGTACCCTATTCCGTGTTCCAGCTAGTGGGCGATGCTGAGTACTGGTGGAAGGGCACTAGGCAGTTGTTGGTGGCTGAGCACCAGGCGATCACCCGGGGAGTATGTCGTGGCAAGTTTCTAGACAAATACTTTCCCCAGAGTGCCCGGAAAGAGAAGGAACAGGAGTTGATGAGGCTGAGTCAGCGGGACCTGACAGTAGGGGAGTATGTGGCGAGGTTTGAATCCCTTGCCAAGTATTTCCGTTTCTTTCAAGACAATCCCAATGAGGAATGGAAGTGTGAGCAGTTTGAAGCTGGTCTGCGCTTCGAGATTAAAAAATCGGTATTGCCGTTGGAGATCAGGAACTTCCAAGCACTAGTAGAGAAGTGTCGGAAAATTGAGATGATGCGCAGAGAAAGGGATAACATGGGAAGCGCATGAGGACCTGTTTGTCCTAAGAGCCAAAATCAAGGCCAAAATTCAAAATGGAAGCAGAACCAGAGGAAGTCGTATCACCAGGCATCTAGCTACAACCAGAAACAACAACAAGCTCGTCCTAGTGTTTCGGGGACAGAAAGTGGAGGCTAGAGAAACAACGATCAAGGCCAATAAAGGAGATGTTTCAGGTGTGGAGATCCGAGCCACCTGGCCAATACTTGCCCGAAGAAGGATTACAAGTGTAACAACTGTGACCGCGTGGGACACTTGGCAAAGGAGTGTCATGCACCAAAGAGGGAGCATTCTGTCAACCATGCCAGAGTAAACAAGCCAACCATTAAGGGAAGAGTGTATACCATGAGTGGTGCTGAGGCATCGAACTCCGCTGATCTTGTGCAAGGTAGGTGCGACATTGCTGGTAATCTCTTGTCTGTATTTTTCGATTCAGGCACAACCCATTCTTTTATTTCGATGGATCGTGTGAAAATTCTAGACTTGCCTGTTTCTTCCTTGCCATATACTGATTGTTTCTACCCCAACTGCTGAACCTGTGATGTTAATTCTGTTTGCTTAAACTGTCCTATCATCGTTCAGAATAGACACTTCCTTCACTACAAAAAAACCTATTTAGCGACCGAAGATTTCGGTCACTAAACATGATAATTCGGTTGCTATACTGTGTAGCGGCCGAATTAGCGACCGAATTAAGGGGTAGCAGAAACCCTGATGGCTAAATGTTTAGCGACCGAATTTGTATTTCGGTCGCAAATTTGCGACCGATATTTTGGTCACAAAATTATATATTTCGGTCGTCGTATAGTTGGTCGCATGCTCAGATAACCGAATTCGGTGACCGATATTCGGTCGCTATTTCGGTTGCATTTTTTGAATTTTTTTTTAATAAAATTTTTCCTGTAACTTAATCCTACCGACCAAACTTTGTTTTTTCAACTATTACCCCATTGATTTTTAATTTCTGATATAAACAAAATACACCAATATTTTTTTGAATAAATAGAAAACGTAAATATGATGTACTAATGATCCAAAACACCACAGTCAATATGATCAAGAAAACATATACATTAATTAACGCAAGTTTAATAATTGTTTATAAAAAAAAGTTTAATAATGTACTAATTAACGACCGATTTAACATCGATCACCAAGATAAATGGAATTTAACCGTTGCATTTAACTCGGTCGCCATTTCGGTCGCTAAAAAATCATAAATTTTTGACTTTTGCTTTCCTTTATTTGGCGATCGAAATAGAGACCGATAACTCTGCTACGCTCTATTTCAGTCGCTATTTCGATCGCAATATCAACTGTAATCTATGTTTGATTTAGATCCTACAATCGTTCGCCATTTCGGTGGCAAACAGCAACCAACAAATTCGGTCACTATTTTCGGTCGCTAAATGACCTTTTTTTGTAGTGCTTGTAGACTTGATCTATTTGCCTTTAGTACAGTTAGATGTAATCTTCGGCATGGATTGGTTATCTTTCAACAATATTGAACGCGCTGTCGCCACGCGCCAAAAAGAACGAGCGATTATAAAATAATGCAGTATAGTGCGACAACTCGAGTATCGTCTCTCAAGGACTCTTTAGTTGTTGTTATTATTAACAGAAAATTAGTAAAAGTTAGAAATGGGGATTTTGAGATTAAAATAAAATAAAGGAAACAAAATAAAAACAGAGTAAGAAAAGAGATTAACAAATAAACTAAAGACGATTAACCTACTGTTCTCGGTTTCCCCACTATCATCGGTTCATGCATATTCTACTAAGCAGATACTAATCCCCTCCCGGTTGTAGCAACAATTAACAAACGAAAACTGCTACTACAGATGTATGTTCCTATTCCCGAAATAACAAACGGGGTTAAGCTCTCATGAACAAACGAACATGAATGAACACACGCGAAATAACAAACGCGATTATATATAGGAACATAACATCACCGAAATGAAACAATACCACACTATATATTCCTGAAATAACAAACAGAAACATACAGCATTGCATTGAAAAGAGAAAAGCAAATGAAAGAAGAATCACAGAACCTCAAGTGTGGTAATGGAAACCAATTACAGTAGATTAATCTAGGAGACTAGTTCTCCATTACAAAAGAAAACAATAAACTAAGAGAAAAACAAAAGACTAACAAGCTCAGAAACTAGCCAAAACTGGCTAATTCTGACTTGCCTCTTCAGTTCTGCCTAAGACTACTTATATACACGTTTCTGGAATCCAAGTCCTCGCGAGGCGAAGAACTGGTCGCGAGGCGAATTATGCGAAAGGTCTGCAACTCTTGGTCTTCTCGCGAGGCGAGCATATCTTCGCGAGGCGAACTCTTCAAATTCCCAACTGTAACGCCCGTGACCTTCAACACGGGTAAACCGTGATCGTCTCTGACTTTTCCAAGGTAGCATTACTCGCGAGGCGAGTCCAGTCTTCGCGGGGCGAGACAGAAAGTTTTGCAATTTCAGGAACAGTCACCTTCTGGTTCGCGGGGCGAGAAACTCCAGAATTATTCCTTTTTATTTACCTGAAAACAGAAAATAAAAGTAAATACTTTATTCACTCTAAATCAACTAAATTAACTTAAAAACACTTTACAGACTCAAAATACTACTTAGAGACAATCAAGTCTAATTTGGGTAAAAATGATATAAAATAAGCACAAAGCCAAGGTCTTTACTAGTTATAAAACCAGTCAAACAGAGGCTCATCAAAATACCCCAAACTTAAACTTTGCTTGTCCCCAAGCAAACTACACTCAAAAACTTAAAAAGACTAAAGACCTGGCAAGCTCAAAAGATTCAATCAACTTCCGCACAGATTTCAAGCAATGCTCTACAAAACATTTTTCTTTCAATGTTCCCCCCTTACAAGCAAAACAATCCCCACATTCATTTATTCCAAACAGTTGAGAAATTAATCATTCAGACAATCAGAAATCTAAGCAGGGGGTCAAAGTTACACACAAAAGGGAGATCACCAAATTCAAACAACTGCCTTCCTCACAAGGGAAATTTGTGTTCACTCATTCGCTCAGTTTGTGTCAGGTTATCAACAATTCACTCAATTTCACTTTTAAGAGCACTTCCCATAAATTTGATTTTCATCTCTAAATAGTTCCCACAGAAAACATGCAAACAACATCAGAAGGTCTTTTATGGGTTGTAATGGGGCCTGGCTAAGGGTAGGATATACAAAGGAACTAGGCTGAAGACCCTAGGAACTAAGAGAGCATGAACATTATTTACACTTTGAATTTAACTCAAGTTCCTTTTCTTAATTTTTTTTTTCTTTATGTTTCTGGGTGGCTACAGCCTTTTTATTTCAACACTTTTTATTTTTATTGTTTTTCTATTTTTTTTTCTATTTCTTTTCTATTTTTTTTTTTCTTCTCTCTTTTTTTTTTTTCAAAAATTTTTTTTTTTCTCAATCCCAAACAACATATTACACCTTGCAGCCACCCCAAACTTTAGTTTCTTGCACCCATTCTATGATTCCATGCTCTCCTAATCCTAAGATCGGGTTAACATGGTTTTCCAAATTTTTGGGCTTATAACATTAGGTTATCAAGAACTAACAGGCTATTAGGCTCAATGGGGCTAACTAGGGAACATGCATTAGGAATTGGTTATTTTAGGCTAAGTAGCTATTTACAAAGAACATGCCTAAATCATTTGAAGCAAACATATAATCATGCAAACCAAAAAGAGATTCAATCAAATCCAGGAAAGTGCAACTTAAAAAGTGATTTCACACAGTCAAAAACATGTTGGAGGCTCAAAAACCTCACCTGGACATTTTTGCAAATTGCTTGAAAGAGATTCTATCCCTAGTGTGTGCTTCCTATCACCCCAAACTTATCATAAATCATGCCATCATAACAAAATCTCAAAGTTCAGTTTTCAATCATATGGGGATCATTTTTCTAAAATTTTCAAGTCCTAGGGGAAAACAAAACAACACTATCATGCAATCAATCTATGCAAAAATTAATAAAATCCAATAAACTTGCCATAACCAAGACACAAACACAACTCCTGAGCTTCTCAAATTATTCAGGAGCTTTATTAAAAACAAAACAGAAATAAAGAAAGGAAAAGAAAATTAAAAAAGAGAAAGGGTTAAGAAAACTCATTGAAGGGCGGTTCCACCAGGATCCCATTGCTTGTAGCATAAGGCCCACGTGATGGACAAAGAGTGGGAGTTCATTCCATGCTTCCATGACTTGCAGCCTTGATGTGGGAGTGAGCACTTGACAATTATGATGACTTCGCCGAGTGCGGCGGACTTCTCACTCCCCTTCGGGTCATAGATGACCTCCTTCTCAATAAAGTCTCCCCAATAGAAGTGGGGCTCAACCTCTTGGACCGGCCATGGTGCAAGATCCAAAGGCTTAAACTCCATCACTGGTTCCTCAGGGGGAGGTGGCAAACAGTTAGCTGGGGTTACTGGTGCTGCTTCATTTTCTGCACTTTCTTCATTCACTGCACTAACAAAGTTATCACCTGCTATACATGCAGAGATTTCAGCACACACCACACAAAGGTTAGAGTTAGTACATATATTACAAGAAAATGAATCAGAAAAAGTTAGAATGTCTGGGAATTCTTCACACAGTGCATCCACCCCATTACTCTCAACACATGCATTTGCTTTAATTGCATCATCTACTCCCAAAGGTTCTTCATCATCTTCAAGCACGGTGGAGCAGATGTCCTCTTGATCCTCCTTTTCTAAGTTTCCAGAAAAAAATAAACCTGCAAAACGATCTGCATTTTCTATTTTTCCTGAAAAGTATAAACCTGTAAAACATTCTACACACAAAGCAGTTCCATCACAATAACAAGCATTAGGATCAGGGGATTCAACACATAATTCATCATCAACAGAAATATTATCAAAATCATCATCAGAAATATTTTCAAGAATGACTTGTGAATCTTTATGTTCTTCAATGGGCTGTGGAGTTAGCATTGCAGCTGAGTTGGTGGTAACTTGATCAATTAGAGCCCACAACTTCCGAGATTCAGCTTGGTCCCTCTGGTATTGAGCCTCCATCTTCTGTTGAAATTCAAGATTGCTCGCCTCCATCATCCGTTGAAATTCAAGATCTTGTTGTGCCATCCGTTGATTGTTCTCTTCCATTTGTTGTAGCATTGAAGCAATCTCATCCAAGGTGCTCTGTGAAGGTTCGGAAGGTGCAGAGGTGGTCACTTGGCTAGGATAGTATGGTGGTGGCTCACTAAACTCAGGATAATACATGCAAGGTGGTGGTTCATAATAAACATTAGGCAAATATCCATACATGTAATTATCCATGGCAACCAAACATCCAGACAAAGCAGACATAACTAATTAGCAATTTTTTTTTTGAATTGTAACTTTCTGCTAATAACAACAAACAAGAGTCCCCGGCAACGGCGCCAATTTTTTGAACGCGCTGTCGCCACGCGCCAAAAAGAACGAGCGATTATAAAATAATGCAGTATAGTGCGACAACTCGAGTATCGTCTCTCAAGGACTCTTTAGTTGTTGTTATTATTAACATAAAATTAGTAAAAGTTAGAAATGGGGGTTTTGAGATTAAAATAAAATAAAGGAAACAAAATAAAAACAGAGTAAGAAAAGAGATTAACAAATAAACTAAAGACGATTAACCTACTGTTCTCGGTTTCCCCACTATCATCGGTTCATGCATATTCTACTAAGCAGATACTAATCCCCTCCCGGTTGTAGCAACAATTAACAAACGAAAACCGCTACTACAGATGTATGTTCCTATTCCCGAAATAACAAACGGGGTTAAGCTCTCATGAACAAACGAACATGAATGAACACACGCGAAATAACAAACGCGATTATATATAAGAACATAACATCACCGAAATGAAACAATACCACACTATATATTCCTGAAATAACAAACAGAAACATACAGCATTGCATTGAAAAGAGAAAAGCAAATGAAAGAAGAATCACAGAACCTCAAGTGTGGTAATGGAAACCAATTACAGTAGATTAATCTAGGAGACTAGTTCTCCATTACAAAAGAAAACAATAAACTAAGAGAAAAACAAAAGACTAACAAGCTCAGAAACTAGCCAAAACTGGCTAATTCTGACTTGCCTCTTCAGTTCTGCCTAAGACTACTTATATACACGTTTCTGGAATCCAAGTCCTCGCGAGGCGAAGATCTGCTCGCGAGGCAAATTATGCGAAAGGTCTGCAACTCTTGGTCTTCTCGCGAGGCGAGCATATCTTCGCGAGGCGAACTCTTCAAATTCCCAACTGTAACGCCCGTGACCTTCAACACGGGTAAACCGTGATCGTCTCTGACTTTTCCAAGGTAGCATTACTCGCGAGGCGAGTTCAGTCTTCGCGGGGCGAGATAGAAAGTTTTGCAATTTCAGGAACAGTCACCTTCTGGTTCGCGGGGCGAACAGCCTTCTCGCGGGGCGAGAAACTCCAGAATTATTCCTTTTTATTTACCTGAAAACAGAAAATAAAAGTAAATACTTTATTCACTCTAAATCAACTAAATTAACTTAAAAACACTTTACAGACTCAAAATACTACTTAGAGACAATCAAGTCTAATTTGGGTAAAAATGATATAAAATAAGCACAAAGCCAAGGTCTTTACTAGTTATAAAACCAGTCAAACAGAGGCTCATCAAATATCCTAATAGATTGTGCTCAGAAAACCTTAATCTTTAGGGAGGAGATTTCTTTGAAAGAAGGAGCTCAAGGTTACATGATGTTGTTTTCCTTGGACGTCGAGAGTGAGTTTGACTTGGAATCCATACCTGTCGTTCGAGATTTTCCGGAGGTTTTCCCTGAGGATGTACCTGGATTGCCACCTATTCGAGAGATCGAGTTCACGCTTGATCTGATTCCAGGCATTGGACCAATATCCATGGCACCATATCACATGTCGCCATCAGAGTTAGAAACCTTGAAGGACCAACTTGAGGAGCTGATGAGGAAAGAGTTTATACGACCAAGTGTGTCACCGTGGGGAGCTCCAGTCCAGCTAGTAAAGAAGAAAGATTGAACTGCTAGGCCGTGTGTGGACTTTCGTCAGTTAAACAAAGTCACGATTAAAAACAGATATCCTCTTCCAAGTATAGATGATTGATTAGCCTCTGGCTAGTCTAGTTTTATAACTAGAAAAACCTTGGCTTTGTGCTAATTTTATATCATTTTCGCCCAAATTAGACTTGATTGTCTTTAAGCAGTATTTTGAGTCTGTAAAGTATTTTTAGGTTAATTTAGCTGATTTAGAGTTAAATAAAGCACTTATGCTATTTTCTGTTTTCAGGTTAATAAAAAGAAATAAATCTGGAGCTTTCGCCCCGCGAGTAGTCATTCGCCTCGCGAACCTGAAGGTGACTGTGCCAGAAAATTTGCAATCCTTTCTGTGTCGCCCCGCGAATAGATGATTCGCCTCGCGAGGATGAAGACCAGAAGGCATGACTTTTCCATTCCTCGCCACGCGAGCCGTGCTTCGCCTCGCGAGAAGACCAAACGATGCAGACTGTTCGTAAAATTCGCGTCGCGAGACGTTGCGCGCCTCGCGAGTCCGCGAATTCCAGAAGTTGTATATAAGCCCGTTTGAAGGCAGAAATGAAGGCTAGCTAGTCAGAGTAGGAGTCAGTAGTAGTAGTTTACTTTCTTTTCTTTACTTTTGTGTTTATTTTTGTAATGGAGAACTAGTCTCCTTGATTAATCTACTGTGATTGGTTTCAATTACACTTGAGATTCTGTAATCCCTGTTTCCATTTGCTTTTCTCTTTTCAATGCCATATTATACATTTCTGTTTGTTATTTCAGGAGTGTATAGTATTGTGTTGATTCATTTCGGTGATGTTATGTTCCTATACTTAATCGCGTTTGTTATTTCGCGTGTGTTCATTCATGTTCGTTAGTTCATGAGGGCTTAACCCCGTTTGTTATTTCGGGAATAGGAACATATATCCGTAGTAGCGATTTCGTTGTTAATTGTTGCTACAACCGAAAGGGGATTAGAATCTGCTTAGGGCTTGGATTTATATGAACCGATGATAGTGGGAAACCGAGAACAGTAGGTTAATCGTCTTTAGTTTATTTGATAATCTCTTTAACTGCTTTGTTTTATTGCTCTGTTTCTGTTTTTGTTTCTTTATTTTATTTCAATCCAAACAAACCCCCCAAAACTGATTTTCTGTTAATAATAGCAACCTAAGAGTCCTTGTGAGACGATACTCGAGTTGTCGCTTCCCTATCTACATTATTTTGTAAACGCTCGTTCTTTTTGGCGCGTGGCGACATCGCGACCAAAAATTGACGCCGTTGTCGGGGATTCTTGTTGTTATTAACAGAAAATAATTAAATAATAATAATAATAATAATAATAATAATAATAATAATAATAATAGTAATAATAATAATAATAATAATAATAATAATAATAATAATAATAATAATAATAATATTCTCTTTGCTGAATTAGTTTTGTCTGCATTGTCTGGTTGTGAATTTTAGTGCTTCCCATGGAGAATTACATGTGTGGGTACATGCCTAATGTTAATTATGAACCACCATGCATATATTATCCTGATTTTGCTGGTTTAATGCACTGGTTACCAAGGTTTAGTGATCTTGCAGGTGAAAATCCGTAGGAGCATCTGAAGGAATTCCAGGCTGTTTGTTCTATAATGCCGAGACCTGAAGGAATAACAGAAGATCACATCAAGATGGGAGCTTTCCATCTCTCACTTGAAGGCGCTGCAAGGGATTGGTTGTATAATCTTGAGGCGAATTCCATCTTCAGCTGGTTTGATTTGAAGGAAGCCTTCCTGTCGAGATACTCTCCTGCTTTCAGAGCTGCATCAATCAGGCACAACATTCCTGACCCTTACACTGATGAGTACCACCCGAGCTGGGGAAACAATCTAAACCCTTGGTATGAGGACCAACAACTAATGTCACCACTGGCACCATATCCTCCCCAAGTGACCACTTCTGCACCTTCCGAACCTTCCCTAGAGGACCTGTTCAAACAAATGACTGCACAGATAGCTGCACAAATGGAAGAAATGATACAACAAATGGCAGAGCAAAATCAACGGATGGCGGAGCAAAATCTTGAATTTCAGCAGAGGATGGAGTTAAGTCAGCAGGACTTTGCCACTCAAAATGCTTTCACCGTTTCCACCTCGGCTACACTGCAAACTCCACATCCCCTTGAAGAACATACAGATTCACAGATAGTTATTCTTGAAGATTCTTCTGATGATAATTTTGATAATATTTCTGTTGATGAACTGTGTGTTGAATCTCCTGATTCTATCTATTATAATTCATGTGCTGATTGTACCGACATCGCTTTATGTATAGCATGTTTTGAAAGGTATGAAGAGCGAAGCACCCATATGGAACAGGAGACCTATGAGGTTGAGGGCCATGTTCACATAGAGAATGAGGATCAGGAGGACATCTGCTTCACCGTGCTTGAGGATAATGAAGAACCTTTGGAAGTAGATGATTCAATTAAATCAAATGCATGTGTTGAGAGTGATGGCATGGATGAATTGTGTGCTGAATTTCCAGACATTCAGAACTTTACTGATTCAGTTTATTGTACCATATGTACTGACTCTACTAACTCTAACCTTTGTGTGGTGTGTGCTGAGATTTCTGCAGGTTTAGCAGGTAATGGATTTGTTAGCACGGTGAATGAAGAACGTGCAGAAGTTGAAGCAGCACCAGTAACACTCTCCACCTATTTGCCACCTCCCCCTGTGGAACCACTAGCGATGGAGTTCAATCCTCTGGATTTTGCACCCTTGGATATGAAGACACTGTGGCCAGTCCAAGAGGTTGAACCCCACTTTTATTGGGAGGACTTTATTGAGAAAGAGGTCAACTGTGACCCAAGAGGGAGTGAGAAGTCCGCCGCACTTGGCGAGGTCACCGTAACTGTCAAACACTCACCTCCATATCAAGGCTGCAAGTTAGGGAAGCATGGAATGAGCTTCCGTCCTTTGTCTACCACGTGGGCATTATGCTTCATGCCATGGGATCCGGGAGGATCATACTGCAATTTGAGCATTCTGTGGCCCCTGTATCACAGACAGTGGGATCCTGGTGGAATCATCCCCAATGAGTTTTCTTAAACCCTTTCTCTTTAGTTTACTTTCATTTTCTTGTTAGTTTCTGCTTTGCTTTATTTCTGTTTTGTTTTTCTTTTAGCTCCTGAATAATTTGAGAAGATCAGGAGTATGTGTGTTGAGTCCAGTGTTGGCAAGTTTGCTGGATTTGATTGAATTTTGCATAGATTGCTTGCATGATTTATGTGATGATTCCCCCTAGGTTGAAAAAAATATATTTGGTTTTGAAAAGTGATCCCCATGTGATTGAAAACTGAACTTTGAGAGATTTTGTTGTGATGGCATGATTTATGATAAGTTTGGGGTGATGGGAAGCACACACTAGGGATAGAATCTCTGTCAAACAATTTGCAAAAAACTGTCCAGGTGAGGATTTGAGCCTCCAACATGTTTTTAACTGTGTGAATCGCTTTCAAGTTGCACTTTCCCGAATTTGCTTGAATCTCTTTATGGTTTGCATGTTTATGTGTTTGCATCAAATGATTTAGGCATTTTCTTTGTAAATAACTACTTAGCCTAAAATAACCATCCCTAATGCATGTTCCCTAGTTAGCCCCATTGAGCCCGATTAGCCTGTTAATTCTTGATAACCTAATGTTATAAGCCCAAAAAAATCTAGAAAACCATGTTAACCCGATCTTAGGATTAGGAGAGCATGGAATCTTAGCAAGAGAATGGTTGCAAGAAACTAAGTTTGGGATGGCTACAAGGTGTGATGTGTTGTTGGGATTGAAAAAGGAAAAAAAAATATAATAAAATGGTTGGAGCAAAAGGCTTGTAGAAGAAAAAAAAATGAAAGAAAAAAAAAAGAGAAAAAAAGAAAAGTGTAAAAATGTTAAAAATAAAAGTATTAGAAAAAAAAAGAGGCTGTAGTCACCCAAGGCAAAAAGATGAATGAAAAAAAGGAACTTGAGTGGAATTTCAATGTTTTGAAATGTTTCATGCTCTCTTAGTTCCTAGGGACTTCAGCCTAGTACCTTTGTATATCCTACCCTTAACCAGGCCCCATTACAACCCATAAAAGACCTTTTGATGTTGCATGCATGTTTTCTGTGGGAATCATTTTGAGATGAAAATCAAATTCATGGGAAGTGCTCTTAAAAGTGAAATTGAGGGAAATGTTGTTAGCCTGACAAAAACTGAGCGATTGAGTGAACACCAAATGCCCTTGTGAGGAAGGCAGTTGTTTGAATTTGGTGATCTCCCTCTTGTGTGTAACTTGGATCCCCTGCTTAGATTAATGATTGTGTGAATGATGAAATTCTCAACTGTTTAGAATAAATGAATGTGGGGATTGCTTTGTTTGAAAGGGGGGAACATTGAAAGAAAAATTGTTTTGATAAATTGCTTGAAATTTGTGCAAAGTTGATTGAATCCTTAAGCTTGCCATGTCTTGAGTCTTTTTAAGTTTCTAAGTTTTAGTTTGCTTGGGGACAAGCAAAGTTTAAGTTTGGGGTATTTTGATCAGCCTCTGGCTAGTCTAGTTTTATAACTAGAAAAACCTTGGCTTTGTGCTAATTTTATATAATTTTCGCCCAAATTAGACTTGATTGTCTTTAAGCAGTATTTTGAGTCTGTAAAGTATTTTTAGGTTAATTTAGCTGATTTAGAGTTAAATAAAGCACTTATGCTATTTTCTGTTTTCAGGTTAATAAAAAGAAATAAATCTGGAGCTTTCGCCCCGCGAGTAGTCATTCACCTCGCGAACCTGAAGGTGACTGTGCCAGAAAATTTGCAATCCTTTCTGTGTCGCCCCGCGAATAGATGATTCGCCTCGCGAGGATGAAGACTAGAAGGCATGACTTTTCCATTCCTCGCCACGCGAGCCGTGCTTCGCCTCGCGAGAAGACCAAACGATGCAGACTGTTCGTAAAATTCGCATCGCGAGACGTTGCGCGCCTCGCGAGTCCGCGAATTCCAGAAGTTGTATATAAGCCTGTTTGAAGGCAGAAATGAAGGCTATCTAGTCAGAGTAGGAGTCAGTAGTAGTAGTTTACTTTCTTTTCTTTACTTTTGTGTTTATTTTTGTAATGGAGAACTAGTCTCCTTGATTAATCTACTGTGATTGGTTTCAATTACACTTGAGATTCTGTAATTCCTGTTTCCATTTGCTTTTCTCTTTTCAATGCCATATTATACATTTCTGTTTGTTATTTCAGGAGTGTATAGTATTGTGTTGATTCATTTCGGTGATGTTATATTCCTATACTTAATCGCGTTTGTTATTTCGCGTGTGTTCATTCATGTTCGTTAGTTCATGAGGACTTAACCCCGTTTGTTATTTCGGGAATAGGAACATATATCCGTAGTAGCGATTTCGTTGTTAATTGTTGCTACAACCGAAAGGGGATTAGAATATGCTTAGGACTTGGATTTATATGAACCGATGATAGTGGGAAACCGAGAACAGTAGGTTAATCGTCTTTAGTTTATTTGATAATCTCTTTAACTGCTTTGTTTTATTGCTCTGTTTCTGTTTTTGTTTCTTTATTTTATTTCAATCCAAACAAACCCCCCAAAACTGATTTTCTGTTAATAATAGCAACCTAAGAGTCCTTGTGAGACGATACTCGAGTTGTCGCTTCCCTATCTACATTATTTTGTAAACGCTCGTTCTTTTTGGCGCGTGGCGACAGCGCGACCAATGATCTTATGGATCAGTTGCTTGGTGCGGTAGTGTTTTCAAAGATAGATCTGCGGTCAGGATACCATCAGATACGAGTAAAAGCAGAAGATGTTCCTAAGACAGCGTTTCGAACATGCTATGGGCATTATGAGTATTTGGTGATGCCGTTTGGAGTGACGAATGGACCTGCTATATTCATGGACTATATGAATAGGATCTTTCGTCCCTTTTTGGATCAGTTCTTAGTCGTCATCATTGATGACATTCTGATCTATTCTCCGGACAAGGAGACTCATGCTGAACACCTTAGCATTGTTCTTCAGATCCTGAGAGAGAAGCATCTGTATACGAAACCAGAGAAGTGTGAGTTTTGGTTGGAACAAGTTCAATTCTTAGGACACGTAATATCCCGCAAAGGAATCGCTATGGATCCGACGAAGGTCGAGACTGTTTTGGAATGGGAAAGACCGACAACTGCAACAGAAATCCGTAGTTTTGTGGGTTTGACTGGCTACTACAGGAGGTTCATTGAGGGATTTTCCAAGATTGTAGGACCTCTCACCTAGTTGACTCGTAAGGACCAAGCGTTCGTGTGGACAGAAGCCTGTGAGAGAAGCTTCCATGAGATGAAAAGGAGGTTGACAACCTCACCGGTATTGATCCTACCTGATCCCAAGGAATCTTTTGAGGTTTACTCTGATGCTTCGCATCAAGGTTTGGGCTGTGTGCTGGTGCAAAATCGAAAAGTTGTAGCTTATGCTTCGAGGTAGTTGAAGATTCATGGGAGAAACTATCCGACGCACGATTTAGAACCGGATGCTGTGGTCTTTGCTTTAAAAATCTGGAAACATTACTTGTACGGGGCTACTTTTAATGTTTTCAGTGACCATAAGAGCTTGAAGTACCTGTTTAATCAGAAGGAGTTGAATATGCGTCAGAGACGTTGGTTAGAATTCCAGAAGGATTATGACTTTCAACTACAGTATCACCCTGGAAAGGCGAATGTAGTACCTCATGCCTTGAGCAGGAAGTCAATTCACGCATCAACGATGATGGTTAAAGAGCAGGAATTGCTGAAACAATTCCGAGATCTAAGTTTGTCGGTTGAGAGTACGTCAGGAAAACTGCGTCTGAACAGGACCACCGTGTCAAATGGATTAATGGAGCAGATAAAGGAGAAGCAAGAGCGATCGATATCTGACGCAGAGAAAAAAGAGACTTAGTACGTCAAGGAGCTCTGTCAGAATTTAGAGAAGGAACAAATGGAATCTTGAGGTTTGGCGAGAGAATCTATGTACCTGATGATGTTGAGCTGAGGAAGCTAATTTTAGAAGAGGCTCATAAGAGTAGGTTGAGTATGCACCCAAGAGCCACGAAGATGTATCAAGATCTTTAGAAGTTGTGCTGGTGGTATGGGATGAAGAGAGATGTAATGGAATACGTCGCTTCTTGTTTGGTATGTCAGAAAGCCAAAGTGGAACACCAGAGACCAGCAGGAATGTTACAGTCTTTAGATATTCCAGAATGGAAATGGGATGGAATCTCGATGGATTTCGTGACCAGTTTACCAAGGACTAAGAAGGGTTATGAGGCTATATGGGTAATAGTGGACCGACTGGCTAAGTCAGCTCACTTTTTACCAATCAATATGAGATACACTATGGAGAACTTAACCCAACTGTACATCGGAGAGATTGTTAGACTGCATGGTGTGCCTTCGATCATTGTTTCAGACCGAGACCCGCGGTTTACATCGAGGTTTTGGCAGAGTTTGCAAAAATTACTTGGAACGAAACTCATATTGAGTTCCGCATATCATCCGCAGACTGATGGACAAACAGAAAGGACAATCCAGTCACTAGAGGACTTGCTGAGAGCTTGTATTTTGGAGGATGTCGGGGGTTGGGACGAGTCACTACCGTTGATAGAATTCACCTATAATAATAGTTTCCATTCAAGCATTGGAATGACACCTTATGAAGCCCTGTATGGTCGACGATGTCGGACGCCTTTGTGTTGGTACCAGGATGGTGAGAGTTTGTTGTTGGGTCCAGACTCCATGCAACAAACGACAGAAAAGGTGAAGATGATCCAGGAGAAAATGAGGACTACTCAGAGCCGACATAAGAGCTATGCGGACAAGAGACGACGACCTCTAGAGTTTGAGGAAGGCGAACATGTAATCATGAGAGTCACGCCAACGACTGGGATTGGCAGAGTACTAAAGTCCAGAAAGCTTACTCCCAAGTTCATTGGACCCTACCAAATTCTTCATCGTGTAGGTCCAGTAGCTTATAAAATATCTTTACCACCCTTTCTTTCCAATATCCATGATGTCTTTCATGTCTCTCAGTTGAAAAAATACATTCCTGATCCATCACATATTATAAAGCCTGATAAAGTACAGTTAAAAGAGAACCTGTCCATTGTGACATCGCTGGCACGAATCACGGGTAGGATGACAAAGCAGCTCAGAGGTAAGCAATTTCCTTTGGTCAAAGTCATCTGGAATGAGACAACCGGAGAAGCAACATGGGAAACTGAGGACAAGATGAAGTTGCAGTACCGAGTTATTTCAAGGTACGTAATTTCGAGGACGAATTTTTTTTTAGAGGGGTAGAGTTGTAACACCCTGTTTTTCGTATGCTTCTTTATGAGTAAATACATGCTTTAATATGTTTGTTTTTGATAAAATCCAGAGGATGATTTTATTTAAAATAAAATCACTTTCTTGTGTTGTTTTATCGTATGAAGTCACAGTAAAATTTTCGGTCGAAAATTCAGACGAAAACCGGTCTGGGTTCTCACTGCTAGTACAAGTTTACTGAGCTAGAGACCAAATTTTAATTCGTGAACGAGACGGTTAGTGTTTTTATGATGTTTTGTGTGGGTTTGGAGTTTTTTGAAAAATCTTGTTCGGGGCCAAAGCTTAGGGATTTCCCAGGCGAAATCGTCGGGAAATACGATCGGGGAAGTCATCTGATACGCAATGAAGCAGAGCATCAAGAGGATGAAGTGACTTGATGTGAAGGTTATGACACACCTCAAAAGGTGTATCATGACTCTTTTTGTCAAAAATCTCACTTTTTCATCTTTCTCTCTCTAATCACATCACATCACCTTAACTCATTATCCTTTCTACAAGCAACCCACCTTTTTTCTTCTTTTCTTTCTTCCTCTCCCAAAATCGTGACCCTCTCCTCTCACTCTCTATAAACACTCTTCATTTCCACACTTCATCACTTTCCTCCATTTCTCACATTACACTTTATTACATTTCCTCTTCTTCTTCTTCTTCTTCTTCTTCTTCTTCTTCTTCTTCTTCTTCTTCTTCTTCTTCTTCTTCTCTCTTACAAAGTTTACATTTTTAACAAGCTTTTCTCTTAGAGTTCTTCATCAAAGTTGTTCATCTTGTTAAGGGTAATACTTCTATGTAGTTCTTTTTCAAAGTTTCATATTTTGTTTCAAAGTTTTCTTCATATGTCCTTTATGTGCTTTTAACTTCTAAAACCTCTCAGAAATGGTAGAAAACTCCTTTTGAGTTGAAACCACTTTCTATATTCTTGTATTTACTCATAATATCACATACTAAAAGGTTGTGTAAAACAAAGTTTCCTAACCTCTTCTTCCTAAGGAGGCCGAAACCATATATATGGTTTAGGTGAATCTTGTTTCAACTTTTACATGAATGAGTTTGTATTTGAGTTTCATTTCCGAGATGATCATAGACCAAGGCTCCCTTATGTTAAAGGATGCTATGTCTAAGTGATTGGAAAGTTTAAAGATTTTTACCCTATTTTTATGTAAAGACCAAAACCAATGAGTTTTAAGGCAATGGTGTTTAAGTTTTGTTTTCCAAAGTGATCATGGACTAAAAAGGTCCTTATGTTAAATGATGCTATGTCTAAGTGATTGGAAAGTTTAAAATATTTTCTTGCTTTATTTTCCTATGTTGGCCGAATGTAACAGTTGACCTAGGATGTGTTATTTTATTTTGTTTTCCAAGATGATTATGGATTAAAGCTCCTTCATGTTAAAGGATGCTATGTCCAAAAGATTGGATGATTTAAAGATATCTAACCTCACAAACTTGTTAAGGCCGAACCTAAGAGTTCATGGTCTAAGACATTTGATTTTTCCACTTTCCGAAATGATCATGGTTTCAAGCTCCTTACTATGTATGGATGCTAACCTAAAGAGATTGGAAGGTTTAGAAATTCCTAGCCTATTTACCTATGCTTGGCCGAAACCCTAAGTCAGGTACTTAGTGGTATTTTTAATTCAACTTTGTTAAAAGATTGTTGTTTATGAACTTCTAGCACTTAAGGATCATAAATCCAAGAGTCGCATAAATTTCGGAAACCCCTAATCCTAGTTTATTGTATGAACCGAACCTATACCTTGTGGTTAGTGTTCTCGATTTGATTTTTTTTTAACTCATGATTTATGTTGGTAACCATAGACTTCCATCGCCGGAGAAGCGAGGACGTTCGTGAACATTCTTTTCAAATCCAAAACTCTTAACTCCGACGTAAGCTAAGAGGGGATTTACTAAAGATATTCAATAACTGTATGCATGTGTGTATGTGTTTAACTATATATTTATATGTTGATTGAGCTTACTTGGTTATCTAATGTACTTGAACTGTTATGCTATTATCTGATGTTGAACTGTGCTTGTTCTAAATATTATAATGCATATCTGTGATGAACTGCTTTCAACTGTGATATTAGCATTGAACTGAGAATATATACTGCTGTTGATTAAAAGTTTGCTAAGCCAGACTTGTGTCTGTGCTCAACTGTTATAAGGATTAAAAACTTTAATAAGCTTTGAAGATGAAAGTATTGGTGTTCTTTTCCAAAAGCTCATTAACTTACAGTACTTGTTTTAAATGTTGAAATGGTTTTGGTGAACTATTGTTATATAAGAGAAGAATCCTTTTCGAACTATGTGTCTTCAAGTGAAAACTTTCAAGATTATTTGGCAATATCCTATTGGGGATTTTCAAAGATAAAAGTATTTCAAAGATGCTTTACAAAAGATTTTCAAACAAAAGGTTTTCTCCTAAATGTTTTAGAAACTTTCCGATAGCTTGGATAGGTTATCGAGGATTCGGTTTTGAATTTGATTTTCCCTGAACGAAAAATAAGTACTTAAGAAAGAGAATCTAGTACGCGAGACGTAGCCTCTAGTATTCAGTTATATGCACGTGATCTTGGATCAGTGTTAATTCGGGGCCATGAGTCCTATTCATGATGTTCTGGACTGAGAGTCCAATTCTCGAAATCGAGGACAGTTCGTTTTGATTTCATGGTTATGGGCTATTGTCCTTATCATGATAAGTTCAAAACATGAATAAATGCATAAGTGATTTATATGACCACAACCCTTGACTGCGGCATCGGTCTCGGGCATTGTGATTGAGCATTCGGACTGTGTGTCCTATGTTTCTGAGTTTTCAAGTGATGGGGAAATGATGATTAAGTCGTTAGCTTTGAGTTGCGACAGCGAAAAATAATTAACACAAAGAAAACCTTTTGAATAAAATATTTTCTCATGTGCATTTCCCCAGGCAGACGTGCTTTCTTACATATCAGATACAAGGTGGTATCTAGGAGTCAGTCCATGTGACCGGTTCAGAGGCACATGTGACGTTGCTCGTCCCGAGACCTTAAATGCATGAGGGTATGGAGGCAACTGCCTGATGGGCTAGAGATTGACCAACTCTAATTCTTCTCCAGTGGAAAACGGTGTTGATATCTCATGAGATTAAGTTAGAGCCTGATATTGAAGTGCCGTGCATATTTTCAAAGGTTGACTGTGCGGGTTTGAAACCTTTTGATATAACATTGTTATGTTATGTATATGCATGATTTAACTGCTTATATGATTATGTGATGTATGTATCATGTATATGGTTGTTGTGGGATATATCTTATGACGGTATCTCGCTCTTGCACATCTGTATGTTCTGTTATTTTCTTCTTGTACCGCGTATGCGCTTGCTTTTAGATGGATCCAAATGTTCCCTTGGCACAGTCGAGATCGAGGGGCGAAGTGTTTGATCATGCTCGGATGGAAGGGAACTGGACTATACATGAGGGTGCGATGACCGCGACGTATCGAGGGCCAGTCACGACTACCGAGACGAATGCTAACGGAGTGCCCGTACGAAGGTTCATTCCGTCGAGACGAGGACTGTGGCGCTTCCACCTCCATGGTACTACCTTCATACGCTACAAGTCACCGGTCTCTTTCATGAGCATTTTGATCCAGTTGAACTGCTTACAGAGGATCCAGTGGAGGGGGATCCCGAAGAGGATCCCGAGGAAGAGCCTCTTGAGCTGATAGAGGTCGAGGACGAGGACGAGGAGGAGGAGCCAGAGTACCATCCGTATGATCCCGGAGATGATGACGTCCCTATCGGCTATGGCGGTGACATTATCGATCCGGCATCTAATATCTCGTCTGGGGGTAGCGTCTGTGGTCACTCTGCATGCAGGAGGCATTGGTAGATCGTTCGTCGGCTTTTGGAGTTGTCCCGATAGTCCCTAGGCCTTTAGAGCCATCTTTTGAGTCTTGTACCCAGTTCCCTATCCCCGGTTTGATGTTTCTTTTTTACCTGTTTCTTCAGTAGCTGTTTTAGTGTATGTTGGTCGGTTCGATAAGACCTGTTTTTTTATCAAACCTAAGATCCCAAGTGGGACAGTTATATTTATATGTATGATGTTTATTTTCATGTTTTGAGTGTTCATCACCTTTTCTTAACTTCTTTTAACAAAAAAAAAATTGAGTACCATTTTTCAGTAACCCTATATAAAAGGTTATTTTTCTGAAAGCGACCAACGTTTTAAATAGGTTTCTTTTCCGCAACGGGTAACCATGTGATGCCGGGTTTTTTGGTGTCACATGGAACCTGTGAGCTGAGTTGGGTTGGAGAAATCCTGGCTCATTTTGATCCCGAGTCATTTTGACCCGATTCACCTAACTCTCGGATTGGGTGGGTTCAATCCGAGTTGAGCTGGGTTGACTCACGGGTGTTAAGGGTGAAATTTTGAGTTTTTTTTACTACTGTTTTTTTCGACGGGCTGACGAAGGGATCAAAGTGATAACCAATATTTTCTAAGTATTGAAAATATGTGGTTGACAAGAAAATACAGTTCGACAGAAGAAAAGATTCGACAATCAAATTCTTGACAATATAATAAAGGAAGACGTAGTCGAAGGTAGAGTCATCAAGAGAAATAGAAAAGTGAAGAAATTGGTTCAGTCCCCAATCCAATGAATGGTACCAATGCAAGTTGTCAAGCAGTTCAAACCGTCAAAGATAAGCAAATTGACATGGAGCAGTTCAAGACATTGAACAGTTAGTGGAATTGCTTGACAAAACAGTTTAAGTATAGAAGTTAAGAGAACTGCTAAAGACATGTGACAGTCATTTAGATAGGAAGTTATTTCTAGGTAGTTATTTTATTTGCTTATAAATACCTAGTAATCACAATGTAATAGAGGTCGGTTACTTGATACATATCCTACACATTTCGATCACACAGCAGATTGACGGATTACATTCAAGTATTCCTTCCATCCTTCTTATTTCAATACTATGGCAAAATTTAATGCCATTTTCATATCTTTTATTCAAGTTCTTCGTTTACTCTCATTTATTTCCAGCAATTCTTTTATGTTCTTCTTTTAAATTTATTCATTTTTTGCAAGTAGTGTTGCTTAGATCCTACTTTACTCAACTTTTCTTTTAAACTTTTGTTCTTTTTATTAATTACTCAGTGTAATTAGGAAGTTATTTTCTAATATAGAAACTACTTTCTTCTTTTAAATTTCAAACTTATCTTTTCAAATACAAGGAGTTTCATTGTCAAGTTTCATTATTAATAATAGTATGTATATCATTTTCAAACTTATATACTTGTCTTAATACTAAGTCTTTGTCAGTAATTCCTAATTTGACTAAAATTGTCAAATTCATACTTGGCAGATAGTTCATAACTATTCTTAACGAGATTACCGCATAACTCGTAGGTCCCACACTCGTTTGATCTCTAATTATTTGTCACGAAGGAATTTTGGTCAGAAACCAAAAACCAACGTTAACAAATTGGCACGCTCGGTGGAACGAGTTTAGAATAACTCATATAGTGTCACGAACTCCGACATACAAATTTATTGTATGCGTCTACGAAGTGGGAGAGTGATTTAAACGTCATCTAATTCCCAAAACTCTAAATATGAGTAATGCAAGTAATGCAGGCGTAGTTAGTACTAACGCCGCTGTGTCAATGGTGGATGCTAATCCTATAACCACTGTTGCCACAGTTGATAATATTCCTGCAACCATGGCTAACGCTACTAATGCAGGAAGTAATAGCATTAACATTTTGGTGGCGAGAAGAGGTGTTTCCTATGCTCAAGTTGTCAATAGGTTTGACGAAGTTGGCCAAGGAACACTCCCATCACCAACTTCCCCAATTGTACAACAATTAAGTCCACCATCTTCCCCAGTTGTACAACAAAGAAGTCCGTCAACTACTGGATTGTCTCCACGAAGTGTTGTGAATTCAAACCCAATAGGGACCACGCAACCTCTGCCACAACCTTTGTATGGAATGCCTCACGGCTCGACCACGGTCAACCCAAATACCCCATTTGCATATATATCATATCCAAATGGAATAACGACGGCCGCCCATGCATCTGGACGGGCAGGACCGTCGACCAGAGGGCAAATCCCCAGTCGAGAGAATGGGATAACAGGGTCAGTGGTGATGACCCATACTCGACAAGAGCGCCCAATAGTAAGATCACAAGTATCCCCACTTAGACAACCACCGTAAAATATTGTTGGTCTGTCAGAGGCTACATTAGCCAATGTTCGACAACAGATTGACTCTAGTAACTTTGACATGGTGAATGCATTTACTCAGCAAATGGGTACAGTGATTATGCCATTAATGGAAAATACAAATAATGCATGCATGACATAGGCGAACGAGATACATAGGTTAAATAGAGCCTTGAGAGTGTTAGCCCTAGATGATAACCAAAATGCCAATAGAAATACCAATAGAAATGTCAATAGGAATGTCAACCAGGGTCCTAATAACCAACCATAGGTTGAACAACCACAAGTTATCCAACTTGACGGATCCGAACAAGATGACGAGCGGCCACAGCCCCATCGTCGAATCCCTTTGAGACGTGGAAATGTACATATTCTACAGCCAGAGGAAGACGAAGACTTTGTTATAAACCAGGGTGCTCTAGGAGCACTTCGTCAGAATGTTCTAAACCAGAATGTTAACCAAGTTGTCGAACAAGCATTGAATAGGTTTGGTTTTAACATAGGTTATGCCAATCAGCCATTTTTTGCAACGACATTTCCTGACTGGGTCCAACAGGCAGAAATGCCTCGAGGATACAAAATACCCAAATTGTCAAAATTCTCGGGGGAAAGTGGAGAATCAACCGTCGAGCACATTGCTCGATATACAATCAAATTAGGAGATTTGGAATTAGAGGAGGGACTAAAAATGAAGTTCTTTCCTAGTTCATTAACTAAGAATGCTTTTTCTTAATTTTCAACTCTAAGACCTAATTCCATACATTCCTGGAATCAATTAGAAAGGAGATTTCAAGATCAATTATTTAGGGGTGATTTAAAAATTGGGTTGACAGACTTATTCGGTATTAAAAGAATGAATAACGAGCCTGTCGAAGATTACCTTGCCCGATTCCGTCAAATGAGGAGTCGTTGCTTCACCCCTATCCTTGAGGCAGAGATAGTGAAGATCGCTGCCGGGGGATTAGATTATTATATTAGGAAGAAATTGGTCAACCAACACTTAATTGATCTTGCCCAGTTGGATGACAAGGTCCGACAAATCAAAAAACTGAAGGCCGAAAAGGTTTTCAAGAACAGGAAATTCCTCAAAAGAGAAAAGATTAATTTTGTCGGATGTAGCAATTCCGACGAAGAGGGTAATAATTCTGAAGAATATGAGGTAGACTATGTTGAATTAAAAACCGGTCCCCCTTATACATGTCAAGCCTTGAGGCCTGCAAGGGCCAGAGAAAGGATTCATTTCATCAATAAGAGAGTGTATACATTTGACGTGACCAAAGCCGACCAGATATTTGACATACTGATCAAAGATAAGCAGTTAAAATTGCCAGAGGGTCATAGGCTACTGAAAGCCCATGAAATAAGAGATAAAAAATATTGTAAGTTTCATAATACTTTTGGTCATATAACTAACGATTGTATGCATTTCGGGGACATCATTCAGAAAGGTTTGACGGAGGGATGATTAAAGTTTTCAAACAAGAAACCAGATATGAAGATTGACACAACCGTTCTGCCCTGAAGTTAATCAAAATGACCGCCAAGTCCCTATGGGAATAGGCATGGTCAATATAAGAGCTGGACAGAATATCCAGATGAACCTGATGGATTCATTTGATATCTATCCGAAGCCGGGGGAACCACTTGTCGAATTCATGACACGCAAGAAATCTGGTGGTATTATCAAAGTTTACCCAAAATGTGAAGGATTTTATGACGATGTTGCTGCCAAGACGGCTAGGGCACAGAAAACGCCATCATATCACTCACAAAACAGAACTGAGTCTCATGATGGTAATATTCAGGACAGGTTCTCACACTCGAACAACCATGCTAGGTCTAACAGTATGTACAGAAGTGATATGCATACTGTCAACAGGCAGACAGGTAGTCGCCAGCAACATACGTTTCAGACAGGACCTAGACAAAATAACACTGGAGGTTGGCTTGAAGAGCCAGTCAGAGAGTCAGTAGGAAGTAACAGGCCTGTCGGTGGAGGGTTCAATTCTGTCAGGACCAGAAAACCCCCGTCCAACATAACAGTGGTTCGATGGGTAAGAAATTCCGCTATGGCCTGCTTCCCCGAATCACGAAGGCAGAAATGGGTCAGGAAAAATAAGTTTAATAATTATAATCCACCCTTCTGGAATGAGGATTACCGAAGGGGGCAACTATTTCAAAACAATCAAACGACAGGACCTGGTTTGTCAGGACCGTCAAGTCAGCCAGTTATGTCTAAGAGTCAAAAGAGGAGGCTACAAAGGCTCCGACAGGCACAAAAGAGGAAGGTTACCAAGCAAGAAGGTGTTACCGTAAAGGAAATGCCTTCACAGGATACTGGTTGTCTGGTAGCAGTGGCTGACAACAAAGCTGACAATAGTGGAGATGCCAAAATGAAAAGCATGATAGTGACCCATCCCATGGAAGTTGAGGCAATAGGGCCCATTAATCAATCCAGGCAGAGTAAGCCTACATCGCAGGTTTTCACAGAAAAGAAGAAGGCTTTAGAACAGGCATCACCACCAATAAAATCCACTGGCAAATGACCTGTCGGGCTGGCAGAGATGGAAAAGGTTGCAGGACTCGAGAAAGAGTTTGAGGCGATAATGGGAAGACAACAATTGGCAACGTTCAGGTCTGAGTATGATTTAAACAAAGAAGAATTGTCGTTTGATGCTGTCATCGAAGCACTGAATGATCCAAATGATGACATAAACATCAGCAAAGACATGGACATGGATAGCCAGAATGAAGATCTAGCTGATATCATCGAGGCACTGGATAACTGTGGCGCAGGAATAGCCCGACCTCTGTCAGATAGGTCGAGATCAGATGATGAGAATGATTTAAAAAGAAATCATGGTAGAATGGTTGGAGGTGCATTTTTGGATGAGGATCCAGAGAATTAAGTTATACTGGAACCAGGGATGGAAATGAAGATAGGATTGATTTCATTCATTCCAGCAGAATATGAGGGATATCTCGAAGTTGATTTCTCTAACGACGAGGATGATGTCGTTAACAATGGTAGAGACCCACGTGATTTTTGGATGTACGTTCAAGAGAACTTGGTTACCGTATTCGACAATGTAGCCCAGTTGGAGATGCCCATCGATGAGCAAAGAAACCATTCGAGTCCTTTACATGTAAAGGCCATAATAGATGGTAGACCTACCAACATGGTTTTAATTGATGGGGGAGTTGCTGTGAACCTGATGCCAAGAGCAATGTTCAAAAAGCTAGGGAAGGATCAGTCGGATTTAATTCCGACAGATATGGTTGTCACTGACTTTAGTGGCAAAACTTCTCCGTTAGATGGCATCATTTTGTTAATTATACAAGTTGGCACCGTCGAAAGGATGACATTGTTTGTAATAATTCCAGCCAAGTCAAGCTACAACATATTACTCGGCAGGGATTGGATTCACGTTGTAGGAGCAGTTTCGTCAACAGTGCATCAGAAAGTAATCTTATGGAATGCGCAAGATCAGGTAGAAATCGTGGAGGCAGATGACAGTGCTTACTATGCTCAGCAATTACATGTTGATTTCAAGGTATATTCACCAAACGTCAGACCTATAACTGCCAACGAAGAGGTCATTGACAAGGATGCATTGGAAGCAAGCCTTCTCAGCCAATTTGGTGTTAAGGTAAAGGATGAGGCCGACAAAACTCGGCCAAATTCTGGCAATGAGTCTTGAAATACAACTGAGAAGATTGTCGACCTATCTGGCCGACAAAGAAGTACACACTTCAGAAAGGGTGTTAGCGGATTGTATCATTGACGGCGGCCCTTTGGGTTTTGAAAAGGGAGCCGAAGTTAAGCAAAATGTGGAAGTGGAAGATCCCCTGGAAGGAATAAACTTAGGGACGGAAGAAAAGAAAAGGCCTATCTTTGTGAGTGCTTTTTCTGCTAGAGGATTACAAATAAAAACTTGTCAGACTAATTACAGATTATAAAGATTGCTTCGCATGGGACTACGATGAATTGCCTGGTTTAAGTAGGGATCTTGTCGAACACCGGTTACCACTCAGGGAGGATTGCAAACCTGTCAAATAGGCAAGTATAAGATTTGCCCCATAGGTTGTGCATAAAATCAAAGAGGAAGTAGAGAGACTGCTTAAAGCAAAGTTCATTCGAACAACCAGGTATGTCGAATGGCTTTCTAACGTAGTTCCTGTTATTAAAAAGAATGGTAAAATGAGTGTATGCCTAGATTTTAGAAATCTAAATACTGCTACCCCTAGAGATGAATATCTGATGCCAATAGCCGACATGCTTGTCGACTCAGCGTCAGGAAATGAAATTTTAAGCTGTATGGATGGTCATGCAGGTTATAATCAAATCTTTATAGCCGAAGAAGATGTGTCAAAGACTGCCTTCAAGTGTCCAGGGGAATTAGGGACATATGAATGGATTGTCATGCCTTTTGCTTTGAAGAATGTATGAGCCACCTACCAGCGAGCAATGAATACTATTTTCCATCATGTGATTGGGAAATTTATAGAAGTATATATTGATGATGTGGTTGTCAAGTCAAAAACTAAAGACGATCAGCTAGAGCACCTGAAGCAGGGGTTTGAAAGGATGAGAAGACACAACCTCAAGATGAACCCAGAGTAATGCAGCTTCAGAGTATCGACTGCCAAATTCTTGGGCTTTTTAGTTCATAAGAAAGTAATTGAAGTGGACAAAAATAAATCCAAAGCAGTTATTGAAGCCGCAGCACCGACAAATAAGAAGGAATTGCAGTCCTTCCTAGGAAAGGTTAACTTTCTACGAAGGTTTATATCAAATTTGTTAGGAAGAACAAGAGTATTTGCACCATTGGTCAAGTTGAAAGCATAACAAAGTTTCGTATGGGAATCTTGCCATCAAGAAGCTCTTGACCAGATCAAGCAATATTTAGTCAATCCACCGGTCATGATGCCTGCTGTGCCTCGTCGATCGTTGAAGTTGTACATATCAGCATCCGAAGATGCTATAGGATGTCTATTGGCCCAGGATGACAATGACAATGTCGAAAGGGCCGTATATTATCCAAGCAGAGTTCTCGACGATGCTGAAAAAAGATATAGTGCTATAGAGAAATTATGTCTAGCATTGTATTTTTCATGTACCAAACTCAAATATTATATGATGCCTTGTAATGTATTAGTAATTTCTAAGACTGATGTAATAAAGTATATGTTATCAAAACCAGTCCTTAATGGGCGTATTGGTAAATGGACCATTGCTTTGTCGGAATATTCTTTACAATACGTGCCATCCAAAGCTTTCAAAGGTCAGGCAATTGTCGACTTTTTGGTAGAACATTCAGGATTGGATGTGCCAAAAGTAGACTTTGTCAGTTTACAGCCTTGGAAACTCTACTTTGATGGGTCAAGGCATCAAGGCTATAGTGGAGTCGGTGTCTTAATTGTGACTCCACAAGGAACCCCTACCAAGTTCATGTTTGAACTTAAGTATCCATGTTCTAACAATGAAGCCGAGTACGAAGCTTTAATTGTCGGATTAGAGATACCAGTAGAGATGAAGGCACGAAATACGCATGTCTTTAGAGATTCCCAATTAGCAACTTACTCAAGAATACAAATGTGTCAGTTATAATCTGACAAAATATTGCATTATAGCGAATAAATTGATGAGGAAATTCGATGACATAATTGTCAAATATATCCCCAGGGAGCTAAATCAAGAGGCTAATGAGTTAGCTCAAATAGCTTCAGGATACAAGATATCTCAAAAGGCTTTGTCAGATTTGATGGAAATTAGGGAGTTATTATATCCATTAGGAGAAAGAGATGTATTGGTCAATGACATAATTCTGCCCAATGATTGGAGGATGCCAATAGTAGAGTATTTGGAAAATCCGAGTCAAAATACAGATAGGAGACTAAAACATAGAGCATTTAATTATACTATGCAAGGTGGACTATTATATAGAAGGTATGTCGATGAAACCTTACATAAGTGCCTAAGTGAGCAAGATGCTGATTTGGCTTTATAAGAGGTCCGTGAAGGCATATGTGAAACCCACCAAGCAGGGGAAAAATGAAGTGGGTGCTTCGACGAAGTTTATATTATTGGCCAACTATAGTTAGGGACTGCATTTTGTTCGCCACGTCTTGTGAGCAATGTCAGAAACATGGCCACACACATAATGTTCCGACCAGTGAATTGCACTCTATAGTCAAACCATGGCCATTCCGAGGATGGGCTTTAGATTTAATTGGCCAAATACACCCGTCTTCATCAAAAGGACATCAATTCATTTTAGTCGAGTCGATTATTTTACCGAGTGGGAGGAGGCGGTTTGCCTCAAAGCAGTCATCCAACAAGATGTGATTGATTTTATTGAAAATCATATTGTTTGTCGGTTTGGAATACTCGCAAACCTTGACAACTCGATCGGGGATCATATTTTACCAGGAAGAAAATCATAGAATATGCCAATTCTAGGTATATAAAGATGCTCACATCTACTCCGTACTATGCACAAGCTAATGGCCAAGTTGAGGCCATAAATAAGATTATTATTGGTCTTATTAAAAAGCATGTGGGTCGACAACCTAGGAACCGACATAACACTCTTGACCAAATACTGTAAGCATATAGAAATTCACCCAGACAATCGACAGGAACTTCGCCATACAGGTTAGTATATGGACTTGATCCTCAGATACTGCCGAAATCAATCTTGATCAACTCGTATTCAAAGACAAGATGACTTGCCCTGTCGACCAATATTGGGATGCAATGTTAGACGAATTAGAGGAATTAAGCGATGAAAGGTTGATTGCATTGGAGAACTTAATTCGACAGAAAGAAAGAATTGCAAAATTCTACAATAATCGAGTGAAGTTTAAATTATTCAAATTAAATGACTTAGTATGGAAAGTCATTTTGCCTATGGATAAAAGTTGTCGAGAGTTCGGTAAATGGTCACCAAAATGGGAAGGACAATTTAATATTTCTAAAGCATTTTCTCGGGAATGCGTATGCACTTGTCGATGTCAATACGGGCCTAGGAATTAGTTCAATTAATGGCAAGTATTTAAAGAAATATCAACCGATAATGCTGGAAGTAAAGATTGACAACAAATAAAAAAAGGGAAATAAGAGTATTTTATTCACTAACTTGGCAAAACAACCATACATTGCCAAAAGTTCAGATTGCGAATCTAAAATTATTCATTGTTTGTCAAGAGAACAAATAATCAATCAAAGCAAACTTATTCCTAAAATTACTAAGAGTTAGAAACTCTGATAAGATTGACAGACTTTTATCCTTCACTCTTTGACAATGCATCAGCGCAACTTAATTTGTTGAGTCTTCATTCCCATTTGATGAGGTTTCATCTACTTCATATATCGAGGGTGCGCAAAGTGTAAAGAAAATCTGGCACGAGCAGATCTCACCATCATTTAACCCAGAAGGTGGTTGTTGCTTATGGTGTAGCAAAAAACAACACCAAGAGAGGTAACCACCCTCCTAGAAGAAGAAGATGGAACTGGAAATAGATGTACCCATTCTGTTTCAAGTCTGCTCTAACCAAAGGTGGGCAGTGGTAGTCAGCTCTGGTAGTTACGTTGGTTGTTGATCTCTACCGTGCCCATTATGTTGGTTACTGATCTTTACTAACAAAACGACCATCAAGACAAAGACCTTGAATCTGAGAGTCAAAGGTTGTAAGGTCAGGCTACCATGGAAATAGTAAGAAAAATAAGGTCGTTGATGGAAACATATTTGGTGTAAAATCGCAAATATTTAATGGCATGTATGTTGTAAGAAGCAAACCTTGCTATTTATAAGTGGTCTAGAGAAACAAGAAATTAAATGTAGCGGGTTTACCAATGTTTTGAAACTTACCAAGATTAATGGTAAATTTATATGGGTAAGTTACAAAATTTATTGGAACCAACAGTTGAAATTAAATAAATGTGAAAGTAGACCAAGAGTCATTTTCATTAAAAGAATGACAAAATAAGTGTCAAAATTAAAAAAATCGGTAGAAAGAAAGAACATTACAACAGATCAAATTTTTTCTGAAGACAACCGATCCCAGGCAAAGGTAAGACCAGTATTGCTGGCAACGGCAGTGTCATATTCGAGCTATAAAGCACGAAGTTTGCCAACTACGGTTTCAGTTCTTTGGCCAAGTTGGACAGATTTGTCATCAATGGCTTTGACTTTGTCTCTGCTTTTCTCTAGAGCCTTATCAAACTTGGCACACCGTCGGTCTGTCAATTTGATCTCTGCCAATAACCTTTTCCGGTAGTCCAGGAAAGAGTTTTTAGTCTGAGTTCCTGTCGCGATAAGATCTAGCTCTTTTTGTTTGGAGGCCTCTAGATCCTGGAACCTGGCTAGAAGATTGTCCTTAATTTTCTCCTCCTCTTCATAGGAAGGAATGACAGAAGACATATCTTCTCTAATTTGCTAGAGAACCACTCCCAAAATTTGTGGATCGAGAGGAAGTGAGTGCGACTAGGCAAAGGAAGGTTAGAGTGAAGAGGGGTGATTTCTTTAATCAGTCTTGACAGTTCTTGTCGGACATTAACATCAGAACAGAGAGTACTGAGGGAGTTGTCAAGAAGAGTTCTCAGATCATGCATGAGATTAATAACTCGAGAATCGCTAGAGTCAGGTTGAGTTGCTGAAGAGTTGGCAGAGAAAGTTGATTCTTTCCGTCTAACTTCAGTCAACATGTTGATCCAAGTATTAAAATGAAGAGCTGGTTTGGGTTCGGGAGACTTAATAGTTGGAGGCCTAATTGGAGGCGGAGGAAGGACGACAGGAATTGTTTCAGCCAGTAAGGCCTCTATATCAATATCTTCATCTGGAATCTCAATCATGACAGCAGCACCAGCTGGCTCACTAGCTATAGAAGTCAGAATTTGAAGAGGCGGTTCAGATTGTCGAGAAGTGGGGGGCAGTTCCTGAGTGAATTTAGGGTCTAAAGAGTTTGTTGTCAGAACATCACCCTCAGGGGCTAACTGCTCTAAATCTTTTTCAACCTGTAAAGGTAAGAAAATCAATGAACCAAAACTAGAATAATTAAATAAAGGGAAAGAACAAATAAATTGTCTTATACCTCTGGATCAGAAGGAATTGTTGGTTCAACAGTTCTGCTGACAATTTCCCGGATGGTCATTGAGTCCTCACCTCGGGAAGTTTCTTCCTGATAAAAGAGAAAGGGTGAGACACAAATATAATATATATAGAGAATGATAGGATAATGAAAAATATACCATATGGGAGTCCGAAGACACCAAATCAACATCCATGCCTGCTTCCTGTGCTTCTGCAGTAGGATGGACAGTTTTCTTTTTCTGTCAAAATGGAAAAGAAATTTAGAAATTATGGGTGAATATATTTTAATCCGACAAACCAGTCATAAGGGTCGAAGCTGTACCTTGGATTGATCAAAAGGGGAATTGTTGGATGAACCAGCAATGGTGTCTTTTGGTTTGGATAAGGTCTTGGCAGCATCAGAATCTGCTGAGATAGAAGAACTCTTGACAGATCTTGATTTCTTGGAAAGTAAATCAAATATTAGAGTTTTTTCTTTTCTCTTTCTTGTTCCTTTTGTTGTCTTAGACACGGGAACTTTTGATCCTTTCTTGGCAGGCTTGGTCTTTGCAGGGATCAAATCGTCCTCCTCATCTGAATCATCTTCAAACATCTCTCCGGCTGGTATAACAACTTTAGATTTGCCAGGAAGAGGTTTGTCAAGAGGGATAACTGTCAAAGAAAACATAAATAAGTGGATCGTTAGTGGACAAGAGAAGAAACCTTTATACGTAATTGCCAAACAAGTACCTGAATTGTAAGTTAAGCCAAACAAGTACCTGAATTGTAAGTTAACATGCGTGAAAGGTATAAAAAGTTGTCATTCGGTTGAAGAAACTGACAAGCAAAGGTAACTGGATTTGGTTTTTCAAAAGGATCAATGTAAGCACTTACACTTTCTAGAAAAATGAAGTTACCTCCCTTCGTTGGCTTCCCTGGGTGTGAATCAGCTATACAAAAAGGAGCACAAGGAATGGGCACAGGATCAGGAAAAGGAGCTTTTAAACTGTCAAAATATTCTTTCGTCATATTTGGAATTTTCCAATATTTGGCAAGTCTTTCGAATTCCTTGTTATCATGCATCCTTTTGGCTTTAGCTAAAACACTGTTAACATGACGAACCATGTCATGTGGTCTCATGGGATTCCATTTGATTTTGTAAAATTTCTCAAAGGCTTGAATTTCTTTCCGAAGTTCACCTTGAGTTTTTGACGCTGGGTCATGTTCCTGCACAGAAGAATCATCACCATTACCAGCAGCATCTGACCATCTGTAATGCGGGGGTCAAGCAGATTTTTAGACTTGGATGATAATTGGAGTAATAGTCATCCCACCAGTCAATAAAACTTTGAGTTGCTCCATGGAAAATAGAAAATGGGACAAGTCGTAAAGAGGCCCTACGAGCTTTATCTTTGTCACTGATGGCCATGATATCTTCATATATTGGAACTTTGGCATCAATGAAGTGCTCATCTGGGTCTAATGAGTAAGGAGCAGGGATAGATTGACAAAAACCAAGCTGACAAGCCGTGGTATTGGGTAAATGAAGATAGATTCGATGGGTTTTAAAACCAGGACCATCGACAAAAATAACTCTTTGACAGAAAATTGGTCCAAATTGATTCATTGGATTTGGACACAGTAGTACTCAGCTTAGTAAACCACTCCGGACCATATTTTCGGTCAACAAAAGGGGTGAAATTGATTTTTGAAGAGGTTGACAAAAAAGAATGAAGAATTTTGAAATAAAATTTGAAATTGACAGTTTCATCTTTTGACAAAGATTCAGCAGAAACATAGCAAAGATAAGAACCATAAGTGTCTATTGACAATTCTACAGGGGCCTTGTAAGAAAGGCGACGCTCTAAGACGGCTTGAACCCACAATTAGAGAAGCCAAAGAGGACATCCTACGTTGGTTTTCCTTTTTAATCTGACAGTATCAACCAACATACCCATGCTATCGTAAAGATTGGCCAGAACACACCGGCCTAGGGCTGTCCTCTTGCCAGTAGCAAGAAGATTGGCAAGAGGAACATAAGTAGCAATCAAAGTGGCAGATTTACTACAAAAGACATAAGCACATAGCCAAAGGAATAAAAAGGCTACATGCTCAGTGTCTGTCACCGGTTCGTTTTCTTTACCTTTGAAGTCTGTGACATATTTAGAAAAAGAACATCTCGGGACGTAGACATCAATTTGTCTCTTAACCTCGACACGAGTATGCATGGAAGGGTCATCCGGACGAAGTCATGTAATGGCTGACATGTCGAAAAGAGTTGGACCCATCATTCCATATGGGAAATGGAAATTGTTGGTAGTTTTATTCCAAAGGAAAGCCGATGCCCCAATTAAAGAAAACTATACCAATTTAAGATGACGAAAAAGTTGGATAAATTCAAAGATTCCAACTTCTTTCCATACCTCACGTTTCTGGGCTTGGACACGGTCAAGCCAACCAACGTAGGCATCAAATCTGGTGGCAGGGGGCATCCTAAAAATCCTATCACCCTTTTTAAATGCGTGAATAGGAAGTGAAGAAAAAGAAGCTAAGATAGCCTCATTAGGGTTATTGCAAGGAAAGGAACCCCGCAAATTATCAGGAATTTCGTTCTGGGCAATAAGGGGACCCAAGAACACAGCAGGTGGGTTAAGAGAAATGAAAGAGTCATGAACAAGATAAATTACCTTAGAATTTTGTCAGAGCTCTGATTTATCCAAAAGTGGTTCCCGAACCACCACCCTAGGAGCAGCCACCGAGGATTGAGGTGTTGAAGCAGAGGTTTTGGAAGAAGTCGCCATGAACACTAAGCAGAATGATGAAGAATGAAGCAACTTTGTGAAAGAGAAAATTTTTCGTAAAAGAAGAGAAGCGAGTAGATGGAGAAGAAGACTGAGCGGTGATGTGATAGAAATTTAAAGAAAGTTGGGGTTGGTGGCTCAACTTCCAAGACAGCTACAACGTTATGATTATCCCTACCAAATAGAGATATGATTAAGTTGATAAGATTTGATTACTGAAGTTAAACCCAAAATTAAAAATCTGTTTTGAGGATTTGAAAATTCAAATTCTGCTATTTTTTCGGATAAGGCCGTCGAAAAGCAGAACTTGGGGGGCATCTGTTAAGGGTGACATTTTGAGTTTTTTTTTACGAATGTCTTTTTTCGACGGGTTGACGAAGGGATCAAAGTGATAACCAAAATTTTCTAAGTATTGAAAATATTTGGTTGGCAAGAAAATACAATTCGACAGAAGAAAAGATTCGACAATCAAATTCCTGACAAAATAATAAAGGAAGACGTAGTCGAAGGTAGAGTCGTCAAGAGAAATAGAAAAGTGAAGAAATTGGTTAAGTCCCCAATCCGACGAAAGGTACCAATGCAAGTGGTCAAGCAGTTCAAATCGTCGAAGATAAGCAAATTGACATGGAGCAGTTCAAGACATTGAACAGTTAGTGGAATTGCTTGACAAAACAGTTTAAGTATAGAAATTAAGAGAACTGTCAATGACATGTGGCAGTCATTTAAATATGGAGTTATTTCTAGGTTGTTATTTTATTTGCCTATAAATACCTAGTAATCACAATGTAATAGAGGTTAGTTACTTGATACACATCCTACACATCTCGATCATACAGCAGATTGACGGATTACATTCAAGTATTCCTTCCATCCTTCTTATTTCAATACTATGGCAAAATTTAATGCCATTTTCATCTCTTTTATTCAAGTTCTTCGTTTACTCTCATTTATTTACAGCAGTTCTTTGATGTTCTTCTTTTAAATTCATTCATTTTTTTACAAGTAGTGTTGTTTAGATCCTACTTTACCCAACTTTTCTTTTAAACTTTTGTTCTTTTTATTAATTACTCAGTGTAATTAAGAAGTTATTTTCTAATATAGAAACTACTTGCTTCTTTTAAATTTCAAACTTATCTTTTCAAATACAAGGAGTTTCATTGTCAAGTTTCATTATTAATAATAGTATGCACATCATTTTCAAACTTATATACTTGTCTTAGTACCAAGTCTTTGCTAGTAATTCCTAATTTGACTAAAATTGTCAAATTCATACTTAACAGACAGTTCATAACTATTCTTAACGAGATTACCACATAACTCGTAGGTCTCACACTCGTTTGATCTATAATTATTTAATTTGTCACGAAGGAATTTTGGTCAGAAACCAAAAACCAACATTAACAACGGGTGACACCTTTTTTTAAAATAAAAATAAAAAATTCACACACATTGACATGGCCCAACTCCCCCTCGTCAAGTCTTCTTTAGCTAGCAAAAATGTTCCGGAAACTAACTCATTCGCCCACTGTCTTACACATCATCCAATTTATCCATATTGTACGCATGAACTTGACCAACCAATAGATTAGCAAATTGATAGGAGAACACAAATTGGCCCATATTTTAATTATTACTAATAACAACTTTGAGAAAAGAACAAATACATCACAATAATTGGTGTTATATATTGACATTGAATTTGCACATTGCAATTGTTTGGATTTAGTATTAGTTCAAATTAAAGTACTTTTTTTAGTTCACGGATTTTGCAAATAAAAAAATCACTTTTTTTATTTTCTTTATTTCCCTTTTTTTTTTTTTTCAATTCTGAGCCCACCCGTGGTGGAACGAGTCGGGTTAGTTATTTCTTGACTCACCAGAAAGTGAGCTGGGTTGGGCTGACCCTTTTTCAGTCAACCCGGATGAGCTGGGTTGGCACAACTCTACTTACTCTTCATTTTTTTCCCTATTCACTTCTAACTTTAATTTTTTTCTTCCTAGTAAAGTACATCATCTAATATTACTTTCTTGATTTTTTGGTTTCCCAGGATATCCTCCGCACTTAAGCCATTCTAACAGACTAATCACTAACATAGCACCAGATTCATTGTTGATAAAGCGGATTAAGCCCTTGGTTTTAAGTTCAACCCACATCCCCTCCTCCTTCATGAAGGTGAAATGCCCAACCAAAGAGAAATATGCATGTGTCATCATTTCACCTACCATTTCCTGCATTATATCATATCCAAAAAGTCTGAAAGAATTAGTAGTTTCTATCAAAAAAGTAACGTTGCTTATAAGTAGATTTTAGATATAAGTAAAATTCCAAAACAACCTCAAACAATGTAAGCAAATAGTCTTGAATATGAGGTTGCATCGTCAAGTGAAAAGTTTGCATCTTCAGTATATAAGTAAAATGAGCAACTCTCCAATTTGAACTACATAACAGAAAACACCATGTCTGCATTTTGAACTAACAAAACAGAAAACACCAATTATGAGGAACAAACATTTCGAACTAGCAGAACATTTATATGCACTATAAATATACCTTGCCAACTCTTCATTTTATAGCTGAATTGATTCACTACTTGAGGCAATGTAGGAGAACATGTTTCCAAGACTTAAAGCCAAGGCACCATAGCCAAGACTTAACAAAAAGAGGCTCTGTGAATAAAAGGAGGTGAATTAGTTAAATTATTAAATGTAGGCTATCGAAAACTGAAGTCCCAGTTGAAATAGCAGTTTCCAACCTTATTATATTGGTCCAATGTAGAAGCTGCAGTGTTACACTATCAAGTCCACCAGTTGTACAATCAAGGAAGAGAAGTATGAAACAAAAAATGAACAATTTCGGACTTAGTCTCATGATTAGCTGCACCATCCATTAAAAATCTATTACAAAAATCCCAAATTTAAAACTGAACAAACCTCCAAAAAATACACCAATGACTCCAAAAAAGCAAAAATGTTTCAGCTGCAATGATACAGAGAATTCAGACTTACTACAAAACTTAAAATGGACTAGTCAAATAAAATAATGCAACTATTCGTCAAGGGACAACCTGTTGTTATAGTTCTCAGTCACAGCCAGTTGGCTGTGAATGAGTTGATGGACCAGTTCCACCTGCAAAGCAGCACGAGTTCTTACTCCACCAGCCTTTCCAAAATTTGTTAAGCCTCCTTGAAATTCTATTGAACATTCAAAAAATAAAAGGGACTTTAGTTGTACAAAAAGACACTAATACTAACGAAGTTGAGTGGAAAACAAGAGTTAAAAAGTTATCTGTTACAATATTTTCATAAATCTCAAACTCCTCATTGAGATTAAGATCCTTGAATTGGCTAAGGGAAGGCCTCATCCAGTTTTGAGCACAAATTAATGCCTCTGTCATGGCTGGGTTTAATGAGCTTCTGAATGTGTCTAAAACTCTCCCCCCGTGATAAATGCACTTTCAAAAGCCACCGTGGAAACTGGTGTGGCCATGAGATCTCTAACTATGGTAGACAATATAGGGTACTGAGCTGAGTTATTCTTCCACCATCCTAGAATTTCAAATTTGTCCCCCTCATCAATACAAGGTTCACTAAGGTATCTCTCAAGTTCATTCTTTTTATCAATTGGGTCTTTTTCTCTTAAGTGTTGCTTAAATGCTTCTGCACTTGCCAATTGTGATGGGGCTTGACCGAGAGAAGGTGCTTCACCATGAGAAACACCATCTATTGGACCAGCAGGCTGCCCTAAACTATTTAGTTGATCATAGGCCATCTTATACCAATTGTACATATTAAAAAGACTGTTCTTTAAAGTGGTGGACAACTGGCTTGCAAAATTAGGCTCATCACTATACATGTCACTAAATGACCAATCAACATATCTCAACTTGTATCGGGGATCGAAGATAACACCAAAATAAAGAAATTGGTTTGTGTTTTCAACACTACCCCAATATTTGTTGTATTTCCGCTTCATTTCGGAACCCATAACTGCCAAAACGGTATTGGGATTCTTTGTGGACTTCTTAAGCTCAAAGAATGGAAGCCAGTTGATGAAAGACATGATGCAAACTGACTTGCTGTGATGATGAAAACACATTGGTTGCCTCATAGAAAATCTTCAAAAAATTCCCGAAAGCACGAACATTCTCCCAGTCAATGGTATTGGGGGGACCAGTAGGCCCAAAGAACTCAACATAGCTGGAATCCTCATCTTCAAGCTTCTCAAATGCTGCTTGAAATTTTTCTGCAGCATCTAACAGCATGTATGTCGAGTTCCACCTTGTTGGAACATCAAGACACACTAGCTTCTTACAAGTGATTCTCGAAAATTCTATGCATTCCTTAAATTTAGCGGACCTTTGTGGCGAAGACCTAACAAATCTAACTGTTTTGTGAATGCTGTCAATACTATTGTGCATGTCTTTTAGGCCATCATTTACTACCAAATTCAGTATATGAGCACAACATCTCATATGAAAGAATTCCCCTTCCACCATTAACCCATTCATATTTTTAATTCTCTTATTCAAATATGCCACAGCCACATCATTAGAAGATGCATTGTCAACTGGATTTGTGGACACATTTCTTAGACCCCAATCTCTTAGAACCTCTTCAATTTTCCTACCAATTGTCTCACCTTTGTGATTGGGGACTAAGGAGAAGCTAATGATTCTTTTTTGGTATATCCACTCATTATCAATGAAGTGAGCAGTGAGGGTTATATAATTAAGATTCTGGACAAAAGTCCAGCAATCAGTGGCGAGGGCTACCCTACTGCAATCATATCTAAAAAAGGCCTTTAACCTCTATTTCTCATCAAGGTAAATTTGAAAACAATCTCTAGCAAATGTACGCTTTGATGGGAAATTAAATTGGGGCTGCAACTATTGACAAAGGTGCTTAAACCCTTCCCATGTACCACCTTAAAGGGTTGTTCATCTACTGTGACAAAAAGGGCCAATGCTTTCCTACAAGATTCAATATTAAATTTGCAACTTGCAGTCCCTAAGCTACCACCCTCTCCACTCTTAAAAGTGATGGTGGTTTGATTGGGGTCATTGACTATAGCACTCAGATATTTGGGACAGTTTTTCAAATGAGAAACTAAGTTAGAGGTGTCGTGTTGCTTTGTGTCAGCAAAATATTTTTTACCGCAATACTTACAAGCTATAGTTGGTTCCTTTGCTTCATTTTTGCCTAATTTTATGAAGTGGTCCCAAGCAGCAGAAGTTCTCCTAGGACCACTCGCATTAGGTTTCCTCTTCTTTGTAGTATTTGCAGCAGAATCAGTGGTGGCAGGTCTAGCAGCTTCAGTTGCAGCTGCTGGTTATGTAGAATTAGTAGGATTTACATACCCTTGAGTCCAAGTAAGTGTGGACATTTGTGGGGTTAACGTCGGAGGCAGGTCTTGACTAGAATGCTCCATCACTAAGAGAATGAAGAAGTCAAAGTCAACTACTGCCAACCACGTTAACTATTTAATTTTAATACATTATCCATGTTAAATGTTAGAAAATCAGAGAAATATCTGATAATATCTTTTCATATCTTAGCATATCTTAGAGTATCCTAGATAATCTCTTAGGATTTATTTCTTATTTATATTTTATGATTTGATTCTCCATTTGATTAAGATTATGATTCTAATTTTAGTATAAATAGGACTATTGGGTTGTCTTTTGTAATCACATCATCATTACATCAATCCAATTTCAGTATTATTATTTCTTAACTTGTTTATCTCTTTTCCTCCTTCCAATTCAACATGGTATCTAGAGCCAGACAAAGGTACCATCCTCCGTGACCTGTCCCGTCA
Organism: Sophora flavescens; assembly: GCA_030762895.1. Classification (NCBI taxonomy): domain Eukaryota; kingdom Viridiplantae; phylum Streptophyta; class Magnoliopsida; order Fabales; family Fabaceae; genus Sophora; species Sophora flavescens. Next base: position 55,922,277 of record CM061068.1, on the reverse strand, counting down.
CTATTCCGCTTTGGAGTTCGAAGGAACTCTAATCATCTTCTTAGCCATACAAAACAAAACAAAAAATCATTTTTTCTCCTCCGTTGTGTTCTTTTCCCGTAACGTCCTTCGTTACATTAGTAACTCAAATTAATTTTCTATAACAATCCTTTAAAATATTTAAATTGATTAATCGAGTCATAAAATTTTTCACAATAAATTTAAGTCTTAAAGTATTTTGTGTATTCAAAATAATTAAATAAAGTAATGGTGCTAAATAAACCATTATATCCAAATAAAATAAAACCTCATAAATATTAATTATTAAAATCATATAACTCTCTTACATTTGTTTTTACCTCAAAACATGAGCGTCTAATAAACCCCAAAAGAAATAAATAAAAAGAAATAAACTAGAACTAATATCTTCAAGGCTCTCTTAAGACGCTGCATCATCTACCTCATCGCCTGCAAACTCTGAAAGACAACACACCACTAATGAGATTTATAATCCCAGTAAGTAGACACAGTTCTAAAAAGTTTTCGAAAAGATGTTGCTTTCAGCCGGCGCGGTAACCGGAAAAACAACCATGGTAATCCGCCATTTCCAAAAATAATATAACTCAAAATATTTTATATAAATTAAGAATAATCAATACAATCTCACGAAATTTATGCACAAGTCATAACATCATCAATAGATATAATCCATCACTAAAGTACGTATAACATAATTAAAATCATACAAATGACATCTCTTTGTGTCCAAATAATCTTAATTTATCATCCAACCCTCTTTTATTTAACTACTCAATTTTAGTCTATGAGCTCATGACAAATGCAATGTCGTCCCACTGTCTTCCTCTTCCCAGAAGGAGGCATCTATAATGGTAGGTCTTCCCCTTCCCAGAAGGAGGTATCTATAATGGTGGGTCTTCCCCTTCCCGGGAAGGAGGTATCTATCTTCCCCTCTAAGGAGGAAGTATTCGTCATCCCCTCCCCGGAAGGAGGTACTGTCTTCCCCTCAAATGAGGAGGTATTCTGTCTTCCCCTCTAACGAGGAGGTATATCTGTCATCCCCTTCCCGGAATGAGGTATCTATCTTCCCCTCTAACGAGGAGGTATCTGTCATCTCCTTCCCAGAAGCAGGTATCCGTCTTCCCCTCTAACGAGGAGGTATCTGTCATCTCCTTCCCAGAAGGAGGTATGAGAACATTCACGAATAACAATCCAAATCATATTTTGGGCATATGTCATGACCCCAGGACATGACATATGACATCATGCATCAATCTCATTGGTATAACTCATATCAAAACAGTTCATAGGCATTCCAAATTAACCTCAATACATAACATCATGTAACATATATTATTATTCATAAAGTTCGTATCAAACCACTCTAAGGCATCACATAACACCAAAAAGCATATCAAATAATAATATCACTAATATGTGAATATTCAATCTCATATTAATTAATCACCAATAAAACCTCAATTTTATTTTGAAGACAAAATCCCAAATAATTACTATTTAATTTCATACTCAAATCCTTTAAAATATATACGATGAGAGTTTAAGAAAAGAGCGTTTACTTACCTCTTGAAGACCTCCAAAATCCCAAAGCTTTTCTTATGAACAAATCCTATTTATAAAGCTCTCCCTTCTATCATGTAAAGTGAACACACCGTTTCTCCTGTTACACGCAATGATCCTATTTCGGGCGCAGTCTCAATTTTATTTTCTGTTGACAACCCTATCTGAACCGAAGTTGACATTGAACGCTGCCCTCCTCTTTCTTTCCCTACTTTGCTGCGGCGCTAGACTCGTCGTCCATCTTCTCTTGTTTTTTTTTTGTTGTTTTCCTCACTCACTGTGTGGCAGCACCCAATTCCTTTCCACGTTCAAAATAGAGACCCTCGGCTAATTGCCTTTTTAACATTAGCATGCATATACCCCCTTTTTTTATTAACCCATCCGTGGCTTAAATTTGGCAGAGCCAAAATTCAGTAAATGGGTATACAGGCTTGTTAACATAGAGTGCAGCCCTTTACACTTGTTGTTAGTTTTTTTTTTTAACTTTCTATTTCTTTTATATTTGCTAAACAATTTTAATAAATTCTTATATTAAGAATTTTCAACACTGACATGTAACAACTTAATCTTTTTATTAAAAAGGTTATATTAAAATTTTAGGATGTTACATTTCTTCTTTCCTTAAAAAAATTCCGTCCCGGAAATTTCAACATCTAAACACTTATAGAAAAACTAATAGTGAATAAATAAACAAACTACTAGAAAATAAATTTGTTTACACACACTCTAGAGACATGAATTATGATCATCAAAATAGTTTTTCAGTACAACAAACAATCTCATGTAAGTTCAATTACAATCAATAATTAATCAAAATCAACAACATAGAACAAGTCTCGTAGACCATAGAACAATTTAAACAGACAGTGGAGGTAAACAATACAAAAAAAAAAATACTCAAGCACCAGCCAACTCCAAAGTTTCTCACACACATAACAATTTTTTTTTAAACGAAATCTTTTTCTTACTAACAAAAATCATACCCTTGCATGTCAGTCGCCATAAATATGTACACCATCAATCAAGTATTGGGTTGGTCAGGCCCAACATCTAAAAGAATAGCATGCAGTCTTTATAACTCTAACATCAGTCCTATGCGCCCAAGTTTTGATTTTAGAAAAAGTCTCACTACCACAGTCCGATTTAGAATCGGACTGCTCTGATACCATAAATGTAACGTCCTTCGTTACATTAGTAACCCAAATTAATTTTCTATAAAAATCCTTTTAAATATTTAAATTGATTAATCGAGTCATAAAATTTTTCAAAATAAATTTAAGTCTGAAAGTATTTTGTGTATTCAAAATAATTAAATAAAGCAATGGTGCTAAATAAACCATTATATCCAAATAAAATAAAACCTAATAAATATTAATTATTAAAATCATATAACTCTCTTACAGTTGCTTTTGCCTCAAAACATGAGCATCTAAGAAAACCCAAAAGAAATAAATAAAAAGAAATAAATAAAAAGAAATAAACTAGAACTAATATCTTCAAGGCTCAATTAAGACGCTGCATCATGTACCTCATCGCCTGCAAACTCTGAAAGACAACACACCACTAATGAGATTTATAATCCCAGTAAGTAGACACAGTTCTAAAAGGTTTTCAAAAAGATGTTGCTTTCAGCCGGCGCGGTAACCGGAAAAACAACCATGGAAATTCGTCATTTCCAAAAATAATATAACTCAATATTTTATATAAATTAAGGATAATCAATACAATCTCACAAAATTTATGCACAAGTCATAACATCATCAATAGATATAATCCATCACTAAAGTACGTATAACATAATTAAAATCATACAAATGACATCTCTTTGTGTCCAAATAATCTTAATTTATCATCCAGCCCTCTTTTATTTAACTACCCAATTTTAGTCTATGAGCTCATGACAAATGCAATGTCGTCCCATTGTCTTCCCCTTCCCAGAAGGAGGCATCTATAATGGTGGGTCTTCCCCTTCCCAGAAGGAGGTATCTATCTTCCCCTTCCCCTTCCCATAAGGAGGTATCTATCTTCCCCTCTAACGAGGAAGTATCTGTTATCCCCTTCCCAGAAGGAGGTATCTGTCTTCCCCTCTAATGAGGAGGTATCTGTCTTCCCCTCTAAGGAGGAAGTATCTGTCATCCCCTCCCCAGAAGGAGGTACCTGTCTTCCCCTCTAACGAGGAGGTATCTGTCATCCCCTTCCCAGAAGGAGGTATCTATCTTCCCCTCTAACGAGGAGGTATCTGTCATCTCCTTCCTAGAAGGAGGTATCTGAACATTCACGAATAACAATCCAAATCATATTTTGGGCATATATCATGACCCCAGGACATGACATATGACCTCATGCATCAATCTCATTGGTATAACTCATATCAAAACAGTTCATAGGCATTCCAAATTAACCTCAATACATAACATCATGTAACATATATATTATTCATAAAGTTCGTATCAAACCACTCTAAGGCATCACATAACACCAAAAAGCATATCAAATAATAATATCACTAACATGTGAATATTGAATCTCATAATAATTAATCACCAATAAAACCTTTATTTTATTTTGAAGACAAAACCCCAAATAATTACTATTTAATTTCATACTCAAATCCTTTAAAATATATACCATGTGAGTTTAAGAAAAGAGTGTTTACTTACCTCTTGAAGACCTCCAAAATCCCAAAGCTTTTCTTATGAACAAATCCTATTTATAAAGCTCTCCCTTCTATCATGTAATGTGAACACAACGTTTCTCCTGTTACACGCAGTGATCCTATTTAGGGCGCAGTCCCAATTTTATTTTCTGTTGACAACCCTATCTGAACCGAAGTTGACATTGAATGCTTCCCTCCTCTTTCTTTCCCTACTTTGTTGCGGCGCTAGACTCGTCGTCCATCTTCTCTTGTTTTTTTTTGTTGTTTTCCTCACTCACTGTGTGGCAGCACCCAATTCCTTTCCACGTTCAAAATAGAGACCCTCGGCTAATTGCCTTTTTAACATTAGCATGCATATACCCCCTTTTTTTATTAACCCATCCATGGCTTAAATTTGGCAGAGCCAAAATTCAGTAAATGGGTATACAGGCTTGTTAACATAGAGTGCAGCCCTTTACACTTGTTGTTAGTTTTTTTTTTAAACTTTCTATTTCTTTTATATTTGCTAAACAATTTTAATAAATTCTTATATTAAGAATTTTCTACACTAACATGTAACAACTTAATCTTTTTATTAAAAAGGTTATATTAAAATTTTAGGATGTTACATTTCCGGTGAGTCCTTCTTCTTTCCGACCTGTGTTCCTGTCCCATTAGCCGTTGTCAGCTGCTGTCCGCCTCCATCAGCCGTCGTCTCTGGCCGCTGACACCACCGTCAGACTCTCCTGCCACCGATATGTCCAGCCGTTCAGGCAGCACTGTCGTAAGCCTCCAGACACACCTGCACGCGCGTGTCCTCTGATCAGCGTGCAACCGCACGCGCTTCCCTTTCACCGGCACGTGACGTCGTGTCCGGCCACTGTTCCGACCGCCGTTTCCAGCGCCAAGCTCGACGTTCCCTGTTCTCTCTGGAACTGTGCTCACCTGCTTCATCGGACCTCTTTTGAGCAACGTCCCTGTGTGTTGTACTGTTCAAGTACCTATGATTTCGGTTATTTGCATTTGTGTTCTGACCCATGTCTAGTTTTACCTCCTCAGATACTCCTAATGAGTATCCCCATCATACCAGTGTGGCTTCTCTTCCCACCGATGATCATTCCGGTGGTAAAACCCCTTTCCCATGGATGAATTATATTAGCGGTGACTTTTGTTCCACCGACGATCATTCCAGTGGTGACTCTTTTCCCACATATGAATCATATTAGTCGTGACTTCTATTTCCGTCGATGATTGACTTATGTTGGCTATGACTCACACTAGGCCAACTCATTGTCCCATGTCCGTCTTTCTCCCGGATGCACTAGCCTTGGCCCCTTGACTCATTAGGGTGGATCCGCCGCAACCGATCAACGATGAAGGTTGGGGAACACCATAACCCCAACCACCCGACCCGATTACACCCCTAGTCTCAGTCCCGGAAGTAGTTGTCTAAGTTAATTTCATTTTGAAATGATTTGGGTCTCCGATATTGTTGTTGAAGCTTCTAAATATGGTTTTGAGAAGTTCGAACCTTGCTGCTAGATTGCTTGCCAAGAAATTTCTGTCAGGCTGATGATCATTCCAGCTATCTTGCTAAGTTATCTTTCCGGCAACTCTCTTCGGCCTCTCCAACATCCTTGAGTTTCCTTTCAACCATTATTTTCGTGGAGCTCAGTTTATGGTTTTTATATTTTAAATTTTAATTTGAGGGGGAATGCATTATTTTCGTATAACAAGCTTAAAGCTTAGTAAACTTTACCTTGAGGGGGAGAGTTAGAAAATCAGAGAAATATCTGATAATATCTTTTCATATCTTAGCATATCTTAGAGTATCCTAGATAATCTCTTAGGATTTATTTCTTATTTATATTTTATGATTTGATTCTCTATTTGATTAAGATTAGGATTCTACTTTTAGTATAAATAGGACTATTGGGTTGTCTTTTGTAATCACATCATCACTACATCAGATTCAATATTAGTCTTATTATTTGCTAACTTGTTTCTCTCTTTTCCTCCTTCCCTATCTAAAACCTTCCAATTCAACATTAAACATTGACTGGATCAATAGTGCTACAAGTTAAGATCAGATTTCTACTAGTTAAGAACAGTTTTCAACAAGTTAAGATCAGTTTTCAACAAGTTAAAATCATAATTACAAAAGTTTTTAAGATAGTTAAGATCAGTTTTCTATAAGTTAAGAAAAGTTTTCAACAAGTTAAGATCAGTTTTAAAGTTTACTATAATTTTCTTTAAGTTTTTAATTTTATTAGTTAGGAGATTTATCAGCTTTCTTTAAGTTTCTTTAAAGTTCTTAACCCTAACAGTTTTCCCAAGTGTTTAGCAACTGTAAGCATGCATTGAAGCATACAATTCAAACATATAATTTACAGATCAAGCATGCATTTGAGCATAAATCAAGCATCCAATTTACATTTCAGCATGCATACACAGATTTTTAAACCAAATTAATGACATACACATTGAAGTATACAGATCACATACACATTAATGCATACTACTTCAACATTTACTTTTATACAACATGATGTCACAAGGATTCAGAAGCAAGAAACATAAATTAAAGCATTTAAGCATGCATACAAATTCAAGCATTTAACTTTTAATCATGCAAACAAATTTAAGCAAACAAATATGTGACAAATAAGGCATACAAATTATAAAGTAACATAGTATGTTAATAAAAGCTAACAATTTAACCATACCTTTGCTTGCTAGACTGATTTTTGCTCTCTTGCTCCAAGGACAAATGAAAGTTCCACAGGTTACGGTAACCTAAATTAACAAATAAAAATTGTTAATCAAAATTGCCTCTTCATGTCTGTTTTGCTTAAGTAACACAAATGTTCACTAAGAAAAATTGAAACAAATGAATTTGTTACACTTTCAAGGAATTTTCTATAGATCAAATCTTAGGTATGCATGAAGCCATGAACTCAATAACTAAGTTTAATGCAAAAAAACGACATTGTTTATATTCTGACCCTATTTGAAACAGAAGACATAACACTTAAAGTTATTGACCAAAGAGTTTCTTAAAGGAACAGAATCTTGATGGTTTCCATATAGACTTTCCAAAACAGAAGATACTGATTCACAAACCCTAGGCTAATACCTTTGCATGCAAAAAAAAAAAATCCCTAGCTAATACCTTTACAAGCACAACTAATAATTACCTAATCCGAGGTAACAATGAAACCTTGTCTTCTTTGAACCTGCAACACAGAGAACAAAGATGAAAATGTTAGGGTTTGAACCTTGAAGCTTACGAAACAAAAACCTAAAAAACGCAACTCAATAGCAACAATAGTAACAATAAACAAACCACAAAGACCCTAAACATTAAACCCTTACCTCAGTGATGAACATTTCAGAGACGCAAAGTAGATGATGCCGTGAGAGAAAGGAATTTCGAGTTTGACGACGAACAACAAAGATGCGTTGCTGCGGCTGTGAGAGTCAACAAAAGAACATAGCAGATTCAGGAAAGGGGCTAGGGTTTGTATCAAAACTCAAAGAGGGAGAGAGGTGCTGTCTCTCGTTGCTAGCTACGCTAGGGTTTTCTTGTCCGAGCAGCAAGAGGCCAAGAGCAAGCAAGTGAAATGAAATTTCAAATGACTTATGACAATGAGATTAGGGTATCAAATTCTGAAGGCTTAGCAAACTTTATGAATTGGGTTAATGGGTTGGGCCGATTAACATAAACTATGGGCTAGAATAGTGTATACATTTCTGAATTAAACATAGATATGTCTGGGCTGACTTAAAACAATATACCCCTATATAGAATCGGTCGAGTCCGGGTACCGATGGATTTCTTTTTTCACACCCGGGCCTGACCGATGTAGCCCGTTTGAAACTGGAAATCACACTCGTGTAGACCCTCCCATCCGTGTAGACCTGACCGTTTAACTTTTTTTAACCGGATATCTCGGGTTCGGGTCGGGTTGGCTGAATCTGTCCACACCTACTCCGCATGCAACTGCGGAGACTAATCCCTCGAGTCGAGTAGGACCAAAAGGGTGGCAAAGCTCCCCTTCAAGAGTTTTAACGTTGCTGCATTCTGAGGGCCATGATTTGAACTCAGGACCTCTGGTTAAGCTGGAAGAGATCTGTGCCATCTCATCCAAGCGCTCTTTAATAAAAATTCTTTGTAATATTTATTTATCACTTTATTTACAATATTTGCTTGACTTAAATAAAAAAAATATTCGGGTAATTTTGGAGGTAAAAAATAATGGGTTTTCATGAGATTATCCTCTTTTAAAATCAAATCTCAAGGCGGAAGAAAACCTTGTCCATGGACCGCGCATTTCAAACATGAATCACATAAGGGCTGTTGTGTTTACCTCTTATAGCGTGCTTTTTCACTTGGATCACTAGTGGCACGAAGGAGAAGCACCTCTACTCAGTCCACGCGAGCAAATGGACGTCGGAGCTATGCGTCTTGTGCTAGCTGACGGCTACGGGGAGGCATGGTTAGCTATACTAGGTTAGAGGGGAGGGCACTTCTATTTATAAGTTGGCAGCTCCCTTTAACCTAACTGTTTACCCTATTGGGCTTTGTACACTACAAGCCCAATTGTCCTTATATTAATTAAATCATATTTAACTAATATAAGTGCTCCGCATTTGCTCTATGCGTGTGACCATATAGGCTCCCACTAAGTTGGCAATAATATTAAATATTATAATAATATAAAATATTAATTATAATATTAAATATTATAAATAATGAGAGGCATCCAGTAATGCATCATTACTAATCAATTAGCGAGAGTATCGGTGATCCAATTTTAGCCTTACCGCAACCAAAATTTACCGTGTAGTAAATGCCCTGTCATCCATATATCTTAATTGAACGTAAGGCATACTAGTGTCATCCTTGTTATGCTTAATTATTTATTCATCGATCCCCAAGTAGACGTGTGACATGCTGTCGCACGCGGGTCAAAAAGAACGAGTGGTTCAAAAACTGCAGCTAGGGCGCGACAACTCGGGTATCGTCTCTCAAGGACTCTTGGATTGTTATTAACCTCAAAATCAGTTTTTTTTGGGGGGGGGGGGGGGGGGGGTTGTTGAATGATTAAAGATTCAATTAAGAAAACATTTAAGAAATAAGTTATTATCAAAAAGCTAAAACCGATTAATCAACTGTTTTCGATTTCCCACTATCATTGATTCATATAAATTCCATGCCCTAAGCAGATCCTAATCCCTTTTCGATTGTAGCAACAATTAACAAGCGAAATTAGAACTACGAGATGTATGTTCCTAATTCCCGAATTAAGCAAACGCGGTGAAGCACTCATGAATTAAGCAAACACGATTGAACACACGCGAATTAAGCAAACGTGATTAGGTATAGGAACATAGCATCACCGAAATAAATCAACACGTATTCTATACAACCTGAATTAAGCAAACAAGACATATAGGATAGTATTGAAAGGAAGAAGCAAATTAATCCGGGAATTACAGAACCTCCAGTGGCAGCGGAACCCGATTACAGCAAATTAATCAATGGCGATTAGTTCTCCATTACAAACGTAACACAAAACCTAGGAACTAATTCGCAGTCGTCAAAATGAAAAGAAAATAAGAAGTCCATGCAATCTGCCCTAAAACAGCAATATATAACCTTCAGAATCTGCGCCCGCTCGCGAGGCGAATATTAAAAGTGGCGCGAGTTCAAAATTGGGTTCTCGCGAGGCGAGATGATGATTCGCGGGGCGAGACCGAAAGGGTGACATTCTCTGGTGCAGTCAGGCCTTCAGGCTCGCGGGGTGAGATAGTGATTCGCAAGGCGAGACAGAAAGGGTGACTGTTGCTGTTCAGGCTGGTCTTTAGGCTCGCGAGGCGAGTAGCTTCTCGCGAGGCGAAACTTCCAGACTTGCAATTTCCATTGTTTTCTTCATTCCCTTGACTCTAAGTGCTTCCCTTCTAACCTGAAAATACGAAATAGCAGTGAATGCTTTATTTGACTCAAAAATTAACTAAAATGCCCTAAACTACTTAAGAAACTCAATATGTTGCTTGAGGACGGTTAAATCCAAATTTGGGTTAAAACGAGATTGAAACTCGAATAATTAGTGCAAAAGTCATGGTCTTACTAGTATAAAACTAGTCGAGCCAGAGGCTTATCAAAATACCTCAAACTTAAACTTTGCTTGTCCCCAAGAAAACTAAAACCCAAAAAGACTCAAACTTGGCAAGCTTTAAGGATTCAACCAATTTCGCACAAACTTCATGCAATTTCAACAAAACAAATTTCTCTTTAATGTTTTCCCCCTTTGCAACAATGTAATCCCCACATTCATTTACTTTAAACAATTGAGAATTCCATCATTCATGCAATCAGTAATCTAAGTTGAGGATCCAAGCTACACACCAAAGGGAGATCACCAAATTCAAACAATCGCCTTCCTCACAGGGCATTTAGTGTTTCACTCAATCGCTCAATTTGTCTAGGCTATGAACTTTTCACTCAATTTCACATTTCAAGAGCACTTCCCATGAATTTGATTTTCATCTCAATCAATATTCCCACGAAAACATGCATGCAACATCAAAAGGTCTTTTAAAGGTTGTAATGGGGCCTGGCTAAAGGTAGGATATTCAAAGGTACTAGGCTTAAGTCCCTAGGAACAAAGAGAGCTTGAGCATTTTGACACATTTAATTTCCACTCAAATTCCTTTTTTCATTTTTCTTTTTGCTTTGGGTGACTACAGCCTTTTTCTTCTAATACCCTTTTTGACATTTTTGTGCTTTTCTTTTTTTTTCTTTTTTTTCTTTTTGCCTTTGGCTCCAACCTTTACTTTTCTTTTTCTCAACCCGGAATGACATATCAAACCTTGCATCCACCCCAAACTTAGTTTCTTGAAACCCTTGTCTTGCTAAGCTTCCATGCTCTCCTAATCCTAAGATTGGGTTAACATGGTTTTTCCAGATTTTTGGCTTATAACGTAGGGTCATTAAGAAACAATAGGCTTATTAGGATCAATGAGGCTAACTAGGGAACATGCATTATGGATGGTTCTTTTAGGCCAAGTAGTTAATTCAAAGAAAATTGCCTAAATCATTTGATGTAACCACATAAGCATGCAAACCATGAAGAGATTCAAGCAAATTCGGGAAAGTGTAACTTAAAAGTGATTCACACAATTAAAAACATGTTGGAGGCTCAAATCCTCACCTGGACATTTTTGCAAATTGTTTGACCGAGATTCGATCCCTAGTGTGTGCATCCCATCACCCCAAACTTATCATAAATCATGCAATCGCAATAGAATATCTCAAAGTTCAATTTTCAATTTTTTACATGGGGATCAATTTCAATTTCAAAACCTAGGGGGGGAAATCATCAACAGTCAACACATATCATGCAATCCATCTATGCAAAATTTGATTAAAATCCAACAAGCTCATCGACACAAGACTCAACACACATATGACTCAAAGCAACACAAAGCAAAGCAAAGATAATTAAAAAGAAAAAGGTTTAGAAAAACTCATGAGGGCGGTTCCACCGAGATCCCACTACCTGTGATACAGCGGCCAAGGAATGATCAAGGTGCAATATGATCCTCCCGGATCCCATGGCATACAGCATAAGTATGAAAGTGAGCGCTTGACAATTATGGTGACCTCGCCAAGTGCGGCGGACTTCTCACTCCCTCTTGGGTCAAAGATGACCTCCTTGTCAACAAAGTCTTCCCAATAAAAATGGGGTTCAACATCTTGGACTGGCTATAGTGCCTTCATATTCAAGGATGCAAAATCCAGTCTCTCGGGCAGAGGCTTGAACTCCATCGCTGGTTGTTCCACAGTGGGTGGTGGCAAACAAGTGGAGAGGATCACTGGTGCTACTTTGTCTCATGTACAATCTACACTCACTGCATTACCAAATCCTTCACCTTCTATACATGCAGTAATCTCAACACACACAGCACAAAAGTCAGTGTTAGTACAATCAGCACATGAGTAAGCATCATCAAAACCAGAAAAGGATGGAAAATCAGCAGCTGCAACCAAATCACAATAAGTGTCATCAACAATGTCAGAAAGCAACTCTTTTTGAGAAACAGAATGTTCAGAAAAATTATTGCCAGGAATATCTATTTGCGAATCTGACTGCACTTCAAGGAGACGTTGTGATTGAAGTGTAGTCAAGGAGGAGGCAATATGACCAATTTGAGTGGCCAAATCCTGAAGACTTGCTTCTGTCCTCTGTTGGAATTCAAGAGTGTCTTCTGCCATTTGTTGCACCAATTCTTCCAGACTGGGCTGGACTGGTGTGGGGTCAGGATGATATTGCTGCTGGCTTATTGTCAATTGATGCACCAAAGATGCCAACTCATCCAGGCTGCCATGTCCTCCACCATGTTGGCCAGAATAGTGATTCACTCCAACCATGCCGAAACCACTACTAAACTCATAACCACCAGTGAAGCTAGGATAATATATGCATGATGGCTCATAATAAACATTAGGCATATAATTTTGCATATAATTATCCATACTAAGGTTCACAACCAGACCTAGTAGCCATAACTAATTCAGCAATGCATTTTTTTTTCTGTTAATAACAACAAGAGTCCCCGGCAACGGCGCCAATTTTGATACGCTGTCGCATGCGGGTCAAAAACAACGAGTGGTTTAAAAACTGCAGCTAGGGCGCGAAAACTCGGGTATCATCTCTCAAGGACTCTTGGATTGTTATTAACCTCAAAATCAGTTTTGGGGGGGTTTTGTTGAATGATTAAAGATTCAATTAAGAAAACAGTTAAGAAATAAGTGATTATCAAAAAGCTAAAAACGATTAATCTATTGTTTTCGGTTTCCCACTATCATTGATTCATATAAATTCCATGCCCTAAGCGGATCCTAATCCCTTTTCGATTGTAGCAACAATTAACAAGCGAAATTGGCACTACGAGATGTATGTTCCTAATTCCCGAATTCAGCAAACGGGGTGAAGCACTCGTGAATTAAGCAAACACGACTGAACACACGCGAATTAAGCAAACGTGATTAGGTATAGGAACATAGCATCACCGAAATAAATCAACATGTATTCTATACAACCTGAATTAAGCAAACAAGACATATAGGATAGTATTGAAAGGAAGAAGCGAATTAATCCGGGAATTACAGAACCTCAAGTGGCAGCGGAACCCGATTACAGCAGATTAATCACTGGCGATTAGTTCTCCATTACAAACGTAACACAAAACCTAGGAACTAATTCGCAGCCGTCAAAATGAAAAGAAAAGAAGAAGTCCCTGCAATCTGCCCTAAAACAGCAATATATAGCCTTCAGAATCTGCGCCCGCTCGCGAGGCGAGTAGCCTCTCGCGAGACGAATATTAAAAGTGGCGCGAGTTCAAAATTGGGTTCTCGCGAGGCGAGATGATGATTCGCGGGGCGAGACCGAAAGGGTGACATTCTCTGGCGCAGTCAGGCCTTCAGGCTCGCGGGGCGAGATAGTGATTCGCGAGGCGAGACAGAAAGGGTGACTGTTGCTGTTCAGGCCCGTCTTCAGGCTCGCGAGGCGAGTAGCTTCTCGCGAGGCGAAACTTCCAGACTTGCAATTTCCATTGTTTTCTTCATTCCCTTGAATCTAAGTGCTTCCCTTCTAACCTAAAAATACGAAATAGCAGTGAATGCTTTATTTGACTCAAAAATTAACTAAAATGCCCTAAACTACTTAAGAAACTCAAAATGTTGCTTGAGGACGGTTAAATCCAAATTTGGGTTAAAACGAGATTGAAACTCGAATAATTAGTGCAAAAGCCATGATCTTACTAGTATAAAACTAGTCGAGCCAGGAGCTTATCAACGTGTAATCACAAATGAGCCAAATATCACATATTTGCCCACTTCCGTGTGGCCACGCATATTTCACGTCTCACTCTATCGAGGGGCCCAAGACATTACCCCTGTTATGTAGGATGGACGAATCCTGTCTACATCACTCACACTCCTCAACATGATTTATTGCATGCCCAATAACTACCTTTATGATCACCCTGTTACGTGTGACGTTTGATAGCATTAAAGCATACAACTCCTCATGTAGGAATTGTAGTGACTTCAAGTCGAAATACTACTTCACAATGGTCGCCATGAGAATACATATGACACATACATAACTATTATGAAGTATTCTCATAGTGGGTTATCCGGTATAAATATTACTCCTAATATTCATACCCGTGTGCCGACTTGATATCAAATATCCATGACCCGTGAGATTTGGTCATCAGTCTACTCACACAATAGTATCTATGTATAATTGTCGTCCTAATTAACAATAATACTCGACTATAGATATTTAAGAATATCGTTCTATTATTCCATGAGGTCTCACGATTAAGTCACGTACTTAATATCTCATTGAATGAACTGCCTATTCTAAGAACTTTATTATGCTATAAAATAATAACATAATAAATAAATGCCTTATTCATATATCAAATATATGATTAAATTCATGATACAAATGATGATCTATTCAAAATATATTGGCATCTAGGACTTACACCAACATTTGTTTTAAAAAATCTGATTATAAAAAATAAGATTAATCTATTTTCTAATGGAAAGACTGGTAAGTCAAGAAGAAAAATTTCATGCTGAACATTTATTATAATATATTGTCAATGTATAAATTTGCATACACAACAATCATATATTATTATTTTTTTTTTGAAGATGATCCTGGGTTTGGATAAAGCAAGAGGAGAAATTTGGAGTATGTTGCTTAATTTGGAGTTTGTGGGGAAGTAGAAATCTTAGATTATGGGAAGACAAGCAGGAACTACCCTCTCATATTTCTTCTAGAGCCTTCATGTTCCTTCAACAATGGAAATGGGGCGAAGGGAGATGACCATGCACGGTGCTCAGATTGTTGTAGTTAATTCAAACCATAGCTTGTAATAGAAGTTAGTTAGGGCAGTTATGATTAGTTGAAAGTTAGTTAGTGTGCCTTATAAAAAGGAATGTTAGTTACAGCTGAATGCAATATGCATTATAAATAAGTGATGCAATGTAAACCAAAGTGTGACGTGAATAAAAATTCAGTTTCAGTATTCATTCTCAATTCTCTACTTTCCTTCTATTTCTCTGTTTCAACAAATTGGTATTCAGAGCAGAAAGATAAGGGGCCTGTGAGCGTTGTTGTTGCTGTGATCATGGCAGCGAATGGAAGCAGTAGTTTCATGTCTAACTTACCAATTCTTGATGGCAAGAATTGGGATTATTGGTCTGTAAGGATGGAAGCCATTCTTGGCTATCAAGAAATCTTGGAGATAGTCAAAAGAGGAGTCTCGGAGAGGGATGATGATGCAGCTAAGAAGAAGGATTATAAAGCACAATGTATGTTCCATCAATCCATGGATCTTGCAAGCTTCCAGAAAATTTCCAATGCAAAGACAGCCAAGGAAGCTTGGGACACACTTCAGAAGCTCTATGCGGGTGCTAGGAAGACTAAGAAGGTCAAGTTGCAGTCCCTGAGAAGACGGTTTGAGCAGCTGCTAATGACTGAACAAGAGTCTATTTCAGATTATTTTGACAGGCTCTTGGTCATAGTGAATTCAATGAGAACCTGTGGGGAGACTATCACAGATCAGCAGATGGTTGAGAAGGTGTTAAGGTCACTCTCTGTGAAATTTGACCATATAGTGGTTGCAATTGAAGAAGCCAAAGATGTGGAGGACATGAAACTTGAGGAACTGTAGAACTCCTTGGAGGCTCATGAGCTGAAATTGAATGAAAGAATTGCTGGCAGGACAGCAGTAGAGCAAGCACTGCAAGCTCAAGTCTCCAAGAAACGGGGAGCAGACAGAGGGAAATGGAAGAAAGGCAAAAGAAATGGTGGCAGACCAAGTAAAGAAGGATGGTCTTCAATCCAAGATCATTCCAAGAATGGTGATAAAGCTGATTTCCCTAACAGGAATGGGAGAGGAGGTTCTAGCAGAGGTAGAGGTGGCAAGAAAGTCCAAGATAGAAGGAAAGTCCAATGTTTCAATTGTGAGAAGTGGGGACACTTTGCATCAGAATGTTGGCATGGCAAAGGAAAAGGGAAGCAGTTCAAAGATAGTGAAGAAGAGGCCAATGTTGCTCAGGATGAGGATTCAGATGAAGATCAGGTTCTGTTGGTGGCAACCAATGATGTGAATCCTCACAGTGAAGCATGGTACCTTGATACAGGGTGCTCGAACCACATGACTGGCCACAGGGAATGGTTGACGGACTTTGATTCCAATAGAAAGGAAAAGATCAGGCTTGCAGATAGTAGAACACTTGCATCAGAAGGTGTTGGTAACACTGTGATTAAAAGAAAAGATGGCAAGACAACACTCATTGAAAGGATTCTCAGTCACAATGAAGCATGATTCATTGGAATTATATGATCCAAATCAGAGATTGGTACTAAGGTCTCCCCTCTCCAAAAACAGAACCTTCCAAGCCAACATCAACACAGCTGAGATGCAGTGTCTTCAGGCAACTATGACAAACCAAGAAAGCTGGCTATGGCACTTGAGGTTTGGTCACTTAAACTTTAGAAGTCTAAAACAATTAGATGCAGATGAGATGGTGACAGGACTTCCAAAAATAGTTATACCTGAAAAAGTATGTGAGGTTTGCTTTGCTGGAAAACAGTCCAGAAATACTTTTGCTACATATCTACCTATGAGAGCAACTGATGTGTTGAATGTGATCCACTCAGATGTTTGTGGTCCTCTTGAGGTCCCCTCATTAGGTGGAAATAAGTACTTTGTGACATTTGTTGATGAATTCAGCAGAATGCAGTGGCTCTACTTGATAAAGAACAAAAGTGAGGTGTTTAAGGTCTTCCAGAAATTCAAAGCTCTCATTGAAAGGCAAAGTGGCAAGGTGATCAAGGTGCTAAGGACAGATGGTGGAGGTGAGTACACATCTTTGAGGACTTCCTTGAACAGTGTGGTATCCAACATGAGGTGACAGACCCCTATACTCCTCAGCATAATGGCTTGGCTGAGAGAAGGAACAGAATTGTGTTGAACATGGCCAGAAGCACGATGAAACAGAAAGCTACCACATTCTTTTTGGGGTGAAGCAGTCACCACAGCAGCCTATTTGTTGAACAGGTGTCCTACTAAGAGACTCAAGCAGAAGGTTCCTGAAGAATGTTGATCTGGCAGGAAACCTATGGTAAGTCACTTAAAAATATTTGGCTCTTTATGTTTCAAGCATGTGCCTGATGCTAGAAGGAAAAAGTTGGAAGATAAAAGTAATCCAATGATCTTAGTAGGATATCACATTACTGGTGCATATAGATTGTATGATCCACTGAAACAGAAACTTAAAGTTAGTAGAGATGTGTATGTTGATGAAACTGAGTCATGGGATTGGAATGAGCAAAAAGGTAGTTTCAATCCTGTGATTCCAGTATTAATTGAGGAAGAGTCTGTAGTGAATGAGCAGGAATTGATCACTGAAGCATCTCATGAATCAAGGCCACAGAGACAAAGGCAAAGGCCAGACAGATTTGATGATTTTGATATGTTACATGACAGTGCAGTAACATCTTAAGGTGAATTAGTTCACTTTGCTCTTCTGGCAGATGCAGAGCCAGTGAGCTATGAGGAAGCCATGACTGAACAGAACTGGAAAGCAGCAATGATTGATGAACTTAATGCCATTGAGAGGAATCATACGTGGGAATTGGTTGACCAGCCAATAGATAAAAGGCCAATTGATGTGAAATGGATTTTCAAACTGAAATTGAATCCTGATGGCTCTATTGCTAAGCACAAGGCAAGATTGGTTGCTAGAGGTTTTTTTGCAGAAGCATGGAGTTGACTACTCAGAAGTCTTTGCACCAGTGGGAAGGTTAGAAACTATAAGGTTAGTAGTGGCCTTGGCAAGCAACAATGGATGGTCTTTATGCCATATGGATGTGAAATCAGCATTTCTAAATGGACCACTTGAAGAAACAGTGTATGTAACTCAGCCACCAGGTTTTGAGATTAAATGGAAAGAAGACATGGTTTACAAGCTGAACAAGGCCCTCTATGGCCTTAAACAAGCCCCCCCGGGCCTGGAATAAAAGAATAGATGCATTCCTATTGCAGCATGAGTTTTCTAAATGCTCAGTTGAGTATGGTGTGTATGTGAAAGTAAAGAAAAAGGCAAGCCTGCTGATCATTTGTCTATATATTGATGACCTACTTGTGACTGGAAATGACTCCACAGAAATTGAGTGTCTTAAGGCACTAATGATGGCTGAATTTGAGATGACAGACTTGGGAAAGTTGTCATATTTCCTTGGAATGGAGTTTGCCACTACTCCAAAAGGAATTGTGCTGCACCAACAGAAATATGCTGCCGAGGTACTTGAGAGATTCAAAATGATAGATTGCAACTCTGCAACAACACCTGCAGAGACAAATCTAAATCTGGAAGCAACTGAAACAGAAGAAGGAGTAGATGCAACTGTGTTTAAGCAATTAGTTGGCTCCTTGAGGTATCTCTGTAATAGCAGACCCGACTTGTGCTTCTCAGTTGGTCTCATCAGCCGATTCATGAACCAACCAAAGAAGTCTCATATGCTAGCTGCCAAGAGAATTTTGAGATATGTGAAAGGAACTGTGAGGTTTGGTGTGCTATTTCCTGGCAAGTCAGCTTATCAAATGGTTGATCTGTTAGGATATTCGGATTCAGATTGGTGTGGAGATAGGGTGGATAGAAGGAGTACAACAGGATACTTGTTCAAATTTCTTGGTGCACCAATCTCTTGGTGCTCTGAGAAACAGCCAGTTGTGGCATTGTCATCATGCGAGGCCGAATACATAGCTGGATCCTATGCAGCTTACCAAGCTATATGGTTAGACTCATTATTGAATGAAATGAAGATTGATGTGCAGAAGCCTCTTCGGTTACTGATAGACAATAAATCAGCTATAAACTTAGCCAAGAATCCTATATCTCATGGTAGGAGCAAACACATTGAGACAAGATTCCACTTCCTTAGGGAACAAGTCAACAAGGGAATGCTTGAGGTTGCACACTGCCATACATAAATTCAAGTTGCTGACATATTAACTAAGCCTGTAAAAGCTGATAAGTTTGCAAAGCTTAGAAAGGAGCTAGGTGTTGTAAATCTAGAATGTTTGAATTAAGAGGGGTATGTGTTAGTTAATTCAAACCATAACTTGTAATAGAAGTTAGTTAGGGCAGGGAAGTTATGATTAGTTGAAAGTTAGTTAGCGTGCCTTATAAAAAGGAATGTTAGTTACAGCTGAATGCAATATGCATTATAAATAAGTGATGCAATGTAAACCAAAGTGTGACGTGAATAAAAATTCAGTTTCAATATTCATTCTCAATTCTCTACTTTCCTTCTATTTCTCTGTTTCAACACAGATATCGTGGACCAAGCTCCTTGTACACGATGGTATCCTCCTCCAACAGGTTTTCCCAAGTGCAATATTGACGTCTCTTTTGACCAACAAGACAAAATGGGCATTGGAATGTGCATAAGGGACGATAGGGGCCATTTTTTTCAAAGCTAAAATGCTCTCTTTTAGTCCAAAGCTTCAAGTGCATAAGGGCAGGGGCGGAGGGAGGGGGAGGCCTTTGTAGGCCATGGCCTCCCCCAGCTTTTGACAAATAATTTGTTATATATACCTAAACAGAACACGAGACTGAGAACAGAAACTAAGGCGGCGGCGCAACTGTTTCACTGCTTCGCGTGATGGCCGACGGTAAGGGAGGCCGGAGAAAGAAACTGTGTCGGCAGTGCGTCTTGACTCTTGGTTGTGTCCTGTGTGCGAGACTAAGACCGTATTTCATTCATACTTCATAGAACAGAGAAAGCGTGTCTGTGTGTTGTGAGGTATAGCTAAAGACCTAAAGTTGTTTTCTTTTTCTTTATTTATTCATTCTCTTACTTGCTAAGACAAAAGACAAGTTACACACGTAGCTTTCATCATTTAGTTAATTAGTTTTCTCACTTTTCTGAATCCTGATAGAGTGACAGTGTCTAGTGGGGAGTGGGGACCATGAGTGAGGTTTGCTTTTGTTGTTTAATTTAATTGTTTATTATTTTTCATGTTTTTGTTATTTTTTTAAGGTTCTTTTTTCTTATTGTTTTAATGAATCTATTTTTAATTCTTCAAATTTTTTATATAAAATTTTTATTACAAATTTTATTTTTTAGGTCCACTAATTGAGTCAAAGTGATGCCTAAAAAAAACTATTGGCTCATTTTTCAAGAGCAAAGAGAGAATAAATTATGAAATACAAGCTAGTACACCAATTTTGAATTCGGAGAGCAATGTTGAAAATATTGTTGAGCCACCTATTGAGTCACCTCCTAAAACTATAAGAATTGAAGAAGGAAAAATTAATTTTGATTATATGGTTGTTTACACTAAAAAGGAGATTGCTCAAAATTTTATCACAGATATGATAATCGATGATTTTTACTTCATGAAGCATCGTCGTGCGCAATTAAAGAAGTGAAGATTTTAGATATGTACTTAAGTTAACTAAAATTCTATTTAAACAATTTATATTATATTAAGTTTTTTTTAAAGAAATTATACTATATTAAGTTGTTAATCAATATCAAACTTTTTTCATTTAATTTGTTTCTATATATTAGTTATTTTTATCATTAATGTTATGTATATTTAGTCTTGATCTCCCCTATTAGGAAATTACTGGCTGCCCCTGCACGAGGGTAAAGGTATTGGACTTCTTGCGGCATGGCAGTGGACAAAGAATCTTGGGATGAGGAATGCAGTCTTTGAGCTAGATGCAAACTACGTGTGTGTTTGGTTTGCAGGTCAAGGCCCTTCAAACGTGCTTCTTCAAGGGTCAAATGCAGTTTGACTGAAAAAAATGATGTTTGGCTTCCAAGGTTTAAATTACTTCTGGCCCCCAAAACCACGTTCAACCTGAAGCAGGATTTTCTAGCTTCCACGGTGCTTCAAAATTGATTATGCATGTCAGGTAAACTCCCTTCAATAACTCTCTGTATTACCCTCAATAACTCCTATTCCATTTGCATATATGGATGGTAACAACTACCTTCAAAAGGGAATTCTTCCTACCTTGGTCAATGCTATGTGAATGTAACGTTTATCACCTTTTCTAGCTTATTCACCTGATATGCTTTGTGTTCACCTACCTTCATTAATGTGCAATTTCTGCATTCAGCTGCTGTGTTTGGTTATATATTTGAAGGTGTGAAGCTGCTGCTAATTGCCCATCTCACACACATTATTTTGGAGCATCTTGTTTGAGCATCTTCTTATTCCTCAAAGGTCCCAAGGTAACTTATACCTTTATTCTTTATCATAGTTCTTGATTCCTTAACTTGTTCGTAGTAGTATAGTTTATATTTTGTGTTTCTAATAGCTTTAAAGATTGTTTGCACAATGTTTGATAAAATGTCTCTTTAAGAGTAAACAAAGTTCTTTTGGATGTTGTGGTCTCTGGAGTTTTATTTTACAATGAATGTTTGCGGGCGAGTCAGTTTTTATGGATAGATGAATGATTAATGGATCTAATGTCAATATGTCTCCCATGCCCACTAACATATAAATCTGTGTACAGTAAAATAAACATATGAATATTTTTCATGTAAAAGGACCTCTCCAAAAAAGTAAAGCTTAAGGCTCAGCACCATCAAGAAAACCTTGTTTTAGTGTAATCATGATACATCCAAAATCATTCTTGCGTTTTGCTGCAATACAGAACCAATGATATATCATATATCTTTTCACCAAACTGTTGCAGATCCCCCTATTTCTAATGATGAAGCACAGAAAGCAACTACCTTCTCAAAGATAGCTGAGGCTGTTAATGTGATCGCGAAGACATGTAAGTCACGCAATGATGCTATAGCCAGTTCATCTATTGCTAAAGTGATGGCCGAGATTCAGAATTTGGACGAAATTACGAATGATCCTGATTGGCATACAAGATGCTGTCAATTGATGATGTTTAAGCCAGCGAGGGAGATGTTTGTCGCCTTGCGAGGTCCAAAAGAGAGAAAGTTGCATTGGCTTAGGCATGCGACGTATAACTCTTTGCCCTTTGTGAACACCTAATTTTGTCTGGGTATTTTCTCTTTTTAATTAATATTTTTGAAAACAAAAGAGAGGTATAAAATTGTAAAAAAATAATATATATATCTTTGTTATGTTCTTGGCCCAATTTTCTTTTTATTGTTGCAAGTGTTGAGCCTATAGCCCAAACTCAAATATATATATATATATATATAAAAGAATGCTTAAAATAAAAATAAAAATAAAAATTATGTTCTGCTCCCACGCTTGTACCCCTCTTTGTCATCTTCTTCTTTTTCAAAGAAAATGAGGGATAATGGTACACTCTTCCTGGCCTCTCTGCACCATTGTTGCACCAGCAAGATGGTGGTAGACAAGGTTGATTTGCTCCCCACCACTTGTACCCACACCAGCTGGTCTAACAAGAAGATTTGTCATCTTCTTCCTTTTTTGTACTATAAATTAGGCATTCAACAGTGACCAAAGGGGGGAAGGAGGATCAATAGAAACAAAAAATAGGAAAATATCCTTAGAGCTCTTTCCTCTATTCTTCTCCTTGTTTCACTCCATCTTCATCAAGCTCCTTTTCCTTATACAAACCAGAAACAAAGGAAAACAACAAAACCAGAAACAAACCAGAATACAAAAATGGCAGGAATGCAGCTTTCAGGAAGGAGAACCATCCCCTGCTTCTCCTTAGCCGCCGCCGCCTCTCCGCCGCGAGCAACCGTATGCCCAGCAAGCCACCGCTGATCTCAAACAGATCCTCCATCGCGACAGTTTCATCACCCAAATGCGCAACCTCTGCCGCCGTCCAGCCACACCAAGACCGCACCGAGCCTACCAGCGATCCTCCCACCTCGTCGCCTGCTCCTGTCTTCTCCGTCACCGTGTCATCCGCTCCGGTCACGAACCGCCGACCCTAGTGCGCCACCTCCACTCCATTCCCTCAACAACAATGCCCAGAACCGCCGCAACCAACTTGATCCACAGTGTTCTGGTCTGTCATCGCGGCGTCTCACCGCCTCCGTCGTCGTTCAACGTGTTGCACAACCCCAATCTCTTCTGCTTCGTGAGTTACGAATGGACCAGAATGGTTATGCTATTTTTTTAACATTTCCTGTTTACTTTTATTTTTTTTTTCTTTTGTTTTTGTTATTGTGAGCTGAACTTGGGTCAACTTTGATCAATGGGCTATAGATAATCTTTTAGTTTGAGTATATGATTTCTACTAAAAAAAAGAAAAAAAAGACAAAAGAAATAGAAAGTCTTTAAAAAATATATATTTTCAATCATTGCTTTAAATAAAGATTCTACTAAAAATATTTTGAGATGAAAATCTCTTTTTTAATTCACGCAACAATCTACATGTTGATGTATGATTTTCCATCCTCAAGTGTTGTATAATTGTAAGGGTTTATCGTATAGTTTGACTATCTTTAACCCTGTGCAAAAGTGAATTCCATTGTGTTAAAAAAAATAATATAATGTTTTCAATTTACTCTTTTTACAAGATTTTATCAAAATTTATAAGATGGGAAAAATATCTTTTTTAATTCACGCAACAATCTACGATGTTGATGTATGATTTTTCATCCTCAAGTGGCGTATGAATTGCAAGGGTTTATCGTATAACATCGCTATCTTAGACTCTGTGTAAGAGTGAATTTATTATGAAATAAAAACTTTTTAAATAAAATAAATAAATCAAATCTTTATCAAAATATAAAATCAATAAACCAATCAAACTTTTTTCCAAAATAAATACGTTGCTTTGAGTTTCTCATCGCACCCGGGAATACGTAGGAGCAAGATAAATCATCTTGTCAAGTCAAAACTAAATTTTCCTTTTTTTTGTGTCACTTTTTATGTTAAAATAATTAATCAAAATAATTAAACTTTTCTATTTTTAGGGATGCTCTATGGACACGGTGTCATGTTCATTCCCTTAGATTTGAGGTTGCCCCGTGGAATCATGTGCCATGTTCAACCTCATTTAGTTTTTATAAACAATAAATTTAAAAACGTAAAAATTAATAAAAATTTAAAATATTAAAAATTTAAAAATAATTCTTTCTTGTAAATAATTTTTGGGGTAAAATAAATATTTAATAGGTTATTAAAATGTTTTTCACAATTAACTTGAGGTACTGTTTTTTTAAACGGGCGTCGTAGGGTGCTAACACCTTCCCTACTCGTAACCGACTCCCGAACTCAAATATATCTCCTTTTTAGACTATTTTACCTTTAAATAATTGGGTTTTCTAAGATTTTCCCAATAAAAATTTTAGTGGTGACTCCTCTGTTTTTACCTTCTTTTTCACGGCGCCCGGACGGGACGGTTGCGACAGCTGGCGACTCCACTGGGGACACCAAGAGTCAGGCCTATCATAGTTGGTTGTGCAAATTTTTTTTAAAACAACTTTGAAAATATTTGTTTTACCCTTTTTGTTTTATTTCTTTTTTAATGCTTTCATAACTGTTTTTGTATATTCTTGCAACCTTACGGTAGAGAACTCTTGTATTTGTGTTGTTTGTTCCTTTTTTTGTAGGTTTGGGATAGTTTTGTTTTAGTAGGTTTTTGTGAAGGTTTGTATGCTCCCATCACACACATCACTATCACATGTTGCACACACTTTTGGGCTCTATACCTGAGTCTTGGAATGCCATAAGATTAGAAGGGGCTTCAGTGATGTTATTGTGATGCTTTTGTGTCCCTGGCAGTCACTGATTCTCCCGTTCGGATTGCTACCGGTACATGAACTTCCATATTGTGACTTCTTTGTCCCTGTGGTGAGGTTCATGGATTCGGATCCTTATCTTTTAGATGAGGGTAATCCGGGGACCATATGTTTAAGGGGTCTAGATCTGTCCCGAAAGTCATGCACATAAAATGCCATTAGCAGCCTACCAAAATAGGGTCTTGACTTTAGAAGTCCCAACTTTAGGATATGACCTATGTAGGACAAAACGGAGCACATTCCATCTTTTTCTGCAACATGAATAATCACATTTATATCTCATGCATCATAACGATTTTCTGCACGCAGCCCACATGCACCTTAACATGCCCCTCATTTGTGCATCCTGTTACACTCATTATTATATTGTATGCTCGTGCATGTAGTATTTTAGGCCATGCATCGTCAATATGTCATTCATTCATGCATCTTGGTACACTCTCATGCATAATTAATTTTGCTTTCCAAATGTTATTAAGAAAATAAAATTTCCCTTGCACAGATAATTTGGTGAGAGATAACACCTTTGATAACAAGAGATAGAAAAAGTCAGACACACTAGCAATGCTCCCACCACCAAGAGCTCCAGGGTGATTTTGAACTCATTAGAGAATCTGAAAGAGTTGAGCCAATCTTTGCCTCAAGAACATCGAAAAAGCTTCGTCAAGAAGTATGGAGGGATCTTGGACCTAATTTTCATACCGGTTCAAGCTACTGCTTTGAGTGCTCTAAGTCGATATTGGAGCCCACATCTCAGATACTTCGAGTTGCCAAACATGGACAGTACACCCACCGTTGAAGAATATGCTTGCCTGTTAAGGTTGCCAACGCAGAAAAATCCCGTCGTGTACTTTTGCATGGGGCAATACTTGACCACTGCAAGCATAGCAGGGTTACTAGGGCTTCCTGAAATTGAAGTTAACTTGACCGGGCACTCAAACTCGTGAGGGTTGACCCGAAAATTTCTTGAAAATCATTTAAGGAAACTAATGTATCGACAAGACCGGGAAACCTTTGAGAGGGTATTGGCACTAGCAATATATCGGTTAGTTCTATTTCCATCGGCGCTAGACATGATAGATCAAGCAACAATGGACGTGTTCTTCACAGTTGAAAGAAAGAAAAACCCCGTGTCGGCAGTATTGGCTGAAACACTTTTGACTCTAAAATTTTGCCAGCGACATCCAAAGGGGAAGCTCCGATGTTGTGCACTGTTGCTCTATTGATAAGCCTCTGGCTCGACTAGTTTTATAACTAATAAGACCATGGCTTTTGCACTAATTACTCGAGTTTAATCTCGTTTTCGCCCGAATTTGGATTTAATTGTCCTCAAGCAACATTTTGAGTTTCTTAAGTAGTTTTAGTTAATTATGAGTCAAATAAAGCATTTACTGCTATTTCATATTTTCAGGTTAAAAGGGAAGCACTTAGAGTCAAGGGAATGAATAAAACAGTGGAAAATGCAATTATGGAAGTTTCGCCTCGCGAGAAGCTACTCGCCTCACGAGTCTGAAGACTAGCCTGAATAGCAACAGTCACCATTTCTGTCTCGCCTCACGAATCACTATCTCGCCACGCGAGCCTGAAGGCCTGACTGTGCCAGAGAATGCCACCCTTTCGGTCTCGCCTCGCGAATCACCATCTCGCCTTGCGAGAACTCAATTTTGAACTCGCGCCACTTTTAATATTCGCCTCACGAACGGGCACAAATTCTGAAAGTTATAAATTGTTGTTTTAGGGGAGATTAGAAAGGAACTTTTCATTCACTGTTTTGCGAATTTTCTAGGTTTTGTATTACGTTTTTGATGGAGAACTAATCACCGGAGATTAATCTGCTGTAATCAGTTTCCGCCGACACTTGAGGTTCTATAATTCCCAATCTTATTGCTATTCCCTTTCAATATTACCCTATATGTCTTGTTTGCTTAATTCAAGTTATATAGCTAAGTATTGATTTATTTCGATGATCATATGTTCCTTACTCTAATCGCGTTTGCTTAATTCACGTGTGTACGATCGTGTTTGCTTAATTCACGATGGCCTTAATCTGTTTGCTTAATTCGGAATAGGAACATATATCTCATAGTGTCAATTGCGCTTGTTTAATTGATGCTACAATCGAAAAGGGATTAGAATCCGCTTAGGGCATGGAATTTATATGAATCAATGATAGTTGGGAAACCGAAAACAGTAGATTAATCGTTTTTAGCTTATTGATAATCACTTAATTGCTCTGTTTTCTTAATCAATTCTTCAATCCTAACCCCCACAAAAAAAAAAGAAAACTGATTTTAAGGTTAATAACAATCCAAGAGTCCTTGTGATACGATACTCGAGTTGTCGTGCCATAACTACAGTTTTCCAATTACTCATTTTTGACCCGCGTGCGACAGCGGATCAAATTGGTGCCGTTGCCGGGGACTCTTGTTGTTATTAATGGATTTGTTGATTAAATTCTGAATTAGTTCTGGCTACTAGGTCTGGCTGTTCTGAATTGTTTGATTTCGATCCTGAAATTGAAAGAACTTTGCACACACGCTGTAGAGCAGTTCAGGCTAGCACTAGTTCACCTACCAATAGTGATTCTGATTCTGTACTTGCTTTTGACAACATGGCTGATCAAAGAACATTAAGACAGCTTGTCGCTCCTGATGTTAATTATAATGGTTTGTGTATTGAATATGCTGATGTCGTTGCTCCTTTTGAATTAAAATATGGTTTAATACACTTGTTGCCAAGGTTTAGTGGTCTTGCAGGTGAGGATCCACATAAGCATCTGAAAGAATTCCAGGTTGTGTGTTCTACACCTTTGAGACCGGAAGGAATAACTGAAGACCATATCAAGCTGAGAGCCTTCCCATTCTCACTTCAAGGTGCTGCGAAGGATTGGTTGTATTATCTTGAACCAAATTCTGTTACAACCTGGAATGATTTGAAGAAGGTCTTCCTAGAGAGATATTTCCCTGCATACAGAGCTGCATCAATCAGGAAGGAGATATGTCGTATTAGACAAGGCAATGAATCATTGGCCGAGTATTGGGAGAGATTCAAGAAGTTAGTGTCCAGTTGTCCTCAGCACCAGATTTCCGAGCAGCTGCTTATTCAGTACTTCTTTGAGGGATTGCTACCAATGGACAGGAACATTTTAGATGCTGCTAGCGGGGGAGCACTTGTTGATAAGACTCCAGCCGCTGCCAAGTCACTGATTGAGAACATGTCACTCAACTCCCAGCAGTTCACAACCAGAAACAACTCTGTCGAGACAAGGGGTGTGATTGAGATCCATGGTTCTTCTTCCAACAAAGCCCTTGAAACCAGACTTGATGAGCTCACTTCTTTAATGAAACAGTTGGCAGTGGATAAAGTTCAAACAGCGAGGTTGTGTGGTATCTGTACTTCTCCTGAACACCTGACCGATACATGTCCCATTCTGAAAGATGAGTCGGTCACTGATTTGCCTCAAGCATATGCAGCCAATCTTTACAATCAAGGCAACAATCAGAACAGGTACAACATTCCTGACCTTTCCACTAATAAGTACCACCCCAACTGGAGGAACCATCCGAACCTTCGGTACGGAAACTCCTCCACACAACAACAGCTGATGTTACCACCACAGAATTCTCCCCAAGTTTCAGCAAATGGCTGCAAACAACCTCCAGTTTCAGCAGCGAACGGATTCTAGCATTCATGCTTTGCAGACACAGATTGGACAGCTTGCCACTTCGATGAATGCCATGCAGCAAGCTCAAGGATCGAAACAACTACCTGCACAACCAGTGGTGAATCCTAATGTCTCAAATCCTAATGTGAGTGCAATTACTTTGAGATCCGGAAAGGTTGCAGAACCAGCCCCTGAAAAAAACAAGAAAGCTGTTGAGGTAACACCTGAACCTTCTGTTGTTGTTGAGGCTGAAAAGGAGTATGTGCCACCAATTCCCTTCCCACAAAGAGTATTGAAAAATAAAAATATTGATGAGGAAGACAAAGAGAGAGAGATTCTGGATGTGTTCAGAAAGGTGGCAGTGAACATTCCGCTCCTTGATGCGATTAAGCAGGTTCCGAAATATGCAAAGTTTCTAAAGGATTTGTGCACACACAAGAGGAGGTTGAAGGGTAATGAGAGAGTCGATTTGGGGCGAAATGTTTCAGCCCTCACTCAACCTAAGCCTGCACTTGACAAGGTTACTGTTTCAGCCCTCACTCAGGCAATGCCACAGAAATGAAAGGATCCAGGAACTTTTGCTATTCCATGTACCATTGGGGACAGTAAATTCGACAATTGCATGTTGGATTTAGGAGCTTCTATTAATGTCATGCCTACTTCTGTTTTCAACAATCTTGATCTTGGTCCTTTGGAGCATACGAGTCTTACTATTCAGTTGGCAAACAGGACCAATGCTCGCCCCATTGGAGTAGTGGAAGATGTGCTTGTTCAAGTCAATGACCTGATTTTCCCTACTGATTTTTACATCCTAGACATGGCAGGGGAAACGAATTCAAGCAGATCACCAATCATTCTAGGCAGACCGTTCATGAAAACGGCAAAGACAAAGATTGATGTTGATGATGGAACCATGTCCATGGAATTTGGTGACATGGTTGCAAAATTCAACATTTTCGATGCTATGAAGCATCCCTTGGAAGAGCATTCTGTTTTTCAAATAGAGTTGCTCTCTGAAATTGTTGATGACACTTATGATGATTTGGTTGCAACTGCTGATTTTCCATCTATTTCTGGTTTTGATGATGTTTACTCATGTGCTGATTGCACTAACACTGACCCTTGTGCTGTTTGTGCTGAAATTGATGCTGCCTTGCAGGATGATAGTGTGAGTGAAGCAGTTTGTTCAGCTGAAGTTCTTGACAGCACGGCTGCCCCAAACATACCATCCATTGAGCATCCACCCTCCTTAGAGCTTAAGCCACTTCCTGAGAATCTGAAATATGCTTATTTAGAGAGGAATGAAAATCTTCCGGTTATAATTTCCTCTAACCTTGATGTTGACCAGGAAACTAAGCTCTTGCAGGTTTTGAAGCAGCATAAGAAGGTGATTGGGTGGACCTTGGCTGACATACCAGGTATTAGCCCATCCAGGTGTATGCATAGGATTCTGTTGGAGGATGGGGCTAAAACAGTTAGGCAGCCCCAAAGGTGGCTGAATCCCTTGATTTTTGATGTTGTGAAGAAGAAGGTAACAAAACTCTTGCATGCGGGTATCATATACCCTATCTCTGACAGTAATTGGGTGAGCCCAGTGCAAGTTGTACCTAAGAAATCTGGACTCACAGTGGTAAAAAATGAGAACAATGAACTTGTCCCCACTAGAGTTCAGAATAGCTGGAGAGTTTGCATTGATTATAGGAGATTGAACCAGGCTACTAGAAAGGATCACTTTCCTTTGCCAATCATCGATCAGATGCTTGAACGGCTAGCTGGTAAATCACACTACTGTTTTCTTGATGGTTTTTCGGGTTACTTCCAGATCCACATGGCACCAGAGGATCAAGAGAAGACAACTTTCACGTGCCCTTTCGGCACTTTTGCTTACAGGAGGATGCCATTTGGTCTTTGCAATGCTCCTGGCACATTCCAGAGATGCATGATTAGTATTTTTACTGAATATATTAAGAATTGCATGGAAGTGTTTATGGATGACTTCACTGTTTATGGTTCCTCATTTGATGCATGCTTGCATAGTTTGAATCTGGTTTTGGAAAGATGCATTGAAACTGACCTTGTTTTGAATTATGAAAAATGCCATTTTATGGTTGAACAGGGGATTGTTTTGGGGCATATTATTTCTGAAAAAGGTATTTCAGTAGATCCTGCTAAGATTGAGGTGATTTCTACACTGCCTTACCCATCTTGCGTTCGTGAGATTCGCTCTTTTCTTGGTCATGCAGGTTTTTACAGGCGCTTCATAAAGGATTTCAGCAAGATAACTCTTCCTCTGTCAAACTTGTTGAAAAATGATGCCATTTTAAACTTTGACGACAACTGCAAAAAGGCGTTTGATTTCTTGAAGAAAGCATTGACCTCTACTCCCATCATCTAGCCTCCTAATTGGACCCTCCCTTTTGAGATTATGTGTGATGCCTCTAACTATGCCGTGGGGGCGGTCCTTGCACAGAGGGTGGGCAGGGCTGCCCATGTGATTTACTATGCTTTTAGGACTTTAGATGTTGCACAGGCTAATTACACCACTACTGAAAAGGAACTTCTAGCTATTGTTTTTGCTCTTGATAAATTCAGATCATATTTGCTAGGTTCCAAGGTTGTTTTTTTTACTAACCATGCAGCTTTGAAGTACTTGTTGAAGAAACCAGAAGCAAAACCGAGATTGATTCGGTGGATGTTGTTGCTCCAAGAGTTTAGTATGGAGATTAAAGATAAGAGTGGAGCTGAGAATTTAGTGGCTGATCACTTGAGCAGAATAGAGGGGGATGAAGATCCTTCCCCCATTCAGGATGACTTTCTTGATGAGCAGGTTTTACAGTTATATGGGGTAACTCCTTGGTTTGATGATATTGTTAACTATCTTGTTACTGGTGTTTTTCCGACAGGTGCAACTAGGTCACAAATTCACAAACTCAAGAGTGATGCCAAATATTATGTTTGGGATGATCCATATCTTTGGAAATTTGGCAGTGATCAGGTAATTAGGAGATGTGTCCCCGACTATGAGATTGAGTCTATTTTGCATTTTTCTCATGATGGTCAAGTAGAGGGACACTTTGGGCCACAAAGGACTGCAAGAAAAGTCCTGGATTCAGGTTTTTATTGGCCCACCATCTTTAAGGATGCTTATGAGGTTTACCTCACTTGTAAAGAGTGCCAGACAGCAGGTACAGCCATCACTCGTAAGAGTGAAATGCCTCAGCAACCTATGCTTTTCTGTGAGGTGTTTGATGTGTGGGGAATTGACTTTATGGGTCCTTTCCCTGCATCCTTTGGTTTTCTCTATATCCTACTTGTTGTTGATTATGTTTCAAAGTGGGTGGAAGCTGTCCCCACTAGGACTAATGATTCTAGAGTTGTTGCAAATTTTGTTAGGTCCAATATCTTCTGCAGGTTCGGAATACCTCGTGCTATCATAAGTGACCAAGGCACTCATTTCTGCAACCGCACCATGGAAGCTTTACTCCGAAATTATGGAGTTGTGCACAGGGTCTCCACTGCATATCATCCCCAAACTAATGGGCAGGCTGAGATCTCAAACAGAGAAATCAAATAGATCTTAGAGAAAGTGGTGCAGCCAAATAGGAAGGATTGGAGCCGCCGTCTAGAAGACGCACTTTGGGCTCAAAGAACAGCTTTCAAGACACCAATAGGGATGTCTCCCTATAGACTTGTGTTCGGTAAGGCATGCCATCTTCCTGTAGAGATTGAGCACCGTGCTTATTGGGCGGTCAGAAGTTGTAATTTGGAAATGCAAAAAGCAGCATTGAAAGGAAACTCCAATTACAGCAGCTTGAGGAGCTTAGGTTGGAAGCCTATGAAAGCTCCCGAATTTATAAAGAGAAAACTAAGCACTTCCATGATAAGATGATTTCTAGGAAGGAATTCTCTGTGGGCCAACAGGTTTTATTGTTTAACTCCCGCCTGAAAGTGATGGCAGGGAAACTTCGATCCAAGTGGATTGGCCCATTCATTGTTACTAATGTTTTCCCTCATGGTGCAGTAGAAATAAAAAGTGCAGGTAGCAACAAGGTTTTTAAGGTTAATGGGAAGCGCTTGAAGCTATTCCATGAGAGCTCGGTGCCTGAAGATGCAACTGTTGAAGAGCTCTCCTTGGGAAAGCCCACCTACACTACAACTTGATCAGGGAGCACCTTCTCCTTTCCCTCACTCTTGTTTTATATTTGTGTTCTTTCATTGAGGACAATGTATGTCTTAAGTTTGGGGGAGGGAACCAATTGTTTTGTTTTTTGTTTTGTTTTCCTTGTTTGTGTTGCTTCGAGTCTTATGTGTGTTGAGTCTTGTGTCGGTGAGCTTGTTGGATTTTAATCAAATTTTGCATAGATGGATTGCATGATATGTGTTGACTATTGATGATCCCCCCTAGGTTTTGAAAATTGAAAATTGATCCCCATGTGAAAAATTGAAAATTAAACCTTGAGATATTCTATTGTGATTGCATGATTTATGATAAGTTTGGGGTGAAGGGATGCACACACTAGGGATTGAATCTCGGTCAAACAATTTTCGAAAAATGTCCAGGTGAGGATTTGAGCCTCCAACATGTTTTTACTTGTGTGAATCACTTTTAAGTTGCACTTTCCCTGATTTTCTTGAATCTCTTCATGGTTTGCATGCTTATGTGGTTGCATCAAATGATTGAGGCAATTTTCTTTGAAATAATTACTTGGCCTAAAAAGAACCATCCCTAATGCATGTTCCCTAGTTAGCCACATTGAGCCTAATAAGCCTATTGTTTCTTGATGACCTTATGCTATAAGCCAAAAATCTGGAAAAACCATGTTAACCCAATCTTAGGATTAGGAGAGCATGGAAGCTTAGCAAGAGAAGGGTTGAAAGAAACTAAGTTTGGGGTGGCTACAAGGTTTGATATGTCATTCTGGGTTGAGAAAAAGAAAAAAAAAATAAAGGTTGGAGCCAAGGGCAAAAAAAAAGAAAAAAAAAAGAGAAAAGCACAAAAATGTCAAAAAGGGATAATAGGAGAAAAAGGTTGTAGTCACCCGAAGCAAAAAGGAAAAATAGAAAAAGGAATTTGAGTGGAAGTTCAATGTGTCAAAATGCTCATGCTCTCTTAGTTCCTAGGGACTTAAGCCTAGTACCTTTGAATATCCTACCTTTAGCCAGGCCCCATTACAACCTTTAAAAGACCTTTTGATGTTGCATGCATGTTTTCGTGGGAACCTTGTTTGAGATGGAAATCAAATTCATGGGAAGTGCTCTTGAAATGTGAAATTGAGTGAAAAGTTGATAGCCTAGACAAATTGAGTGAATGAGTGAAAGATTAAATGCCCTTGTGAGGAAGGCAATTGCTTGAAATTGGTGATCTCCCTTTTGTGTGTAACTTGGATCCCTTGCTCGGAATACTGATTTCATGACTGATGGAATTCTCAATTGTTTAAAGTAAATGAATGTGGGGATTACATTGTTGCAAAGGGGGGAAACATTGAAGAAAAATTGTTTTGTTGAAATTGCGTGAAATTTGTGCGAAATTGGTTGAATCCTTTAAGCTTGCCAAGTTTGAGTCTTTTTGAGTCTTAGTTTGCTTGGGGACAAGCAAAGTTTAAGTTTGGGGTATTTTGATAAGCCTCTGGCTCGACTAGTTTTATAACTAGTAAGACCATGGCTTTTGCACTAATTACTCGAGTTTAATCTCGTTTTCACCCGAATTTGGATTTAATTGTCCTCAAGTAACATTTTGAGTTTCTTAAGTAGTTTTAGTTAATTATGAGTCAAATAAAGCATTTACTGCTATTTCATATTTTCAGGTTAAAAGGGAAGCACTTAGAGTCAAGGGAATGAAGAAAACAGTGGAAAATGCAATTCTGGAAGTTTCACCTCGCGAGCCTGAAGACCAGCCTGAACAGCAACAGTCACCCTTTCTGTCTCGCCTCGCGAATCACTATCTCGCCACACGAGCCTGAAGGCTTGACTGTGCCAGAGAATGTCACCCTTTCGGTCTCGCCTCACGAATCACCATCTCGCCTCGCGAGAACTCAATTTTGAACTCGCGCCACTTTTAATATTCGCCTCGCGAGAGGCTACTCGCCTCGCGAGCGGGCGCAGATTCTGAAAGTTATAAATTGCTGTTTTAGGGTAGATTAGAAAGGAACTTTTCATTCAATTTTTTGCGAATTTTCTAGGTATTGTATTACGTTTTGATGGAGAACTAATCACCGGAGATTAATCTGCTGTAATCGGTTTCCGCTGACACTTGAGGTTCTATAATTCCCAATCTTATTGCTATTCCCTTTCAATATTACCATATATGTCTTGTTTGCTTAATTCAAGTTATATAGATAAGTATTTATTTATTTCGATGATCATATGTTCCTTACTCTAACCGCGTTTGCTTAATTCGCGTGTGTACGATCGTGTTTGCTTAATTCACGATGGCCTTAATCCGTTTGCTTAATTCGGAATAGGAACATATATCTTGTAGTGTCAATTGCGCTTGTTTAATTGCTGCTACAATCGAAAAGGGATTAGAATCCTCTTAGGGCATGGAATTTATATGAATCAATGATAGTTGGGAAACCAAAAACAGTAGATTAATCGTTTTTAGCTTATTGATAATCACTTAATTGCTCTGTTTTCTTAATCAATTCTTCAATCCTAACCCCCCACCCACAAAAAAAAAATGATTTTAAGGTTAATAATAATCCAAGAGTCCTTGTGATACGATACTCGAGTTGTCGTGACATAACTACAGTTTTCCAATTACTCGTTTTTAACCCGCGTGCGACAGCGGATCATCTATGTATGGGTCATGACCCACATGTATGCAAAAGGACATATCAACCACCATTCAGATCCACTAAGAGGCTTCCATAACATCCCTACAAGACAACTTAATGAAGAGGAATGGAAGAACGAGTTTGACAAACTGGAAAGAGACTCTTTCAAGTGGGTATGCCCATGGTACGAAAGTCAACAGGGGTAAGATATCATTTATAGTTGTGGTGACTATCCAAATGTTCCTTTAATGGGCCCGAGAGGGTGCATATCCTACACACCCGCCATAGCCTTACGACAACTTTGTTGGACACAAACCGTGCCACAAGAAGAACAACTCGGTGGATGCTGTTTTTGATACGAGGATGGTGAGAATACCAAGTTGTTGGCAAAATAAGTTAGAAATGCATGGGAAAATGTGAGGATGGCGGGGAGATCACAATTGGGCCGACCAATCCTAATCATTGTCTCGGAGTCTGAAGCATGGAGAAAATCAAGGAAAGGTCCCGACAACACTCCTGCAGAAAGCACGAAAGCTAAAGATTACTCCCATTCGGTAACTCAAATGGCAGAACAACTGAACGTCCTGGAAGCACAAATGAAGGAAATGGAACAACAACAGGAAGATGCCGAGTTGAAATTAGCCATTGGTCAGAAGAGTTGTGAGAAGTTAACAAAGGAAAATGAACATTTAAAAGATTTGTGTGCAGATATCTCCGTAATCTCAAGAGTCCAGAAGAACACAAACAAGGTCCCGCTAAGTGTCATGACTAGGATCCAGAATCTTGAAATCAAAGTATTGTCCTTGACAGCAGAGAGGCATCAACTAAGAAAAGAAAGAAGAAGAAATCATTAAGCAAGGAGATATGAGAAAGTCATTGGAAGTAGAAGTCAATCGACAAAGGGGAGTCAATGGCAAATTACACAAGCAAATTTGTGCACAAGATAGGATGACTGATGAATTGGTACAAAAAGTCCAAGAGCTGAATATCCTACTAGTCGAAATCAAGAAGCAGTGCGATTTAGGATGGACCTCAGCAAAACACTATCATGATCGAGTGGTTCAAGCAATGAATGTCGTGAAATGGTGGAGAGAAGAGGCACGAGAGCGAGGGATAGATATTGACATAAGGGAAAAAATATATATGTCGCGATCGTCCCGTCCGGACGCCGTGAAAAAAGAGATAAAAAAATAGAGGAGTCGCCACTAAAATTTTTATTGGAAAAATCTTAGAAAAACCCAACTATTTTAAGGTAAACTGGTCTAAAAAAAGAAAGAGATGAGTCCAGGAGTCGGTTACGAGTAGGGAAGGTGTTAACACCCCACATCGCCCGTTTAAAAAACGGTACCTCAAGTTAATTGTGCAAGAACATTTTAATAACATTTTAAATATTTATTTTACCCCAAAAATTATTTACAAGAAAGAATTATTTTTAATTTTAATTTTTAATATTTTAAATTTTTATTAATTTTTATATTTTTAAATTTATTGTTTATAAAAACTAAATGAGGTTGAACATGGCACGTGAGTCCACAGGGTAACCTCAAATCTAAGGGACTGGATATGGCACCGTGTCCATATAGCATCCCTAAAATAGAAATGTTTAATTATTTTAATTAATTATTTTAACATAAAAATGGACACAAAAAAAGGAAAATTTAGTTTTGGCCTGACAAGATGATTTATCTTGCTCCTACGTATTCCCGGGTGCGATGGGAAACTCAAAGCCAC
This sequence comes from Sophora flavescens, assembly GCA_030762895.1. Taxonomy (NCBI): domain Eukaryota; kingdom Viridiplantae; phylum Streptophyta; class Magnoliopsida; order Fabales; family Fabaceae; genus Sophora; species Sophora flavescens. Next base: position 55,885,068 of record CM061068.1, on the reverse strand, counting down.
GTAGTTCTTTAGAAAATATTTGATTGGTTGGTTGATTTTAATTTTGATAAAGATTTGATTTTTTTTATTTTTATTTTTAAAAGATTTTATTTCAGAATAAAATCACTTTTGCATGGAGTCCAAGATAGCCGTGCTATACGATAAACCCTTACAATTCATACGACACTTGAGGATGAATAAGTCCATACTTCAACGTCGTAGATTGTTGCGTGAATTCAAAAGATTTTTTTTATAAAATGAAATTGAATGAAAGTGTAAATTGAAAAAAAAAACATTTATTATTTTTTACAAAAAAGGAATTCACTCTTGCACAGGGTTAAAGACAGCAAAGTTATACGATGAACCCTTACAATTCATACGGCACTTGGGGATGAAAAATCATACATCAACATTGTAGATTGTTGCATGAATTCAAAGAAATTTAATTTTTTGTAAAGTTGGATAAAATTTTGTTTAAGAAAGAGTAAATTGAAAACATTTTAATTTTTACAAAAAGAATGGATTCACTCTTGCACAGGGTTAAAGATAGCAAAGCTATACGATAAACCCCTACAATTCATACAACACTTAAGGATGAAAGATCATACACCAACATTGTAGATTGTTGCGTGAATTTAAAAAAATTTGTTATTTTGTTCATACTATTTCTGATTTTTATTTCAAAACCCAACACACACACACACACACACAAAATTAATTAAATGGGCTAACCCCACTAATCCTGCTGACCAAACCCCACAAACCCAAAGGAAAAAGAAACAAAAACAAGGATAAGAAATTCTACTGCAGACAATGATAAAAACTCAAAAAGGAGCAAATAACCAAAACCAGAGAGGTTCCTCTGGTATCATCCTCCACGCACCAAACAGGAGCAACGTCCGTACGGTGGCTAGGCAGTGCACGGCGGTTCGATCGGTGGCTGGACGTGGAGCGGCGGTGGAGAGCCCGCGACTGAACGAAGATGCTATGGATCGGGGCTGGATCTGGTTCGGGTCATGACTGTGAGGAACGAGGCAGAAACGGCGGAGCTTGCGGGTTCGGTGGCGTCGGTTTCTGGGATCTGCGGTGTTGTTGGGTCGAGACACGGCGGTGGAGGTGGTGCGGGTTCCGAGTTATAACCAGATCTGGAGCGGTAGTTGCCGGATTTGCAGAGGCAGGGGTCGTGGCGGCGAGGCACGGTCTGAGCAGGCGAGTCAGACGTGGTAGTCGCGTGGCTCTGGCGAGCTTCCAGGTGGTGCGGGCGGCGGTTCGTGGTCTGGGCAAGAGGGAAGAAGATGATGAAGTTAGGGAGGAAGAAGAAGATGGTTCTGAGTAGAAGAAGAATAAAAAAAAATCAAAGAAGAAGTGGTCGTGGCTAAGAAGAAAAAGGGGATTGTGGTTTCTGGGCCCTTTTTCTTTTTACATAGTTTTTTTCTCTCTTTCTTTCAGTATTTTTTTGTTGACATTTTTGTTTTTTTGAAAGCAGAAACATAGAATGGAGAAGAAAATTTTTCGTTTTTGCTCTCTCCCCTTTGGTCACTGTTCAATGCAATATATAGCACAAAAAAAGAAGATGACAAATCTTCTTGTTATGCCAGTTGGTGTGGGTACAAGTAGTGGGGAGCAAATCAGCCTTTGCTCCACCACCTTGCTTGCCTGGTGAAAGGGTAAGGATGGTCTGTACCAATATCCCTTTTTTTCTGAAAAAGAAGAAGATGACAAAAAGGGGTACAAGTGTAGGAGCAGGCATTTTTATAATTTTTTTACTTTTTATTATTTTTTTATTTTAACAAATCAGAATAATAAAAAAACAATTTTTTGGTTGGGTTTGGGATAATGGGCCCAAAAGATAACTTGGAACAAAAACGAAAATGGGCTCCATTTGATGATGTAATGGGCCAAGAATAAAAACATTTTGTTTTATTTTTATCATATTTGTCTACTATTTTTCAAAACATTGATTAAAAGAAATTCGGGTAAAATTAGGTGTTCACAGCTGCCCCTCTTTACTTGTTTCTTATTAGATAGTAGGTGTAACCGTAGTTAACCAACTATCATTATAAGAAACGAGTAAAGACATGAACTCCAATTTTGGTCGGGGTTTGCTGACAAGTAGAAGGATGCATAATTAAAAGAGTTTACGGGATGGATTGCTCAGAGAAGCTCAAATAGAAAGATAAAAGAGCTTACGGGGTATGGTAACCGCTGAAGCTTGACAAAAGATAGAAAACTTGCAGGGTCGATTATCCATTGAAGCTTGAAATTAAAAGGTTAAAAGCTTACGGAGTCAGTTATCCGCTGAAGCTTGAGAAGAAAAGTTTAAAGCTTGCGGAGTCAGTTGTCCACTGAAGCTTTAAAGGAAAGGTAAAAAGCTTACGGAGTCGGTTGTCCGCTGAAGCTTGAAAGCAAAAGGATTAAAGGCTTGTGGAGTCGGTTATCTACTGAAGCTTGACAAAAAATAAAAAACATGCGGAGTCGGTTATCCGTTGAAGCTTTAAAGGAAAGGTAAAAAGCTTACGGAGTCAGTTGTCCGCTGAAGCTTGAAATTAAAAGGTTAAAAGCTTACGGAGTCGGTTATCCGCTGAAGCTCGAGAATAAAAGTTGAAAGCTTGCGGAGTCGGTTGCCTGCTGAAGATTTAAAGGAAAGGTAAAAAGCTTACGGAGTTGGTTGTCCGCTGAAGCTTGAAAGCAAAAGGATTAAAGACTTGCGGAGTTGGTTATCCACTAAAGCTTGATAGAAAATAAAAAGCACGCGGAGTCGGTTATCCGCTGAAGCTTTAAGGGAAAGGTAAAAAGCTTACGGAGTCGGTTGTCCGCTGAAGCTTGAAAGGAAATGCGAAAAGCTTGCGAAGTCGGTTATCCGCTGAAGCTTGAAAGGAAAGGTAAAAAGCTTGTGGATTAAAAGGTTAAAAGCTTGCGGAGTCGGTTATCCACTGAAGCTTGAAAGAAAAATAAAAAGCATGTGGAGTCGGTTATCCGCTAAAGCTTGAAAAGAAAGGTTAAAAGCTTGCGGAGTAGGGTATCCACTGAAGCTTGACAGAAAAGGTAAAAAGCTTGTGGAGTCGGTTATCCACTGAAGCTTGAAATTAAAAGGTTAAAGGCTTGCAAAGTCGGTTATCCACTGAAGCTTGAAAGGAAAGGTAAAAAACTTGTGAAGTCGGTTATCCACTGAAGCTTGACAAAAGATTAAAAGCTTACGGAGTCGGTTATCCGCTGAAGCTTGAAAGGAAAGGTAAAAAACCTACAATGTTTGTGCAATTTACTGGGTTTTGTGCTCACAAGAGATAAACAATTGCAATGCATAATGCCAGAAATGTCCTATATGCCTGATGAAAACCTCAAATGATTTCAATGCAACACAAGGAAAGCCTGTAATACATTACTATTTTTATTTTTCATTGCTTAGGTGGTTTTTATTATCACCCTCAACCCCTTAAAGTGTTGATCACAGACAAGCCCCAAGATGAACTAAAACAAGCCCTGTCTTCATGGAGAAAAAGGCTAAGCGCTTTTGAAAGGGTACGCTTCCTTTGCAACGATTGTCCCCGTGCTTCTTGTCGGTAGACGACGGTGTACTTTGTCGGGAGATCATCTTGTTCTTTACGAAATTTTGAGATTTTCAAGGGAATTCTAAATGCATCTTGAAGACACCGATACATGTTTCACATTTCAGTATATACTTATCATGATGAATGCACACACACAATTGACAAAAGTTAAGGCAAAGGGATAAGGGTAAAAAGAATTGGGAGTCAATGTCATTATATTTGGACCGAAAAGGAATACAAAGCAGATATTACAATGGAGTATGGAATTGCAAAAAGGTTGTGGGGTGGAATCACATCTCCTCAAGTGACACCTCTTTCCATGACTAGTGTTAGTATTTCTCATACCATCTTGACTGCTCATCAATCATCATCTGAGCGTGCTATCTGCCCCAGTCTTCATGCATCTAGCCCACTGATTGCCCCAGTTCATCGTCTTGATGACACTTCCCTTGTTTATTTTATTTTTTGAACCCTAACTTTTGCCTAGACCGCTTTTTCAGGTTTTCAGCCTAGCGGGTTGCTCTAACTTTTGCCTAGACTATCTTTTTAAATTTTCAGCCTAGCGAGCTTTTCTTTTTTAATTTTTCACTTTCTGATTTTTTGGGATGTGCGTTCAAGCATAGTACTTTTTGACTGCATCTGAGTTTATAGGGAGTGGAAGATCTTCCCCATCCATCCTGGTGAGAATTAAAGCACCTCCCGAGAAGGCCTTTTTCACAACGTAAGGTCCTTCGTAGTTCGGGGTCCACTTCCCACGATGATCCTTTTGGTTTGGTAGGATCTTTTTGAGCACTAGATCACCCTCCCGAAACTGCCACGGGTGTACCTTCTTCTCATAAGCTCTCATCAACCTTCTCTGGTACAATTGACGTGACACAGTGCTGCTAATCTTTTCTCTTCAATAAGGTTCAATTGGTCGAGTCGATCTTGGATCCACTCGGCTTCTTCCAATTCTGCCTCTCTCAATACCCTTAATGATGGGATCTCTACTTCAACCGGGAGCACTGCCTCCATCCCGTACACTAAAGAATATGGCGTTGCCCCTGTCGAGGTGCGAATGGAGGTACGATAGCCGTCCAAAGCAAAAGGTAACATCTCGTGCCAATCCTTATATGTCACCACCATCTTTTGGACAATCTTCTTGATATTTTTATTAGCGGCCTCAACTGCTCCGTTCATCTTTGGGCGGTACGGGGAGGAATTGTGATGCTTTATTTTGAAGTTTTCGCACATCTCTTTCATCATCTTGTTGTTCAAGTTAGTCGCATTATCAGTGATAATCTCACTTGGCAACCCATAACGACAAATTAATTCTCTTTTTACAAATTTGATCATGACATTCCTGGTCACATTGGCATATGATGCAGCCTCAACCCACTTTGTGAAATAATCAATGGCAACAAGAATGAAGCGATGCCCATTCGAGGCTTTTGGTTTGATTGGACCGATCACATCGATTCCCCACATTGAGAACGGCCAGGGTGCCAACATGACATTCAAGGGAGCTGACGGCGCATGAACCTCATCAGCATATGTTTGACACTTATAACACTTCTTCGCATAATTAAATCAATCAGCCTCCATTGTCAACCAGTATTGGCCAGCCCTCAAGATTTTCCTGGCCATCGCATGACCGCTCGTGTGTGTTCCAAAAGATCCTTCATGTACCTCCTCAATTATCCATTTAGCTTCGTTTGCGTCAACGCACCTCAACAACACCATGTCATGATTTCTTTTGTAAAGAATACCTCCATCTAAATAGAAACCCATTGTAAGTCTTCTTAGAGTTCTTTTGTCATTTTCTGAAGCACCCGGGGGGTATTCCCTTCTTTGGATGAAGCATTTGATGTCATGGTACCACGGTTCTTGATTAGGCTGTTCCTTGATCAGCCTCTGGTTGACTAGTTTTATAAATAGTAAGATCATGGTTTTTGTGCTAATTATTCGAGTTTCAATCTCGTTTTAGCCGAGATTTGGATTTGATTGTCCTCAAGCAACATTTTGAGTTTCTTAAGTAATTTTAGTTAATTAAGGGTCAAATAAAGCATTTACTGTTATTTCATGTTTTCAGGTTAAAAGGGAAGCACTTAGAGTCAAGGGAATGAAGAAAACAATGGAAATTGCAATTCTGGAAGATTCGCCTCGCGAGAAGTGATCAGCCTCTGGTTCGACTAGTTTTTAACTCGTAAGACCATAGGTTTTACTCGAGTTTAATCTCGTATCCTCCCAAATTTGGATGTAATTGTCCTCAAGCAACATTTTGAGTCTCTAAATTAGTTTTAGGGTAATTTAGATGATTTAGAGTCAAATAAAGCACTTACTACTATTTCTTGTTTTCAGGTTAATAAAGAGAAGCAATTCTGGAATTATTCGCCTCGCGAGAGGGTACTCGCCTCGCGAGCCTGAAGCCTTGCTGTGCCAGAAATGCCATCCTCTCTGTCTCGCCATGCGAACCATGTCTCGCCTCGCGAGGTTGGGAGTAAGAAAGCATCACAGTCAGCCCGTGATGCCCATCACGGGCATGATGAGAAGACCCTGAAGGACAGAGACCATCACGGCTTAGCCGTGATAAAGGTCACGGCTGTGACAGATTGGAATTTGAAGCCTCGCCCCGCGAATCATTGTGTCGCCTCGCGAGAACTCAATTTTGAACTCGCGCCACTCATAATATTCGCGTCGCGAAAGGCTGCTCGCCTCGCGAGCGCGCGCAGATCCTGGGCTTATAAATTGTTGTTTTAGGGCAGAAACCAGGGATTTTTGAATCATCTTCTTTTCTTTTTAGATTAGACGGCTGCGGATTTGTTCGTAGGTTTTTGTCATAGTTGTTAATGGATAACTAGTCTCCTACGATTGATCTGCTGTAATCGGGTTCCATTGACGCTTGAGGTTTTGTAATTCCTGATTTCATTGCTTTTCTCTTTCAATACTATTCTATATTCTCTGTTTGCTTAATTCAGTTTGTATCGAATGGGTATTGATTTGTTTCGATGATTGTGTGTTCCTATACTTAATCGCGTTTGCTTAATTTGCGTGTGTTCATTCATGTTTGCTTAATTCACGAGAGCTTCACCCCGTTTGCTTAATTCGGGAATAGGAACATACGTCGCGTAGTGTCGGTTTCGCTTGTTAATCGATGCTACAATCGAAAAGGGATTAGAATCCGCTTAGGGCCTGGAATTACATGAATCAATGATAGTGGGAAACCGAAAGCAGTAGGTTGATCGTTTAGCTTATTTGATAATTATTTAGTTTGCATTGTTTTCTGATTTGTTTTCTTTATTTAATTTCAAATCCAAAACCCCCCAAATCTGACTTTTTTTGTTAACAACAACCCAAGAGTCCTTGTGAGATGATACTCGAGTTGCCGCACCCTAACTACATATTTTTACAAACCGCTCTTCTTTTTGACGCGTGCGCGACAGCGTGTTAAAAATTGGCGCCGTTGCCGGGGACTTTTGTTGTTATTAACAGAAAATAAAATATATATATATATATAATAAATAAATAAATTGTTGAATTGGTCTGATTGTGAATCTACCCATGGATAATTATATGCAAGGTTATATGCCTAATGTTAATTATGAACCACCATGCATATATTATCCTGACTTTTCTGGTTTAATGCACTGGTTGCCAAGGTTTAGTGGTCTTGCAGGTGAGAATCCGTAGGAGCATCTGAAGGAATTCCAGGTTGTTTGTTCTACAATGCTGAGACCTGAAGGAATAACAGAAGACCACATCAAGATGAGAGCCTTCCACTTCTCACTTGAAGGCGCTGCGAAGGATTGGTTGTATTGTCTTGAGCCGAATTCCGTCTCAACCTGGATTGATTTGAAGAAAGTCTTCCTAGAGAGATACTTTCTTGCCTTCAGAGCTGCATCAATCAGGCGAGAGATATTTGGTATTAGACAAGTTAATGAATCACCTCAAGCATATACAGCCAATATTTACAATCAAGGCAACAATCAGAACATGCACAACATTCCTGACCCTTCCACTAATGAGTACCACCCCAGATGGAGAAACCATCCAAACCCTTGGTATGGGGACTCACCCACGCAACAACAACTGATGTTGCCGCTGACACCACCACAGAACTCTCCCCAAGTGACCACCTCTGCACCTTCTGGACCTTCACTAGAGGACCTGTTCAAGTAAGTGACTTCACAAATGAATGCACAAAATCTCCAGTTTCAGCAGCAACTTGGACAGTTTAAGCAGCAATTTGGACAGTTGCAGCAACGAACGGATGCTAGCATTCATGCCCTGCAGACACAGATTGGACAGCTCGCCACTTCGATGAATGCCATGCAGCAAGCTCAAGGATTAGAACCCTTGACTAAGGAAATTGAGAGGAAGAGGCATATGGAGGACATCCATTCCGCCATGCTAGAGGATGATGAAGAAATTCTGGAATTAGATGACTCCATTGGCTCCTACGCATGTGTCAATTGTGATGGGAGAAATACCTGTGTGGTGCGTGCTGAGGTTACTGCATATATAGAAGGTGATGAATCTGGTAATGCAGTGGATGAAAATTGTGCAGAAGATGAAGCAGCACCAGAGACCCTCTCTACCTATTTGCCACCTCCCACTGTGGAACCACCAGCGATGGAGTTCAAGCCTCTGGATTTTGCACCCTTGGATATGAAGACACTATGGCCAGTCCAAGAGGTTGAACCCCACTTTTATTGGGAGGACTTTGTTGACAAGATTGACAAGGAGGTCATCTTTGACCCAAGAGGAAGTGAGAAGTCCGCCGCACTTGGCGAGGTCACCATAATTGTCAAGTGCTCACCTCCATATCAAGGCTGCAAGTTAGGGGACCATGGAATAAGCTTCCATCCCTTGTCTATCATGTGGGCCTTATGCTACAAGCCATGGGATCCGGGAGGATCATATTGCAATTTGGGCATTCCGTGGCCGCTGTACCACAGGCAGTGGGATCCCGGTGGAGCCGCCCCCATGAGTTTCTCTAACCCTTCTTCTTTTTAATTATCTTTTCCTTGCTTTGTTTTTGTTTTTTTTTTCTTTTAGCTCTTGAATAATTTGAGAAGATCAAGAGTTTGTGTGTTGAGTCTTGTGTCGGTGAGCTTGTTGGTTTTTGATCAATTTGCATAGATGATTGCATGATAATTGTTGATTGTTGATGATTTTCCCCCTAGGTCGTGAAATTTGAAAATTGATCCCCATGAAAAATTGAAAATTGAACTTTGAGATATTCTGTTATGATTGCATGATTTATGATAAGTTTGGGGTGAAGGGATGCACACACTAGGGATTGAATCTCGGTCAAGCAATTTGCAAAATTGTCCGGGTGAGGATTTGAGCCTCCAACATGTTTTTAACTGTGTGAATCACTTTTGAGCTGCACTTTCCCGAATTTGCTTGAATCTCCTCATGGTTTGCATGTCTATGTGTTTGCATCAAATGATTTAGGAAATTTTCTTTGAATTAGCTACCTGGCTGATGAGTGTGATTTCACCTCATTTTCCATGTACATTTCTGCATGCATTTGCATATAGTTAGGCCATTTTAGTTGGATTTTGTTTAGTTTTTCCTTTGGAACGGATAAGGTGGTATTGTGTGTTGTTTTGCAGGGATTTATGATTAAATGCCCAAGATTTAGCCATGAGGAAGCTGAGATGAAAAGAGAGCCTGAAAACTGAAGAAAAAGAGGCCAAAAGTCAGAAGATGTCACGGCCTGGCCGTGATGGCTATCACGGCCGTGATCTCCCAGATGTGCCAGACCTCCAAAAGTCAGAATCGATCATGGCCTGGCCGTGATGGCTATCACGGCCGTGACCCAAAATCACCACAAGTCAGAATCCATCACGGCTTGGCCGTGATGGAGATCACGGGCATGAAAAAGATGGCTCGCGACGCGAATGTTAGCTCGCCACGCGAGAGTCCTGAAGTCACAAAATATGCAAGAGACAGAACCCGTCACGGCGTCACGGCCGTGACGGGCCACGAGTTATAAAAGAACCTCTGAGCAGAACAGAAGGACACACAGAAAAACCTAGAAATAAACCCTCTGCTGCTGTGGCTGCTGTGCACCCTTCTATGGAGCCCCTTCCCTTGTTCATCTCTGTAACTCTTTCTTTGATTCTATCTTTAGTTATGTGTAGCTAAACTCCCCTTTGTTGGGGTTAGATGATTGCTCTTCTGAACTTGATTGTAACATGACTTGATTATAATGCAGTTTCCTTTTTCTTTATGAGTGTTTGATTCCATGCTTAATGCTTTCTTAGGCTTGATCATCCTAGGAATGATTAGTTGCTTTGATAGACGACTGAAAGGTTGATGTTAAGGCATGCTCATGAATCAAATGCCAAGTAGTTCATGAGCCTAGACATAGGTCTTGGGTTGCTTGCAATCTTATGAATCTTGACTCTTAATGCAAAATCCCATGTTACTCCACCTAAGACATTAGGGTTTAATTTGGGGTTTTAGGCTCATTCCACCTAAGACATTAGGGTTTGAGTATTTGAGAAGATTTGATTGTCATAACTGAATTAGGAACTGTGTTATTTATCATTTCATAGCAATCAAGGGAGGATTAGCTTAGTCTAACCCTAACAATTCTATCATTTGTTATTCATCTTTCTGTTTGCATATTAACTGTTTGATAAAATTCCAAAAAGAACAAAAACATTTTATTCTTGTTTGTTTTGTTAGATGGTAGAGCTACCTTCACTCCAAAATTGATCGCCTAAATAGTAGTTCGATTTGCGAAGTGGTACTTGTCCACGATCCCTGAGGACGATAACCGGTCTTACCGTTTTATTACTTGCAACGAACTGGTACACCTGCCGAGTCCGTGTCAAGTTTTTGGCGCCGTTGCCGGGGATCGGCGTGTCAATATCACGAGTACCAAAGGGGACTCCTAATTTAGGCATTTTTACTGTTTTCTTACTGTTGTTTTTCTTTCTTGTTTTCTGTTTCTCTGCTGTATTTTTCTGTTTTTCTGCTGTTTTTCTGTTCTTCTCTGTTTTTTCTGCGCTACTCTGTTTGCTCCTTGTATGCGAGGTACAGTCGACCCAGGTGAACTTCAATTTGATCCTGAGATCGAGAGGTTTAGTAGACAGAATATAAAGGAAGCCCAAGCAAGGAAAAACAGAGAAAGAGCATCTTCTAGTATACAAGAGCCACAAGTTGAGCTACCTAGTGTGCAAGAACCACAGATTGAAATAGCAGCTGTCACAATGGCAGAAGACAATGCACCAAGGAGGACAATGGGGGACTACACTTCCCCTAGAGTTGATAGATGTGGAACTCCGATTGTGAGACCCGCAGTGGCTTGCAATAACTTTGAGATCAAGGCATCACTGCTCAATCTTGTGCAGCAGAATCAGTTTGGAGGTTTGGAGTGTGAAGACCCTCATGCTCACATTGGTACTTTCATTGAGCTGTGTGACACCATCAAGCTAAATGGAGCTTCCGATGAGGCCATTCGTTTAAGGCTTTTCCCTTTCTCTTTGAGGGATAGAGCTAAGTCATGGCTTCAATCTCATCCTCATGGGAGCATAGTCACTTGGAATGATTTGGTGAGCAAGTTTCTATCTCGCTTCTTCCCTCCATCAAGAATGATCAAGTTGAGATCCGAGATCAATGCCTTTGCACAGAGGGATGGTGAGTCACTCTATGAAGCCTGGGAGAGGTTCAAGTCTTTACTCACATCTTGTCCAAATCATGAATTAGAGACATGGCAGCAGGTTGCAACATTTGTTAATGGGCTCAACCGGAATTCAAGAAGTATGATAGAAGCAGCTGCAGGTGGGACGTTGAGTCAGAAGACACCGGAAGAAGCAAAGGACTTGATTGAGAACATGGCTAATAATGATTATCAAATGCCTAGTTCTCGATCAATGGTCAAGAGAGGTGTTCTAGAGCTTGATGAAATTGGCGCTCTTAAGGCACAAATGGCTATTCTTACCAAGCAATTGGGGTCCGTTCAACTGCAGAATTCTCAACTACAAGCTGTCCAAATTCAAGCTACCTCAGTGTGTGATTTATGTGGAGGTAACCATACAAATGGAAATTGTGAGATCAATGTAGTTGGAAGTTCTGGACAAGAAGAGGTAAACTATATGGGCAACCAAGGTCCTAGAAATGATCCTTTCTCTAACACCTACAATCCGGGGTGGCGTAGCCATCCTAACTTTGGTTGGAGACAAGGGCAAGGTTCGAGTTCTCAAGCAAAGCCTCCTCAAGAGAGTTCAAGCAAATTGGAGAACATTCTAGGCCAGTTCATGCAAGCGACGCAAGAGAATATGAAGAATCAAAATGCCTCAATCAAGAATCTTGAGCATCAAATAGGCCAACTGGCAAAGCAGATGGCAGAAAGACCTCAAGGACAATTGCCAGGAGATACAGAGAAGAATCCGACGGAAGATTGCAAGGCAATTATCACAAGAAGTGGGAGAGTGTTAACCCCACAAGAAAAAGAAAGAGAAGAAAAGGAAAGAGGAAATGAGATTGATAAGGTGCAGTTTGAAGAGGTAAACAATGAAGAACCCGGAACTTCCCAAGATACCACCTCTATTCCTACCGGTGTAGAAGCTGAAAAACTGCAGAAGGAGAAATTGGTTGATGAAGAATTTTCAAAAAAGAAGACTAGAAGACAAATTCTGGAAGAGGTTGATAATCCCAAAGAGCTTCCCCCATATTTCAGAATCCCGTACCCCCAACGGTTGAAGAAGGAAGCAAAAGACCAACAATTTTCTAAATTCTTGGATGTATTCAAAAAGCTACAGATCAACATCCCTTTTGCTGAAGCTCTTCAGCAGATGCCATCCTACGCCAAATTCATGAAAGAGATTCTTACAAACAAGAGGCGGTGGAAGGAGGAGACAGTTATGCTTACTGAAGAGTGCAGTGCTATACTTCAGAGGAAGCTACCAGTAAAGATGAAGGACCCGGGTAGCTTCACTATCCCATGCACTATTGGTCATGTGAACATTGGGAGAGCATTGTGCGATCTAGGCGCAAGTATCAACCTTATGCCGTTGTCCATTTTCAAAAAGCTGGGAATTGGTGAGGTAAAACCAACAGGGATTTCTCTTCAACTGGCAGACCGCTCCATTACATATCCCTATGGTGTTGTGGAGGATTTGTTGGTGAAGGTGGATAAATTTATCTTCCCAGCAGATTTTGTGGTGTTAGATATAGCTGAAGATGGTGAGACCCCACTGATACTTGGAAGACTATTCCTAGCAACAGGTAGAGCCTTGATCGATGTCAATCAAGGGGAATTGGTGCTTCGCGTTCAAGACGAAAAGGTCACTTTTAATGTGTTTGAAGCAATGAGGCACCCAAGCGATAAGGACACATGCATGAGTGTGGACCTCATTGCTACATTATCTGACAAGAGTGTGCACCAAAAGTTTGAAGATTCGTTGGAAGCAGCTCTAATGGTGGAGGATGTAGAAGAAGAAGTATGTGCAGAAGAAGTTAATTCCATGATTAAATCTCTTGAGGCTTATGTCCGGTTGTAAAAATGCGATGAAGACAAAGTGGTGGAGGATGTGAGAATTGAGGACAAGGGAGAACCACCGGTGCTAGAGTTGAAAGAACTGCCATCTCATCTCCGTTGCTTTCCTTGGGGTAAATTCTTCCTTTCCGGTTATCATTAGTAGTGGATTGAATTCCTTGGAGGAAGAGAAGCTGTTGAGGGTGCTTAGGGAGCACAAATCTGCTATCGGGTGGTCTATTTCCGACTTGAAGGGGATAAGTCCCTCATTTTGTATGCATAAAATCCTTGTGGAGGAAAATTTCCAGCCGGTTAGACAACCCCAAAGAAGGCTCAATCCGAATATGAAGGAAGTTGTGCGGAAGGAGATTGTGAAGCTTTTAGATGCAGGCATTATCTATCCCATCTCCGATAGTCCATGGGTGAGTCCGGTCGAAGTTGTTCCGAAGAAAGGGGGGTTGACAGTGGTAGCAAATAAAAAGAATGAACTTATTCCCTCTAGGACCATGTCTGGATGGAGGGTGTGCATTGATTACAGAAGACTGAATGAGGCCACCAGAAAAGATCATTTTCCATTGCCCTTCATTGATCAGATGTTAGAAAGGTTGGAGGGCCATGCTTTCTATTGCTTCCTTGATGGGTACTCCGGGTATAACCAGATTGTGGTTGACCCAGAGGACCAAGAGAAGACCGCTTTCACTTGTCCCTATGGCGTCTATGCATACAGGAGGATGCCATTCGGGTTGTGTAATGCACCCGCCACTTTTCAAAGGTGCATGCCGTCTATATTTTCTGATATGACTGAAAAGTTCATTGAGGTATTTATGGACGATTTTTCTGTGTTTGGCAACTCTTTTGATAATTGTCTGAATAATCTTGCATGTGTTCTTAAAAGATGCCAAGAAACTAACCTTGTTTTAAATTGGGAAAAATGTCAATTCATGGTTAGGGAAGGTATAGTTCTTGGTCATAAAATTTCATCAAGGGGGTTGGAGGTTGATAAAGCAAAAATTGAAGTGATTGAAAAACTTCCCCCTCCCATTAATGTAAAAGGTGTTAGAAGCTTCCTTGGGCATGCGGGTTTTTATAGGAGGTTTATAAAAGATTTTTCAAAAATTGTGAAACCCTTATGCAAGCTCTTGGTAGTCGATACTCCTTTTATATTTGATGATGATTGCATGCATGCCTTCCAACTTTTGAAAGAAAAACTCACCACCGCACCGGTCATTGCACCTCCAGATTGGAGTTTACCATTTGAGCTAATGTGTGATGCAAGTGACTATGCGGTGGGAGCCATTTTGGGCCAAAGAAAAAATAAAGTGTTGCATGTCATTCACTATGCCAGTCGTGTGCTTAATGATGCTCAATTAAATTATACCACGACTGAAAAAGAATTGCTTGCTGTGGTGTTTGCGTTTGATAAATTTAGATCCTACTTGATTGGCTCTAAAACTACTGTCTACACTGATCATTCTGCTTTGAAGTATCTTATGACTAAACAGGATGCCAAGCCAAGGCTCATCAGGTGGATACTACTGCTCCAAGAGTTTGATTTGGAAATCAAGGATAAGAAAGGAGTAGAGAATGTGGTAGCCGACCATTTGTCTAGGCTTCCACAAGCAGATGTTCAAGCAGAAGCCGAGTTGCCAATTCAAGAGGAATTCCCAGATGAACAGTTGTTTGTGGTGTAAGTGGCACCTTGGTTTGCATACATTGCGAATTATAAGGCTGCCAACAAAATTCCGAAGGACTTCAATGCACAACAAAGGAAGAAGCTCATCCATGATGCCAAGTACTATGTATGGGATGAGCCTTACCTTTTCAAGAGAGGTTCGGATGGAATTCTGAGAAGATGCATTCCGGAAAAAGAGATTAATGGAGTGTTGACTCATTGCCACAACTCACCCTATGGAGGACACTTTGGTGGGGAGAGAACCGCCATGAAGATCTTGCAAAGCGGGCTATTTGGCCCACTATTTTCAAAGACTCCAGAGCTCGGGTGATGAAGTGTGATAAGTGCCAGAGGACAGGGAGCATATCCAAGAGAAATGAGATGCCATTGAAGGGTATACTAGAGGTGGAGCTCTTTGATGTGTGGGGGATCGACTTCATGGGTCCTTTCCCATCATCTTATAACAACAACTACATTCTGGTGGCAGTTGATTATGTGAGCAAATGGGTAGAAGCTGTCCCCACCCTGAAAGATGATGCAAAAATAGTGATTAATTTTGTGAGGAAGAATATCTTTACCCGGTTTGGAACCCCTAGAGCTATTATTAGTGATGGGGGTACCCATTTCTGCAACAAAGAGTTTGATACAGTGCTTGCCAAGTTTGGGGTGAATCATAAAGTTGCCACACCATACCACCCTCAAACCAGTGGGCAAGTGGAGTTGTCCAATCGGGAGTTGAAAAGAATTTTGGAGAAAACTGTGAATAATGCTAGGAAGGATTGGGCAAAGAAACTGGATGATGCACTTTGGGCCTATCGGACTGCATACAAAACACCTATTGGTATGTCACCTTACCAATTAGTGTTCGGAAAATCATGTCACCTTCCAGTAGAGCTCCAACATCGTGCCTTTTGGGCAGTGAAGGCCCTAAACTTTGATACAAGGCTGGCCATGGACAAGAGGATGCTTCAATTGAATGAGTTGGATGAGTTCCGACTCTTGGCTTATGAGAGTGCCAGGATATACAAGGAAAGAACAAAGTTCTGGCATGATAAGTACATTCTTCCCAAGCAATTTGAAGAAGGCCAGTCAGTTTTGCTGTTTAACTCAAGACTCAAGCTCTTTCCGGGCAAATTGAGATCAAGATGGTCAGGCCCATTCTATATCAAGTCTGTTTCTCCATTTGGTTCAGTTGAATTGAAAGATCCAGCATCCGGAGATACTTTCACTGTTAATGGGCAAAGGCTCAAGCACTACCTTGGAGGAGACTTTGATCGTCAGGCAGTCTCCGTCCCTCTTGAGGAACCATCTTAGAAATCATCCGTCAAGCTAGTGACGTTAAAGAAGCGCTTATTGGGAGGCAACCCAAGTTTTCTTTTCATTTTCTCTTTTGTTTTTGATTTCTCCTCTTGAATAATTTGAGAAGATCAAGAGGTTTGTTAATAGTTTGTTGAGTGCTTTCAGATTTTGAAGGAAGGAGGAGAAGAAGGGCAGGAGGAAACAAAACCAGAAAGCATGTGATGCAGCACCACTACCACCTTGGTGAGTTGTTCCAGTTTTCTCCCCTCTCTAAACTTAATTATTTACATTGAGGACAATGTAAGTCTTTAAGCTTGGGGTAGGGGTAATCTTTTTGCTTGCATTGTAAATATTGCATTCATATAGGCTTAAGTTTGCATGATCGCATGATTCGGTTACCCCTGCTTAGATTGAGCTTATGATTGTGAGAACTGAGTGCCAATTTATCTGTGTTAGTGAATTTTTGGACCCTGATTTTTCTATTCTTGTGATATGGCTTCAAATAATTATTCTTGAGATGGTCTTGGATAGTTGATGATTAGCATGTGTTTCTATAGACTTGTGTTTCTCACTGGTTTTTGAACCGATAAATGTGAGCTTTTGAGCCATTAGGGGGTACTCACTAAATCTGCCCCCGTTCTTTGTGTAGAGTGTTGTTCCTCTTGGATTGTTTTTCTCTAGAACTTGACTTGAAACCATTTCAAAGCGTGAAAATTTTTGAAAACATTTTTGAAAAGGATTGAGGCAATAGGTATTTTTTCCGGCCTTCTGAGCTTTGAATGAATAATGCTACCCGTAGTTGCCCCATTTTGAGCCTGAATGAATAGCATGCTTTTCTTGGTACCCTGAAATGTTTTGTTAATTAAGCTTATGAGGGACCTTCTAAAGTAGTGACAAAAGGGTGAAAAAATGTAGTTGAAAGTTTGGGAAAAGAATCAGAAAAAAAAATAATTCTCTTGAATTGAAAAATCTCCCCTTCTCCAAACAAAAGAAAAATAAAAGAAAAAGAGAAAAAGAAATAAAAATGGAGAAGGGGATGACAAAAAGGAATGAGAAGTAAAAAGAAAAGAAAAGAAAGAAAGAAAGAAAGGTGGAAAAATGAATGAAAAACCCAAGAAGGTATTTTAGAAGGTGTCATGTGTTGAAATGTTTGATACTTGGTTTAGCCTTTTGAAATTTCCTTTTCTTGATTACCCCACCTAATGATTAATCCCATGGCCCCGTTACAACAAAAGTTAAAAGACCTCTTGATTCTTGATTGTTTTCATTAATAAAGTAGAGATTTGGTTGATAGTCAAGCTTATGGTAGGAATCATTCTTTGATGAAAATGGAGTGAAATGTTATATTCCCTTGAACACTTGAGTGAGTGAGGCAAGAAAGAGAGCCAAGCAAATGAACAAGCTTGGGGTGAGCTTCAAGTGAGATAGAGTGCCCGAATCAGTGAGAATGTGAGTCTAGGAAACCTGAGCTCCTAATTGGACTTGAATTGATTGTCTCTTGCTGAAATAATTGAATGCCTGTTACTTGGATAATTTTACTCGGGTTCTTAGTTCACTATCATTGCTCTGGTTATTTTCATCTTTTGGCCTTTGTTTTTGTTTTTTTTTTCTTTTAGCTCTTGAATAATTTGAGAAAATCAAGAGTTTGTGTGTTGAGTCTTGTGTCGGTGAGCTTGTTGGTTTTTGATCAATTTGCATAGATGATTGCATGATAATTGTTGATTGTTGATGATTTTCCCCCTAGGTCGTGAAATTTGAAAATTGATCCCCATGAAAAATTGAAAATTGAACTTTGAGATATTCTGTTATGATTGCATGATTTATGATAAGTTTGGGGGTGAAGGGATGCACACACTAGGGATTGAATCTCGGTCAAGCAATTTGCAAAATTGTCCGGGTGAGGATTTGAGCCTCCAACATGTTTTTAACTGTGTGAATCACTTTTGAGCTGCACTTTCCCGAATTTGCTTGAATCTCCTCATGGTTTGCATGTCTATGTGTTTGCATCAAATGATTTAGGCAATTTTATTTGAATTAGCTACCTGGCCTAAAAAGAACCATCCCTAATGCATGTTCCCTAGTTAGCCACATTGAGCCTAATAAGCCTATTATTTCTTGATGACCTTATGTTATGAGCCTAAAATTTGGAAAAACCATGTTAACCCGATCTTAGGATTAGGAGAGCATGGAAGCTTAGCAACACAAGGGTTGAAAGAAACTAAGTTTGTGGTGGCTGCAAGGATATGATGTGGTGTTTGGAATTGAGAAAAAGAAAAGAAAAAAATAAAGGTTGGAGCCAAAGGCAGAAAGAAAAAAAAGAGAAAAGTGCAAAAATGTCAAAAATGATATTAGAAGAAAAAAGGCTGTAGTCACTCGAAGCAAAAAGAAAAATGGAAAAAGGAATTTGAGTGGAAGTTCAACGTGTAAAATGCTCATGCTCTCTTAGTTCCTAGGGACTTAAGCCTAGTACCTTTGAATATCATACCCTTAGCCAGGCCCCATTACAACCTTAAAAGACCTTTTGATGTTGCATGCATGTTTCCGTGGGAACCTTGTTTGAGATGAAAATCAAATTCATGGGAAGTGCTCTTAAAAGTGAAATTGAGTGAAATGTTGATAGCCTAGACAAATGGAGCGAATGAGTGAAACACTAAATACCCTTGTGAGGAAGGCGATTGTTTGAATTTGGTGATCTCCCTTTTGTGTGTAACTTGGATCCCTTGCTTAGATTACTGATTGCATGAATGATGGAATTCTCAATTGTTTAAAGTAAATGAATATGGGGGTTGCATTGTTGAAAAGGGGGGAACATTGAAGAGAAATTTTTTTGTTGAAATTGCATGAAATTTGTGCGAATTCGGTTGATTCCTTTAAGCTTGCCAAGTCTGAGTCTTTTTGAGTTTTAGTTTGCTTGGGGACAAGCAAAGTTTAAGTTTGGGGTATTTTGATCAGCCTCTGGTTCGACTAGTTTTTAACTAGTAAGACCATAGGTTTTACTCGAGTTTAATCTCGTATCCACCCAAATTTGGATGTAATTGTCCTCAAGCAACATTTTGAGTCTCTAAAGTAGTTTTAGGGTAATTTAGCTGATTTAGAGTCAAATAAAGTACTTACTGCTATTTCTTGTTTTCAGGTTAATAAAGAGAAGCAATTCTGGAATTATTCGCCTCGCGAGCCTGAAGCCTTGCTGTGCCAGAAATGCCATCCTCTCTGTCTCGCCACGCGAACCATGTCTCGCCTCGCGAGCCTGGGAGTCAGAAAGCATCACGGTCAGCCCGTGATGCCCATCACGGGCATGATGAGAAGACCCTGAAGGACATAGACCATCACGGCTTAGCCGTGATAAAGGTCACGGCTGTGACAGATTGGAATTTGAAGCCTCGCCCCGCGAATCATTGTCTCGCCTCGCGAGAACTCAATTTTGAACTCGCGCCACTCATAATATTCGCATCGCGAGAGGCTGCTCGCCTCGCGAGCGCGCGTAGATCCTGGGCTTATAAATTGCTATTTTAAGGCAGAAACCAGGGATCTTTTGAATCATCTTCTTTTCTTTTTAGATTAGACGGCTGCGAATTTGTTTGTAGGTTTTTGTCATAGTTGTTAATGGAGAACTAGTCTCCTACGATTGATCTGCTGTAATCGGGTTCCATTGACGCTTGAGGTTTCGTAATTCCTGATTTCATTGCTTTTCTCTTTCAATACTATTCTATATTCTCTGTTTGCTTAATTCAGTTTGTATCGAATGGGTATTGATTTGTTTCGATGATTGTGTGTTCCTATACTTAATCGTGTTTGCTTAATTCGCGTGTGTTCATTCGTGTTTGCTTAATTCACGAGAGCTTCACCCCGTTTGCTTAATTCGGGAATAGGAACATACGTCGCGTAGTGTCGGTTTCGCTTGTTAATTGTCGCTACAATCGAAAAGAGATTAGAATCCGCTTAGGGCTTGGAATTACATGAATCAATGATAGTGGGAAACCGAGAATAGTAGGTTGATCGTTTAGCTTATTTGATAGTCATTTAGTTTGCATTGTTTTTCTGCTTTGTTTTCTTAATTTAATTTCATATCCAAACCCCCCAAAACTGACTTTTCTGTTAACAACAATCCAAGATTCCTTGTGAGACAATACTCGAGTTGTCGCTCCCTAACTGCATTTTTCCAACCACTCGCTTTTTGACACGTGCGCGACAGCGCTTCAAGAAGCTACTCGCCTTGCGAGCCTGAAGACCAGCCTGAGCAGCAACAGTCACCCTCTCTGTCTCGCCTCGCGAATCACTATCTCGCCACGCGAGCCTGAAGGCCTGACTATGCCAGAGAATGTCACCCTCTCGGTATCGCCCCGCTAATCATCATCTCGCCTCACGAGAACTCAATTTTGAACTCGCGCCACTTTTAATATTCGTCTCGTGAGAGGCTACTCGCCTCGCGAGCGGGCGCAGATCCTGAAGGATATAACTGCTGTTTTGGGCAAATTCCAGGAACTTTTAGACTTCTTCTTTTCTCTTCACTTTTGACGGCTGCGAATTAGTTCCTAGGATTTGTGTTACGTTTGTAATGGAGAACTAATTCCCTTGGATTAATATGCTGTAATTGGTTTCCATTGCCATTTGAGGTTCTGTAATTCCCAATCTTATTGCTATTCTCTTTCAATACTATGCTATATGTTCTGTTTACTTAATTCAGGATTGGATAGAATGAGTATTGATTTGTTTCGATGATTCTATGTTCCTATACATAATCGCGTTTGCTTAATTCGCGTGTGTTCAATCGTGTTTGCTTAATTCACGAGAGCTTCACCCCGTTTGCTTAATTCGGGAATTAGGAACATATATCTCGTAGTGTCAATTTCGCTTGTTAATTGTTGCTACAATACAAAAGGGATTAGAATCCGCTTAGGGCATAGAATTATATGAACCGATGATAGTTGGGAAACCGAGAATAGTAGATTAATCGTTTTTAGCTTATTGATAATCACTTTTGTTTGCATTGTTTTTCTTAATTGAATTATTCAACTTCAACCCCCCCAAAACTGATTCTAAGGTTAATAACAATACAAGAGTCCTTGTGATACGATACCCGAGTTGTCGCGCCCTAGCTGCAGTTTTTAAAACCACTCGTTCTTTTTGACGCGCGTGCGACAGCGTGTCAAAATTGGCGCCGTTGCCGGGGAATCTTGTTGTTATTTTCGCATATTTTCTTTCTTTTTTTCCTTTTGTTTGGTTCTCTACTGAATTAGTTCTAGCTACTAGGTCTGGTTGTTCTGAGCCTATATGTTTACATCATATTGATGATTATTGCACATTGTGATTGTTGTGAATCTTAGTACTTCCCATGGATAATTACATGCATGGTTATATGCCTAATGTTGATTATGAGCCACCATGCATATATTATCCTAACTTTGCTGGAGGTTATGAGTTTAGTAGTGATTTTGGCATGTTTGGAGTGAATGATTATTCTAGCCAACATAGTGGAGGACAGGGCATCTTGGGTGAGATAGCTTCTTTGGTGCATAAAATGACAATACGCCAGTACCAATATCAGCCTGACCCTACACTAGTCCAACTCAGTCTGGAATTTGTGCAACAGATGACAGAACAC
This sequence comes from Sophora flavescens, assembly GCA_030762895.1. Lineage (NCBI taxonomy): Eukaryota > Viridiplantae > Streptophyta > Magnoliopsida > Fabales > Fabaceae > Sophora > Sophora flavescens. The sequence goes on along the minus strand of CM061068.1, from coordinate 55,863,493 downwards.
AATCTTGAATCTCAACGGAGGACAGAAGCAGGTTTTCAGAAGTTGGCCACTCAAATTGGTCACATTGCCTCCACCTCGGCTACACTGCAAACTCAACATCTCCTTGAAGAACACACAGATTCACAAATAGTTGTTCTTGACAATACTTCTTTTGAACATGATTTTGATAATAATGTCAAGAACACTTTTATTGATGAACTTTGTGTTGAATATCCAGACATTCAAGCCTTTTCTGATTCTGTCTATTGTACTATATGTGCTGATTGTACTAACACTAACCTTTGTGTGGTGTGTGCTGAGATTACTGCATGTATAGCAGGTGATGGATTGGATAATGCAGTGAATGAAGATTGTGCAGAAGTCGAAGCAGCACCAGTAACTCTCTCCACTTGTTTATCACCTCCCACTGTGGAACAACCAGCGATGGAGTTCAAGCCTCTGCCTGAGAAATTGGAATTTGAGTCTTTAACTATGAAGGCACTATGGCCAGACCAGGAGGTTGAACCCCACTTTTATTGGGATGACTTTGTTGACAAGACCATCTTTGACCCAAGAGGGAGTGAGAAGTTCGCCGCACTTGGCGAGGTCACCATGATTGTCAAGTGCCCACTTTCATACTTATGCTGCATGCCATGGGATCCGGGAGGATCATATTGAATTTTGGGCATTCCTTGGCCGTTGTATCACAGGCAGTGGGATCCCGGTGGAACCACTCTCATGAGTTTTTTCTAAACATTTTCCCTTTTTAATTATCTTCGCTTTGCTTTGCTTTGAGTCGTATGTGTGTGAGTCTTGTGGCGGTGAGCTTGTTGGACTTTAATCAAATTTTGCATAGATTGATTGCAAGATATGTGTTGATTGTTGATGATTTTCCCCCTAGGTCTTGAAATTTGAAAATTGATCCCCATGTGAAAAATTGAAAATTGAACCTTGAGATATTTCATTGTGATTGCATGATTTATGATAATTTTGGGGTGAAGGGATGTACACACTAGGGATTGAATCTCGGTCAAACAATTTGCGAAAAATGTCCAGGTGAGGATTTGAGCCTCCAACATGTTTTTAATTGTGTGAATCACTTTTAAGTTGCACTTTCCCAAATTTGCTTGAATCTCTTCATAGTTTGCATGCTTATGTGGTTGCATCAAATGATTTAGGCAATTTTCTTTGAAATAACTACTTGGCCTGAAAAGAACCATCCCTAATGCATGTCCCTAGTTAGCCTCATCGAGCCTAATTAGCCTATTGTTTCTTAATGACCCTACGTTATAAGCCAAAAATCTGGAAAAAAAATCATGTTAACCCGATCTTAGGATTAGGAGAGCATGGAAGCTTAGCAAGACAAGGGTTGCAAGAAACTAAGTTTGGGGTGGCTACAAGGTTTGATATGTCATTCTGGGTTGAGAAAAAGAAAAAAATGAAGGTTGGAGCCAATGTCAAAAAGAAGAAAAAAAGAAGAAAAAAAAAGGAACAAAAATGTCGAAAAATGGGTATTGGAAGAAAAGGGTTGTAGTCACCCAAAGCAAAAAGAAAAAATGGAAAAAGGAATTTGAGTGAAAGTTCAATGTTTCAAAATGCTCATGCTCTCTTAGTTCCTAGGGACTTAAGCCTAGTACCTTTGAATATCCTACCTTTAGCCAGGCCCCATTACAACCTTTAAAAGACCTTTTGATGTTGCATGCATGTTTTCGTGGGAACTTTGTTTGAGATGAAAATAAAATTCATGGGAAGTGCTCTTGAAATGTGAAACTAAGTGAAAAGTTGATTTCCTAGACAAATTGAGTGAAATATTAAATGCCCTTGTGAGGAAGGCAATTGTTTGAAATTGGTGATCTCCCTTTTGTGTGTAACTTGGATCCTCAACTTAGATTACTGATTGCATGAATGATGGAATTCTCAATTGTTTAAAGTAAATGAATGTGGGGATTACATTGTTGCAAGGGGGGAAAACATTGAAGAAAAATTGTTTTGTTAAGATTGCATGAAATTTGTGCGGAATTGGTTGAATCCTTTAAGCTTGCCAAGTTCGAGTCTTTTCGAGTTTTAGTTTGCTTGGGGACAAGCAAAGTTTAAGTTTGGGGTATTTTGATCAGCCACTGGTTGACTAGTTTTATAACTAGTAAGATCATGGTTTTTGTGCTAATTATTCGAGTTTCAATCTCGTTTTAGCCCAGATTTGGATTTGATTGTCCTCAAGCAACATTTTGAGTTTCTTAAGTAATTTTAGTTAATTAAGGGTCAAATAAAGAATTTATTGCTATTTCATGTTTTCAGGTTAAAAGGGAAGCACTTAGAGTCAAGGGAATGAAGAAAACAATGGAAATTGTAATTCTGGAAGATTCGCCTCGCGAGACTGAAGACCAGCCTGAGCAGAATAGTCACCCTCTCTGTCTCGCCTCGCGAATCACTGTCTCGCCATGCGAGCCTGAAGGCCTGACTGTGCCAGAGAATGTCACCCTCTCGGTCTCGCCCCACGAATCATCATCTCGCCTCGCAAGAACTCAATTTTGAACTCGAGCCACTTTTAATATTCGCCTCGCGAGAGGTTACTCGCCTTGCGAGCGGGCGCAGATCCTGAAGGATATAAATTGCTGTTTTAGGGCAGATTGCAGGAACTTTTAGACTGCTTTTCTCTTCACGTTTGACGGCTACGAATTAGTTCCTAGGTTTTGTGTTACGTTTGTAATGGAGAACTAATTCCCTTGAATTAATCTGCTGTAATCGGTTTCCATTGCCACTTGAGGTTCTGTAATTCCCAATCTTATTGCTATTCTCTTTCAATACTATGCTATATATTCTGTTTGCTTAATTCAGGATTGTATAGAATGAGTATTGATTTGTTTCGATGATTCTATGTTCCTATACATAATCGCGTTTGCTTAATTCGCGTGTGTTCAATCGTGTTTGCTTAATTCACGAGAGCTTCACCCCGTTTGCTTAATTCGGGAATTAGGAACATATATCTCGTAGTGTCAATTTCGCTTGTTAATTGTTGCTACAATTGAAAAGGGATTAGAATCCGCTTAGGGCATGGAATTATATGAACCGATGATAGTTGGGAAACCGAGAACAGTAGATTAATCGTTTTTAGCTTATTGATAATCACTTTTGTTTGCATTGTTTTTCTTAATTGAATTATTCAACTTCAAACCCCCCCAAAACTTATTCTAAGGTTAATAACAATACAAGAGTCCTTGTGATACGATACCCGAGTTGTCGAGCCCTAGCTGCAGTTTTTAAAACTACTCGTTCTTTTTGACGCGCGTGCGACAGCGTGTCATTCCTCTATCACTTGACAATATGCAGGATGATCACCACTTTCCATTTTGATGAGTGGTAGGTTCCTCTCGTCACTTACCTTGAACATCGAGGACAGGGTAGACAGTGCATCAGCTAATTGGTTATCTTCTCGAGGAATATGGTGAAATGTGACTTCATCAAACTGCTCGATCAAACCCTTAATGTAATCATGGTACGGGATTAACTTGGCATCTCGGGTTTCCCATTCCCCTCTTAGCTGGTGGATGACTAATGCAGAGTCCCCGTATACCTCCAGTATCCTTGCCTTTGATTCTATCATTGTCAGGATCCCAAGCGCACAAGCTTCATATTCGGCTATGTTGTTTGTACAATCAAAGCAAAGCCTTGCAGTGACGGGGAAATAGTCATTTTCCGATGAGATTAGTATTGCCCCGATTCCATGCCCCAATGCATTAGAAGCTCCATCAAATAACAAAGTCCACTTTTCTTTTTCTGGTGATTGTACGTGAACAAAAAAATCCATTATATCTTCATCTGGGAAATCGCATTGCATCGATCCATAATCTTCTACTGGCTGATTGGCTAGATATTCTGCAAGAGCACTCCCTTTTATTGCTTTTTGGGTGACATAGACAATGTCATATTCTGATAGCAGGACTTGCCAGCGAGCAATTCTTCCAGTCAGGGCAGGCTTATCAAAGATATATTTGATTGGATCCATTTTGGACACCAACCAGGTAGTGTAACACAACATGTAATGCCTCAAACGACGAGCCGCCCAAGCCAAGGCACAGCAAGTGCGTTCCAGCAGTGAGTAGTTGGCTTCATAGCTGGTGAACTTCTTGCTTAGATAATAGATGGCATGTTCTTTTCTTCCTGACTCATCGTGTTGCCCCAACACGCAACCCATAGATTCATTTAGCACAGTTAAATACATGATGAAAGGCCTTCCTGGAACTGGAGGAACCAAGACAGGAGGCTCCTGTAGGTATTGTTTGATCTTCTCAAAGGCTTTTTGACAATCTTCATTCCATGTTACTGGCTGATTTTTGCGTAGCAATTTAAAGATTGGTTCACATGTCGCGGTCAGTTGGGAGATGAACCGGGCAATGTAGTTCAATCTTCTTAAAAACCCACGAACTTCTTTCTCCGTTCGAGGTGATGGCATATCGATAATTGATCGAAATTTTTCAGGATCAACCTCTATTCCTATTTGACTAACAATGAACCCCAGAAGTTTGCCTGATTTCACTCCAAAAGTGCATTTGACTGGATTCAGTCGAAGCTTAAACTTTCTTAACCGCTTAAAAATTTTCTGCAGATTATCAACATGGTCATCTTCGGATCTAGACTTGGAAATCATGTCATCTACATAAATTTCTATCTCCTTATGCATCATGTCATGGAATAAAGTCACCATAGCCCGCTGATATGTTGCCCCGGCATTTTTCAAGCCAAAGGGCATAACCTTGTAGCAAAAGGTTCCCCATAAAGTGACAAATGTAGTTTTCTCCATATCTTCAAGTGCCATCTTGATCTAATTATATCCGGAGAATCCATCCATGAAAGATAATAATGCATGTTGGGCAGTATTATCTACAAGAACATCAATATGAGGCAGAGGAAAATCATCTTTGGGGCTAGCCCTGTTCAGATCTCGATAGTCGACACACATTCGAACCTTTCCATCTTTCTTGGGGACAGGAACGATGTTAACGACCCATTGAGGGTACTTTACCACTTCTAGGAAACCCGCATCCAGTTGCTTCTTGACCTCCTCCTTGATCTTTAAAGACATTTCCGCTTTCATCCTTCGTAGCTTTTGCTTTACTGGAGGACACTCCGGCTTCAATGGCAGTTTTTGTTCTGCTACACTAGGGTCTAACCCTGGCATGTCATGGTATGACCATGCAAAAAAATCTTTATAATCCATCAATAACTTAATCATCCTACATCGCTCCTTTTCTTTTAGAGAAAGACCAATCTTGACCTCTTTCTTATCATCTTTGGTTTCCAAATTGATTAGTTCGCTCGGCTCTTCATGGGGCCGAATTTCCCTGGTTTCTTGCTCTACCAACCTCAACAGTTCAGGAGGGACTTCCCTATCACCATCAACAACCTCATCAGCATGATCAATAGGATAGTCAAAATTGTATGCTGAGTTATTAACACTATCATTTTCAAGAGAGTCACTTTTAGATCTGCATTTTGATAGTTATCAGGGAAAGATGAATGAATAAAGGTTAAAGATGGGAAACTGCATTTATTGGTGAGGAATGACGAATAAAAGCGAAAGTAAAAAAAAACAAAAGGGTTAAGAACATAAAGATATTGAATGCATGCATTTATTGATAAGTCACACTGAAACGAAAACAAGTAAGCCCATTACAACAAAAATCCTAAAGCCTTGGGCAGAGCTAAAGGATAAGCATTACAGAATTACTTTGAAAAAAACTCTATGGTCCTGGGGAACTCAATGACCTCCCAATTGTTGAGCTCTGTATCCGGAGGGCATGGATACACCAAATTGACACCATGATCGGTGAGATAATCATCTTCAACAGCTGCTGCGTGGTCCAGGAATGCGAACCCTACACTTCAGAAGCTTTGTCGAATGTCACAGATGGGAACCCTTTCAGTCTCGAATTCACGATTTTCCAGCCAAGCCAACCTTTTTCTTTTCTTCTCTTCTATAACCCTCATCTTTTCGACCTTGGTGGGTTTATATCTCAACCCAAACCTGTACTTGTTCTCGGTGAGCATGAGGATGTCAGTGATACCTTCGCTATTCTTCCCCAAACTGCTTCCAGGTCGGTATCCTCCTTCGAGCATAACCCTAGCCATCATAATGGATGCTTTAGATGACTGAGGTTTCAATAGTGGAACATCATCCCCAACATAAGTGGTATTGGCAATTTCAAGCGATTGGAAAGCGGTCTCGAGAGCTTCTTCGGCAGCTTCAATGTAAAGGGTTGTTGATGGCTTACTCACTAACATATCCTCCTCTCCAGAAACAATTATCAACTTACTATCGACAATGAACTTCACTTTCTGGTGCAATGTCGAAGTTACAGCTCCAGACGAATGGATCCATGGTCGTCCTAGGAGACAACTGTAAGTTGGTGTGATGTCCATTACTTGGAAGAGTATTTCAAAGGTGCAAGGGCCAATCCGAATGGGCAATTCAATTTCTCCCATAACTTCCCTTCGGGTGCCATCGAAAGCTCTTACAATCATTGTGCTTGACTTCATATGAGCTCCATTGAAAGACAACTTTGCAAGTGTTGACTTCGGCATTACATTCAAAGAAGAACCATTATCAATGAGAACCCTAGCCATGACATGATCTCGACACTTCACCGAGATGTGTAACGCCATGTTGTGCCCCATTCCTTCAGCTGGAATTTCGTCATCAGTGAAAGTGATATAATTATCAGCAACAATGTTACCCACGATGTTATCAAGCTTATCAATTGTGATGTCATGAGAGACGTGATCTTGGTTCAACACCTTCATCAGTACTCTCCTATGTGCCTCAGAATTCATCCACAAAGACAAAAGAGATATCCGAGCTGGAGTTTGATTCAGTTGATCCACGACCCTGTATTCGCTTTGTGATGAGCCTCTGGTTGACTGGTTTTATAACTAATAAAAACCTTGGCTTTGTGCTAATTTTATATCATTTTCACCCAAATTAGACTTGATTGTCTTTAAGCAGTATTTTGAGTCCATAAAGTATTTTTAGGTTAATTTAGCTGATTTAGAGTTAAATAAAGTACTTATGCTAATTTCTGTTTTCAGGTTAATAAAAAGAAATAAATATGAATCTTTCGCCCCGCGAGAAGGATGTTCGCCTCCCGAACCAGAAGGTGACTGTTCCAGAAATTGCCAACCATTCTGTCTCGCCCCGCGAAGACTTGACTCGCGTCGCGAGTAATCCAACCCTGAAGACCAAAAGTCAGCACGGTTTATGCATGTTAAAGGTCACGGCTGTGGCAGTTTGGAAATTGAAGAGTTTCGCCTCGCGAATGATAAGCTCGCCTCGCGAGAATACCAAAAGTTGAAGATTCGCCTCGCGAGACATAGTTCGCCTCGCGAATCCGCTGATTCCAGATTCTGTATATAAGTCAGTTTTAGACAGAACTGAGGGGGAGGAGGAAGCTGGCTAGTTTTAGTCAGAGTAGTAGTTAGGCAGTAGTAGTAGTTTTCAGTAGTTTATTTCTTTTCTTTTGTGTTTATTTCTGTAATGGAGAGCTAGTCTCCTTGGTTAATCTACTGGGATTGGTTTCCATTTCCATTTGAGGTTCTGTAATTCCTGTTTTCACTTGCTTTTCTCTTTTCAATGCTATGATGTATGTTTCTGTTTGCTTAATTCAGGAGTGTATAGTGTTGTGTTGATTTGTTTCGGTGATGTTATGTTCCTATATATAATCGCGTTTGCTTAATTCGCGTGTGTTCGTTTCGTGTTCGCTTAGTTCACGAAGGGCTTAACCCCGTTTGCTTAATTCGGGAATAGGGACATATATCTGTAGTAGTGGTTTCGCTTGTAAATTGTTGCTACAACCGGGAGGGGATTAGAATCTGCTTAGGGCTTGGATTTATATGAACCGATGATAGTGGGAAACCGAGAACAGTAGGTTGATCGTTCTTTAGCTTATTTGGTAATTACTTTTTATTGCATTGTTTTTCTGTTCTGTTTTCTTTATTTAGTTTTCAATCTCAAAACCCCCAAATCTGACTTTTACTGATTTTCTGTTAATAACAACAACACCTAAGAGTCCTTGAGAGACGATACTCGAGTTGTCGCTTCCCTATCTACATTATTTTTGTAAACGCTCGTTCTTTTTGGCGCGTGGCAACAGCGCGACCAAAAATTGGCGCCGTTGCCGGGGACTCTTGTGGTGTTATTAGCAGAAAAATATATATAAAAAAAAACTTTGCTGAATTAGTTTTGTCTGCTTTGTCTGGTCTGTGAATTTTAGTACGCCCCATGGATAATTATATGCGAAATTATGTGCCTAATGTTTATTATGAGCAACCATGCATGTATTATCCTGATTTTAGTGAACCACCACCATGCATACATTATCCTAATTTCACTGGAAGTTATGAGTTTAATAGTGATTGTGACATGTTTGGAGTGAATAATCATTTTAGCCAACAAAGTGGAGGACAGAGCACCATGAATGAGTTAGCTTTTCTGATGCAACAACAAATGACAGAATTCCAAGCAAGTATTCAACGGATGATAGAGGAGAACAGTCAATGGATGGCAGAGCAAAATCAGCGAATGGCAGAACAAAATCTTGAAGCCCAATAGAGGAGCGAAGCTGAATCTCAGAAGTTGTCCATTCTAATTGATCAAATTGTCGCCAACTCGGCTGCACTGCTAACTCCACAGCCCCTTGAAGAACATACAGATTCACAGATGGTTATTCTTGAAGATACTCCTGCTGATGATTTTGATAATGTTTCTGTTGATGAACTGTGTGTTGAATCCCTTGATTCTAATGCATGTGCTGATTGTAATGGCATTGTTTTGTGTATAGATTGTTATGCAGGTTTATTCTTTTCAGGAAACATAGAAAATGAGGATCAGGACGATCAAGAGGACATCTGCTTCCCCGTGCTTGAGGATGAAGAAGAACCTTTGGAAGTAAATTATTCAATTAAATCAAATGCATGTGTTGAGAGTAATGGGATGGATGAACTAATTGCTGAATTTCCAGACATTCAGAATTTTACTGATTCACTTTATTGTGATATATGTACTGACTCTACTAACACTAACCTTTGTGTGGTGTGTGCTGAAATTTCTGCATGTATAGCAGGTGATAACTTTGTTAGTGCAGTGAATGAAGAAAATGCAGAAAATGAAGCAACACCAGTAACCCCAGCTGACTGTTTGCCACCTCCCACTGAGGAGCCACCGGTAATGGAGTTCAAGCCACTGGATCTTGCACCATGTCCAGTCCAAGGGGTTGAATCCCAATTTTATTGGGAGGATTTTGTTGAGGAAGCGGTCATCTTTGACCCAAAAGGGAGTGAGAAGTCCGCCGCACTGGAAGGAGTCACCGTAACTGTCAAGCACTCACTCCCAATTCAAGGCTGCGAGTTATGGAAGCATGGAATGACTTCCACCCTTTGGCTATCACTTGGGCCTTATGTTACAAGCAATGGGATCCCGGTGGAACCACTCCAACGAGTTTTCCTGAACCTTGCTCTTTTAATTTTCTTTTCCTTGCTTTATTTCTGTTTTGTTTTTAATAAAGCTCCTGAATAATTTGAGAAGCTCAGGAGTTGTGTTAAGTCTAGTATTGGCAAGTTTGATGGATTTGATTAATTTGCATAGATGGATTGCATGTTATGTGTTGACTGTTTTCCCCCTGGGATATAAAATTTTTGAAAATTTGATCCCCATATGATTGAAAACTGAACTTTGAGATTTTATTATGATGGCATGATTTATGATAAGTTTGGGGTGATAGGAAGCACACACTAGGGATCGAATCTCTGTCAAACAATTTGCAAAAATGTTCAGGTGAGGTTTTGAGCCTCCAACATGTTTTTGACTGTGTGAAAATCACTTTTTTAAGTTGCACTTTCCCGAATTTGCTTGAATCTCTTTGTGGTTTGCATGGTTATATGTTTGCTTTAGATGATTTAGGCATTTTCTTTGTAAATAACCACTTAGCCTAAAATAACCAATTCCTAACGCATGTTCCCTAGTTAGCCCCATTGAGCCTGATTAGCCTATTGTTAATTCTTGTTAACCTTATGTTATGAGCAAAAATCTGAAAAACCATGTTAACCCGATTTTAGGATTAGGAGAGCATGGAATCTTAGCAAGAGAAGGTTGCAAGAAACTAAGTTTGGGGTGGCTACCCGGTGCAATGTGTTGTTTGGGATTGGGAAAAAGAAAAAAAAATACAATAAAAAAAGGTTGGAGCCAAAGGCTTGTAAAAAAAAACAGAGAAGAATGAAAAAAAAATAATAATAAAAAATAAAAGAGGCTGTAGTCACCCAAAGCATAAAGATAAATGAAGAAAGGAACTTGAGTGGAATTTCAATGTTTTGAAGTGTTTTCATGCTCTCTTAGTTCCTAGGGTCTTCAGCCTAGTTCCTTTGTATATCCTACCCTTAGTCAGGCCCCATTACAACCCATAAAAGACCTTTTGATGTTGCATGCATGTTTTCTGTGGGAACTATTTTGAGATGAAAATCAAATTTATGGGAAGTGCTCTTAAAAATGAAACTGAGTGCAATGTTGATAGCCTGACACAAACTGAGCGATTGAGTGAACACTAAATGCCCTTGTGAGGAAGGAAGTTGTTTGAATTTGGTGATCTCCCTCTTGTGTGTAACTTGGATCCCCTGCTTAGATTAATGATTGTTTGAATGATGAAATTCTCAAATGTTTAGAATAAATGAATGTGGGGATTACTTTGTTTGGAGGGGGGGGGGGGGAACATTGAAGCAAAACTGTTTTGAAGAAATTGCTTGAAATTTGTGCAAGGTTGATTAAATCTTTTAAGCTTGCCATGTTTTGCCATGTCTTGAGTCTTTTTAAGTTTTTAAGTTTTAGTTTGATTGGGGACAAGCAAAGTTTAAGTTTGGGGTATTTTGATGAGCCTCTGGTTGACTGGTTTTATAACTAATAAAAACCTTGGCTTTGTGCTAATTTTATATCATTTTCACCCAAATTAGACTTGATTGTTTTTAAGCAGTATTTTGAGTCCATAAAGTATTTTTAGGTTAATTTAGCTGATTTAGAGTTAAATAAAGTACTTATGCTAATTTCTGTTTTCAGGTTAATAAAAAGAAATAAATCTGGATCTTTCGCCCCGCGAGAAGGATGTTCGCCTCGCGAACCAGAAGGTGACTGTTCCAGAAATTGCCAACCATTCTGTCTCGCCCCGCGAAGACTTGACTCGCGTCGCGAGTAATCCAACCCTGAAGACCAAAAGTCAGCACGGTTTATGCATGTTAAAGGTCACGGCTGTGGCAGTTTGGAAATTGAAGAGTTTCGCCTCGCGAATGATAAGCTCGCCTCGCGAGAATACCAAAAGTTGAAGATTCGCCTCGCGAGACATAGTTCGCCTCGCGAATCCGCTGATTCCAGATTCTGTATATAAGTCAGTTTTAGACAGAACTGAGGGGGAGGAGGAAGCTGGCTAGTTTTAGTCAGAGTAGTAGTTAGGCAGTAGTAGTAGTTTTCAGTAGTTTATTTCTTTTCTTTTGTGTTTATTTCTGTAATGGAGAGCTAGTCTCCTTGGTTAATCTACTGGGATTGGTTTCCATTTCCATTTGAGGTTCTGTAATTCCTGTTTTCACTTGCTTTTCTCTTTTCAATGCTATGTTGTATGTTTCTGTTTGCTTAATTCAGGAGTGTATAGTGTTGTGTTGATTTGTTTCGGTGATGTTATGTTCCTATATATAATCGCGTTTGCTTAATTCGCGTGTGTTCATTTCGTGTTCGCTTAGTTCACGAAGGGCTTAACCCCGTTTGCTTAATTCGGGAATAGGGACATATATCTGTAGTAGTGGTTTCGCTTGTAAATTGTTACTACAACCAGGAGGGGATTAGAATCTGCTTAGGGCTTGGATTTACATGAACCGATGATAGTGAGAAACCGAGAACAGTAGGTTGATCGTTCTTTAGCTTATTTGGTAATTACTTTTTATTGCATTGTTTTTCTGTTCTGTTTTCTTTATTTAGCTTTCAATCTCAAAACCCCCAAATCTGACTTTTACTGATTTTCTGTTAATAACAACAACACCTAAGAGTCCTTGAGAGACGATACTCGAGTTGTCGCTTCCCTATCTACATTATTTTTGTAAACGCTCGTTCTTTTTGGCGCGTGGCGACAGCGCGACCACTTTGCTTGATGAATTTCAAGAATTCACCGACTTCTTCATCAGATACCTCCTTTTTATTATCACCCTCTTTGGTATCCTTTTCAGCCGGCGTTCCTTCCACCTTCTCCTTACCCTTGCGATCTTTTTCTTCATTTTCAGTTCCCTCCCTTTGCAATACCTCTGGAGTATAAATGCGTCCACTCCTAGTCATTCCACCGATTCCCAAAATGTTGGTAACCACAGTGGTCCCGTTGGGAGGACTTTGTTGAACCTGCCTATCATATTTCCATGGTATCGCTTTGGTGTCCTTGTAAGGGAAAGGACCTTGGACTCGGATGATGACTGGTGTTGGCCCACTCGAAACCGGCATAGGTTCCTTCTCAATATAGTGTATCACCACTGGCTTCGGGACAACTTGCTCAGGAACCGGTTGAGGATTAATCACAACAGTAAAAGGAGTTATCTTAACTGGAGTTGGGGAAATTGTAGATTCAGCAACCATGTTAATGCCACACTCATTCGATTCACAACCAATTAGAATAATCTTCATATCTATTAACTGTTGGACAACCTGCCGAAATTCTGCACAATCTTCAATTGAATGCCCCATATTCCCGTCGAAGTCGCACCTTATCTCTTCATCAAGAGTCTTCTCTTCAACAATTGAGGTTTGCACCAATCCATGTTTTTGCATATCCCTTAAAATAACTCTCATGGGAGTTCTGACATCAGCCACTTGACTCTTAAGAGTAGGTTCCATAAAGCTATCAACGGCATTGACTCCCGAACCCCCATGATTTGGCATAGGACCTTGTGCCCCATTCGGAGCATCTTTCTGAAAGCTTAACCACTTAGCATCAATAAGCTCTTGTACCTTAAATTTGAAAGCCATGCAGTTCTCAGTGGAATGACCTATTGCCCCCGCATGACACTCACATTTAGCATTTAGGTCAAACCACTTTGGATAAGGAGGCCCCAATGGTTTCATTGGGATAGGAGTCAACACAGACTTGCTTATAAGCTGATGCAGTAGCTCAGTGTAGGTCATGGGTATCGGATCGAAGTGTACTGGCTTTCTTTCCGAGTTATACGGTGGTCTTGTTTGGCTGGTGTTTGGGTTTGGACCTAGGGGTTGAACAATTTGAGGTGGCATGGTAGGGTGTGTTTGAGGTTGAGAGGGGTATTATGGCCGGTAAGGAGCCATCTGTTGAGGATTTGGAAATTGTGAGGTGGCAGCGATGTATGGCTGGTTGGCCTGGTGGTATGGACGTGGTTGGTAATACGGGGCGTAATGGGCTTGGAAGGTAGGTGTTCGGTTTGGTTTAAATTGGTTCGGTTTCTTTTGTTCGAAGGTTACTACATGTGCTTTTCCCTCCTTCTTTTTCACAAACCGGGCTCTCTTCGGGTCGTTCATTACTGAAGTCTCAGTGATCTTGCCATTCATCATTCCACTTTCAATTCTCTCACCGATGATGACCATGTCATAAAAGTTTGATGACACACTCCCAATCATCCTATCATAGAAGGGCGACTGGAGTGTATCAATGAACATTGCCACAATTTCTTTCTCGGTCAATGGAGGCTCTACTTGAGCAGCCAGTTCCCTCCATCGTTGTGCATACTCCTTGAAAGTCTCTGCGTCTCTATTTGCCATATTTTGGAGTTGTATCCTATCGGGAGCCATGTCAATATTGTACTTGTATTGCTTCAGGAATGCATCTGCTAGATCTTTGAAGGATCTGACGTGAGCCCATTCGAGATGCGTGTACCAATTTGAAGTTGCCCCAGTTAACCTGTCCTGGAAGAAGTGAATCAAGATCTTATCATCTTGATCTTATGATGCCATCTTCCTTACATACATGGTCAAATGGTTTTTGGGACAAGTGGTTCCCCGATATTTGTCAAAATCGGGTACCTTAAATTTTGGTGGAATTACAACATTTGGCACTGTTGACGAATCTGGGCAAGTATACCCAGTCGTGCAAGTAATACGGTGGTAAGACCGGTTTATCGTATCCACGGGGATTGGATGTCAACTACCAATTCACAAACTCAGCAACTATCTAGACTAAACTATTAATCAAGAGAAAGTAAAACAAACAAAAGAAAAGGAATAAAATCTTTTTGTCTTTTTGGGGACTTTTGACAAACACTTGGGGTGCAGAAAGGATATGTTGGGACTAGACTTCACCAAATCTCTAACTCATGCACTATCAGGACTAGATACCTCCCATTCATGCTTCAGATATTAAAATCAATCCACTAAATTACTCAAACCCCGATTCCTCGGATGGCAAGAGCCTAAATCCACTAATAGACCCTAATTCCTTAGGTGGCCTAGATTAATGAATTTGCATTAAGATTAGGGATCATGTGATTACTAATAAACCTAGTTCCATCCCTAGATACAAGGCTTACTAGGTGATTAAATTCAATTCCGGTTATGATACGAACGTCCCCATTGCATACCAAAACACAAATCAAGTCATGGGGGTGCTAGCCACAACAAGCATTAAGCACAGAAAAATAACCACTAATATGAAGACATGAACACAGAATAATCGGTCAAGATAAATACATAATCATCAATTTGGTTACATCTAATCCCAACAACAGGTATTTAACTATTCATAAACAGAGAAAACCAAACCAGAGAAATTGGAGAAGAGGAGAGAAGAGGCTCCATGTGAGCTTTCCTTCTTCTTCAAAGCAACCCCTCTTGGCTCCCTTCTAGGGTTGAAACCCTAGCCCAGCCATAGCCTCCAAGTGCCTCCAAATGCCTCCCTCTCGACCCTTTGTTCTGTCTGTTGCGCTCTTATTTATAGGTCTGCTGCGCGTCACGGCCGTGATGGCCATCACGGCCAGGCCGTGACGCGTTCTGGAGTGGGCGTACTTGCACAAAATGGAGTCTCGCGAGGCGAGCCCTATGTTCGCGACGCGAAACTTAATTTTCTGGTTGGTCACGCCGTGACGTCTGTCACGGGCAGGCCGTGACAGCTTCTGACTTTTGCCTTCTGCTCTGCTTGAGCATGGCCGTGATGGGCTCTGTTTGGTTCATATTCTTCACTTTTCAAGCTCTATTTCATCCAAGCTCCATCAAGGCTAATTTTGAGCATTTTTACATTAATTCCTGCAAAACAACACCAAGAAACCGCTTCACCCGTTCCAAGGGAAAATCTAATAAAAACCAAATAAAGAATGCCTAATCTATATGAAATATGCATGCAAAAGTGTACAGAAAATATCATGTAAAATCACACTATCAGGCACCAGGCAAAGCACTGAGGCATCCCGAAGACCATAACTATTTGCCCCTTCAATGGCCCGCGGTCTCTCCTCTAACACTTCCAACTTTTCTTTAGATTGGGAATTCCCTCCCGACTGATTGAATGGAGTTTCACAATACATATTCTGGGGAAAGGGGTATGGCATGTAGGAGGACCCAAAGTTTGGCATCATTTGAGTCCCCTAGGGTCCATAATGTAGGGTGTATTGTGGATTTTTTGGATTGGCAGAAAGTATCACTGTCGGGGTGTTACCAGATGTAGGGTTGACAGTTTGTGTTTGTGGCATTTCGACAGCATCGGTGGGGGTTTGTGTCTGAGTGATATGTTCAGAGTTTTGGATGCCATCTTGTGGGATGGGGGCCATTGGTGGAACAAATCCACGAGGTAAGCCGTATGGGGGATTGTTTGGGTCAAATGAAAGATGAGTTTGGTTGCTTGGATAAATAGTGAGAGGCATCATGACCCCTGGTTGGTTGAAGCTAGAGGTGTCAAAACAGGCTGGCCCAGCCCATTCGGGCCGGTCCGTTCGAGCTAAAGCAGTTTCGGGCTGGGCTGGGTTGGGCCAAAAATCAATTGGGCTGCTAATTTCCTAGCCCAGCCCAGCCCTGTGCGGGCTGCGGGTCAAACGGGCTGGCCCATGGGTCGATAACGTTTTTTTAATATTATTTTTATTATTTTTTAAAATTCGTTTTATTAACTAGAAAATTTCATTACCATTCCATTTATATGGTCATGATTTATGAATTAATATAGGAAATGTACTATAGTTATAATAAATATCCATCGTCATAAAAAAAATATAGATAATCCTTCCTAAATCAGGAAATCTACGGCTATTATCCCTCCAATAATCTAAAACATCTAAATCCTTGTGACCCACAAGTTTTGATTCTTCCAAGTAGAGGTCAAGTTCAGATTTTCCATTCAACAAAGTTTCTTTACTCTCTTCTGCTTCAAATTCCTATCAAATAATTACTAAAAGAATAAGACAAGTAATCAAAATTGAAATAGTTAAGATGGCATCAACGACATAAAGCAAGGGCATTAAGCAAAAGAGAGTTGAAAGATGAAAGAACCTATGAATAATTACATACAATAAATGAAAGATGAAAAAGTTTGTTGAAGTATAATAACTTACATCATAGTTTGCTGGTAATGTTGAAATACTTGTCCCATCTTTATAAGTTTGAGTGGAAATACTTGCATCCATCATAGAAGTATGAACTTCCACATTGTTGGCATAATGATTAAAAAATTCATACAAAACATTCTTCACAACACTCAACTTCCCATCAACCAAGAGCTTGTTGGAATAAAGTTTAGAGTAAGCATATTTAAGCATTCACAACTTCAACCTAGGATCAAGAACATATCCTAAAGCAAGAATTGTGCTACACTCATTCCAATACTTATCAAACTTTCCATCATTCTTAAAGCCATATAACTAATCACATAATCTTGACTTGATCTACTATTTTTCAATAGAACCTCAATCTTCCATATTTGCATGAAATACAAATTGGATGTAGGATATTTAAAACCAGAAAACATTTTGGTGATTTCGTAAAAAGGCTCTAAAAATTCATAAATCTTTTTTCCTCTTTCACAATCTTCATTTTAACTTTCAAAATGTTTATTTGTTTTTGGTATTTAATTTTTTTTTTGTAAAAAAATCTGAAGCATTTCGGGCTAGCGGGCCAGTCCAGCCCGTTTCGGGCTAGATAATGATGGGCCAACAGTTTTTCGGGCCGGGCAGGGCCAAAATTTAACCGGGCTCTGTTTTTTGTAACCCAACCCGTCATTTATATCAGGCTAAACGGGTTGGCCCGTCGGGCCGGGTCCATTTTGACAGCTCTAGTTGAAGCCTTGAATAGGAATCTGAGCAAGACCGGGTGGAATGAGAGGTGTGGCCGGATGTCCTTCATTCGAGGCTGGAGGGTTCTCCTGTGTTCTTTTTCTTCTGCATTGCTTGTAGGATCTCCATCATCTTAGTCATCTGATCCTTGATTTGACTGACTTCATCCCTGATCTCTTGGACTTCTTCTAGTTCGTCCTCCATGGCTCTTATATGTGACCGAGTGCAATAAGGGTGTCTTGGAGCAATTGTTCAGAAAAGCCACACACTGTTTTAATCGAAACAAAAATGAGAACAAAATGTTGGAAAAAATGCAAAAAGCTTTTATGAAAAACACCTTTGGAGTTTTTTTTTTTGAGTTAACACCTTATAACTGGCAAGAGATGGTCCCTCCATCCCACACAGGGAGCATTGTGCTCATAAAATGAAATGGAGTTGACAACAAATCTAGGGGAGAAACAACTCTCCACAATAGATGTTGTCTCAAACACACTAGCAATTGCCAACCTTAACAGGCAAGCATATTCTTCAATGGTGGGTGTAACGTCCATGTTTGGCAACTCGAAGCATCTGAGAT
The DNA here is from genome assembly GCA_030762895.1 of Sophora flavescens. Lineage (NCBI taxonomy): Eukaryota > Viridiplantae > Streptophyta > Magnoliopsida > Fabales > Fabaceae > Sophora > Sophora flavescens. Next base: position 55,845,654 of record CM061068.1, on the reverse strand, counting down.
GTGGGCTCCAATACCGACTTAGAGCACTCAAAGCAGTAGCTTGAACCGGTATGAAAATCAGGTCCAAGATCCCTCCATACCTCTTGACGAAGCTTTTTCGATGTTCTTGAGGCAAAGATTGGCTCAACTCTTTCAAATTCTCTAATGAGTTCAAAATCACCCTGGAGCTCTTGGTGGCAGGAGCATTGCTAGTGTGTCTGACTTTTTCCATCTCTTGTTATCATAGGTGTTATCTCTTACCCAATTATCTGTGCAAGGGAAATTTTATTTTATTAATAACATTTGGAAAGCAAAAAAAACTTATGCATGGGAGTGTACCAAGATGCATGAATGAATGACATATTGACGATGCATGACCTAAAATACTACTTGCACGAGTATACAATGAATAAGAATGAGTGTAACAGGATGCATGAATGAATGGCATGTTAAGGTGCATGTGGGATGCGTGCAGAAAATCGTTATGATGCATGAGATATAAATGTGATTATTCATGTTGCATAAAAAGATGGAATACGCTCCCTTTTGTCCTACATAGGTCATATCCTAAAGTTGGGACTTCTGAAGTCAAGACCCTAATTTGGTAGGCTGCTAATGGCATTTTTTGTGCATGACTTTCGGGACAGATCTAGACCCCTAAACATATGGTCCCCGGATAACCCTCATCTAAAATATAAGGATCCGAATCCATGAATCTCACCACAGGGACAAATAAGTCTCAATATGGTAGTCCATGTACCGGTAACAATCCGAGCGGGAGAATCAGTGACTGTCAGGGACGCAAAAACATCACAATAACATCACTGAAGCCCCTTCTAATCTTATAGCATTCCAAGACTCGGGTATAGAGCCCAAAGTGTGTGCAACATGTGATAGTGATGTGTGTGATGGGAGCGTACAAACCTTTACAAAAACCTCCTAAAACAAAACTACCCCAAACCTGCAAAAAGGAATAAACAACACCAATACAAAAGTTCTCTACCCTAAGGTTGCAAGAATATACAAAGACTTTTATAAGAACTTATAAAACTAAATACGAAGTAAATAAAACAAAGAAGGGTAAAACTAATATTTTCAAAGCTATTAAAAAAATGCACAACCAACTATGATAGGCCTGACTCTCAAAAATCCCCAGTGGAGTCGTCAGCTGTGGCGACCGTCTCGTCCGGACGTCGTGAAAAAAGAGATAAAAAAATAGAGGAGTCGCCACTAAAATTTTTATTGGGAAAATATTAGAAAAACCCAATTATTTAAAGGTAAACTGGTCTAAAAAAAAGAAAGAGATGAGTCCGGGAGTCGGTTACGAGTAGGGAAGGTGTTAGCACCCCACATCGCCCGTTTAAAAAACGGTACCTCAAGTTAATTGTGCAAGAACATTTTAATAACCTTTTAAATATTTATTTTACCCCAAAAATTATTTACAAGAAAGAATTATTTTTAATTTTTAATATTTTAAATTTTTATTAATTTTTATATTTTTAAATTTATTGTTTATAAAAACTAAATGAGGTTGAACATGGCACGTGATGAAGAGATAAGGTGTGACTTCGACGGGAATATGGGGCATTCAATTGAAGACTGTGCAGAATTTCGACAGGTTGTACAACAGTTAATAGATATGAAGATTATCCTAATTGGTTGTGAACCGAATGAGTGTGGCATTAACATGGTCGCTGAATCTACATTTTTCCCAACTCCAGTTAAGATAACTCCTTTTACTATTGTGATTAATCCTCAACCGGTTCCTGAGCAAGTCCCTCCGAAGCCAGTGGTGATACACTATACTGAGAAGGAACCTATGCCGGTTTCGAGTGGGCCAACACCAGTTGTCATCCGAGTCCCAAGTCCTTTCCCTTACAAGGACACCAAAATCGTACCATGGAGATATGATAGGCAGGTTCAACAAAGTCCTCCCAACAGGACCACTGTGATTACCAACATTTCGGGAATTGGTGGAATGCCTAGGAGTGGTCGCATTTATACTCCAGAGGTATTGCGAAAGGGGGGAACAGAAAAGGAAGAAAAAGATCGCAAGGGGAAGGAGAAGGCGGAAGGAAATCCGGATGAAAATGATACAAAAGGGGTGATAATAAAAAGGAGCTATCTGATGAAGAAGTCGGTGAATTCCTGAAGTTCATCAAGCAAAGCGAATACAGGGTGGTGGATCAATTGAATCGAACTCCAGCCCGGATATCTCTTTTGTCTTTGTTGATGAATTCTGAGCCACATAGGAGAGTACTGATGTAGGTGTTGAACCAAGCTCACGTCTCTCATGGCATCACAATTGACAAGCTCGATAACATCGTGGGTAACATCGTTGCTGATAATTATATCACTTTCACTGATGATGAAATTCCAGCTGAAGGAATAGGGCACAACAAGGTGTTACACATCTCTGTGAAGTGTCGAGATCATGTCATGGCTAGGATTCTCATTGATAATGGTTCTTCTTTGAATGTAATGCCAAAGTCAACACTGACAAAGTTGCCTTTCGATGGAACTCATATGAAGCCAAGCACAATGATTGTAAGAGCTTTCGATGGCACCCGAAGGGAAGTTATAGGATAAATTGAATTTCCCATTCTGATTGGCCCTTGCACCTTTGAAATACTCTTCCAAGTAATGGACATCACACCAACTTACAGTTGTCTCCTAGGACGACCATGGATCCATTCGTTTGGAGCTATACCTTCCACATTACACCAGAAAGTGAAGTTCATTGTCGATGTAAGTTGATAATTGTTTCTGGGGAGGAGGATATGTTAGTGAGTAAGCCATCAACAACCCCTTACATTGAATCTGCCGAAGAAGCTCTTGAGACCGCTTTCCAATCCCTTGAAATTGCCAATTCCACTTACGTTGGGGACGATGCTCCACTCTTGAAACCTCAGTCATCTGAAGCATCCATTATGATGGCTAGGGTTATGCTCGAAGGAGGATACCGACCTGGAAGCGGTTTGGGGAAGAATAGCCAAGGTGTCGCTGACATCCTCATGCTCACCGAGAACAAGGACAGGTTTGGGTTGGGATACAAACCCACCAAGGCGGACAAGATGAGGGTTATGGAAGAGAAAAAAAGGAAGAGGTTGGCTCGGCTGGAAAATCGTGAATACGAGGCTGAAAGGGTTCCCATCTGTGACATTCAACAGAGGTTCCGGAGTGTGGGGTTCGCATTACTGGACCAAGAAGCAGCTGTTGAAGATGATTATCCCGCCGATCATGGTGTCAATCTGGTGTATCCATGCTCTCCGGATACAGAGCTCAACAATTGGGAGGTGATCGAGTTCCCCATGACCATAGAGATTTTTTCAACATCTTTATGTTCTTATCTCTCTTTTTTTTACTTTCGCTTTTATTCATCGTTCCTCAACAATAAATGAAGTTTCCCGTTTTTAATTTTTATTCATTCATCTTTCCTTGATAACTATCAAAAGGCAGATCTAAAAGTGACTCTCTTGAAAATGACAGTGTTGGTAACTCAACATACAATTTTGACTATCATATTGATCATACTGACGAGGTTGTTGATGATGATGGGGAAGTCCCTCCTGAACTATTGAGGCTGGTAGAACAAGAAGCTAGGGAAATTCGGCCCCATGAAGAGCCGAGTGAACTAATCAATTTGGGAACCGAAGATGATAAAAAAGAGGTCAAGATCGGCCTTTCCCTGAAAGAAAAGGAGCGAAGTAGGTTGATCAAATTGTTGATGGATTATAAATATGTTTTCGCATGGTCTTACCAAGACATGCCAGGGTTAGACCCCAGTGTAGCAGAACACAAATTGCCATTAAAGCTGGAGTGTCCTCCAGTAAAGCAGAAGCTACGAAGGATGAAAGCAGAAATGTCTCTAAAGATCAAGGAGGAGGTCAAGAAACAACTGGATGCAGGTTTCCTAGAAGTTGTAAAGTACCCTCAATGGGTTGCTAACATCGTTCTTGTTCCCAAGAAAGATGGAAAGGTTCGAATGTGTGTTGACTATCGAGATTTGAACAGAGCTAGCCCAAAAGATGACTTTCCTATGCCTCATATTGATGTTCTTGTAGATAATACTGCTCAACATGTATTATTCTCTTTCATGGATGGATTCTCGGGATATAATCAGATCAAGATGGCACCTGAAGATATGGAGAAAACTACATTTGCCACTTTATGGGGAACCTTTTGCTACAAGGTTATGCCCTTTGGCTTGAAAATGATGGGGCAACATATCAGCGGGCTATGGTGGTTTTATTCCATGACATGATGCATGAGGAGACATAAGTTTATGTAGATGACATGATCGCCAAGTCCAGATCCGAAGATGACCATGTTGATAATCTGCAGAAACTTTTTGAGCGGTTAAGAAAATTTAAGCTCCGATTGAATCCAGCCAAATGCACTTTTGGAGTGAAATCAGGCAAGCTTCTGGGGTTCATTGTTAGTAAAAGAGGAATAAAGGTTGACCCTGAAAAGGTTCGAGCCATCATCGACATGCCAGCACCTCAAACGGAGAAGGAAGTTCGTGGGTTTTTAGGAAGATTGAACTACATTGCTCGGTTCATCTCCCAACTAACCGCGACATGTGAACCAATCTTTAAATTGCTGCGCAAAAATCAGGTTGTGACATGGAATGAAGATTGTCAAAAACCCTTTGAGAAGATCAAACAATACCTACAGGAGCCTCCGGTCTTGGTTCCCCCAGTGTCGGGAAGACCTCTCATCATGTATTTGACTGTGCTAGATGAATCGATGGGTTGCGTATTGGGGTAACACGATGAGTCAGGAAGGAAGGAACATGCCATCTATTATCTAAGTAAGAAATTCACTAGTTGTGAAGCCAACTACTCACTGCTAGAACGCACTTGTTGTGCCTTGGCTTGGGCGGCTCGCCGTTTGAGACGTTACATGTTGTGTTACACTACCTGGTTGGTGTCCAAAATGGATCCAATCAAGTATATCTTTGATAAGCCTGCTCTGACTGGAAGAATTGCTCGCTGGCAAGTCCTGCTATCAGAATATGACATTGTCTATGTCACCCAAAAATCAATAAAAGGGAGTGCTCTTGCAGAATATCTAGCCAATCAGCCAGTAGAATATTATGGATCGATGCAATGTGATTTCCCAGATGAAGATATAATGGCTTTGTTTGATCACGAGCAATCACCCAAAAAAGAAAAATGGACCTTGTTATTTGACGGAGGTTCTAATGCATTGGGACATGGAATTGGGGCAATACTAATCTCACCGGAAGATGATTATTTCCATGTCACTGCAAGACTTTTCTTTGATTGTACAAACAATATAGCCAAATATGAAGCTTGTGCGCTTGGGATCCTGGAAGCGATAGAATCAAAGGCAAGGATACTGGAGGTATATGGGGACTCTGCATTAGTCATCCACCAGCTAAGAGGGGAATGGGAAACCCGAGATGCCAAGTTAATCCCGTACCATGATTACATCAAAGGTTTGATTGAGCAGTTTGATGAAGTCACATTTCATCATATTCCCCGAGAAGATAACCAATTAGCTGACACGCTGTCACCTTGTCCTCGATGTTCAAAGTAAGTGACGAGAGGAACCTACCACTCATCAAAATGGAAATTCGTGATCATCCTGCATATTGTCAAGTGATAGAGGAAGAGTTTGATCAAAAACCGTGGTACCATGACATCAAATGCTTCATCCAAAGAAGGGAATACCCTCCGGGCACTTCGGAAAATGACAAAAGAACTCTAAGAAGACTTGCAATGGGTTTCTATTTAGATGGAGGTATTCTCTACAAAAAAATCATGACATGGTGTTATTGAGGTGGGTTGACGCAAAAGAAGCTAAACGGATAATTGAGGAGGTACATGAAGGATCTTTTGGAACACACGCGAGCGGTCATGCAATGGCCAGGAAAATCTTGAGGGCTGGCCAATACTGGTCGACAATGGAGGCTGATTGCTTTAATTATGCGAAGAAGTGCCATAAGTGTCAAATATATGCTGATAAGGTTCATGCGCCGCCAGCTCCCTTGAACGTCATGTCGGCACCCTGGCCGTTCTCAATGTGGGTAATGGATGTGATCGGGTCAATCGAACCAAAAGACTCAAATGGGCATCGCTTCATTCTTGTTGCCATTAATTATTTCACAAAGTGGGTTGAGGCTGCATCATATGCCAATGTGACCAGGAATGTCGTGATCAAATTTGTAAAAGGAGAATTAATTTGTCGTTATGGGTTGCCGAGTGAGATTATCACTGATAATGCGACCAAGTTGAACAACAAGATGATGAAAGAGATGTGCGAAAACTTCAAGATAAAGCATCACAATTCCTCCCCGTACCGCCCAAAGATGAATGGGCAGTTGAGGCCGCTAATAAAAATATCAAGAAGATTGTCCAAAAGATGGTAGTGATATATAAAGATTGGCACGAGATGTTACCTTTTGCTTTGTACGGCTACCGTACCTCTATTCGCACCTCGACAGGGGCAACTCCGTATTCTTTAGTTTATGGGATGGAAGCAACACTCCCGATCGAAGTAGAGATCCCATCGTTAAGAGTATTAAGAGAGGAAGAATTGGAAGAAGCTGAGTGGGACCAAGATCGACTCGACCAATTGAACCTTATTGAAGAGAAGAGATTAGTAGCACGGTGTCACGGTCAATTGTACCAGAAAAGGTTGATGAGAGCTTACGAGAAAAAAGTACGCCCCCGGCAGTTTCGAAAGGGTGATCTAGTGCTCAAAAAGATCCTACCAATCCAAAAGGATCATCGTGGGAAGTGGACCCCGAACTACAAAGGAACTTACGTTGTGAAAAAGGCCTTCTCAGGAGGATCTTTAATTCTCACCAGGATGGATGGGGAAGATCTTCCACTCCCTGTAAACTCAGATGTAGTAAAAAAATACTATGCTTGAACACACTTCCCAAGAAGAAGAAGAAAAAAAGAAAAAAGGTGAAAATGAGAAAAGAAAAGCTCACTAGGCTGAAAATATGAAAAGACGGTCTAGGCAAAAGTTAGAGCAACCCGTTAGGCTGAAAACCTGAAAAGGCGATCTAGGAAAAAGTTAGGGTTCAAAAAACATAACAATGGAAGTTTCGTCCAGACCGATGAACTGGGGTAATTAGTGGGATGCATGAAGACTGGGGCAAATAGCATTCTCAGATGTTGATTAGTAAGCAGTCGAGATAGTATGAGGGATACTAACACTAGTCATGGAAAGAGATGTCACTTGAGGAGATGTGTTTCCACTCCACGACCTTTTTGCAATTCCATACTCCATTGTAATATATGCTTTGTATACTTTTTCAGACCAAATATAATGACATTGACTCCCAATTCTATTTCTCTTAACTTTTGTCAATTGTGTGTGTGTATTCATCATGATAAGTATATACTGAAATGTGAAACATATTGATGTCTTCAAAATCATTTAGAATTTTTTTGGAAGTCTCAAAAGGCCGTAAAGGACAAGATGGTCTCCCAACAAAGGGTACTGTGGTCTACTAACAGGAGGCATTGGGACAATCATCGCAAAGGAAGCATTCCATTGCAAAAGTGCTCAACCCTTTGTCTCCACAAAGACATGACTCGTTTTAGTTCATCTCAAAGCTTGTTTGTGATCAACACTTTAAGGGGTCAAGGGTGATAATAAAAAACCACCTAAGCGATGAAAGAAATTTAAAAAATAGTAATGTGTTACGAGCTTTCCTTGTGTTGCATTGAAATCATTTGAGGTTTTTCATCAAGCATATAGGACATTTCTGGCATCATGCATTGCAATTGTTTATCTCTCGTGAGCACAAAACCCAGTAAACTGCACAGACATCGTAGGTTTTTACCTTTCCTTTAAAGCTTCGGCGGATAACTGACTCCGCAAGCTTTTAACAATTGATTTCAAGATTCAGCGGATAATCGACTCCGCAAGCTTTCTATCTTTTCTATCAAGCTTCAGTGGATGACCGACTCCACAAGCTTTTTACCTTTTCTGTTAAGTTTCAGTGGATAACCGACTCCACAAGCTTTTTACCTTTTGTCAAGCTTCAGTGGATAAGCGACTCCTCAAGCTTTTAATCCTTTCACTTTCAAGCTTCAGCGGACAACCGACTCTGTAAGCTTTTAACATTTCATTTCAAGCTTCAGCGGATAACCGACTCCACGTGCTTTTTATTTTCTGTCAAGCTTCAATGGATAACCGACTCCGCAAGCTTTTAATCCTTTTGATTTCAAGCTTCAGCGGATAATCGACTCTGCAAGCTTTCTATCTTTTCTGTCAAGCTTCAGTGGATAACCGACTCCACAAGCTTTTTACCTTTTCTGTCAAGTTTCAGTGGATAACCGACTCCACAAGCTTTTTTACCTTTCTTTTCAAGCTTCGGCAGATAACCGACTCTGCAAGTTTTCTATATTTGGCAAGCTTCAGCGGACAAGCGACTCCGCAAGCTTTTTATCTTTTTGTTCGAGCTTCTGACGGGCAATCCACCCCGTGAGCTCACTTTTATCTTGATGTTCGAGCTTCTGATGGGCAATCCACCCCATAAGCTATTTTATCTTTCTGTTCGGGATTCTAACTGGCAATCTACCCCGTAAGCTCTTTATCATTGTTTTAAGCTTAGCAGGCAGTCCACCCTGCAAGCTTTTCATGCGTAGACCATAGTGGGCAATCCAACCCACTGGATCTTCATAGGAAAATTTCTTTGTAGTCACGAGTCATTTTGCTTGCTAGTGTACCCAGAACAAAATTTGAGTTCATGTCTTTACTCGTTTCTTATAACGATAATAGGGTAACTACGGTTATACCTATTATCTAATAAGAAACAAGTAAAGAGGGGCAGCTGTGAATACCTAATTTTGTCCGGGTATTTTCTCTTTTTAATTAATATTTTTGAAAACAAAAGAGAGATATAAAATTGTAAAATATATATATATATATCTTTGTTATGTTCTTGGCCCAATTTTCTTTTTATTGTTACAAGTGTTGAGCCTATAGTCCAAACTCAAATATATATATATATATATATATATATAAAGAATGCTTAAAATAAAAATAAAAATTATGTTCTGCTCCCACGCTTGTACCCCTCTTTGTCATCTTCTTCTTTTTCAAAGAAAAGGAGGGATAATGGTACACTCTTCCTGGCCTCTCTGCACCATTGCTGCACCTGCAAGATGGTGGTAGACAAGACTGATTTGCTCCCCACTACTTGTACCCACACCAGTTGGCTGTTGACACGAAATCTAGGCAAGTATACCTAGTCGTACAAGTAATACGGTGATGAGACCGATATCGTTCCCACGAGGACTGTGACAAGTACTAGCACGTAACAAATCAACTACTATCTAAGCGGATATTTAACAATTAAGATAAACAAAAGAAAAGGAAAAAGTTCTTTTGGGATTTTTGTCAACCACTTGGAATACAGAAAAAGAGACTCTTCAAATATGAAAGATGTTGGGACTAGACTTCACTAAACCTTAGTCTCATGCAACACCAAGACCACCAATCCATTTTATGCTTCAATTATTAAAATCAACCCACAAGATTACTCAAGCCCTAATTCCTTAGATGACAAGAGCCTAAATCCCCTAATTAAACCCTGATTCCTTAGGTGACCTAATTAGTGAATTAGCATTAAGAGTAAGGATTACACGATTACTAATAAACCAAAATCCATTCCTAGATGCAAGGTTTACTAGGTGATTAATTCCAGATCAAGAATTGATAAGAACCTCCCCATTGCAAATCAAATCTCAAAATCAATTCATGGATGATCAGACCACAAAAAGCATTAAGCAAAGGAATTAAACACTAATAGAGAAACATAAACACAGATTAATTAATCAAGGCAAATACATGAGGTTCAGTTTAGCTACATCTAATCCCAACAAAAAGGGATTTAGATACTCATAGTGATAGATAAAGCAAAAACCAGAGAAATAGAAACAAGGGAGAGAAGAAACTCTATGGAAGCTTTCCACTGCCGTCACCGCAGCCCTTGGTTCCAGAGAGAACACGCCCTTTTTGTATCCCAAGAGTCTCCCTAGGGTAAAAGTGCTCCTAGGTTAAAAGTCCTTCCAGAGAAGATCCCTTTTCTATTTTGCCCAAATTCCTATTTATAGATTAGGCGCGTGTCACGGCCGTGATGGCCATCATGGCCAGGCCGTGACCGATTCTGGCATGGGCACGCTTTCAAATTTTGGTTTGTCATGGCCGTGACACTCATCACGGGTAGGCCGTGATCGCTTCTGCCTCCACCAATTGGTTTGTCACGACCGTGATGGGCATCACGGCTAAGCCGTGATAGCTTCTGACTTTTGCCTTCTTTCTTCTTCAGTTTTGCTCGATCATGGCCGTGATGGTCATCACGGCTAGGCCGTGATGGGCTCTGTTCGGCTCATTTTCTTCACCTTTCAAGCTCTATCTTCATCCAAGCTCCATATGGTCAATCTTGAGCATTTTACCCTTAATTCCTGAAACACAACACCACGAAACCGCCTTACCCGTTCCAAGACAAAAACTAACAAAAATCAAATAAAAATTGCCTAAACTATATGAAAATGCATGCAAAAATGTACATGAAATATGATGTGAAATCACACCATCAAATCACCCCAAGCTTGTTCATTTGCTTGTCCTCAAGCAATCACTAAGGCCAGAAGATATAAATAATCAGAACATGGATAGTGAACCAAGAACCCGAGTAACTAATTCAAGTAATAGGCATTTCAAATAATTCAGTAAGAGGCAATCAATTCTAAGTCCAATTAGAATCTTAGGTTCCTAGACTCATATTCTCACTGATTTGAGCACTCTTTCTCACCTCACTCAAGTGTTTAAGGATGTATGACAATTCGCTCGATTTCCTCAAGGAATGAATTCTACCATAAGCTTGACTATTAACCAAATCTCTACTTTATTGATGAAAACACCTAAGAATCAAGAGGTCTTTTACTTTGGTTGTAACGGGGCCATGGGATTAATCGTTGGGTGGGGAAATCAAGAAAAGGAATTTTCAAGAAGGCTAAACAAAATATCAAGCATTGCAAAGCATGACACCTTCTAAAATACCTTTTTGGGTTTTGATTCATTTTTCCACCCTTCTTTCTTTCTTTCTTTTTATTTTATTTCTCACTTCCTTTTGTCATCCCCTTCTCTTTTTCTTTTTTTTGATTTGGAGAAGGGGAGATTTTCAATTCAAGAGAAATATTTTTCTAACTTTCTCATCCCATACTTTTTTCCAAACTACCTTTTTGCCCTTTTTGTAATACTTTAAAAGGTGCCATACCAAGAATCATTCATCAAAATATTTCAAGGTACCAAGAAAAGTATTTTATTTTTTTCAGGCTCAAAATTGGGCAACTAAGGGGTAGCATTTAGTCATTCAAAGCTCAGAAGACCGTAAAATACCTAGTGCCTCAATCATTTTCAAAAGTGTTTTCAAAAATTTTTAAGCATCAAAACGGTTTCAAGTCAAGTTCTAGAGAATACCATCCAAGAGGAATAAAACACTCTATCACAAAGAATGGGGTAGATTTAATGAGTACCCCTTTTTGGCTCAAGAATCTCACATTTAATAGTTCAAAAATCAGTGAGAAACACAAATCTACGAAACCACATGCTAATTATCAACTATCAAACATCATCTCAAGCATTTTGTTATTTGTAGCCTTATCACAAGAATAAAAAAATTGGGTTCAACAATTCACCATCTCAATTTAATTGGCACTAAGTTCTCACAATTGGATGCATAATCTAAGCAAGGGGCAATCGAATCATGTGATCATGCAAAGCTATGCCTATGTGAATGCAACATACAAAATGCAAAAGTATGCAAAAGTACCCCTACCCCAAGCTTAAAAACTTACATTGTCCCCAATGTAAATAATCAAGTCGGAGAGAGGAGAAAAATGGAACAACTCACCGAGGCGGTAGCGGGTGCTGGCTCAAATGCCTAGACAGAGGGATTGCATGAAAAATGTGTCACGGCCGTGACAGGCTGTGATCAATTCTGGTCCATAGTAGCTGACCTGTCACGGCCGTGATCTCCATCATGGCTAGGCCGTGATGCTCTCTGATCTTCAGGGTCCTCTCATCACGCCCGTGATGGGTATCACGGCTGGGCCGTGATCCTTTCTGATCTTCTCATTAAGCTCATCACGGCCGTGACTAGTGTCATGGCCTGGGCGTGATGGCTGCTGACTTTGTTTTTCCTTGCCCTTCTTGCTCTCCTTCCTTCTTGCCCGGAAAACACTTGACAAATCTATTAATCTATGATCTTGTTACCCTTGATCTTCTCAAATTATTCAAGAGTTGAAATAAAAAACAAATGGAAAAGGAAAAGAAAACTTGGGTTGCCTCCCAATAAGCGCTTCTTTAACGTCTTAAGCTTGACAGGCTTAGGATCCTCCTCCTGGATCCCATGGCTTGTGGAGTGGCGATTGCAGAAGCAATATGACTTTATCCACAATTCCTCCTGTCAAGTGTGTGAAAACTCCATTGACCTCTTTGACTACAATAATGAACTCACTTCCTCTCGGGTTAAATGGTATTTTCACCAGGAAATTTAACAAACAAGTGGAAGGGACTAACTTTGCAGTGTCCACACATGCATGTAAGCCAACATATTTATCTAATGCAGCAATTTTAGATTTCTCAGCAAGCATGGTGGGGTGACTGTTTTCCAATTGACTTGCCTCCTCACTTGTTCTTTCCCAAGGATTTGTGGAAGGTAATTCCTCTTCTTGTGGCTCGTCTATCACCACCACTTCATCTTCATTTTGATCCATCCCAGCAACCATATTTTGCTCAAATTTTGCTTCACATGGCTCTTCAGGAATCACTTGTAAACATGGTGGTGGTGGTGGTAAATACGAACAAAAGGTTTCCCATTCCTCCTTGGAGACTCTAAATACAAGCTTGCCCGTCATACAATCAACTTGTGCTGGAATATCGTGATCTCCCAAATCTAAGTCGTCTCCCAAACACAAGTTGGTCTCCAAAATATGACTTGAAGCTTCCTCATCAGATGGATAAGTTGTCCATGAATTTCATCCACCTTGCACAACCAAAACTCAAAAGAAAAGATCACATATATACAAAAAAATAAAAATAAAGAGAAACAGATAATGAAACAGAAAAAAAAAAAAAACAAAATTGTGCTTAAATTAGTAGTCGAAATGGGTATGCTAATATTGAAACACAGTCCCCGGCAACGGCGCCAAAAACTCGTTGACATGAAATCTAGGCAAGTATACCTAGTCGTACAAGTAATACGGTGATGAGACCGATATCGTTCCCACGAGGACTGTGACAAGTACTAGCACGTAACAAATCAACTACTATCTAAGCGGATATTTAACAATTAAGATAAACAAAAGAAAAGGAAAAAGTTCTTTTGGGATTTTTGTCAAACACTTGGAATACAGAAAAAGAGACTCTTCAAATATGAAAGATGTTGGGACTAGACTTCACTAAACCTTAGTCTCATGCAATACCAAGACCACCAATCCAGTTTATGCTTCAATTATTAAAATCAACCCACAAGATTACTCAAGCCCTAATTCCTTAAATGACAAGAGCCTAAATCCCCTAATTAAACCCTAATTAGTGAATTTGCATTAAGAGTAAGGATTACACGATTACTAATAAACCAAAATCCATTCCTAGATGCAAGGTTTACTAGGTGATTAATTCTAGATCAAGAATTGATAAGAATGTCCCCATTGCAAATCAAATCTCAAAATCAATTCATGGATGATCAGACCACAAAAAGCATTAAGCAAAGGAATCAAATACTAATAGAGAAACATAAAAACGGATTAATTAATCAAGGCAAATACATGAGGTTCAGTTTAGCTACATCTAATCCCAACAAAAAGGGATTTAGCTACTCATAGTGATAGAGAAAGCCAAAACCAGAGAAATAGAAACAGGGAGAGAAGAAACTCTATGGAAGCTTTCCACTGCCGTCACCGCAGCCCTTGGTTCCAAAGAGAACACGCCCTTTTTGCATCCCAGGAGTCTCCCTAGGGTAAAAGTGCTCCTAGGTTGAAAGTCCCTCCAGAGAAGATCCCTTTTCTGTTATGCCCAGATGCCTATTTATAGATTAGGCGCGTGTCACGGCCGTGATGGCCATCACGGCCAGGCCGTGACGGATTCTGGCATGGGCGCGCTTTCAAATTTTGGTTTGTCACGGCCGTGACACTCATCACGGCTAGGCAGTGATCGCTTCTGCCTCCACCAATTGGTCTGTCACGACCGTGATGGGCATCATGGCTAGGCCGTGACAGCTTCTGACTTTTGCCTTCTTTCTTCTTCAGTTTTGCTCGATCATGGCCGTGATGGTCATCACGGCTAGGCCGTGATGGGCTCTGTTTGGCTCATTTTCTTCACCTTTCAAGCTCTATCTTCATCCAAGCTCCATCATGGTCAATCTTGAGCATTTTACCCTTAATTCCTGCAAAACAACACCACGAAACCGCCTTACCCGTTCCAAGACAAAAACTAACAAAAATAAAATAAAAATTGCCTAAACTATATGAAAATGCATGCAAAAATGTACATGAAATATGATGTGAAATCACACTATCACTGGCCTAACAAGAAGATTTGTCATCTTATTCCTTTTTTATGCTATAAATTAGGCATTCAACAGTGACCAAAGGGGGGAAGGGGGATCAGCAGAAACAAAAAATAGGAAAATATCCTTATAGCTCTTTCCCCTATTCTTCTCCTTGTTTCACTCCATCTTCATCAAGCTCCTTTTCCTTATACAAACCGGAAACAAAGGAAAACAACAAAACCAGAAACAAACCAGAATACAAAAATGGTAGGAATGCAGCTTTCAGGAAGGAGAACCGTCCCCTGCTTCTCCTTAGCCACCGTCGCCTCTCCGCCGCGAGCAACCGTACGCCCAGCAAGCCACCGCTGATCTCAAACAGATCCTCCGTCGCGGCAGCTTCATCACCCAAATGCGCAACCTCTGCCACCGTCCAGCCACACCAAGACCGCACCGAGCCTACCAGCGGTCCTCCCACCTCGCCGCCTGCTCCTGTCTTCTCCGTCACTATGTCATCCGCTCCAGTCACAAACCGCCGACCCTGGTGCGCCACCTCCACTCCATTCCCTCAACGACAACGCCCAGAACCGCCGCAACCAACTCGATCCGTTGTGTTCTGGTCTGTCATCGCAGCGTCTCACCGCCTCTGTCGCCGTTCAACGTGTTGCACAACCCCAATCTCTTCTGCTTCGTGAGTTACGAATGGACCATAATGGTTCTGCTATTTTTTAACATTTCCTGTTTACTTTTATTTTATTTTTTTTCTTTTGTTTTTGTTTTTGTTATTGTGGGCTAAACTTGGGTCAACTTTGGTCAATGGGCTATAGATAATCTTTGAGTTTGAGTATATGATTTCTACTAAAAAAAAAGAAAAAAAAGAAAAAAGAAATAGAAAGTCTTTAAAAAATATATATTTTCAATCATTGCTTTAAATAAAGATTCTACTAAAAATATTTCGAGATGAAAATCTCTTTTTTAATTCACGCAACAATCTACACATTGATGTATGATTTTCCATCCTCAAGTATTGTAAGAATTGTAAGGGTTTATTGTATAGTTTGGCTATCTTTAACCCTGTGCAAAAGTGAAATCCATTGTGTTAAAAAAATAATAAAATGTTTTCAATTTACTCTTTTTACAAGATTTTATCAAAATTTATAAGATGGAAAAAATCTCTTTTTTAATTCACGCAACAATCTACGACGTTGATGTATGATTTTTCATCCTCAAGTGGCGTATGAATTGCAAGGGTTTATCGTATAGCATCGTTATCGTAGACTCTGTGTAAGAGTGAATTTATTCTGAAATAAAATCTTTTTAAAATAAAATAAATAAATAAAATCTTTATCAAAATATAAAATCAATAAACCAATCAGACTTTTTTCCAAAAGAACTACGTGGCTTTGAGTTTCTCACCGCACCCGGGAATACGTAAGAGCAAGATAAATCATCTTGACAAGCCAAAACTAAATTTTCCTTTTTTGTGTCTCTTTTTATGTTAAAATAATTAATCAAAATAATTAAACTTTTTCTATTTTTAGGGATGCTCTATGGACACGGTGTCATGTTCAGTCCCTTAGATTTGAGGTTGCCCCGTGGGCTCATGTGCCATGTTCAACCTCATTTAGTTTTTATAAACAATAAATTTAAAAACGTAAAAATTAATAAAAATTTAAAATATTAAAAATTAAAAAATAATTCTTTCTTGTAAATAATTTTTGGGGTAAAATAAATATATAAAAGGTTATTAAAATGTTTTTGCACAATTAACTTGAGGTACCGATTTTTTAAACGGGCGACGTAGGGTGTTAACACCTTCCTTACTCATAACCGACTCCCGAACTCAAATATATCTCCTTTTTAGACCAGTTTACCTTTAAATAATTGGGTTTTCTAAGATTTTCCCAATAAAAATTTTAGTGGCGACTCATCTGTTTTTACCTTCTTTTTCGCGGCGCCCGGACGGGACGGTCGCGACAGCTGGCGACTCCACTGGGGACACCAAGAGTCAGGCCTATCGTAGTTGGTTGGGCAATTTTTTTTTAAAACAACTTTGAAAATATTTGTTTTACCCTTTTTGTTTTATTTCTTTTTTAATGCTTTCATAACTGTTTTTGTATATTCTTGCAACCATAGGGTAGAGAACTCTTGTATTGGTGTTGTGTTGTTCCTTTTTTTGCAGGTTTGGGGTAGTTTTGTTTTAGTAGAGAACTCTAGTTTAGTTTTCCGGCCTTTCTAAGGTTTAAGATTTCACTTCCATATTGATAATGCTAATATAAAATTACAATTACAATGGCTCGTAGAATTATTGCAAATGAAATTTACAATATATTTATCCTACTTGTTGATATATATATTATAATTAATAATTAAAATGTCAATGAAATCTAGTTAAAGAATGTATATGACCCATTTTGGTAATTGCACACCCAAAAGCAATTTTGATCTAAACTGTCCAAACAACAATAATTTATGAAAATCACTTTTCCATGAGGTCGTCCAAACATAAATCAATTCATTGTCAACTCACTTTTAACCAAAAATCAATTCTACAAAATCAATCCCTCCCAGAATCACGTTTGTCAAAAGCTAATCCAAACACACGTGACTTTTAATAACAATAAGGAAGACATTTCCATTTTGAGTGCAATTATCTCATATTGTAGGCATCTTTTTAATTTAC
Organism: Sophora flavescens; assembly: GCA_030762895.1. Classification (NCBI taxonomy): domain Eukaryota; kingdom Viridiplantae; phylum Streptophyta; class Magnoliopsida; order Fabales; family Fabaceae; genus Sophora; species Sophora flavescens. The sequence continues at coordinate 55,828,447 of CM061068.1, read as the reverse complement.
ATCACTAAAACTCTTCTATAGAGTTTAAAGGAAGGCTAATTTAATTGCTCACACATTAGTTAGGATGATCATATGTATCCGTAGTCCTCAGTCTTTTGATAAAATTCAGGTTTGTATCCAGACTTTGATTACAAAAAAAATATCATAACCTCATTTCATTCAAAAAAACAAAAAAATCATATATCATATATTATTAAATATATTTCACTCTTATAATAACACTTTTTCCAACACACTTCTTTTAGTTTGATTGAGATTCATGTCGATTCTACTAAATTCGAGTGGAATCTACATAAATTAATGAGACTTATTTTTAAAATAACGGGATCTATATGAATTTCAATAAAAAAGGATGTATTGAAAAAAAAAAAAAAAACACGTGAGAGAGTGTGTTACTCCTCCTAAATTAGCCTCTTACTTTTTCTTTTTCTCCCCCATGAATTTTTTTTTTCCAATGGCTTTTGACAGACATAGAGACAATTTCGCCGTGATGAATCACGATTGTATAAAAGGTTAAGCAGAAGCTGGCATCAACAACAGCACATTCTAGACACTCAGATCGTGAAACTCGCAGTGCCAGTGACAATGGCGACTTTGAAGGTTCCTGCTCATGTTCCTTCTCCCGAAGAAGACAGTGAACAATTGCGAAAGGCTTTTCAAGGTTACATTCATTGATCCATTTCTTTTTTTCATTTCATTGTAACTACTCATTTTGATTTTGTTGCTAGATCATCGATCTGTTCATATTTTCCTGATCTATCTCATCTGGAATTTTTTGTGTTCATGATCTGATTCTGAGCTCAAGTTTTACTTAAATCATGGATATTAATCTGTTGTAGCGATTCTGATCAAGCTTCACTTGCGCATTACAGTAATGTGATCTGTTTTTGGTTCATGCAATAATGGTAGTGTTAGTTATTTCTGAATGATGAATGATCACGATCATTGAGATAATGAGATTTGGTTTCAACTTTCTTTTTTTAATTTCATTCTTAGTGATTTTTTTTTATCAACTCTTTTTTTTTTCTTTTTGTTTGAAGTCAACCGTTTCATGCACATGTAATGCAGCAACAAGCTACCTGTGTAATCGATAGGACAATTTACTCTTTATTTATTTTTTGGTAACATAAAGACAATTTATTTTTGTGTACCCGATCTTTAGGAAATGTTGTCTCGTCAAAAATGTTGTGCTTTAGAGAAAATAAATATGTGAAATTGAAAAACCGGATTATTAAGCGGTGCTCAAAAAAGGGGATTTACGTTCTTCCTTAGTTTTATCATGACATGGGGCTTTCTTATCCTTTCATTGTACAAAGTTGTCACTGTGTAATATTTTTGCAGGATGGGGAACGAATGAAGGATTGATCATATCAATCCTGGGTCATAGAAACGCAGCTCAGCGTAAGTTGATTCGTGCAACTTATGCTGCAACACATGGAGAAGATCTTCTTAAAGAACTAGACAAAGAACTCTCAAGTGACTTTGAGGTCGGTTTAAATCTTCCGATATCTGGCTTTTATATGTGAATCTCAATTCAACACCCATTTCATTTTCATTTTCACTATTGTTATGTTTTGAATGATTAAAAATTGGAAATTATTTGATTTGATCACTTCTTGAGTCTTGACTCTTGACTTTTCAATTTTATAGTACACACTGCATAGTTTGATTAGTTTCAGTGTTCTATATGGATAACCCTGACTCCTTACAGACACGTGCAGTTATGGTTTATGAAGTTATTTTTCCTGTCTAATGTATGATGATTTGAATGTTACAGCGGGCTGTGTTGTTGTGGACGTTGGATCCTGCTGAGCGTGATGCCTTTTTAGCTAATGAAGCCACTAAGAGGTTAACTTCAAACAATTGGGTTATTATGGAAATTGCTTCCACCAGATCTTCACTCGACCTGTTTAAGGCGAAACAAGCATATCAAGCCCGTTTTAAAAGGTCTCTTGAGGAAGACGTTGCCTATCATACTTCTGGAGACTTCCGCAAGGTAAAACCTCAAACTTCTAATGTACAGAACCTTTATTTAGGAGAAGTGGAGCCCAGGTTTATGTCAAAAGAACAAATGTTTTCCAGAAATATGTGCATATATTAACAGGGTGAATAAATACTTTCAAGTCAAATGATAGATTTATAAGTTAACCATCATGCTACTTTTTATTTTGCATTAACTTATTACACTATGTATAAACTTAACACTATTCAATATATATATATATATATATATATATGTTTTCTATATTTTACCTGATGAAACTTTATTTATGATACTTCAATTACAGCTTTTGGTTCCTCTTGTGGGCATATTCCGTTACGAGGGAGATGAGGTGAACATGACATTGGCAAAATCTGAGGCTAAATTGCTTCATGAAAAGATTGCAGAGAAAGCCTACAATCATGAGGAGCTGATCAGGATTGTAACAACAAGGAGTAAAGCACAGTTAAACGCAACACTGAATCACTACAACAATGAGTTTGGGAATGCCGTAGACAAGGTATAAATAAATGTTTTGGTCATTTATGAGCACTTCTTTCTTGTACTAAATCACTACAATACTCTTATTTCTCTGTTTTGAACTTGACATCTGCATTTTCTTTGAGTACCTAATTAAGAAGCAGATATGAAGAGTGCAAATTTGCTTTGGCAACTATCCTACTAAACAGGCACATATAATCTAATGCCAAATTTTTGTTGTCAACAATGATTGATTACTGCTCACTTCAAGAAACATGACTTCTTTTCATCTTTTCAGTGACGATCATGTTGTAGATGAATCAATTACTAGTTACTACATTTCAGGGATTCTATTCCAGTTTTTTTTTTTTCGTTTAATTTTAACCCAAAAAAAAAAAGATAAAAAAGGCAAGATAGACTTTGTCATTGAGCGATTATTATAGGATTAGTCAGTGATTGTAGTCAAACTGATTATGGGCTTCTGGCTGCAGGATCTGGAAACTGATGCAGATGATGAATACCTGAAATTATTGAGGGCAACAATTCAGTGCTTGACCTACCCTGAGAAGTATTTTCAGGAAGTTTTAAGGCTGGCTATAAACAAGCTGGGAACTGATGAATGGGCTCTTACTAGAGTGGTGACAACCAGAGCTGAGGTTGATCTGCAGCGAATTGCAGAGGAATACCAAAGAAGAAATAGCATTCCTCTGGACCGTGCAATAGCCAACGAAACTTCTGGTGACTACAAGAGCATGCTACTTGCTCTTGTTGGACACGATGATTAAGAGTTCTTGCTCTGTTCAGCTGTCAAGGACTCGTGTGATGGCTGGTTAGGCTATCTGCTTTTCCTTTTATAATCAGTGTGATTTCTGCTGTTGATCTCTGGCGGTGGACACTGCTGCTTGTGATGTGTATGAACTATCCTCAGTACTCTGTTTTGAATCTGTTTAGAGATTCAAAACATGGAGCTTAACCTATTTAAATAAAATATTTGCGTCCCTTTTTACCAATGTCAAGTATCAATTATCCTGAAGCCAACCTATCCCAATTCACAAAAATCCGGCCTATAGGCATGATCGGTGGACAAAGCATAAACTAACTATATAGTAATCGATTTCTCGACAATATTTTTCATCCCAATTACAGTAAATAATTTCTTATTTCAAAAAACGAGAAAGCCTTGAAAATTTTCTTAATCCAGTATATGATTGTGTATATCAAAATAGATAACCATTCGGACCCATTATGGTAACACAAATTATTAATATTGCGTCGGGGATTATGCCATGAATATATAATGCTGATAATCCAACACACTGATCCTTCCAGTCAAATAACGCATACAATAAATGGGACGATTTTAAACAATAGAATTTGAAGTTTAGACTTTAAACCAAGGAAATGCTGCTTCCTCCACCAGGGGGTCTCCGGGCACCTAGTATAGAGTCCCTGTTTTCTGCCTTTCCATCAGCGAATATGTCACTCCCAGTGATTTCTCTTAGTTTAGCCCTGCTCATAGGCTTTTCTGCTGATCCTGGAGGAACATCTACATTGAAAATATTACTGCCTGTCAACCCTGCAAACCTTTGGTCATGTGTTTTCTTTGGTGTCTTAACTGATTCTTCACCAGATAAAATATTACTTTGGCCACCAGCAGGCTACAAAAATAAGAAAAGCAAGGTAAAAAAGATTATGCCATCATTGTAAAACTAAGACAAACACATCTATTGTTTCAACAACAACAACAACAAAAAATCCTAGAAGAAAACTCGAAAAGAATGTAAAGTGTAAAAAAAAGGAACTTAATAATATGGAAACTTGAGAAGCATTAGACAAACTGATGGACCTCTTTGATGAAATGTATGTGGTTTACGGTTCTAACTCGAGATGACAGGCTCGTGGTTTGACGAGGGAACAAAAATATGAGAAATTTTTTATGTTCCCAAATAAAATGGTATTCCTAAAGAGCTGCAATTGTATGTTTTCCGTTACAACGCTAGGATTGTGTGTTCATAAAATTTGACAAATTGATCTGCGTTTGATTTTTGCATTTCAGGAAAGCATGAGATGACCTTGGTGTACCATCAAAGGTCAAAATTCACCACTGTGAATAGCCATGGAAATATTATAAGCAGGGATTGTAACAGTAAAATTATTTAGCCATTCATCCAATATAAAATGATAGATATGATGACATGATAGATTTTCATGACGTGAATTCACTTACACTAGAAGCTTTCACTGATCTGCGCACATTTCGTGGATCAGGTTCTCCCATGTCTTTACTTTCCTTTGATTGCAAAATGCGTGCTGCAACCAACGGACAAGGCACAATTTCAGGAGGAGGGCCAAATATATCATTTCCGCCTAGCTCCTTGGTCTTGGCACTTGATATTGGCTTCTTACCCTTTGTGTCTGGTTCGTGCAATGTCTCACCCAGTTCACGCTGCTTTGATACCTCTGGTATTGAGGTTAGTTTCTTAGGAGAAATGCTTTCTTCAGTGCTGAATGATATCTGACTAATTCCATTTTTTGCTTGCTGAAATGCAATTGCAGGGAATAGAACAAGAACACTGTTATCACAATGGAGTTGATATTTGAGAAACAAATGTACGGCACGTTTAGTTACTCTGGCTATCCAAAAAATTTAAAAATAAGATTTTCACCTATAACCTTTTTAGTTTAGCCCTCATAAATAAAGTAATAACAAACCTCCTCAATAATAATTTTCTAACTTTACCTCCTGCAAGCAATCATATGGTTAAACTGCCCTTCTTATCAATGAAATAGTCTAGTGTACCTGATATGTGCGAATGCTTGTTCTGTTTTTTGAGTTTGCAGAATTGGCTTGTGATGCAGCAACTTCGGCATTGACTGAAAATATACCACTTCCACACATCTCTCTCATTTTATGCCCTGAGCATGTTTTCCTGAGTAACACACATTGAAGGAAGTGTTTGACTTTGATAACAATATTAAGATAAAATGAGCTTTTGAACTTAACAACTAGGCAACATATTTTAGATTTGACTCATGACTTCCACTACAAAATATAAATTTCACTATTCCGTGAAGAAAGGTTCCTTCCACTATTCAATATAAGGTTCACATTCAGCCAGGCTTATATTAGATGCAAAATAAGTTCCAATTTACAAAGAATCTCATGTCATTTATTCATCATAACACGACTCAATGAAATTTAACAACGTGTGAATAATACTGGAGACCGATGATTAGCTTCTTCTCAACATATTTGTGGACGAAAAAATGAAATAAATAACTAATTAGAAAAGTGCATAGCAGTAAAATTAATTAAAAATACTAATTAAAACAGATCGGTACAGTAAAAAGGGAACGCTGAATCAGATCACAGAACGAAGAAATCAAGAATAAAATATTCAAAAAGAAAAAAAAAATTATTCAAAAGCATTATTAGATCTGAATGCACGATAATAAAAAATTGAAATGATAGAGAGAGAAGATGTTACTTCTTGACTACACCGTCAGCTTCTTCGTCGGTTCCACGACCGGCACAGAGAACTTCAGCGATTTTATCTGAAGGCTGTGAATGCGATGAGCGATTTCAAGGATGAACAAAGAAACAAACTCGATTATTATCTTAACGAGAGTATGAGGTTTGAACGAAAACGAAGTTAAAAATTGTTCGTTAGAAATAACCTGGCGAGAGCGGTGGCTGGAGGCGGCGGAAGGTTCCGGCGGAGGAGGTTCGGGCCACGTTAGGAGATCGGCGGTGGAGGCGCGTGGATCCCTAGGGAGCGTGTCTCTCTGCATTCTCTTCTCCTCAATTCAATTCAATTCAATTCAATTGTCGGATATGAAAAAATGATGCAGTGAGAATTGTGAAGTGTGCGCTGCGCGGGTGAAAGGGTGATGTTTGTTATTCACCACCAGATATGAAAATGCGTTTCAACTTTCAACTTTCAACGATAACAAAATCAAATGCCTTTGAATTTCGAACAGCACCAAATAAATAACAAACGCTGCACTCTGTAGACACTAATTTAGACACCTGGATATTCGCTGCATTCGCTGGATATGGGTCATTCCATTCCACTCCCTTATTATATAAGTGGGTTTTTTTTTTTTTACTGGACTTATATAAGTGGGTTTAATTAAATTGGGTTTAATTCATATTTTAGTCTCTATATGCGATTTTTTAAACTTTTCCTTACATGTAAAAAGTTAGGAAATCCGTTGTATATATGCAAATATGAACAAATTCGTCTTTATTGACTTATTGTTAATTAATAAAATAATAAATTGGTCTTTATATGTAAAAACAAAAATTATTTCCTCCTCGTACCTAATTTTGTTTAAATCCTCTCTGTCCTTCATATGATCACTTGGCAAGAGAAGATATCCATTCTCCATCCAGAAGTATTTTACTTTGTGGAGTAACCAAATTTAAAGATAAATAACTCTCCACTCATTTTCTTTGTCAAATGAACTCTTGTTATCTAATGTTTTTCTTTTTACATATATGAAAATGGGAATTATATACATAGGCAAAATTATTAAAATAAAAAATTATTTACCAAAATATACATTTCCCCCATTGTTTCTCAAATTATACATATTTTTTCAAATCGTTGAAAAGTCGATTTTCTATATTTTTAATTATCAAAATAATTTAATAAATTTTGAAATAAATAAGAACAAGGGAAGTTCACATTGGGATGCCCACTTGCCCACAAGAAAAATAAAAGGGAAGCCGACTTTTCAAATGCCAACTTTCCATAAGATAAAAAAAAATTGTGTATTTTGAAAATTATTTTTTGTATTATTTAGATATTTTTGCCTATATACATATTTATATAGATTAAGTGTCGTGACTAATCAATTAAAATGAAGTTTAGCATTGTAATCTAAAGTCATAAATATTTCCTTTATTCTGGTAAAGGTGATAATTTAGCTATTTCAAATTATAGTTATAGATCATTATCAGGATTTTGCTTCTTCTGCATCTTTGTTGTTTTTCCCTTTTTTGGTTATGTTTTTTACTGTTCTGTCCAATTAGTTTGTTTGGGCGTATTCAGCTCTCTTTTTGTTCTTTTCTGCACTTCTTGTGCTCTGTCTTTGGCCTTCTTTGGCTTTTAATAAATTTGACTTACTAAAAAAATAAAAATAAAAAACTTTTAAGATTACACATACATATAAAGAAGATATCTTGAAAAATAGAAAAAGAAGAGAGAGAACTGAGATCTCAACAAAAAAATCTAGAGTAGTCTCTCCCTCAAGCTTCCCTCTACTCCTTTTTTCTTTTTTCCTCATCCATCATAAGGGGGTGGTTTTGGGCAATTTTTTTTGCCCGGAATCACACATCTACATCGTTTTTCCCTCCTTTTATCTTAATAAGTGGTTTCCCACATAGATCTGGTTTTTCTTTCTTGATTTTTCGTGTTTCCGTCATCTGCGTGCGGCGGTGTTTTGTTCGTCGTCTTGTAGTGGTGTCGTTTGGTTTCCCATCTTGTTGCGGTGTTCGTTTGGTTCAGATTGACAGATCAACTTCATTCCATTACAGATTCAATCAATACTTGAGCGTCAACATGACAAATCCGGAGGCATGGGTATTCCGGTCACTTTGATTTTGTCACATTTGTAAGTATTTTGTCGTGTTATGCTATTAACCTGGATGTTGTGAGTTTGTTCGCAGATTCATCCTTTTCGATTTTTAGAGATGTTGAATTTGTATTGTTTTCGATGATTTTACCAATTTGAATGAATGAATAATTTTTTAGTCAAAAAAAAAATGAAAAAGAGGGAAATAAGTGATCTGCTGTCAATTATGAATTTGACCACCGCATCAATAATTAATAATTAGTGGGTATGTCTCAATGAGTAGCTTGGACGTTCCCTTCTAGAGGCGAGAGAGCTTGAAGCTTGATAGTTTATACAAGCAAATTTCTCTTTCCAAATTGCAGAAATTATGTTAATAAACGTTGCTAACAATTAATTGTTCCGTGTTTCTGAATTGTCTGCTTCTAGTAATTTAAAATAATCTTTTTCAGGTAAATAAGTAAGTAGCTTAGTATATAGACCACTAAATCTTTCCGTCACAGCAGCAGAACTTACTCATAATGGCATTTCAATTCCATTTTTAGTAGTGTTTTTGTTTTCATCTCAAGGGAAGTTACACTTAAAAAACTTGTTAATACATATATATTTGAGAGTGCGAAAGCAATTCGTCGAGTAAAAATAGAAGTTGGCTTTAAGGGTACTTTAATACGTGTTTGGACTTCGTCTTTTTCTTACGCCTAGTCGTTTTCACTCAATATTTATGCATTCTATGGAGTACATATACTTGTGCATTCCTTATCGATATATACTTATCTATTATGTAAAAATAAATAAATAAAAAGCTTCTAAGAGCAAAATCAGTAACGGGAAAAAGATCATAACGCAAATGTGAAGTCATTGGTTATTGTATGTAAACTTGTAAAAAAAAAAAAAAAAGGAGATTTTGTATGTGTATGCATGATGGGAAAGAATAAAGCTATGAAAAAAAAAACACTTTGTATGGAAAAAACACTTTAAACTAAAATAGAGCATGAGACATGGACTATTCATTCACTAAAACAACACCTGGAAGGCTGAACAAACAAAAGATGACAAGGCCCAAATTGAAAGCTAATCTGGCAAACAGCAATCGGAATAATAATGGAAAAAACAATGGACTCAACTTAAGCACAAAAGGGTTATGTACACAAACCTCAAAAAATAAGAAAAGAAGAAGAAAAAAAAAACTTCACATCCTCCAAATAGCATGTATGTAGTTCTCCTAACTTAGGATCTTAAATTTTTACACTTGGCTAAACAAGAAAAATGGGGAGAACAAATATGGAATAAGGAAAACTTTATGAAAATTAAATGTCAACCTCAAATAGGAAGACCAAAAAACTCTAATCACTTCCATCCCGCTTACTTACGAGAACAGCCTCACAACGCTGCTTCATTCATGCTGGAGAACAGTTACACCAAATGCAAGGAATTACCATGTCAAGTTATGGTTCTTCTTCCGCAAGTTGCACGTTGTAACCATGCTTTATGTCTGGAGGAAACCAAAGTTTCAAAACAATGGCATTACAGCATTTACAATATAAAATTATACATAATATAAGGATACATATTTCTACTTGTTCTTTTTTGTTGATATATTATTGGAAAGAAGAAATATGACATGATTTAATAAGATTGAGGGTATAGTTGTTTTATGAGTACATTAAGTTTGTCCATCAAATTTACTCGGTTCAACTAGGAGAATAAATCAACTGGCAAGCAAAACATGAGACATTCCAGCTGAAAATGGGGTCGGAACAATAAATAGAATGTAGACGACAATTTTTTTTTATTTTGAGGACTTACTTACACCAATTAATCAACTATCATAACTAAAACAAGAAATCCATAGTAATGTAAGACCTATCCTTTGCAATAAATCTAAAGTAAAGGCAGATAGATATAGACCAAGCAGGTGTGCATGCTCCTGACATAAGTATCCACCCCTTATAGATCTTTAGAAAACAAATTATAAGAATTGTTCACTTAGGTGCTCCTTTAGGTTGGTGCAATACTGCAATGTCATTCACTAGTGTTTAGATATCTATATTTCAAGTTGACAGCAAATCTTTGATTTAATATGGCACAAGAACACTTGTCACTTGAGGTGCAAGGATCTTGATAGTATTGAGGTGCAATCTATGGGAACTCAGACTACAAACCAAGTTGGCAGTGGATCATGTGACGTGGATCAATTTCAAGTGGTATTTGATAGTGTTGAGGTTAAGGGGTGTGAGGTTAAGAGGTGTAATAGAGGGAAGCGTCTCATAAGCTGGATGGTAACTTTTGCTCGTTAGAGGATGCCCAACAAGGGGCCTGTTGTTACACGGAGGAATTGAGGAGAGCAGATATTGGAGAGGGAAAGAAACCTATGGTTCATAATGGTTCTCTTATTTGGATCCCAACAGGTCGATTGTAATATCTCGGATAGTCATAGTAATATTCGAAATAGAGTTATCCTTAGATCTGCTGCATACAACGAAGCTTTTCACTTTTGGGATGTGGGGAAGAAATAGATCTTCTGCAGTTTGTTTGGGTTTGAGTTTGGTGGTTTGGTGGTTTTGGTGGTGGTGAAATAGGTTCTGCACATAAAGGGCTCTTGGGAGTGAGGCATCGGGCTAAGTGAGGGTGGTCGTGCTTGATGTTTTAGCTTTTATTTATTTGTGAAAAAGGGGGCTTGATGCTATACGGTTTCTTTCTTATGGTTTTTTTAGGTCTAATGGAATAGTTAATGGTGGGTGTAAAGACAAGTTATAGATTCAACCACACTGTAATCTTTGGCTCTTGGTTGAACATCTACCTTGTTCCCCCTTTTGTTCTTTCGATTTCATCCTTGTATTTGGGTTGAGTACCCCTAGTGCTCTATTCAATATATTTTTGTTTATCAAAAAAAAAAAAACTTGAGAAAGGAAGAGTCACATGTTGATTTCATAGAATAATCCGGTTAGATTCATGTTGATTTACTATTTTAATTTTACAGGCAGAGAACATCATATAGTGACACCTTACCTCCAAATATATCATATTATCTTCTATTTTGGTTTCAAAGAAGCACTCCTTGGCATATTAGCCAATACCCACAAGCCACATCAAAGAAGCATAACCACAAGCATAAAAGCACATTATAGGAAAATATACAGTGAAAATACCTTTTAATGAAGGTTTGTCATAAACTTTCCTCTCATCATCATTGTTCCAATCACCATCATCATCATCACCCATGTCATCTCTTCCATCATTTCCTATATCACTTTCACTTGCAGTCTCCCATTCAGAATCATCAGTCTCTGGGCCACATATATCGCCACCATCACCCTGACTATGGACAGCACCATGCTTAATACCTGCCTCTCGAAATAACCAAGACACACGGATCTGCTTCTTAACTAATCGCTCAGCATAATCCGGAACTTTATTTTGCCTCAGTGAAAGATCAGGATCATTTGACAGAGAGCACTCATTTATAAATAGAATGGCATCCAATAAACTCTCTTTCGCTAAACCAAGCATGTCATAAGCTTGTGCTCGTCTCCAGAGGCTTTTGGCATGAAGATTAACAGGTTTATGGAGACATAGTGCACGGGTAGCATCACTTATGGCAGCCAAAGGTTGCTGCAGCAAAAGATGGCATTGAGCCCGATTACTGTACAGGACAACTCTCTCCTTCCTGGATCTCATAGGACACAATGCCAATGCTTCCGAGTATTTTGAAGCAGCTCCTGAAATATTTCCAGACGAGAACAGGGAATTTCCTTCAAGCTTGACCACCAGAGCTGCAGCCTGCTTAATATGTAGATCTTCCTTCGGCATATTCTTTTCCCATTTTAATCTCTGCTTTGAATTCAATAGATCCTCAATTTGTTCTTTAGTGCGACTACTAATTGAGCTTTTTCCTGACCCTTGTGACTGGATGCAATCCTGAAGAACATTAACAATGGAATCACCAAGCTTTTTGTGATCACCCAGAGTTGTAATCTCCGCAAGGTCAACTAATGCAGGAACCACTTTATCAATCACCTACATAATATGTGACAAGCCTTTAATCCAACATAAAAATCCATTTGCAATACTCAAATGTATACACTCATAACATCTAGCAATTGGCGCTTGTATAAATGAAAGCATGAGGCAAATATGGAGAAATCGTAAAAGTGAATGATCCAGTGGAGACAAGGTTTTTTTTTTTTTTTTGTATCTGGTTTACAAATTTATTGGTGTTCTGACAAGGACCAGTCACCTTCCTATGGGGACAATGATGAGAAGTGGTAAATAGTCCAAAGCAGCCAACATATGACCACAAGCTTGAAAGATTATTACCCTACAGCAATGCCTTTAAATGTTCGAGTGAAATTGCTATACATAATAAAATAATTAGCTTAACCTTTCTTTAATTCCCCGATTCCCTCTCGTTAGCACTACCACTCTGGTATTCAGAAACCATTTTAATCAGTAAATTTCCTTCCTCAGACCTCAACACTCAACCCTTTAAGTTTAAGAATGAAATTATTAGGTGACATTAGAGGAGTTGAAAAGCTTTCTTAATACAGAAAAAACAGATATAAGGTGCAAGCAATGTGATAGATCTCAAAGTAGAGCTATGTACCTAAATAAAGTCCTTGCTTTTGGGTTGTAGCATAATGATTTGAAAGGCCTCGAGTTTAAGCATAATGGCTCTTACGTTTATTTCCTTTTTTCTTTAATTGAATTAGAGCAAATTTTAACTTTTAAGGCATAAGAATCAACTTTCAATCACATGCTAATCAAAAAATTCTTTCCCAGACAATCTGTAGCATTCCTTAATTTAATGAGCTCAATGGATGTGACTAAGTATCATAACACAATCAGGTGCCAGTGCAAAGTTGCGAAAGTTTTACCTTGTGGCATGTATTGGGATCTTCAAGCAGCCATAGAAGACAATCAATAGCCATGTACTGCCAATCATCTGAAGAGCGGGCAATATTACACAATGCCTCAATGATACCAGGGCAAGTGGCAACAGGTCCCCTACCAAGCTTTTGATGACAAATTGTTCTTAATAGACCAACACCAGCTGGTGAATTTTCATTAACAAGTCCACCCCACATGCCAGGTAGTTTTATCAGAAACTCAGGCTTGCATATGGTAGGAAGAAATTCAGGTTTAAAAGCAAAGCAATTAATGAGCTGAAGGGACCAACATTGCAATTGACTAGCCCATTCCTCAGCCTTCCTGGACTCCATTTCAACACCTCCCATGCCACGTGTAAGCAGATCACAGTGATAACTTAGCCTTCTATCAACATACTGGTAAAAGTGTGAATAAACTATTTCCAAGGAACTCATTGCTAATTGGATGGAGAGCTCAAGTATTTCACCATGACTTGCTACAGCAGGAAAAGTGCTAGCATATGTTGCCAAGTGTCCCAATGCACGAACTGCTACCCTCTGCTCAACCCAAGTTAATCTACCTCTTAAAAGCTCAACCAAAGGAGGAATGACCCCAGCATGTACTGCACTTTCTGCAAATTCTTCCATATTCATCGTGTAGGAACCAATGATATGAGCTGCATAATAAGGAATGTATACATTTTGGTCATGAGACAGCCAGCGCCGATTCTTCAGTCCCTTCCATATTAGAGCAGACATGCATTCAAATATTCCCAACTCTATGAATTCAGGGTCATTTGGATGTGCCATTGCGGTGTTCCAAAGGCCGCTGATAGGGAGAACCTGACCATCCTCATCTTGAGATGGAAGCTCTCTAAAGAATTTCAGTACACTTGCTCTGCGTTTGCTTGGATTCCCTTCCTTCATAACACAAAAGAAGCATCCCGGGTATGGACATTCTGATGAAACTTTATCCATGCTAGGTAAGTTAGAACAAAATTTTCATAGATCAACAAATCAATTCCTCGTGGGGTGGCGGAAGCAAGGAAACTACTTCAAAACTGCACAGAAGTGACAAACCGGATCAGCATTCACCAGACCATCAGATACAGACAGAATCAAATAATGTCTGATACTGCATAATAGCCAAGCCGATTCCAATATTTATTATGCATGTCATAAAATACCAATAAAACTGGGAATGACTTGTTTCTAGTTCCCTGAATTACATTTGAATTACATTAGAATGTCAGAAACAAAAACATAACACATTCTTTATACAAACATATCTACATCAGATAGGGAAAAAATGCTCAATTATTATAAATCTTTAATCGAGTCCAAATATCGGCTGCCACATTTGCACATAGGAACATGCCTCAGACAGTAACATACTAATATGATAATATGGTTGAACCACATAATCCATGAATTACATCAAAAGACAACTACATATCATATAAATTACATAAAGTAAAAAATATTTCACAGCAGCAAAAACGCATATCCTGCAGCAACGTTGAAAGAGACAAACACCCACATCAGCAAATGTTTTAATAACAAGTAACAACACTCTGACACTGAATATTAAAATTTTACAGCTCAAATAGTAAGAGTAAAAGAACAGTGGTCGTTGAAACACACAAACTCATAAATCTTCTCACTTAAAAAGTCAGAGTGAGAATAAATCGAGGAGTGAGAGTTAGAGGATCATAGTCATGCTAGCTAGTAGCTAGTCAATTAGCTAGTACGGACAATTCTCACATAACTCAACGAATCAAATATTAAAAAAAAAACACTTTTTTTGTTTTGTTTTTGGCTGTCTTGTGGTAGTAACCAATGACCCATTTTTGCGGTAGCTATAATCGATTCTACCATGCACGAAACCCAAAAAATAAGAAAATAAAAATTGGTGAGCAATGACCACTAGATTACCCTCATTGGTCAAGGGGCTTCTCAATCATAAGAAAAACAGAAGAGAAAGCTGTGAAGAAACGACGGAAATGCTGCGAGAGTAACAGAAGAAGAGAGTTTAATTGTGTTGGAAGAAGGAAGAATGCATGGAGGGGTCACTGAAGGTGGCGTGTGCTCATTGAAGTAACTTCTTTGAACAAGATCGGCGATGAGTGAAGACGACAGATCCAAATTCGTCATCATCCGTTACAACGTTCGACCATTCCATGTCGAATTTGAAGTGGTCCTCCTTGGATGCTTCCTCAATTTCTTCAATCACTGTCGTCACCTTTGATTTAGGTTAAAATTGCAGATAAAGGAGAAAAAGGGATGGGCAACGGAAAAGGATATGAGTGGAAACAGGAAACACTCATTTACTACATTTAATAATAATATTCTTTTCATTTCATAATGTTTATTAAACAAAAATAATTTTTTGGATCTTTTAAATTGGATGATTTCCTTTAAAGAAAAAATGGATGATTTTAGGATTTATTCTCTAATTAATTTTTATTCTTTTCCCCCTGATTTTATTTTTTAAAAAAAAGCGACGTGCTATTTAGCAATATTTTAAATTATAGTCATAATTGTGATCATGTTGCATTTTTCGTCATTATAAACAATTGAAAAAAACAATTGTAATCTATATAAGAGCATTTGTATCTTACCCCGTATATCATTTTGGAGTTTTTAAATGGGTACCATCATTATATATTATTTATTTTTATTTTTTATAATTTAAGTATTTCATCTCTCCAATAACCACTAAAAATTCTTAAATGGACCTCTACCAATAACCCAACATCATTACATTATCAATAATTTACTTTATTTTATAACTAATTTATTATTAAACAAAATTAAAAGGATCCACTTTTTGTTACAAGGAGTGGTACTTGTATAAGCATTTTCTCTCTCCAAATTTTTATACAAAAACCCACTGCAACCCAACAATTCATGAAGCACCCGGTTCTTACACTTAAAAATAGGGTAAGAACCCTGCGATGCATGTGCTCTAACCTTGCAACCTTGATTGTCAATTCCTCTTTAGTCTCTCGTATGAAACCAATGGTATACTATTTTCGTATTTTATAGATGAAAAAGAAATAAATTTAAATAAGAATTTGTCCCAAACATGATCTAGAGCTATCAAAGTGAGCCAATCCAGATGAGACTAACACTGAGGATGTAATAGTAGTTAAGTAAAGCCCTCTACATATTGACAATATACTGAACCACTGAAATGTAAGTAAAGTTCGTCTAGGATTGCAGTCCACTTCCAAAACAACTAACGCTCTCAAGTAATTTTAAATAAATATATTTATATCTAACTAATTTATAATCTTATTCATTAATACTTTTTATTTCATTTAATATATAATAAAAAACAAATATGAAGTTAAAAAATAATTAATACTTTTCGAATCTTGAAAAATATCAGGTAAAATTTTTATAAAAAAATTGTACAACAACCTATATTATAAAATGGAAGAAAATAAAATCTCAAATATGAGATTTCAAGTTTATTCTACTTGTTATTTTTTTCAATAAATATAATATATTTTTATGTTATTATATTTTGGTAAATTTTCCCTTATATTACACTTCATTTCATCTATACATAATATAAATCAAGGCTACCTCCAAGGAAACTTTTTACAGGTGTCATCTTCTCATGCAATGGCTTCTCATGTACTCCTTTTTTTGGCTTTCTATTTTGGGTAAGTTTTCCTAAAGTTATGGATGACAGCTAATTACATCACTCTTTTTATTTTATAAATAATTCTTATTTTTTTTTATAGAGTTTCACGTTTTTATTGCACCCACACCTATCAGCTACTTTTTCATTTTTTTTCTTTCTTTCTCTTTATTTCAAACCTTTACTCTGACCCTTTTTCGTTTCTCCTCATCAGTCATCAGTTTTCTCCTTCCTTTCTCCTTCAAGATCACCACCGCTGTCCGGACGTCGCCGCCGCTCAGCCACCGTATTCTCCATCGAGCTTCTCTCCTGCCTTCTTGCGCTCTCTCTGAGGGAACCCAAAAGATATTGTGTGGGTTTTCAGAAAAGCAAAGTAACATCTTTCTCTCTCTTCAAATCCTTTATCTATCAGTGATTCTTCTTTGCTGCATCTTCAAGCTCCGGTCATGGCGTCTGGATCATCCGGTGACAAATATTTCAGACCACGTGTCTCAAACTCTGGAAAAAGAAAGTTTAGGTTTTAGGAAGTTATCATTTTTAGCCAAATTTTTTTAAAAAAATATTGATGATGGAGGAATTAATATTTGTTATTAGTTTTTATTGCTAATAATATTTGTTTCTATTTTTTTTTGAAACAGTTTCTATTTGTTATTAGCAAGTGGAATGTGAAACGGATTCGCTTGACATTGTGCAGCTGCTAAACCAGAGAATGAAACAAGAGTTCCATACATTAGGAACTGATACAACGGCCATGGCATCAGTGTGCTGCTTGGACATTTTGGTCAGAGGCCTCCCATGACATGGGGTCTATGTTGCTGAAGTATGAGTTTGGTCCTTTGTTCTTTCGTTAGGCTTCCTTTTCTGGTTTTGCTTTTTGTGTTTTTTTGTCTCTTTCATCAAAATAAAAAGTTTCTATTGCAATTCCTTTCATCCTTTTACGATTTTTGATTTATATCTATTAATATTAGTTTCTTTTTTTTGGTTTACTATTAATATTAGTTTCTATTATAAAGAAAAAGTTTTTTTGTCTCCGCACGTTGTTATCTCTTATCAACAGAGTGAATTGATCTGTAAAATATTTTAATGCAAGCCAAACCGATATTCTGAGTATTCTCCAGAGGCGGTGATGAAGGTTGCAAGGGTCGACTCTGAATCAAATGAAAATGGAGACACAGTAGATCACATATGAAGAAGCAGAGCTACCAGATTAATTTTGTGATTTTTATGGCATTATCCTAAAGCAGGTGAAGTGTTTTGCCCTGGCATATTATTTAACCTAACTATGATCTTAATTTTGCATCATTTCTTTGTTTTTTATTCAATTTTCTTTTTATCAGCATAAGTATGGTTTTATATTTTTTCATTTTCTCATTTTCTTTTACCCACCTTTTTATTTTTAGGTCTGTTTTTTGCATCTCTTATTGAGTTTGCAGTACTCGAAATCTTGGGAAGCTGGCATTTTTAAGTTTTGATTTTTTTCACACATTGGAATTCAAAAATACTTTCATTTTATTGGAGCAATTCAATGCAATTGGATGGTGCCTTTTGTTTTTCGAGGTCGGTGTACTGTTAACAATGGGCATTCAATGTCTTTCTTTTTCCCAAAAGCCAAAACCCTGACTCCATTCTCTCTATTATTTCCAAATACATGCTTTATTGAAATTTGAATTTGAAAGTCCTTTTATAATTTCTCCTACCTACTCAATTGAATTAGGCTTGAATCACCTGTGAGGCCCCACCCATATTCAAATTGGATGTATTAATGGGACAACCTTTTGATAAGCCTCTGGCCCATCTAGTTTTATGACTAGTATGACCGTGGTTTTGTGCCAATTATATCTCGTTTTCGCCCAAATTAGACTTGATTGTCCTCAAGCAAGGTTTTGAGTCCTTTAAGTAGTTTCAGGGTAATTTAGCCAGTTTTGAGTCAAATAAAGCACTTATGACTATTTCATGTTTTCAGGTTAACTTAGAGTCCAGGGAATGAAGGAAACAGTGAAAATTGCAATCCTGGAAGTGCTCACCCCGCGAGAGGTTACTCGCCCCGCGAGATTGAAGACCAGCCTGTGCCAGAAATGTCATCTTCTCTGCCTCGCCACGCGAACTAAGTCTCGCCTCGCGAGCCTCAAAGTCAGAAAGCATCACGGTCATCCCGTGATCCCCATCACGGGCGTGAAGAGAAGACCCTGGAGGACAGAGACCATCACAGCCTAGCCGTGATGAAGGTCACGGCCATGACAGATAAGCACCCAAAGTCAGAAGTAGTCACGGCCTGGCCGTGATAGGCATCACGGCTGTGACAAACCAGATTTTGAAGTCTCGCCTCGCGAGGCATCATCTCGCCTCGCGAGAGCCCAAATTTGAACTGGCACCATTTTAATATTCGCGACGCGAGAGACTTCTGGCCTCGCGAGCGTGCGCAGATTCTGAAGCTATAATTACTGTTTAGGGCAGATTAGGGGGACATCTTTTGCTAATCCTTGTTTACGAATTTCTCTGATTGTATTGCGTTTTTGATGGAGAACTAATCTCCCTAGGTTAATCTACTGTAATCGGCTTCCGCCGACACTTGAGGTCTTGTAATTCCCGATTGAATTTCCTTCTCTCCTTCAATACTATTCTACATTCTCTGTTTGCTTAATTCAGTTTGTATGGAATTAGTGTTGATTTATTTTCGATGATTTTATGTTCTTAAATTTAATCGCGTTTGCTTAATTCGCGTGCGTTCAATTCGTGTTTGCTTAATTCACGAAGGGCTTCATCCGTTTGCTTAATTCGGAATTAGGAATATATGTCCCGTAGCGTCGATTTCGCTTGTTAATCGATGCTACAATCGGAAAAGGATTAGAATCCGCTTAGGGCATGGAATTACATGAACCGATGACAGTGGGAAACCGAACAGCAGATTGATCGTCTTTGTCTTATTTGATAATCACTTAAATTGCTCTGTTTTTCTGCTCTGTTTTCATTCTGTTTTCTAATCAATTTCAAACCACCCCCCCCCCCCCCCCCCCAAAGAAAACGGATTTTCTGTGATAATAGCATTACGAGAGTCCTTGTGATACGATACCCGAGTTGTCGCATCCTGACTACACTTTTTACAAACCACTGGCTTTTTGACGCGTGCGCGACAGCGCGTCAAAATTGGCACCGTTGCCGAGGACTCTTGTTTGTTGTTTTCGCATTTTTCGCTTTTCTGTTTTTCTGCTGAATTAGTCTGGCTACTAGGTCTACTTGTTCTGACTTGTGTGATTTTGATCCTGAAATTGAAAGAACACTGCACACACGCCGTAGAGCAATTCGGGCTAGCACTAGTAGTAATTCTAATTCTGCACCTGTTTCTAATAGCATGGTTGATCAAAGAACATTAAGACAACTTGCTGCCCCTGATGTTAATTATAATGGGTTGTGCGTTGAGTATGCTGGTGTGGTTGCTCCTTTTGAACTTAAATCTGGTTTAATACACTTGTTGCCAAGATTTAGTGGTCTTGCAGGTGAGGATCCACATAAGCATTTGAAGGAATTCCAGGTTGTCTGCTCCACACCCTTGAGACCGGAAGGCATAACTGAAGACCATATAAAATTACGAGCCTTCCCATTCTCACTTGAAGGCGCTGCAAAGGATTGGCTGTACTATTTGGAGCCAAATTATGTTACAACTTGGAATGATCTGGAGAAGGTTTTCCTAGAAAGATACTTTCCTGCCTCCAGAGCTGCATCCATCAGAAAGGAGATATGTGGCATCAGACAAGGCAATGAGTCATTGGCCGAGAATCGGGAGAGATTCAAGAAGTTGGTATCTAGCTGCCTCAACACCGATTTACGAGCGGCTCCTTATTCAGTATTTTTATGAGGGATTGCTCCCAATGGACATAAATATTTTGGATTCCGCTAGTGGGGGAGCACTCGTTGATAAAACTCCAGCTGCTGTCAAGCAATTGATTAAAAATATGTCATTAAAATCCCAGCAGTTCACAACCAGAAGCAACTCTGTCGAGACAAGGGGTGTAAATGAGATCCAAGGTTCTTCTTCCAACAAGGCCCTTGAAACCATGATTGATGAGCTCACTTCTTTGGTGAAGCAACTGGTAATGGATAAGGTTCAGCCGGCAAGGTTGTGTGGCATGTGTAGTTCTCCTGAGCACCTGACCGATGCATGCCCTATTCTGAAGGATGAGTCGATCCACGATTTGCCTCAAGCTTATGCAGCTAATCTCTACAATCAAGGCAACAATCAGAACCGGTACATCATTCCTGACCTCTCCACAAATAAGTACCACCCCAACTGGAGGAATCATCCAAACCTTCGGTATGGGAATTCATCACAACAACTGTTGATGGCACCCCCACAGAATCCTCCTCAAGTGACCACCCCTGCACCTTCTGCACCTTCACTAGAGGACCTGTTCAAGCAAATGACTGCACAAATGGCTGCACAAAACCTCCAGTTTCAGCAGCAAGTTGGATAGTTCCAGGCCTCGCAGGCACAGTTTCAGCAGCGAACGGATGCTAGCATTCACAATTTGCAGACACAGATTGGACAGCTCTCCACTTCGATGAATGCCATGCAGCAAGCTCAGGGATCGAACCAACTACCTGCACAGACAGTGGTGAATCCCAATGCCCCCAATCCTAATGTGAGTGCCATTTCTTTGAGATCCGGGAAAGTTGTAGAGGCAGCCCCTGAAAAAAATGAAGAAACTGTTGAGGTAACTCCTAAGCCTTATGTTGTTGTTGAAGCTGAGAGAGTATATGTGCCACCAATCCCCTTCCCGCAAATAGTGCAGAAAAATAAGAAGATTGATGGGGAAGACAAGGAGAGGGAGATTCTAGATGTGTTAAAAAAGGTGGCGGTAAACATTCCGCTTCTGGATGTGATTAAGCAGGTTCCAAAGTATGCAAAGTTTCTGAAGGATTTGTGCACCCACAAGAGAAGGTTGAAGGGTAATGAGAGAGTTAATTTGGGGCGAAATGTTTCAGCCCTCATTCAGCCTAAACTTGCTCCTGAGAAGGTTACAGTTTCAGCCCTCACTCAGGCATTGCCACAAAAGTGCAAGGATCCGGGAACTTTTGCTATCCCATGCACCATTGGGGACAACAAATTCGACAATTGCATGTTGGATTTGGGATCCTCCATAAATGTCATGCCCACCTCTGTTTTCAACAACCTTGATCTGGGTCCTTTACAACACACAGGTCTTACCATTCAGTTGGCCAACAGGACCAATGCTCACCCCATGGGAGTGGTAGAAGATGTGCTGGTACAAGTTGATGATTTGATTTTCACTGCTGACTTTTACATCCTGGACATGGCAGGGGAAACCAATTCAAGCAGATCACCAATCATCCTGGGCAGACCGTTCATGAAGACGACAAAGACAAAGATTGATGTTGATGATGGAACCATGTCCATGGAGTTCGGTGACATTATTGCAAGGTTCAACATTTTCGATGCTATGAAGCATCCATTGGAAGAGCACTCTGTTTTCCAAATAGAGTTGCTCTCTGAAATTGTTGATGACACCTATGATGACTTGATTGCTGATTTTCCATCTATTTCTGGCTTTAATGATGTTTACTCATGTACTGACTGTACTAACACTAACCCTTGTGTTGTTTGTGCTGAGATTGATTCTACTTTGCAGGGTGATAGTGTAAGTGAAGGCCTGCATT
Source organism: Sophora flavescens (assembly GCA_030762895.1). Taxonomy (NCBI): domain Eukaryota; kingdom Viridiplantae; phylum Streptophyta; class Magnoliopsida; order Fabales; family Fabaceae; genus Sophora; species Sophora flavescens. The sequence goes on along the minus strand of CM061068.1, from coordinate 55,806,219 downwards.
GGCTGAAGTTCTTGACAGCCCGGCTGCCCCAAACATACCATCTCGTTGAGCAGCCACCCTCCTTAGAGCTTAAGCCACTTCCCGGGAATCAAGTATGCTTACTTGGAGAGGAATGAAAAACTTCGGTGATAATCTCCTCCAACCTTGACTCTGACCAGGAAGCTAAACTCTTGGAGGTTTTGAAGAAGCACAAGAAGGCAATTGGATGGACCTTGGCTGACATCCCAGGAATTAGCCCCTCTAGATGTATGCACAAGATTCTGTTGGAGGATGGGGCTAAACCAGTTAGGCAGCCGCAAAGGCGACTAAATCCATTGATTCTGGATGTTGTAAAGAAGGAGGTGACAAAACTCTTGCATGCGGGTATCATATACCCCATCTCTGATAGTACTTGGGTGAGCCCAGTGCAAGTTGTACCCAAGAAATCTGGGCTCACAGTGGTAAAAAATGAAAATGATGAACTTGTCCCCACTAGAGTCCAGAATAGCTGGAGAGTCTGTATTGATTATAGGAGGTTGAACCAGGCCACTCGAAAGGATCACTTTCCTTTACCGTTCATCGATTAGATGCTCGAACGGCTGGATGGTAAATCCCACTACTGTTTTCTTGATGGATTTTACGGATACTTCAAGATCCACATTGCACCAGAGGATCAGGAAAAGACCACTTTCACGTGCCCCTTCGGCACGTTTGCCTACAGGAGGATGCCATTTGTCCTTTGCAATGCTCCTGGCACTTTCCAGAGATGCATGATTAGCATTTTTACTGAATTTATTGAAACTTGCATGGAATTGTTCATGGATGATTTCACTGTATATGGTTCCTCATTTGATGCATGCTTGCATAGTCTGAATTTGGTTTTAGAAAGATGCATTGAAACTGACCTTGTTTTGAACTATGAAAAGTGTCACTTTATGGTTGAACAGCGAATTGTTTTGGGGCATGTTATTTCTAAAGAGGGTATCTCAGTAGATCCTGCTAAAATTGATGTGATTTCTACATTGCCTTACCCATCTTGCGTTCGCGAGATTCGTTCTTTTCTTGGTCATGCAGGTTTCTACAGGCGCTTCATAAAGGACTTCAGCAAGATAGCTCTTCCTCTGTCAAACTTGCTGAAGAATGATGCCATGTTCAATTTTGATGACAACTGCAAGAAGGCATTTGACTTCTTGAAAAAGGCATTGACCTCTACCCCCATCATCCAGCCCCCTGACTGGACCCTCCCTTTTGAGCTCATGTGTGATGCTTCTAACTATGCTGTGGGGGCGGTCCTGGCACAAAGGGTGGGCAAGGCTGCACATGTCATTTATTATGCTTCTAGGACTTTAGATGCTGCACAGTCTAATTACACCACCACTGAAAAGGAACTTATAGTTGTTGTTTTTGCTCTTGATAAGTTTAGATCATATTTGCTAGGTTCCAAGGTTATTGTTTTCACTGACCATGCAGCCCTGAAATACTTGTTGAAGAAGCCGGAAGCAAAACCGAGGTTGATTCGGTGGATGTTGTTGCTCCAAGAGTTTAATGTGGAGATAAAGGACAAGAGTGGAGCTGAAAATTTAGTGGCTGATCACTTAAGTAGGATAGAGAGGGATGAGGATCCTTCCCCCATTCAGGATGACTTTCCTAATGAGCAGCTTTTACAGTTGCATGGCGTTACTCCTTGGTTTGCCAACATTGTTAATTACCTAGTTGCTGGTGTCTTTCCGACAGGAGCAACTAGGTCACAAATCCACAAACTAAAGAGTGATGCCAAGTACTATGTTTGGGATGATCCATTTCTTTGGAAATTTTGTAGTGATCAGGTGATTAGGAGATGTGTCCCCGACTATGAGATTGAGTCTATTTTGCACTTTTCCCATGCCTCTCAAGTAGGGGGACACTTTGGGCCACAGAGGACTGCAAGAAAAGTCCTAGATTCTGGTTTTTACTGGCCCGCCATTTTTAGAGATGCTTATGAGGTTTACCGGACTTGTAAGGAGTGTCATACAGCAGGTACAGCCATCACTCGCAAGAGTGAGATGCCTTAGCAACCTATGCTCTTCTGTGAGGTGTTTGATGTGTGGGGAATCGACTTTATAGGTTCTTTCCCTGCATCTTTTGGTTTTCTCTACATTCTTTTGGCTGTTGACTATGTTTCAAAGTGGGTGGAAGTTATCCCCACTAGGACTAACGATTCTAAAGTTGTTGCAAATTTTGTTAGGTCCAATATTTTTTGCAGGTTCGGCATACCTCGTGCCATCATAAGTGACCAGGGCACTCACTTCTGCAATCGCACCATGGAAGCTCTACTCCGGAAGTATGGAGTTGTGCACAGAGTCTCTACTGCTTACCATCCCCAGACCAATGGCCAGGCTGAGATCTCCAACAGAGAGATCAAACAGATCTTAGAGAAAGTGGTGCAGCCGAATAGGAAAGACTGGAGCCGCCGTCTAGAAGATGCACTTTGGGCTCAGAGGACCGCTTTCAAGACGCCAATAGGGATGTCCCCCTTTAGGCTTGTATTCGGTAAGGCATGTCATCACCCTGTGGAAGTTGAGCACCGTGCTTACTGGGCGGTCAAGTGCAGTAATTTGGAAATGCAAAAATCTGGTATTGAAAGGAAACTCCAATTACAACAGCTTGAAGAGCTTAGGCTAGAAGCCTATGAAAGCTCTCGGATTTATAAGGAGAAAACCAAGCATTTCCATGATATGATGATTGCTAGGAAGGAATTCTCTGTGGGTCAGCGGGTCTTACTGTTTAACTCCCGCCTGAAATTGATGGCTGGGAAACTTCGGTCCAAGTGGATTGGCCCATTTGTTGTTACTAATGTTTTTCCTCATGGTGCAGTAGAGATTAAAAGTGCAGATAACAACAAGGCATTCAAGGTTAACGGGCAGCGGCTGAAGCTATTCCTTGAGAGCTCGGGGCCTGAGGATGCTACTGTCGAGGAGCTCTCTGACACGCTGTCACGCACGCGTCAAAAAGCGAACGGTTTGTAAAAATATGTAGATAGGGAAAGTGCGACAACTCGAGTATCGTCTCATAAGGACTCTTGGGTTGTTGTTAACAGAAAAATCAGTTTTGGGGGAGGGGGGGTTTGGATATGGAATTAAATTAAGAAAACAGAGCAGAAAACTATGCAAACTAAATAACTATCAAATAGCTAAAAACGATCAACCTACTGTTTTCGGTTTTCCACCATCATTGATTCATATAATTCCCTGGCCTAAGCGGATTCTAATCCCTTTTCAATTGTAGCATCAATTAACAAGCGAAATTGACACTACGAGACATATGTTCCTAATTCTCGAATTAAGCAAACGGGGTGAAGCTCTCGTGAATTAAGCAAACACGATTGAACACACACGAATTAAGCAAACGCGATTAAGTTTAGGAACATAAAATCATCGAAACAAATCAATACCTATTCTACACAACTTGAATTAAGCAAACAAGGCATATAGCATAAGTATTGAAAGAGAATAGCAATAAGAATGCGAATTACATAACCTCAAGTGTCAATGGAACCCGATTACAGTAGATCAATCCAAGGAGACTAGTTCTCCATTACAAAGGAAAAACAAAGCACTAAACCTAATTCGCAGCCGTCAACCAAAAAAACAGAAGAAAAAGAAGATCTATATAAGATATCAGTTCTGCCCTAAAACAGACTATAAATACAGATTCTGGGTTGCGGTCGCTCGCGAGGTGAAACATGATTCGCGAGGCAAATCTTATGAACAATCCTTCAGTGTTTGGATTTCTCGCGAGGCGAAACATGATTCGCGAGGCGAGCCAGAGAGGGTGATTGTTGCTGCTCGTGCTGGTCTTCAGGCTCGCGAGGCGAGTAGCCTCTCGCGGGGCGAAAACTCCCAGAATTGTTTCTCTTTATTAACCTGAAAACAAGAAATAGCAGTAAGTGCTTTATTTGACTCTAAATCTACTAAATTAACCTAAAACTACTTTAGAGACTCAAAATGTTGCTTGAAGACAATCAAGTCTAATTTGGGCGAAAACGGGATATAATTAGCACAAAACCACGGTCATACTAGTCATAAAACTAGATGAACCAGAGGCTGATCAAAATACCCCAAACTTAAACTTTGCTTGTCCCCAAGCAAACTAAAACTCAAAAAGGACTCAGACTTGGCAAGCTTAAAGGATTTCAATCAATTCCGCACAAATTTCAAGCAATTCATCAAAACAATTTTCCTTCAATGTTCCCCCCCTTTAACAATGTAATCCCCACATTCATTTACTTTAAAAATTGAGAATTCCACCATTCAAGCAATCAGTAATCTAAGCAAGGGATCCAAGTTACACACAAAAGGGAGATCACCAAATTCAAACAATCGCCTTCCTCACAAGGGCATTTAGTATTTCACTCTATCGCTCAATTTTTGTCTAGGCTATCAACATTTCACTCAATTTCACTTTTAAGAGCACTTCCCATAAATTTGATTTTCATCTCAAAATGGTTCCCACGGAAAATATGCATGCAACATCAAAAGGTCTTTTAAGGTTGTAATGGGGCCTAGCTAAGGGTAGGATATTCAAAGGTACTAGGCTTAAGTCCCTAGGAACTAAGAGAGCATGAACATTTCGATACATTGAATTTCCACTCAAGTTCCTTTTTTTTCCATTTTTTTCTTTTTTTTATGCTTTGGGTGACTACAGCCTTTCTCTTCTAATACCCATTTTTGACATTTTTGCACTTTTCTTTTTTCTTTTTTTCCTTTTTTTTTTCTTTTTGCCCTTTGGCTCCAACCTTTATTCTTTTCTTTTTCTCAATCCCAAACAACACATCATATTCCTTGTAGCCACCCCAAACTTAGTTTCTTTCAACCCTTTTCTCGCTAAGCTTCAATGCTCTCCTAATCCTAAGATTGGGTTAACATGGTTTTTCCAGATTTTGGCTTATAACATGAGGTTGTCAAGAACAACAGGCTAATCAGGCTCAATGGGGCTAACTGGGGAACATGCATTAGGGATGGTTCAATTTAGGCCAAGTAGCTAATTCAAAGAAAATCTGCCTAAATCATCTGATGCAAACACATAAACATGCAAACCATGAAGAGATTCAAGCAAATTCGGGAAAGTGCAGCTCAAAAGTGATTCACACAGTTAAAAACATGTTGGAGGCTCAAATCCTCACCTGGACATTTTTTTGCAAATTGTTTGACCGAGATTCTATCCCTAGTGTGTGCTTCCCTTCACCCCAAACTTATCATAAATCATGCAATCATAACAAAATATCTCAAAGTTCAGTTTTCAATTTTTCAAGTGGGGATCAAATTTTCAATTTTCAAGACTTAGGGGAAAAATCATCAACGGTCAACAAATATCATGCAATCATCTATGCAAATTCAATCAAACCCAGTCAAGCTTGTCGACACAAGACTCAACACACATACTCCTGATCTTCTCAAATTATTCAGGAGCTAAAAGAAAACAAAACAAAAACAAAGCAAGGATAATTAAAAAGAAAAGGGTTTAGAGAAAACTCATGGAGGCGGTTCCACTGGGATCCCATTGCTTGTAACATAAGGCCCAAGTGATAGCCAAAGGACGAAAGCTCATTCCATGCTTCCATAACTTGCAGCCTTGATATGGGAGTGAGCACTTGACAATTATGGTGACCTCGCCCAGTGCGACGGACTTCTCACTCCCTCTTGGGTCAAAGATGACCTCTTTCTCAACAAAGTCCTCCCAATAAAATTGGGGTTCAACCCCTTGGACTGGCCATGGTGCAAAATCCAGTCTCTCTGGCAGAGGCTTGAACTCCATCACCGGTTGTTCCACAGTGGGAGGTGGCAAACAAGTGGAGAGGGTTACTGGTGTTGTTGCTTGACACGCACGATCTTCATTCACTGTGCTGACAAATCCATCACCTCCTATACATGCAGAAATCTCAGCACACACCACACAAAGGTTAGTGTTAGTAGAGTCAGTACATATGGTACAATAGGCAAAATCAGAAAAGGCTTGAATGTCTGGAAATTGAACACTCAGTTCATCCATCCCATCACTTTCAACACATGCATATGAATTAATAGAATCATCTAATTCCAGAATTTCTTCATCATCCTCAAGAATGGCGAAGTAGATGTCCTCCATACATCTCTTCCTCTCAATTTCCTTAGTCAAAGGTTCTGATCCTTGAGCATGCGACGTGGCATTCATCAAAGTGGCAAGTTGTCCAATCTGTGTCTGTAAGGTATGAATGCTAGCATCCGTTCGCTGCTGAAACTGCCCAATATCTCCAATCTGTGTATGCAAAGCATGGATACTAGCATTTGCTTCTGCTTTGGCCCGGAGATTGTTGTCAGCCATTTGCTTGATCAGGTCCTCTAGTGAGGGTCCAGAAGCTGCAGGGGTGGTCACTTGGGGAGGGTTCTTTGGTGGTATTAGCGGCAACATCAGTTGTTGTTGAGGTGATTCATTGACTTGTCTAATATCCAATATCTCTTTTCTGATTGATGCAGCTCTGAAGGCAGGAAAGTATCTCTCTAGGAAGACTTTCTTCAAATCAATCCAGGTTGAGACGGAATTCGGCTCAAGACAATACAACCAATCCTTCGCAGCACCTTCAAGTGAGAAATGGAAGGCTCTCATCTTGATGTGGTCTTCATTATTCCTTCGGTCTCAAGATTGTAGAACAAACAACCTGGAATTCCTTCAGAGGCTCCTGCGGATTCTCACCTGCAAGACCACTAAACCTTGGCAACCAGTGTATTAAACCAGAAAAGTCAGGATAATATATGCATGGTGGTTGCTCATAATCAACATAAGCCATATAGTTTTGCATATAATTATCCATGGGAAGGTACTAGGATTTGTAACCAGACAAAACAGCCATAACTAATTCAGCAGAATTTTTTTTTAATTCTGTTAATAACAGCAAGAGTCCCCAAACAGCGGCGCTCAATTTTGACAGCTGTCGCGCACGCATCAAAAAGTGAGTGGCTTAAAAAAATATGCAGTTAGGGAGCGACAACTCGAGTATCGTCTCACAAGGACTCTTAGGTTGTTGTTAACAGAAAAAGTCAGATTTGGGGGGTCTTGGATTTGAAATTAAATTAAGAAAACAGAGCAGAAAACTATGCAAACTAAATAACTATCAAATAGCTAAAAACGATCAACCTACTGTTTTCGGTTTCCCACTATCATTGATTCATATAATTCCCTGCCCTAAGCGGATTCTAATCCCTTTTCGATTGTAGCATCAATTAACAAGCGAAATTGACACTACGAGACATATGTTCCTAATTCCCGAATTAAGCAAACGGGGTGAAGCTCTCGTGAATTAAGTAAACACGATTGAACACACGCGAATTAAGCAAACGCGATTAAGTTTAGGAACATAAAATCATCGAAACAAATCAATACCTATTCAACACAACTTGAATTAAGCAAACAAGGCATATAGCATAAGTATTGAAAGAGAATAGCAATAAGAATGGGAATTACATAACCTCAAGTGTCAATGGAACCCGATTACAGTAGATCAATCCAAGGAGACTAGTTCTCCATTACAAAGGAAAAACAAAGCACTAAACCTAATTCGCAGCCGTCAACCAAAAAAATAGAAGAAAAAGAAGATCTAGATAAGATATCAGTTCTGCCCTAAAACAGACTATAAATACAGATTCTGGGTTGCGGTCGCTCACGAGGCGAAACATGATTCGCGAGGCGAGCCAGAGAGGGTGACTGTTGCTGCTCGTGCTGGTCTTCAGGCTCGCGAGGTGAGTAGCCTCTCGCGGGGCGAAAACTCCCAAAATTGCTTCTCTTTATTAACCTGAAAACAAGAAATAGCAGTAAGTGCTTTATTTGACTCTAAATCAACTAAATTAACCTAAAACTACTTTAGAGACTCAAAATGTTGCTTGAAGACAATCAAGTCTAATTTGTGCGAAAACGGGATATAATTAGCACAAAACCACGGTCATACTAGTCATAAAACTAGATGAGCCAGAGGCTGATCACTCTCCTTGGGAGAGCCCACCTACACTGCAACTTGATTAGGGAGCACCCTTTCCTTTCCCTCATTCTGATTTGATATTTATGTTGTTTCATTGAGGACAATGTATGTTTTAAGTGTGGGGGAGGGAACCATTTGTTGTGTTTTGTTTTGTGTTTTTTGTTGTGTTTTCTTTTCGCTCTTGAATAATTTGAGAAGTTCAAGAGCATGTGTGTGAGTCTTGTGTCGGCAAGCTTGGTGGGTTTTGTTGATTTAGCATAGATTGATTGCATGATTTATGTTGATGATTCCCCCTAGGTTGTAAAATTTGAAAATTGATCCCCTTTGAAAAATTGAAAACTGAACTTTGAGATATTCTGTTATGATTGCATGATTTATGATAAGTTTGGGGTGAAGGGGTGCACGCACTAGGGATCGAATCTCGGTCAAACAGTTGCGAAAAATGTCCAGGTGAGGGTTTGAGCCTCCAACATGTTTTTAACTGTGTGAATCACTTTCAAGTTGCACTTTCCCGATTTTGCTTGAGTCTCTTCTTGGTTTGCATGTTTATGTGACTGCATCAGATGATTTAGGCAATTTTCTTTGAATTAGTGACACGCTGTCGCGCACGCGTCAAAAAGCACGCGGTTTGTAAAAATATGTAGTTAGGAAGCGACAACTCGAGTATCGTCTCACAAGGACTCTTAGGTTGTTGTTAACAAAAAAAATCAGATTTTGGGGGTTTTGGATAATTGAAATTAAATAAAGAAAACAAAGCAGAAAAACAATGCAAACTAAATAATTACCAAATAAACTAAAGCGATTAACCTACTGTTCTCGGTTTCCCACTATCATCGATTTATATAAAACAAGTATTGAAAGAGAGTAGCATTAAGTTTAGGAATTACATAACCTCAAGTGCGGTGGAAACCGAATACAGCAGATTAATCAAAGTAGACTAGCTCTCCATTACAAACATAAACCCTAAACCTAATTCGTAGCCATCTAAACTAAAAAGAAAAGAAGATGATGAGCCTCCTCAGTTCTGACCTAAAACAACTATAAATACAGATTCTGGGTTGCGGTCGCTCGCGAGGCGAAACATGTTTCGCGAGACGAATCTTATGAACAGTCCTCAACGTTTAGAATTCTCGCGAGGCGAAAAATGATTCACGAGGCGAGCGACAGAGGGTGACTGTTGCTGCTCGTGCTGGTCTTCAGGCTCGCGAGGCGAGTAGCCTCTCGCGGGGCGAAAACTCCTAGAATTGCTTCTCTTTATTAACCTGAAAACAAGAAATAGCAGTAAGTGCTTTATTCGAATCTAAATCAACTAAATTAACCTAAAACTACTTTAGAGACTCAAAATGTTGCTTGAAGACAATGAAGTCTAATTTAGGCGAAAACGAAATATAATTAGCACAAAACCATGGTCATACTAGTCATAAAACTAGATGAGCCAGCGGCTTATCAAAATACCCCAAACTTAAACTTTGATTGTCCCCAAGCAAACTGAAACTCAAAAAGACTCAAGACTTGGCAAGTTTAAAAGATTCCATCAAATTTGCACAAATTTCAAGCAATCTTAACAAAACAATTTTTCTTCAATGTTTCCCCCTTTTTCAACAATGCAATCCCCACATTCATTTACTTTAAACATTGAGAATTCTACCATTCAAGCACTCATTAATCTAAGTTGGGAATCCAAGTTACACACAAAAAGGGAGATCACCAAATTCAAACAATCACCTTCCTCACAAAGGCATTTAGTGTTTCACTCATTCGCTCAGTTTGTCTAGGCAATCAACATTTCACTCAATTTCACTTTTAAGAGCTCTTCCCATGAATTTGATTTTCATCTCAAACAAGGTTCCCACGGAAAATATGCATGCAACATCAAAAGGTCTTTTAAGGTTGTAATGGGGCCTGGCTAAAGGTAGGATATACAAAGGTACTAGGCTTAAGTCCCTAGGAACTAAGAGAGCATGAGCATTTGATACATTGAATTTCCACTCAAGTTCCTTTTTCCATTTTTATTTATGCTTTTGGGTGACTACAGCCTTTTTCTTTAGATATCCTTTTTTTTTGACATTTTTGTTCTTTTATTTCCCCCCTTTTTTTCTTTTCCTTCTTTTTCTTTTTTTTTTCTTCCTTGCCTTTGGCTCCAACCTTTTTATTATTTTTTTTATTTTTCTCACCCCAGAATGACATGTCATATCCTTGTAGCCACCCCAAACTTAGTTTCTTGCAACCCTTCTCTTGTTAAGATTCCATGCTCTCCTAATCCTAAGATCGGGTTAACATGGTTTTTCCATATTGTGGCTCATAACATAGGGTCATCAAGAAATAACAGGCTAATTAGGCTCAATGGGCTAACTAGGGAACATGCATTAGGGACGGTTATTTTTAGGCCAAGTGGTTATTTACAAAGAAAATCTGCCTAAATCATTTGATGCAAACACATAAACATGCAAACCATAAAGAGATTCAAGCAAATTCGGGAAAGTGCAGCTCAAAAGTGATTCACACAGTTAAAACACATGTTGGAGGCTCAAATCCTCACCCGGACATTTTTGCAAATTGTTTGATTGAGATTCTATCCATAGTGTGTGCACCCCTTCACCCCAAACTTATCATAAATCATACAATCATAATGAAATATCTCAAAATTCAGTTTTCAATTTTTCAAGTGGGGATCAATTTTCAAAAAAAAATTCAACCTAGGGGGAATCATCACATAATCATGGTGGAAATCTGTGCCAAATCAATCAAAACCAATCAAGCTCACCGACCAAAGACTCACACAATTTATTCAAGAGCTAAAAGAAAAACAAGATAAAACACAAAACAAAGATACAGTTGGTTCCTCCCCACAATTAAAACATCCATAGTCCTCAATGAAAAAACATAACTATAAAATCAGAGTGAGGGAAAGGAAAGGGTGTTCCCTGATCAAGTGGCATTGTAGGTGGGAGCTTCCAAGGAGAGCTCCTCAACAGTAGCATCGTCAGGCACCGAGCTCTCATGGAATAGCTTCAGCCGCTGCCCGTTAACCTTGAAGGCCTTGTTGCTACCTGCACTTTTAATCTCTACTGCACCATAAGGAAAAACGTTAGTAGCAACAAATGGGCCAATCCACTTGGACCTAAGTTTCCAAGCCATCACTTTCAGGCGGGAGTTAAACAGTAAGACCTGTTGGCCCACAGAAAATTCTTTCCTAGCAATCATCCTATCATGAAAATGCTTGGTTTTCTCTTTATAAATCTGGGAGCTTTCATAGGCTTCTAGCCTAAGCTCCTCAAGCTGCTGTAATTGGAGTTTCCTTTCAATACCAGCATTTTTCATTTCCAAATTACAGCACTTGACCGCCCAATAAGCACGGTGCTCAACTTCCATAGGGAGATGACATGCCTTACCAAACACAAGCCTATAGGGGGACATCCCTATTGGTGTCTTGAAAGCGGTCCTCTGAGCCCACAGTGCGTCTTCTAGACGGCGGCTCCAGTCCTTCCTATTCGGCTGCACCATTATTTCTAAGATCTGCTTGATCTCCCTATTTGAGATCTCAGCCTGGCCATTGGTCTGGGGATGGTAAGCAGTGGAGACTCTATGCAGAACTCCATACTTCCAGAGTAAGGCTTCCATGGTGCGGTTGCAGAAGTGAGTGCCCTGGTCACTGATGATGGCACGAGGTATGCCGAACCTGCAAAAAATATTGGACCTAACAAAATTGGCAACAACTTTAGAATCGTTAGTCCTAGTGGGGATAGCTTCCACCCACTTTGAAACATAGTCAACAGCCAAAAGAATGTATAGAAAGACAAAAGATGCAGGGAAAGGACCCATAAAGTCGATTCCCCACACATCAAACACCTCACAGAAAAGCATGGGCTGCTGAGGCATTTCACTCCTACGAGTGATGGCAGTGCCTGCTGTCTGACACTCCTTACAAGTCCGGTAGACCTCATAAGCATCTCTAAAAATGGTGGGCCAGTAGAACCCAGAATCTAGGACTTTTCTTGCAGTCCTCTGTGGCCCAAAGTGTCCCCCTACTTGAGAGGCATGAGAAAAGTACAAGATAGACTCAATCTGATAGTCGGGGACACACCTCCTAATTACCTGGTCACTGCCAAACTTCCAAAGGTACGGATCATCCCAAACATAGTACTTGGAATCACTCTTGAGTTTGTGGATCTGTGATCTAGTTGCACCTGTAGGAAAAACACCAGCAACAAGATAGTTAACAATGTCAGCAAACCAAGGAGTTACCCCATGCAGATGTAGAAGCTGCTCATCAGGAAAGTCATCTTGGTTGGGAGAAGGATCCTCATCCCTCGCTATTCTGCTCAAGTGATCAACTACTAAATTTTCAGCTCCACTTTTGTCTTTTATCTCCACATTGAACTCTTGGAGCAACAGCATCCATCGAATCAATCTAAGCCGCTTCTGGTTTCTTCAACAGGTACTTCAGAGCTGCATGGTCAGTGAAAACAATAACCTTGGAACCTAGCAAATATGACCTAAATTTATCAAGAGCAAAAACAACAGCTAGGAGTTCCTTTTCAGTGGTGGTGTAATTAGATTGTGCAGCATCTAAAGTCCTAGAAGCATAATGAATGACATGGGCAGCCTTGCCCACCCTTTGTGCCAGGACCGCTCCCACAGCATAGTTAGAAGCATCACACATGAGCTCAAAGGGAGCGTCGGTCAAATGAGGGCTGGATGATGGGGGTAGAGGTCAATGCCCTTTTCAGGAAGTCAAATGCCTTCTTGCGAGTTGTCATCAAAGTTGAACATGGCATCATTCTTCAGCAAGTTTGTGAGAGGAAGAGCTATCTTCTTTGAAGTCCTTAATGAAGCGCCTGTAGAAACCTGCATGACCAAGAAAAGAACGAATCTCGCGAACGCAAGATGGGTAAGGCAATGTAGAAATCACATCAATTTTAGCAGGATCTACTGAAATACCCTTTTTAGAAATGATATGCCCCAAAACAATCCCCTGTTCAACCATAAAGTGACACTTTTCATAGTTCAAAACAAGGTCAGTTTCAATGCATCTTTCTAAAACCAAATTCAGACTATGCAAGCATGCATCAAATGAGGAGCCATATACAGTGAAATCATCCATGAACACTTCCATACAATTTTCAATAAACTCAGTAAAAATGCTCATCATGCATCTCTGGAAAGTGCCAGGAGCATTGCAAAGGCCAAATGGCATCCTCCTATAGGCAAACGTTCCGAAGGGGCACGTGAAAGTGGTCTTTTCCTGATCCTCTGGTGCAATGTGGATTTGGAAATAACCGGAAAAGCCATCAAGAAAACAGTAGTGGGATTTATGATAAGCCTCTGGCTTATCTAGTTTTATGACTAGATGAACTAGGGTTTACGTGCCAATTTATTCGAGTTTACTCTCGTTTTCGCCCAAATTTGCCTTGTTTTGTTCCTAAGTTGGACTTTGACTCGTTTTGCGTCTTTTGTGTAGTTTTTAGGTTATTTTGGATAGAATTACGCTTGTGGTTGCTTGTGTTGTTTTCAGATCCATAAGTGAAGCTCTAAGAGTTAAGAAAAGTGAAGAATATGAGCCAGACAGAGCCCATCACGGCCTGGCCGTGATGACCATCACGGCCATGATCAGCGGAAGCGAGAAGGGGCAAAAGTCGGAAAGCGTCACGGCCAGCCGTGATGAACATCACGGCCGTGACCTAAAACCCACACAAGTCAGAGACCGTCACGGCCTAGCCGTGATGCCTATCATGGCCGTGACAATCCAGGAGGCAAAAATCAGAATCTGTCACGGCCTGGCCGTGACCCCTCTCACGGGCGTGATAGAACAGATGATGGAGACAGAAGCTATCACGGCCTAGCCGTGATGAGGCTCACGGCCGTGATGTTCAAGATGTGAAAAGCGCTCATTCCAGAATGCGTCACGGCCTGGCCGTGATGGCCATCACGGCCGTGACGCGTGGCCTCCTTATAAATAGAAGCGGTCGTAAGCGAGAATGGAGGACTTTTTGGATCAGAATTTGCAGAGATCTTTTGTAACCCTTATTCTGGGATTTCTTCTTCTCTTCTTTTCTCTTAATTCATAGGCTTAGGATGAATTCCGATTGTACGTGCGTTGTTGTTACGGACATGAGGAACTAATCCTCTTGTCTAGGGGATCGATGAAGCCACCCATGGCGGCATAGTGTTCATGTAATGTAACTCTCTCTCCTTTAATTCAATTATGATTTTTCCAATTCTGTTTTCATTGTGTCGATTATATGCTAGCGTGATCGACTAGTTAAGCGTGTTGAGGCCTAGCGGCAATTCGCGTTTTAGAACTTGAATTGGGAACATCGGTCGAGTATTGCACGAGAGTGAGTAGGAGATCGATGCAACCTATAGGGAACCAGAATTAATAGAATTCGAGATTAGGGTTAAGAGACCTAGCAAGTAATTAACTCAAATCATCGAATACGTCCTAATGAGCACGGAAGTGGATTTAGGAGAATTTAGGGGTCCCGGTTGACATTAAAATTGAATTTAGGGAGGAGAATATCATCACTTGGGTACTTTGCATGATTGGGTAGGTGGATTCGAAACCTTAGATGCTTTTAAATTTCTGAATTCATTCACCTTAGCTTTAATCGATATCTTAATTGAATTGCAATCTTAATCTCTCTCACAACAATTTTCTTCGCTTAACTGAACCTATTGAATTTCTTACAAAATTAGTCGAATTGGTAACCCAATCCTTGTGTTCGACCTCGGTAGAATCTTACCTTGTGTTTATTACTTTGCGACGACCCGGTACACTTGCCGGAGTCACAACAAGTTTTTGGCGCCGTTTAGGGGATTGGCACAACCAATTTTCCTAATTTTTAGGAAATTCGGCTGTTTGGTTAAGCTGACTTTTAGTTTTATTTCCTTTTATTTAATTGCCATTATTTTTCTCTGTTTCTTTGATTCCACTTGGTCTTTGCCTGTTTTTGTATGCGAGGTACTCTTCTACAAGAGGACTTGCTATTCGATTCCGAGATCACAAGGACCGAGCGGCAGTTAAGAAAAGAGGCCGGCAGAAAGGAAGAGGTTGGAAGCAATTAAAATAGAAGGCATGGCTGAAGAAAATCCTCCTCCTCCTCCCCCTCGTTACAAGCCTCTCTTTGAGTACGATCTACCAAGCTTGGTGGATTGTGACTCTTCTATTGTGAGAGGCAACTTGAACCTGAGACTCCTTGAGTTGAAGCATGTGTCACATTCCAGCTCAGGGAGAATCGGTTTGATGGGAGTGGAAAGCAAGACCCGCATAGACACATCACTCGCTTCCTTGAGGCGTGTGACTTACGAGAAGACAAGAGGAGTCTCACGGGATGAGTTTCGCTTGCGACTTTTCCCTCTCTCTCTTAGGGATGTCGCTCGCGATTGGGTTGGCGACTTGGATAGGAACAAAGATCGAACTTGGGAGCAAATGGCACGAAGTTCCTAACCAAATACTTTCCTCCTCAGAAGGCGGCACAAGCAAGAATAGCCGTCACTTCATTCAGGCAAACGGAGGATGAAACATACAATGAAGCATGGGAGAGGTACAATGGTTTGTTGAGAAGATGTCCCTCTGCGTTCTTTGACCCGGTTTCCAAAGTGCAACATTTCTTTAATGGGTTGAGAGGACGCTATCAGATGAAGCTGTGATGCCGCATGATTGGCGGTTCTTTTGTATATTTATCGGCTGAGGATGGATGGGCACTGTTAGAGAAGATGTCATATAATGATTACAACCGTGGTAGGGAGACCTCGAGTGGAATCAGTTCTGGGACAATGGAAGCCATTTTAGAGCAAAACAGACTTTTGAAGATGCAAAATGAGGCTTTGTCTGGGAACAAGAGGGTTAATGCTATACACGAAGGAATGCCTCCGGGTTGTGCAAATTGCAATGGAAATCATGACACTCAGAATTGCCCGCTAAATTTCCCTCAAGAACATGTGGACTCTTGCCACAACTTCTATGACACTGTGCCCCAGAACAATTATCAGAGGAACAATCAAAATCAGAATAGGGGCTACATGAGAAGAGACCATCCGGGATTTGCTTGGAGTGATGTTAATGGTGGTCTAGCCGGTCAACAACACCCTCAACAAAATTGGCAACAACCTCAACAGGGTCTGAGACCGAACATTGGAATTCAGCAGCGCAATACTCAGCAGGGTCTTCCTGGGACTAATCAGGTGCAAATAACACCGTGGGAGTTGGCTTTTGAGAAAATGAGTGCAGCAGTGGAGAAATTGTCAATTAACACGAACACTGCCATTGACAAGTTGGCCACTCATACAGGTTCAACAATTCAGAATCTCGAGACACAAATAGCACAGCTCGCGAAGCAATTGAATGAGCGTCTGCCGGGCACTCTTCCAGGTGACACCGAGAACAACCCCAAGGGACAATGCAATGTCATATCTACTAGAAGCGGAAGGGTGTTAGGACCTAGCAGGGGTACCACTAGTTCTCAGGATGACAAGGGGCCAGAACAACCTCATGTTGAGGAAGAGCAAACTGAAAAAGAAGGATTGGCAAGTGACAAGGGACCGGAGCAAGGGGGAAGGCTGAAACTTGTGGATGAAGAGTTCCGAAGGAAGAAGTGGGTTGAACCCCAAGACCTCCCGCCCTACATGAAGGTTCCGTATCAGGAAAGATTGAAGAAGCCTCAACAGGATAAGCAATTCAATAAGTTCCTTGATGTCTTCCGAAAACTTCAGATTAACATTCCATTTGCGGAAGCCTTGGAACAAATGCCATCATATGCTCGGTTTATGAAGGAACTTCTCACTAAGAAGCGGAGGATTGTGGATGAAGAAAGCGGTTGCTTTGACCGAGGAGTGTAGTGCCATTCTTCAACGGAAACTGCCTCCGAAGTTGAAGGATCCGGTTCCTTCTCGATACCATGCACCATTGGGGGAATTACCTTGGAAAGGCATTATGTGATCTAGGGGCAAGCATCAACTTGATGCCCCTCTCGATGATGAAGAGGCTAGGGATCAAAGAAGTAAAGGATACGCGAATGTCACTCCAACTGGCCGATCGTTCTATAAAATATCCCTATGGAGTAGTTGAAGACTTGCTCGTGAAAGTTGACAAGTTCATATTCCCAGTAGACTTTGTGGTGCTCGATATGGATGAAGACGCTGAGATCCCTCTCATATTGGGTAGGCCCTTCTTGGCCACCGGGGGTGCCTTGATAGATGTGCGGAGAGGGAAACTCACTTTAAGGGTAAATGATGATGAGGTGGTCTTCAATGTCTTTGAAGCGATTAAGCACCCGGAAGAGAATTCAGCTGTGTATCGAGTGGATGTGGTGGACCCAACTGAAAAGGTAAAGGTAACTCGAAAAGACCATGATCCTTCACTTGCAACAGTATCGGTGGAATCTCATGAGGAAGACAGTGAGGAAAAAGGCCCTTCGGGTGATGAAGTCTACCTTGAGTGGCTACGAGACATGGAACCCATACCGAGTCTCCCAAAGGAAGAATGTGCAAGGAAAGAACTCAGCAGCAAGGGAATGAAAAAGAAGGGTAAAGCACCAAGGGTGAAAGGTAGTACAACCGTGGTGGTCAAGAAAGACAACAAGTTGATCCCAAAAAAGACCATCGCGGAGTGGAGAGTGCGTGCAGATTATAGAAGGATGCTGGCCTTGAATGAGCTGTCCGGGAACAGCTTGCGAGTATATAAAAGTGCACAAACCTACAAAGAACAGGCCAAGGAATGGAATGGCAAGCAGGATCTTCCTCCGGATTAACCCTTAGGGGCGACTTGAGTCGGGCTCGGGACGTTAAACAAGCGCTACTTGGGAGGCAACCCAAGCTAGGTACCCTCTCCTTTCCTCACTCTTATTTTTGTTTTTGTTTTTGTGTGTGTTTAGTTTTTGTTGTCACTCTTGAATAATTTGAGAAGATCAAGAGTTGTTGTATGAATGTCGTGTCGGCAAGCTTGTTGGATGTTAATTGAATTGAGCATGATTGATTGCATGAATTACTTGATCATTGATGATTTCCCCCCTAGGGTCTGAAAATAGAAAAGTTGATCCCCACTTAAAAAAATTGAAAATTGAACTTTGAGATTTATTATGATTACTTGATTTATGATAAGTTTGGGGTGGCTACAAGGTATGTGTCATATTGGGATGAGAAAAAGAAAATAAAGGTTGACCCAAGGCAAAAAGAAAAGAAAAGAAAAGAAGAAAACAAAAATTGCCAAAAGAAAAGGGGCAAAACAAAAATAATATCAAGGAAAAGGTTGTAGTCACCCGAGCCCAAATGAAAAATGGAGAAAGGAACTTGAGTGGAAAAAGTGTCAAAATGCTCATGCTCTCTTAGTTCCTAGGGACTTAAGCCTAAATATCCTTCATTATCCTACCCTGAGCCAGGCCCCATTACAACCTTTAAAAGACCTTCTGATGTTGCATACATGTTTTCGTGGGAACTATGTTTGAGATGAAAATCAAATTCATGGGAAGTGCTCTTGATAAGTGAAATTGAGTGAAAAAGTTGAAAGCCTAGACAAACTTGAGCGAATGAGTGAAATACTAAATACCCTTGTGAGGAAGGCAATTGTTTGAAATAGGTGATCTTCCTTTGTGTGTATCTTTGAGCCTCAACTTAGAGTAATGATGGCATGAATGATAATTTCTCAATTGTTTAAAGTAGATGAATGTGGGTACTACATTGATAAAAAAAAGGGGGGAATCAAAGAAGAAAAACTGTTTTGTAAAGTCGCATGAAATTTGTGCGAAATTGATTAGATCTTTAGGCTTGCCGAGTCTTGAGTCGTTTTTGAGTTTTAAGCTTGCTTGGGGACAAGCAAGGTTTAAGTTTGGGGTATTTTGATAAGCCTCTGGCTTATCTAGTTTTATGACTAGATGAACTAGGGTTTACGTGCCAATTTATTCGAGTTTACTCTCGTTTTCGCCCAAATTTGCCTTGTTTTGTTCCTAAGTTGGACTTTGACTCGTTTTGCGTCTTTTGTGTAGTTTTTAGGTTATTTTGGATAGAATTACGCTTGTGGTTGCTTGTGTTGTTTTCAGATCCATAAGTGAAGCTCTAAGAGTTAAGAAAAGTGAAGAATATGAGCCAGACAGAGCCCATCACGGCCTGGCCGTGATGACCATCACGGCCATGATCAAGCAGAGCAGAAGGGGCAAAAGTCAGAAGCTGTCACGGCCTAGCCGTGATGAACATCACGGCCGTGACCTAAAACCCACACAAGTCAGAGACCGTCACGGCCTAGCCGTGATGCCTATCATGGCCGTGACAATCCAGGAGGCAAAAATCAGAATCTGTCACGGCCTGGCCGTGACCCCTCTCACGGGCGTGATAGAACAGATGATGGAGACAGAAGCTATCACGGCCTAGCCGTGATGAGGCTCACGGCCGTGATGTTCAAGATGTGAAAGCGCGCTCATTCCAGAATGCGTCACGGCCTGGCCGTGATGGCCATCACGGCCGTGACGCGTGGCCTCCTTATAAATAGAGCAGATCAGAACAGAATGGAGGACTTTTTGGATCAGAATTTGCAGAGATCTTTTGTAACCCTTATTCTGGGATTTCTTCTTCTCTTCTTTTCTCTTAATTCATAGGCTTAGGATGAATTCCGATTGTACGTGCGTTGTTGTTACGGACATGAGGAACTAATCCTCTTGTCTAGGGGATCGATGAAGCCACCCATGGCGGCATAGTGTTCATGTAATGTAACTCTCTCTCCTTTAATTCAATTATGATTTTTCCAATTCTGTTTTCATTGTGTCGATTATATGCTAGCGTGATCGACTAGTTAAGCGTGTTGAGGCCTAGCGGCAATTCGCGTTTTAGAACTTGAATTGGGAACATCGGTCGAGTATTGCACGAGAGTGAGTAGGAGATCGATGCAACCTATAGGGAACCAGAATTAATAGAATTCGAGATTAGGGTTAAGAGACCTAGCAAGTAATTAACTCAAATCATCGAATACGTCCTAATGAGCATGGAAGTGGATTTAGGAGAATTTAGGGGTCCCGGTTGACATTAAAATTGAATTTAGGGAGGAGAATATCATCACTTGGGTACTTTGCATGATTGGGTAGGTGGATTCGAAACCTTAGATGCTTTTAAATTTCTGAATTCATTCACCTTAGCTTTAATCGATATCTTAATTGAATTGCAATCTTAATCTCTCTCACAACAATTTTCTTCGCTTAACTGAACCTATTGAATTTCTTACAAAATTAGTCGAATTGGTAACCCAATCCTTGTGTTCGACCTCGGTAGAATCTTACCGTGTTTTTATTACTTGCGACGACCCAGTACACTTGCCGGAGTCACAACAAGTTACCAGCCAGCCCCTCAAGCATCTGATCGATGAACGGCAAAGGAAAGTGATCCTTTCGAGTGGCCTGGTTCAACCTCCTATAATCAATACAGACTCGCCAGCTATTCTGGACTCTAGTGGGGACAAGCTCATTATTATCATTTCTTACCACTGTGAGGCCGGACTTCTTGGGTACAACTTGCACTGGGCTCACCCAAGTACTATCAGAGATGGGGTATATGATACCCGCATGCAGAAGTTTAGTCACCTCCTTCTTTACAACATCCAGAATCAATGGATTGAGCCGCCTTTGGGGCTGCCTAACTGGTTTAGCCCCATCCTCCAACAGAATTCTATGCATACATCTGGAGGGGCTAATTCCTGAGATGTCAGCCAAGGTCCGCCCAATTGCCTTCTTGTGCTTCTTCAGAACCTCTAAAAGCTTAGCTTCCTGGTCAGAGTCAAGGTTGGAGGAAATAATAACTGGAAGTTTTTCATTCCTCTCCAAGTAAGCATACTTCAGATTCTCAGGAAGTGGCTTAAGCTCTAAGGAGGGTGGCTGCTCAATGGATGGTATATTTGGAGCAGCAATGATGTCAAGAACTTCAGCTGAACAGACAGCTTCACTCACACTATCACCCTGCAAAGTAGAATCAATGAACTCAGCACAAACAGCACAAGGGTTAGTGTCAATACAGTCAGTACATGAATAAATATCATCAAAGCCAGAAACAAATGGAAAATCAGAAACCAAGTCATCATAGGTGTCATCAATAATTTGAGAGAGCAACTCTATTTGGAAAACAGAGTGCTCTTCCAAGGAATGCTTCATAGCATCGAAGATGTTAAACTTTGCAACAATGTCACCAAACTCCATGGACATGGTTCCATCATCAACATCAATCTTTGTCTTTGTTGTCTTCATGAACGGTCTGCCCTGGATGATTGGTGATCTACTTGAATTTGTTTCCCCTGCCATGTCCAGGATGTATAAGTCAGCAGGGAAAATCAACTCATCAACTTGTACCAGCACATCTTCTACCATTCCCATAGGGCGAGCATTGGTCCTGTTGGCCAACTGGATAGTGAGACCTGTATTCTGCAAGGGACCAAGATCAAGGTTGTTGAAAACAGAGGTGGGCAAGACATTTATGGAGGCTCCCAAATCCAACATGCAATTTTCGAATTTGTTGTCCCCAATAGTGCATGGAATAACAAAAGTGCCCGGATCCTTGCACTTCTGTGGTAGTGCCTGAGTGAGCGCTGAAACAGTAACCCTTTCAAGTGCAGGCTTAGGCTGAATGAGGGCTGAAACATTTCGCCCTAGATTAACTCTCTCATTACCCTTCAACCTCCTCTTGTGGGTGCATAAATCCTTCAGGAACTTAGCATACTTCGGAACCTGCTTGATCACATCCAGAAGCGGAATATTTACCGTCACCTTTCTGAACACATCTAGAATTTCCCTCTCCTTGTCTTCCCCACCAATCTTCTTATTTTTCTGCACTCTTTGTGGGAAAGGGATCGGTGGCATGTACACTTTCTCAGCTTCAACAACTACAGAAGGTTCAGGAGCGACCTCAACAGTTTCTTCATCTTTTTCAGAGGCTGCCTCGACAACTTTTCCCGATCTCAAAGAAATGGCACTCACATTAGGATTGGAGACATTGGGATTCATCACTGTTTGTGCAGGTAGTTGGTTTGATCCTTGAGCTTGCTGTATGTTATTCATGGAAGTGGCAAGCTGTCCAATCTGTGTCTGCAAGGCATTGATGCTAGCATCCGTTCGCTGCTGCAAATTATTAATGCTAGCATCCGTTCGCTGCTGTAACTGTCCAAATTGCTGCTGAAACTGGAGATTCTGTGCATTCATTTGTGCAGTTATTTGTGAATTCATTTGCTTGAACATGTCCTCTAGTGAAGGTCCGGAAGGTGCAGAAGTGGTCACTTGAGGAGGATTCTGTGGAGGTGCCATCGGTTGTTGTTGGGATGAGTTTCCATATCGAAGGTTGGGATGATTCCTCCAGTTGGGGAGGTACTTATTTGTGGAGAGGTCAGGAACGCTGTACCGGTTCTGATTGTTGCCTTGATTGTAAGGATGGACTGCATAAGCTTGAGGCAAATCAGTAATTGACCCTTCTTTCAGAATGGGGCATGCATCGTACAGGTGCTCAGGAGAGCTGCACAAGCCACACAACCTTGCCGGCTGAACCTTATCCATTGCCAATTGCTTCACCAAAGAAGTGAGCTCATCAATTCTATTCTCAAGGGCCTGGTTGGATGAAGAGCTATGGACCTCATTCACACCCCTTGTCTCAACAGAATTTCTCCTGGTTGTAAACTGCTGGGAGTTTAGTGACATATTTTCAATCAATTGCTTGGCAAAGAATGGAGTCTTATCAACAAGTGCTCCCCCACTAGCAGCATCCAAAATATTTCTATCCATCGGTAGTAGCCCCTCATAAAAATACTGAATAAGGAGTTGCTCGGAAATCTGATGCTGAGGGCAACTGGATACCAAATGCTTGAATCTCTCCCAATACTCAGCCAATGACTCATTGCCTTGTCTGATGCCACATATTTCCTTCCTGATTGATGCAGCTCTGGAGGCAGGAAAATATCTCTCTAAGAAGACCTTCTTCAAATCGTTCCAGGTGGTAACAGAGTTTGGCTCAATATAGTACAGCCAATCCATTGCAGCGCCCTGTAGTGAGAACGGGAAGGCTCTCAGCTTGATGTGATCCTCAGTTATTCCCTCTGGTCTCAAGGGTGTGGAGCAGACAACCTAGAATTCCTTCAGATGCTTGTGTGGATCCTCACCTGCAAGACCACTAAACCTTGGCAACAAGTGTATTAAACTAGATTTTAATTCAAAGGGAGTAACAGCACCAGCATATTCAATACACAAGCCATTATAATTAACATCAGGGGCAGCAAGCTGTCTTAATGTCCTTTGGTCACCCATGTTATCAAAAACAGTTTCAGAATTAGAATCATCACTAGTGCTAGCCCGAATTGCTCTACGGCGTGTGTGTAGTGTTCTTTCAATTTCAGGATAAAAAACACACAAGTCAGGGCAAGTAGACCTAGTAGCCAGACTAATTCAAAACAAAAACGAAAAAGAAACAAAAAAAATGCGAAAATAACAAACAAGATTCCCCAGCAACGGCGCCAATTTTGACGCGTTGTCGCGCACGCGTCAAAAAGCGAGTAGTTTGTAAAAATATGTAGTTAGGGAGCGACAACTCGAGTATCGCCTCACAAGGACTCTTAGGTTGTTGTTAACAAAAAAAAATCAGATTTTATGGGGTTTTGGATAATTGAAATTAAATAAAGAAAATAAAGCAGAAAAACAATGCAAACTAAATAATTACCAAATAAACTAAAGCGATTAACCTACTGTTCTCGGTTTCCCACTATCATCGATTTATATAATTCCATGCCCTAAGCAGATTCTAATCTCTTTTCGATTTGTAGCATCAATTAACAAGCGAAACCAACGCTACGAGACATATGTTCCTATTCCCGAATTAAGCAAACGGGGTGAAGCACTCATGAACTAAGCGAACATGAACGAACACACGCGAATTAAGCAAACACGATTCAATATAGGAACACATAATCATCGAAACAAATCAATACTAATTCTATACAATCCTGAATTAAGTAAACAGAACATATAAAACAAGTATTGAAAGAGAGTAGCATTAAGTTTAGGAATTACATAACCTCAAGTGCGGTGGAAACCGAATACAGCAGATTAATCAAAGGAGACTAGCTATCCATTACAAACATAAACCCTAAACCTAATTCGTATCCGTCTAAACTAAAAAGAAAAGAAGATGATGAGCCTCCTCAGTTCTGACCTAAAACAACTACAAATACAGATTCTGGGTTGCGGTCGCTCGCGAGGCGAAACATGTTTCGCGAGGCGAATCTTATGAACAGTCCTCAACGTTTGGAATTCTCGTGAGGCGAAACATGATTCGCAAGGCGAGCGAGAGAGGGTGACTATTGCTGCTCGTGCTGGTCTTCAGGCTCGCGAGGCGAGTAGCCTCTCGCGGGGCGAAAACTCCCAGAATTGCTTCTCTTTATTAACCTGAAAACAAGAAATAGCAGTAAGTGCTTTATTTGACTCTAAATCAACTAAATTAACCTAAAACTACTTTAGAGACTCAAAATGTTGCTTGAATACAATCAAGTCTAATTTAGGCGAAAACGAAATATAATTAGCACAAAACCATGGTCATACTAGTCATAAAACTAGATGTGCCAGCGGCTTATCAATTAGCTACTTGGCCTAAATTGAACCATCCCTAATGCATGTTTCCTAGTTAGCCCTATTAAGCCTGATTAGCCTGTTGTTCTTGATAACCCCATGTTATGAGCCAAAATCTGGAAAAACCATGTTAACCCGATCTTAGGATTAGGAGAACATGGAAGCCCAGCAAGAGAAAGGTTGCAAGAAAGTAAGTTTGGGGTGGCTACAGTGATATGTCATTCAGGGGTGAGAAAAAGAAAAAAAATATATAAAGGTTGAAGCCAAGGGCAAAGAAAAAAAAAGAGAAAAGAAAAAAAAATTTGCCCAAAAGAAAAGGGGCAAAACAAAAATGGTGTCAAAGGAAAAAGGTGTAGCCACCCAAAGCGCCAAAAAGAAAAAAATGGAAAAAGGAATTAGAGTGAAAAAGATAATAGTGTACAAGCTTCATGCTCTCTTAGTTCTTAGGGACTTAAGCCTAGTTCCTTTGTATATCCTACCCTTAGCCAGGCCCCATTACAACCTTTGAAAGACCTTTTGATGTTGCATGCATGTTTTCGTGGGAACCTTGATTGAGATGAAAATAAAATTCATGGGAAGTGCTCTTATAATGTGAAATTGAGTGAAAATGTTGATAGCCTAGACAAATTGAGCGAATGAGTGAAATATTACATGCCCTTGTGAGGAATGCAATTGTTTGAAATTGGTGATCTCCCTTTTGTGTGTAACTTGGATCCCTTGCCTAGATTAATGATTGTTTGAATGATTCTCAAATGTTCAGAATAAATGATTGTGAGGATTACATTGTTGAATAGGGGGGAACATTGAAGGAAACTTGTTTTGATGTATTGCTTGAAGTTTGTGCGGAATTGATTGAAATCCTTTAAGCTTGCCAAGTCTTGAGTCTTTTTGAGTTTTAGTTTGCTTGGGGACAAGCAAAGTTCCAGTTTGGGGTATTTTGATAAGCATCTGGCCCGTCTAGTTTTATGACTAGTATGACCGTGGTTTTGTGCCAATTATATCTCTTTTTCGCCCAAATTAGACTTGATTGTCCTCAAGCAAGGTTTTGAGTCCTTTAAGTAGTTTCAGGGTAATTTAGCACTTATGGCTATTTCATGTTTTCAGGTTAACTTAGAGTCCAGGGAATGAAGGAAACAGTGGAAATTGCAATCCTGGAAGTGCTCACCCCGTGAGAGGTTACTCACCCCGAGAGATTGAAGACCAGCCTGTGCCAGAAATGTCATCTTCTCTGCCTCGCCACGTGAACTATGTCTCGCCTCGCGAGCCTCAAAGTCAGAAAGCATCACGGTCATCCCGTGATCCCCATCACGGGCGTGAAGAGAAGACCCTGGAGGACAGAGACCATCACGACCTAGCCGTGATGAAGGTCACGACCATGACAGATAAGCACCCAAAGTCAGAAGTAATCACGGCCTGGCCGTGATAGGCATCACGGCTGTGACAAACCAGATTTTGAAGTCTCGCCTCGCGAGAGCCCAAATTTGAACTGGCGCCATTTTAATATTCGCGACGCGAGAGACTTCTGGCCTCGCGAGCGTGCGCAGATTCTGAAGGTATAATTACTGTTTAGGGCAGATTAGGGGGACATCTTTTGCTAAACCTTGTTTACGAATTTCTCTGATTGTATTGCGTTTTTGATGGAGAACTAAACTTCTTAGGTTAATCTGCTGTAATCGGCTTCCGCCGACACTTGAGGTCTTGTAATTCCCGATTGAATTTCCTTCTCTCCTTCAATACTATTCTATATTCTCTGTTTACTTAATTCAGTTTGTATGGAATTAGTGTTGATTTATTTTCGATGATTTTATGTTCCTAAACTTAATCGCGTTTGCTTAATTCGCGTGCGTTCAATTCGTGTTTGCTTAATTCACGAAGGGCTTCATCCGTTTGCTTAATTCGGAATTAGGAACATATGCCCCGTAGCGTCGATTTCGCTTGTTAATCGATGCTACAATTGGAAAGGGATTAGAATCCGCTTGGGGCATGGAATTACATGAATCGATGATAGTGGGAAACCGAACAGGAGATTGATCGTCTTTGTCTTATTTGATAATCACTTAAATTGCTCTGTTTTTCTGCTCTGTTTTCATTCTGTTTTCTAATCAATTTCAAACCAACCCCCCCCCCCCCCCAAGAAAACTGATTTTCTGTGATAATAACATTACGAGAGTCCTTGTGATACGATACCCGAGTTGTCGCATCCTGACTACACTTTTTACAAACCACTCGCTTTTTGACGCGTGCGCGACAGCGCGTCACCTTTCCATATCATCTCCAATAACTTTAGAAACCTTCATCTATACCTTCATCTATTACTGCCTTTCTTTCAAATTTCATCTTCATTTTAATATATCCTTGATTTATTCCAATGTTTTTGGTTGGCATTTGATTTTGCAGTTGTTATTAAATTTCGAAGACAGTAGGTTGATGGAAACTGTTGAGCAAGTCTTTGAAAGTTAATGGCATTGAAGATAAATTTTCTACAGGTAACTCTTTGCATCCTGCATCCTTTAATAATTTCTTATTACTAAATTATTGTTCATTTGCAAACATTATTATGTTGCATTGAAAGGTGTTCATCTCAGGAGTTGCTTTCAAATTTTCTGGGGAAGATGCAGAGAGGATAAAAGTATTCAGGTTCATCCCAGGTTTGGCATTTAATGTTTTTACTTTTGCTTGATATTGGATTTTCAGCAAGTATAAGGAAAACTAATCAAGTTGGTTATTAACTGATTAACTATTGATTATCTATAGTCTTACTATTAGTAGTTTTAGTTATATTTTTGAAATTTCTTCTACTGAAAAATATTATGATTAGCTCTTATTTGTTTTGTTCATTAGTTTAAAGCTTTCATCTTTTGTTTTCTATTCTATATGCTATATTTATTGCCATGTATGCATGTACTATTTACTCCTGATGTCTTCTCCATCATTCTCTTCTATGACAGAAAGGTTGTCTTATTAGCTACTGCACTATTGGTGTTAAAAAAAAAAAAAGGAGAAAGAGTTTTTCATATGTACGAGTTTCTCTTAAACTCTAATATTTTAAAACGATATCAATAGATACGCTCATACACCCAAGTCACATGTTAATCATATTTATGTTTTTAACTTTGATAACTTCTCATCAATTGTGACGGTGTGGAGAGATTACAATTGGCTTGGTGTCTTTCTTGATGGGAAAATTATTTTTACTGTGTACCACCAAAATCTTGAGTTAACAATGGAAGCAAACTGAATCCTTTTCTTGGTATATGATTACATTATCTGATCATCATTGCATGGTATCCTCAGTGGACATTAAGAGAATTGCTTCCAAATGGTGTTACTAAGATTCTTGGCAGGAAGGAGAATTTTATTAAACTTTCTTGAGTATTATCCTCTGAAAAATGTTTATGGTCTCCAAGACTCCTTGCTTTCTTGGTTTGATCTATTTGTTTTAATAAATGTGAATGTTTCGCCATCTGTTAGTTGTATAAACAATATTGTATGAAGACATCATCATCCAATTATTTGACTAATGGACTATAATTTATTGTATACAGGCACATTAATTTAAGGAGAAGCAGATTTATTTTTTCTGGTTTAGTGTTGTTTCTTCCTTGTGAGTGGAATGGGGAACTAAAGGATATTTCCTTATCCTTATCCACCTGCAGAGTTTTCATGCATTTGTTTGCTCTTTTTGATGAAAGAAATGAGCCATATGCCAATTCCAATGCCTCATTTGTATCAATTTGGTTGCCTGTAGATTATTTCTCTGCCAATTTGATAAGTGATTCTCACTCATTTGCCATGTAATTTGTTATTTATCTAGACATTGTTAACTTCAAATGATCTTACTCTCTTTTTGTTAATTTAGACTGATTTCTTATTGATATCTATTACAGTTTTGAATCTTCTGTTGAATATTTGGATATAGTAGGATAAGACTTCAACTATAAAACATTACAGGTGAGATTAATCCACTTTCATTATCAAATTTTGTGCCCTTTGAGGTGAATTGTTGATTGAAGAGTTCATCTGGAATCCAATTGTTAGCATGGTAGCTATGTGATAATTTTCTTCCTTGGATTAATGAAAGAATTTTATTGGTTGCAGTATTTATATTTTCATGGGTAAAGTCATGTTAATTTCCCATGTGATGATTGAATGTTGGTTCCTTTAGTTTCGTATGTTAGTTGCTTCACGTTTTTTCAATTTGGCATGTCATTGAACTTGAAAAAAGATTACCTTAAGAGGATGAAAAATACAAATATTTAGAATAGCTTGACTACTATTGTCTATATATTTTAATTTCTAATCATCTTGCTCTGTATTTGTTAATTTGGTCTGATAAATGATTCTCATCCATTTTCACTGTAATTTGTTAATTAGCTAGACATTGTTAACTTCTAATCATCTTACTTTCTTTTTGTTAATTTAGTCTGATTTCTGATTTTTTACCTTTTATAGTTTTGATGAATAGTTGCTTTAGGTTTGGATACAGAAGGATAAGACATCAGCTATAAAAGATTATAGGTGGAAATAATGCACCATCTTTATCATATTTTCTGCCCTTGACTTTAGGTAAATTGTTAATTGAAATGTTCATGCTGGAATCCAATTTTTATTAGAATGGTAGCTATGTGAAAATTATCTTGGATTAATGAAAGAATTTTAGTGGATGTAGCATTTAAATTTTTATGGGTAAAGTCATTTTAATTTTCCATGTGACGATTTTTTTTTTTTTTTTACAGGAAAGAGGAAATTTCATTCCGTCAAAAGAATGATGGTTACCCTAAAATCAAAAGCCAAATCACTCCTCTATCCAAATTCTATTAGATGATTAGTTGAAATCAACTTTCCATGTGATGATGAGATGGTGGTTCCTTGAGTTGCATATATTAGTTGCTTTACATATTGCAAATAAATGTGTAAACCATGTAACGATACTATTTGATTTCTGCTGGAGGCTTGGAAGCTTTATGGAGATGCTATTTGCCGTGTCTTGTGTGTTTCTTTGGATGCCACTATTTTCAATCTAATGTGGGTTAATCTATAATGAATTCTTTTCTGTGATTTATTTTGTACATTACTCCTTTCATGTAAAAAAAAAGATGGAGAATGAATATTTTGTATGAAAAAATTCTAAATTATTATCGATCAACATTTTAAAAGAAATCACATTTTATTTTAATTTTTAAGGTAATCTTTTTTTACTATATATCGCACGGAGCCCGAGCCATCGTACTAAAAATGTATTGTAATTAATATTTAATTTAATGTAATATAAATTGTAGGAAGAAACTTTTATGTAAGTTACATATTTTTATTTATCTTTTCCTTTTTTCCTGGCATAGTTTGGACTTTCCAATGAATGTAGAAATCCATATATACAAAAAAAAAAACCATTAGGTGGTAAAATAACTTCTCTAACAATAACATGGATCGGTTATTTTATATCGTATTGTATTTATCTACCAAATAAAAAAAACCATGCATTTTAAAGAAAGATGATTTAATATCTTAGAGTTATGATGTCTAAAGTGTAATTGTTTAACGGGTTAAATTATTATATTCTAATACTAATTAAATTATTACAATCTAATAATTATTTTTTAACCCAATCCAAATAAGCATAAACATTTTATAATGAATTACATTTAGTGGATTACTATAAGTAATTTTCATTTTTTTTTCTGAAAAGTAATTTTCATCTTCTTTTCCAAGGAAAAAAATTTGCAAAAATAATTTCCCTAACAAATATGGGTTAATTTCTATGGTGTATTTTATAGAAAGATGATTTAATATACTAAGTCGATGTTGCTTAAAGTGTAATTTCTTAACACATCAAATTATTATAAATTGATAATAATTTCCTAATAGCATCTAATTGAGATTTTTACGATGAATTACACATGTTACGATTTTCCTTTTACAAAAAAAAATGGGTTACATATTTTATGATTTTCTTTTTACAAAGGAGAAAATAACTTCCCGGATAAGAATTGGTTAATTTCTATCGTGTATTTTTTTAAAAGAATGATTTATTATACTAGGATGATGTTGCTTAAAGTGCAACTTCTCAACACATTCTCTATATTAAATTATTAGAGCAATCCTTAACATGGTGTACTACAGTCCATCACGAAGTTCGATCATTTTACACGGGGTGGAAAATCTTACATAAATATGCTTAGACATACTTTCTCCACTTAATCGGTTTTTTTAAAAATTTATATAGTCATTGGTTTTAGTCAAATGAAATTATTTCTTATGGAAATTTTAAACTGAATTTATATACATAATCCTACCATACTTTGTATTGTACTACTTAATATAATATACCAATTAATACCGTACATAATACAAATATATAAGTTCTATAATGCTTTTAAATTTTTAAAGTTTTTTTCTTTTTCTTGCTTAATGAATCAAATTCCTATTCAATAACATATTAAACGTCGTCCGTGCGATGCACGGATAAAAACACTAGTATATTATATGTTGTAATATTGTATGTATAAAATATTAATTAATTTTCAATTTTAAAATAGTTTTTTTTAGGTGGATAGGATGTTATAAAAAAATTATAAAAGTGGACATAAAATTTTGTCAACTTTCTTATGCTAATTTGTTAAAAAAAAAAAGTTTAAAATCTATCCACCTTAAGTGTAAAAAAAAAATTACATTGACATTCAATCATATCTTGACAAATTAATATTATTATCATTTATCTCTCTTAATTATTAAATAAAAATATACATATCAATATATTAATAGATATCGGTGTAAAACTTTTTACACTGTATACTACTTTAATCCTGAAAAAATTATAAAGATATAATACTTCTCTTTGTTTTTTCTTCATCATATGTCCTTGTCGGTTCTTTCGTGCATTGTTACGGCGTGAGTCCCATCAACGGACCAATCGCGCACTTGTGTATAATTTTGAATTTGAATTGGACAGAGTATGGGCCAGTGAGACTCAAACCCACGCCTGGCGATGGTGAGGGAGAATTCAAAAAGTGAAGGGCTTGATTGGCCCATTGCACATATTTTGTAGCTGTAACATTATTTTATTTATATTTATAAAAAAACAGTAATATTAGTATAAACCTATATTTACATATTTTTCATATACCTTTTTGTAATTCATTAAGTAACACGTTTTTTTATCTGAAATAGCACATTAATCTTGTTGTAGTTTTTCAAATAACTCAAATTACACACACACACACATATTGTTATACTTTGTGTTAAGCAATGGTTTGTTTACCATCCTTCCCTCCAAATACCAATAAGGCAAATATTTTTTGAACATAAAAAATGGGATACCATATGGCGTCTCTTTGGTTTTTTTTTTTTTTGTGTATTATTGGAATGTGTGTATACGAGAAAATAAAAGTAAGTGAGAGATAGAGATAAATATGTATAGTATCACATACAGTGTCCAAATTTTGTGTTTAAATAACATAGCTGTACCAATAACTATAACCACCTCTATCTTAGACCCCAAAATCATTAGGGACTAATTTATATACATTTATGGGGGCTTCGGACCCGGATGTCGAAAAATAATTGTAAGGACATTAGCCTAAAAAGAGCTTCGTGTACATAAAAAATGTCTAAAGATTTTACCCGAATCAAAAGTTATGACGGTTCAAAGATTTGTTAATCTTTTTGGATTTTGAGTACACGTCAAACTCAAAAGGCTATCAACAAAACACATTTGGGTGCATGCTGAACCCTGATGCTGGGTGCAAGTGTCGAGGGATGAGGGTCCACTTTGGGTGAATAGACTACCTTGTGTTTTGATACATTACTAATGTAATTAATGTTTTGAAATAAATAATTATGAAATTTTGTATGAAATTTGATATATATATATGTTGAATGAATTTTGATTTTTATAGTTGACCCTCCTATCATTTAATTATGACCCGGTTGTCCAAATCACCTTCCACCATCACTAGCCAAACACCACAAAATCACATTTCGAGCATACTTACCAATTACCATCACCCTCACCAAACTGCCACTCAAGCATTGCGTCCCAGTAATTTGGAGTAAATGTAGGTCTAACAAATCAAAGGTGAAGATTGAAGATAACATCGTATTACAAGTTATACAATTTAGATATATTAAATCTATTACACAAATTGTCCATAAATTAAATATTAAGTAATAAAAATCCATTAATCCAACACGAATATAATCTCAATGCTGAAATAATGAAAATATTATTGTGGACGATCTTACAATTACAAGATCATGGTAATTTTCGTAGAGAAGCTAATCAGTGTAAGCATAGCATGGAAACTAGTAGAGACTCTGAAGATCCTGAGGTGATTTCCCACTATGAAAGGCAAAGAGAAAGACTAGCTACTATTATTGTTCAGGAGGAATCTTATTGGAGGCAACGAGCCAAGGCTTTTTGGCTTAGAGATGGGGATGCTAATACAAAATTTTTCCACTCTACAGCTACTGCCAGAAAAAGGAGGAAAGTGATTGACAAGCTACAAAATGATGATAATGAGTGGGTTACTGATTAACCGAGACTTTGTGAGCTTGCCAGGGAATATTTTGAGTCTATTTTTCAAGAGCAGCAGAGTGTCTATACTCCTATAATTGAAGCTGTTGTGCCAGTTATTACAAATGATGATAATCTGGGGTTGGAATCTCCTTTTACTGAGGAGTAGTTTAGAATGGCTATTTTTCATATGCACCCTAATAAATCTCCGAGACCGGATGGTTTCAATCTTGTTTTTTATCAACACTTTTGGAATATTTGTGGTAAGGAAATTTTCCTAGCTTGTTGTTATTGGTTAGAAATTGGCAATTTCCCTCCGTCCCTAAATGATACAAATATAACGTGGATTCCAAAAGTTGATACGCCGGCTAGTATGAGAGACTTGAGACCAATTTCCTTATGTAATGTTCTTTATAAAATTTTGGCAAAAGTGTTGGCTAACAGGTTGAAAAAAATGTTACCTAAGTGTATCTCATAAGAGCAATCAGCTTTTGTTGAGGGTAGGTCTATTTTGGATAATGTCCTAATTGCCTTTGAAGTTATTCATCATATGAAGTGCAAGGCTAGGGGTGCTAAAGGTGAAGTGGCTTTAAAAATTGACATTAGCAAGGCCTACGACAAAGTGGAATGGGGTTTTCTTAGAGCCATGATGGATAATAGGTTTCTGTGATCGATGGATCATGTTATGTGTGTACTCAGTCAGGTACCCAGTTTTGGTAAATGGTGACAGTGTTGGTCCTATTCTCCCTGGCAGAGGGCTTAGACAAGGTGATCCCTATCTCTTTATCTTTTTATTATTTGTGCCCAAGGTCTCTCTTGTCTAATTAAGAAAGTTGAGGGCATACGTGATATTCATGTGATTAAAATATGCAGGGGTGCTCCTAGTTAAGTCATCTCCATTTTGCAGATGATAGTTTTCTGTTTTTCAGAGAAAATGATAGGGAATGTAATATGATGAAATCCATTCTAGTCACTTATGAAGCAGCTTCTGGTCAGGCCATAAATTTTAATAAGTCTGGGATTTTTTATAGCAAAAATGTGACGGCAGACACTCAGGCTTCTTTGTCGGATCTCTTGGGTGTTCATACTTGCCTTGGCATCGGTAAGTAATTGGGTATTCCCTCTATTATCGGAAGGAAGAAAAAGGCTACCTTTAATTATCTGAAGGATAGGGTGTGGAGGAAAATAAATTCTTGGAGTGGTAGACATCTATCTAAAGCAAGAAGGGAGGTTTTGGTAAAGTCCGTGCTTCAAGCGATTCCAGCGTATTGTATGAGTGTTTTTCTTCTTCCTCCACACTACCTGAGGAAATTGAAAGAATGATGAACTCATTCTAGTGGAGTACAAAGAAGACAGAGACTCGTATATATTGATTGAGATGGGACAAATTGACAGTTATAAAGGAATTTGGTGGCCTGGGATTTAGAAGCCTAGGAGCTTTTAATTTGGCAATGCTAGGGAAGCAAGGTTGGGAATTTATTTCTAACCCAGAAGCTATGGTTTCAAGGATCTTCAAATCTAAATGTAACATCCCGGCTTTTATGATTTTGTTTTATGTAAGAGGAACATGTTTAAGACCTGGATTTGTTGTGTGATAGGTTGATTAAGGTGTTTGAACCTTTGCATGGAAAGTACGCAACCAACCGGGGTGAAATAGAATGTAAACAACACCTAGGGTTTTTGTATATCGTTTAAAAGGCTTAAGTGTGTGAAATAAAAAATTTGGATTTAATAAATAGATCAGGCATTTTTGAGGGTTTGAGGTTGTTTATCAGGTATTGAAGATCCTATATCTCAAATTTGAGGTCAATCGAACTTCAAACGAGCTCAGAAAATGAAGAAACGCGCGAAGTCAACATTGCTGACCATAGGCCAGTGCTAAGGGTGGGGAAGCTGACACTGAGCGCTAGGAAGCAGTGCCATGCTCAAGTACGTGTGGAGGGTGACGTGGCATGTATGCAGGTACGCGAGTGGACGCTCCAGCACCGAGCACCAGCGCTAGAAAAATGAAAAAAAAAAAAAAAGTTTCAAGAGGTAACTTTCCTCAGATCAAATGATACAGAGACAGAACCAGAGAGTTCATGAGGGAGAAGATAGAGAGAGGTTAGAGAGAGAATTCGAGGCCGAGAAAAATCGATCTGTCCGATTTCGATTCCGACTACACCGTTGTGATCAGGGCAACGAGTACTACGAGTATCGACTATCGACTATTCGATACAACTGAGGTAATGCTCGAATCCCTAATGTGTGACACCCTTCTACTCCGCATGTTAATATAAAACATTTACTTAAAAGAGGTAATTATAAAACATGCATTTATTTGAAAAAAATAAAAAACTTGGATAAAAAGGTTTCACATCTCAACAAAAACAACGTGGAAATAACATAGTTTTAAAACAGTAAAACATAAGCAAGAAAGATAAAGAAAAACTCAACCCCAATGTCACATACAAAGCTGGTATAACCAAAATCCGGATACATCACGGAAACAAACTAAACAACTTACAAAACTAACAACTATAACTCAGCATTCTAACTCAAGTTGCGGCTCCTCAGAGTCACTCCTCCGCTGGCTGCTCACCATCCTCTGCATAAGGAAATACATGCAACAGCAGAAACAGGAAGCAGGGAGTAAGAAATCATGTAAACACAACTGCATGAGAATAGGGAA
The DNA here is from genome assembly GCA_030762895.1 of Sophora flavescens. Taxonomy (NCBI): domain Eukaryota; kingdom Viridiplantae; phylum Streptophyta; class Magnoliopsida; order Fabales; family Fabaceae; genus Sophora; species Sophora flavescens. The sequence continues at coordinate 55,770,499 of CM061068.1, read as the reverse complement.
TAAGATGAACATACATCATAGCATGGCATATCAATATAACAACATACAATATTTATACATTATCATATAATACCATAACAACATGTTAATCATCCAACATATGTTATGCAGTGCAATGCAACCCTACTCCACTAATCCATCAATGCATATGGATCCAACTAATTCAGGAAGTCGACTTCAGTGTTACATATCCGTATTGGCCAAAAATCACCAACACCGGCAGTTCCCCAAACCATGGAGGAACCCTTTGGATAGCCGATGTATCATAACTGGATACGCCACCTCGGGGGCGCACGGTTCACCAAACCATGGGTGAACCACCCAAGACTTGGACCAAATCATCTTAACTAGGACGACCTCCCCTATGTTGAACATCCCCCTCAACATCAACTCCAATGCTCTATACAAATGGCACAACAACACACAAGGCAACCACCTCCTTTGCTTGGGCCTAAAAGCACCCAAGACTTATCATCAACATCAACATTAACTGTTAAGTCTCTAAAATGTCTGATGTGCATTTCCCTAAGTTTTGATGAGAACTAAACATTGGTTAATGATTTAATTAACCTTCATATTGGTTGCTAACCTGTCTATCTAGTGTGCAAATTAAAACTATAAGAATCAACGTCCATTAAAATGATACAAGCGCACGTCCACTAAAGTGATACAAAACGCACGTCCACTAAAGTGATTTAAGCGCTCGTCTACTAAAGTAACAGAAGCGCTTGTCAACTGGAGTGATAGAAGTGATCGTCCACTGAAGTAACAGAAGAGCTCGTCTACTAAGGTGACATAAGCGCTCGTCCACACAAATCTTTGGACTTGCTAAGTTCTTAATGAGAAGCTCCGTCCAATGACATGGCATATGGAGCTCGTCTACTAGCCCGAATGGGAAATCTTAAATGGCTAGATGAACGCGGTTATTTCCAAGATGGACGCGCTTATCTTTTGAACACGAATTCTACAAGAATTATCAAAATCTTATTTCAAGAACCAGAATCAAGAAAAGTCAGAAGTCTCTCTCAAGCAACCTCGGATTTCAGAACCAAAGACCAGTTAAAGAATGCTTCCAACATGCTTTATTCCCTAGTACCTCTGGTCCTTACACGAAAAGGGAATTGTACTCATCAAAGTACAAAAAGCTCTCTGCATAACTCTGATATGGTTGTATCACGATGCAAAAGCCACGATCCTTCATGTCAGAGTACAACCAACGTTCCCATTGCATTAATGGCTGCCCAGAACGACTCTATTGCATTTAATGAAGTTCTTCTTGAAGCCTACATCTGAGGGAATGTCTCTAACGGATCCTAAATGCTTGAAGACTATAAATACAAAAGTCATTGAAGATGAAGAAGGAGCGAATACACATAGCATTAAAGAGCCATTACTCTGTGCATTAATATCCTTATTCTTTCATTCTGTATTCTTCAATCATTTGAAGTTATTACGCAGACTTTTCTAAGCTTTACATTTAAACCACTCTCTGAGTGTTAGTGAAAGTTCTGTTTATCTGAAGTTGTATTTATTACAAACCAAATCTCTCAAACAAACTTGAGTGAGCCTGAAGAGGCTAAGTGTGCAAAGAATACTTGTCTTGAGCCTGAAGAGGCTAGGTGTGGAAAGAATACTTGTTTTGGAGCCTGAAGAGGCTAGGTGTGCAAATAATACTTGAATCTGTAACCTGATCAATTATAGTGGATAAATCTTGGTGCTGCCAAGGACTGAACGTAGCCCTTTGCTTTGAAGAGTGAACCAGGATAAATAATTGTGTTAATCTCTCTTTCCTTAAACTCTTTAGTTGCTTTAGTTTTTTTACGTCTATCAAGTGGTATATTTGCCAAAGTCTCCGTTAAAATTTCATTAGACGAGCCACCCGTCTGTCCTATATCCTTCCACTCGTCTAAACCTAGCTTCTGTTTGCAAAATGATTTCAACTTTGCTTAAATTCTGATAAACACAATTCAACCCCCCTTCTCGTGTTTATAGTTGTCTATTTCATTAACACCTTAGACTCACACTGTGGGGTCAAGGCCCCCTTGGCCAAAAAGCATCATGGTCCAACATAACAACATCTCGACCAAAAAGCATTGAGAGCACTTTGGCCAAAAAGCACCAAAGTGTGACAACGTGCGGTAACCCATCAGGTATCGGCTTAACCACCTTATCAGTCTTTGTTATCTTAATTAATCTTTAATTAAGTAATCTACTTGTTATCAATTTGATTAGTGTATTATTACATCATCTGGGGATAATTGGGGTAAACACCCCTTTAATTCATTAATCTTAAGTTCTGACCAGTAGGGGGAAGCACGGGCATACTAAACCCCCAGCACGGTCGTGCTGCCACATAAGTGGAGCACGGTCGTGCTCAATGCGCGGCTTGTTTTAAAGAATTTAACTGGGAGCACGGTCGTGCTCCCTGTTCAGTACGGTCATGCTCCTGGGCAGGGCCATACTGTTCTGGGCAGAATTTAACGTGGTCTGTGAGTTGAGGCTCCCTAATTCTCTCGAATCAGATCCTAGGGTATTAACTAAAACATTCGGCATGAAAATTCACCCTTACTAACATAGTTCATGTCTTATGAAGCTTGGAGAAATTAATCCATTAATTCCTATGTTAACTAAGAGTCCTAATTAAGTCAATTAGAGTCTTATTAACATATTCAACATAACGGTAACATCATCATCAACAACATATCCAATCAATGTGATTAACATAATCCATGTCGTAACAACAACATTCATAATCATGGGTATTCATACCAATTCAACCAAAACTCATGGCATAAGACAATTCAATAGGCATACCACATCATGAACAACTCAACAATTATAACAAATAGGCCTACCAATTAATCCAATTAAACATATAAACAATTCAGTCATATGACCAGGCAGATCATGGCATCAATACATTATAACGATAATAAACGGGGCAATGGGAACCCCTCATCTTTCGCTACTCCCTAGCCTAATGTATACACTATTCTTCTCCCATACCTGGCACGAGGTGCGCGTTTCAAAAGAAGAAGATCCACTAGGGTCCCGTCTAACTAGTGCTTGTCTACGACCTTAAGGACGCCAAAGAGACACTTTGGTTCAACTCTAAGATCAATAAATCAAAAGGAAGAGATCAAGAACTTGAAAGAAAGAACACAAGGGACAAGGTGCACGAATTTTACCTTTTCTAAAGTCCCAAACATCAAGCACAATGAACCATTATTCGTAGCGATGTTCTCCTATCAAGAAGCAGTGAAGAACGGTGCAAGAACGGGTTCCCTAGAGAGAGTTTTAGGGAGAAAAACCGTAAGGATTCAAAAACGAAGGAGGGAGGCAGTTTTCTGAGTGTTGGGGTCGTGTAAACTAGGTTTAGGTCGAGTCTAATGGTATATATATATATTGATGAGTGTGATTACACCTCATATTTGTTTATCATTTTTCATGTAATTTTTGCATTTTTAATTTGATTTTTGTTAGTTTTTACCTTGGAACGGGTAAGGCGGTTTTGTGGTGTTGTTTTGCAGGAATTAAGGATAAAATGCTCAGGATTGACCATGATGGAGCTTGCATGAAGATGGGACTTGAAAAGTGAAGAAAATGAGCCAAACAGAGCCCATCATGTCCTAGCCGTGATGCCCATCACGACCATGATCAAGCAAAACTGAAAAAGAAAGAAGGCAAAAGTCAGATCTGGTCACAGCCTAGACGTGATGCCCATCACGACCGTGACATGTAAGTTGAACCAGACCCTCATAGGCAGAACTGATCACGGCCTAGCCGTGATGGTGGTCACGACCGTGACAGACCAAAAAGTGAAGAAACGCCCAAGGCAGAATCCGTCACGGCCTGGCCGTGATGGCCATCACGACCGTGACGCGCATTACTTGGATCTAAAGCAATTGATTTGGATCTGAATTTGTGTTTGATTAGGATTCAAACTTCCCTAATCTATAAATATGGCATCCAGGCAGAGGATTAAAAGGACTTTTGGCTGCTACTCTTAGGCTATAATTTAGGATCTCTCTTCTTCTCCCTCTTCTCTTATTTTTTATTTTATGTTGTTGTTAATCAAGCTTGTCATCACCATGGCAATGCTTGAGTAGTAGTTTAATTTCTGGGGATTGGGGCTATGCCCAAGATCTGTTTTCATGTTATGAATTGATTTCGATTTCTTGTTAATTACAATTTTGCTTTAGATCTGATTTCTAGTGTTTTAATTACTCGTGAATTCGGTGGCCACTTGTTTGCGTGTCATAAATATTCTAAGGAGGAACCTAGCGGTGAACTTAGGAATCAGATCTATAGAATCAGACTTAGGACTTAAATCACAAGAGTTAGAAGCGGTCCTTCGAGGATTAACGAATTGTCACGAAACGTAAAGGGTCCAATCTAAATTCGACTACCACGAGAGTAGGGGTTTGTTTAATTGGGCACGGTTTTTGTAACCCGAGAGGGAGCATTAACTATTTGAGGATAAATTTGCCTTCAAAGTAATGTTGGTAATTAACAAGGGATAATCAATTTAGTAACATAAACAATCTTGTTGGTAACCCAATTCCTAGGAATCCATTTAGGTCTGAAAACCATAAATTGATTTACTTTCTGTTTTACTTGATTGCATTCCTTATCTGATTTTCTAAGTTATCTCTTATTTAAAATATCAAAAACCTTTTAAAAATCCCTTTTTTTATAATCCAGTTTTATTGATTTAATAATTAGTTGCGATTTGAGATCACGGTCTCTGTGGGATCAATATCTTTTTATTACTTGGCGACAATCCGGTACACTTGCTGAAATCCTAACCTCATCACATATATATATATATATTTATATATATATATATATATATATATATATATATATATATATTTATGAGTTTGGGTCATAATGAGTTCCTATTTTAGTCAAAACTGTATACAGTTCGGTATTTTGACCATAGCTTGAGCTACAAGTTTCCGATTTATGCGTTCTTGGTGTAGTTAGAAAGCTCAGAAATATCTACAAATTAATGTCTAATGATCGAATCCTAAATCAGACTCTAAGATGGTCAAAAGTTCGATGGAATTTTAGTGACATATTTGGTAGTTATTCCTAGATATATAGGATCCTTATGAGATTATGATAAGGTCTTAAGATATAAACAAAAAGAGGATGATCCTATATTGATAAGGACTCAAATCTGATTGGTTGAGGGCTAAAATCTAAGAATAACACTATCTCTATTTAAATACCAAGTCACACGATATCTTATCATATCATTCTTAATCGCTTATTATTAATAAAATCACATATCATGTATTAACATATAAAATCAAACATTAAGAGACACAATCTGATATTAATACAAATAATCATATATTAATATACATATTATCATATTCAATAACACACACACACACACAGACACACACACACACACACACATATATATACATATATCAAACATATACATGCCAGAACTAACACATATAAACATAAGGGTGAATCTTGAGGTGTTACAATTCCACCCCCCTTATAAAAGTTTCGTCCTCAAAATTTCTATCACCTTGGTTGAAAAGCTGCGGGTACGACTCCATCATCTTGCTTTCCAGCTCCCACGTAGCACTTTCCTCAGTAACCCCACTCCAAACGACTTTGACCAAAGGAATTCCCTTGCATCTTAGCTGCTTCACCCTCCTATCCTCGACTCGAAGGGGTAACACCTCAAACGTCAAGTTCTCTTTCAATTGTATGGTATCGAAGACTATCACATGACTAGGGTCATGAACATACTTTCTGAGCTGGGACACATGGAAGACACTATGAAGGTTGGATAAGAACGGTGGTAAGGCTATTTGGTAGGCGACTCCGCAACTCTTTTTAGGATTTGGTAAGGACCAATGAATCTAGGAGTAAGTTTCTTTGCTTTCATCACTATACCAACCCTAGTCGTTGGTCGCGCTGTCGCGCACGCGCCAAAAAGGACGAGCGGGTTTTAAAACTGTAGTTTAGGGAGACAACTCGGATGTCGTTCCCAAGGACTCTTAAAGTGTTATTTTTCACAAAAATCAGTTTTTTGGGGGGGGGGGGGGTTTGGATTAGGATGCAATCAAAGAAAACAGAATAATGAAAACAGAGCAATTAAAAACAGGGCAGTTCAAAGAGATTGTCAAATAGCCTAAAACATATTAATCTATTGTTCTCGATTTCCCAACTATCATAGGTTCATGCAATTTCCAAGCCCTAAGCAGATTCTAATCCCCTCCCAGTTGTAGTGACAATTGACAAACGAAATTGCTACTACGGATACAAGTTCCTATTCCCGAATTAAACAAACGGGGTTAAGCCCTCATGAACTAAATGAACATGAATGAACACACGCGAATTAAACAAACGCGATTAAGTATAGGAACATGATATCACCGGAAATAAATCAACACAATACAATATACTCCTGAATTAAACAAACAGAAATATAAAGCATGGCATTGAAGAGGGAAAAGCATTCAAAATAGGAAATACAAGAACCTCAAGTATAGTGGAAATCGATTACAATAGATTAATCATAGAAACTTAGTTCTCCATACAAAAACGAAAACACACAGAGAAAATAAATGTAAACAGAGCAATGGAGAAGCAAAAAAGTTCTTCCAAACTGTTCAGAACAGCTATTTATACTAATCAGAAATTAAGTCTACTCGCGAGGCGAAGCCTCTCTCGCGACGCGAATCCTGTGAACAGTCTGCAACCTTTGGTATTCTCGCGAGGCGAACACACCTTCGCGAGGCGAGGCACTGAAGAGTCTTCTTATTACGCCCGTTATGAATATCAGGGGCCAACCGTGATGCTTTCTGACTTCCAGGCTCGCGAGGCGAATGGATGCTCGCAAGACGAGACTCTTCAACTTCAAAACTGCCACAGCCGTGACCTTCAACACGGGCAAGCCGTGATCGTCTCTGACTTTTCAGGTTTGGGTGACTCGCGGGGCGAGATCTTCTTCGCGGGGCGAACCAGAGACCTTGCATTTTCTTGGAACAGTCAGCTTCGGGGTCGCGAGGCGAAGAGATGTTCGCGAGGCGAATCCCCTGTTTCTTTATTTTCTTGACTTCCAACTTAACCTGAAAACAAAGACACAACTATAAGTGTATTATTTGACTCAAAACTAGCTAAATTAACCTAAAACTACTCTAGAGACTCAAAACCTTGCTTGAGGACAATCTAATCTAATTTGGGTGAAAATAGGATATAATTTGCACAAAACCCTGGTCATACTAGCCATAAAACTAGATGAGCCAGAGGCTTATCAAAATACCCCAAACTTAAACTTTGCTTGTCCCCAAGCAAACTAAGACTCAAAAATCAAAAGACTCAAGACATGGCAAGCTTAAAAGATTCAATCAACCTTGCACAAATTCAAGCAACACATCAAAACAGTTTTCATCAATGTCCCCCCTTTCAACAAAGCAATCCCCACATTCATTCATTCTAAGCATTTGAGAATTTCATCATTCAGACAATCAAAAATCTAAGTAGGGGATCTAAGTTACACACAAGAGGGAGATCACCAACTTCAAACAACTGCCTTCCTCACAAGGGCATTTAGTGTTCACTCAATCACTCAATTTGTGCCAGGCTATCAACATTGCACTCAGTTTCACTTTTAAGAGCACTTCCCATAAAATTGATTTTCATCTCAAAATGGTTCCCACAGAAAATATGTATGCAACATCAAAAGGTCTTTTATGGGTTGTAATGGGGCCTGGCTAAGGGTAGGATATACAAAGGTACTACTAGGCTGAAGACCCTAGGAACTAAGAGAGCATGAACATTATTTACACTTTGAAATTCCACTCAAGTTCCTTTTCTCATTTTTTTCTTTATGCCTTGGGTGACTACAGCCTCTTTTATTTTTATCATTTTTACACTTTTCTTTTTTTTCTTTTTTTTTTTTACAAGCCTTTGGCTCCAACCTTTTTATTGTATTTTTTTTTCCTCAATCCCAACAACATATTACACCTTGTAGCCACCCCAAACTTAGTTTTTGCACCCATTCTAAGATTACATGCTCTCCTAATCCTAAGATCGGTTAACATGGTTTTGCAGATTTTTGGGCTTATAACATTAGGTTATCAAGAATTAACAGGCTAATAGGCTCAATGGGGCTAACTAGGGAACGTGCATTAGGAATTGGTTATTTTTAGGCTAAGTAGTTATTTACAAAGAAAATGCCTAAATCATCTGAAGCAAACACATAATCATGCAAACCAACAAGAGATTCAAGCAAATTCAGGAAAGTGCAACTTGAAAGTGATTTTCACACAGTCAAAAACATGTTGGAGGCTCAAAACCTCACCTGGACATTCATGCAAATTATTTGAAAGAGATTATATCCCTAGTGTGTGCTTCCTATCACCCCAAACTTATCATAAATCATGCCATCATAACAAAATCCCAAAGTTCAGTTTTCAATTTCACATGGGAATCACTTTTCAAAACAAAAATTTTCAGCCTAGGGGGAATCATCACATATCAATCATGCAAGCAATCTGTGCAACATCAATCAAAATCCAATAAACTTTCCAACAAAAGACTCAACACACAAATACTCCTGAGCTTCTCAAATTATTCAGGAGTTTTATTCAAAGAAAAGGAAAAACTACAACTAGTTCCCTCCTCCACACTTAAAATATACATTGTCCCCAATGAACAAAAGAACTATAAAATCAGAGTGAGGGAAAGGAAAGGAAACTCCCTGATCAAGTATCAGTGTAGGTGGGAGCTTCCAAGGAGAGCTCCTCAACATTAGCATCCGCAGGGTCACCAGCATCCACACCATGGAATGGCTTCAGCCTTTGCCCATTAACCTTGAAGGTTTTGTTGGTACCTGCATCCTTGATCTCTACTGCACCATATGGAAACACATTAGTAACAACAAATGGTCCTATCCACCTGGACCTAAGTTTCCCAGCCATCAATCTCAGGCGGGAGTTAAACAATAAGACTTTCTGACCCACAAAAAATTCTTTCCTAACAATCATCCTATCATGAAAAAGTTTTGTTCTCTCTTTATACATCCTGGAGCTTTCATAGGCTTCCAGCCTAAGCTCCTCAAGTTGCTGCAACTGCAGTTTTCTTTCAACACCAGATTTCTTCATGTCCAAGTTACAGCTCTTTACTGCCCAATATGCACGGTGCTCAACTTCCACCGGGAGGTGACATGCCTTGCCAAATACAAGCCGGAAGGGGGACATTCCTATAGGTGTCTTAAAAGCAGTCCTCTGGGCCCACAATGCGTCTTCTAGACGGCGGCTCCATTCCCTTCTGTTCGGCTGCACCATCTTCTCTAGAATTTGCTTGATCTCCCTGTTTGATATTTCAGCTTGGCCATTGGTTTGGGGATGGTAAGCAGTGGAAACTCTATGTACAACCCCATATTTTCTGAGTAAGGCTTCCATGGTTCTGTTGCAGAAGTGAGTGCCCTGGTCACTGATGATGGCCTTGGGTATGCCAAACCTGCAAAAAATGTTGGACCTAACAAATTTGGAAACAATTTGAGCATCGTTAGTCCTAGTGGGGATTAATTCCACCCACTTTGAAACATAATCTACAGCCAAAAGAATATATACAAAACCAAAAGAAGGAGGGAAAGGACCCATAAAATCCATCCCCCACACATCAAAGACCTCACAATAAAGCATGGGCTGCTGAGGCATCTCACTCCTACGAGTGATGGCAGGGCCTGTTATTTGACATTCTTACAATTCCTGTATACCTCATAGGCATCTCTAAAAATTGTGGGCCAGTAAAACCCAGAATCCAGGACTTTTCTTGCTGTCCTCTGTGGTCCAAAATGTCCTCCAACTGGAGAGGCATGAGTGAAGTGTAAAATGGACTCCGTCTCATGATCGGGGATACACCTCCGAATCACCTGATCACTGCAAAACTTCCACAGGTAGGGATCATCCCACACATAGTACTTTGCATCGCTTTTGAGCTTGTGGAACTTATGTCTACTTGTACCTGCAGGAACAACACCAGCAACAAGAAAATTTACAATGTCAGCAAACCAGGGGGTTACCCCATACAGATGTAACAGTCTCTCATCAGGGAAATCATCTTGGATGGGAAACGTATCCTCATCCCTTGCTATCCGGCTCAAGTGATCTGCTACCAAATTTTCAGCTCCACTTTTATCCTTTATCTCCACATTGAATTCTTGGAGCAAAAGCATCCACCGGATCAGTCTTGGCTTAGCTTCTGGTTTCTTTAACAGATATTTCAGAGTTGCATGGTCAGTGAAAACAATAACCCTAGAACCTAGCAAATAAGACCTAAACTTATCAAGTGCAAATACAACAGCTAGCAGTTCTTTCTCAGTGGTGGTGTAATTTGACTGTGCAGCATCTAATGTCCTAGAAGCATAGTGAATTACATGGGCAACCTTGCCCACCCTTTGTGCCAGAACTGCTCCCACAAAGAAAATTGGAAGCATCACACATTAGTTCAAAGGAGGAGTGTCCAAATGGGGGCTGGATGACAGGGGTAGAAGTCAATGCTTTTTTTAGATAGTCAAATGCTTTCTTGCACTTTTCATCAAACTGGAACAGGGCATCATTCTTCAGCAGGTTTGACAATGGCAGAGCGATCTTGCTAAAGTCCTTTATAAAGCGCCTGTAGAAACCTGCATGTCCAAGAAAAGAACGGATCTCGCGTACGCAAGATGGGTAAGGCAATGAAGAAATCACATCAATTTTTGCAGGATCTACAGAAATACCCTCTTTAGAAATTACATGACCCAAAACTACCCCCTGTTCTACCATAAAGTGGCATTTCTCATAGTTTAAAATCAAATCAGTCTCAATACATCTTTGTAGAACTAGACTCAGACTATGCAGACATGCATCAAATGAGGAGCCATATACAGTAAAATCATCCATGAACACCTCTATGCAATTTTCAATAAATTCAGAGAAAATGCTAAGCATGCATCTTTGAAAGGTGCCAGGAGCATTACAAAGGCCAAATGGCATCCTCCTATAAGCAAACGTACCGAAGGGGCACGTGAAGGTGGTCTTTTCCTGATCCTCAGGGGCAATATGGATCTGGAAATACCCGGAAAAGCCATCTAGAAAGCAATAATGAGATTGACCAGCCAGCCGATCCAAAGATCTCGATCTATGAACGGCAAAGGAAAATGATCCTTTCTGGTGGCCTGGTTCAACTTCCTATAGTCTATACAAACTCGCCAGCTATTCTGGACTCTAGTAGGCACAAGCTCATTATTTTCATTCCTAACTACTGTTAGACCAGACTTCTTTGGTACAACTTGCACCTGACTTACCCAAGTACTATCAGAGATGGGGTATATAATACCTGCCTGTAGAAGCTTAGTCACCTCTTTCTTCACCACATCCAGAATCAGTGGGTTAAGTCGCCTTTGGGCCTGTCTTACTGGCTTAGCCCCATCCTCCAATAAAATTCTGTGCATGCATCTGGAGGGGCTAATTCCTAGAATATCAGCCAATGTCCACCCAATAGCCTTCTTATGCTTCTTCATAACCTCCAATAGTCTGGCTTCATGGTCAGAGTCGAGGCTGGAAGAGATGATGACTGGAAGTCTTTCATTTGTCTCTAGGTAAGCATACTTCAGGTTCTTTGGGAGTGGCTTGAGTTCTAGGGATGGTGGCTGCTCAACAGATGGTGCATTGGGAGTAGCCATGATGCCACGGATTTCTGTAGAACAAACAGCTTCACTCTCATCATCACTATCACTATCACTATCACCCTGCAAAGTTGAATCCAAAAACTCAGAACAAACAGAACATGGGTTAGTGTTAGTACAGTTAGTACAAGTATATACATCATCAAAACCAGAAATAAAAGGAAAATCAGAAATAAAGTCATCATGGGTGTCCTCAATAAGCTCAGAAAGCAACTCTAAGTGGAAAACAGAGTGCTCCTCCACTGGGTGTTTCATAGCATCAAAGATCTTGAACTTGGCCACAATACCACCAAACTCCATAGACATAGTCCCATCATACACATCAATCTTAGTCTTGGATGTCATCATGAATGGTCTACCCAAGATTATTGGTGATCTACTGGAATGAGTCTCTCCTGCCATGTCTAGGATGTAGAAGTCCGCAGGGAAGATCAAATCATCAACTTGCACTAGCACATCCTCTACCATTCCCATGGGTCGGGCACTGGTCCTGTTAGCCAACTGGATGGTAAGACCTGTATACTGCAATGGCCCAAGATCAAGGTTGTTAAAGATGGAGGTAGGCATGACATTTATGGATGCTCCCAAGTCCAACATGCAATTTTCAAACTTCCTGTCCCCAATAGTGCATGGAATAGTAAATGTGCATGGGTCCTTGCACTTCTGTGGTAGTGCCTGAGTAGGGGCTAAAACAGCAACTCTCTCTGGTGCAGGTCTAGACTGGATAAGAGCTGAGACATTTCTCCCCAAGTCAACTCTCTCATTATTCTTCATCTTCCTCTTGATGGTGCATAGATCCTTCAAAAATTTGGCATACTTGGGCACTTGCTTGATCACATCTAGGAGAGGAATATTTACAGCTACTTTTCTGAAAACATCAAGAATTTCCTTCTCCTTGTCTTCACCACCAATCCTCTTATTTTTCTGAATTCGGTGTGGGAATGGGATTGGTGTTCTGTACACTTTCTCAACTTCAACTTCAACAATAGGCTCAGGAGTTACCTCAACAGTAGGCTCGGGAGTTACCTCAACAGATTCTTCATCTTTTTCAGAAGTGGCCTCAACAACTTTTCAAGATCTCAGAGATATAGCACTCACATTAGGATTGGAGGCATTAGGATTTATCACTGGTTGTGCTGGTGGCTGGGTTGTTCCTTGACCTTGCTGTATATTATTTATATTTGTGGCCAGCTGTCCAATCTGTGTCCTCAAATCTTGAGTGCTAGCACTTGTTTGCTGCTGAAACTGTGCCTGTGAAGCTGCAACCTGCTGCTGAAACTGGAGGTTATTTGCAGCCATTTGCTTGATCATATCTTCTAATGAAGGTCCAGAAGGTGCAGAAGTGGTCACTGGAGGATTCTGAGGTGCCATCGGTTGTTGTTGGGATGAGTTCCCATACCGCAGATTAGGATGATTCCTCCAGTTGGGATGGTACCTATTGGTAGAGAGGTGCGAGAGTCTTGTACCGATTCTGACTGTTTCCTTGATTATATGGATTAACTGCATAAGCTTGAGATACTTCACTGACAAACTCTTCCCTTTGGATGGGGCATGGATCATGTGGGTGCTCAGGTGAATTGCAGATGCTACATAACTTTGCAGGCTGAACTCTGTCTATTGCCAATTGCCTTACAAAAGAAGTCAGCTCATCCAATCTATTCTCAATGGTGGCCTGGTTGGAAGATGAACTATGGATCTCATGCACACCTCTTGTCTCAACTGAATTTCTTCTAGTAGTAAACTGCTGGGAATTCAATGACATGTTCTCAATGAGTTGCTTGGCAGCAGCTAGGGTCTTATCAACTAATGCTCCCCCACTAGCGGCATCCAAAAGATTCCTATCCATCGGCAGTAATCCTTCATAAAAGTACTGGATCAGGAGCTGTTCAGAAATTTGATGCTGGGGGAAACTGGATACCAAATGCTTGAACCTTTCCCAATATCCAGCTAGCGATTCATTCCCTTGCCTGATTCCACATGTTTCTTTTCTTATTGAAGCAGCTCTTGAAGTAGGAAAATATCTTTCTAGGAACACCCTCTTCAAATCATTCCAAGTGGTGATGGAGTTGGGCTCAAGATACAATAGCCAATCCTTTGCAGCTCCCTGGAGTGAAAACGGAAAAGCCTTCAGCTTGATACTATCCTCAGTGACTCCCTCTGATCTCGAGGTTGTGGAGCATACAACTTGGAATTCCTTCAAGTGCTTGTGTGGATCCTCACCTGCAAGACCATTAAACTTGGGCAACAAGTGAATAAAACCATATTTTAGTTCAAAAGGAGTGTCAGCACCAGGATATGAAATACACAATCCATTATAGTTGACATCAGGGGCAGCAAGCTGTCTTAATGTCCTTTGATCTCCCATGTTTTCAAAAACAGTTTTGAAATTGGAATCACTACTAGTGCTAGCCCGAAATTCCCTACGGAGTGTGTGCAATGTTCTTTCAATTTCCGGGTCAAAATCACACAGTTCAGGGCAATTCGACCTAGTAGCCAAACCAATTCAAAACAAAACAGAAAATAAAAGAAAGAAAAGAAAATAGAAAAAATGCGAAAAATAACAAATCAGAGTCCCCGGCAACGGCGCCAATTTTTGGTCGGGCTGTCGCGCACGCGCCAAAAAGGACGAGCGGGTTTTAAAACTGTAGTTTAGGGCGACAACTCGGATGTCGTTCTCAAGGACTCTTAAAGTGTTATTTTTCACAAAAATCAGTTTGGGGGGGGGGGGGGGTTTGGATTAGGATGCAATCAAAGAAAACAGAATAATGAAAACAGAGCAATTAAAAACAGGGCAGTTCAAAGAGATTGTCAAATAGCCAAAAACAGATTAATCTATTGTTCTCGATTTCCCAACTATCATAGGTTCATGCAATTTCCAAGCCCTAAGCAGATTCTAATCCCCTCCCAGTTGTAGTGACAATTGACAAACGAAATTGCTACTACGGATACAAGTTCCTATTCCCGAATTAAACAAACGGGGTTAAGCCCTCATGAACTAAACGAACATGAATGAACACACGCGAATTAAACAAACGCGATTAAGTATAGGAACATGATATCACCGGAAATAAATCAACACAATACAATATACTCCTGAATTAAACAAACAGAAATATAAAGCATGGCATTGAAGAGGGAAAAGCATTCAAAACAGGAAATACAAGAACCTCAAGTATAGTGGAAATCGATTACAATAGATTAATCATAGAAACTTAGTTCTCCATACAAACACGAAAACACACAGAGAAAATAAATGTAAACAGAGCAATGGAGAAGCAAAAAAGTTCTTCCAAACTGTTCAGAACAGCTATTTATACTAATCAGAAATTAAGTCTACTCGCGAGGCGAAGCCTCTCTCGCGACGCGAATCCTGTGAACAGTCTGCAACCTTTGGTATTCTCGCGAGGCGAACACACATTCGCGAGGCGAGGTACTGAAGAGTCTTCTTAATACGCCCGTTATGAATATCAGGGGCCAACGTGATGCTTTCTGACTTCCAGGCTCGCGAGGCGAATGGATGCTCGCGAGGCGAGACTCTTCAACTTCAAAATTGCCACAGCCGTGACTTTCAACACGGGCAAGCCGTGATCGTCTCTGACTTTTTAGGTTTGGGTGACTCGCGGGGCGAGATCTTCTTCGCGGGGCAAACCACAGACCTTGCATTTTCTTGGAACAGTCAGCTTCGGGGTCGCGAGGCGAAGAGATGTTCGCGAGGCGAATCCCCTATTTCTTTATTTTCTTGACTTCCAACTTAACCTGAAAACAAAGACACAACTATAAGTGTATTATTTGACTCAAAACTAGCTAAATTAACCTAAAACTACTCTAGAGACTCAAAACCTTGCTTGAGGACAATATAATCTAATTTGGGTGAAAATAGGATATAATTTGCACAAAACCCTGGTCATACTAGCCATAAAACTAGATGAGCCAGAGGCTTATCAGTCGTTTGAGTAACTATCAAGAATACATGCTCACCTTCCTGGAATTCGAGCACCTTCCTTCTTTTGTCATGGTAGCTCTTCTGCCTACTTTGTGCCACTTTCATCTTTTCCTGAATCATCCTCACTTTTTCAGTGGTTTCTTGCATCACTTCAGGTCCTAGTACAACACTATCACCAAATTCACTCCAACACAAGGGTGTCCTACATCTCCTCCCATAAAGAGCTTCATAAGGTGCGATCCCAATACTGGAATGGAAACTATTGTTGTAGGTAAACTCTATCAGGGGCAAAAACTTGTCCCAACTACCAGACCGTTCTAACACACAAGCTCTAAGCAAGTCCTCTAAGGACTGGATGGTTCTCTCAAACTGACCATCAGTCTGAGGGTGATAAGCTGAACTTAGCCTAAGCTTGGTTCCTAAAGCCTCTTGCAAACTATTTCAAAACCTAGAGGTAAACCTCAGGTCTCTATCTGAAACTATGCTAGAAGGTACACCATGTAGCCTAACTATCTCCCTGATGTACAGCTTAGCCAACCTTTCCAAAAAGTATTCCATGTTCATCGGGATGAAATGGGCGGACTTTTAGTCTATCCACGACAACCCATATAGCCTCAAAACCAGCTGGAGTCCTAGGGAGTCCAGACACAAAATCCATGGAAATACCGTCTCACTTCCATTCTGGGATACTTAACGGTTGTAACTTTCCTGATGGCTTCTAGTGTTCTATCTTAGCCTTTTGACACACAAAACAAGCATACACAAAAATAGCCACATCTTTCTTCATCCTAGGCCACCAAAACATGCGCTTTAAGTCCTGATACATCTTAGTGGCACCTGGGTGCACTCTTAGTCCACTCCTATGTCCTTCTTAAAGGATCAACTTTCTAAGCTCTGGGACGTCTGGTGTACAGACTCTATCTTTGAACCTCAAGACTCCATTGCTTCATTCCTTAAAACTAAGGTCTCTACCCTACGCAAGCAACTCTAGCTGATCTAAGAGAAACTTGTCTAACTTCTGACCCTCTCTAATATGATCCATCAAACTGTTGGTAACCTTCAAGGTTCCAAGCCTAATGCTTTTAGGGGTAACTTCCCAAGCTAAACTCATGTCTCTACACTCCTCAATTAGATCCATCTCCCTAACCATCAAAGCGGAGATGTACAAGGTTTTTCTACTTAAGGCATCAGTCACTACATTGGCCTTTCCTGGGTGGTAGGTTAGATCAAACTCATAATCCTTTAAAAATTCCATCCACCTAAGCTGCCTCATATTTAGCTCCTTTTGATCAAAGAGATATCTCAGACTCTTATGATCACTAAAGACCTCAAACTTCGCTCCATACAAGTAATGCCTCCAAATCTTTAAGGTAAACACCATAACTTTTAACTCTAGATCATGGGTAGGGTAGTTCCTCTCATGGGTTTTCAATTGCCTAGAAGCACAAGCCACTACCTTACCATCTAGCATCAACACTCCACCTAAACCTTGCTTGGAAGTATCGCAACATACTACGAAAGGTTTACTAGGGTCGGGCAACACTAAAACTGGTGCTGATGTCAACCTATTCTTAAGGGTTTGGAAACTCTCTTCACACTTAGAGTCCCACACAAACAGTCGTCCCTTCTTGGTGAGATGGGTTAAGGGTAAGGCTAACTTAGAGAAACCTCCTATGGACCGCCTATAGTACCCTGCTAAACCCAAGAAACTCCTAACCTTGGTCACTGACTTTGGCGCTTCCCATTGGAGCATCGTCTCAACCTTAGGCGGATCGACGACTATCCTACCTTTTGAGATCACATGACCTAAGAAACTAACCTCTTCTAACCAAAACTCGCACTTAGACATCTTGGCATACAACTGCTTCTCCTTAAGGGTCTGTAAGGCAACCCTCAAGTGCTCTTCATGTTCTTCCTTAGCCTTAGAGTACACTAAGATGTCATCTATAAAGACCACCACAAACTTATCCAAGTAAGGGTGAAAGGTCTTGTTCATACATTCCATGAACACGGTAAGGGCATTGGTCACACCAAAGGGCATAACCAAGTACTCATAGTGACCATAACGCGTCCTAAATGCTGTCATCGGGATGTCTTCAAACTTAACCCGAATCTGATGGTACCCTGACCGCAAATCTATCTTCGAGAAAACACAAGCTTCGATCAACTGATCCATAAGATCATCAATCCTAGGGAGGGGATACCAATTCTTAATGGTCACCTTTTTGAGCTGTCGATAGTCGACGCACAACCTCATACTACCATCCTTCTTCTTCACCAATAACACAGGTGCTCCCCACGGAGACACATTAGGCCTAATGAACTGCTTCTTCATCAGGTCTTCCAACTCTTCCTTAAACTTAGCTAGCTCTAGAGGAGACATCCTATAGGGTGCTATGGAGATTGGCCCGGTGCCAGACACTAAGTCTATGGCAAACTCCATATCTTTCTCTAGGGGTAAGTTATAAACTTCTCTGTGAAGAATGAAACAGAGGAAGAGGGTTGGGAAGGACACCACCAGTTCATGAGATTAAAGTGCGATCATCATAATCATCATACCAGTTTCATCCGATTTTTCATAAACATGTTGATTCTTAATTGCGCTATGTACAGGTTTCATCCACTGTGTGTTGCGGTTAGTTTGCTTTTCTGGAAACACATGGAGATTTTAATTTATCAAGAATATAATCATTTTTCAAATAAAAAAAATATAATACCAAAAGAAACTCATCAACAGTAAAACCAAAAGTGGATTGAAGGCAAACGCATGAAAACCAAGATCCACCCACAATGAGCCGAACGAGTTGTCACCCACCAATTTGTTTTGGTTCAAAAAACTTGCAAAAGCTCAAAGCTTTAACATAAATGGCTTTGCTTACTTTGCTGCACTCCACGTTTTCTTTCTCCATTTCCACGATTTTCATTTGGGTAGCACCCAAAATGGCACAGAATGAAAGGGAAGGAAAATATGAAAATGGGATGTTAAAGGCAAAGCACAAGAGAGTGGAGTTAGTGGACCATCAAATGGAGATTCGTAGGCAACACGGCTATGTCTTGGATTTGAACACAAATGCGAGCAGGACATCACTGGCGAGGAGCAACTTCCTGTCTGGAGCGTTATTTTTTTTTTAATTTTGTTATTTTATAAGAAAATACCTAAAATAACCTTAGAGCATCAAAACTCAACTATGATGATGGAGTATTGTAGAATCTCTGGTTGATGGTTGTGATTGACTACAATGATAGTTGGATGGTTATCACAGGAGGGCCGTATGGATAGTTTCAACAGTTGGTTGAGTGTCTGTTCTACGAGGTCGGATCATACTCGTGTATATAACTGCAACAGCTGTTTGAGTGGTTATTACACAAGGGAGGTGACCGTATCGACTGCAACAGCCGTTTGAGTGGTCGTTACAGTGGAGCTGTGCGAACAGTTGCTAACAGCTGAGTAAATGCCACACGAGGTTGAGGTGGACCATCCGGAGTGACCAAGATGACGTAACTCATATTGGGAATGTGGGAGCTAGTAACTCAACTACCTGACTTATGTTGTTGTAGAATTGGCCAATCATGCATGTAGGACCAGTTATGCATTAGAATAAGTTATGATCCTAGTTGCTGAGATATCGAGGTTGATTGGTATGACAAAGATCTTGGGAGATGGTTGTGCTTGTTTATGTACATGTTGATAAGTAGTATTTTATGTTGTCTCCCCTTTATGATGATTAGAGTTTCTTACCTCGTGTATATCTGTCTCTGTGTTTCTGTTATGTTGATTCTGTTCGTGATTCGAAGACGGAGATGATCTTTTAGCTAGTGCCAAGACGAGGAAGGTGATGAGAATGCTAACGTCTCTCACGAGGACTTTCAGAGTTGAAGTTGAGTATTTTATTAGTTATACCATGGCCAGTGGTTATAACTCTGATATTGTATATATATGTTTTATTCTTTTAAACTACATGTTGTAAATGTTTTAAATTTCTCATTATTTTATTACATGCATTTGCATTCATGTGGCGTCCTAAAGGGGGTGCCACACTAAATACTTCCCAAGAGGATAGTTCTTGGACTCCGTACTTGGTCACAATCCAAGTTTTATTTGGCGTACCATCTGGAATTCCCGAGTTTTGTTAAAGGAAGGCTTTAGGTGGAGATTCGGTAATGGACGTAACATTCCTATTTTTAATGAACCGTGGCTCACTAATGGTAAAATCCTTACCCTTTATGTTGACCAAACTGATCATAATTTTCCTGGCTTAGTGCAAAATCTGATGGTCAAAGATCATTTTATGCAAGGAGAAAAATCATAGGACGAAGACATAGTGTGTGGCCTGGTCCCTTCTAGTGTAGCTGACATGGTCTTGGGAACTCATTTATTTAGCGCAGTAGAAGATGACTTATGACTGTGGAAGTTCACAAGGGATGGTCTATACTCTGTGAGGTCTTGTATACGCATGTGCATGGACTCTTTGCAAGGCACGACTGACTTGAAGTTGGAAGGAAACTGGCTAAGAATCTGGAATTTGCAAGTCCCTGCTAAAGTGAAATCCTTTGTTTGGAGAACATGTAGAGAGGTCATTCCAACAAGAATGACGTTGCAATCCCGTGGTGTTCACTGCACTAGCATATGTGGGGTCTGTGAATCTAGCCTTGAAACTCAATGCCACATTCTTCTACAATGTGATCTTAGCAAGAACATTTGGCTGCAGGCAGGTTTCTGGCATGTCATAGACCCTTTGCTCAACCAGGTGAATTCTTTTTTTGAGCTTTTCTCCTTAGCGTGTGATGTTCTTGAGCTGAGTAGGAGAGCTCTTTTTGCTATGATCTTGTGGAGCATTTGGAAATCTAGAAGCTAGAAAATTTGGAACAATGATAATACTAATGTTCTCCAGGTCCTGAATTGCGCAACGGATATGCTGGCAAGTTGGACTGTTGCTCGAAAGTGTAAAAATGATAGGCAAAATCAGCCCCATA
Organism: Sophora flavescens; assembly: GCA_030762895.1. Classification (NCBI taxonomy): domain Eukaryota; kingdom Viridiplantae; phylum Streptophyta; class Magnoliopsida; order Fabales; family Fabaceae; genus Sophora; species Sophora flavescens. The sequence continues at coordinate 55,749,875 of CM061068.1, read as the reverse complement.
CACACAAGTTGGTAAGATGGTCCCCTCCTCCTCTTGGTTTTTTAAAATGCAATGTTATTGCAACATTTTTTGAAAGTATAAATTTATTTGGATTTGGTATGAGCTTGTGTGATCATGAATGAAACTTTGTCCAAGCAAAGACTTCCACTACTACAAAAAAGAGCTTTAATAGCGCACATTTAATAGTGCTTAAATGAGAAACGCTATTTAAAAAGAGGCAGAACATTTTCAATAGCGCTTCCTTGATGAAGCGCTATCATAGGTACAACTTAAGACAACGTTTACTTAAAGAAACACTATTAAAGGTTGTTGGGTAGGAATAGATAGTGCTTTTTGAAGAAAGCGCTATATTTAGAAAACAAAATAGATAGCGCTTCCCTGAACAACAGCTGCCTGTTCCTTCCCCTAGAACCTATTCCATCCTTTACTCGATCTGATCTCAAAAATATTTCATGCAACTCTCAGTTTGGAACCCTCGCTCACGCCCTGGTTGGCTTATTCACACCTCACTGCTACCGCCGCCCTCACCGCTCGGACTACCTCCTGCTACCGCTGCCGATCTCACTGCTCGCGACGGCACGCCTCTGTCCATGCCAGCAACGGTGCGATCTCCCTGTTCACTTCGCGCGTCTCCCTGTTCGCGTTCACAAGCAACGATTTGAAGAACTCATCACCGTCGTCTCTACACTCACCGCCACCGTCCTTCTTCACGTAGTCACGCCCTAACGTTCTCTATAACATCGTTCTCAGGTAAGCGAACTGAAATCGTTCTCTACACTCAACGCCACTTATTCCGCTCTGTTCTCTCAACCATCTTTCTCAACCGCTTATCTCTTTGGCTTAATGAGATTTCAGCCTATAATTTATTAATTCCTCAAGTCTTGTCATGGTTTTAATTTTACTTTCACCCAAGCCATTTGCAGTGGCAAGTTCACAAATTTGATAGTGACTGCATCCATGATAGATTTTGATTTTGAAGCTCTGATGAGTTAATGAATGAATCAGTAACTCAACAACCCAATTTGTATAAAAGGCCTATTTCGCTGCTGTAGTTTTCTTCGTCTTTTTAATTCCCAATATTTCAACTCTGTTTCAATTATATTATGATCTCATACGATTTTGTTTCAGATTGAAGTGTGTTTTTTATTTGTTCTATTTTCAGTGACTCTCTTTTAGAGTTTAATTTCTATTTTCTCATGATATTTATGCATCGTTATCAAATATAAATATTTTGTTTGGTTGTTAGGAGAAACCATATTAAGTTGTGCAAATTGTTTCAAGTAACTGCTTATTTCCTTGACCTTGATGTCTCTAACACTATCCTAAGATGCTGCCTGATTGATCAGCCTTTTGAGTTAAAAAGGTTTACAGTGAACCCATTTTTATTGTCTTCAATACTTGTTTACTAAGGCCTTAAAATGGTTAAATATAAAAGGAAAGGGATAGATTTGATATAAGTTTTACTCACAGGACTGTATGCTTCTTTTTTTCTTCAAATTATTTTAAGTTGCTCAGTTCTATTATATGTTTGCATCTCTTGTTTAGTCAAGGCTTCACTGGCCACTTCTTTCCGTTTTCTTTGAAGTTACATGTTTTTGGAATGTTCAAATTTTGTAATCATGACATTAATTATACATATTCTTATACCAATAACTATTTAACATATTATCTTTCCGTTTCTTTTCCCTCCCTTTTTTTAGCACCATTGTTCAAATTAAATGGCCAACAGAGTTCAAATTCCCACATGCAATTCAGCACTCATTGCTATGATTGCAGATGAGGTAAGAACGAAATTTCTGTGACTTATTAAAGGTTTAAATGGCTTCTGTGGTAATTTATCTTTGATTCTGTCTCCTCCATCTGGCTTCGCTTAGGTGGTTGGGTGGGGGTTCGGATGACAGTTCTAGGTTCAAGTTCTAGAATTCTCTATTTTACCTAAGATTAAGTATAAATTTCCAAGAAAGAGAAAAGATTAAAATGTTTAATTTGGTGGTGGTGAGTGCCAGATGCTAATGTGTAAAAAATACCATTGGACCACATGAAACCATCATGTTAGACAGTCTCGTAATTTCTAGTAATATGTGTTAAGCATACACAATACTCTCCTAGCTAATATGCTTAAAGTCTGCTATGATGTAAACAGGAAATATGATTATTTAAGAATTTATTTATATAAGAACTCACATCATCATGTTCGTCCCTGACCTAGGTGAGTCAAGTTGGGCTACTACGTTCTCAAGTTTATTAAGGATGTCTTGTTCAAAACCAAATGCAAATCCCAACGACGGTATTAATTAATTTCAAATCTATTTCATATAATTTAATTACTCTTACATTTGATCATTTGAACGTACTTTAATTCTAACTTGATTTAATTTTTATTTTGTTGTACTTTCGTGAATGTAAATGCGTCACATATTCCGATGATCAACTTACTCAACTTAAGGAGGAGTGGTGTCGCTATGTTGTGATGAATTTTATCAACAACTAAAGGGTACAACATACTTTGATATTATGCTAGCTAGCGTCTCTCCTATAATATTAGACTTGTGTGTATATGTGCAAGTGATTTGTGTATGTATCTTATGCAGGCAGGCAGCAAGGATTTTGTGCGATCAAATAGAAGATGGAAGCAGCATGCACAAATTGTATATAATTACTAGTGTGTCGATTAGCTTGTATACATTGTTAGTATGCATGGTTATTATCTAGTGTAGGTTAGCGACCTTTTGGTTTATGGACTTAAATAGTAGAATTGGTTATGTGCAAGCATTACTGTGAGTTGTGTTAAAGTATATTACTTAATTGGTTATATGCATGATTTTGATATTTGGTTTGGTTTATATATATATGCTTACCAATATTGTATGTAAGCTTTGTACATTATATACGTGTATGTGTGTGATGTACCTAAATGCAGTGTTACTGTGAATTGACGAGGGATGGTTGTGCAGGTGGGAAATGTAGAAAAACAGCAAATAATAAAAGGGGGTGGGGTGGGGTGGGGGGGGGGGGAGGGGATAGGTAGCGCTTTCTTGAGAAAACGCTGCCTAAAGTTAAAAATAGATAGCGCTTTCTTAAGAAAGCGCTATCTATTTTAAACTTAGTACAACGCTTCCTTGAGAAAGCGCTGTCTAAAGTATGTAATAGATTGTCTTATTACTAACTTTAGACAGCGCTTTCTCAAGGAAGTGCTACCTATTCCCACTTTCAGTAGCGTTTTTTTAAGCGCTATTGAATCTCTCCCACCTTCAGTAGCAGGTGAATAGATAGCGCTTGGAAGCACTACTAAAGACCCACAAAAAACGATATTAAAACCCTTTTCTGTAACAGTGTTCATGGATTGATACCAACGTGGAAGTCAAGGTGAGAGAGGCCATGGGATTGTTGTTGGCTATTAGGTGGGCTATGGAGATGGTTCTTACTAATGTCAGTTTAAGGTTGATAGCAAAGGTGTGGTGGATGAGCTTAATTCCAACAAGGAAAATCTTATGGAGTTTGGTATCACTATGAGTCATTGTAAAATGTTTATTTCAATTTCTTCAAATTACTTAACTAAGTTTATTAGGAGGTGTAACATCCTAAAATTCAAATTTTTTTTTTTTAAAGATTGAGGTATTATAAGGTTTAGTGTTGAAAATTATTAGTATAAAATATATTGGAATAAATTAATGACTACAATGATATAATATTGTTTTTAAAAAAAAAAGTGCAGGCAAATCCCTATCAATTTGAATAGGCCCACGTTGCACATTTGTTGGCATTGTGGGTTTTGCCAATTCAAGTTAGGTAGTTATTTTTCTATATTTAAAAAAAAAGATAAAAATAAATAAAAATAAAATAATAAACATAATAGCAAATTAGCAATCAAGTGGGCTGTTGCACATTGCAAGGCTTTTAGCGCCGCAAGACCGTGGGAAAAAAAAAACGAGAGGAGCAGCGCAGCTATAATAGATCCAAGAATTTTTAAGTGAACCACCAGCATTTGTCTTACGTGATTTTTAGAGTATTTTGGAAGCCTAATAATATATTTTATGATAATATATATATTATTGTTTGTGTTGACATGGGATTACCCAATAGTTTTTGGAGTTTTTAATTGATGCATATTATCAGTAACTTAATTTCTAAAATTGAGAGTTTTTGTTAAAAAGAAAATATATTCATTAATTGATGTTGTAATATACTTATTCACGTATGATATCTTGTGATATTCATGATTGCTTGTTGTTGGGAGAAATTTCTACGTTTAATTTGTGAAAGATATTTTGTTACTCGTATGAGACATGAAATATATGACTTCTGACGTGATGTATGATGTTTGCCGTAATACCACCTATGATAGGGGTAACGAAGAGTAATACCACTGTAATGAGGTATCGAAAGTAACATCTCCAAATATTTGGATGTCTAAAAAGAGCAATACCACCTAAAAAGGATATCGAAAGTAACATCATTATATGTTGGGGTGTCGAAAAGGGAGAAATATCGTCGTATGCACATGAGAAGTATCGAAATAGAAATGTCTCTGATGAGAGGGTGACATCGAAACATTGTTCATGAATAGGGGTGGGCAATGGGATGCCATTGTTGTTTGATGTGTGAGATTTATGGCATGCCGATGAGAGATCAATTTAAGAATGATGTCTTCAAGTTATTTGGATTATTTTCGAAATTATTTGGTATGTGAAATGCGAAGCATTAAAGTGAATTGTCTTTAAGTTATATGCTTTTGAGTTGTTGATATTATTATTTTTATTAAGCATATTTTAAAATATATTATTTTGCAAAAATTAGTCGATGTCATGGACAGTTTTTCCGGCTACCGCATCGACTGAGAACAACATTATTTTGGAAATATTTTATAATTGTATTGTTGTTCACTGAGATTTTATATCTCATTAAAAGTGTTGTTTTCAGATCTCGAGGACATCGTCGTTGAGGACACAAAGACTTGAAGAGTTATTATATTGCTTTTAGATTAGTTGATTAGTATTGTAGCATGGTTTAAGAGCGTAATGCCGACATCGTTTACTATTTTCAGTTTACATTTCTCGATTTGTATTTTGACGCCTGGTTTTGAGGCATTTGATTTTTATTCAAATGTAAATATTATTATTTTATTTAATATGATACATTTTTCAGACTTGGTTATTTACGAAATTTTTTATGAATCATATATTTTAATTACATGTTTTAAATGATTTTACTTGAATTCATTTTGGGTTACTAATATAACAAAGGGTGCTACATGAGGCAAGCAAACAAAATTGCTCACTCTTTTGTTATGACATATTTGTTATATGCTAGCTCCTATAATTTTCACATTATACTAAGTTATATTGCTGACATTATTATGAATGAATTGTCTTAATTTTTGACTTTGATAAAAAAAAAATCCATTAAAGATAACAAAAGGGCAACCCTTTTGAGTAAATGATTGTAGGATATGACAAAAACATAGTAAATGGAGGAGATTAGATGGAAGAAAATAATTCGAGATAAAATAGGATTGAAAAAGTCAAAGTGAAATTATTAAAATGATTAAAATTAAATGGCATTTCAAATACTTGATTTACGATTGAAATATAATGATGTTTAATTTATGTAGGTGATTTCATCTAAAAAAATCATTATATATATATATATATATATATATATATATATATATATAATAAAGTGTTTTAACGAATCATGTTTCTTGTGTATAGAGAAAACTTGGTTGGGAGGGGAGAACCCACCTTATGTGCCCCTCAAGTTTCCTGACGGAGATTAATCACTGCTAACGGTGGTGGATACTTGGTACATATGTTATGGTTAAAAAAAAAAGTGTTATAACATAAAAAAATGTTGATGTTATTATAGTTATTTAATCGAAATAAAATATAAAAAAGACTGAATTTTTTTTTTAGTTGCAATCACTTTCAAGTACTTCTTAAGTTTCTAAAATGCTATATCTTAATTTTTATATTTCTAGTCTTTGAAATTTTTATCTTTTAACAAGATATATTATTATATAAATGTCATGCTAACGAATACCCTAAGAGTATTGGTTAAAGAACTCACAAAAGAAAAATTTGTATCGAAAAACTAACTATAACACTTTTCAAAATGTTAAATGCACCATTTCCCATACAAATTTTCTTTTCTTAGTCCCTTAAACAATACCCTAAGAACATTTATTAACATTCTCTATTATTATATAATAATAATAATAATAATAATAATAATAATAATAATAATAATAATAATAATAATAATTAATCACAATGGAAGTTTTTTTTGATCAATGTATAATCTTTTTTTTTTTATCAATGATCACATTGGAAGTAAATAAACTGCAACTCGAACGAACTTTATTTATAATGTTTTTGTTGAGGAAAACTTTTAAATTTTTTTTTTGATCAACTTTATTTATAATGTTAAAGGTTTAAATCTTAAAATCATCACTTCAAAAAAAAATTTATTTATATAATTACCATCTCAATACAAAGATTAATCTCACTTTTCATCAAAAAAAAAAAAAAAAGATTAATCTCACTACTATGGCAGGATGCCCGATCGTCAAGTAGATATTACCCAATAAAGAGGTATGAATGCAATAAAGAGGTATGAATGCATGCATATTTTCAAAAGATTTTATTATGGGCCAAAAACTTTTAGACACACTCAGCGTATGGGCCTTAAATCTGAGCTAATACGACTAAATTTAATTTTCATAATATATCATGTGACTTAATATTTTTTATGTTATCAAAACATTGGATATATCAAGTCAAAAAAAAAAGATATATATTTGTAATAGATGATAGATTTACTGATAGAGTCAGTTAGCATATTGTTGTTCAGTTAGCATATTGTTGATATCCCTCTCTTTTATGTTATAGCAGTTAGCAAGATTTATCCATTAGTTGAGTTTGTTAGGATATCACTGCTATCAATTTGTTAGTCAGTTATACTTATAGCCCTGTGTGCATATATAGGAGTTTTGTGTTCTCAGTTTATTCAATTGAATGAAATTCAATATCATATTTTACATAGCAAATTCAATATGGTACTAGAGCAGGAAGATTCCGGGGAATCTGGAGAAGATGAGGGGTCGGGAAAGAAGCCGGAGAAGAAGAATACCTTCGACGATAGCAGAGCCCAAGGCTCATCCACCCTCACTCCGGATTCGCCCTACTATCTGGGATTTTCAGATAATCCAGGGACACCTCTCGTCGCTGCAATTCTCAAAGGGGATAACTATCGGACATGGGCAAGGTCGATGAAGACAGCCCTGAGAGCAAAATCGAAATTAGGGTTCATTGATGGCAACATCAAGAAACCCTCTCGAAAGACAGCAGATTACCTCCATTGGGAGAAGGCGAATTCCATGGTAATGGCTTGGGTCATCAATTCAATTGATCCAAGATTACATGGAAGCGTTGGAACAACATCGAGGGACGTATGGCTCGATCTAGAAGAACGATTCGCCCAGACCAACGCACCTCGGATTCACCAACTATGGCACAAGCTCTGTTTGATGCAGAAAGATTCAGACGAGAGTGTCACAGACTTCTATACAAATTTCTAGAGTCTCCTTGATGAGCTGAGTGAGCTATAGCCCCTTCCAGAGTGCTCCTGTGGAGTCTCAAGGGAATTGATGCAGAGGGAAGAAGATCAGCGGGTTCACCTCTTTCTGGGAAGTCTTGATGGTGAGCAATACACACATGTGAAAACCACCATTCTCAACACAGAACCCTTACCTTCCATTCGTCGTGTCTTCAATCACATTTTGAGAGAAGAGGCTCGGTTCACAGCAGACAAGGAGTGAAACAACAAAGGTGACTCAGGTTCAGCATTTTATTCTTCCAATGGGAACAAGCAGAAAGGCAGGGATGGGCCAAAACCAAGGTGTGACCATTGTGAAAAACTTGGCCATATCAAAGCAAAATGCTTTGAGATAGTTGGATATCCACCCAACTGGGACACACGAAGAACACACAGAGGCTTAAACAAATCTGGAAATAAAAATTCTACACACTTTGTCTGTGCAGATGAAGGCCAAGCAAAGGAAGTATTAGATCAAACCACAACAGGTCATGCCATGCATGGAACTCAAGTGAGGAGGAATCATGGAGCAAATGATAGCATGGCTGGTAAATATAATTCACATAAAGATCAAAAGTGGGTTCTGGACAGTGGTGCTTCACACCACATGACCCATCTATTTCCTCTCTTGAAGGAAGTAAAAAGCCTTGAGAGGCCCTTTCAAATTATTGTGCCCACTGGAGATACAGTCTTGGTTGATAAAATTGGGACTATTACACTTAGCAAGAATCTTAAATTGCTAAATGTTCTTTTTGTTCCCAAGTTCAACTGTAATTTAATTTCAGTTCATAAATTGACACATGACCTTAATTGTATGGTTACTTATTATTCGAATTACTGTGAAATACAGGACCAAACCACGAGGAGGAGGATTGGATCAGGTGACTTGAATGATGGGGTTTATGTTCTCAAGATGGCAGCAACAGTAGCATCATCCTTGACCGCAACACAGAAAGATGTAACAGCTCTTTGGCATGCCATAATGGGGCACCCTTCAACTCAAGTCTTGCAGAGTCTTAGTCATATTGTAGCGACCTAAAAAAAAGACTAGCGTTTTTCCCTTAGAAAGAAAACATGGAGTCGCCACCAACTTTATTTTATTTCAAGGAAGTTGGAAAACCTTTTTATGAAAAGCTTTGGGTTTGGGAGTCGATTATGTCTAGGGAAGGCATGGAGACTTAACCCCACGGCACCCTGGAACATCCATAAAATGGTTACCCAAAATTAGTTGTGTAAATTAGTAGTAACTTTGAGATATTTGTTTTACCCATTATGAACCTCCTTATTAAAACTACATGAGGTTGAATATGGCACGTAAGTCCACAGAGCAACCCCTAAATCTGAAGGGTTAAACATGACACTTGTCATAGGGCAACCCAAAAAAGGTTGTTTTAATCAAGTGATCATCCTCTATTTTTTTATGTAAAATAAATAATTTTTATCTCTTGAAGATGGGACTGAAACGTAGAAATGAAACTTTTTGCCAACTTACTAAGAGAACAGAAGCATAGGGAAGCAAGAGTGTCAAGAGAAATTTATTAACAATATCAACGAAAAGAACAAAGTTTATCGAACGGGAGTAGAATAAGAATCACTTTGTTTACTCCCAGTGGTAAGATTTTAAGCTCGAAGTCTTTACATTCAATCTCCCTGGCTCCTTCAGCTCTTCCTTCTTAACCACTTCTAATAATAGGGAAGGAAAAAGGAAGCCCAGATTTCTGATCTCTCTTCCTCACAACAAAAATCTCTCCTTCTTTTCTCTTTTCTTTGTATTTTTCCTCTCTATCTCCTCTCTGATTTTTCGTTTCCTCTCAAGAACAGTGTTCTCCCTTCCTTTCTCTTTTCTCACTAAGAAAATATCAGATCATAAGTTTTTTTCTCCAAAAAAAATCCTCTCCCTTTTCTTCTCTTTTTCCTCTCCTTTTATAGACGGGGGAGAGGGCTTCTTGCTTCTTCTCCGTTGACTTCAAGGTCGGCTTGCACAAATGCCCAAGGCTTTGGCCGTTCTGAACAGCACAAAGGAGGGGATTTGATGTGAGGGTTGCACGCTTGAAAAGGGAAGGAGATAGGGGTTTTTGTCTGATGGGTATGAAGGCTTTTTAGGGTTAAGAGTGAGGCTGCTAGGTTAAGGCGAGGGAGGAGATGGAAGAAAAAAAAGGGAAGACCAATGGGTAGAGGAGGTGCAGAAAAAGGGGGTTCTGAGCGGAGATAGCGTGTGCCCAGATGGGGTGGTATGAGTAGCAGAAAGGTGGTAATTTGATGTGAGGGTTGCATGCTTGAAAAGAGAAAAGAGAAAAGAGATGGGGGGTTTTTGAGCAGAAATAGCGTATGCCCGGACGGGGTGGCATGAGTAACAGAAAGGTGGTGATTTGATGTGAGGGTTGCACGCTCAAAAAGAGAAAAGAGATGGGGGTTTTGAACAGAAATAGCGTGTGCCCAGACGGTGTGGCATGAGTAGCAGAAAGGTAGTGATTTGATGTGAGGGTTGCACGCTTGAAAAGAGAAAAGAGATGGGGGTTTTTGTCTGATGTGCATGAAGGCTTTTTAGGGTTAGGAGTAGGGTTACCAGGTTAAAACGAGGGAGGAGGTAAGGAAGAAGGAGGACCAATGGGTAAAGGAGGAAAAGAGGTCTTGCCTGGTATGTAAAGTGGGTAGGAGGCGTAACTCAGCTTCCTTTCCTTTTTGTTGATTGTCTTTTCAACTTGTTTTCTTCATCCTTTCTTCTTGTCTTCTCCTTCTTCTTTCTTTATTCTTTAGCCTTCAGCCTGAAAATAAAGTTGCAGTGGATGGAATCTCTTCATCCCAACAGAAAATTAGATATGCAAAAATGGATATACACTGGACGGACCTCTTCGTCCAACAAGAAAAGATAATTGCAGTGGACGGAACCTCCTCGTCCAACAGAAATTAAAATAATTGAAGTGGACGGAACCCCCTCGTCCAACAGAAATAAAAAGGGACTGGACGGGACCAACAGCAGGTGCAAAGCAATGGACAGGACCACCATGTCCATCAGCAAGTGGTAAGCAGTGGGCGGGACCACCCCGTCCATCAGCAAGTGCAAAGCACTGGACAGGACCACCCCGCCCATCCGCAAGTGTAAAGCAATGGACGGGACTACCCCGTCCAACAGCAAGTGCAAAGCACTGGACGGGACCACCCCGTCCATCAACAAGTGTAAAGCAATAAACTGGCCTGAACCGCGTCCAACAGTAAATTAAAGGGGATGGCCTGGACCGCGTCCAACAGCAAGTCCAATGCAATGGACGAGACCATCCCATCCACAACAAGTGCAATGGACTGGCCTGAACCGCGTCCAACAGCAAATTAATAATGAGATGGACGGGACCTCTCCGTCCAACAGCAAATGTGATGGACTGAGAGGGATCACCCCCTCCTTTCTTGATATTATTAGTCTCTTGGAAACATGATATCATAAAAGTTAGAATAAAATGAAGACGGACAAAAATGGGTGTTCACACATATACTTAGTAGTAGTTTCAGGTTAAATAAGGTCTCTTGTTGTGATGTTTGTCATAAGTCCAAACAATGTAGACTACCCTTTATGCAAAGTTGTAATAAAGCTGAGTTTCCTTTTGAGCTGATACATTGTGATTTATGGGGAAGATATCATACTACATCACACAATGGATCACACTACTTTCTCACTATTGTTGATGACTTCACTAGAGGAACATAGGTATATCTAATGAAGGACAAAACTGAAACGATTAACAATCTGGTGAATTTTCACAACATGGTAAAGACTCAATTCAACACAAGGATAAAGAAGACCCGGAGTGACAATGGCACTGAATTCATTAATTCCACATTTCAAGGATATCTTAAAGAAGAAGGCATTGCCCATGAGACCTCTTGTGTAGGAACACCTCAACAAAATGGGCGAGTGGAGAGAAAACACAGGCATATTCTCAATGTAGCAAGAGTCTTGAGATTCCAAGCTAATCTCCCTATAAAGTTCTGGGGAGAATGTGTCCTTGCAGCCACACACATCATTAATAGAACACCTACTGTAGCCAATGAACACATTACTCGCTATGAGAAGTTGTTTGGAGAAGCTCCCACTTATGATCACTTAAAGGTATCTGGATGCTTGTGTTATGTGAGGAACTCATCCAAACACCGAGATAAGTTTGATCCTAGAGCTGAGAGTTGCATCTTTATGGGTTATCCTCAAGGGCAAAAAGGTTGGAAGGTTTATAGCTTGAGAACAAAGGAATTCTTTGTTTCTCGGGATGTGATCTTCTATGAAGACAATTTCCCTTTTGCTGCAAAAACAGAAAGCGCAGTAGAGGAACCTTCCATGAATATCTTTCATCAATTGTCTCATGCCATGGAAGAGGATGATCAACCACAAGAAGACAATAAGGAAGGACAACAAAGTTCCTCCTCTGAAGAACATGTTAATAATGCAGGGGAGGAAGTTCAGAATGAGGGGGAGACTTATGTAGCATCACATGACATTGATCAACCTGGGCCAAGGACTCGACAACCACCAAGTTATCTCAAGGATTATTACTGCCATACAGTTACTAAAAACCCCACATCAAGGTCACTTGATTCATCATCCTGTTCAGGTATGGTTTATCCTATTTCGAACTATGTCAATTATGATCATTTTCTAAAAAACACAAGGCATTCCTTGCAGTCATTGCTCTTCAAGAGGAACCAAAGTATTATCTGGAAGCTGTTAAGAAACGGGAATGGAGAGAAGCCATAGCTCAAGAACTGAAAGCGCTAGAAGATAATGAGACATGGGAACTCACTTCATTACCAAAAGGAAAGAAAGCAGTGGGATGCAAATGGGTATACAAATTGAAGTATAAAGCCTCTGGTGAAATAGAAAAATACAAGGCAGGACTTGTAGCAAAGGGGTATACCCAGGTAGAAGGAGAAGACTTCAATGAGACTTTTGCTCCAGTAGCAAAGATGACTACCATCCGATGTTTACTCTCAATAACAGTAGCCAAGGGGTGGGAATTACATCAAATGGATGTAAGTAATGCCTTTCTCCATGGTGAACTTGATGAAGAAGTATATATGCAGTTTCCACAAGGATATGAAGCCACAAAGGAAGGAATGGTGTGTCGTTTAAAGAAGTCTCTCTATGGTTTAAGGCAGGCTTCACGAAATTGGTACTCAAAGCTTTCTCAAGCCCTAATCAAGTAAGGATTTCAAGAGTGTCCAGCAGATCATAGCTTATTCACTCTATCGCATGGAGCAACATTCTTGGCAGTGCTAGTATACGTGGATGACCTTGTCATAGAGCCCAAAAGTGTGTGAGTATGTGATAGTAATGTGTGTGCCGGGAGCAAGCAAACCTGCACAAAAACAAAAAAAACTAACCCCAAGCCTGCAAAAGAACAACCAACATTTACAAGAGTTTTCTACCCTAAGGTTGCAAGAATGTACAAAGACATTTATTAAAACATATAATATCATATACAAAACAAATAAAACAAAGAGGGGTAAAACTAATATTTTCAAATTTATTAAAAAAAAATGCACAACCAACTATGATAGGCCTGACTCTCAAAAGTCCCCAGTGGAGTCGCCAGCTGTCGCGACAGTCCCGTCCGGGCGCCACGAAAAATGGATAAAAAAGAGGAGTCACCACCAATATTTTATTTAGGAAAAAACATTGGAAAAACCATTTATTTTAAGGAAAATTGGTCTAAAAGAGAGAGAGAGATGAGTCCGGGAGTCGGTTATGAGTAGGGAAGATATTAGCACCCCACATCGCCCGTTTAAAAACGATACCTCAAGTTAATTGTGCAAAAAACATTTTAATAATCTTTTAAATATTTGTTTTACCCCAAAAATTAACTACAAGAAAGAATTATTTTTAATTTTTAACATTTTTAAATTTTTTATTAATTTTTATATTTTTTTTGAATTTATTGTTAAAAAAAAGGAAAAGTTTAATTGTTTTGATTAATTATTTTAACATAGAAAGAGACACAAAAGGAAAATTTAGTTTTGGCTTGACAAGATGGCTTATCTTGCTCCTACGTATTCCCGAGTGCGATGGGAAACTCAAAGCCACGTAGTTCTTTAAAAAAAATTGATTGGTTGGTTGATTTTAATTTTTGATAAAAGATTTGATTTTGTTTTGATTTTATTTAAAAAAGATTTTATTTTAGAATAAATTCACTTTTGTAGAGAGTCCAAGATAGCAGTGCTATACGATAAACCCTTACAATTCATACAACGCTTGAGGATGAAAAAAGATACATCAACGTCGTAGATTGTTGTGTGAATTAAAAAGAAATTTTTATTTTACTTTTTACAAAAAGGGTTGGATAAAATTTGTTAAAAGAACACATTGAAAATATTTTGTTATTCTTAATAAAAGGGAAAGGGAATGCATTTTTGGCACAGGGTTCAAGATAACAGTGTTATATGATAAACCCTTTATAATTCTTACAACACTTGAGGATGAAAAATCATACATCAACATTGTAGATTGTTGCATGAATGCAAAAAAAAAATAATTTTTGTAAAGTTGGATAAAATTTGTTAAAAAGAGTAAATTGAAGATATTTTAATTTTTACAAAATGAAGGAATTCATTCTTGCACAGGGTCAAAGATAGCGGAGCTATACGATAACCTTTACAACTCATATGACACTTGAGGATGAAAAAAATCATACATCAACGTCATAGATTGTTACGTGAATTAAAAAAGTATATTTTTTCAAAAAATGAGAAAAAAGGGATTTCACTTGTTATTTGTCATTTCTATTTTTGTGTGTGTTTTGTTGTTTAGAATCCTCTTATTTTGAAAAGACCTCAGCCCAATTTAAATTGCCTAGATAGTAAGTGGGCAAGCCATTGTTGGGCCCAAAACCAGGAAGCTTTGCATATTTTGTTTGAAAAGAGAGCACTTTCCTTGACCCAAATAGACAACCCACAAATTACCCAAGGCCCATAAAAGCTACCTAAATCACACAGAACCAAGATTTACTCCTCATCTAAAAATCAGAAATCAGGAAAAAAGGAAAGAGGTAAACTAGAGGGAGGCAAACGATGGAGATGGAAAGGTGATTCAAGGTGAGGCGCGGCCGTTCGTGGCGGATGGACCCGGCGATTGCATGGCGGCTCTGCGACTTCTGGTGGTAGCTTCGGATCTGGACAGAGCTGGGTCGAACGTGATGGAGGCGCGGAGGGTGGACTGGGCGGATCTGGTCTTCCTCTCCTCCTCACGTCGACGAACGGCGAACGGCGGCGGCTGCTGGACTGGGCGGCGCGGTCTGGACAGCAGGAGAGAGGGAGGAGGAAGATGAAACTTATGGCGAAAGGAAGAAGGAGAGTGATGTGGGTGTGGCTCTTTTCTGTTTTTTTTTTTGTTTTGTTGTTGCTGATTTTGTTGAAGAAGATGAAGAATGAGAGGAAGGAGATGATGCAGGGAGGGGGAAGGAGAAATAGAGAAAGAAAGAAAGAAAGAAAGAAAGAAAGAAAGAAAGAAAGAGGTTTTTTTTTTATCTTTTCTTCTTTGGTATCAGAGAGTATTTTTTGCTGTCTTCCCCCCTACTTGTGTTTGATTTGGTATTTATAGAGGAGTAGATGAACTCTGCCTCCTCCTAGGGACCAGATTAATGGAGTGTTGCAGTGGTTAAACCATGCTCTAGTCTTCTTTCAATTTCCATTTATGTGTCCATTTTTCTGATCTAGGCACAAACCCTCTTCCTAAGCTCTGGAAAATTAACAGAAATGGATTCTGATCATTTTAGCTTTGTGGAAGAGGTGTTTTGACGGTTGCAATCCTTGGGATCCCCCATCTGAATTCAGAATTTTTTGTTATATTCAAAAGTGGCTTGGGTACATGTTGGTTAAAGATGGAAACTGGAGGAGAAAGACCAACACTGTAGCAGTAGAGGACGTAGATGTTGCAGGAAAGAGAGAGGGACTCAGACGTCTTTTTTTTCTGTTTTTTCTTCTTTTTGCCTTTTTTGTTTTTAATTTGACTTTTCTTAAAAATAACCAAGAAATCAGACATTTTTCAACTGTTGGGTTTATTATCAGAGGTTAACTGTTGGGCCAAAATGAAGTAGGCTAGATGATGGATCAAAAAGAATCTTGTAACAAAACAAAATGGACCAATAACAAACAAATTATTTTTCTTGGCATTTCTTATTTATTTATTTAATATTATTAAAAGGATAAAAATATACCCGGACAAAATTAGGTGTTCACAGCTGCCCCTCTTGACATTTTTCTTATTAGATAAATTGTGTAACCGTAGTTAACATATTATCGCTATAAGAAACGAGTAAAGACATGAACTCCAATTTTGTTCGGGGTACACTGACAAACAAAAAAGACCCGTGACTAAAAAATGATTTCCTGTAAAGAACCAACAGGTTGGATTTCCCACTGAGGTTTACACGTAAAAGCTTGCAGGGTGGATTTCCCGCTGAGCTTAAAAACAAAGATAAAGAGCTTACGGGGTGGATTGCCCGTCAGAAACTGAATATAAAGATAAAAAGAGCATACGGGGTGGGTTGCCCGTCAGAAGCTCGAACGGATAGATAGGAGAGCTTACGGGGTGGATTTCCTGTCAGAAGCTCGAACGGAAAGATAAAAGAGCTTATGGGGTGGATTGCCCGTCAGAAGCTCGAACGGAAAGATAAAATAACTTACGGGGTGGATTGCCCGTCAGAAGCTCGAACGGAAAGATAAAATAGCTTACGGGTTGGATTGCCCGTCAGAAGCTCATACGTGAAGATAAAAGAGCTTACGGGGTGGATTGCCCGTTGGAAGCTCGAACAGAAAGATAAAAGAGCTTACGGGGTGGATTGCCCGTCAGAAGCTCGAACAAAATGGTAAAAAAAGAGCCTACGGGGTGGATTGCCCGTCAGAAACTGAATAGAAAGATAAAAAAGAGCCTACGGGGTGGGTTGCCCGTCAGAAGCTCGAACGGATAGATAGAAGAGCTTACGGAGTGGATTGCCCTTCAGAAGCTCGAACGGAAAGATAAAAGAGCTTACGGGGTGGATTGCCCGTCAGAAGCTCGAACGGAAATATAAAATAGCTTACGGGGTGGATTTCCCGTTGGAACTCGAACCGAATGATAAAGGCTCGTGAGGCCATATGGACAAATGCAATATGATTGTTGATTTTGCTCATTGATAGAATGATAATGCATAAGATGCCTTTCATTGACGAATGCTAATAAAGAAACCCTTATTATTTTGGCACAATGCGAGAGATACTTTTGATGAAATTATTTCCTTTTTGCTGTGTCTTTTCGTTATTGGCTCCTTGACCCCTTAAAAGCATGGATCACAGTTAGTCTTGAGGATGAACTAAAAACAAGTCCCATATTATCAGAAAAGATATCATGCACTTTTATTTTCTGATGATAGGCGCCCTTGATGATAATTATCTCGATGATTGATTCTCAATATTCCTTCCTTTCTTCAGTGCCCTTTATAGGGGAAGCATCGTGCCTCTCATGACCTTTCGAGGCTCAAGGAATTCTAACTGCTAAAAAACCAATACTTGTTTCACATTTCAGTATATACTTACCAGGATGAATGCACACACACAAATGACAAAAGTTAAGAGAAGGGGACCAAGGTAGTGAAATAAAATAAAGGAAGTCAATGTCATTATATTTGGATTGAAAAAGGTGTACAAAACATAAGTTGCAAAACATTGCGGAGTAGAATCGCATCTCCTCAGGTGATGTCTCTCTCAATGACTAATGTTAGTATCCCTCACACGATCTTGACTGCTCATTAATTAGCTTCAGAGATGTTGTTTGCCCCAGTTTTCATGCATCTAACCTAATGACTGCCCCAGTACATCAGCTTGACGATACTTCCATTGTCATATTTTTTATTTTTTGAACCCTAACTTTTGCCTAGACCGCCTTTTCAGGTTTTCAGCCTAGCGGGTTACTCTAACTTTTGCCTAGACTGTCTTTTCAGATTTTCAGTCTAGCGAGTTTTTCTTTTCATTTTTCACTTTTTATTTTCTTTTCTTCTTCCTCTTGGGAAGTGTGTTCAAGCATAATACTTTTTACCTGCATCTGAGTTTACAGGGAGTGGAAGATCTTCCCCATCCATCCTAGTGAGAATTAAAGCCCCTCCAGAGAATGCCTTTTTCACTACGTAAGGTCCGTCATAGTTCGGGGTCCATTTCCCTCGATGATCCTTTTGGATTGGTAGAATCTTTTTAAGCACCAAGTCACCCTCCCGAAACTGTCGCGGGCGTACCTTCTTCTCATAATCCCTCATCAACCTTCTATGGTATAATTGACCGTGACACAATGCCCCTAATCTCTTCTCTTCAATGAGGTTCAACTGGTCTAGTCGATCCTGGACCCACTTAGATTCTTCTAATTCTGCTTCTCTCGGTACTCTTAATGAGGGGATCTCTACTTCAATCGGGAGCACTGCCTCCATCCCGTATACCAAAGAATATGGCGTTGCCCCTCTCGAGGTGCGAATGGAGGTACGATAGCCGTGTAAAGCAAAAGGTAACATCTCGTGCCAATCCTTATACGTCACCACCATCTTTTGGACAATCTTCTTGATATTTTTATTAGCGGCCTCAACTGCCCCGTTCATCTTTGGGCGGTACGGAGAGGAATTATGATGCTTTATCTTGAAATTTTCGCACATCTCCTTCATCATCTTATTGTTCAAATTAGTCGCATTATCAATGATGATCTCACTCGGCAACCCATAACGACAAATTAACTCTCTTTTGACAAATCTGATCACGACATTCCTGGTCACATTGGAATATGATGCCGCCTCAACCTACTTGGTGAAATAATCGATGGCAACAAGAATGAAGCGATGTCCATTTGAGGCTTTTGGTTCGATGGGCCCGATCACATCCATTCCCCACATTGAGAACGTCCAGGGTGCCGACATGACATTCAAGGGAGTTGGCGGCGCATGAACCTTATCAGCGTATATTTGACACTTATGGCACTTCTTCGCATAATTAAAGCAATCAGCCTCCATTGTCAACCAATATTGGCTAGTCCTCAAGATTTTCCTGGCCATTGCATGACCGCTCGCATGTGTTCCAAAAGATCCTTCATGTACCTCCTCAATTATCAGTTTAGCTTCTTTTGCGTCAACACACCTCAACAACACCATGTCATGGTTTCTTTTGTAGAGAATATCTCCATCTAAATAGAAACCCATTGCAAGTCTTCTTAGAGTTCTTTTGTCATTTTCCGAAGCGCCCGGAGGGTATCCCCTTCTTTGGATGAAGCATTTGATGTCATGGTACCACGGTTTTTGATCAGACTCTTCCTCTATCACTTGACAATATGCAGGATGATCACGAATTTCCATTTTGATGAGTGGTAGGTTCCTCTCGTCACTTAATTTAAACATTGAGGACAAGGTAGACAATGCGTCAGCTAATTGGTTATCTTCTCGGGGAATATGATGAAATGTGACTTCATCAAACTGCTCAATCAAACCGTTGATGTAATCATGGTACGGAATTAACTTGGCATCTCGGGTTTCCCATTCCCCTCTTAGCTGGTGGATGACTAATGCAGAGTCCCCATATACTTCCAGTATCCTTGCTTTTGATTCTATCGCTGCCAGGACCCCTAGTGCACAAGATTCGTATTCGGCTATATTGTTTGTACAATCAAAGCAGAGCCTCGCAGTGACAGGGAAATAATCATTTTCTGGTGAGATTAAGATTGCCACGATTCCGTCTCCCAACGCATTAGAAGCTCCGTCAAATAATAAGGTCCACTTTCATTTTCCCGGTGATTGCTCACGATCAAACAAAGTCAATATATCTTCATCTGGGAAATCGCATTGCATCGATCCATAATCTTTTACTGGCTGATTGGCTAGATATTCTGCAAGAGCGCTACCTTTTACTGCTTTCTGGGTGACAGACTATGTCGTATTCTGATAGCAGGACTTGCCAACGAGCAATTCTTCCAATCAGAGCAGGCTTATCAAAGATATACTTGATTGGATCCATTTTGGACACCAACCAGGTAGTGTAACACAACATGTAATGCCTCAAACGGCGAGCCACCCATGCTAAAGCACAGCAAGTGCATCCTAGCAGTGAGTAGTTGGCTTCACAACTGGTGAA
The DNA here is from genome assembly GCA_030762895.1 of Sophora flavescens. NCBI lineage: Eukaryota > Viridiplantae > Streptophyta > Magnoliopsida > Fabales > Fabaceae > Sophora > Sophora flavescens. The sequence goes on along the minus strand of CM061068.1, from coordinate 55,730,168 downwards.
CTTCTTACTTAGATAATAGATGGCATGTTCCTTTCTTCCCGACTCATCGTGCTGCCCCAGTACGCAACCCATAGATTCATCTAGCACAGTCAAATACATGGTGAGAGGTCTTCCCGGCACTGGGGGAACCAAGAATGGAGGCTCTTGTAGGTATTGTTTGATCTTCTCAAAGGCTTTTTGACAATCTTCATTCAATGTTACAGCCTGATTTTTGTGCAGCAATTTAAAGATTGGTTCGCATGTCGCTGTAATTGGGAAATGAACCTGGCAATGTAATTCAATCTTCCTAAAAACCCATGAACTTCTTTCTATGTTTGAGGTGCTGGCATATCGTTGATTGCTCGAACCTTTTCAGGATCAACCTCTATTCCTCTCTGACTAACAATGAACCCCAGAAGCTTGCCTGATTTCACTCCAAAGGTGCATTTGGCTGGATTCAATCGGAGCTTAAACTTTCTTAACTGCTCAAAAAGTTTCTGCAGATTATCAACATGGTCATCTTCGGATCTGGACTTGGCGATCATGTCATCTACGTAAACTTCTATCTCCTTATGCATCATGTCATGGAATAAAGCCACCATAGCCCGCTGATATGTTGCCCCAGCATTTTTCAAGCCAAAGGGCATAGCCTTATAGCAAAAGGTTCCCCACAAAGTGATAAATGTAGTTTTCTCCATATCTTCAGGTGCCATCTTGATCTGATTATATCCCGAGAAACCATCCATTAAAGAGAATAATGCATGTTGAGCAGTATTATCTACAAGAACATCAATGTGAGGCAAAGGAAAGTCATCTTTTGGGCTAGCTCTGTTCAGATCACGATAGTCAACACACATTCGAACCTTTCCATATTTCTTGGGAACAGGAACGATGTTAGCAACCCATTGAGGGTACTTTACGACTTCTAGGAAACCTGCATCCAGTTGTTTCTTGACCTCCTCCTTGATCTTTAAGGACATTTCTGCTTTCATCCTTCGTAGCTTCTGCTTTACTGGAGGACACCCCGGCTTTAATGGCAATTTGTGTTCTGCTACACTGGGGTCTAACCCTGGCATGTCTTGGTATGACCATGCGAAAACATCTTTAATAATCCGCCAACAACCTGATCAATCTGTTCCGCTTCTTTTCTTTCAAGGAAAGGCCAATCTTGACCTCTTTTTTATCATCTTTGGTTCCCAAATTGATTAGTTCACTCGGCTCTTCATGGGGCCGAATTTCCCTGGCTTCTTGTTCCACCAATCTCAAAAGTTCACGGGGAACTTCCCTGTCATCATCAACAACCTCCTCAGCATGATCAACGGAATAGTCAAAATTGTATGATGTGTTACTAACACTGTCGTTTTCAAGAGAGTCACTTTTAGATATGCATTTTGGTAATTATCAGAGAAAGATGAATGAATAAAGGTTAAAGACGAGTGACTACATTTATTGGTGAGGAATGGTGAACAAAAACGAAAGTAAAAAAAAATAGAGATAACAACACAAAGATACTGAATGCATGCATTTATTGATAAGTCATACTGAAATAGAAACAAGTAAGCCCATTACAACAAAATTCCTAAAGCCTTGGGCAGAGCTAAAGGATAAGCATTACAGAATTACTTTGAAAAGGACTCTATGATCCTGGGAAACTCAATGATATCCCAATTGTTGAGCTCTGTATTCGGAGAGCATGGGTACACCAGATTGATACCACGATCGGCAGGATAATCATCTTCAATAGCTGCTGCTTGGTCCAGGAATGCGAACCCTACGCTTCGGAAGCTCTGTCGAATGTCACAAATGGGAACCCTTTCATCCTCGTATTCACGATTTTCCAGCCGAGCCAACCTCTTTCTTTTCTTCTCTTCTATAACTCTCATCTTGTCGACCTTGGTGGGTTTGTATCCCAATCCAAACCTGTCCTTATTCTCAGTGAGCATGAGAATGTCAGCAACACCTTGGCTGTTTTTCCCCAAACCGCTTCCAGGTCGGTATCCTCCTTCGAGCATAACCTTGGCCATCATGATGGATGCTTTAGATGATCGAGGTTTCAAGAGTGGAGCACTATCCCCAACATAAGTGGCATTGACAATTTCAAGTGACTGGAAGGCGGTCTCGAGAGCTTCCTCGGCAGCTTCAATGTAAGGGGTTGTTGATGGCTTACTTATCAACATATCCTCCTCTCCAGAAACAATTATCAACTTACTATCAACAATGAACTTCACCTTTTGGTGCAATGTGGAAGGTACAGCTCCAGATGAATGGATCCATGGTCGTCCCAGGAGACAACTGTAAGTTGGTGTGATATCCATTACCTGGAAGAGTACTTCAAAGGTGCAAGGGCCAATCTGAATGGGCAATTCAATTTCTTCCATGACTTCCCTTCGGGTGTCATCGAAAGCTCTTACAATCATTGTGCTCGGCTTCATATGAGTTCCATCGAAAGGCAACTTTGCCATTACATTCAAAGAAGATCCATTATCAATGAGAACCCTAGCCATGACATGATCTCGACACTTCGCAGAAATATGCAACGCCTTGTTGTGCCCCATACCTTCAGTTGGTATTTCATTATCGGTGAAGGTGACATAATTATCAGCGACTATGTAACCTACAATGTTATCGAGCTTATCAACTGTGATGTCATGAGAGACATGAGCTTGATTCAACACCTTCATCAGTACTCTCCTGTGTGGCTCAGAGTTCATCAATAGAGACAAGAGAGATATCCGAGCCGGAGTTCGATTTAACTGATCCACAACCCTGTATTCACTCTGCTTGATGAACTTCAAGAATTCGCTGACTTCTTCATCAGACACCTCCTTTTTGTTCTCACCCCCATTTGCCTCCTTGTCATCTAGAATCCTTTCCACATTCTCTTTTCCTTTGTGATCCTTTCCTTCCTTTTCTATTTCCACCCTTCGCAAAATCTCTGGAGTGTAAATGCGACCACTCCTAGTCATTCCACCAATTCCTGAAATGTTGGTAACAACAGTAGTCCCATCGGAAGGATTGGGTTGGACCTGCATCTCATATTTTCATGGTACCGCTTTGGTGTCCTTGTAAGGGAAAGGGCTCGGAACTCGGATGACGATTGGTGCTGGCCCACTTGGAACCGGCAAAGGCTTCTTCTCAGTATAGTATATCACCACTGGTTTTGGAGTGACTTGCTCGGGAACTGGTTGAGGATTAACCACAACAGTAAAAAGGGTTATCTTAATTGAGGTTGGGGAAGTTGTAGATTCAGCAACCATATTAATGGCATATTCATTTGATCCACAACCAATTAAGATAATCTTCATATCCATTAACTGTTGCATGACTTACCGAAACTCTGAACAGTTTTCAATCGAATGCCCCATGTTCCCATCGAAGTCACACCTTATCTCTCCATCGAGAGCCTTTTCTTCCGTGATTGGGATTTGGGTTAATCCACATTTGCACATTTCTCTGAAAACAACTCTCATAGGAGTCCTGGCATCGGCCACTTTACTCTTGAGAGTATGTTCCCAGAAACTCTCAACGGCATTGACTCCCGAACTCCCATGATTTGGCATAGGACCCTGTGCTACATTTGGAGCATCCTTCTGAAAGCTCAACCATTTGGCGTTAATCAGGTCTTGCACCTTAAACTTCAAAGCTTTACAACTCTCGGTGGAATGACCTGTGGCTCCATCGTGATATTCACATTGAGCATTTGGGTCATACCACTTGGGATAAGGGGGTCTATTGGTCTTGTCGGGATAAGAGTTAGCACAGATTTGCTCACAAGTTGGCGGAATAGTTCGGTGTAGGTCATGGGTATTGGGTCAAAACGCATTGGCTTTCTTTCCGAGTTATACGGTGGTCATGTTTGGCTGGTGTTTGGGTTTGGATTTAGGGGTTGGACAATTTGAGGTGGCATGGTAGGGTGTGTTTGAGGTTGAGAAGGATATGATGGTCGGTAAGGATCCATCTGTTGAGGATTTGGAAATTGTGAGGTGGCAGCGATGTATGGCTGATTGGCTTGGTGATTTGGAGGTGGTTGGTAATATGGCGCGTATTGGGCTTGGAAGGCGGGTGTTTGGTTCAGTCTCCATTGGTTCGGTTTCTTTTGTTCAAAGGTTACTGCATGTGTTTCTCCCTCTTTCTTCTTCACAAACGGGGCTTTCTTTGGGTCGTTCCCAACTGAAATCTCGGTGATCTTGCCATTCCTCATTCCACTTTCAATTCTCTCGCCGATGATGACCATGTCAGAAAAATTTGATGACACACTCCCAATCATCCTATCATAGAAGGGCGACTGGAGTGTGTCAATGAACATTGCTACGATTTCTTTCTGGCTAAGGGAGGTTCCACCTGAGCAGCCAGTTCCCTCCATCGTTGCACACACTCTTTGAAAGTCTCCACGTCCCTTTTTGACATATTTTGGAGTTGCATCTTATCGGGAGCCATGTCAATATTGTACTTGTACTGCTTCAGGAATGCATCTGCTAGATCTCTGAAGGATCGGATGTGTGCCCGCTCGAGATGCGTATACCAATTTGAAGCTGCCCCAATTAAACTGTCTTGGAAGAAGTGAATCAAGAGCTTATCATCTTGGGCATATGACGCCATCTTCCTAACATACATGGTCAAATGGTCTTTGGGACAAGTGGTTCCCCGGTATTTTCCAAAATCGGGCACCTTAAATTTCGGCGGAATTACCACATTTGGCACCAGACAAAGTTCCGAGGCATCCCGAAGACCATAACTGTTTGTCCCTTCAATGGCCCGCAATCTTTCCTCTAGTACTTCCAGCTTTTCTTTAGATTGGGAATTCCCTCCCGACTGATTCACCGGAGTTTCTCCGTACATATTATGGGGAAATGAATATGGCATGGAGGAGGAACCGAAGTTTGGCATCATTTGAGCCCCTTGGGGTCCATAATGTAGGGTGTATTGTGGGGGCCTTGGATTGACAGAAGGTGTCACTATCGGGGTGTTACCATCTGTAGAGTTGGCAGTTTGTGTTCGCGGTACTTCGACAGCATGGGTGGGGATTTGTGTCTGAGTGATGTGTTCGGAGTTCTGAATGCCATCTTGTGGACTGGGGGCTGTTGGTGGTACAAACCCTCGAGGCAAATCGTATGGGGGATTGTTCAGGTCAAATGAAAAATGAGTTTGGTTGAGAGGCATCATGGCCCCTGGTTGGTTGAAGCCTTGAATAGGAATCTGAGAAAAACCGGGTGGGATGAGAGGTGTGGCTGGCTGTCCTTCGTTCGAGGCTGGAGGGTTCTCCTCTGTGTTCTTCTCCGTCTGCATTTCTTGTAGGATCTCCATCATCTTAGCCATCTGATCCTTGATTTGACTGACTTCATCCCTGATCTCTTGAACTTCTTCTAGTTCATCCGCCATGCCTCTTGCCTGTGATCGAGTGCGATAAGGGTGTCTCGGAGCAATTGTTCAGAAGAGTCACACTATTTTAATCAGAAAAAAGTAAGAATATTGCAAAAAAGAAAAAGCTTTGGTGAAAACCGCCTATAGAGTTATTATTTATTATTTTATTTTATTTTTCTTTCTTGAGTTAACACCTTGTGACTGACAAGAGATGGTCCCTCCATCCCACACAGAGAGCATTGTGCTCGTAAGATGAAATGGAGTTGACAAAAAATCTAGGGGAAGAACAACTCTCCACAATAGACGTTGTCTTAAACACACTAGCAATGCGAATTTTGAATTGAGACATCCCGACCTACCCTTTGCGCAGAAGGAAGAATCCTATAAGGCAAATATGTAGTTGACAACGTACTAAAGGGAGACCATGCTCCACGATAGGTGTCGTCGCAAGTCAAGTGTAAGAGTTGGAGTGTGAAGGAATCATAGAGGCAAGAACAGATTTCATTAGAAGCAACACATAGATTGGGATTACATCATTGTCAAATCATGATTTTCAACATTATTACAACATTTCATCCTAAAGTCAACAGCTTAGATCTCTTTCTTTTTATCTCTCGAGCAAACCCTCTACACATTTGCATAAAGTCGTCCAGTACGGACGGGAGACGAAGCATATGGTCCCCACAGATTTGTTGTTCTGCCTTCTCAAAGCTTTGAACAAAATTCTGAATGCAATGGCTTAGCTCCAAACTCATGCTCACATATCTCTTTTTCCATATGTCAATATCTATCCCTCGCTCTCGCGCTTCTTCTCTCCACCACTTCATGGCATTCATTGCTTGAACCACGTGATCATGATAATGTTTTACCGAGATCCACCCCAAATCGGACTCTTTCTTGATTTTGACCATTAGGATATTTAGTTCTTTGACCTTTTGTACCAACTCATCAGTCATCCTACTTTGTGCACAAATTTGCTTGTGTAAGTTGCTATTGACTCCTCTTTGTCGATCGACCTCCGCCTCCAATGACTTTCTCATGCCTTCTTGCTGGATGACTTCTTCCTCTAACTGACGCTTTTCTTTTCTTAGCCGATGCCTCTCCATTGTCAAGGACGATACTTTACCTTCAAGATTATGGACCTTAACCATGATGCTTGGTGAGACATTGTCTGTGTTCTTCTGGACTCTTGAGGTTGTGGAGATATCTGCACACAAATCTTTTAAGTGTTCATTTTCCTTTGCCAACTTCTCACAACGCTTCTGTCCAATGGCTATTTTTAACTCGGCATCTTGATTTTGTTGTTCCATTTCCTTCATTTGCGCTTCTAGGATTTTCAGTTGTTCTGCCATTTGAGTTACCAAAGGGGAGTAATCTTTATCTTTCATGCTTTCTACCGGAAAGTTGACGGGACCTTTCCTTGATTTTCTCCATGCTTCATATTCTGAGACAATGATTAGGATTGGTCGGCCCAATTGTGCTCTCCCTGCCGTCTTCATATCTTTCCATGCATTTCTAACTGATTTTGCCAACAACTTGGTATTCTCTCCATCCTCGTACCGGAAACAGCATCCGGCGAGTTGTTCTTCTCTTGGCACAGTTTGGGTCCAACAAAGCTGTCGTAAGACTATGGCGGGTGTGTAGGATATGCACCCTCTTGGACCCATCAAAGGAACATTGGGATAGTCACCACAACTATAAATGATATCTTGCCCCTGTTGACCTTCGTACCATGGGCATACCCAACTAAAAGAGTCCCTTTCCACTTTGTCAAACTCGCTCTTCCATTCCTCTTCATTTAACTGTCTTATAGGGATGTTATGGAAGCCTCTTAGTGGATTTGAATGGTGGGTGATATAACCTTTTGCATACATGTGAGTCATGGCCCACACATAGAGCAATTGTGCACAACATCGGAGCTTCCCTTTTGGATGCCGTTGGCAAAATTCTAGAGTCAAAAGCGTTTCAGCTAACACTACCGGCACGGGGTTTTTCTTTCTTTCTACTGTGAAAAATACATCCATTGTCGCTTGATCTATCATGTCTAGCGCTGATGGAAATAGAACCAACCCATATATTGTTAGCGCCAATACCCTCTCAAAGGTTTCCTAATCTTGCCGACCAATTAGTTTCTTCAAATGATTTTCAAGAAGAGTTCGGGTTAACCCTCGCAAGTGGGAGTGACCGGTCAACTTCACATCATTTTCAGGAAGCCCCAGTAACCCTGCTATGCTTGTAGTGGTCAAGTATTGCCCCAAGTGAAAGTACACGATGGGGTTTTTCTACATTGGCAACCTTAACAGGCAAGCATATTCTTCAATGGTGGGAGTAATGTCCATGTTTGGCAATTCAAAACATCTGAGGTGGGGGTTCCAATACCGACACAAAGCATTCAAAGCAGCAGTCTCAACCGGTATGAAAATTAAGTCCAAGATCCCTCCATACTTCTTGGCGAAGCTTCTTCGACATTCTTGAGGCAAAGATTGGCTCAACTCCTTCAAATTCTCTAATGGGTTTATTATCACCCTGGAGCTCTTGGTGGTGGGAGCATTGCTAGTGTGTCTGACCTTTTCCATCTCTTGTAATCAAAGGTGTTATCTCAAACCAAATTATCCGTGGAGGGAAATTTTAATTTGTTAATAACATTTGGATGGCAAATTTACTTATGCATGAGAGTGTAACAAAATGCATGAATGACATATTAACAATGCATGACTTAAAGTACTACATGCACGAGCATGCCATGAATAATAATGAATGTAACAGGATGCATGAATGAATGGCACATGAAGGCGTCTGTGGAATGCATGCATAAAATCAGCTATGGAATGCATGCATAAAATCATTATGATGCATGTGATTATTCATGTTGCAGAAAAAGGTGGAATGTGCTCCCTTTTGTCCTTACATGGGTCATATCCTAAAGTTTGAATTTCTGAGGTCAAGACCCTAGTTTGGTAGGCTACTAATGGCATTTTAGGTGTATGACTTTCGGGACAGATCTAGACCCCTAAACATGGTCCCCGGATTACCCTCATCTAAAAATGAGGACCCGAATCCATGAACCTCACCACAGGGACCAAAAAGTCACAATATGGCAGGGACGCAAAAGCATCACAATAACATCACTGAAGCCCCTTCTAATCCTATAACATTCCAAGACTCGGGTATAGAGCCCAAAAGTGTGTGAGTATGTGATGGTGATGTGTGTGCTGGGAGCAAGCAAACCTGCACAAAAACAAAAAAAACTAACCCCAAGCCTGCAAAAGAACAGCCAACATTTACAAGAGTTTTCTACCCTAAGGTTGCAAGAATGTACAAAGGCATTTATTAAAACATATAATATTATATACAAAACAAATAAAACAAAGAGGGGTAAAACTAATATTTTCAAATTTATTACAAAAAATGCACAACCAACTATGATATGCCTGACTCTCAAAAGTCCCCAGTGGAGTCGCCAGCTGTCGCGACCGTCCCGTCCGGGCGCCGCGAAAAAGGGATAAAAAAGAGGAGTCGCCACCAATATTTTATTTAGGAAAAAACATTGGAAAAACCATTTATTTTAAGGAAAACTGGTCTAAAAACGAGAGAGAGAGATGAGTCCGGGAGTCGGTTACGAGTAGGGAAGGTATTAGCACCCCACATCGCCCGTTTAAAAACGGTACCTCAAGTTAATTGTGCAAAAAACATTTTAATAATCTTTTAAATATTTGTTTTACCCCAAAAATTAACTACAAGAAAGAATTATTTTTAATTTTTAACATTTTTAAAATTTTTATTAATTTTTATATTTTTTTTGAATTTATTGTTAAAAAAAGGAAAAGTTTAATTATTTTGATTAATTATTTTAACATAGAAAGAGACACACAAAAGGAAAATTTAGTTTTGCCTTGACAAGATGGCTTATCTTGCTCCTACGTATTCCCGGGTGCGATGGGAAACTCAAAGCCACGTAGTTCTTTAAAAAAAATTGATTGGTTGGTTGATTTTAATTTTTAATAAAAGATTTGATTTGATTTTGTTTTGATTTTATTTAAAAAAGATTTTATTTTAGAATAAATTCACTTTTGCAGAGAGTCCAAGATAGCATTGCTATACGATAAACCCTTACAATTCATACAACGCTTGAGGATGAAAAAAGATACATCAACGTCGTAGATTGTTGCGTGAATTAAAAAGAAATTTTTATTTTACTTTTTACAAAAAGGGTTGGATAAAATTTGTTAAAAGAACACATTGAAAATATTTTGTATTCTTAATAAAAGGGAATTCATTTTTGGCACATGGTTCAAGATAACAGTGTTATACGATAAACCCTTTATAATTCTTACAACACTTGATGATGAAAAATCATACATCAACATTGTAGATTGTTGCATGAATGCAAAAAAAAATTTAATTTTTGTAAAGTCGGATAAAATTTGTTAAAAAGAGTAAATTGAAGATATTTTAATTTTTACAAAACGAAGGAATTCACTCTTGCACAGGGTTAAAGATAGCGGAGCTATACGATAACCCTTGCAACTCATATGACACTTGAGGATGAAAAAAATCATACATCAACGTCATAGATTGTTACGTGAATTAAAAAAACATATTTTTTTAAAAAAGGAGAAAAAAGGGATTTCACTTGTTATTTGTCATTTCTATTTTTGTGTGTGTTTTGTTGTTTAGAATCCTCTTATTTTGAAAAGAACTCAGCCCAATTTAAATTGCCTATGATAGTAAGTGGGCAAGCCATTGTTGGGCCCAAAACCAGGAAGCTTTGCATATTTTGTTTGAAAAGAGAGCACTTTCCTTGATCCAAATAGACAACCCACAAATTACCCAAGACCCATAAAAGCTACCTAAAGCACACAGAACCAAGATTTACTCCTCATCTAAAAATCAAAAATCAGAAAAAATAAAGGAAAGAGGTAAACCAGAGGGAGGCAAACGATGGAGATGGAGAGGTGATTCAGGGTGAGGCGCGGCCGTTCGTGGCGGATGGACCCGGCGATTGCACGGCGGCTCTGCGACTTCCGGTGGCAGCTTTGGATTTGGACGGAGCTAGGTCGAACGTGATGGAGGCGCAGAGGGTGGACTGGGCGGATCTGGTCTTCCTCTCCTCCTCACGTCGACGAACGGCGGCGGCAGCTGGGCTGGGCGGCGCGGTCTGGACAGCAGGAGAGAGGGAGGAGGAAGATGAAACTTATGGTGAGAGGAAGAAGGAGAGTGGTGTGGGTGTGGCTCTTTTCTGTTTTTTTTGTTTTGTTGTTGCTGATTTTGTTGAAGAAGATGAAGAATGAGAGGAAGGAGATGATGCAGGGAGGGAGAAGGAGAAATAGAGAACGAAAGAAAGAAAGAAAGAAAGAAAGAAAGAGGTTTTTTTGTTGATCTTTTCTTCTTTAGTATCAGAGAGTATTTTTTGCTGTCTTCCCCCCTACTTGTGTTTCTGATTTGGTATTTATAGAGGAGTAGATGAACTCTGCCTCCTCATAGGGACCAGATTAATGGAGTGTGGCAGTGGTTAAACCATGCTCTAGTCTTCTTTCAATTTCCATTTATGTGTCCATTTTTATGATCTAGGCACAAACCCTCTTCCCAAGCTCTGGAAAATTAACAGAAATGGATTCTGATCATTTTAGCTTTGTGGGAAGGGGTGTTTTGACGGTTACAATACTTGGGAGCCCCCATCTGAATTCAGAATTTTTTGTTATATTCAAAAGTGGCTTGGGTACATGTTGGTTAAAGATGGAAACTGGAGGAGAAAGACCAACACTGTAGCAGTAGAGGACGTAGATGCTGCAGGAAAGAGAGAGGGACTCAGACATCTTTTTTTTTTCCTGTTTTTTCTTCTTTTTGCCTTTTTTGTTTTTAATTTGACTTTTCTTAAAAACAACCAAGAAATCAGACATTTTTCAACTGTTGGGTTTATTATCAGAGGTTAACTGTTGGACCAGAATGAAGTAGGCTAGATGATGGATCAAAAATAATCTTGTAACAAAACAAAATGGGCCAATAACAAACAAATTATTTTTCTTGGCATTTCTTATTTATTTATTTATTTAATATTATTAAAAGGATAAAAATATACCCGGACAAAATTAGGTGTTCACACTAGTATACGTGGATGACCTTGTCATAGCAGGGAATGATGAGTTGGCTTGCAGTAAATTCAAACAATACTTAAACAAGTGGTTTCATATGAAGGATCTAGGTACCTTGAAGTATTTTCTTGGCATAGAATTGGCTCATGGTCCCGCGGGTCTATTCATGTGTCAAAGGAAATACACAATGGATATCTTAGATGAATGTAGGATGCTTGCATGCAAACCCTCATCTTTCCCTTTGGAACAAAATCACAAACTTGCATTAGATGATGGACCACTATACTCTGATCCTTTCCAATATCGCAGGCTAGTTGGAAGACTCATTTACCTCACTATTATCCGACCTGAGATCACATACTCAGTGCATATCCTGAGCCAGTTCATGCAGGCACCACGGCAAGGCTATTGGGATGCAGTCATGCGAGTACTCAGGTACTTGAAGTCTTCTCCAGGACAAGGGGTCATTTTGCCAAAAGAAAATGACCTTGAGCTCACCGCATATTGTGATTCGGATTGGGCTTCTTGCCCATTGACTAGAAAGTTTGTTACAGGTTATTTGGTGAAGCTTGGGTCAGCACCCATATCTTGGAAAACCAAGAGGCAAACTACTGTATCTAGATCTTCTAGTGAGGCTGAATATCGTGCATTGGCCCATGCCACTAGTGAAGTTCTTTGGTTGAGAAGCTTGCTCAAGCATCTTCAAGTCAACTGCAATACTCCTACAACTATCTTTTGTGACAATCAAGTTGCCCTTCATCTTGCAGCCAATCCTGTTTTTCACGAAAGAACCAAGCATATAGAAGTAGATTGTCACTTCATTCGAGAGCATCTACAAGCAGGACCCATACTTCCTACTTATGCATCCACCAAACAGCAGCAAGCAAATATTTTCACTAAGTCCTTAGGTGCCAAGACATTTCATGAATTGTCAACCAAGGTGGGTGCTCATAATCCTCACACGCCACCTTGAGGGGGAGTAATAGATGATAGATTTACTGATAGAGTCAGTTAACATATTGTTGTTCAGTTAGCATATTATTGATATCCCTTTCTTTTCTGTTATAGCAGTTAGCAAGATTTATCCATTAGTTGAGTTTGTTAGCAAGATTTATCCATTAGTTGAGTTTGTTAGGATATCACTGCTATCAATTTGTTAGTCGGTTATACTGATAGCCCTGTGTGCATATATAGGAGTTTTGTGTTCTCAGTTTATTCAATTGAATGAAATTCAATATCACAGTTTACATAACAAATTCAATAATTTGTTTATTTAATATTTAAAAAATTCTATCATGTGCAAGCTTGCATAAATTAACAAACCTAAAAACAATAATTAGTATTGAAAAGCTAAGCATTTTTTAAAGCATAAAATATATAAATTCTTATATGAGTTTATTCTTTTGGGTTTATTAATCTCTGTGATATTGCACATGATGAAAAAAATTATATTAAAATATCAATAATATAATATCTAGCAAAACTCTTAATAATGACTAATAAGGTAGCTATGCTTATGCTCTGATTGTGACTACTAGTCTCACTTTTTTCTTTTTAATGATAAATACAAACAGCCACTTTTGACAAGCAGAAACTGTTGCCTGTTTGGATGGCGAAATCGTCTTTAAGGCTATATATGCTTCCAAGTTTTCAACGGGATGGAATGAAGTGGTCAATAATAAATGGTTAGTAATAGAGTGAAATAAAAAAGTAAGAGTATCTCACTGTATTGTTTGGAAATTTGATAATGGTACGAAATAAAATCTCAAACCCCCAATTTAAAGGATATGAAAACGAGATGTTTTGGATGAAGTTGGGTGGTTTGAATTATCATCATCAATCATCTCACTTTATTAATAAGGAAACTACCAAACAATAGATTAATTGATTTTTACCTCTTGATTCCATTACTAACCAAGTAACCATCTCATTTCATCTTCCCAAACATAACCTAATGGATTAATAAAAGCCATAGTTTTTATTTTTTATTTTTTTGTGAATAAAGCCGCAGCCGCAGATTTGTATAACACGTTGGAGGAGGGTTTCTTTACAAAAACGGACAGCGAAATGTAGCTGGGTTCTGGTTCAGCTCTTGCTGCCAATCTGCCATTGCCCCAAAAGGCCCGAGTCCAAAGCCGCTTTTTCCACACGTTACGTTTAAGCCAGCAGCCACATGGGCATCGCGCATCAGGAACTGTCGGTGGTCAATTTAAATTACTATAATAGCCCTCGCATAGAATAGAAAAGATATTAAATTTAATAATTAAAATAAATGATATATTTAACGTTATTTTATTTTAGTTAAAGTAACATTTTGATCCTATACATGATACGAATTCTCGATTTAGTCCCTATACATAAAAAATTATTAAAATGATCCCTATACATACAGAAAGTCTCCATTTGATCCCTATACGTTACCCGTTTGGTCCTTACACTAGTAAAAAATTATCAAATCAATCCCTAAAATTTTGTACGGCAGGGACCAAATGGAGATTTTTTGCACGTATAAGGACCATTTTAATAAATTTTTATGTATAGGGACCAAATCGAGAATTCGTGTCATGTATAGGGACCAAAATATTATTTTAACCTTTTATTTTAAACAAAACTTAAACGTGTTTGTTTGTAGTATTATTTTATATAAAAATATAAAATGATAATAAATATTAGACAAATTATACTTTTATTGATGAACTGCAACCATAAGTATTTGAAGAATAATAAATAGGTATTATTTTATTTTTCCGATTAATAAAAAAATAGGTATTATCCTTTTTAAGATTGGTGTAACATATTAGGCTGCTTTATGGAATGACGACTGTCCCCACAAACCAACACGGGTCTTTCCAACGTGCTTTGTCCTCACTCACACGCTTCCTGCAAAAACTTCTCAGGAAGTCAATGATGCTTAACTGTGGAGTTCTTAAGTGATGGGCTACCCAAAAGAAGATGCATCTTGTTAGTATCGGTAGTATCAATCAATTTATTTAAACCATCCTTAACTGTATAGTCCCATACCCACACAGTCTCAGGATCCCTCTCATTCCAGTGTGTAATCGGTTTATTCATATGTCCCTCCGCCTAGAAGCCTGTCAGGAGCCGCTCCTTGTCCGTGCCTTCTTGCACCGGTGACCACTCCCCGCCCTCATCAGCCCCGGGTGTCACATGCCCACCAGCTTCCGCTTGGTTCGTCCTCGAACCACACCGTACTGGGAGAGGTGCCGCTCTGATTCCATTTTGTAACATCACATGTTACCTTATGGATTGACAACTGTCCCCACAAACCAACACGAGTCTTTTCAGCGTGCTTTGTCCTCACTCACACACTTTCCGAGAAAACTTCCCAGGAAGTCACCCATATCATAATTGCTCTAAGTCAAACATGCTTAACTATGGAGTTCTTAAGTGATGAGTTATCAAAAACAAGATGCATCTTCTTTTCGGGAGCCCATCACTTAAGAACTCCACAGTTAAGCGTGCTTGACTTTGAGCAATTATGGGATGGGTGACCTCCTGGAAAGTTTTCCCAGGAAGCGTATGAGTAAGGATAAAGCATGCTGAAAAGACTCATGTTGGTTTATGGAGACAGACGTCAATCCATAAAACAGTAAGAAATGTTACAATTGGGTTGTACAAAAGATACAATTTTATCTTAAGACAAACTAAACTGCATTTTGGTTGAGTTATTTTATTAGGCACAAACTTGATCTAGTCAACAACCTAGGTCGAAGCTCACTTAAAGGTGTGAATCTTACTGAATCTAGAGAAGGATCCTAAAAGTATTTTTAGTGGAGTTTCTTGAAAATTAAGAGTAAAGACCCTTTTTGATCCCTAAAAAGTTTCGAGAATCTCTTTTTGGTCCTTAAAAAAAATGATAATTTGGTTCCCTAAGTTTTGTTACGGGAGACACTCTGGTCCCCCATGCATCTAACGGAGGGATAGAGTGTCTCTCATAATAAAATTTGGGGGACCAAATTGTCACTTTTTTTTTCCAGGAATCAAAAGGGAGTCAACGAAAAATTTGAGGGATCAAAATGGGCATTTATGCCACATGTGATTTCAGGTTCTTTAAATTTAAAATGATTTTTTATCTAAGGAACTTTAAAAGAGAGTTCCATAGTATTTAAATATATATATATTTTTTTGCATTTGATAGTGTATAAGTGAGTGGGGAACATGGGATATTGAAGAGAGAAAAATTAGGAAATTTAGTATTAGAAACTCATGTGAAATGAAAATTGAGTAGGTCTCATAATCACTTAAAAATTTAAAATAGGTTTCTTAAAATTTTACCGTGGAGATGCTCTTAATAACAGCCTGCGAGAGTTCCATGGAAACAAAACGAGCGGATATTAATTAGAGGTTGCTTAGCACACAAAATGTGTTTCAAGTTTCGACCAATTGAGCTAAGAACAATTTAGTGCCTGTTTATCAACATCTGGTGGTATTAAACTGCTTATTGTTGTCACTAAAGTGCTCTTATTTATAGAACAAACCTGAATGCTTGCTCGAGGCATTACATGAACAACAAGGAGCTTGAGCTGTAACTTTTTTATTATTTTTTAAATTGA
Organism: Sophora flavescens; assembly: GCA_030762895.1. Classification (NCBI taxonomy): domain Eukaryota; kingdom Viridiplantae; phylum Streptophyta; class Magnoliopsida; order Fabales; family Fabaceae; genus Sophora; species Sophora flavescens. The sequence goes on along the minus strand of CM061068.1, from coordinate 55,714,162 downwards.
ATCAAATGAAAATTAAAATGAAAATAAGAACAAAAAATATAGATAGCTTATTAGCTCAATTATTCTTCCCTTGTCGTCCACCATCTTCCACGTAAGCCTTCTTCCTTCTATCAGCCCTAGCAAGCACAGAAACGAGGAAAAAACATGTGGCATAAATCCCGTGAATCTTCCAATTAGTCTTCGGCGGTTGCCGCAACACCACCCTATGAAACACCGTCACATAGTAATGAAGCCCAACAGCAAACCCTACAAACGTCTGGGCCAGGCCCAAAAACTTAGAGCCCAGACCACACTCCGCCGAGAACACAAGTACGAGGTACATCAGAAGCAAGAGAAGATAGATGACGTAAGCCAGAGACTGAAGCAGTTGCAGGCACAGGTAGGTGTTGTGCGAAGTAGAGTATAGAAACTTCAGAGGTTCGAGGCCAGTGAACAAGGTTGAGATGCAGAGAATGGTGAAGTAGATGGAGAGGTAGATTTGGATGAAGAGCAAGATCTTCTGTAGTGAAAAGTATGCTTTGATTCTGTTGCAAAGGAGAGAAACTAAGAGCAAAGGGATGAGTATGAATGCACATGAAACTATGGTGGCAATGGTGGGTGCATATTTTTTACCAACATAAGGTTTGAACCCTTTTGTGATCTCATTGTTGGCTTTGGTGATGTAAGCTTTGGAGGTGGTTGAGATTTTCTCAAGGTCTGGGATAAGTGTGTGGTGGAACTTGTTGGGTAGGTCTTTGAACCCTGAAACCAAATCATCGTCCTCTTCTTCTTCTTCCTCAATGAACCAACTCGGTGGTGCTTGTTTTCTCTGTGGTTTCTTGTTTGGCTTGTCTGGTTCGTGAGTTTGATCTACCTTGTCCTTTGTGGTGGCGGTGGTTTTTGTAGTTTTGTTACTTGCTTTTGCGGGACCCAATGATTTCTTGCTTGAAGTGGAAATGGTGGTGGGTTTTGATGTGGAGTTCAGCTTCTTGATCTTGGTGGTGGTGGAATTCAGGCTCTTGGGGGCAGTGTCGGTGGTTGTGGTTTTGGAAGATGAATTGGTGGAACTCACCTTAGTTAGCTTGGTTTGGTTTTTGGAGGAAAGGTTATCAGATTTGATGGTTTTGGTTTGGTTTTTGTTGGAAATGTTACTGGATTTGATGCTTTTTGTTTGGTTTTTGGAGGAAATATTATTGGATTTGATGGTTTTGGTTTGATTTTTTGAAGGAGTGTTGTTGGGGCTGATTAGCTTGGTCTGGTTTTTGGTGAATTGGCTAGTGTTGGTGCTGGTGGCTTTCTTTTTAAGGGGCTTTTCATTCTCTTCTTTTTCAGCCTCCAAAATTCTTCTACTACTACCTCTACTACTATAGGACTCAAGTTGAGGTTCAGAGCAAGCACTGAAGCAAACAGATACAAAAATGAACAAAAGAACAGAGAGCAGAAGTACCTTTCTGCAACCCAAGTGCATGATTTGAGCCATTTGGGATGCCAAAGTTTTATACAATAGCTTCCTTCACAAAGATCTAACTGTGAATTTATGTTGATTTGGGAAGAGAGATAGAAATGGAGAGGAGAGAAAGGGAACTGTGATGGACCAATAATTAACTAAATGTAAGTAATTATACTCTGAAGTTTGCACTTGTTTCTAAATATAACTGAAATAAATGGAGTTGGACTGGAAGTGAGTGTTGAAAAGTTGATGGGGTCACGGATCTATCACATGGCGCATGGAGACAGTGTAGACTACAGATTTAACTACGCGGTTTCACCGGACCCGCAGCTATTGCTACCTCACCTGCGCTCCTTTTCTTATGAGAATTATTTATGTGGGATGCAACTTTTATTCTCTGCTCGATGCTTGGTAAGGTGAGCACCATTTTTATATTCGAATTACTAAAACAAATAATCCTCCACTTGTTAGTGCCATTATATTCATTTGAGGAGGTTCTGTCAAATTTCATAGGTCAATGATTATTAATTGCGCTGGTGTTAGCTACCCAAAAGACAAAAGAAGCAGTAACAATAATGCATTTAAGGGGATACCCCAATTTCATTTAGTATTTCTTCCATGTTCCTTAGTTTCACAAAGTGGATCGGATTTTATTTGATAGAACGGTACGCACTACATTAAAAAATATAGGGGTAGTGGTAAGAAGCATTTTTTATTCAAGGAACTTGCATTTATAGTTTTGCACAATGGTTGCCTCACCGACATGGTAATAATTCTGTACCGGTCGAAGATATAAGGCCGATGATTGTCAATACAACCAAACTCATTCTCGTAAGTAGATATTCACCCGAACTCCCATAGAGCCGAAGACTTATTAACACACTCGACACCCGAGGATAACTACTCGGGCCTACTCCACACCAGACCGCGAATGAAGATATATCGGCCTTGAGCTATCCAGCCGTAACTGACTAGGCCGAATATCTCGTCGGTCCAAATATCTCTCCGCATAATCCGGAGCCTGATATCTCTCCGCACAATCAAGAGCCTAATATCTCTCTGCATAATCAGAGCCTGATCCTAATATCTCTCCCTATAACTCGGGGCCTGATTCTAAACATCTCTATAAATGGGGGTCCAACCCCTCCATTGAGAACTACGTTTGCTTTGATTCCCATTTGGATACGTAGGAGCAGAATCTCAATTCTGTCAAGCACATTCCAAAACATCCCTTCTAACTCTTTCCAGTCAAGTATCTCTCATCTGAGGTATTTGGACGGAACATCTGGCGCCGTCTGTGGGGATCGAAGCAAAACTGTCCCATACCACAAATTATGGTGAGAACAAGGAGCGGAAACTGCAGGAGAGAGGAGCCAGAAAATGCTAACAACGGAGATAATGGGGAACGGTCCATAAACCCGGCTATGACGACCGACAACCCCCTTATCCAGGAACTTCTTGCATAGATTGCCATGCTGAGAAGGGAGAATGAGGAAATTAGGCGGCAGAACAGCCGTCACGAACCAGGACAGAGCAGAGAAAGGTCCGTCTCTTCTCCTCCAGAGAGAGAGCGCCGGACAGCTGAGAATGAAGGATCCAGAAACTCACGCAGAGAAGGAGGCCCACAACTCCGGGCTTCTCATCATATGGACCGAGTGGACGAGGAGGAATTTCCTAGGCAGGCCCCTGAACTGTCACTCCAGATGAATAGACTTAATGAAAGGGCCAGCGTGCGGAAGCCGAGACATCCCTTCACAAACGCTATCATGGAGGTTCCCCTACCAGCCAACTACAAGCCAATTAGCATTGACAAATATGATGGCATCTCAGACCCCGAGCGCCACTTGGACGCTTTCACCACTCAGATGTACCTCTTTACCGATGACGACGCTGTCATGTGTAAAGTCTTTCCGACCACTACGAAGGATCTGTTGCGTTGACCTGGTACACCCGATTCGCTGGCGTCGATGAGACTCCTTTGATACATTCATGGCTAAGTTCAATGCTCAGTTCGCCACGAGCCGGGCTCATCAAAAAACCTCGGCCTCGTTGGTAAACTTCAGGCAAGAAAAGAATGAGTCCCTGCGTGATTTCATGGCCAGATTCAGCAAGGAGGCGGTCCTCATCCGGAATCTCAGTGCCGATGTTGCACTACACACCATCTTGATCGGGTTAAGGCCTGGCCCTTTTGCCAGACACTTGGCTCGGAAGCCACCAACCAGTATGGATGAATTGAAGAGAAAAGCTGCGGGGTTCATTAATATGGAGGAGGTTGAGGAGTCTAAGAAAAGGGAGAGAACGCGATCTTTGCGAAAGCGAGACGGGAGAGACAAGAGGAGGGCTGGAGGTGATAAGCCGAAATTCAAAGGCCCACCCGAGCATTTGCATAGGGGACCAAAGTATGAACATTATACTCCCCTCAACACAAACCGAGCTCGGGTGTTTGAGGAAGCATACAATGCAGAACTTTTGCAGCTCCCTAATCGTGGTCACACCCCCCAGAATGCTGATCGACAGAAACATTGTCGGTATCATCGTAATTATGGCCATACCACCGAGGAGTGCCGGGTCCTGCGAGATAAGATTGAAGAGCTGGTGCAAGCTGGCCATCTCAATAATTTTGTTCGGAGAAACCACAACAACGGTGAGAGGCGTGGCAGAAGCAGAAGGAGAGAAGGTGGCCAAAGCCCGAGGAGGGGTGGCGATCAACGAAATAATGAAAGAACAGAAACCAGAGAGGGCCGGAATGAAAGACGAGAGGAGGATAATGTGATCCGAGGCGTGATAAACACCATTTCAGGTGGATTCGCAGGGGGAGGCACAACAAGTTCAGCTCGGAGAAAGCACCTGCGGGCTATTCGGGCTGTCAACTCGGTATCCGGCAAACCCCCGAGAAATTCTCCACCTATTATCTTTTCCGATGAAGACTTTGTAGGGGTGGATCCTAATCAAGATGACCCCATGGTAATCACCGTGCAGTTAGCTAATTTCTCGGTCAAAATAACCCTTGTCGACCAGGGGAGCTCGGCAGATATCTTATATTACTCAACATTTCAGAAGCTCGGTATCCCAGAGAAATCTATTCAACCGTACGACAGTAAGCTAGTCGGCTTTGCAGGGGAACAAGTTGATACACGGGGGTACATTGACCTCCTGACTACTTTTGGGAATGGCAAAGCATCCAAGACTATCATGGTCAGGTATGTGTTAGTCAATGCAGTAACATCATACAATATCCTGATCGGAAGACCATCTTTGAACGAGCTAGGAGCTGTGGTCTCTACTCCCCACCTCACGATGAAATTCCCTTCCAACTCGGGGGACATTGTTGTTGTCCGGGCTGATCAGAAGATGGCCAGACAGTGCTATGCTGATAGTTTGCGTGTGAGCAAACTGAAACCTACACCTGCAGAAACCCTAGACAGGGGGAAAGACAAGTCAGTGAATTCCGTTAACTCTGTTGAACTGGATCCGAGAATGGACATGCAGGAACAACGTCCACAACCTATTGAGGAGTTAGAAAAGTTCCAGCTCGGTTCACAGCCCGATCAGTGCACCAAACTCGGCGGACACCTTGAGCCGAATTTGAAAGAAGAAATAAAGCAAGTGCTACGCAGCAACGCCGATTTGTTCGCCTGGACCACATCTAATATGCCGGGAATTGATCCCGACTTCTTATGCCATAAACTGGCAATTTGTCCCGAGGCGAAACCAGTGGCCCAGAGGAAAAGGAGACTTGGGGAAGAAAGGAGAAAAGTTGTGGAAGAGGAAACAGCGAAGTTGGTCAAGGCCAATTTTATCCGAGAAGTAGAATACACTACCTGGCTGGCCAACGTTGTTCTGGTCAAAAAAGCAAACGGCAAGTGGCGCATGTGCACCGATTACACAGATTTGAATAAAGCTTGCCCAAAGGATTCCTATCCTTTGCCGAGTATTGACAGATTGGTGGATGGAGCTTCCGGATACATAATTCTGAGTTTCTTGGACGCATACTCGGGGTACAATCAGATCCGAATGTACCCCCCAGACGAGGAGAAAACAGCTTTCATTACTGAGGACTCGAATTACTGTTACCGGGTGATGCCGTTTGGACTGAAAAATGCTGGAGCTACATACCAAAGGCTCATGGACCGGGTATTTGAAAAACAAATCGGAAGAACTATGGAAGTTTATGTGGATGACATGGTGGTTAAATACGATGACCCCAGCAGCCACCCAAAAGATCTGGAGGAAATTTTTCAGCAGCTGAGGAAGTATAATATGAGATTGAATCCGGAGAAGTGTGTTTTCGGTGTCCAGGGTGGAAAATTCCTCGGCTTCATGCTGACACACCGGGGAATCGAGGCCAATCCTGATAAATGTCGGGCTGTGATTGAGATGAAAAGCCCACAAAATGTTAAAGAAGTGCAAAGACTTGCAGGACGGCTCGCATCATTATCTCGGTTCCTATCCAAATCAGCAGAGAAAGCTCGGCCTTTCTTTAGGTTACTGAAGAGGCCTCAAACCTTCACATGAATCGAGGAATGCGAGAAGGCCTTCGTTGATTTCAAGGCCTTTTTGTCTTCACCACCGATCTTAACTCGACCCATCCTAGGGAAAGAGTTATACTTATACCTGTCAGCCACCGAGTATGCCATCAATGCAGTCATTGTGCAGGAAATAGAGAAAGTTCAAATGCCGGTGTACTTCATCAGCAGGGTCCTTCATGATGTCGAAACTCGGTATCAACTCATTGAAAAGATGGTTTTGGCCCTGGTAACCGCAGCTCGGCGATTGCGTCCGTATTTCCAAAGTCACCCGGTGATCGTCAAAACCGATCACCCGATTAGGCAGATTCTCAAAAAGCCTGAGTTGGCAGGACGGATGATCGCGTGGTCGGTAGAGTTATCCGAGTTCGGCCTGAGATACGAGTTGAGGGCCCCTCTGAAAGCTCAATGTCTCTCCGACTTCGTAGCCGAGCTCAACCCGCAGCCGATAACCGAGGATATATGGTGGAACTTGTATGTGGATGGATCCTCGAATGTCAGGGGCAGTGGAGCTGGGGTGATTATGGAAGGCTCGGGAGATCTGATCCTGGAACAGTCAATTAAGTTCGAGTTTAAAACCTCAAACAACCAAGCCGAATATGAAGCTTTGATAGCAGGATTGATGCTGGCAAAGGAAATGGGGGCGAAGGCTGTTAGATGCCGGAGTGATTCACAGCTAGTCACTGGGCAAATATCTGGAGGGTATCAAGCGAAAGAGCCTCAGCTCACCAAGTATTTATGCAAGGTCAACCAATTAGTTTCCAACTTCGAGAAATTTGCTATTGAGCACATTCCCCGAGAAGAAAACACTCGGGCCGACCTGCTGTCCAAATTGGCCAGTACAAAGAAGCCGGGCCACCATAGGACGGTTATTCAATAAACCATAAATGAACCGAGTGTCATGATTGGGGAGGTGATGGCAGCGAACCGGTTGACCGAGAATGGATGACACCCATTTGGGAGTATTTATCCTCAGAAACTCTCCCCCCAGATCATGCTGAGGCCAAGAAGATTAGGCTCAGAGCAAGTCACTTTGCTATTATTTCGGGAAAATTGTTTAAATGGGGGTTCTCGGTACCATTACTAAAATGTCTGACGAAGGCACAATCAAAGTACGTCATGGAAGAGGTTCACCGAGGAATCTGTGGTTTTCATTGTGGGGGCAGATCAATGGCCTCCAAGGTAGTCCGAGCAGGGTACTATTGGCCTACCATCCGAGCAGAGTGCATTGAGTGGACGAAGCAATGTGATGAGTGCCAAAGATTCTCCAATATAAGTCGTAACCCTCCGGAAGGACTTCACACATTAAACTCGCCTTGGCCTTTTGCTATGTGGGGAATGGACATACTGGGGCCATTCCATGTGGCCAAAGGTCAAGTCAAATTTCTCCTGGTAGCAGTAGACTACTTCACGAAATGGATTAAAGCAGAGCCTTTGGCGAAGATTACCGCCGAGAAAGTGCAGAAATTTGTATGGAAAAGCCTCATCTGTAGACACGGAATTCCCTTTGCAATCGTCACTGACAACGGAAGACAGTTTGTAGATAAGACATTACGGGAATTCTATGACAACCTCGGTGTTAAACACCACGTTACATCGGTTGAACATCCCCAGACCAATGGGCAAGCCGAAGCAGCCAACAAGGTCATTCTCGGAGAACTGAAGAAGAGGGTGGGAAGATCCAAAGGAGCTTGGGCAGAGGAATTACCAAGTATCCTCTGGGCCTACCACTACACGCCTCAATCTACCACCCAAGAAACGCCCTTCAGGCTGACATATGGAATAGACGCCATGATCCCCGTGGAGGTTGGGGAACCGTCTTTCCGACGTATGCAACATGAGCCGGATGATAATGAAAGCGAGTTAAGGGTCGAACTTGACTTGGTAGAGGAAATCAGGGAGGAGGCCAAAATCAGAGAAGAAGCTTGCAAACAAAGAGCAACCAGAAGGCATAATTCAAGAGTAAAGCCGAGGAGTTTCCTGCGTGGAGACTTGGTACTGAGAATAAAAGGAGAAGCAAGGAAAGATCATAAGGAAGGCAAGTTGGCAAAGAACCGGGAGGCCATTCCGGGTAGCAGAAAACCTGGGAAACGGGGCATATAGGTTAGAAGAGTTGTCCGGAAAGCCTATCCCGAGGACTTGGAATGCTTCGCATTTAAAATTTTATTATAGTTGATGTATATAGTCAGGTGATGTACTCTTTTTCCTACCTCGGTATTTTGTCCCAAAAAGGGTTTTGACCGAGAAGGTTTTAACGAGGCACACCGCAGACTTTCTTTTTATTCAATAAAAGAATTTATTATGAACATTGTTATGTTATCTTATTTTGCCGATGTATTTACTCTGCAAGCATCTCATTTTAAAGGCCAAGTCTGAGCCTGAAGGCCGAGTACGAGCCATTAAATTTGTAAAGGCCAAGTTTGAGCCTGAAGGCCAAGTACGAGCCATTAAATTTGTAAAGGCCAAGTCTGAGCCGAGTACGAGCCATTAAATTTGTAAAGGCCAAGTCTGAGCCTGAAGGCCGAGTACGAGCCATTAAATTTGTAAAGGCCAAGTTTGAGCCTGAAGGCTGAGTTCCAGCCGTTTTAATTATTCAAGGCCAAGTTTGAGCCTGAAAGCTGAGTTCGAGCCGTTTTAATTATTCAAGGCCAAGTTTGAGCCTGAAGGCCGAGTACGAGCCATTAAATTTGTAAAGGCCAAGTTTGAGCCTGAAGGTCGAGTACGAGCCATTAAATTCGTAAAGGCCAAGTTTGAGCCTGAAGGCCGAGTACGAGCCATTAAATTTGTAAAGGCCAAGTTTGAGCCTGAAAGCCGAGTACGAGCCATTAAATTTGTAAAGGCCAAGTTTGAGCCTGAAGGCCGAGTTTGAGCCGATTAAATGCTAAAGGCCAAGTTTGAGCCTGAAGGCCGAGTACGAGCCATTAAATTTGTAAAGGCCAAGTTTGAGCCTGAAGGCCGAGTTCGAGCCGTTAAATTCTAAAGGTCAAGTCTGAGCCTCTTAGCCGAGTCCGAGCTATTGAGTTATTAAGGCCAAGTTTGAGCCTATTAGCCAAGTTCGAGCTATCAAGTTATTAAGGCCGAGTTCGAGAATTGAAAATAAAGGCCGCTCGGCGGGACAGTATTTCCCCCAATTAGAGCAGGGGCAAGTCCAGTCGGCCCCCAGTACCCCCAATCCAACGCCATGACTCTCTCTTAAGGGAGGATGTAGTCACTTCCCGCTGAGAAAGCTGGATGATGAGGTGCTCGGCCCGCTCAGGGAGTAGACGGCCTCTACCCCTTTCGCGACTCCCGAAGTCTGCTATTCTCCCAGTTAACATCCTTCTTGGAGGATTGAATCATAAAATGAATTCTAGATCCCGTCTCCCACTTACATCCTTTTTGGTAGCCATGAAACTCAAAAAAGGATGTTAACTGGGAGAGGGGAGCGTAAACCCTTAACACTATCATAGAACTACTCGGGTGGGAGAGAGACGAATTTGGCTGGTGGGAAAGAATGAAGGATGAATGAAAGAAGCAGTAAAACAGCCCTATTTATAAGGTGGGAGAGGCGTTGGAAAGAAAAAAAGTATGCGTGGGAAACGGTTTGTTGGAAAAACAAATCTCGAAACTAAGCGAAAGGCAGTAATTGCATGAACCCCCTGCGGTTTCCAAAGCATATAACGCGTGACTGCATGCGTAAGGTGTGAAACATGTGTTTCACGTGTGACAACCACCGTCCATTTTTGATATGGACGGTAGAATACCTCGGTCTTAACCGAAGATTTGTTTAACAGGCCAAACACAACGACGGAAGATAACACTTCAAGTGTATCTCGGCCAAACAAGAGGCTACAAGGAAAAAGGAAAGTCGGTAAAATGGTAACAGTTTTCATTAAGTAAAACGAAGTTACAAGGGCACAAGCCCATTACAAGGGATGAACAAAAAACAAAAAACTAAACAGCTACTCGTCCCTAGGACCCTCTTCGGCCTCGATGTGATCCCCGGGAGAGTCTTCCTCCCTTTCCACCGCCACCTCCTCTTCCTCTTCAGGAATTATGGGAATAAGTTCCCCATTCACCACCTCCTTGTTCACATCGACTCCCGAAAGATCAACCCCCGGGGCGAGAACCTCAACCTGAGCAATAGCCTTGTCGAAACCTCTTCGGTGCTCGATAATAATGCAGCTAGTGGCCTCTTTCACATCCTCCTGGAGCTCCTTCTTGGCCTTGGTCTCGGCCTCCAAGGCAGCTTTAAGTCGCTCAATTTCAGCTTGAGCCTTCTTAAGCTCCTCTTCAGCACGAGCTCTACCCTCTTCAGCCCGAGCTTTACCCTCCTCAGCAAAATTTGCTTTGGTGTTAAGCTTGGAGTTCTGGCCGTTCAGCTCGGTGATGGTTGTAGTCAGGAGGTTATTGGCCTTGGCCAGCTCGTCGCGCTCTGTGGAGGTTCGGGCAAAATCCCCTTTCAGCTTCTCAATGGAAGCAAGTTCAGCTTCCAGATGCCGGGATTTCCTCTCGGACTCCACCAAATCCCGGCTGCAGAAGCGGGCTAGAGCGACGGCTCGGATGCAATAGGCCGAGAGGGCCTCCATCTTTGGTGAGCCCCTTGCTGCCTGATTAACCGGAGGTCAGCAGGTTTGAGGAAGTTCGAGTCAAAGGAAGGGAACGGGTTGAAATCTTCACCCCAGAGGGATGAGGTCCCCGCCTTTAGAGAACTGTTGTACCATTTTCGCTCGGTGGAGGGAGGGGGTTGTTCTCCCCGCCCCGCGGTCCCGGTCTCCTGAGTAGTTGGGCGTGGGGGACTCGGGTGAGGTGGGGGAGAGTCTTCGGTGTCAACTACAACCTCTACCCTCTTTCTTTTTTGGGGGGCATATGATGAAGTTCCCTTCGCAGAGGTCTTGGTGGGAGGAGGTCTTTTCTGCTTCTTCTCAGTTGAAGAGGGACCCTGACCCTCTTTAGCAGCAGCCTTTACAAGCTTGGAGAAGTCAAATTTCCCCATAATGACTGCCAAAAAGAAAAAGTTGTTAGTTCAGCAACAAATACAGAAAAAATTCCAAAACTAAAAAGCCGAGTACTTACTTTTCAGGTCAGTTCTCAGGGTTGATGAGAAGGGTAGTTTCAGGAGGCGTCCACAATGGAGGGGCCGAGGAAGTTTTTCTAGTATGTCTATGTCCCGTCTATCCTCGGCCGGGAGGGATTGGTACTCAAAACCAACGAATTTTGTGGGGGAGGATTGCCAATATAGGGGAAACTTGGCACAATTATCATCATCAAAAAAGTGGGAGGAATGATAGCCCGAGGGGCGAACTCGGAAGAAGCCAACTTTGAAATCTTTGTACGATGATGTGTACAAACTAAGCAGTCCTCTCCGGTTCAGCCCGTTAAGAGAAATCCATCCCATTTTCTCACCAAACCTTGTTTGGTAGAAATACAAAAATTTTGGAGTGGTGGGCTCCATCCCGATGTATCTACATAGAATCTGAAAGGCTTTCAGAAAAGCCCAACTGTCAGGGTGAAGTTGAGTAGGAGCGACGTTCATGGATCTCAGAACATCGCACTCAAACTCGGTAAAAGGAAGAGATATATGCAGCTTATCAAATAATGTTTTGTACATGTATGTATAGGGGGGCTCGGAAGGACGAGCCCTGAGGAAGACACACTCGATACCCGAGCATGGGGAGCAAATGAACTCGGACTCGTCCCCTGACGCCGAGATATTAATTTGGGACCGAAGTTGATCAATTGATTCTGGGGTTTGGAAGTCAGAAAAAAAGGTCCCAACCTCGCCTTTAACCCAGGTGTACCCAGGAAGAGTAATATCCGGAATAGGGTCTTTTGGAACCCTCAGGCGTTGCTTACGAGCGGCGGGTTTGGACACCGGAGGAGAGGGAGAGCCGGACTTGGAGTCAGACCCGGAGGAATCAGACCCGGGGAAGACGACCGGAGGAGGAGGACGCTTCCCCTTCTCCGACGTTCAACCCCGTGAAGGAATCGAAGAGGTGGAGGGAGAACCCCGATCGGGGGAAACCTCGCGCTCAATTAGAGGCGAGGTGTTTGACTCGAGGACATGGATGAACTCATCCGGTAAGCGTAAATTAAACCGAGAAGTACGAGGGGAAGAAGGAGAGCGGGCGTACCTGAAAAATGACAAGCACAAGAGTGATGGCAGAAACCTGGAAGACGAAGGTGAAAGGCCAAGGAGGATAAGCAGGGTAGAAGGGAGTGGGAGTCCGAAGGGATATTTGTAGCCTGCGGTTGACGGCCCACGTCCCATCAGGCCCAAAAGGGCGCGACTTTTGATTTCCCCCTCATTAAATGGGCGCGGAACTCTAGGGTTTCTTACCTAAAGCGTGCCGCAGAAGTATTAGGGGGAATGATTGCTTTCTCTGACAAAGAGTAAAGATTTGATTGAAATGACAACTGGGAATGCAGAAGTTTGTGTGGCCGAAGAATAAGCTCGGTTTCATACTTATCAGCTCTTTCGCTTATTTAAGCTCGGAGCTCAGGGGGCTTGTGTACCGGCCGAAGATATAAGGCCGATGATTGTCAATACAACCGAGCTCATTCTCGTAAGTAGATATTCACCCGAACTCCCATAGAGCCGAAGACTTATTAACACGCTCGACACCCGAGGATAACTACTCGGGCTTACTCCACACCAGACCGCGAATGAAGATATCTCGGCCTTGAGCTATCCAGTACAGAATCGATCGGGCCGAATATCTCGCCGGTCCAAATATCTCTCCGCATAATCCGGAGCCTGATATCTCTCCGCACAGTCAGGAGCCTAATATATCTCTGCATAATCAGAGCCTGATCCTAATATCTCTCCGTATAACTCGGAGCTTGATTCTAAACATCTCTATAAATGGGGGTCCAACCCCTCCATTGAGAACTACGTTTGCTTTGATTCCCATTTGGATACGTAGGAGCAGAATCTCAATTCTGTCAAGCACATTCCAAAACATCCCTTCTAACTCTTTCCAGCCGAATATCTCTCATCTGAGGTATTTGGACGGAACAAATTCCGCTTGCCTCGTGTATTCATGTTGCTGTTGATATAAATGAGAAAGTTTTTGAAAAACATATATCGTTGGTAGATTTCTCAAAATTGGGAACCTGACTTATCCTATTTAACCACCACGAATTGCTCATAAAATGAATCATACCATTACTACCGGCAAAAACCATAGTCCCACGTAGATTAGAGATAATCTCTAATAAGAGTTTATAAGTAGTGGACAATTCTCATCTTATGAGCTAGCTTTTGGAATTGAGTTAGGTCTAAAATCTAATATGATATCAGAGTTATTCTAGATTCATTATTGGGAAAAAACTCCAAGTCCCACATTGACTAGACATAGCCTCTAATAAAACTTTATAAATAATGGGCAATCTCTTATGAACTAGTTTTTGAGATTGAGACATGCACAAAATCTAATAATTACCAAAAATGATATTAAAGCAGGTAATTATATTTTGTTGAGAAAACATAGCAGAGCCTGTTGATCATGAAGATGAACTAATTTTTTAGCCGGAACCAGACAAAAAAATAAATCTAGATATCAGTGCCTATCCCTAATAAAGCACCTCTAGACTTTATCAGCAATTTCATCCAATTCCTATTTCCTACAGCTAAGGGAGTTGATAGCGACAACCCGTTTGGATGGAGATGATGACGCGACTCTCAGGAGTATGAACTAAAGAGGCAGGTAACCCGATTGAAACAAGGGGGCAAACCACTGGAGGCATATTACAACGATTCACAGTAAAGTATAATAAAACTTGCTTTTAATAAAAAAAATTGATAATATTAAGCTATCATCCTTGATTTACCATTTTTAAGCCAACATGATCATGAAAGTCATGTGTCTTCATATGCCAATTCTCAAACCTACTCCAAGCATGTGGCATACTGGCGTGTTAATATTCAAAGATGAAATTTTCAGACAGAATTTAAAGTAACAGGGTGAGAAAGGCTCAAACTCTCGACCTCAGGATAATTGTGAAGCTATGAGACCTCCACGCTAGCCAAATGCGTCACCACCCCATTGTGAATTATGCTTACAATTAAGTTTACATGTACATATCTAGATATGCCACAATGACTTAAAGTTGATGTATGCGCTTAATTAAATCAAACTCACCATAAGCATAATGTGAGAGAAATGCAAATGCCTAGCAGTAAAGGATGCACATTCTGTCAAAAATTAAAGAATGAACATGATCTGAAATGAAAAATCAAGTTGATCAAGCTCCATCCACCTTGCAAAAGTGAATTACCGGGACAACAAAACTTTCTCATCATTATCATCCATGTCTATGCTCTCTTCCCTTGGATAATCTATGCCATACTTGCTACTTCCTTTACCATTCATCTCAATTGATTCTAAAACATGGGCTTCACAATATTCTTCTTTTGTGATGTCTTCCATCTCTAGCTGCTGCATCTCTGAGTCTACTAATGCAACCATTCTTGCTCGCTCCCTGTCCCTCGGGTATGTGCAGTAAAGGAATGAGTAGATAAAGCAGCAGATTGCCATAGGAATTCCAATGGCAGTATAAAGAGCCTTGGCGAGTGATGCAGCATTTTCTCTATCAGTTTCAATTTCAACGGATTCTGAGGATCCTTTTGGGATTGGCTTATACCCATAAACATGCTGAGCCAAAACTCCAACAACTGGAGGAGCAAAGGAAGCCAATATAGACTCAAAAGATCGATCCAAGGCGTATATAGCCGTCCGAGACTTCTCAGGGACTATTTCTGCAAATATTGGACTGTCCACACTGTTAGATATCAAAGAAAACTAAACATGGTGCATAATTTGAATGACTTTATTGTATTATGTATATGCATAAATTCCTAGAAGCCAAATGCACAAGGATGAAGCATTGATGTCTTCTCTAAGAGAATAACTTTAAACAAGGATGAAACAGACCCTTATTCACCACATCTTCATGGAATACAGTATATTGATTAATGCAGGTAATCTTTTTATTTGGTAAAGAATTAGCTATGAAAGTAAATACAGTATATTAGTATATTGATTAATGAAGGTAATCCCTTTTTTACTTTCACAAAGTAAACACAATTAATTTTATGCTCGAGTTGAATGGTCAACTAACTAACCACAACGTGACATGTGGGTGGTGCACCACTACACCACTTTGGTGGGTGGTGCACCTTAGACCAAACCTCCATTTTATAGCCCAATAAATATTCTGAATTCTAAATCCTAAGTAAATAAACTATGACAATCAAGGATACTTACTTGTTAGTGCTTTTTATATCCCAATAAAAATTCTGAACTCTAAATCTTAAGTAATAAACTATGACAATCAAGGCTACTTACTTGTTAGTTGCTGGACCATTCCAGGATATGCACAATCCCATGATGAAAAAAACCAGACCATGCATGAAGGCTGTGGATGGATCATCAGGCAATGCCAACAGCAAAATTGCTGCTAGAGGAATTGCAGAACCAGAGCTCATTTGTGAGAGCATTATTCTCCCAGAATTGGGTAAGCGTAGAGATAAAATATCTCCCATCTTTCCTCCAAATAGAGCCCCTAATGAACCAGCAACTACAAATAAGGTCCAAAGCAATGCTGTTGTCACGTGGGAGAAGCCTATAAGTTCTAACCAAAGAGTGGCAAATGACAAAGCTGACCAAGGGAATGATCCTGAGACACCCTGAGCCACAATTATCTGAAACGATGGAATCCTCATAACAGACTTTGCTTCTTTCAATAGATCTTTCATTTCAGAATAAAAGGACTTGTTTGGGGTATTACTCTTTGAAAAGTGTGGATCATTGGCAAATAGGCGTACCAATAAACCAACTATAATACTAATCAATGCAACCAGGTGAAAAGCTATTCTCCAACCAGGTATACCAGCAACTGATTTTGAGGCTATGAGTACAGAGAAGAGGCCACCAATGATGCTTCCAAAGTTTCCTGTTAGTTGCAGCCACCCAAAAGCCATACCACGGTTGCTATCATCGGTGGAGTCAGCAACCAGGGATTGAATTGCTGGAGTAACAATGGCAAGTCCAATCCCATTTAAACCTCTTGAAATTGCCACCTAATAATACACATTATGCAACAAGGACTTGGGATGAGTAAGAAAACATGGTCGAATCATATTCATGTTTATTATGGAAATAATCTTGGATTAGTTCTTTGTCACAATATGATGTATTGATAAAGGATATTTACAATATTCACTAAACAACTTACAAATTTATTATTTTGTGATAAAAATGCCTTCTAGTGGCCAATTTTGTTGTTGTTTGCCAATAGAGAACTAGCTGGGTTAAATGAAATGGTAACTTTTTTTTAAAATATAACTTGTAGTAAATTTAAAACATTTATATTACATAATAAATTTGAAGATAGAAAATAAATTTGAAGATAAAAGAATGATTTTTGCCAACAAAACAAAAACTATTTTCTAATATGATAATAAAAGTTGAACTAAACAAAAGATTTACACCCTTTTTTTTTATGAATAGATTTAGACCCCTCTATAATATATATATATATATATATATATATATATATATATATATATATATATATTGTGAGAATTGGCTTGAACCTTCTAATTAGTTAAATCAGTTAGTACTGATTTTTCCCTCCACAGCCCGAGTATGTTATTTTTCTGTTACAACAGTTATAACTAACTCCCTATGTCATTTTGTTATTAGCTCTCACAGCTAGGACTATATATATATATAGTGTATATGGCATAGCTTAATATAGAGAAAAATTCTACTTGTAACCAGAGAGCTAAAACATAGCTGCAATCTGTAATTCACAAGTTCATAGTGAAGTTTTTACTCCTGTTGCTCGTGGGTGAATGTAGCCAATTTTGGTGAACCACCCACGTTAAATTTCTTGTGTTCTTGTGTGTGAGAGATCATACTTTACTTCTTCAATTTCTGTCATAGTTTTTCATCTTTGCATAACAAACTAGTATCTGGAGCTTAGTTAGATCCACTTCCTCGCTTCTGAAATAGACAAGTCTTCGTGGTGGATCTTCAAGATTCACGCAAGAAGATGGCCAGCACAATCAAGATTGAGAAATTCAATGGGAGAAACAGTTTCAACCTCTGGCGCATTAAGATGCGCGCTCTGCTCAAGGATCAAGGGGCATGGGCTCCTCTATCGGGTCAATCAGGAAAAGTTGCTAAAGAAGTCACTTTACAACAAGAGGAAAAAGCTCATTCTCTAATTCTTCTTTCTCTGTCAGATGAAGTTCTCTATGAGATTGCTGAAGAAACAACCGCTGCGGGTCTATGGCTGAAACTTGAAAAACTATACATGACAAAGTCCTTGTGCAACAAGCTACTGCCGAAGAGACGCTTATTTGGCTTACGCATGAAAGAAGGTACAAATCTGAAAGATCATCTTGATGAACTAAACTCTATCTTATTAGAATTGCACGACATTGATGTCAAGATGGATGATGAGGATCTTGCCATGATTCTGTTAGCTTCTTTACCATCATCATTTGAAAACTTTGTTAGTTCATTTAGTGTTGGTAGAGATAGCATAACTCTGGAAGAAGTCAAAGCAAATTTGTACTCTAGAAAACTTAGACTAAAGGCATTTGCAAATGGTGAGGACAATTCTGCAGCTGGCTTGGTAGTGTCCAAACCTACCAAAACTCAAAACAAGAAAAGGGGAAAAGGAAAGCAAAAGGCCAAAGTCAATCCGAAAGATATATGCAACTACTGCAAAGAACCGGGTCATTGGAAGAAAGATTGCCCCAAGAAAAGAAAGAAGGAATCAGTTGCAGCCAATGTGCAAAATGATTCATCATTTGATTCTGAGCTAGTACTCTCCATTGTTGATGCACACCCACAACAATCTGATCAGTGGGTTCTAGACTCAGGCCGTTCCTATCATATGTGTCCTCATAGAGCCTGGTTTGTGGCATATGATGAGAAGTCTGGTAGAAATGTGCTAATGGGAAACAATGTTCCCTGCAAGACAATTGGTAGTGGTTCTATTCAAATCAAAATGCATGATGATGTTGTGAGAACCTTAACCAATGTAAGGCATGTTCCAGAATTGAAAAGAAACCTCATTTCTGTGGGGGCAATGGACTCAAAAGGCTACTCTTGCAGTATTGAAGGTGGAGTGATGCAAATCAAGATAGTAAAACAGTGGTCATGCAGGGAACTAAGCAAGGAAATCTTTACATTCTTCAAGGCTCCACAGTGACTGGCTCAGTTTCAGCAGCTTCTCAAGTTAAAAATAAAGTCTCTGATGATAATTCCTTGTGGCATATGAGGCCAGGTCACATGAGTGAAAAGGGACTACAGGTACTCAGTAAGGAAGGACTTCTTGGAAGTCAGAAAATTGAATCCCTCAAGTTCTGTGAACATTGTGTATTTGGTAAACAGCATAGGGTCAAGTTTCCAAAAGCTATGCACACCACCAAAGCCACATTGGACTACATCCATTCAGATTGTTGGGGACCCTCCAAAGTTCCATCTCTAGGAGGAGCAAGATATTTCCTCTCCATCATTGATGATTACTCAAGAATGACATGGGTTTTCATGATGAAGCAGATGTCAGAAGCTTTCAAAAACTTTAAGCATTGGAAGATTCTGATGGAAAACCAAGTAGGAAGGAAAGTCGAGCTCCTCAGACCTGATAATGGACTGGAATTCTATTCAGAAGAATTCAAAGAATTTTGTAAGGATGAAGGCATTGCTAGGCAATACACTCTAAGGAACACACCCCAGCAGAATGGGGTAGCTAAGAGAATGAATAGAACTCTATTGGAAAGGGCAAGATGTATGCTATCAAATTCAGGCTTAAATAGGAACTTCTGGGCCGAGGCAATCAGCACAGCATGCTACCTTGTAAACCGTTCTCCATCCACTGCCATTGATTACAAAACTCCTATAGAGGTATGGACAAACAAACCTGCTGATTATTCAATATTAAGAGTGTTTGGATGTCCTGCATATTATCATGTCAATGAGGGTAAACTAGAACCTAGAGCAAAAAGAGGAATCTTTGTAGGATATGGTGATGGAGTTAAAGGATTTAGGATCTGGTCACCTACATAAAAAATGGTGATTCTAAGTAGAGATATCACATTTGATGAAATCTCATTATTGCATTCTAAAACTGAATCAGAAGAGACAAGTAAGGCCAGAGAAGTGTCCAAACAGGTGGAGTTTGATAGCACTATAACTAGTGATCAGAAAAATCAAGAAACATCAACCACGGAATTTGTTCTTCCAAGACAATCAGAAACTGCAACCAGGAAATCTCAAAGGAACATAAAACCTCCTGAGAGATATGGTTTTTTGAAGACATGGTCTCTTATGCCTTACAGGTAGCTGAAGATGTTGACTCTATGGAACCTGCTACCTTCCATGAAGCAATCACAAGTCCAGAGTCAAATCAATGGATCACTGCCATGTATGAAGAAATGGAATCTCTGCAGAAAAATGAGACTTGGCAACTGGTTAAATTACCTGAAGGCAGAAAAATGGTTGGATGTAAATGGATATTCAAGAAGAAGACTGGACTTTCATGTAATGATGCAATTACATACAAGGCACAGCTTGTGGCTAAAGGCTTCAGTCAGAAAGAAGGTGTTGACTACAATGAAATATTCTCTCCAATAGTTAGACACACCTGAATTAGAGTTCTCCTTGCTCTTGTTGCAAATCTAGATATGGAATTAGAACAACTTGATGTAAAAACAACCTTTTTACATGGAGAACTGGAAGAGGACATTTTTATGAAGCAACCAGAAGGATTTGTGCAACAAGGAGAGGAAGAACTAGTTTGCAAACTTAAAACATCTTTATATGGACTGAAACAATCTCCAAGACAATGGTACAAGAGATTTGATCAGTTCATGGTCACTCATGGATATAATTGGAGTCCTTATGATTCTTGTGTTTATCATAGCAAGGTGGAGGATGGTTACTATATCTACTTGCTCCCTTATGTGGATGACATGCTCATAGCATCTAGGGACAAACCAGAAATTCAGAAGCTAAAAACTCTTCTCAGCTCAGAATTTGAAATGAAAGACATGGGGGCTGCTGCAAAGATTTTAGGCATGGAAATATACAGGGATCGAAATAAGAAGAAGTTGTTCTTATGTCAAAAGGACTACATTCAGAAAATTCTAAATAGATTTGGCATGTCAACTGCTAAACCAGTGTGTACTTTTTTGACAACCAGCATTCGAATTTCTGAAGCTCATGCACCTCAATCAGAATCAGAAAAGGAATATATGACTCGGGTTCCATATGCTAGTGTTGTTGGGAGTCTTATGTATGCAATGGTGTGCACAAGACCAGACTTGGCACAAGCCGTCAGTGTGGTAAGTAGGTACATGGGGAGACCAGGAAAGGAGCATTGGCAAGCTGTCAAAAGGGTATTCAGGTATCTTAAAGGCACAATTGACATTGGTCACATCTATGGGAATGACACATCATGTATGTTAGCTAGTTTTTCAGATTCAGATTATGCTGCAGATCAAGATGCCAGAAGATCTATAACAGGTTATGCTTTCACAGTTGGAAGATCTCTAGTTAGCTGGAAGGCTACTCTCCAGCCTACTGTTGCATTATCCACAACAGAGGCAGAGTATATGGCTTTAACAGAAGCAGCCAAGGAGGGAATCTAGCTAAAGGGGCTTATCAGTGATCTTGGTTTTCCACAAGACAAAGCCACCATATTCTGTGCCAGTTTGAGTGCTATATGTTTGTCTAGGGACCAAGTTCATCATGAAAGGACTAAACACATAGATGATAGATACCACTTCATTCGAACAGAGAAAAGAATCAAAGTCCAGAAAATTGACACCAAAGAAATCCCTGCAGACATGTTCACTAAACCTGTCCCTAGAAGCAAATTCATGCATTGCTTGGATTTGCTTAATGTTGACTACTGGAAATAACAACACTGATATGGCAGTTTAATGGAGTAAATCTGAACTAAACATCAAGCAGAAGAAGGTATCAATCCAAGGTGGAGAATTGTGAGAATTGGCTTGAACCTTCTAATCAGTTAAATCAGTTAGTACTGGTTTTTCCCTCCACAGCCCGAGTCTGTTATTTTTCTGTTACAACAGCTATAACTACCTCCCTATGTCATTCTGTTATTAGCTCTCACAGCTAGGACTATATATATATAGTGTATATGGCATAGCTTAATATAGAGAAAAACTCTACTTGTAACTAGAGAGCTTAAACATAGCTGCAATCTGTAATTCACAAGTCCATAGTGAACTTTTTACTCCTGCTGCTCGTGGGTGGATGTAGCCAATTTTGGTGAACCACCCACTTAAATTTATTGTGTTCTTATGTGTGAGAGATCATACTTTACTTCTTCAATTTCGGTCATAGTTTTTCATCTTTGCATGACACACACACACACACACACACACACACACATATATATATATAATTTCAAAATAAAGGTAGTGTAAAGTTTTTATATTGTCAACAAATTACAGATTAATTTAAGATAGTTATCATAAAAGTCAAAAAAAAAAATCATTAATATGATAATGCATTATTGTTTGACGGTATAAGATCTTTTGTGTTGAATTATTGATACCATATCGCAAATAAATTACTATATTAGTTTTTAAATCACAAACAATTATCAAACAAAAAAATATATATAAAAGATTAAAAGTACAAACATGAAATTTAAAATTGAGTTTGGGATTTTGTGATGTGAGATTTAAAAAAAAAATAAAAATAAACTGACACCCATCCCGTTCCAATTCACTTTATTGCACGGTTTATATGTCGCCAACTCAACCCATCAAAATTGGTGGGTTATATGGATTATTCATGTTTGACATGTACGAGATGAAATTCTTATATACGGCTCTCATGTGTTCCCTTGCTTTAGCTATCTGAATAAAGTCTGTGATTGGTTCAAAGAACGTCTTTAGATTACGGCGATTGTCAATGATATAACTACTAAATATTCCTCCCCATGTCAACAATATTCATTGTTTAGGGGTAATTACACTTGTTTTTCAGTCCAAATAGCAACAAGATTTGCTATACGAGACCGCCCGTGCTAGCCCATCCTGTCATGCCCCTAAATGGAATGGCTCTCTTAGTTACGTTGCACCCCGATTTGAGCCCCATGTTTGCTCTTCTCTGCCCGCAACCGAGCGAAAGGTACAAAATAACTCAGATTGATTTTTTTCGATAAAAAAATTTACTATGTTAAATCTTCGATTTTTTTCTTGGAAGGTATCGAGAAGGAATTGGAATGTTATCGCTATCTGGATGGAACATACCCATTTTGATATCACTGGCAATGAAATGGTTGATGGAGGGGAAACCTCCTTTTGCTAATTAATCTTCACTTAGAAATAAATTGGTCAACTATAACTGATCACAGAAATATATGGATATATGCGTTTCTTGTGAAATTGGTAACTTATCCCATACTGGCATTCCTACACCCTTCATGAATTCAATTGTCGAACAGCATCCTTAATAATATAAACAAATTGATTTATTAACTCTCAGAACTTCGTCGATTCAAAAAAATGAAAATAAAAATAAAATCAAATAGTGTTCGTAATCCAATGTGGTCAAAGGCCTATAGATATGTTTGAATTAAGAAAAAGAGAAACGACAGGACCCAATTGCAGCATATAATCATAAGATTGAGAATGATTAGGAGAGGACCTGTAAGAAGGTGGAAGAGATGGCAACAAGGAATGTAGCGGCAGCCCAAAGAAAAGCACCGAGAGCTATGACATGGGTGCGATTGTGACGCGTAGCGAGGTAAGCGGCGATTGGGTAGCATAAGGATTGAACTAAGGAACGAAAGAGAGTGAGTGAGCCTAAGGCAGTGGGGTCGGCGTGGAGAGCAGCACCAACCTCTTTGTAAACCCCTGGCAGCAAAGATTCATCAGCTCTCTCCATGATACTCGCCAGATTGACCAGTACCAATGTCCATGTCTCTGATTTCATCTTCATCGGACACTCTTTGCTTTTTTTAAGGATCCAAGAGCAAAGGGATTTCCTGTGTTTTTGGAATGACACATGGAAACGGTGGGAGCAAGCGAGAAAAACTTCTTCTGCCAACTGAAGATGTGGTTGAGTTGACTTCGATTGGGAGAAAGTTTGAGAGACAGACAGTGTTTGTAACGGCAAATACGACAATAATAAACGTTTTAAACAGGAGAGGGTGGCCTTGATGTTGGGCTGCATGGGTTCAAGGCATTACCGGGGTCGGGTTTCCATTTGCATTGATTTTGAGGTAAAAGATTATTCAATCTAAAGATAAAATGAATATATGGTTGGAGTTTTTTTTCGACTAAATTGGATTTCTTTTAGAATTATTTATCAGTTTAGAATTATTCTGAAATTATTTATCAATGGGGATTCTTTTGGACATGTGGCATATTTTATTTTTTTTTCACTCTGACGGGTCAAAGACGTCAGTCAGACTGACGGGTCAAAAGCGCCAGTCAGACTGACGCCTTCAAAGACGTCAATCAAACTGATGCCCTCCCCTTTTAAAAGGAAAAAAAAAGTACAAAAACTGAGGCGCCACTGCGGATGGTGTCTTTAAAGACGCCAAACGCAGTGGCGCCTCTCCCTGCAGCGCGCCACGTGGCGCTGCAGGGTCCCCTCCCCCCACCCCACCCCACCCCACCCCACCCCACCCATCAGAATACGTTGAAGTAGCGCCCCCCCATAATACGAAGAGCAGCTTCCTCCCCTTTAGTTCCTCCTCTATATATAGGTCTTAGTAGTAAATTGTATTTACTACTTGTGATATTATTTGTTACTCGTTATTAAGGTATATTTTTTATTATCTGTTGTTGTTTTAAATAGATACTTTATCATTAATGTCATCGTTACTCTCTATACTTATAGTATAATTTTTTTTGTAGCGGTGTTCCTTTAAAATTGCATGTGACTGTGTTTTAATTCTTATAAGGTAAATTTTTTTTACTACTATAATGAATGATGAATATTTATTGGTGTAAATTGTTATTGCTATTTTTTTTATGCCTCCTGTGATATTATTTGCTACTCATTATTACGGGTTTTTTTATATTGCCTCTTATTGTTTTAAATAGATACTTTATCATTAATGTCATCGTTACTCCTTATACTTATAGTATAATTTTTTTTGTAGCGGTGTTCCTTTAAAATTGCATATGACTTTATTTTAATTCTTATAAGGTAAATTTTTTTTTACTACTGTAATAATTGATGAATATTTATTGGTGTAAATTGTTAAAAATTTATTGCCTCGTGTAATATTATTTGATACTTTCTTTTAATTATTAAGTTTATTTTTTTATTATAATATAACAGTAATATTACTTTTATTAGTATCGGTATTTATTATTAGTAATTGGTAATTAATTTTATTTTGTAATATTATTATTAATAGTGATATTATTGTGTTATATTAATGTTATTTTTAAGTTTACATATTTAATATTAAATATGATGTTAATATTATTAATACCATTATTTGTAATTGTTGTTGTGTATTTTGAATATTGTTATTATTAGAACTTGTAAATTTATGGATTATTTTTATATATTTGATATTACTGTAGGGCTGACGTCATGAGTCAAGTTGCAGTATTTGTATACTCGAACGGGAGAGTCTTCGATGGACCAGAAGGAATTACATTTGAAGGGGACCAAGAAATTGTGCAAATAAAACATTGCATCCGGTACGAGCGTTTGAGGGCAAATATTCACTCGAAGTTGAGGTTGCAACCAAATCAATCAGTTTCAAAAATTGTGACAAGATATATGATAAGTGGCAACCCGGCGAAATATATTCTTGTTGAAATTGCTGATGATCGAGATGTGGAGTGCATGCTGAATGGTTTAATCCAAAATCCCTGGATGTCGACACTTGAGTTGTATGTTAATGTTAATGTTGTGGGCACTTCCACATTCCATGTGCCGTCATTGGGTAGTAATTTCGAGCAGCGAAATGTGCCGGTAAACCTTGGGTCAAATGCAGATGACGAAGATGAAGATTGGGCAAGCGAGATGGAGGATGAGTCAGATGAAGATGATGATGAAGATGATATACCAACATCAGGTTCATCGGACACCGAGGAGGAGGTTGAATAGGGTTCCAACATAGTTTTGTCCGCATTGGCGTCACCTGGAATTGTTGCTGCTCCGGTTTCATCTATGGCTCCTGGTGGTTTTGTTCCGCATCAAGCTGGTTGGTTTCTTCCAACAATTAATAATTTTATTCCGACATCATTATTATTAATTTTTATTTGTATAAATATTATTATTTTTACTCTAATTGGCAATTTATTCATTTTTACTCACTTATAGGTCAATCACATGGTGCATTTTTCAACTCATCCCCCCATTATAATTATATAAATTGGGACCATCCTGATCAGGAGATAGAATTTGAAGGCGTAGATGTTCCGGGATCATAGAAAGTAGGTCAGGAGTTGTATGTTGGCTTGAGATTTGATACTAAACAGGCGGTTCAAATGGCTATTAAACATTATTCCATGAACGTTCATCAGGATTTCAAAGTTGTTGAATCTAAATCAACCAAGTATTATGTCCAATGTTCAAATCATTTGACAGGATGCCCATGGAGGCTGAGGGCTATCTTGTCGAAAAAGTCACTGAAGTGGGAGGTTACAAAGTGGGGCGGTCAACATAATTGTGTGAATCGGATGTTGTCGCAAGACCACACAAAGCTGGATTCTAACTTCGTATGCTCGTGCATACTAGGTACGATGATTACTAGTATGATAATTGTTTTTATTGTTAATTCCAAGTGTAATCTAACATTATATTTAAATCGACTTCCTAGGTATGGTCCGAGAAGCGCCATCGGTGACAATCGCTTTGATACGCGAAAGAATTCTAAGTACTTACGGGTACAAGATATCTTACAGAAAAGCATGGAAAGCCAAACAAAAGGCCATAGTGAATGTATTTGGATATTGGGATGAATCATATGCCATGCTACCCAGATGGTTACAACATATGCAGCTGTTTTCACCAGATTCATTTTACAAGATCGAGACCAACCTATACGTGGTGGGCAACCGTGTGAACAACCAATATCGCACGTTTCATCGTGTTTTCTGGACGTTTAGACAATGTTGTGATGCATTTAATCACTGCAAACCAATAATACAGGTTGATGGCACATTTCTGTATGGTAAGTATCGTGGCACACTGTTGATTGCCACATCACAGGATGGAAACAGTCATTTACTGCCGCTTGCTTTTGCTGTTGTGGAAGGAGAAACTTTAGATGCGTGGTCTTGGTTTTTGGGATTAATCCGGGAACATGTTACCAATAAGACCGGTATATGTCTGATCTCCGATCGGCACCAAAGCATTAAATCAACCGTTTTGAATCCTCACCTAGGTTGGCAACCTCCAAATGCTTATCATGTATACTGTATTCGACATATTGCCAGTAATTTCAACCAGAGATTCAAGAATAAAAAGTTGAAGGAGGAACTGATGACTCTAGGTATGTCTTTTTCAAATTACATAATTTTTGTATTTATGTTTTCTTTTATAATATGGCGACCTAAATAAGTTAACGTTTTTGTATAGGGTACACTGAATGCAAGATAAACTTCGATCGGAAGCTTGAGAAATTCCGTGAAACCAGTCCTGAAATACAAATGTGGATTGATGGCATTAGGAAGGAGAAATGGTCACTGACTTATGATGATGGTGGTCGTCGATTTGGACACATGACAACCAATTTGTCGGAATGTGTGAATAAAATTTTAAAGGGTGCTAGGAATCTGCCAATCACCGCTTTGGTTAAGTGTTCATATGGTAGGATCGTCGAGTATTTTGTTCAGCGGGGTGCGGAAGTAAGAGGCAAGCTTAGTTCTGGTCACCGATATTCTGACAAGGCAATGAAGAAGCTCTTGAAACATCAAGAAGATGCTTCTACGCATCAAGTCCGCCGATATGACACCCAGAATCTACGATTCGAGGTCGAAAAGGCTTTCAATCCGGTCACCCAGAGAGGGGGTCGCTGTTGGAGGGTTAACTTACAAACAAAATATTGTCAGTGTGGGAACTTTCAAGCATATCATTTGCCATGTTCACATGTCATTGCTGCTTGTGCGGCCATGATGCTCGACCATGATCAGTATGTCAACGATGTTTACAAATGGCACAGTATCATTAATGTTTACGCTGCCCAGTGGTTTCTAATCGGAAATGAGGAAGAAATACCCGAGATACAACAGCCTTGGACCTTAGTTCGGGATGTGTCGATGCTACGCCCGAAAAGGAGACCCAGGTCAACCCGCATTCGTAATGAGATGGACTGGGTAGAGTCACAACCGACCCAACGATGTGGATTGTGTAGGTCTCACGGTCATAACCGGCGCCACTGCCCTCAACGAGCTGTAGGATCAGGAAGTGGAGGAGTTGGTATGGAAGAAAATATTTAGATTACACCCTTTTATGTATGCTTTCCAATGCTTTGTTTTGCCATAGTCAAATGTTACAGCATATAATTAGTATGTTTTGTTATAATAATAAATGGCTGTAATTTCAAGACGAAACAAAAACATAATGAAACAAAATATCAAGTTACTCCACTAAATACAAAATTGGTATAAATGTGCGTTACGTACAAAATATCAATTAAATAATATTCTACATAATTACAATGCAAGTGTAAGGTGACTACTGAGCGTGATCACCATCATGCTGAAAGGGAGACAAGATGCACTGTCGTTGTTTATCCCGAGCCTCACGACGTGGATTTCTTCTGACATTGGGCTCAACTTGAATTGGCTCTTCACTTGTTGAGCTAGAGTCTAAAACTGCAGAGAAGTCGACGTTCAAGTCAATACCCACACCAACGTATCCAGGAGAGTATATTGGGGTGTTTTGTATTTGATCAATCATGGGATTGGGTGCTGACACGGACTCGGAAAGTGTACCGGTTCGTTGCAAGTAATAAAACGGTAAGACCGGATATCGTTCTCAGGGATCGTGGACAATTACCACTTCGCAAATTAGACTACTATCTAGGCGATCAAATTTTGGAGTGAAGGTAGCTCTAACATCTAACAAGCAAACAAGAATAAAATGTTTTTGTTCTTTTTGGAATTTTATCAAACAGTTAGAATGCAGACATAAATGTGAATAACAATTAGATAGAATTGTTAGGGTTAGACTAAGCTAATCCTCCCTTGATTGTTATGAAATGACAAGTAACACAGTTCCTAATTCAATTATGACAATCAAGTCTTTTCTGAAATACTCAAGCCTAATGCCTTAGGTGCATTGAGCCTAAAACCCCAAATTAAACCCTAATTCCTTAGGTGGATTAACCTGAGATTTTGCATTAAGTTAAGACTTATAAGATTGCAAGCACCTCAAGACCTATGTCTAGGCTCATGAACTACTTGGCATTTGATTCATGAGCAAGCTCTAACACCAACCTTCCAGTTATCTATTAAAGCAACTAATCATTCCTAGGGTGATCAAGCCTAAGAAAGCATTAAGCATGGAATCAAACACTCATAAAGAACAAGGAAACTGCATTACAATCAAGTCATTTTACAATCAAGTTCAGAAGAGTAATCATCTAACCCCAACAAAGGGGAATTTAGCTACACATCATCAAAGTAAAAGGGAAAGGAAGAGATACAAAAATGGAGAAAGTGTGGAACTCCATGGAAGATGCCCAGTAGCAGCCACAAGAGCAGAGAATGCCTTCTTAGGGTTTGCAGCCGCCTCCTTTCTTTTCTAATCCAATCCCCCCTCTGCATTCTGCATCAGATGGCTTATAACAGGGTTTCTGAGATTCGCGCTCTCGCAGGGCGAATGCACTCTCGCGAGGCGAATATTAAAAATATGTGCTTCAGGATTCGTCCTTTCGCGAGGCGAGAAGATAACTCGCGAGGCGAACCAGAAAGTGTGCATTTTCTGGAACATTCAGGCCTTCTGGGTCGCGAGGCGAGAAGATAACTCGCGAGGCGAACCAGAAAGTGTGCATTTTCTGGAACAGTCAAGCCTTCTGGGTCGCGAGGCGAAACGTTATTCGCAAGGCGAACCAGAAAGGCTGACTGTTGCTGATCAGCTGGGTTTCAGGGTCGCGTGGCGAGATCCAGTCTCGCGGGGCGAAAATTCAAAACTCTGTTTTGCTCAATTTCTTCTCTTTGCAGGCTCTCTCTTCATCCAAGCCTTATCAAGGCCAACTCTTGGGCAATTGCTCATAAATTCCTGCAAAACAACACACAATACCACCTTATCCGTTCCAAAGGAAAAACTAAACAAAATCCAACTAAAATGGCCTAACTATATGCAAATGCATGCAGAAATGTACATGGAAAATGAGGTGAAATCACACTCATCAGGTGCTCCTGGTGTGTTAGCAGTCGGGTGATATGCGGGTGGTGTGAAGAACAAATTGGGTGAATTTGGATCAATAGGGGAATGAGTATGCATGGACGATGAGGAATGGGCAGACATAGACGATGGTCCTGCCATGTCAGTATGAAAATACGTTGGAGCGGGTTCTTGTGCAAAGTCATGACCCTGGGTGGGCACATAATAATATGCTTCTCCACGTGCCGGCATAGGCGGTGTGTAGAAATTATGTTGTTCCAGACGTTGTCTTCTCCTACCAAGAGACTGACCCTCCACAATTGCTGCTGGCACACGTGCGAACGAAGGAAGCGATTCCACGGCTTGTGTGAGAGGTACAGCTGAGACAACAGGTATAGTGAAGGGGGGCTTGCTAGTGTGTGTTGTTTGTACTTTTTTTTTTTTAAAAAAAAGGGAGGGCGCCAATCTGACTGGCGTCTTTGACCCGTCAGAGTGGAAAAAAATAAAATATGCCACGTATCCAAAAAGACCCCCCATTGGTAAATAGTTTTAGAATAACCCTAAACTGATAAATAGTTTCTAAAAGGAACCCAATTTGGTAGAAAAGCTTATGGTTCGGTTTAGATGACTTTTTTAAAAATATTTGATCCGATTCGATCCAATAAAATACGATTTGGATCGATTTGGTTAATTCGGTTTTTACCAACATATCATTACATATTTATATTACATCAAAGAATAAAAATTACAAGCTAGACTGAACAAAATCTTAAACCTATACATACTTATTCATACATTTATGTAAAAATATGTCATAAAATATGTATAAAATAAATAAATATCATCATCATCTATTATCAAAATATCTTTTATTTATGTTTGAAACATTAGAAATAATTAAAAATTACGTCAAATATAACTAATAAGTATTACTAGGAAAAAAGTACAAGTAAAAAATTAATAGTGCAAAAAATAGAAATAACATATATTAAATTTATATATGCGATTTGGTTTGGATTTGTTCGGTTTTAGGAAAGGGATCCAAAATCCGATTTGATCCAAACGGTTTTCACAAAATAAGATCCAAAAAAATCCAATACACATCGGTTTTGTTCAGTTTTCAATTTTTTTATTCGGTTTTTTATTTTCTTTTGGATCGATTTGGATATGAACATCCTTATAAGACATGGTTAGCTGGATCGCCATGTGTATGGCACGGATTGATCTACAAGTGATTTTAAATTTTCTTTTTATACAAGTGACTTTTTTTTTTTTGGAGAGAAAACTATTTGAACACCAAAGTTTTCAACACTGTATGCAACACCTCAGATTTGAAAGTATAATTTCATTGGGTTACGTGAAAAAATAAAGAGAAACAATAAAAAGAAATAGGGGAAATAGATTTATATGGTGTAGGTGTTAGTTTTAAATGTTCAAATAATAATCCTTTTTTTTTTTACCTTTAGACGAAAATCTTCAGTTGGAAATTTGGAATATAATTATGTACCTTAAACTAGGTATCACTTTTTAGTAAATGGATTCCTACTGTCAATTTGTGAATATATGAAGATATTGACCGTTAATTAAATTTTGTATATGATTAATATATTAATATAAAAATAAGTATATGAACTGAAATCCCGATCATTAATAAATGTGTGAATGCATGAAATTTGTAAATATATGAATCTGAATCCCACTTTTTAAGGAAGGAAATCAGATAAACATTAATGCCATTTCACTCCTAACAAGTCCAATAATGTACATTTAAGCAATTTATTTTGGGTTCTTATATTATCATTAAGGCTTGATTGATAAAAACCAATGGATAATGGATAAGCTAGCTGCTAGTGGATAAGCTAGTAGATTGGATTTGAAATATTTAGTGAAACTAACGGCTGGACTAAGTGATAAATGTAAAATGACATAAAAGGATTTGCATGCATTATTTATATAAATTATATATATATATAATTTTAAAATAATTATCATTTATAACACTTTAATTTATTTTAAAATATTTATCATTTCAAAAATAAAAATATTTGTTTTTAATTTTAAAATTAATTTAGTTTTAATTATGTTTAATAAATAATTGGAATAATAAAAATAAGTTATATATTGATATGATTTTCTATAAATTTTATTTTTTATAGGTAAAAATATATTTGTAATTTTTTTTATCTTAAATATAAATCCAAATAGAATGATTAGTGGATTAGGGATTTAAAAAAATAGAATGATTGGTATTTTATTTTATTAGTTAAGGATAGGTGAGAAATTTAATTCACATAGTATGGATAACTATGGAAGAAAAAATGATAAAGTATACGCTATAAGCTAAAACGCTATTTCAAGTAGCGTCTGGAAAAAAATGCTATAAGCTAGTGAAAAATGCCATAAGCTAAATTTTAAAATGGTTACCAAACGAGCTATTTTTTCATCCGCTATATGCTAATGCTAGTAGATTTGTCAAACTAAACAGATTCTAAGTCGATTCTACTATGTCACTAGTAATTTCACGTCTAGAAATAATCTTGATCCAAACAACATATAATAATAAAAAACATTTTTCCATAAATGTATCTAAATGTAAATTTCTTCGCTTTCAATTTAATTTTGATCAAAAACAATTCTAAAAAATCAATTTTATTTAAAATCATATCCATCAACCACTCGTATAAACACATTTGAATCGAGACTAGTGAAAGCACGTTCCAAACCAAACTCGACCCTATGACACAAAAAGTGTAATTTCTAGAACATGGGCCATGATAACTAGCTTCAGATAATGACGGATCAGGCCATATAATTGCACAAACAACCGAGTAAAAACCACTTTGGATCTTTTTTTTTTTGTGCAGTGGAGAAGGAAAGGGCAAAAAGGGAACCACGTTGGATCAGTTTGCAATAATGGCCCGCATTGACATTCAAGTCAATATCGTCACATATTAATAATTTTTTTCTTTCTAAACATAATAAAGTTTTTTTTAAAAGAAAATTTTAAATATGGATTTCTTGATTTAGGCATTAAATTGATTTTTTTTGAAGGGGCATTAAATTGAATTTTGACATATATAAAAGTTGATTTATTTAGAGATCATAAATCTAATCTAGAAAACTCATTTATATAAATTTATTTGAACTATATTAAAAGATAAATATATTTTTATTAGAATAATTTACATATTTTAAAAGTTGATTTAATTACACAATAAATCATTACCCAACAATTTCTCCACAATAACTTCAACTACTACTAATCCTTCTATGGCAAATTTGGAGGGACCTTGGCAATTCTAATGTGAATCAGTGCCGGTCAATTAGAGTAAAGACAAAAATTGAATAGTCCTGTTTTGAAGTACAAGTAAGTATGACGATGAAATGACCTCAGCGAGCAAGGTGTCCCAGATTGTCACTATTTAAATGTCATAGTAACTTCTAAAATAATAATAAAAAATACATGGCATATTAACTTTCAAGTATCATTTTATCAAAAAAAAATAAATTCAAATATCATGTATTTTACTGATATCTTCGATTGAATGGCCTTATATCTTCAATTAATCCAGAGTTGTTTAGTTGCCTTTTTGGCCTTTATGGTGTAATTTGTTCACCAAATTACCAATTTGATGCAAGTTAAAAGAATTTATCTATTTGGGATAAGTCATACATGTTAGATATACTTTGAATCATTTGAAGTCATACATATCATGTACTACTTCATTTTTTATTTTTTTTTAATAAAATAATGAAAGTCGTCTTTTTCATGTAGGTAAATTATTTTTAACATACACCAAATTGATAATTTGGTGAGCAAATTACAACACAAGATCAAAAAGCCTATTTAGTTTCTAGAGTATTTAAATAGTAACAATGCTTCACAATTAACTATTTGTCATCGTCATGGTTGCATAACTTAAACAGGAAGTCGACCAGTGATTAAAATAATATTTGACCAGCAAAAATCACGTCTTGTGAATAGTAATCAATCCTTCATTATCATTATTGGAATGCACTAGGTTTAGACCAAAAAAAAAAAAAAAAACTGGAGGTCGACCTAATAATAATTAAGAAGGCTTGATTATTAGGAAAGTAGTTTCATGACGAGTAAGGGTATGTTTGGTTTTTAAAGAATGACCTCACCCAGCGGCATTTATTCTCTTTCCTAGCTTTCAACCTCTTGTTACACCTCGTCTGTTAAGGATCTTTTCCCTTTTAGTTGATCCAAATGTAGGGGTGTTCATCAAAGATCCAATCCAATATCAATCGTACTAATCGAATCGAAAAATCGACAACCGAAATAACCGCAAACCGAAAAAAACCGAAAATTTTCATTGGATTGGATCGGATTTCGGATCCTATATATAAAACCGATCCAATCCAAACCGAACCGAAATTATTTACTTCAATGAAAATAAATTGATCTTTATATTATAAAAGTAATTATTAGTCTTTATATTTTTATAAGTTATCATCTAGTCCTTATATTAGAGAGTTTAATTGGTATGCAAATGTAATGTTAGTGTAAAAACTTTTACACTGTTAACCAATTATAAATCATGTTATGAGTGACTTTTAATATATTTAGGACAATAATCAAACATTTATAATGATTTAACAATTTATAATTAGGTGATAGTGTAAAATATATTTACGCATGAGAGTGTATATCAATTCATGTATATCCCGTTAAAACCCTTATTAGAAATTGTCAAATGTCAATATAATATTTTAAAATTAATTTTTATTTTAAATAAGTAACAAATTCATATGACTATTTAAATACCCGATCAAATCCAAATCGAACCGAAATATTGGATGTTCTTTGATGTAAATAACTATGTAAATATGTATCAATAAAAACCGAATTATCCAATCCAATCGAAACCGCATTTGATAATATCGGATCGGATTTTTTGAAGGAAGCAAACCAATCCAATCCAAATCGCATGTTATTTTTATCATTGGATCAGATGATTTTTTTGCTCAAAGCCGATCCAATCCAATCCGCGAACACCCCTATCCAAATGTTCATTTTACCAAAAGCTATTGAATGATTGAATTGAAGAAATATGATTCAAAGGATTTGTTTTTAAAGAAAACAATATAATAAATACTTTATTAGAAAAACATTAGGTTAATGTCAAGATTTGCAACCAAACTCAACCTTCTAACCAACCTCTCATTGATAAATATTAATGATTAATGACTTTGTAATTATCTTCAATGATACTCATAAACCACCCATAAATAACACCAACTACCCTCGTATTGTATATGCAAGGCAATGATTTGGGCACGTGGCATCTCCTCCTCACACTCCCAACATTTGAACTTTTTATTGCAATTCGAAAATGTAAAAATTGAAACTCTACGCTATAATGTGTGGTTAGTTTTTTTTTTTGTTCAAAGGTTAGTTTGGTGTTTGCTTCACCCAAATCCACATTTAAGCCTATGTTTTGCGAAAAATTATTTAGGGCTCGTTTGGTGGTCAGGATAGGATAAGGACGGATAGGATAGAAGAGTTGGATAGAAGTATGATAGGATATGAGCTTGATAAGCTCTTATCATATCTCATGTTTGATGAGCAACAAGATAATGAATGGATATGATATAAATTATATTTAAATGACAAAATCACCCTCATCAAGTTTTTTTTTTTTTTTTGAACAAGGTCACCCTCATCAAGTACCTCACCAAAAAACAGTCCTAGAGTCTGCATTCATCCATCAGATATAACAATTAAATTTTTTAAACAAAAAAAAAAAGATTAACACAAATGAAATCTTCAAAGGATGAACAGGCACAGGGATAACCATGAAATCTTCAAAGACGAAGCAGTGTTCTTCTGCAAGTCGACCCAGGGATGACCAGATCTTCAAACACGGCCAGGCGGTGGTCTTTTGCAAGTCGTCTTCTTCACCATTCGTGAACGGCGACGAGGAATCAAGATGGAGCTTGTGATGGCTGGGCCGCGACGGAGCAGGTCTGAACGGCGACGACGACAGCAGATCTCGCGAGGGTCGGGTCTCATGGTGGTTGTCGGAATCGGAGCAGATTTGAACAGTCATGACGACGACGAAGCTCATGAGGACTGGACCGCGTGGGTGGTCGCTGGAGTCGGAGCAGATCTGAGAAATACGGCGCGGTGGTCGTTGGAGACGCGGTGGTCGCTGCCGTCGAGCTCTATTTTGCAGTCGCACTACCATATTGCCGGAGCCACCACGCTATCGCCATCCCATGTTGTTGGATCCACCCCACCTCCGTCATCCCATCCTGCCGGAGCCGCCACACACCACTGCCACACCATGAAACAAGACTTACAGGGAGAGGGTTAGGGATGAGGGTTAAATGGGAAATCAATTTCTTATCCTATCCTATTGTTCCTAACCCAGCCTCCCCCTTGGGATAAAAATTCAACTAATGAATAGGATATGATAAGCCATCAGGATAAGCTTATCATATCCTATTGGCTCACCAAACTATAGACAAAGGTAGGATATGATTGCTTATCCTATCCTATCATCCTTATCCTGCCTACCAAACGGGCCCTTATTGCTTTCTTTTGGACAAATGTCTGCTTAGGACTCTAACAATAGAAAAGCAAACAACGGCTTGATCATATGCCATAAAAATATGTTTTAAAAGTAACTTGATAGTAATTTTTTTAAAAAGAGAATTGCTATATGGTACGACTAAATTGTTAGATAATATAGTCTATTTATTTATTTATGTTTTAAGGATAGTATAGTTTTTTTCTTGTTGTCTATTTATATTTATTGTTTTTGCTTTTTATTGTAACTTGATGACTGATTACATTCTAATAAAACCCTAACAGCCCTTCCTTCTTCTCCTTGGTTCTCTCTTCCTCCTTTCCTTCTTTTTACTGTTCTATTAGTTCTCATAACATGGTATCACAGAACAACAAGGTAGATCCTTGGGTCTCACTGAAGGTGAGTGTGTGTTTGGGTTTGAGAAGTTTTTAGAAAAGTAAAAAAAAAAAATATTCTCTCCGGCGAACGGTGCATTGTTCCTCTCTTTTTGCGCAAGTATGAACATAAAAAAAAGGAACCCACTTTTACGTTGCAGTGCAATGGTTAAAGCTACAATTTCTTTCAATGAAAAAAAAAGGAAGGGACCACATACATTCTATTTGGTACAGGCCATATACGTTGCAGCCCCTATTTGATTGGTATTTGGTTCTCATCTCTTCTTTTTATTATTTAATTTGCTCCAACAATGGCCGGTGAAAAGGATGATTCTCTTCAAGTTATTAGTGTATAGTTGAATGGTCAAAATTATGTGGAACTATGTTTCTGGAATCACTGAGAAGCCAAAAGACACCAAAGTTGGGAAATATGCAACTGAGCTAGATTCCTGGGAAGCAAATAATTTGAAGATTATTACTTGCATTAATAATTTTGTTTCACAGTCAATAGGCGTTCAATTAGCAAAATATGAGACAGCCAAGGAGGTTTGTGATCATTTGAAAATGTTGTACGTGCAGTCCAATTTTGTAAAGCAATACCAACTGGAGATTGATATTTGGTCTCTTCAACAAAACAACATGAGCATCCAAGAATTCTATTATGCTATGTCCAACCTTTGGGATCAATTGGCTTTGATCTTACTAAATCAGCAGAATTGCAAGCTTTTAAAGCCTACGCTGATCGTAGAGAAGAACAATGCCTGGTTCAATTTTTGATGGCTCTTCGGGATGATTTTGAGGGGATTCGTGGATCGATTCTACACCGCAATCCTCTCCCAACTGTTGATTCGATGGTTAATGAGTTGTTAGCTAAAGAAATTCGCCTCAAGTCTCAATCTGATAAAGGAAATGTTGATAAAGGAATTCTCCTAAGTCCCAATTTATCTGTTTTTGTTGTTCCTTCTAATAAAGGAAAATCTTATGGAAAGGTTGGTTATGATGAGTGTAGTTTCTGCAAGATTAAGGGCCATTGGAAAGCTCAATGTCCAAAATCGGTGAACAAGCCGCAACAAACACAAGAACCTTCTCAATGGAGACCTCATAGTCAGTTCAACCAACGCAACTTCAAGCACTTCAGGCCTCCAGCGCCTAATACTAATGCACTTATTCCTCCTTTTGATGAGAGCACATCTCTTCCTAGTCCTTCAGTAGTTGATCTTGCTGAGCAATTCCACAAGTTTCTTCCCACACAGCCATCTGCCATGTCTGCTACATCTCACGTCATGTTGTGTTTCTTGAACATCTTCCTTTTTATTATGTTCCTTCTAGCCCGGATTGTTTTACAAAATCTGATCTCATCCGTATTTACCCTTTTCCCACAGATTCAGATACCACACCTCCTCTAGTTACTCATAATCAAAATAACTGTGATGTTGAGCTTTGTAGGGTTGACATTAGTAGTTATGCTAATCCAGAAGCCTCCTTTGTCTCCACACCTCCCAAGAAGCTCCTGTAATTGTGGATCCTCACCCTCCTCGTGATCGAAGTCCACTAAACTACCTGATTTTGTTTGTTTTGTCTATTCCACTTCGTTTGTCCGAGCCTTCTTCTTATAAAGAGGAAGTTCTTGATCCCTCTTGGCAGCAGGCTATGGCAGAGGAACTTTCTGCTTTGCACAAGACAGATACTTGGGACCTTGTCTCTCTTCCACCAGGAAAAACTGCAATTGGTTCTCGTTGGGTATATAAGATCAAAACAAAGTCTGATGGATCTGTTGAGAGATATAAAGCTCGTTTGGTTGCTAAGGGGTTTTCTCAACAATATGGTATGGATTATGAAGAAACTTTTGCTCCAGTTGCCAAAATGACCACTATCCGTACTCTTATTGCAGTTGCATCTATCCGTCAGTGGAATATTTCGCAAATGGATGTTAAAAATGCCTTCTTGAATGGTGATCTTCAGAAAGAAGTTTATATGGTTCCTCCTTCAGGTGTTTCTCATAATCCAGGTGAAATTTGTAAATTGAAGAAGGCTCTCTACGGGCTTAAACAAGCTCCTCGTGCTTGGTTTGATAAGTTCTCCATTGTGGTTGAATCCCTTGGTTTCACTCTAGCCCGCATGATTTTGCCTTATTTATCAAGTGGACTCCTCATGGTCGTATCTTGCTTTCTTTATATGTTGATGACATGATTATTACTGGGGATGATGTTGATGGTATTGTCGATTTGAAACAACAATTAGCCAAACAATTTGAGATGAAAGACTTAGGTACTCTTCGTTACTTTTTGGGGATTGAGGTTGCCTACTCTCCTCGAGAACATTCTTGAACAAGCACATCTCTCTGATGCTCGAACAACTGACATCCCTCTTGAGCAATGCTCGATATGTCTCATCTGATGGTGTCCTTCTGCCAACCCCTACTTTGTATCGTACTCTTGTTGGCAGCTTGGTGTAACTTATCATTACTAGACCTGATATTGCTTGTGCAGTACATGTTTTTAGTCAGTTTGTTTCCTCTCCTACTACAGTTCATTGGGCAACTGTTCTTCACATTCTTCGTTATCTTTGAGGCACTCAGTTTCAGAGCCTTCTATTTCCCTCATCTTCTTCATTGGAATTGTGTGCTTACTCAGATGCAGATTGGGGTGGTGATTCCACCGATCGTAAATCTAACACAGGGTTTTACATTTTTCTAGGAGATTCTCTTATTTCTCGGGAGAGTAAGAAGCAAGCAGTTGTTTCTCGATCTTCTACCGAAGCTGAGTATCGTGCCATGGCATCCACCACTGCAGAAATCGTTTGGTTGTGCTGGTTACTTGACTTTATGGGTGTCTCTTCTTCTGCACCAACTCCTATATATTGTGATAATATGAGTGCTATACAAATCACTCGCAACTCAGTCTTTCGTGAGCGCACCAAGCACATTGAGATTGATTGTCATTTCACTATACATCATTTTCAGGAAGGAACCATCACTTTGCCCTTTGTTTCTTCCTCTATGCAGATTGTTGACTTGTTTTCAAAATCACATTCCACTACACGCTTTCGTTTCTTGATTAGCAAACTCTCGATGCTTCCTGTTGATGCATCGTGAGTTTGAGGGGGGATGTTATATAATATATTATATTTATTTATTTATGTCTTAAGGTAGTATAGTCTTTTGCTTGTTGCCTATTTATATTTATTCCTTTTGCTTTCTATTGTAACTTGGTGATTGTTCTAATAAAACCCTAAGAGCCCTTTCTTCTTCTCCTTGATTCTCTCTTCCTCCTCTCCTTCTTTTTAGTGTTGCATTAGTTCTCCTAACATAAATATAATATGAAACGAGTACGAACAAATATCACAATTAATTATATTTTGATATAAAACTAAAATAATAGAAAATGCAAAAAAGTAGTGTTTTTAAAGGATGTCACGTCATTCGTTGGTTTATACGAAATCGGTTTTAGTACTAACCAGTATTTCCATTTTTTTGCAGATGTCTTGGAAATGTATGGGATATCGACTTTATTTATTTATTCATGGTGAAGAAGGGATATCAATTTATTCTTTGTTTTAAAGCTTATTTTTCTAATGAATGAGAGGCTTATCATGTATTAATCATACTGATTACCAGACCTGATTATTGAAATTGAATTTTTAAAATGGGGGACTAAACAATCCAATGAGTGTAGTGGGTCTGCGAAAAGAGGTTGGTCCATCACTGAATCCATTTTTATGATGTTGTTAATTATGGGCTTTGAGGCATAGGGAATAGGCATGATGAGGAGAGAGGGAGACTGGACATAGAAATGGCCCACACACAGGGCCCCTTTCCTTTGTATCGATATCGTTGTCATAGCTTCTTTGCCAATAGGGATATCATTACAACAATATTGTCTCATGTTTATAGGGAGCATAATGGAGCAATTACGCTTTGCTTTAAGCTAAGCTTGAAACTGGATCCTTCTTGTTTATTGAGTTTTTATAAAAAATATACATACATAGCATTCCTTTTTTAAGTGCATGTTTTGGTTTGTTTTTGAATTAAAAAAAAGTTAGTATTCTCCACTTTTCATAGTTTATACAAGCTGGACTTTAAATATGTCTTAAAAGAAGGTTCTTCAGTCAAATTGTTTGGAAAAAAAAAAATCATAAAATTGCATCAAGAGTCTTATAGGGTCATATAAATATCAGCTGGTTTAACTGAACTTATTATGTTTTTCTTTTAACATTTTCTAATAAAAAATAAAAAATATACTAATACAAACGAATTGTGATGAATGTGATTTCATCTCATATTTCTTTATCATATTGCATGTATTTTCATGTAGTTTAAGCATTTTTAATTTGATTTTTGTTAGTTTTTACCTTGAAACGGATAAGGTGGTTTTGTGGTGTTTGTGTGTAGGAATTGATGATGAAAATGCATAAGTCCAGTTGATTTGGAGTTTGCATGAAGATGAAACTTGAAAAACAAGAAAAATGAGTCAAACAGAGGCCATCACGGCCTGGGTGTGACAAGCATCACGACCATGATCGCGTAAGGTGGAACAAAAAGAAGAACGCAAAAGCCAGAAGCTATCACGGCCTGGCCGTGACAGCCGTCACGGCCTGGCCGTGACCGCCATCAGTGAAGCAGCTCTCCAAGTCAGAATTGGTCACGGTCTTGCCATGACAGGCATCACAACCGTGACGCATAAAATCTGGGATTTTGATTTATTTTTTTATCTGATTTTGTAATTGTTGGGATTTTGATTTATTTTTTTATCTGATTTTGTAATTGCTTTAATCCCAAGTTAACCTACATTATAAATAGGACTCTTAGACTCGAAAATAGGGATCTTTTGGTTGTACCAATTGGTAAAAATTAGGATTTCTCTTCTTCTCAATTTATTCTATTCTCTTAGGATTTTTATGCTTTTGTTAATCAAGATTGCTATGAACATGACAATGTTTGAGTAGTCTTTTTATTTCTAGGAATTGGGGCTCTGCCCAAGACTTATTTTATGTGATGAATTGATATTTTTCCCTTTTTGTTAATTTCAATTTACTTTAGATTTGGTTCTTATTGTGCTTCATCCATGTGAATTGATTGATCGCCTATTTGCATGTCTTAGATATTCTAGGGAGGAAATGAGAAGTGAACCTGGGTATTGGATCTATAGGGATTGAACTTAGGACTTAAATCACGAGAGTTAAAAGCGGTCCTTCGAGGGTTCATTTAATTGTCACAAACCTCAATGGGTCCAATTTAAATACAATTACCATGATAGCAGGAGTTGGTTTAATTGGGCACGATTCTTGTATCTCGAGAGGGAACATTAACTTTATTAGGATAAATTCACCTTCAAAGAATTTTGATAATTAACAAGAAGGATAATCAATTTAGTAGCATAAGCAGTCTTGTTGGTAATCCAATTCGTGGAGATCTCTTTTAATTTGAAAAACTCCAGATTTGATTTATTTTGTGATTCTGTTTGATTCTATTTTAAATACTTGATTTGTTAGTTAATCCTTATTTCAAAAATCAATATTTCCTTGTTTAGTTAAATTGATTTATTAATTAATTGTTGTTCAAGATCAATGTCTCTGTGGGTTCGATCTTTTTATTACATGACGACGAAGTCATACACTTGCGAATTCACGCTATCAAGTTTTGGCACCGTTGCCAGGAACTATCACCAATGGGGTTCAGAAAGATGTAATATCCCGAAAAAGCTTTCGGGGGGTAAGTTTGAAATGAATGGTAATGATTTAATTATGTCTAGAGTTGACTCATTGAGTAAACGCTTTGATAAGCTTGAAAAAGCTAATGTGAGTTCAATAGGTGCTACTAATGTTGTTTGTGAGATTTGTGGTATGCAGGGACATGACATGATGGAGTGCCCACATGGTAGTGCTCCTGGATCCGGCGCTTCGGGTGAACAGGTGAATTTATGTCACAATTTTTATGACACGAACCCGAAGTTGCCAAACTATGTTCCCCAAATTCTTACAACCAAGGAAGGAAGAATAACCCTTATCTCTCATACGGGAACTACAACAACACGTTGAACCATGAACTCCAAGAAGGCCAAGGTAATAGGAAACCCGCACCGGGGTATCCTCAGGTACAAATGTCTAAACATGAGTCTATTTTGGAAAATTTTGTTGAATCT
The DNA here is from genome assembly GCA_030762895.1 of Sophora flavescens. Lineage (NCBI taxonomy): Eukaryota > Viridiplantae > Streptophyta > Magnoliopsida > Fabales > Fabaceae > Sophora > Sophora flavescens. The sequence goes on along the minus strand of CM061068.1, from coordinate 55,671,794 downwards.
CAAACAAAGCAAAATGAAGAGTTTATGCAACAAGGTAAGGCAGTCAATGAGGCAATAAAGGAGTTAACATCTAAGGTAGAAAACTTAGCCATCCATAATAAGATGTTAGAAACTCAGATTGCCCAACAGGCTAGTATATATTCTAGAACTAAGGGTATGTTTCCGGGACAACCCAAAGTTAATCCCAATGAGCACTATAATGCTATATACTTGAGAGATGATAAGCTTGGGGTAGTTGAAAAGGATGTGGAATGTGAGGAGGACATGAGTGAACAAGAAGAGATAGAACCAAAGTACATCCCCCACCACCTTACCAACCTCCAATACCTTTCCCACAAAGGCTAGTTAAGAAAAAGCAAGTAGAAAAGGAGACTAAGAGCTTAATTGAGAAGCATAATGAAATGATAAAAACTAATATGCATCCTAAACTAAAAGATCCAGGAAGTTTCTCTATTGCTTGCTCAATTAGAGAAGTGAAAATAGACCAAACCTTATGTGACTTAGGGGCTAGTGCGAGTTTGATGCCACATACCATCTTTGAGAGGTTAGGAACCAAAGAATTGAGTCCATCCAAGTTTTCTTTAAAATTTGAGGATGGCTCAACTAAAACTTCTCTAGGCATACTAGAGAATGTCCCTATAAAGGAAGGGAAATTTTTCATTCCTACCGATTTCATGGTTTTGGATATGAACGAGAATTCTAAATTCCCTATCATTTTTGGAAGGCCATTATTGGCTACATCTGGAGTAATAATAGTTGTAAAAAATGGTAAGCTCTCATTGAATGTAGAGAAAGGAAGAGTGGATTTTGATTTGACTAACTCATATAACAACCCTCCTTCTGAGAGTCATGTGTGCAGGATTGAGATAATGCCTCCAAAGGTGAAGGAAGAGCTTAACATGGAAGCAAATCTCAAACTTTGTATGACAAATGATGCACCAAATAATGATGAAATTGGAGTTGCTCAACATGTGGAGTTAAAACTTCTACCGGGAGGAAGTAAAGCCATGAAACTCAGTGAAAAGAGAAAATTGAAAGCGCATGTGGCCATATGAACGAAATAGGCTCTTTGAAGGACTTCTTTGGAAGAGAGGTATTCTTTCACTTCCAAGCCCAGCTAATCCCGGTTGATTGAAGGGAGTATGGTCAAGCTTAAGATCGTAAATAAGCGCTTCTTGGGAAGCAACCCAAGCTTTCTTTCCCTTTTAAATTTGTTTTTGAATAATTTGAGAAGATTAAGAGAAGAAAAATCACAAATTGAAGGTTTTGCCAAGTATTTTCAGGTTATGAAGGCATGAAGAGCAAAAAGGAGTGGAAAAATAAAGTCAGGGGAGATCATGGCCTGACCTTGATGGCCATCATGGTCGTGATGGAGCAATTTAAAAAAGGAAGAGGAGACCATAATGGATCATGGCCTAGCCGTGATGAGGGTCAAGGCCGTGATAGGACGACAGTTGAAGAACAGAAAGGATCACGCCCAGGCCGTGATGGCCCTCACGGGATTGATGTGAAGAAGCTTGAAAGTCAGATTTGGTCACGGCTTAGCCGTGATATGCATCACGGGTGTGATGGAAGGAGCCCGACATAGCATAATGGATCACGGCCTGCTCGTGACGTGGGTCACGACTGTGACGCACTCCAGGCGTGTTGAAAACCAAATTTCGCCTTCCCTGTTCTACCATGAGAAGCCCTACACCTACTCTCTTTCTTCTGCTCCAACAGCTCTATGACAGGCATCTGTGCCAACACCCTCCACCACCTCGGTGAGTTGTTCCATTTTTTCTCCTCTCTCCGACTTGATTATTTACATTGGGGACAATGTAAGTTTTTAAACTTGGGTTAGGAGTATTATTTTTGGTTTTATTTTCTGTATTTTTTGCATGTTGCATTCATATAGGTGTAGTTTTGCATAATCACATGATTAGATTACCCCTTGCTTAGAGTATGCATCCAATTGTGAGAACTTTGTGCCAAATGAATTGAGAAGGTGAATTTTTGAACCCAATTTTTGTATTCTTGTTAGGCTAAAAATAAAAATGCTTGAGATAATCTTTTGATAGTTGATAATTAGCATGTGGTTCCTTGGATTTGTGTTTCTCATTGATTTTAAACTACTAAATTTGAGATTTTTGAGCTTAAAAGGGGTACTCACTAAATTTATCTCATTCCTTGTGATTGAGTGTTTTATTCCTCTTGGATTGTACTCTCTAGAACTTGACTTGAAACAGTTTTGAAACTTAAAATATTTTTAAAACATATTTGAAAATGATTGAGGCACTAGGTCTTTTTCTGACCTTCTGAGCTTTGACTAATTAAACGCTACCCCTCAGTTGCCCAATTTTGAGCCTAATAGAGTAAAATGTTTTTCTTGGTACCTCGATTGATTTTGATGAATGATGCTTGGTATGACACCTTTTAAAATATTGCAAAAAAGGGCAAAAAGGTGGTTTGAAAAGTTGTGGAATGAAAAAGTAAGAAAAATAGATAAATATTTCTATTAAATTGGAAATCTCCCATTCTCCAAATTGAAAAAAAAACAAAAACAAAAAAAATTGGAGAAGGGGATGAAAAAAAAAATAAAAAAAGAAAGAGAGAAAGAAAGAAAGGTGGAAAAGTGAATTAAAGCCCAAAAAGGTATTTTAGAAGGTTGTCATGCTTTGCACTGTTTTGTATTTTGTTAGCCTTCTTGAATTTTCCCTTTCTTGGTTTCCCCACCTAACAATTAATCCCATGGCCCCATTACAACAACAAAAAAAAGACCTCTTGATTCTTATGTGTTTTCATTAATAAAGTAGAGATTTGGTTAATAATCAAGCTTATGGTAGGATACCTTCCTTGAGGAAATTGAGTGAATTGTCATATGTCCTTAAACACTTGAGTGAGGCGAGATGAGTGCCCAAATTGGAGAGAGACATGAATTCAGGGAACCTAAGCTTCTAATTGGACTTGAAATTGATTGTCTCTTGGTTACTTATTTGGACTTGCCTGTTACTTGGATTTGTTACTCGGGTTCTTGGTTCACTGTCCATGCTCTGATTGTTTATCTTGTCTGGCCTTGGTTATTGCTTGAGGACAAGCAAAATCTTAAGCTTGGGGTAGTTTGATGAGTGTGATTTCACCTCCTATTTCTTTATCATATTGCATGCATTTTCATGTAGTTTAGGCAATTTTAATTTGATTTTTGTTAGTTTTTACCTTGGAACGGGTAAGGTGGTTTTGTGGTGTTTGTGTGCAGGAATTGATGATGAAAATGCGTAAGTCCAATTGATTTGGAGTTTGCATGAAGATGGAACTTGAAAAACAAGAAAAATGAGCCAAACAGAGGCCACCACGACCTGCGTGTGACAAGCATCACGACCATGATCGCGTAGGACGGGAGAAAAAGAAGAACACAAAAGTCAGAAACTGTCACGGCCTGGCCATGACAGTCATCACGGCCTGGCCGTGACAGCCATCAGTGAAGCAGCTCTCCAAGTCAGAATTGGTCATGGCCTGACCGTGACAGGCATCACGGTCGTGATGTGGAAAATCTGGGATTTTGATATTTTTTTAATGTGATTTTGTAATTGTTTTAATCCTAAGTTAACCTACATTATAAATAGGACTCTTAGTCTCGAAAATAGGGATCTTTTGGCTGCTACCAATTGGCAAAAAATAGGATTTCTCTTCTTCTCAATTTCTTGTCTTCTCTTAGGATTTTTATGCTTTTATTAATCAAGATTGCTGTGAACATGGCAATGCTTGAGTAGTATTTTTATTTCTAGGAATTGGGGCTATGCCCAAGACTTGTTTTATGTGATGAATTGATGTTTTTCCCTTTTTGTTAATTTCAATTTGCTTTAGATTTGGTTCTTATTGTGCTTCATCCATGTGAATTGATTGATCACCTATTTGCATGTCTTAGATATTCTAGGGAGGAACTGAGAAGTGAACCTAGGTATTGGATCTATAGGGATTGAACTTAGGACTTAAATCACAAGAGTTAGAAGCGGCCCTTCGAGGGTTCATTGAATTTTCACAAACCTCAATGGGTTCAATTTAAATACAATTACCACGAGAGTAGGTGTTGGTTTAATTGGGCGCGGTTCTTGTATCTCGAGAGGGAACATTAAATTTATTAGGATAAATTCACCTTCAAAGCATTTTGATAATTAACAAGAGGGATAGTCAATTTAGTAGCATAAGCAGTCTTGTTGGTAACCCAATTCTTGGAAATCTCTTTTAATTTGAAAAATTCCAGATTTGATTTGTTTTATGATTCTGTTTGATTGCGTTTTAAATACTTGATTTGTTAGTTAATTCTTATTTCAAAAACCAAATCTTTCCTTATTTAGTTAAATTGATTTATTAATTAATTGTTGTTCAAGATCACGGTCTCTGTGGATTCGATCTTTTTATTACTTGACGATGAAACCACACACTTACGGATTCACGCTATCAAACTCCCAATCAATGAAATCAAACTATGGAAAACTACACAGGATTGAGTTGATTTTTCAGATTAAGGCCTTTTTATGAGGCCAATATAAAAAGTGAAACCAACAAGGAGGAGACAAGGAGGGTGAAAAGTATATGAGATCAATGGAAGAGAGAAAAAGAGAGGCCGGTGCATGGCTTTTAAAAAGAGAGATATACTAGGAAAGAATAATATTCATTACTCATAAGTAAATGAGGATAAATAAGAAGGAAAGTCATATGTGATATGATATTGAATTATTGACCGATAAGAACAAGAGGACTATCATATTCTAATAACAACTTTATAAATAGGCAGCATCATTTTCTTTTTACTTGGAGGATGGGTTTACATATGAAGGAATTGCACCATTTATATATAATATTATTACACACAACATACTATATATAGTATATGTTTATCAACATGGTGTGACATAGTTGGTAGATAACCGGGTTCCTTAAGCATATGGGCAGGGGTTCGATTTCTGGCTCATACGTATGGAAGAACATCTGTTAGAAGAGATTAACCCCTCAAATGGATCTCAGTACCTTGAGAGATTAGTCTCTGACTCCCGACTAGAGGATACCAAGGTTCACCCAAAAAATATATAGTACATATTTTCTGAAACATTATTTAAATGCATATATCTTTTTTATAGTGTAACTAATGGAAGTTAAATGTCTTCTTTAATGAATTAATGTTATGTAGGTCATTAGATTACACAAAAATCAAAGATAATGATTTGGAGTAACTCTCTTAAAATTATTCTTGGAGTAATTTAATTCCCACCACATATATATATATATATATATATATATATATATATATATATATATATATATAATGGTCATCAAGCCTTTTGTAGTTGTTAACTAAGATACGGTTTGGATAAACAATCTATTTAAATATTTATATAAAAATATCTTATGTAAAAATCTTTTATGTCTAAAGTTCTTTTAAATTAAATTATTTTAACATTTGAACACAGACCCGAAGAAGTGTTTTTAAAATGTTTAATGTCAAGAAAGTTGAAAGTGAAAAATGAAGGGTTTGGTTTTCATAGAATCACTAGTGGAAAATATACATTAGACGGTAAAGGTTTACGTCAGTTAACCAAAAGCTAGACGTTAAAAAGGAGGCGGTGGCAGTTTTGTAAATATCAGAGTTCATTAATTCAATTTTAACGTCAGTTGTTTTAATGACTGACGTTAAAAGTGAAGTGACTCACTTTTAACGTCAGTTCTTTATAGAACTGACGTTAACATCGAAGATTTTAACGTCAGTTCTATAAAGAACTGACGTTAAAAGTAAGTCACTTCACTTTTAACGTCAGTCCTTACATTAACAGACGTTAAATGTTATTTTAATAATTTTTTTATCTAGTATACGATCCCTTCCGCATTGCCTTCCTCAAAGTTTCAGTTTCACATGAATTGCTTTGATGTTTTGTGTTTCTGTTTTGAAAACTATAAGTTGAATCAATAACCCAAACCGGATCTCATTCATGAAGTACTCTGAATATGATCTGATAGAAGATTGAAAGGGTTTAAAATCCTATAAAAAGTTACATTGAAAGGGTTTAAAATCTTATAAAAAGTTACATTGAAAGGGTTTAAAATCCTAAACATTAAAGCTACATCCCATCAGAGAGTTTTATGAAATATGCCAAAGGGAAAACTATACTCAAGACCTCAGAAAACTGGGGGGCATGAGAGAGCTTAAGAGAGAGGCAAAAACAGGTGCACTAGATCTGTTTCAAGCAAAGGCAGTGGTTCCAGAGACTTCCAAGACGGTCACTTGCTGCCAAAGCTGAGGTTTTAGAACTGTGACCCCCGAGCACCTGATTAGCCCTCCAGCAGCTGATTCTCCGGAAGGTGATAAGGTGAGTAACTCACATAATGTAATTTACTCAGACTTATCACCCATGTAATGTAATTTACTCAAACTCAGAAGTTGTTTGACCATTAAGACAAAGACCTTTGAGTCTAGGAATATGAAGAAAGAGTGATGAAGTTAATCTCACTACAGAGCCATATTGTGAAGCAGAAAATTAAAAGGATGGAAGGAAGCTATTTATAGGAGCAGGGGATGAAGTTACTAAGCTATTCTGATTTTCTTGAAAACTTACCTATAAACTTAATGCTCATTAAGAGGATTGAGTTACAAGGTGCATGGGTAAGTCGCACAGTACAGTCAAAGGAATGAATGTTTTTACAGATATCTATACACTTTTAACGTCAGTTTTTTAAAAAAACTGACGTTAAAAGTGTTTTTCAAATAAAAAATATTAATTGTTAACGTCAGTTTTTTTTTTATAAAACTAACGTTAAAAGTTTCATTTTTACTTTAGTTAAATAAATAGCTGACGTAAATAATCATATATATTATAAACGAGCAGAATGAATATTGGAAATAATGTAATTAATATACGGGAACTTGGCAGTCATCAATTAAGTTGACATTAAAAATGAGGTGGTGGGTAAACTATTTGCGTCAGTTCTATAAATAACTGACGCAAATAATTATGAAACTCATTTCATTGGTTGTCATGTCCCTGTTGTCCCTCTTAACGCAGATCACTCCATATAGTACTGCAGTTTATTTCTAAACCTTTTTTTATACAAGTTTATTTTTAATTTTTATTAATTAGCTTGAATTAGTAAACAAATTATTGTGCAAATTGAAATAAATAAACACTTAACATAAAACAAGTTATATGTATAATCAAATCGTATGACATTGAAGCGATTCATAAGTTAAAATTACATGATTAAAAGATAAACAATTTCTGCAACATAGCCCTAAAATATAAAAAAGTTTCTGCATCAATATCATTTTCTTCTCAGTCATGTCATCAGAAACTCCAATGGATGCATCACCTCCCTCACTTGAATTCCAAGATGCAAAGTAAATCCTCAGTCACTAGCAGCGAAAGCAAAGTGAAATGGATCTTTGCATCTTTCTTCTTCTTGATGGAGTTCCTTGATGCATCATCTTGAATCCACAATCACTTGCTTCCAAAGCAAAGTGAAAGGGATGACGGGGATGAAATAAAGTGAGAGAATCACATTACGTGATTCACCCAACCTTAATATCCATGTAATGTGATTTACTCAAACTCAGAAGTTGTTTGACCATTAAGACAAAGACCTTTGAGTCTAGGAATAGGAAGAAAGAGTGATGAAGTTAATCTCCACGGCAGAGCCATATTGTGAAGCAGAAAATTAATTAAAAGGATGGAAGGAAGCTATTTATAGGAGCAGTGGATGAAGTTACTAAGTTATTCTGATTTTCTTAAAAACTTATCTATAAACTTAATGCTCATTAAGAGGATTAGTACAAAGGTGAATGGGTAAGTAGCACAATAGTCAAGGGAATGAATGTTTTTGCAGAAACTAATAAACCTTTAACGTCTGTTGTGTAATACAACTGACGTAAGAAGTTGTGAGTGTTTTTAACGTTAGTTTCTTAATACAACTTACGTTAAATATATGACCTTTAACGTCAGTTATTACTAACAACTGACGTAATAAGTGTGAGAGTTTTTAACGTCCGTTTATTAAGACAACTGACGTTAAATATATGATCTTCAACATCAGGTTTTACCAAAAACTGACGTAAAATGTTGTTTTATTTTAATTATAACGTTTACCCCCGCGCGCCTTCTCCACTTCTCTGTACGTCTTTTCTCTTTTCATCACGCTCAACCCTCACTCTCGCTCTCACTCTGCCCTAATCGCGAGCTCATCTCCACCGCAACCACCGTCAGGGCTTCTTCGCCACCACCGTGAGGTACACTCTTAACCCCTAACTCTATCTTTCCCGCTCATTCTTTGCAATAACTTGACATCTCTCTTTCCCCTGGCCTTCCCGCGCACTAACTCTCCTTGTCCCTCTGCTCTCTCGTAACCACATCGAACGTTGGCCACCACTCGAGCTTCCCCCCACCACCACGCGAGCGCCTATTTCTCGGTGAGTCTTTAATTAGGGCACATTTTTTTATTCACGGTTTTGAGTGCATGCATGTTGCTCTGCTGGTTTGAAACTCGTAGTCTCAGTAGTTGAAACTTGAAACCGTGAGTTTGAGTTGTTTGGAATGTCTCTATTTTTGGTTTTGAGTGTATGTTGAAACCGTAGTCTCGTGAGTTGTAACTTTAAACCGTGAGTTTGAGTTGTTTGGAATGTCTCTATTTTTGGTTTTAAGTGCATGTTGCTCTCATTGGTTGATCTGTCATCACGGCCGTGATGCTCATCACGGCCAGGCCGTGATCGGCCCGCCTATGAGGGTCTGGGTTCGAGTTGGCACGTTACGGACGTGATGGACATCACGGCCAGGCCGTGACCATGCTTGGCAATCTTCAAAAACTATAGTTTTCAATCTCCGTATTGTCCTTATATTGGATATATAGATGTTTTGTATATCTACAGGACCTATCTAGTTATTTTTATTTATACTTCTGTATTTATTTTGAGTTATAACCTATGTTAATACATATATATTGTTTCTGAACAGGCATACATATGGATCAGTCGGATAGCCCACATGCACGGGAGGACACTGTGGGGGTTTCGCAGGACCCGATCACGCCTACGCCTGATTCTAGTGTAAGTTTACATGTTATATACTATCTTTAGTCCTTCTTGTTAATGTAAGTTTATAATGTTAAAACCCTCTATTTTATCATTTTTTTTGTCCATACAGACATCACAGGCTCATAGGAAACGGGGTAGAGGAGCCACCTCGTTGAAGAAACTAGAGAAGGACAGGCAGAGCGGACAGAAGCTTGAGGTGTCCTTCGATGCTAATCTAAATGCCCAGGGACCCCATGCTAAAGAATTTAATAAGGGTGTTTCTACAAGCGAAGCAGCACGCAAGCATCAACTACAACCACTGGAATGACGTTCCACAGAACGTTAAGGATCAGATTTGGGAGGCTATCACGGTATTTTACCTTTACATTCGTTTGATTTACATTATTAGATAATTATCCGAGTTATAATTCATCCAGTTGTTATATATGTATCTAATGTGTAGGTAGCTTGGACTGTGCCAAATGACGAGGATCATCATTATAAATGTATGAAAATGGCATCAAAGCGTTGGAATGGGTTCAAGCATGATCTTACCAGGTACTATGTATCTGGGAAGAAGCGGCTTGATAAAATGTTCTCGGATTATCCCTGGATTGAACATGATACTTGGGATATGTTTGCCAGGAGTCGACAGGATGGAGAATTTCAGGTTGGTTGATTAAGTTAATTTTGTATGCTTATTATAGATCATTTAACTGTATTTAATTATGTGTTTTTGTTTGAATAGGCTAAGGCAAATAAGGGTCGGCAGAATCAGGCGAAGAACGTCCACCGCCACACCATATCTCAGGGTGGGTACCATACTCGGATCCAGCAGATGATGGCGGATAGGCTGAGGGCGAAGCAGGAAGAGCACTCTGCTAGGATTGAAAGAGGAGAGGTGTCTGAGGGCACACCATTAAGTCCTCCATCGGACATCGACCGCGAGGATGTCTGGTTAGCCGGCCGCATGACAAAGGCGGGATCTTTTAAAGTTGATGCCACTCGCGAAGTGGCAGATAAGATTGCAAGTAAATAATTAACTTGATTTCAATTGATATTTGTATAGATATTTGCAACACTTTTCACTTGCACGCTTTTTCATTTTTTTTCATGATAGATGGATCTTAAAGCAAAATCCTCCCAGGGCGCATTCGTCGCTTCGACGGGCGGGACGTCTTGATGATCGCTCTAGGCAAGAAAGACCATCCTGGTCGGGTTCGGTGTTCCGGGAACGTGACCATCAAACAATATTATGGCAAGTCTGCTTCATGAAAGCGGGTGGTCAATGAAGCATCAATTTTGGCTGACATTACTCAGCACCTCATTTCCAACCCAGATATTACAAAACATCAGATGCAAGGCTTAATAGACAACCCAGAATTCAAGCAGGCGCTTGCCAGAGAGCTTTCCTCCGTCGGTACATCCCAGGACACCGCAAGGCTTGCCAACGCTTCACATGTGAGCACAAAAGAGAGTTTTAGTATGGCACATGTGGAGGACGATGGGTTGGCAGCTAAGGAGCGGGAGTTGGAAGTCCAGCGCCATGAGCATGAGTTGGAAATGAAAAGGCGTGAGCTTGAGTTGGACTCCAAACGACGTGAGCTCGAAATATTAGCAAAGGTATTTATTCATTATTAATGTACAAATTAGTCAAATAATTACTTGTGTTTTTTTTAATTATCAAAAACTTATATATTTTATTTTTCCTAAACTGAAGGCCAAGTCGACGTCGGTGTCGCTGTCACCTATCACTCGTTTGTTCTCACTTGGTGAGGATTATGCGTTTGATATTTGTGAATGTCCATTGGATCACGATGGATGGGTGGCACCTCCAGATCAACAGAGGATATTTTCCTTCGTTGGTGACGATCTCGGGAACGCCTGCAGAAATAACGTCTGGATGAACAGCAATGTCATCAGTCTCTGGTGCACGTAAGTTAATTTTAATTTTATAACTTATTTATTTTTGGTATTTTTCCATTTAATAATTTATTTTAATTTCAATATATATATTATGTAATTAACATCCACGCATTTTCATATCTTAGGTATCTCCATCGTCTTCAGCTTGATAAGGGCGTTGCATCAGTTTACGGTTTCTTAGATCTGTCAATCCTTCTGCTCGAGTTCTTTGCTGGCGATGCATTGAGTAAATACTTAGGGAACTTGTTGGGAGACAATCCGAAAGAATTATATCTGGCTCCCTACTGTATGGATCGCCATTGGCAGTTGTTCGTACTTCACCCGTCTAGGCATACTGTCATATTCTTCTGCTCTCTCCACCATGATCCGCCACCGAAGGTGGTGGAAGCTGTAAATATGTAAGTAACTAATCTTTAATTTAATTTAAGTTTTAATATCAGTTGTTTTTAGTTTATTACACACATGATATATGAGTTTGTTAATTGATCGACATGATTATTTGTTTATGATAGCTACCAAGGCGAGTAGCATAAGTTGCGCCAACGGGAGAAGTAGGACTTCTAAGGCTAAAGCAAATCCTGTATGGAACATCCTCAAGGTTTGGTAGTTTATTTATCAAATAATTAATATTATAATTACTAATTTATGTGTATATTCAACTGACGTTGAGATTAATTTTGTTGGTAGTCTCGATTTCAAACCGGTTGCTTGGTCGTGCGGCTATTATGTGATGCTTCATATGCTGAACATAGTCTCCGCATCTATTACGGATGGATGGAAGAAGGTAATATTTAAACAACTTGTTAAATTATATATTATAGTTTTGAAGATGACTTGTATTGATGTTATTGTTATTATTTGAACGTGTCTAGGCATTTATCGACCAATCGCCTATTGAAGAAGATGAGTTAAGAGACTTGAGGATGCGCTTCGCTGAATTATTCTTCAAGTATGCGGCTGAAAAAGGAATTGACAACATACCTCCGCACTACTTAGATAAATAGTTTTTTTGTTAGACTTTAGAAACTAATTAATAACATGTATATATATATATCCTTAGATAGTTATGTTTTTTAGACATTGGAACTAAAATTTATTTATATATATACATGGGTTTTGGTTTTAAGTCCCCCCATTGTTCAATTTTCCTTTGCAATTCTGTAATGTGTGTGATATTGTGTATTCTTGGGACCGAATGCGGGGATAGCTGAGGGGAGTGATATTTTAAAACTGAATTAAAAAAAAAAAAACCTATTAACGTCCGTTGTATCAAATAATCGCGTTAATAGTATTTTATAAAATATACAGTACACTATTAACGTCAGTTGTTTATTACAACTGACGTTAAAATTAAACCTTTAACGTCAGTTCTTTATAACAACTGAGGTTAGTTTTAACAAAATCAACGTCCGTTGTATTAAAGAACTGACGTTAATAGTTTTAGTTTAACGTCAGTTGTTTAACGTCCGTTTTGTTAAGGAACTGACGTTAATAGTGTTATATTTAACGTTAGTTCTCAAATGACGTTAAAATATTAACTATTAACGTTAGCTGTATTTACGTCAGTCAGTATTCTGACGTAAAAAATCAATTTTAACTGACGTAAAAAGCACTTATTGCACTAGTGAATATCAAATTAGAATGTGGATACAATTGTCCTGAAATAGTTTTCGGCCATGCTGAAAATCAACTAGCTTTGCACAAGACTTTTTTTAAGAAACTTAAAAAATTGATTTAATAAAATTATAAGCTAAAAATAGCTTTTTTTTTTAACTAAAAAACATATTCATTCATTCAAATTCAAATTGGTAAAATACATCGAAAACAACACAAATTCAACATCACTAAAAATCGAAAAGGATGAATCTGCGAATAAACTCACAACACCCCAGGTTAATAGCATAACACAGCAAAATGCCTATAAATGTGACAAAATCAAAGTGACCGGAATACCCATGCCTCCGGATTTATAATGTTGACGCCCAAGTCTTGATTCAATTTATAATGGATCGAAGCTTATCTGTGAATCTGAACCAAACGAACACCGCAACAAGATGAGAAACCAAACGCCGCCGCAACAAGACGACGAACAAAACACCGTCGCACGCAGACAACGAAAACACGGAAAAACACTAAAGAAAAAACCAGAACTATGTGGAAAAACCACTTATTTAGATAAAAGGAGAGAAAAAACGGTGTAGAGGGGTGATTCCAGACCAAAAAAGACCAAAAACCACTCCCTTTCGGTGGATGAAGAAGAAGGAAAAGAGGAGTAGAGAAGAGGTTGAGAGAGAGCTCTTAGAATTTAATAAGTTGCTTATTTATGCTATTCCAAACTATTTATTTTCACATAAAAGCACTCTTATATTAATAAAATGTTACCAAAAAACTGTTATATATAAGCTGTAATTAAGCTATGATATTCAAGCGGGACCGAAGACTCTGACTCCTCATTAAATGACTTCATGAAAATAAGCCTTTAATCTTCAAATGGAGGACAATAACTAAAGACTTTTGGTGATTTGAGTAGGGAAACAACCCAACTCTTGTATGTTTGGTGCAGTGAATATAATTTAATGGTAGTCAAAATAAATAAGTTTAGTGTTAAAGTCCACCTCGGTGTATATGATTACATGACCAATTGTAATAACTAGGATAATCCCCTTATGAACTAGCTAGCTAACCTTTGAATTAGAGTAAGGTCTAGTTATTCTAATAGAATAGTGGTTAAAAACGGGGAATTTCATGAGTAAAACTCTCTGCTGCTGTCTTACTTTAACTTAAATCCATTCACAGTGGACGAGTTCTGGAATGTCAAGTTTCTAGAAATGCAAATCTACGATGAATCAATTCGATTAAGCTAGCCATAAAAGAACACTCTAGAGGCTGGAATGGACATATGCTATCTGTCTACAAATAATCCTGGTGGGAAGCAAGAAATTAAAAAGGGAACCAAAAAAAGAAGATAAAGCTAGAAAGGTAGCTTGCTTGAATATTGATGAAGAAGGTTTACGTCTATCACAGCATCTTTGCGCGCATATTCTACACTCACGGGGGGAATAATTAAGGTGTAATTAAATACCGTAGTTAATGCATGGAATCAACAAGCACCAGTAACAAAATCTAAAACAGGATTTGTAGGGCATATTTTTATCATGCTTTATTCATATTTTTTATTAACCAACTATAATTTTACAGAAAATTTGGAACATCAATAGCATTATCCTTAAAATGATATCGTCACTTATGTCTGTGTGTATATATTATTGCTACATGCAATTTTTTTTTGTTTCTCCAGGGTATCCTTCTGACGCTACTGCGGAGACTAATCTTTAGAGCCGAGTAGGACCACAAGGACGGCAAAGCTCCCCCTCAAGAGTTTTAACGCTGCTGCATATTCTCAGAGCCAGGATTCGAACTCAAGACCCCTGGTTAAGTTGGAAGAGACCCATGTCATTTCATCCATGTTATTCTGTAATGCAAATGTAGATGTAGAATTGTAATGCAAATGCAAATATAGATAGCAATGAGTTAGTTAGCAGTTGGAAAACTAGTTGTTAGTCTGTTATGAAGTTAGTTACTGATGTGAGCAGTATGGGACTTAAACAACTAGTGCATATAGCTAATGTGTAATGTGTATAATAGTGCAATGATCAATAAAGATTTTCTATTCAGTGATTTCCTTTCTCTCTAAGTTCCATGCTCAAGTGTATATGCGAGTTCCTTTTATTGTGTGAGTTCCTTTTCTCCCCAACAAATTTGGTATCTAGAGCTTAAGGCCAGGGACCTGTGAAGGAGGAAAAAGGTGATCATGGCTTCATCGAATGGAGGAAATGGAAGTTTTCTTTCCAGTTTGCCTATTCTGGATGGCAAAAATTATGACCATTGGGTTGTAAGGATGGAAGCCATTCTTGGCTTCCAAGAAATCCTGGAGATCGTGAAAGAAGGTGTTTCAGAAAGGGATGATGCAGCTGCCAAGAAGAAAGACTACAAGGCTAAGTGCTTTCTTCATCAATGTGTTGATCTTGTCAACTTTGAAAAGATCTCCAAAGCCAAAACAGCTAAGGAGGCCTGGGATATCTTGCAGAAGGCTTATGGAGGTGCTGAGAAGACCAAGAAAGTAAGATTGCAGTCTCTCAGAAGACAATACGAGTTGTTGTCTATGTTTGAACAAGAATCAGTAGCTTAGTATTTCAATAGGCTACAACTGCTTGTGAACTCGATGAAAACATGTGGAGATACAATTTCAGATCAGCAAATGGTTGAAAAGATTCCGAGAACTCTTACCACTAAGTTTGATC
The DNA here is from genome assembly GCA_030762895.1 of Sophora flavescens. NCBI lineage: Eukaryota > Viridiplantae > Streptophyta > Magnoliopsida > Fabales > Fabaceae > Sophora > Sophora flavescens. Next base: position 55,656,536 of record CM061068.1, on the reverse strand, counting down.
ATATAGTGGTTGCAATAGAAGAGTCTAAGGACTTGGAGAATATGAAGGTAGAGGAGCTGCTGAACTCATTAGAGGCACATGAGCAGAGATTGAATGAAAGATCTAGAGTGAAAGAACCAGATCATGCTCTACAGGTCCAGATGTCCAAGAAAGGGAATGCTGATTACAGAAAAGGCAAGAAAGGAAAAGGAGGTAAGGTGAAGTCTAATAGAGATGGAGGCTTTGGTTCTGGCAACAACTCTTACAGCCAGGATCAAACTTCATCTGCTGAGCAAGGAGAGCAGTACAGCAAAAGAAGGGGAGGAAGCTCAAGCAGAGGCAGAGGTGGAAAGAGGAAATTTGATAGAAAAAAGGTTCAGTGCTTCAACTGTAACAAATGGGGGCATTTTGCAAAAGAATGCAGAAACAACAAGGTAGAGAGGTCAAGATCAGATGATGATGGGGCTTATGTTGCTCAAGATGATGGCTCGGATTCTGACCAAGTGTTGTTGATGGTGACAACCAACACAGAAGGAGAGAGCAATGCATCTTGGTATCTTGACACAGGGTGCTCTAACCACATGACAGGTCAGAAAGATTGGCTGATTGGTCTTGATTGTAGTGTCAAGAATAAAGTTAGATTTGCAGATAATAGTACTGTAGTAGCCGAGGGAATAGGCAAAATCTTGATTAAAAGAAGAGATGGCAGACCTGCATATGTAACTGATGTACTGTATGTTCCCTCAATGAAAAGTAACCTGTTGAGCCTTGGACAATTGCTAGAAAAAGCTTCACAATGAAAATGATGCAGAAGCTCATTGAAGTCTTTGATGCAAAAGGAAGATTAGTGATTAGAGCCCCACTGTCAAAGAACAGAACATTCAAGATTGATCTGAATGCTTCGGCAATCCAATGCCTCTCAACCACTATAATTGGAGATGAAAACTGGTTATGGCACTACAGGTTTGGACATCTCAACTTCAAAAGTCTAAACCAGTTGGGAAGCAAGCATATGGTGCAAGGAATTCCTCTAATCAAACAGCCAGAAAAGGTGTGTGAAGGATGCCTGATGAGCAAACATCCAAGAACTTCATTCAAGAAGTTTGCACCAGCAAGAGCCACTGATGCCTTGGGAGTTGTCCACTCAGATGTCTGTGACCCTATTGATACACCAACTCTTGGTGGAAACAGGTACTTTGTAACCTTTGCAGATGAGTTCACTAGAAAACTATGGTTGTACTTGATTAAGGAAAAGCATGAAGTTTTTTATGTGTTTAAGAAGTTTACTGCCTTAGTTGAAAGACAGTGGAAAAGCTATCAAAATTCTTAGAACCGATGGTGGAGGAGAATACAATTCTAAGGATTTTGAGCATTTCTGTGAAAAACAAGGCATTGTGCATGAGGTAACTGCCCCTTATACACCTCAACACAATGGCCTTGTTGAAAGGAGAAATAGAACTCTGATGAATATGGCAAGGTGCATGCTGAAAGGAAAGGAGATGCCACAGTGTTATTGGGGTGAAGCCGTGTCTACTGCAGCTTATATCCTTAATAGATGCCCCACTAAAAGAATGGAGAATGTGACTCCAGAGGAAGCTTGGACAGGAAGCAAGCCTAGAGTTGATCATCTGAGGATCTTTGGATCCTTATGCTTTAGACATGTTCCTGACCAAAGGAGGAGAAAACTAGATGATAAAAGTGAAGCCATGGTTCTAGTAGGATACCATCCCACAGGTGCCTACAAATTGTACAATCCTTGCTCGAAAAAGGTTGTAATCAGCAGAGATGTGGTTATTGATGAGAAGGCAACCTGGAATTGGAAGGAACACAATACTGGGATGAAAGTCAGTATCCTACACTCACTTGATTCAGATAATCACATATCTGAGTTAAGTGAAGATAGTGCAGTAAATGACCAGCTCCAGAACAGCAGGCCACAAAGGAATAGAGCACCACCAGTGAGACTGCAGATTATGAGGTGTTCAGTGATCAGGAAATCACAGCAAAAGGTGAATTAGTTCACCTTGATTTGTTTGCAGACACAGAACCACTGAACTGGGAACAAGCAATCAATGAAGAGGTATGGCATAATGCAATGAAGGAAGAGATAAATGCAATAGAGAGGAACCATACATGGGAGCTTACTGAACTTCCACCTGACAAAAGGCCAATTGCTGTCAAGTGGATTTTCAAGGTGAAACTGAAGCCAGATGGTTCAATAGCCAAGCACAAGGCTAGATTAGTAGCAAAAGGATTCCTGCAGAAAGCTGGAGTGGATTATACAGAAGTGTTTGCACCAGTGGCAAGGGTTGAGACAATAAGGCTTGTCATTGCCATTGCAAGCTCAAAAGAGTGACCATTGTTCCAAATGGATGTAAAATCTGCATTCCTCAATGGTCCACTAGAAGAGGAAGTCTATGTACTACAACCACCTGGTTTTGAGGTAAGAGGGAAGGAAAGTAAGGTGTATAAGCTCCACAAGGCCTTATATGGCTTGAAACAAGCCCCTCGGGCTTGGAACAAAAGAATTGATGCATTTCTGTTGAAGCAAGGATTCTCAAAGTATTTTGTGGAGTTTGGTGTATATGTGAAAAACAGAGATGGTGCTGGCCTGATCCTATGTAGATGATCTACTTGTAACATGAAGTGATGCAACTGAAATTAACAAGTTCAAAAGGAGTATGCACTTGGAGTTTGAAATGACAAACCTAGGAATCCTCACTTATTTCCTAGGAATGGAGATAGAATACACAAGCAGTGGCATCATTCTACATTAGAGAAAGTACTCTCAAGAGATACTTAATAGGTTTCAGATGGACTCCTGTAATGAGGCAGTGACTCCAGTGGAAACAAATGTAAAGCTGCACAAGGGCGAAGCTGAGAAATGTGTTGACAGCACCCTCTACAAGCAGATTGTAGGTTCCCTCAGGTTCTTATGCAACAACAGGCCAGATATCTGTTATGGTGTTGGCTTGATCAGTAGATTTATGAGTGATCCTAGAGCTTCACATATGGCTGCTGCTAAAAGACTATTGAGATATGTGAAAGGGACTATCAACTTTGGAGTTCTATTTCCTAAAGGAGCAGGGCAGATTGATGAAGGACTTGAAGCTTGGTCAGATTCAGATTGGTGTGGTGATAAGGTTGAAAGGAAAAGCACCTCAGGGTATCTGTTTAAATTCCAGAATAGTCCAATTTCATGGAGCTCTCGAAAACAGAATGTGGTGGCCCTCTCTTCTTGTGAAGCGGAATACATAGCTGCTTCTAATGTAGCTTGTCAGGCTCTTTGACTGGAATCCTTGCTGGAGGAAATGCAGATCAGTTACAGGAAACCAGTTCAACTCTTTGTTGACAACAAATCTTCCATAAGTCTAGCCAAAAATCCAGTAGCACACGGTAGAAGCAAGCACATTGAAACAAGGTTCCATTTCCTGAGGGACCAGGTGAACAAGGAAAGGATCAAACTGGTTTATTGCTGCACAAAACTCCAAGTTGCTGATGTTCTAACAAAGTCAATAAAGACTGATCGCTTTATAAAGCTAAGGGAAATGCTAGGTGTTGTTTCCTTAGATAATTTGCATTAAGGGGAAGTGTTAGTCTGTAATGCAAATGTAGATGTAGAATTGTAATGCAAATGCAAATGTAAATATAGATAGCAATGAGTTAGTTAGCAGTTGGAAAACTAGTTGTTAGTCTGTTATGAAGTTAGTTACTGATGTGACCAGTGTGGGACTTAAACAACTAGTACATATAGCTAATGTGTAATGTGTATAATAGTGCAGTGATCAATAAAGATTTTCTATTCAGTGATTTCCTTTCTCTCTAAGTTCCATGCTCAAGTGTATATGCAAGTTCCTTTCATTGTGTGAGTTCCTTTTCTCCCCAACAATCCAAACGCTCTTGGGTAGACATACCGATGATTAAATCAATACCAAAAATAAAGATAATAATTACTTAAAAGAGGAGAAGGAGAGATAAAAAGGAAATTGAATATAACTTTATTACAAGTTTACAACTCTATTGTATAATTAAAGTTTAATTAGGTGATATTCATATTTATATTTTTATTTGGTAAATCTATTTTTTATGCATAATAGATGTATCAAAAAAATTTGCTGATAAAATATTTTGGTACATTCTGCATAACAAATATCAGAAATATCAATACATACTCACACTCATCAATTTAAAGTATCTTTAATCTCAAATTTCAGGTGTAAAAACAAAAAAGTTTTTTCTTTGTAACGAGAAAGAATGTGATACTTGTAATCTCTACAGTGGTGTGACTCGCTTTAGCGGTAATAATGTAATATTGAGCTTTTGGGCCTCAAGCGCCTCTAATGGATGTTGTCAACCTGTATACATACTACAACAATATAGTTATGGCTTGGGCTAAGGTGTCCGATCCATATTTTGTCATATGGGTTTGGTCAAAATTTCAAACTTTCTAGTTGTATTTCTATTGTAGTCAAATATATGAATACAATATATTGTAGTATAGTATATGTACTCTTTATATTCGCAAATTTAACCCATATTAAAATAATGTTTTTTATTAAAAAAACTGATTATATTACAAAATAATATTTTAATATGAATTAAAATAATGTTTGTTGTCAATAACATTTTGTAATATAACCAGTTTTTTTTAATCAAAAAATATTATTTTAATGAGTTAAATTTGCAAATATAAAAAGCACATATATTATACTACAATATACTGTATTTATATAGTTTGACTGTAGTATAATACAACTAGAAAGTTTGAAATTTTGACCAACCTATGTGGTAATTTGATTTGCTCAAAATTTAGCACATAAGTGGTGTAGTGGGTGGTGTAAAATGTGATGATGCATGATAACCCAACGCTATACTTATAATAGCGTTGTCTTTTCATGGCATCAGGTACTTTATGCTTTCACTAGAAAATGAATGGATCCAAACGAAGAGGGAGTGCATCTTTTTTATGAAGACGGGAAAAAGTTGTTCATCTTTTTGTTAGCTTAGACTCAAAATTATAGGGGCACTGTAGGCTGAGATGGGGCATGGAGGGTATATGAGAGAAAAGCCATGCTGTCAAAGTGCACACAATTAAGCTAGCGAAGGCATGTTCACTGGCAATGGGCCACCATGCATCATGCCAAATGAAATGTCAAAGGACGTCGGGCCATCCATTTTCAATTTCTCAATGAAGGTCTGCTCCTAACAAATCTCCCAAAATCCTGTCCCTGTAATCATTTGATTTTATTTAAAACTTGATTGATAGTTTTTAACTAGTTTGCAAAAAGTTAATGTGAATAAAGTGCTTCCTTTTTATGTAGTAGCACAGTGTTTTCTACGATTCATGTCCCTTTCCTTTTAAAAAACAGATTCAAAAAAATTTGAAAGCCATAGATATCTCCCTCTCATCATTCGATCTTAATTTGAACCCGATGGTGAAAGGAAAAAGATCATGATCATCTATCAATCAATGAAATCAAAAAGATTTTTCACTTTTCGAGTGGGTTATATACCCGGGCATTTCATGCAAGCCATTTCACCAACCACAAATGTTTGAAACAGATGCCCATTCCTTTCCTTTTATTTTTTTTACAAAAGATAAATTATACTCAACCCAATTACAACAAGAGACCAACATGACAAGCCAATGTAAACAAACCCACATAACCCCACCTCTACAGGCAGGGTCTGAAGTTGTTTATATAGATCAATGCTACTTGTTTGAGAGTTAGTTGTGTATGGATCAAATGAGAAAAAAAAGTTCACTTTTTATATAATCATATTGCTAATAATATGTGATTCTGGTCCCTATAGTTTTATTTAAGGACATTTGATTCCTATTTCTGAATATTGCAGATTCGTTCCTTCCGTTCAGTATCAGTCTATTTTTTCAAGGATCAATAGAGAGCAAGTGCTGCTTTAAGCAAACAGAACCTCTAGTTGATCTTATGTGGTAAAGGATCCTAAGGTGGAAAAAAAAAGGATTTCAGAAAGGAGGGACGAAACTGATAAATGGCATAGAGGAATAATTCAATCACGTTGAAAACAGAGAAATAGAGGAGGAAGAAACTTAACCTATGCACTTAGAGCAATGATACCTCTTTAAAATTGATCATTGAAAAAATTGACGGATATTGGACAAGATGACCAAATTTGCAACATAGAAAAAATAGGGAATCAAATGTCCTAAAAAAATCATAAACCAATTAATCAAAATCGCACATAGTCAATAATAGGGGGATCAAAACTATAATTGTAAATTCTAGAGTTTCACGGTGATATACTATTAGTGTAAATTTTCTACATCATTAATCAATCACAATCGTCTTTTATGTAACATTTATGGTAGTTATAATAAGAGTTAAATATTTTTAATTATATAATAATTTATGATTAATTGACAATGTAAAAAATCTTTGAAAAAACTCAATTTAAAGTGAACTAGAGTATAAAGTTTGCAATGATGTATCTATCATTGTCCCTTGATTACTTATAATGTATTGAGATCGAGATCTCAATCTACATTAGCTAATCAACGATGGATACAGGTTACTTGCTTTAGAAGAGTCTTATCTAAAATATTTATACTAACTATGCATGCATACTAATTAAAACCTAATTTCTAACCATTTATCATTTAATTTTCAAGATAGAAATTATTTGATAAATGATTATTAAATAGTTATAATTTTTTTTAAAAAAAATAATGTGAAAATATATTGTTAATTTCTTTTTGGTGCTCATTGTTAATTTAAATATGTACCTATACAATTGACTCAACCGGTCGCTCCAAAGCCTTTATGTTACACGTAACCGCTATAAATTCGCCGATATAAATAATGTGAACTTATTTTGGAGTGATTATGAATGCATATGGGAAAGAAATCCGTTGTCCCCATTTACCGTCTTAAATCATGTCTCATCCGATTAAAATGTGACAAGTAGACTTTTTTTTTTTAAAAAAAAGAAACAATTGCATCATAAACCTTTACTCATGGGATAGGAATTGAGACATGAATCCATGACGAATGATTTCTGTCCATGCAAAATGCCTTAGATATGACTCTATTAATCCTCAAATTGGAAAAAGAAATCATCGACAAAAAATTAAGAATGTGTGTGTTTTGTATTGGGTGCACAAGCGTGTAGGGATAACAATGATAGGGTTTGGGTATGGTACAATCGTTTTTAATACCCGTATTTTAAGCAAGATAAGCACCCGTCCTCATACCCGAGTGAGTAGCAAATTTAATGTCCATCTTCGTACCATCTGAGCACCTATTTATCCAAACGTGGACTCATATATTGCTCACGTTTTAATTAAATATAATATGTTTTTCCTTCTATGTTTTAGTAAAACAATAATCCTACTTTAATATTAAACTATGAAAAAGAGTAATCTAACTCATAAGACTAATTAATTAAAAGTTAAGTTACATTCCCACTTGCTGATGCGAATCAAAGATGGCTGCGACTGAGTCTCTCGCTTCTGAGACTCTCTTGAAGGAGGAACGTAACTTGCTTGAACGTACCACCCAGAAGGTTAAGGTAGGGGAGGAAGAGAGCACTGAAGGGAAAGGTGACACGGTGATGACTAATGTTGTAGATGAGGGGGCTGGCCAAGGATCAATCCCTTCTCAAGTTAAAGCTTCTTATAAGGAGAAGGTGTTGTCTCTGGTAGGAGGGACACAATGAGAGGAATTTCTAAAGCCAGATGAAATAATGTTGTATGTTATGGAGGAAGCCTCCTCGGAACTGAAAACTGATGAGAAGGAAGAACCAAGTACTTGGGAATTTAACCCCAAGCCTCATGTTCTAGTCTCGGTAGAGGAATATGAACAATGGTGCCGCCCTTGGAAAAATACCCTGATTGTTAGGCTTCTGGGGAAGAGGACAACACTGAGATTTATGTCCAATAAACTTCAATAGATGTGGACTAAGCAGGGAACAATTCAGGTGCTGGATATGAATAATGATTTCTTTATGGTCAGGTTTTCAGATGAAGGGGATTATAAGCATGCCTTGCATGAGGGACCGTGGAGTATGTTCGATCATTATTTGTTGGTGCAGAGATGGCATCCCTTGTTTGACAGAATCACCATTGGTTTTACAGAAAAAGTTTCCAATGCGATTTTGGTCTTGTCGATTACTCGACTACTAGTAAGGTTTAGGTCGCCCTACATAATTATTATATAATATACTACTTATCGATTTCGATGACAGAATGATCCTTTCCCCCACCTGAGTTATATATCACCGGAATCCCGAATCCGACGTTCCTCGTTATCACACCACAGTTTAATTGTTTATCTTTCAACCAAACAACATAACTATAATTAATCACACTAATCCACTTTGACACATTAATGCTAGGTTTCGGCCATCATTTTCTCATTCTAATCCTTTGGATAATAATTACTTGGATCTTAGCTAGTTAGGATAAATTGCTAATCTCATTTTAATTAAGTTTCGGCCTTATATAGTAAAATAGGCTAGGAAATTCTTTTTGATTCAAGCTTTTGGATTTAACTTACTAAGACATTAGAGAGCATTAATCAAGTGTTAGATTTCACAAATTGAAACAAAACATTTTAACCCCTTTACTCTAGGGTTTCGGCCCAAATTAAAAAGCTAAGTTAGGGATTTTTGTTGAGCTTAAGCTCTTGGGTTTAGATCATAGAAGTATTAGAGAACTTGAATCAAGTACTAGATTTCAAAAATGAAACAAAAGCATCAAACATACTTTCTAACTCAGTTTTGGCCAACAATAGATAATAGGGAAGGAAAATGTTTTTGATTACATGCTCTTGGATAATGAAAGTAGAGATCATAACTAGATCATAGAAATTGGTTTCACATTAAAATGATTTTTCTACAATTTTCTAGAAATATTTAAAGTTCTAGATCTAAGAATGAAAAAGACTTGAAATAGGAAGAACAAGATCATAAGATGAGATGATCATAGATGATCAAAGTACCTTGTAACATCCCTGACTGCTTTATGGATTGACGACTGTCCCCATAAGCCAACACGGGTCTTTTCAGCGTGCTTTGTCCTCACTCACACACTTCCTGGGAAAACTTCCCAAGAGGTCACCCATCCCAGAATTGCTCCAAGTCAAACACGCTTAACTGTGGAGTTCTTAAGTGATGGGCTACTGAAAAGAAGATGCATCTTGTTAGTATAGGTAGTACCAATCAATTCATATAAGCCTTCCTCAACTATATAGTCCCATACCTACACAGTCTCAGGATCCCTCTCATTCGGGTGTGTAATCGATTCATTCATGTGTTCAACTGCCTAGAAGCCTGCCAGGAGCTGCTCCTTGTCCGTGCCTTCTTGCACCGGCGACCACTCCCCGCCCTCGTCGGCACCCGGGTGTTACATACCTCAAGTGTGTGGAAGAGATGAAGAAAAGGTGATGATCTTGGCAAGTTTCCCCTAAGGCATGAACTTGAGCTCTTAGAGAGAAAATGGAGTTTCGTGTGCTTTTGTGAAAAAATGAAAGTGATGAAGAGAGAAAGGGGGAGGGGGCTGTGATTTGGGGTAGTTATATAGGCTAGATTTTAGACCTTGTTTGGTTCATTAGAATTAGATTAATAGATTTTATGATTATTAAACAATATAATAGTTAACTATAGTTAATTGATAACTTAACTAGGGTTGGTTTGGTAACCATGATCAAAATCATGTGGCTCACATTTTAGGAAGGGTGTGGCTGCTCCTTGTCCACACAAATTAACCGTGGTTCCTTAACCATGGTTAAAATTTAACTCAACGTTGGTTAGGTTAAGCTTAGGGATATTTTGGTCAATTCACTTGAAAATTCCCTATTACTAAAATTTAAGGCCGGACTCCACGTCCTCTCTGCTACATTAATCTCCCCTAATACCTCAGCTCAATAATCGACTCCTTCGTTTACCCAACTTATCCCCCGACTTAGGTTTTACGCGTTTTCTTAACTATTACGCTCGAATAAAATAATATTAATTTCATTCCTAACGATTTTTTTGAAACTGGGAAAATTATCCGAGACAAAATATAAAACCTAATGGTTTCATTCATGAGTAAAAATTAGGGTTTCTGCTCAGTAAAATCTTACTGTTAGTGAAAGCGCAGACCGGGTTCCGTATGAATTTTCAACCTGAATTTTCACCGTAACCTTATACCATAAGAGAGACTATGAATTTGATTTTATTTTATTCAAAATAACTTTCTAACTCAGATTAAAAATATAAATAATTATATTTTTACCCGGTTAAACAGAGTAATTAAAATCAGGCTGTTACATTATTACCCCTCTTAAAAAAAAATTTGTCCTCAGAATTTCTTGACTCAAAACTGGGTAGAATCTTGCAATCGTATCTTAATCTAAAGACCCTACATGATATTTCTCATTGCTGTCTTCCCCCTACGTGACAGCGGTAACTTCATAACAAGATTCATCATCCTTATATCATTCTATTTATCCTCGAACTTACCCATCGCTACATTCTGTTCAGTTTCCTTAACTTTTCAACTTAACCCATCATCCTTAAAGGACATAATTAAAACTTAATGCTTTCCTCTTCTTAATACTGCTCCACTAACCTCTATCTCCCACAATTAATATCACAATCATTACTACCTTAGCTCCCTACTTAATGTATCCAATCATAATCTTAGATCCTTGAAGCGTATTTCACTATTACTTATTATATCAATATTAATCATACCTTCTATGAGATCTGCAGGGTGTGAAGATTCAATTTGTAACACCCGGGTACCATCCAGGGCGGGGAGTGGTCACCGGTGCAAGAAGGCACGGGGAAGGAGCGGCTCTTGGCAGGCTTCTAGGCGGAGGGACACATGAATGAACCGATTACACACCCGAATGAGAGGGATCCTGAGAATGTATAGGTATGGGACTATACAGTTGATGAATGCTTATATGAATTGATTGGTACTACATATACTAACAAGATGCATCTTCTTTTAGGGAGTCCATCACTTAAGAACTCCATAGTTAAGCGTGCTTGACTTGGAGCAATTCTGGGATGGGTGACCTCCTGGGAAGTTTTCCCAGGAAGCGTGTGAGTGAGGACAAAGCACGCTGAAAAGACTCATGTTGGTCTGTGGGGACAGTCGTCAATCCATAGAGCAGCCAGAGATGTTACACAATTCCCCTCATGGTAAATACTCTCCCATTGGTTGGAGGTCTAGCCATCTACTGACCTGTTCCTGGATCACTTCTCCCAGCTTCACTTTCATAACTTTCAGCTCCTCTACCAACAACTATTGGTTGTTGCATGCCTTTTCTGTCTACAATCACGAGCAAAATGTCCCGGTTTACCACAATGGAAACAACCAGGCCTTTCCGTGCAATCCCTAATATGATGCAATCCTCTGCATCTGAAGCAAACATAGCCTTGTGGTTGCTACCCTAATCTAGCCACTCTTGCGGATGCAGGTGTCTGTGCTGGTCTAGCACATGGTTCTCGTCTCTACTGAGGACCACTATCTACTCTCCTCTGAACATCTGATCGAATAGGACCTCCAATCCTTTGTTGCTTCTGTTCAGATGCCATCCTCAGATCTATACTTTCAATAGCGCTACATCTCTCAACCAGTTCCGGAAAATATTGGATGTCGAGAGACACTACAGCCCTTTGCAGTTCGTTTGAGTCCTTCCTCAAACCTTCTACATTGTCAGTCTTCATTTGGAAACCTCTGATAATAGTTTGAAAACTTAATCAAAGCCTCAAAACGTGATGCATAATCACCTATGGACATGTTGCCTTGTTTGAGGTTTGTGAATTCCGTTTCCTTCTCTCGTCGAACTAGACGCGAAAAATATTTTTCGAAGAAGCAGTCAGTGAATAACTGTCAGTTAATGTTTCTGTTCTCAGCTTCCAATAGTCTTTTCTTTCCTTTCCGCCAGAACTCTGCTCCTTCAATTAGCATGAAGGCAGCATAAGTCACTTTCCTATCATCGCTGCAGCTCACAGTTTCAAATATCTTCTTTATTTCTTGCACCCACCATTCAACCTTCTCTGGGTCATACTCTCCTCGGAATTGAGGTGGCTTCCCTTTCAGAAAAGTAGCCAATCCGGTATCTTCAGCTGCTGCAGTCCTTCTCTGATTCTTGAGTTCCAGTTGCTCTCTGTTCATCTGCAGCATCTCAGCATTCTACTGAGTTTGTAATAGCATAGCAGCAGCTATCGTTTCCATGGTATTCGGAGTCGTACATGACTCTCCTCCATTGATTTCATTGTTGATAGCTCCTATAATTCTTTCCGGAGTTCTGTTGCCACTGTTGGTTGGACGTCCTCTTCCTCGAGCCATGATTATGGAACAGAAGTCATCCACTTTAATCACACTACTAGAAAACTTGCATTTTCGGACGGAATTTTCGGACGGATTTCACACAGATTGTGTTATTTATTATATTTTCCTTGATCCGTCTGAAATCCGTCCGAAATTTCGGACCGATTTCACACGGATTGTGTTGTTTTTTATATTTTCCTTGATCCGTCTGAAATCCGTCCGAAAATTTCGGACGGATTTCGCACGGATTGTGTTATTTTTTATATTTTCCTTGATTTATCTTAAATCCGTCTGAAATCCTTCCGAAAATTTCGGACGGATTTCACACGGATTGTGTTATTTTTTTATATTTGTTACATCCGTCTGAAATCCGTCCGAAAATTTCGGACGGATTTCACACGGAATTTGTTATTTTTTATATTTTCCTTGATTTATCTTACATCCGTCTGAAATCCGTCCGAAAATTTCGGACGGATTTCACACGGATTGTGTTATTTTTTTATATTTCTTACATCCGTCTGAAATCCGTCCGAAAATTTCGGACGGATTTCGCACGAAATTTGTTATTTTTTATATTTTCCTTGATTTATCTTACATCCGTCTGAAGTCCATCCGAAAATTTAGGACGGATTTCACACGGATTGTGTTATTTTTTTATATTTCTTACATCCATCTGAAATCCGTCCGAAAATTTCGGACGGATTCTCGTAATTTGTTATTTTTTATATTTTCCTTGAAAAAAGATTAAATAATTTATCTTATAAATATGATTAAAATATTTGATCTTAATAAATTTAAAAGTAAACAAGATTTATGAAAAAAATTAAAAAACATATTTAGACTAATAAAATGAAATCAATCCCTATTAAAGCAATCCGTAGCGGTTTAGTTTGTGTAATTAAATTACTCTCTTCAAATTATTTTATTGGGTGCGTTAGCACTTATTTCAGTGAATGCACGCTTACTAGACAATAATTTACGTTATTATCACTATTATTACCAGTACAGAAAAATGTTTTAAATAATATGATTAAGAAAGAAGCATTTTCATATTTTCATTCTGTTTAATTCCAGAGTTGAAAATAAACTGGTTTGACATTTATCGGAGATTAAATTTTGGACCGAGTATTTTCTTAGTTGATCAATCCAACTATCAGTCTCTACTTTATTTCAAATTTTGAAACTATATATTTATCACCCTTTATTTGTAGATTCAAAAACTAAAAACATGTATATTTTTAGACTCAATATTTTATCACTTAGTTTTTTTTACTTATCCACTAAACAAAGGATAATAAAACCTTCCCTTCCTCTATTTTTTTCGGTCAATCACGATACCCCCCTCTCACATTCTTTTCTTTCATTTTGCTGCTACCTTCTTCCTCTCAAACTTCATCTTTCTCCTTCCTCTCTCAAATCCGGCGCAGACCCTGTACCATCCACCGGATCCGCACACAGCCACCAGCCCAGCTTTGGCCGCCGCTCGTTCGCTCGTCGCCACTACTGGAGCCGCTCAACCGCGCCTGGTGAGAAAGGTAAGATGACGCGACTGCGTATGTCTTGGTTGATCTCTGTTGCTAGACGCCGATTCGCCGCCACGGGACTTCATGTCCGACCACCACATGTAGGAGAAGACGAAACTGAGTTCCGATCTAGTGAGCTCCTTATTCTGGGTTATCATTTCCGTCGCAAATGGAGCTCCACCGCCACCCTCCGCCACTGGTAAGGGTGGTTTCCACCTTCTTCAATCTCTATTCCTTCTTCCTTGATCTTACTCTATCTCTCTTGTTGGAACAGAACCACCACGAACCGCCACTGGCCGCCACGTCGCTGCCGTCCGCCGCCAAGCCGGAGGTCTCAACAGCCACCACAACTTCTTCTTCCTTGGGTGAGTCAAAACCCTCTCTTGTGTCTCATATTAAAAACCCCCAAATTGATTTTGAAACCCTAACCCTTTGATTTCAGATTTTAATCTTGAAATTTAACTTTGTTTTATGAAATTGGGACAGTGAATTAGTGTTTCCCTAAACCAATTTCACTATTCTTTAGTTAAAATGAGTTTTTCCCCAAATTGTATTTAGGAGCCCTAAACCCCAATTTGATTTTATTTGAAGTTGGTTATGTTTTTGTGAAATTAATTATGATTTAGTGAAATTAGGACTCTTAATTGATGATTCCCAAGTTCTCTTTCATGATCTTTTAATCAAAACAAAGTTTCCTCAAAGGGTATTGTGAAGCGTAAGCTCCAAACAGGATTTTCTTTGAAAATAACCTTGTTTGGTAATAAGATTAAGTGTTTAGATCAAATTAGAATGTGTGTTTGGTCATGTGTAATTGATTTCTTGATTTCTGGTTGTTGCGCGTTGTTGGATTCCCTCTCTGAGACGTTTGACACAGCTATGCTTGCTTGATGGAGTAGATAATTACACTCTTGGAGCTAACGTGAGCAATAAGACGAGGATCCTTTACTTGTCTTCAAAGGTAAGGGGAGCTTACCTGAGGGATTTTCTCAATAGCTATTCGCTTTTAGTGTGGTTTATATGATTTATATGTGGTTGTGGGTATTTGTTTATGTTGTTTACGTTGTGTTGTTTATCTATGTATCGATGATTGATCTGTGTATCGTCGCGTCCCTGCTGTGTTTGATCGAGCTCCGTCGTGCGGGAAACGTGCTCCACCGCGGTATTTCCCTAAACCAATTTTGTCATTCTTTAGTTATATTGAGTTTTCCCCAAATTGATTTGTGAACCCTAAACCCCAATTTGATTTTAATTGAATTTGGTTCTGTTTTTGTGAAATTAATTATGATTTAGTGCAATTAGGATTCTTAATTGATGATTCCTAAGTTCATTTTCATGATCCTTTAATCAAAACAAAGTTTCCTCAAAGGGTATTGTGAAGCTTAAGCTCCAAACATGATTTTCTTTGAAAATGACGTTGTTTGGTAATAAGATTAAGTGTTTAGATCAAATTAGAATGTGTGTTTGGTCATGCGTAATTGATTTACGATTGTTGCGCATTGTTTGATTCCCTCTCTGAGACATTTGACACGGCTATGCTTGCTTGATGGTGTAGATAATTACACTCTTGGAGCTAACGTGAGCATTAAGACGAGGATCCTTTACTTGTCTTCAAAGGTAAGAGGAGCTTGCCTATGGATATTCAATAACTATATGCATGTGTGTATGTGTGTAATTGAGTGTTGTGAATATTATTGTGATATTGAGCCAATACTTGAATAAAAATCCTAATTCTTCTTTGTTTATTTTCAATTGCATGTAATGAGTGTTGCAATAATTCATGGCTGATGCAAGATCAAGGAAAACATATGTCTGTTTGATGGGTGGAAGGGTGGAGTTTCCAAGTTTCTTCTTTCATTTTGTTTGCTAATTGCTATTCTATGCAGATAGAGAAAGTGAGAATGAGTTAGAGAGAGAGATAGGAATAAGAAAAACAAAGGAGGGTTATTGAAGTTTGAAGATAGGTGCTGCAAAAAATTAAAATAAAACAAAAGGAAAGGTATATAAATGAAATGAAAATGGGATGATGTTTCTCTGCTAATGCTGTACATGTAGCAGTTTTTGGCTGGTTGCAACCTCCTTATTTTTAGGCTTTGCTGTTTCACTTTATTTTGCTTTTAGTCTTTGGCATCTAGCTTTTAGTTCTTTATTTTGCTTTTAGCTTTTAATTCTTGATATCTGATTTTTGTTGAATGTTCATTTGCACAGATTGAAAAGCCCTTGCAAAGACATGGAGGCAGGCTTGAGCACAATGAGACTTATTGTGGTTCCTGTTTGGACCTGAAAAGTTAAAGGACCATATAGATGTTTAAATACAGTTTTTGAGATTTCATCCTTCTTTGATCAATTGTGTTTCTAAACCCCAATTTTTGACTTCCATTAAGTGTTTAAATACAGTTTTTGAGATGTTGTTCCTCATCCTCTTTTATATATAGGTCTGCATTGGGCAATACTTAAATGGGATTTATATACTATTGTTTGTACTTGTTAGCCGTCCGTTGTCTGTAGCTTGTTCTAAGGCTAAGTTGATGTTTGATGCTAAAGCATAATAGTAGTATGTTTTTCAAAAATGTTTGATGTTTGATGATTCTTATCCCCTTTGGACATAGGGCTTTTAAAAAATCATCCATAGAATGCGCGTCACGGCCGTGACAACTTCTGCCTTGAACGTTGCTTCACTAAATGGTTTGTCACGGCCGTGATAGATTCTTCCTAGAAGGGGTCTGACTCAGTTGACATGTCACGGACGTGATGGGCATCACGGCCTGGCCGTGACAGATTCTGACTTTTCATTATTCCGTGGGAAATCCGTCCCAAATCCGTTGGAAAACAAAAATAAATCTGTCCGAAATCCGTCCGAACACTAACCAACAAAATCACAACATCCGTCCCAAATCCGTTGGAAAACAAAAATAAATCTGTCCGAAATCCGTCCGAACAATAACCAAAATCCGGATTTCCACGTTGTCCATATTCCGTCCGCAATCAAATCGTAAATATTTTTTGGACGAGAATTTGGGACAGATTTTATAATTTCCAACGAGGCTTTTTCAGACGGGTGTCATTCCGTCCGAAATGAATTATCCGTCCGGAATTTGTCCGATTTTCGTCCGAAATCCGTCTGAAAATCTGTCCGAAAAAGATGGATTTCTAGTAGTGTCAGTATGACATATAATATCACATAATCAAGTATATAAATATTATATGCCATACCACCAAACGAGAAACATTCTTATAGAATTAAGTTGAAGTCCTAAGAATTACATGGAGGTTTAGTATCCATTAGAGATGATTAAAACAACTAAAAGTTGAATTTTGAAGCAATATAATTGATTATGTCATGGTCATAATCGATTATTGGGTTTTTGTAACAGCAAAATGATAATCAGACAGCAAATAATCGATTATCTCATCAGGATAATCGATTATTGAGACATTATAATCGATTATTGCATGGTAATAATCGATTATTGGGCTTCTGAAACAGCAAACTGAGAAAACAGAAAGTAGATAATCGATTATGTGATTCCTATAATCGATTATCACTGCTCATTTTTTTTATAAATACCTTGTTTTCAACCAAAAGACAAGAAAGAATGGTTCTAAGGTTCAAAACTTTCGTTTATACCATACTAATATTAGTTATCGCATCAAGTTTGAATATACTACCCAACTTCTAAGCATAGTCAATATCCAATGTGGATTCAACTAGACACAACCAGTAACAACAACCTAGACCTCACAGTCCGATTAGAATCAAACTGCGCTATGATACCAAAATGAGACACCTCGTTGTGCCTCGGTGTTTTATTAGATTAAAGTCTTCTTAATTAATTCCTTAATCACACGCTTAATGTGAAAAGACGTAAAAATTAAAAACTTAAGTTAATGAGCATATAAACTTCAATTACTTAAAACTTCATACCATAATTATATTGCGAATACAGTCATATGTCTTGTACATATTACAAAACAATGTTGAGGGTATCCTCTTAGTAGGATCCGTCACAAGCATACACTTAAACATAAGTTCTACTAGAGGAAAACATAAAATGTCTCACAAGACGCACTGGCCATAACTCACTAGACCCTAATCTCCATGTATCATAGATCGTCATCCGGCCTCCGGTTCGTAAGGAGTTTCGTCTAACTCCTCCTCATTCAGCTTAGTCACGGGGTCTTCTCGTACGATCCCATAAAGATAAATAACAGCACACAAAGATATAGGGGATAAGAAACATTTATATCATCATAAAAGCATAAATGAGCCATAGTATATAACATAATAAAAGTTGCAAACAATCATCACTCCAACTCCACCTAAATCATCAATTAACAATATCATTCTCTACCCTCAACTCATACAATCTAGACCTTTATAATGACTTGGCCACTAATTCTCCATATCCATTAGGGATGTTAGTCCGTCGTCCAAGTGACGCGTCCCCAAAACCGGTGCACACCCTTATTTATGGTGAGAATTCTCATGCAAAGCAATGACACTATAGCTGCGTGGCACAGTCGGTGCACACCCTGGATCAAGGGCGCCCATGCATAGGAATGACACTATAGCTGCACGATACAGTCGATGCACAACCTCATCCATTGTAAGAATACTCATGTAATACAATGTCACTATAGCTGCACGGTACAGTCGGTGCACACCCTGGTTCTCTCCCTCGAGAGTGCTCAAGCAAAGCATTGACACTATAGCTGCACAAATTAAATCTAATATTGGACGGTCCCGCAAGGACTTCGGACCTCGTATGTGTCAAACATACGGTTATAAATACAATACAACTTATGAACTTCACAGAATTACATTTATAACAACCTAGTGTCTCAAGCTTCCATCCTAGCCTTGACTTACATTCTGTGACACATTTCATCTTTAAAATAATCAATTTAAGCTAGGCAATTCTAAATTCACCGATACTTTCTCACCCAAACCAAATCTCCCGAACAAGATATATCCTCGCTTAAAATCAACTAAGCATAGTACTAAAAACCAGGCAGATCATACATAACACAATATCAGGAAATATTCAAACACTAAAAATAATATGCCACATGCAATGGAATACCTTAACTAGCGTATCACAATAAATTCAATAACATAAAGTCAGACATCATCAAATACTTAAAATCAACATAGTGTCGATAAACCTACAATCCCCGAATCACCATTGGTTTTACAGAAAAAGTTTCCAATGCAATTTTGATCTTGTCGATTACTCGATTACTAGTAGGGTTTGGGTCACCCTACACAATTATTATTATATAATATACTACTTATCGATTGCGACGATAGAATGATCATTTCCCCCACCTGAGTTATCACCGGAATCCCGAATCTAACATTCCTCGTTATCACACCACAGTTTAACAGTTTCTCTTTCAACCAAACAACATAACTATAATTAATCTCACTAATCCACTTTGACATATTAATGCTAGGTTTCGGCCATCGATTCAAAACTAGGCTAGGGTCATTTTCTCATTCCAATCCTTTGGATAATAATTACTTAGATCTTAGTTACTTAGGATAAATTACTATCCTTTGGAAATATCAACAAAATTATTTAATCTCATTTTAATTAAGTTTTGGCCTTACATAGTAAAATAGGTGTTAGATTTCACAAATTGAAACAAAACGTTTTAACCCCTTTACTCTAGGGTTTCGAACCAAACTAAAAAGCTAAGTTTTGGATTTTTTTTGAGCTTAAGCTATTGGGTTTAAATCATAGAAGTATTAGAGAACCTAAATCAAGTACTAGATTTCAAAAATGAAACAAAAACATCAAACATACTTTCTAACTCAGTTTCGACCAACAATAGATAATAGGGAAGGAAAATGTTTTTGATTACATGCTCTTGGATTATGAAAGTAGAGATCATAACTAGATCATAGAAATTGGTTTCACATTAAAATGATTTTTCTACAATTTTCTAGAAATATTTAAAGTTCTAGATCTAAGAATGAAAAAGACTTGAAATAGGAACAACGAGATCATAAGATAAGATGAGATGATCATGGATGATCAAAGTACCTCAAGTGTATGGAAGAAATAAAGAAAAGATGATGATCTTGGCAAGTTTCCCTTAAGGCATGAACTTGAGCTCTTGGAGAGAAAGTGTTGTTTTGTGTGCTTTTGTGAAAAAATGAAAGTGATGGGGGGGGGGGGGGGGGGGGGGCCCAGCGGTTTGGGGTAGTTATATAGGCTAGATTTTAGGCCTTGTTTGGTTCATTAGAATTAGATTAATAGGTTTTATGATTATTAAATAATATAATAGTTAACTATAGTTAATTATTAACTTAACTAGGGTTGGTTTGGTAACCATGATCAAAATCATGTGGCTCACATTTTAGGAAGGGTTGGCTGCTCCTTGTCCACACAAATTAACCATGGTTCCTTAACCATGGTTAAAATTTAACTCAACGTCGATTAGGTTAAGCTTAAAGGTATTTTGGCCATTTCACTTGAAAATTCCCGATTACTAAAATTTAAGGCCGGACTCCATGTCCTCTCTGCTACATTAATCTCCCCTAATACCTCAGCTCAATAATCGACTCCTTCGTTTACCTAACTTATCCCCCGACTTAGGTTTTACGCGTTTTCTTAACGATTACTCCCGAATAAAATAATATTAATTTCATTCCTAACGAATTTTTTTGAAACCTGGATAATTTTATAGGAGAAAATATAAAACCTAATGGTTTAATTCACGAGTCAAAATTAGGGTTTCTGCTCAGTAAAATCATACTGTCAGTGAAAACGCAGACCAGGTTCCGTCTGCATTTTCAACCCAAATTTTCACCATAACCTTCTACCATAAGAGAGACTATGAATATGATTTTATTTTATACAAAATCAATTTCTAACTCTCAGATTAAAAATATAAATAATTATATTTTTACCCGGTTAAACAGAGTAATTAAAATCGGTACATTCTGGAGGGACTGCACCTCATTTGCGTTAAGTATCACAAGTATTGCCAGCGAGCAAATAATTGTATGGAGATTTTGTCCCAGGATGGTGGCGTAGCGGCTAGAAAGGATGAAGTTAAAACTCAGCCGGAGGGGACATAAGCTCAGCCAGAGGGGACAGAGGCATCAGAAGCAGTATGGGAGAATCAGGGTTTCCAACAAAATCCCCCGCAAGATCAGCTGAATGGGGATTCAGTTTCCAAGATTAGTGGCGAAACAGGTGGCAGCGTGTTTGGCCCCTGGATGATCGCTAAGAAGCCAATAATGCATAGCAAACCAGGGGCGAGGAGTGCGGGATCCAATCCAAAAGCTAAGGATTTGGATTAGGAAAATTCTAATGAGCCGGGAGCAGTAGATGCGTCAGGATAAAGATTTGATATTCTTGAAAGAGAAGACCTGCAAGGCATGCAATCGCAGCGTGATGTACGTGAGGATGGGACCAAGAGTCAAAAAGATAGTGGACCGAAAAACACTAGCCCAACAGTTGTTAACAAAGGAACTAAGAGAGACCTGAGGCCGGCGGATAAGGGCCAACGGCGTGGGAAGCCCAATAATCAGAAGAACACCTCTCTCAAGCAAGATAAAAGTGAGCCCAACTCACTAGTGAAACCCGATAATGCCCCTAAATTAGAAGTCAGGTCCAAGAAAGGTAATACTAATACTGAGTCGGAGAGGGAGGTGTTACGGATCATGCAACATATCCAAAAAGATATGTATGATAGAGCTGCAGCAGGTGAGCACGTTGATATTCTTGCCATGTAAAAGCCACAGAGTATGTTGGCTTACTATGCAGAATCTAGTACGTCAGGTATGGAGTGTAACTTAGCAGAGCGGGCGAAGAAACCACCGGATCCGAGTGGAACCTCTCCTATGATGGAGGATGATCCTCAGTTCAAGCAAGTGTCTATTGTTGACACGGAGATGGCCATGGTGGAGGGAGCAATCCCTCATGTTTCCTCCCAAGTATTAATCCCAACTGGGATGATAGGTCAGGTATTTGGTTTTCTTATTCTCTTTTATATGTTATCCATGATGAGCTTCAAAGATATGTGTATTTTGTGCTGGAATGTGCGTGGTTTTACTAGCAGGAGAAGTAACCATCATATGAGGGAACTGATTAGAAGACACAAGCCCGAGATGATTTTTGTGTTTGAAACCCACACCGGTTTTTCTAGCTCGAAGAGATTCTGGGATAGGGAAGGCTATAACATGATTGTAGTGGAAGAAAGTCAAGGTCATTATGGTGGTATTTGGTCCATGGCTATACAAGATAGTAATGCCTCGTTTGGAGTGGTTGATAGCATGCACCAATGTATCACAGTTTCAGTATCTAAGGGCCACACTACTTGGGGCCTGTTCTGGTGTTTATGCAAGCCCGAATTACTCCCTCGGGTGCAATTTGTGGGAGTATCTAGGGAACTTAAAAAGCCAAGTCTCCATGCGATGGTCTATGATCGGGGATTTCAATGAGATCATCACTTCATCAGAGCAGAAGGGTGGTATTTTTTCTCACATGAGGGCTAATCGGTTTGCTCAAGCACTCAACAGTTGTGATATGTTAGACATGGATTTATTCGGCACTCAATTTACTTGGCAAGAGCATTGTAGAGGTAACAGAGTCATTGCTAAAAGATTGGATAGAGGTGTCTGTGATTGTAGCTGGAGGTTATTGTTTCTGGAAGCTACTGTGGAGCACTTGGTCAAGCGGCATTCTGACCATAATCCTTTGCTCATGAGGTGCAGTAATACTGGAACTTCTAGACAAGACCGACCCTTCATGTTCCAAGCTGCATGGTGCACTCACGATGACTATCACAAAGTTGTGAATGAGGCTTGGAAGAAAGATGCGAATGATTAGGTGAATTCTCTCTACAATGTCTCAACTGATTCCTTGGCCTTCAATAAAGAAGTCTTTGGAAATATATTTGAAAAGAAGAAGAAGCTGGAAACTAGATTGAGGGGAAATCAACGAGCCTTGGAGGACATTGATTCAGCTCGGTTAGCTTTACTCCAGAGAGAGAGAGTTGTTGAGAGAGTATGAGACTATTCTCTTACAAGAAGAAACATGTTGGTTCCAAAAATCGAAAGAAAAATGGATCAAGCTGGTTAGTCGAAATAACTCATTTTTTCACACTCAAACTGTTGTTTGTAGGAAGAGAAATAAGATCCATGGGATGCATTTGCCATCAGGGGATTGGTGCACAGATCCCAGCATCCTCAAATAAGAAGCAAAAATTTTCTTTAAACTACTCTTTTGCTCCGCCGAGAATATTAGTGGGGAAGATCATGGTGAAATCCGTTCTGTGCCAGATAAGGAAGGGAAGAGGAACCTCACTAAACCTGTAACTAAAGAAGAAGTTTATACAGCTTTGATGAGTATGAAGTCTTATAAAGCTCCAGGGCCTGATGGTTTTCAACCGATCTTCTTTAAAATGTTTTGGGAGGAAGTGGGTCATGATACTTGGCAATTTGTGAAGAACGAATTTGAGAAAGGCAGTTTCGATAGCCGTGCAGCTGAAACTCTTTTGGTCCTAATTTCGAAAGGAGGCCATCCTTCCTCCTTCAAAGATTTTAGGTCGATTACACTCTGTAATGCTATTTATAAGCTGATTTCCAAATTGCTTGTAAATAGACTGAGACCTTTTCTAGAGAATATTATGAGCCCTCTGCAAAGTAGTTTCATCCCAGGTCGTGGTACCAAGGATAATGCCATAGTCCTTCAGGAGATTATTCATCACTCGAGTAAAAAGAAAAGTACAAGGGGAGATATGGTTTTTAAGCTTGACTTGGAAAAAATGTATGACGGAGTTGATTAGAGATTTTTAAAGGACACATTGAGTATGTTTGTCTTTCCAAGGGTTATAATTTTGTTGATTATGCATGGCATTACTACATCCTCCATTTCACTTCTCTGGAATGGTAGTAGAATGGAAGCTTTTATGCCTAGAAGAGGCCTCCGACAAGGAGACCCCTTGTCCCCCTATCTGTTTGTCTTGTGTATTGAGAGATTAGGAGAAATAATCTCAAGGGAGGTGAGGGATAATAGATGGAAACCGATTCAAGTGTCCAAGAATGGGCCAAAGATTTCTCACTTGTTTTTCGCGGATGATGTTCTCCTTTTTGTCAAGGCAAAGATCTATCAAGCCAAGGTTATTAAGGAGGTGCTTGAATCCTTTTGCTCATGTTCTGGTTTGAAAGTGAGTGTGGGAAAGTCTAAGGTGTATGCTTCTGCCGGGGTCCCCCAAACTAAGAAAGATTAGGTTAGACAGATAACTTAGATCCCTTTTACCAACAATTTGGAGAAATATTTGGGTTTTAGAATTTATCAAGGCAGAATCAAGAAGGCGGACTTTGCGGATGTGTTGGATAGTGTGAACTCTAAACTCTCATCTTGGAAGGGCCAATTATTGAATAAACCTAGGAGGCTCACTCTTGCTAACACGGTTTTAACTTCAATCCCTTTGTATGGTATGCAAATTCAGTGGAATCCCAGTCTGTTTGTAACCACTTGGACAGAACAGTTCAGAATTTCCTGTGGAAAGGGCATGGTGATAGAGGCATGCATATGGTTAATTGGGAGACAGTCACAAAACCAAGGAGGTTGGGTGGCTTAGGTGTGCGGGTGGCTAGGAGACAAAACAATACTTTACTAGGCAAGTTGGTTTGGGACTTCTTCATTCACATGACAAGTTGTGGGTCTCGGTGCTTCTAGCTATCCAAGTACAACAGCGGTGGTAACTTATTTGGAGGATCAAGTCCTAGAGGGTCTAGTACCTGGAATTCCATTCAGAAGGTCTTGGAGGTTATCAAAGATGGCTTCTGCATGAAGATTGGGGAGGGAAATTCTCGGCTGTGGTATGATCCATGGGTCAACAAAGAGCCTCTTTGTAATCAATATGGGAGGTGAGACACCCTTAACCCGAGTATCACATCAACTACATTAATTAAAATTGATTAAACACTTTTAACGAGTTGTTGATTTTACTTTAGAAAAACTTAAGGTTTTTAATACTCTTTTCTAATACTAATGTTTACTTATTTAAACAATTTAATACATAACGTCTTATACAAAGTAATGACAGAAAATTCTGAAAACATAACAAGTTCATTAATACTTAAGCCTTTATATAGTCAGACTTCATGACAGAAATTTACAGAGTGATAGTTCATGAGATCCACTACATGATTACTAAGTTGAAGTTAAAGTTAAGGTTAAAGGTCACAACTAACCATCAGTTTCAAAATACCTGTTTCATATCAAACTACCCCAAAAGATAGACTTCCTAAGAGCTGGCCAAAACTAAAGATGCCCATTAGGGAGACTGTGATGGTCATCCCCACCCTCTGGTGGGACATCAGGTAAAGCCACCACTGCCTCATCTCCTCCAACTGAAGCATCGTCATTCTCGTCGCCTCTGAACGGATGATATTGGGGCTCATCTTCTACTGCCATCTCTTCATGCTCCTCTTCCATGAATTCCTCCGGATCTTCTTCGATCGGAGAAGCGGG
Organism: Sophora flavescens; assembly: GCA_030762895.1. Classification (NCBI taxonomy): domain Eukaryota; kingdom Viridiplantae; phylum Streptophyta; class Magnoliopsida; order Fabales; family Fabaceae; genus Sophora; species Sophora flavescens. The sequence continues at coordinate 55,631,232 of CM061068.1, read as the reverse complement.
GGTAGCCTCTAGCTGAGGTGGAACCCGGGGAGGGTCAAGAACTAGATGCCCCAAGCCCGCCAAGTGTTGTAGATAAATCTCCATAGGTGGCAACGTGACATGAATGGTCTCCACTGTGTGGGTACGCCTCTGAGCTCCTACTCCATCCACACCTTCTACTATACATATGGGACCAGTGTAGGCCGCGACGTGGATCATTTTATTGAAACCTTGTTAAAAATGGATCATTACTCATGATTTTTCTTAGTAAATATTTTTTTTAAAAGCTTTTGTCCTTATTATTATTTGAGCTCTAACCAATGGTTGGGCTTCCAAGCAACAATCACAAGACATATACAACAACTTCAAATATATATAAGCACATTCATATTGTGCATAATTTCATCAATACATAAACAACACTCTAAGCAACATTCATATACTTCAAAAATCACCAATACATAAACAACAACTTTAAGCAACATTCATATTTTTCATAATTCATCAACACATAATAAATTCAAAACAGCCACAATAATAACAACTTCAACCAATACATTAAAATAACATACATGTCATACAGTCATCACAAAATAATTATCCATCGGGCTTTCTCTCCTTACCTCGATCGGTCGAAAAGAGAAATCGTGGTTTTTTCGCTTTTAGTGAAAACGAACTCGCGTCGTTCTTATGCTTGAAAATCTAAATAAAATCAAGTGTAAAATATAAGTTAAAATTCACAAAAACATTTCACTCTCCCTCATGCATGCATTCTGCTATGACAAGATTTTTGGGGATGAAATTTTCAATTTTCACAAGCTTTTGGATCAATGATCCTCAAGTATCATAGAGAAAAAATTAAGTTCTAATACCTAAAAATAAAAAATTTATTCCATCTACTCCACAAGGAGTAGGTTTCAGCCTACACACTAAAATAGGCATAGGATTTTACTTTTAATCTTCTAGCGCTGTGCATGTAAACAAAATGATGTTTCCTCCAAAATGAAATCAAAATATTTTTAACTTTTATTCTCATGCATATTAAAATAATAACTCAAATAATTACCTTCTTAAACAAAATTAGAAGTAAGGCTTCCTCAACTCAATTTTTTTGAGTTTCGGGCTCCACACAAAAACAAAATTGTCAAGAAATTTGATTTTTCAACATTGTAAACACATGCATGTAACTAAAATGATGATTAAAGTACTTTCCTTTCAATAAAATTTAAACAAAGCCATTTTAAATAATTTTTGACCACGTGCATGTTTAAAAAAAATATGATCAAACAACACATTTTTCTTTAAAATAAAAATCAAGCTTCCTCAACCCTCATGAGTAGGGTTTCGGGCCTATTAAGTGAAATGGGAAGAAAATATCCTCTCTTTTTTATGTAACTCATAAGCTCAAAATACTTGTTTCTAGAGGTTTTAAATCGTGCATGTTGAAAATAAATTAAAAACATTAATTTCCTTTCCATGGGGGTTTTGGCCACCCCTCAAAAATTATTTTTGGAAAGCATTTTTGTTACATGAAATCACTAAAATGGATAGTAAATATGAGTATGAGATTATAAAAATTGGTTTCGCGTTTTTTAAAAATTGATATGAACATATTTTTCTTAAATTTTCTAGTTGAATCATGAACATGTAATATGAAATAACTACATGCATGTAAGTAAAAATTTTATTTTTGACAAGAAGAAGGGTAGAGTAAAGAGATTATACCCTTAGAATGATGAGGACGATGAGTTGAAGATGAAGAACCCGAACTTACTAGAGTGACAATGGAGGAAGAAATATGACAAAGTCGACGTGTGTATATGAACTTGTGGAGAGGAAGCGAAAATGAATAAGAGTGAGGAAGTAGGTATTTATAGATGAATATGGGGGGAGGGGGTGTTGCACTCAGCTGAGTAGGGAGTGGATTTTTCTATTTTTTTGGCAATTTAAAATTGGGTTTTGACTAAATTATGTTTTCTTGTGAATAAGGAAAAAAATTAATGGCATGTAAGACAATGGTGAGATTCCAATTGTCGTGTATCATCAAGACATCTCAAAATCCTTCCAAGTCTGCAGAATATCTTATTATAAATAATTTGGCTCGTTCCGGTGCCATTTGTTTCCCGACGGTGAAAACCGATCGTATTTTTTATTCGTAAAATTTCACCCAAAAATTTTATATTGAAAGAAAATTTGTAAAATCATAGAAATGATTATAATTGAGTTAGTAAAATAAAAATTTTATTTTACTGATCGAAATTTATTATCCGGGTCAGTACAGCTTAACTGACTGTGAAAACTCATACTGGGATCGTCTGAAATTTCTACAAGAAATTTAATGGTAGTTTTCTATTATAAAATAAATTATTAAAATAATTTAGATTTATTAAAATAATTTCTCAAACAATTTAAAATATTAAGCACTCATACGTACAGATAAACACATATTAATAGAAACAGGAAAAATCGGGGCGTTCCAAGAGGCGAGTGGCAGTTGCAAAGTCTCAATACTCCTCTCCCTGATGAGATTAAAGAGCGTATCCTTAGTTTGAAGCCGAGACTAGCCGAGGGAGTGCTAGATAGATGGGTTTGGGACCAGGACTCATCAGGATTGCATTCAACCAAGTCAGCTTACAGGTGGTTGTCACATGAGTATGGGCAAGACCAAGAGGGTGCTAGCTGGAAGTGGCTATGGAAGTTGAAGATACCGGCAAACATTCAGTTCTTCACTTGGCAAGTGTGTCACCTAGCTCTTCCTACTCGAGAGGTTCTTGCCAATAGAGGAGATCACGTGAACCCAACTTGTAAGTGGTGTAACGCCCATGCAGAGACAATTCACCACTATTTATTCAGTTGTGGCCACGCTAGAGAGGTTTGGAATAGCTGTTTCCAACACTATATTCAATTGCTGAATGAGGATGCCGATCCTTTGAATTGGTTCTATGGTGCAGTTTTGAAACACGATATTTTAATTGTGGTGATTGCTTGGAAGTTGTGGTGTGCTCGTAATAGACTAGTGTTTGAGAATTTGCATACTCCTAGCAAAGGCATCATGGCGGGAAGCTGGGCCCTTTATCAGTAGGTTCTGCAAGCCTTTGATCAAACTGGAGGTGATTCTCAATCTAGTAACGATGGCACCCTTGTCATGTGGAAGAAGCCGTAGCAAGATAGTGTTGCTCTCAATGTGGATGGGAGTGTAATCACAAATCCTGGATTGGCGGGGTTTGGTGGCTTGATAAGAAATCATATGGGTGAGTTTATGATGGGTTTTTTGGCTCAGTAGGACAGTCTGATATTTTGCATGCGGAGCTGATGGTCATGTTTCTTGGTATATCATTGTGTTGGGAGCAGGGATTCAGGAAGGTTGAGTGCTACAGGGACTCCCTTAATACCCTTCGTTTGATCCGTGAGGGTGACCAGGATTTCCACAAGTTTGGGAACGAAATTGCCATTATTAGAAGCTTGCTGTAGAGAAACTGGGAGATCATGTTGCACCATACCCTTAGAGATGGCAACCAGTGTGCCGATTTTCTTGCAAAGTTGGGATCCAGAAGCAACTCTAACTTGACTATTGTGGAGACAGCTCCATCAGGGATGGACTCTTTGGTTTTAGCCGATGTTGTTGGCATATCTTTCACGAGGCACTAGGCCTCTGTCTTTGTTTTCTTTTGTTTTTGTTGTTTCTCTTTTGTTACAAAAAAAAAAATACTATGAAAAATTAATAAACAAATAGCATTAATTTAAAATACAACATTTCTTTTCACTGAAATTTAAAATACAATATACAACTCAATTTAAAATAATATTCAAAGATCATTCAAATCCTTTTTTTTTTTTGTGGTTACATATATAAATCCTATTTATAAAATATATAAAAACAAAATAATAATAATTAGATATAGGTATAAGATCGATTAGCCTTTTTGCTTGTAATTACTCAGGTCTATCCTCGTTTAATGGATAAAAACTCTATAACCCATTATGAGAAATTTTACAAGTGCCACATTGAACTTGGGTGAAATCTTTGAGAGTTAGCTTTTGTCTTTCGTGGTTTTACAAACTAATCATGATTAAGGACAAAAATGCATGGACCCATGCATACCTGCCCATGTGTAATGTGTTATATACACCGATATATAAGTCAATGATACGGATTTCTAAATAGTGAACAATTTTTTAAGAAAAATATTAGGAAAACACTTTCTAACACATACTTTTCATCATACTCATTTTATTGGTTGAAAATCATGTGAGTCCTATAAAATTCAAGTGGGATCCACATCAATTCATGGGACCTACATAAATTTCAACAAATAGAAAGAAGTGTGTTAGAAAGTATGTGTTAAAAAGCGTGTTGCCAGCACTCTTATTTTTTATTAGATAATCAGATGAGTTTCTACAAAATCAATCATTAGATAGAAAATTCGTATCATATAAATTATAATTATATAAATATGTATAATTAAACATCAATATAAAATTGTTTACGATTTTCTAAAATTTAAGATAAATTGTAACCAATTTTTTTTTTAGAAGATAAATAATCTAAACACGTGAACAAATTTTTATTAGATAATTTTTTTACAAAATCAATTGTTAGATTGAAAATTATTTTCATTTAAATTATATACATATATATATAATTTAACATTAATTCAATTTTTTTTTATTTTCTAAAATTTAAGACAAATGATCTAAATAATAAATAATTATAATTCATCATTTGGATCGATAAAATTATTTTTTAGGAACCCACCCTAATTAGTCATTTGGGCTGAGTGGGTTAGCCAAAGTATCCGCATGGCTTAGGGCCTTCGGGGCCGATATGAGACTAATCTCTAGTGCGACTGATTGAGCATAATTTTATCCTTTAGTTCTCACCCTCTCAATGGGGTGACTCCACATGACTTGAATCCTTTAGTTCTCAGCCTCTCAATGGGGGGACTCCATAGGACTTGAACCCGGGTTCTCCAGATCTTCCTCCTTGTGGGGGCAAGTTGTTTCCACTCAACCAACTCCCCATTGGTTGGATCGATAAAATTATACTGTATACATAGCACCAAAAAAAAAATATTATACTGTATACATAATTATTAAATGGGATAAAAATATTAAGTTACGCCAATACAAGTATCATGTTTCCTAGAGATAGGGTTTTCGAAACCACGCTCCGTTTCTGAAAGAGGCTGCTTGCTCGGTCTCATTGATGTTCCTAAACCCTAATCTCTCACTGCCAAAAAAAAAAAGTATCATGTTTCCTCTTTTTTATGATTATAATTTTGAAATGCTCATGAAAACCCACGACGATATCTTTGATTTCGATCTTAAAAAAGATATGAGGCGGCTAAGAATTCCCCAATTCTCGCCACCAATTACTCATAAAACGTACAATTTTATAATCGGTGTTAAATTAAAGACTAAAAAATAAAATAAAAGTAGAGAGGAGAGGTAGGCAGTTATTAGATGCCAAATTGCCTATTGCCTAATCAAAATGGAAAGCGTATAAGGACATAAAAAAGAACTAAAAAAGAGAGGGAAACATACGGTTCGTTCACTATATGATATCCATACATGATATCCCAAAAATATATGCAATTATCATTTCTCTGGTACAAATTCTCTTTTAAACTCACACCGGTCAAAACCGAGATCAACATATAGTATAATAATATGAAACCAACTGATATAGCAGAGACGCACATTAAGTACTAAACAATGAAAGTTTTAAACCACCAGGATCCTCTGCATGCTCAATTTCCTATTAGACATTTTGTCCCCATCAGTATTATCTTGTTACATTAGTTAACATTTCATGTAATATTATTGATGGATATTGATGTATGAAGATGGAATTGGTGGGGGACATGATATATGATACATCAGAATGGGAGTGAATACACTATTAGAAATACAATACAAAAATTTGATGGAAAAAACTATACACATAATTTGAGGGGACCCAAAGGAAACTGAAAAGAAAAATTAAAAAACAGTGTTTAATTAATTTGATGGTCTTGGTTAAGATGAGGATACCAAGATTCTCCTCTCTTTAATTCCATGCATTGGAATTATACTCTACCTTATCAATCGCTTTAATTAATCTTCTTATTCGTTTCCTATATCATCGATCTTTCGGTGGAAGCACTTAATTAATCAGAAGAACAATTAATCCATGATTCTACCATACCTTGGCTTCTTGGAGCAGCTACAGTAGTACACTCTTCTGACCCCTTCTCTCCATGAAAATCAGACGAAGAAGCTGATGTGTAGTGTACTTTTCCATTTGTGATAGTGCCACTGAGAGTGAGAGGCCTAATAACTCCTACGTGATGATCACAATCATTATTGTTTGTGACGACGCTCGTTCTTTGGGCCCATTCCATTGAAGAAACATTAGCACTCAAGTTACTGTTCCCACTTGACACCATGTTCTGATGATGATGAAGAGTACTACTGACGTTGGTGTTGTTAACATGCGCATGTCTCAATCCTAGTTCCTCCAACACACCCATTTTGAGATGGGAATCAGTAGCACTTGGTGGCGGAATTTCCAAGGAAAGTTGTTGTTGTTGTGTTGTGGAGGCAAGAACAGAAGAAGAAGAAGAATTGGCAAGAGGGTAGTTTGGGGTTTGTTGGAGGATGTTTTGGAAGCTGAGAATTGGGTTATTGTGCATGCTATTGAAGTGGAGAGGAGAAGAAACATGGTAGTTGATGGAAGTTGAATTATTAGAGTTATTATTAGAAGCTAGTAAATTGTCCACCATTGAAGAGGAGGGTGGTGGAAAGGGATGAAGGTGATGTTGTTGTTGAAGTTTTTGTGCAAAAGGGCGAAGAAGATAAGGAGGGTCCAAAAGGGTAGAGGTAGAGGGTGTTGTAGCAGCATGAAGAGGAGGAGGAAAGAGATCGAACCTGGTTCTTGGGAAAGGAGAGGAAGTGAAGGGTGGTGCTGGGATACCAGTGAATTCCTGAACCATGGCTCGGAAATTGGTGGTGTCAGTAGTGAGCACAGTGGTAGGTGCACGCCTAGAAGCCCTGGAACGTTTCTTCGGGTTTCGAACCACGTTGTTGTTGCCTTGATCATCATTGTTTGTGGCGGCTGACACCGAAAGTAAACCTCGGGAACCACTTTCTGGAGGCAAGGTATATTGGTTTGTGTCAAGAAAAGCAGAACAAGTAGTACCACTACCTCTTGTTTCACCAGCTTGCAACTGATGAGTCGAGAGAAAAACCTGTTGGTTGTGTTGTGATGATGATGAACAAGGTAAAAACCGGGCGAGATGGGTGGGGTTTGGCTCGGATCTAACAGGTTTGGACCACATCATGTCAAGGTTTAGAAGTGATGGGTGGGATCTTTGTGTTGGATTTGGATCCAAGTAATTTGACAAAGGATCGATGATGTGAGTATGACTAGTACTTGTGTTGAAAGGAGCAACAACACCTACATGGGTTGGTGGTGGAGGGTTGTTGTTTAAGAAGGCAGAGAATGAAGATGAGTCTTCATCACCACCACCGCTAGAAGATTGCAAACTGCCACTACTGTTACCCGAATCCATGAGAGCAGAAAATGGAAAGACGTGAAGGAGACACTGATTCGAGAGATTTTGGTTACTTGCATACACATGACATACCCGTATTTAAGAGGATGGTACAGAATGAGGTATGGGAGAAAAAACAAAAGAGAAAGGTTTCTTTTTATTCTGCCTCTGGAATGAAAAGCTACCTTTTTTCTTCAGAAAGTGCAAACCACCACAACCACACGTCTTTAAGCCTCTGATCTGTAACCTGGCACAGTGTTTGCTTCCCTCACTTTTTCTTAATTTGTCTATGAGAGATGAGCAAAAAAGCATTACGTACGCAAGGGAATAAACACCCCACGGATGATCATCACGGATTTAATACTTGCACAGAGCTAGGTTGTGAAGATAATCTCTCTTACCTCTTTGATTTGTTCTGGTCTTGGGTTGGTTGAGATTGAGAGAAGAATCGTGTATTAGGGTTTCTGAAATGATATAGAGAAAGGGATGAGAGAGAAGAGGGAGGGAAAGAAAGTGATTGTTCTTTAGCCTTTTGCTTCTATAAAAATAAAAAGAAAGGTTGCTTCTGATGGATTGTTGGTTCACCCGGAAAATATCAGAGTGGGGTAGAGACTAGAGAGAAAGGGGTTTAGATATGGAAGTCAAAGTATGTGAGATTTGTGGTTTTGATTTGCCGTTTGAGATGAAGGAAAGATATAATGTTACTTAAGGGTGATGCTATATTAAGCAACTAATATTAGACTAATTTTTTTTAAAAGTTCAAATTTATTAAGAGTGCATTAATTTAATTCTATATACTCACAATCTATTTTTTTTTTTTTTAAGTGCTTTCTGGTTGGTGTTTTCAGGGTGCTCTTGGGTTTTGGGAAGATACAATACGGTTGTAATATGCTGCTGCTAGTAGTTTTTTGGTGTGTAATCTGGTTTCATTTTTAAGGTGCCTATTATTTGGGTGGTCTCCTCTCTGGTATTATTCTCCACCGCCTCCGTGCATCACTTTCAACACAATCGAATGGAAAATAATTAGCTAGAAAAAATATATTATATAAATAATTGGTAATATTTCATTTTTTTTAAAGATGGTAATATTTAAAATTAGTTATTGCTATAATCAATTTTATATTTAGATGTATTTTCTGATAATGAATTTTAAAATAATTTATTTTATTTAAATCGTATTAAAAATTACTTTTATGCAGTAAATTTCAAAAAATTAAGATATGAAATTATTTATTTAGATTAATGATATTTATTTGATAGTTAGTCTTATATAGGTTGAAGTGATCACAATGTAGTTAGTATCAAAGTACTCAAACAGACATTAATTTTAAATAGGTTTCAAATTTCTATCTTATATAAAAATTGTTTCCCCCTTTTAATAATTTAAGAATATGTCATAATAAATTTGAAACAATTGTTTTTGTTTTGAAAAATAACTGTTTTGTGAAAAACTGATTTTTCTAAAACCCACTCCAGATGGCTGAATAGCTTACAAAGATATATAAAATGAGCACACGAGACCAATCGATCAATGGTAAGAAAATTGAAAAAAAAAAACTTATTAACGGATAATTACTGAATCATAGGGATTTGGCATATCTGTATCATTAATATTGTAATTGATCTATTATCTGTAATTGCTCTCTATTTTAGTGATTAGGAAATATTATAGGCATGATATCAGCCTATATGTTTAATTAGGATCCTCAGCAACTTGTATTTAACTCACCTCTGTACCTCTATGTTAATATATGCAAAACATATTACAACCCATCTTTTTATGTATCACCGCACCAATCCTCGCTCTACATAGAACCAAACCACCTTCCCCAAACCACAAGAAAACAATGGCTGGAAACAGAGAAGATATGGATGAAAACCCACTCACGTTGCACAGCTCTGATAGCCCAAGCCTTATCTTGGTCTCCAAACTCCTTGAGCCACACAACTATGGACAGAGGAGTCACTAGTGCAATAAGTGCTTTTTACGTCAGTTAAAATTGATTTTTTACGTCGAATCTTCGACGCGTAAATACACGGTGGCGTTAAAAGTTAAACTTTTAACGTCGATTGAGAATCGACATTAAATATAATACTATTAACGTCGGTTCTTTAACACAATCGACGTTAATTTTGTCAAAATTAACGTCGATTCGTAAAAAACCGGCGTTAATTTTGTTAAAACTAACGTCAATTGTTATCAAGAACCGGCGTTAAATGTCTTAATGTTAACGTCGGTTGTAATAAACAAGCGGCGTTAATAGTATCTTGTATATTTTATAAAATACTATTAATGTCAATTGTATGATAAAGCGAGGTTAATAGTATTTTTTAAATTCAATTTTAAAATATCACTCCCCTCGACCATCCTCGCATTCGAGTAAATATCCCAATAACACAGAATATCACACACATTACAGAATTGCAAAGGAAAAATGGAACAATGATCCATATGTATTCAGAAACAATATATATTTATTAACATAGATTATAACTCAAAATAAATACATAAATAAAAATAAAAATAAAATGTATATTAAGTTTAAACTACCTATATCAATATCCCTTCGTGATGATCATCACGAGTGGCATGTACATCGTCCACCTGTGTCTCCTCGATTATAGTAGGCATGTTTGTTGAAAAAGAAGGAGTCTCAGGAATATCAAGATTTGAATCTTCATTTTCATCACTACCATTATACATGCTTTTTCCTTGGAGAACCACGGACAACCTTTTGTTAGAAGGATCAGTGATGTAGAACACTTGTTTTGCTTGGGAAGCCATTATGAAAGGCTCATTTATATGACCTAACTTGTTGAGGTCTACCAATGTGAACCCCAATTCGTCGATTTGTACACCACCGTTACTATCAACCCACTTACATTTAAATACCGGCACCGTAAGCTTAGTGTAATCGAGCACCCAAATATCTTCAATATATCCAAAGTAAGGTCTCGGTCTTTGTAACGGGTTTTGTGTCCTTTGCACTAGAGAAGTGCATTGCTTCGACCACGATCATAACCCCACTATTTTGCATGGTACTCTTGTTATCTTGTTCCTTTGTATAAAAGGAAAAGTTATTTATGTCGTATCCGCTCCAACATATGACGTTGAAGTTAGGCCCACGTGCTAGCCATTTTACGTCTCATCGAAGCAGTACTACCATCCTTAAGCATTTCTTCCTTGAACCATGGTAAGAAAGTCTTGTTATGCTTGTTCAACAACCACCTTTCGCTCATTCGAGGGTTTTCTTGATTGACCTTTCTTTTATGTTCAAATAAGAAAAGTTTGAACACATTCGATGTTGTTTAATACATACAAATGTGCTTGAAGCACTTCCTCCCGATCCTTCCTATTAATTCTTAAGCCATGTGTACCCTTACCTTGACATCGATCTCATCATGCCGAGGCTTAGGAACCCTATAGGATCCGTGTTATGAAGGTAGTCCGAACAAAACTCAATAGCTTCTTCTGCAACATACCTTTGAACAATAGATGCTTCCGGACGATGAGGATTCTTCACGTACCCTTTCAAGATCTTCATGTAGCGCTCAACTGGGTACATCCATCTTAGAAAAACCGGCCCACATAATCTAATCTCCCTCACCAAATGAACAATTAAGTGAACCATTATGTCGAAAAAGGAAGGAGGAAAATACATCTCCAATTGGCACAAGATTGTAGCAGCCTCAACTTCCAAGTCATCCAACATACGGGGGTCAACGACTTTGCTAAATATAGAATTGAAGAATGAGCACAATCGAGTAATGGCATGTCTCACATTTTTTGTAGCAATACCACGAATAGCAACGGGCAGAAGTTGTTGCATCAAGATGTGACAATCATGAGACTTCAAGCCAACCAATTTAAGATCACTAGAGACAAGCCTCTTCATATTTGAAGAGTAACCATGTGGAACTTTGATGCCTTGAAGACACCCGCAGAAACTTTGTCTCTCTTTTTTTGACAAAGTATGACATGCTGGCGGCAAATAAGTCCGCTTACCATCCTCAACAACTGGAGCTAACTGCTCTCGTATACCCATAGCAACGAGGTCGAGACGAGCATTCACACCATCCTTTGTCTTGCCCTGAATGTTGATAAGCGTCCCGATCACACCATCACACATTTTTCTCCACATGCATCACATCAATGCGATTAATCGACATCAAGCTTGCGCCCGATATGGAAGATCAAAGAATATCGACCTCTTCTTCCATATGTTTTTCTCGAAGCTTTACCTTTCTTTTTGGACTTGCCGAATATAACATCGAGCGTCCTTTACCCCTCGATAAACCTGCTCTCCAATTAAGGCCGTCTTACGCTTCTTACGTCTCTTGGCATCCATTAAAAGCTTTTTTCATCTTACGATATGGGTGATCACGTCTAAGAAATCTCCGATGCCCAAGGTAAACCGTCTTCTTTCCATGATGCAAGCCGAGTGTAGCATGTGCCTTCTTCACATATAGGGCATGCTTTATGCCCCTTGACACTGCATCCGGACAAGTTACCGTATCTTTGGAAAGTCGTTGATGGTGCAAAATAACATGGCACGAAGCTTGAAAGTCTCATGAGAATACCCATCAACTACATCAACACCTTCCACCCACAGCGTTTTCAAGTCTTCAATCAAGGGACCTAGATAAACATCTAAGTCATTTCCCGGTTGCTTTGGGCCCGAAATCATCATAGACAACATCATGTATTTGCGCTTCATGCACAACCAAGGGGGCATGTTGTAAATCACCAACAGAACAGGCCATGAACTATGAATACTACTCATGTTACCATAAGGATTCATTCCATCCGTAGCAAGTCCAAGCCTTAGGTTTCTTGGCTCATCGGCGAAATCCGAAAACATAGTATCGATATTCTTCTATTGAATAGAATCAGCAGGATGACGAACCTTTCCATCACGTTTCCTCTCATCATTATGCCATCTAAGATTCTTCGCATCTTTCACATTGGCAAACAATCGCTTGAACCTTGGAATTATTGGAAGATACCACAACACCTTCACAGGAGGACCCTTTTTTCTCACATCATCAAGATCATCATCATCATCACCACCCTTCACTTTGTATCGTGATAACCCATATTTGGGGCAATCGTGATTGTCTTCATGAACACCGGTGTACAATATGCAATCATTGGGGCATGCGTGTATCTTCTTATACTCCATACCCATAGGACACAATACCTTCTTGGCATCATAGTTACGGTCAGGCAATGTGTTGTCCTCCGGAAGCAAGTCTTTCAACACTTCAAGCAATTCCGTGAAGCTTTTATCGGTCCAACCATTTCTCGCCTTCACACAAACCAATTTTAGCACCGCCGACAACCGTGTATGAGTAGTACACCCTGGATATAAAGGCTTATCCGCATCACCGCACAACCTATCATACACATGAGCTCGATGAAAAGATTCTTGTCCAATATCACGGATCATGTCCTCTACTCGATCATCCTCCATATCTACGTCAACGTCCTCACTTTGGGAGACACTCGCCATATTACTACTCAACAACATATCACCATGCCATATCCATCTTGTATAACTCAAGCAAATCCCTTCACAAATCAAATGAGTACGTATATCCTTCACCGTACATTTCCTCGTATTCAAACACTTGACACAAGGACAACAGAACATTCCATTACTATTAGGAACATTCCTTTGAGCAAATTCTATAAATTCTCCCGCCCCCTTCAAATACTCAGCACTAGTACGCTTACAAACCATCCAACTACGATCCATAACTAGATAGGTCCTGTAGATATACAAAACATATATCCAATATAAGGACAATACGGGAGATTGAAAACTATAGTTTTTGAAGATTTCCAAGCACTGGTCACGGTCTTGGAGTGATGTCCATCACGGCCGTAACGTGCCAACTGAACCAGACCATGCCATCACAGGCAGAACTGATCACGGCCTAGCCGTGATGAGCATCACGGCCGTGACAGATCAACCAGCAGAGCAACAAGCACTCAAAACAAAAAATAGAGACGTACATTCCAAACAACTCAAACTCACGGTTTCAAGTTTCAACTACTGAGACTACAGTTTCAACATACACTCAAAACCAAAAATACAAAAATGTGCCCTAAATACTCACCAGAAATAGGTGCTCGCGTGGTGGTTGGGAGGAATCGCTCGAGTGGTGGCCAACGTTCGATGTGGTTACTGAGAGCAGAGGGACAAGGAGAGTTAGTGCGCGGGAAGGGGAAAGAGAGATGTCAAGTTATTGCAGAAGAAGCTATTGAGTTTTGTTCGGACTACCTTCATAACACGGATCCTATAGGGGTTCCTAAGCCTCGGCATGATGAGATCAGATGTCAAGGTAAGGGTACACATGGCTTAAGAATTAATAGGAAGGATCGGGAGGAAGTGCTTCAAGCACATTTGTATGTATTAAACAACATCGAATGTGTTCAGCCTTTCTTATTTGAACATAAAAGAAAGGTCAATCAAGAAAACCCTCGAATGAGCGAAAGGTGGTTGTTGAACAAGCATAACAAGACTTTCTTACCATGGTTCAAGGAAGAAATGCTTAAGGATGGTAGTACTGCTTCTGATGACGTAAAATGGCTAGCACGTGGGCCTAACTTCAACGTCATATGTTGGAGCGGATACGACATAAATAACTTTTCCTTTTATACAAAGGAACAAGATAACAAGAGTACCATGCAAAATAATGGGGTTATGATCGTGGCCGAAGCAATGCACTTCTCTAGTGCAAAGGACACAAAACCCGTTACAGCACCGAGACCTTACTTTGGATATATTGAAGATATTTGGGTGCTCGATTACACTAAGCTTACGGTCTTAGGTATTTAAATGTAAGTGGGTTGATAGTAACGGTGGTGTACAAACCGACGAATTGGGGTTCACATTGGTAGACCTCAACAAGTTAGGTCATATAAATGAGCCTTTCATAATGGCTTCCCAAGCAAAACAAGTGTTCTACATCACTGATCCTTCTAACAAAAGGTTGTCCGTGGTTCTCCAAGGAAAAATCATGTATAATGGTAGTGATGAAAATGAAGATTCAAATCTTGATATTCCTGAGACTCCTTCTTTTTCAACAAACATGCCTACTATAATCGAGGAGACACAGGTGGACGATGTACATGCCACTCGTGATGATCATCACGAAGGGATATTGATATAGGTAGTTTAAACTTAGTATACATTTATAATCTATGTTAATAAATATATATTGTTTTGAACAGGCATACATATGGATCATTGTTCCATTTTTCCTTTGCAATTCAGTAATGTGTGTGATATTACGTATTCTTGGGATATTTCTTGAATGCGAGGGATGGCTTAGGGTAGTGATATTTTAAAACTGAATTTAAAAAAAAAAAACTATTAACATCAGTTGTATCATACAACTGACGTTAAAAGTATTTTATAAAAATATACAGTACACTATTAACGTCGGTTGTTTATTACAACCGACGTTAAAATTAAGACCTTTAACGTCAGTTCTTTATAACAATTGACGTTAGTTTTAACAAAATTAACGTCGGTTATGTTAAAGAACTGACGTTAATTTTGACAAAAATAACGTCGATTGTGTTAAAGAACCGAGCGTTAATAGTGTTATATTTAACGTCAATTCTCAACTGAACTTTTAACGTCATTTGTATTTACGTCGATCGATTTCGACGTAAAAAATCAATTTTAACTGACGTAAAAAGCACTTATTGCACTAGTGATTGTGGGGTTAAAATTTTCCGTTCAGACAATGGAGCTGATATTCCTATCTATGAAATCATATTTCAATGATCATGGGATAACCTTTCATCATACTTGTCCTTACACTCCCCAACAAAACGGAGTTGTTGAAAGAAAACACCGTCATCTCTTAAATGTTGCACGAGCACTTCATTTCCAAGTAAACTTACCCTTAAAATATTGGGGAGAGAGCATACAAACAGCTTGCTATCTAATTAACCGAATACCAACACCATTGTTATCCCTCAAAACTCCTTATGAACTCCTCCATGGTGCACCACCCTCATATTCAAATATTCAAACTTTTGGTTGTCTATGTTATGGTACCAACCTCAATCCCAAACACAAATTTGATGCTCGAGCAAGACGGTGTATATTTCTTGGCTACCCTCAAGGACAACAAGGTTACAAAATCCTTGATCTTGAAACTCATCAGATTTTTTCATCACGTGATGTTTTATTTCATGAAACAACATTTCCCCTCTCCCATGAACCATTAGAAACCCAAGATGACCATATTGTGTTACCTAACCCATCTATTCACAACCCACAAACTGAGCCCAACCTACCCAATTTGGCCCATCACACAGAACCTCCACCACTCACACCTTCCTCACAAGAAATACCCTCACCTACACAAGACCTTAATAACAACACCCATTCCATCTCTCCACTACACGACACCTCTCGTACAAGACCCCCACCAAACATGCCTTCCTCACAAGAAATAAACCCACCCACACAAGACCCTAATAATGATACCCAATCCATCTCACCTACTAATCCCTTATCACCACCAACCCTACGCCGTTCCAATCGCCCCTCATAACGTCCAACCAAACTTCAAGACTATCACACCTATCATGCTGCTCTTCTTGCTCTTGGGCCAGTCTCCTCCTCTACCACGCTCCACATAAAACACCCATTGCATAGGTATGTTTCCTATTCACAACTATCCATCTCCCATCAGAAGTTTATTCATAATATTTCTCATTTGGTTGAGCCTACCTCCTATGAGCAAGCTTATACAGATTCGAAATGGGTTGCTGCCATGCAATCCGAAATCCAAGCTCTTGAAGACAATAACACATGGATCATGATACCTCTACCTGCTGGTCACTCTCCCATTGGCTGTAAATGGATATACAAAATCAAATACCAATCGGATGGTTCTATTGACCGTTACAAAGCCCGGCTTGTTGCCAAGGGCTTCACCCAAAGAGAGGGCATAGATTATAAAGAGACCTTTGTTCCGGTTGCCAAACTCATTACTGTCCGTTGCCTCTTAGTCGTTGCTGTTGTTCGAAATTGGCATCTCCACCAAATGGATGTCCAAAATGCCTTCCTCCATGGTGACTTACTTGAGGAGGTTTATATGCATCCTCACTACAACAAAAAACCTATTTAGCGACGGAAGATTTCGGTCGCTAAACAAGATAATTCGGTTGCTATATTGTGTAGCGACCGAATTAAGGGGGTAGCAGAAACCCTGGTGGCTAAATGTTTAGCGACCGAATTTGTATTTCGATCGCAAATTTGCGACCGATATTTCGGTCGCAAATTTACGACCGATATTTCGGTCACAAAATTATATATTTCGGTCGCCGTATAATTGGTCACATAACCAAATTTGGTGATTGATATTTGATAAGCCTCTGGCTTATCTAGTTTTATGACTAGATGAACTAGGGTTTATGTGCCAATTAGTCGAGTTCACTCTCGTTTTCGCCCAAATTTTGCCTTGTTTTGTTCCTAAGTTGGGCTTTGACTCGTTTTGCATCTTTTGTGTAGTTTTTAGCTTATTTTGGATAGAATTATGCTTTTGGTTGCTTTTTGTGTTTTCAGGTCAATAAGTGAAGCTCCGGGAGTCAAGGAAAGCCAAGAATAGTGGAAATTGCAATTCTGGAGACACTCGCCCCGCGAGTGTATTCTCGCCTCGCGAGATTGAAGGTCAACAAAGCAGCAAAAGTCATCATTTCTGGATCGCCACGCGAAAATCTTCTCGCCCCGCGAGAGTCTGAAGACCTGCAAGACAGAGGCTATCACGGCATAGCCGTGATTAAGGTCACGGCTGTGACAAATTTAGGTTTGAAGTCTCGCCCCGCGAGATACAGCTCGCCTCGCGAGAGTATGAAGACCCTGGAAGACAGAGACCATCACGGCCTAGCCGTGATGAAGGTCACGGCTGTGACAGATTGAGGTTTGAAGACTCGCCCCGCGAATACAAGCTCGCCTCGCGAAAATCCAAAATTTGAAGTGCGCCAATACTAAATTTCGCGTCGCGAAAGTAAGCTCGCCCCGCGAGCGGGCGAGAAACAGAATCCTTATTTAAAGGCTGTTTCAGATCAGAATTAGGGGAGGTTGTTATCCATTGTTTTGAGAGCAGTTTAGGCGAATCCTTGTTACTCTTTGGAGCTGCGTCTCCTTCTTTTCTTCTTTTATTTTATTATGGAGATTGTTGCCGATTGTTCGTTGGTTGTCACGGGCATGAGGAACTAATCCCCTCGTCTAGGGGATCGATGAAGCCACCCATGGCTGTGTAGTGTTCATATGATGTATGTGTTTCTCCCCTTTTCTCAATAAATGTTTTCCAATTCTGAATTGATTGTGTTGATCATATGTGTTGCATGATTAACTAGTTAACGTGTTGAGACGGATCGGCGATTCACGTTTTAGAACTTGTATTGGAATCACTAATCGAATAATGAGCACGGACCGTGAATTTAGGCGATTAGTGCAACCTTATAGGAACAAGATTTAATAGAATTTGAGGGTTAGGATTATGAGACCGAACAAGTAATTAATCATAATCGTTGAATACGTCCTATTGAGCACGACCGTGAATTTAGGAGAAATTGGGGGTCCCGATTGACATTGTAATTGAACCTAGGGAGGAATGCATCATCACTTGGGTACTATGCATGATTGGGTAGGTGGATTTGAAACCCTAGATATTTTTAATTTCAGATTTTAATACCTTTGCTTTAGTTGATTTCTTATTTTAATTGCGACCTTAATCTCTCTCTCAACAACTTTTCTGCGACTTGACCAAACTTATCGAACTTCTCGCGAATTAGTCGAATTGGTAGCCCAATCCCTGAGTTCGACCTCGGTAATTACTTACCCTGTTATTTTATTACTTGCGACGACCCGGTACACTTGCCGGAGTCACAACAATATTCGGTCGCAAATTTTGAATTTTTTTAATAAAAATTTTCCTGTAACTTAATCCTACCGACCAAATTTTGTTTTTAAACTATTACCACATTGATTTTTAATTTCTGATATAAACAAAATACACCAATATTTTTTTTGAATAAATAGAAAACGTAAATATGATGTACTAACGATCCAAAACACCACAGTCAACATGATCAAGAAAACACATACATTAATTAACGTAAGTTTAATAATTGTTTATAAAAAAAAGTTTAATAATGTACTAATTAACGATCAAAACATAAAAACACACCACAGTCAATAAGTACTAATCAAAATATCAAAACTCATCAATCTTCCAAAGGGATGAACATGTAGAAGCGAGAACCCCCAAAGTACTTCAACTTTGCCAGTACACCAGTGGACAACAAATACAACTCCCTGATACTATTTGTGTCTGTTGCAAAATATGGGCGATCCTCATGGATTACTATATTCCCATTGAACAGATTTCCGCATTTGTCTTCAATAGTCACAACACGTGCTATTCCTCTTCCCCAACGACGGTAGAATGATCGCGGGATTGAAATCAAATCCTGCAAATACACAAGAACAATTTAGTAATGATTAGTTTATGCCTTAACCATCATTATGTGAATCCGATCGTTATTCTTAAGTTGATGAGATACTGTACCTGGTCTAAATGGATGGCTGTCTCAAAACATTTAGTCGGATCCATTTTCTGATAAAACGATAAGGAAAACAAGTCATATGTCTAAACTTCATCAAGTGATAATAAGAAAAGATGGAAAGATCCATGTAGCATACTAGCATGTTAAAATAGAACAAAGAAATGCAACTTTACAGATTAGCAAACATAGTAGTTTTCAGGAAAGCAAATGCTTTTACGTCGTTTTGAAGGATGGTCATAGAGAGGACTTTTCCTACTGGAAATGCCTAGATAACCTAGTAAGTATGGTCATCAACAACTATTTCTGGAAAGCTCCATTGCCTGGTGAAACAAATGAGTAGAAAACCACAGTTGCTTTCATAATATTGTGTACAGAGCTGCTTTCTAATGTGAATAATGTTTGAATGATGACGGCACGTCATGTGCGTGGCAAATTGTGCCCCACCCTTCATTTTATCTAACCCTATACTTAATCCTTCATTATCTAAGACCTTGGCCTTAAAGCAGAATTAAAGAAAAACCTCAAACTTCAAGAATCCTTCGCACATCCAAAATATCGAATGAGCATGCGTGCCCTGAGAAGGTACGCATGATCAATAATATTGAATCTCAAATAGGAAACTAATTAAGGCTTTCGTAGCTTAATAATTAACTCTAGAAGAAAATAAAACCATTGACTTCTAAGGATTGCATCATACTTCAACAAATATATATTGAAGCATATTTCAATACAAACTTAGATAAAATATAGTAGCAAACATCCTATTGAGCTCCGCTCTCCACTAACAAGTAACACATAATTGTCAAACACATGCATAACTTCTAAATTAGCAACACACAACAAGCATCCCGCCTTTTTGACAGGATCACATCCTATTGAGCTCTGCTCTCCACTAACAAACAACACATAATTGCAAATACATGCATTCTCAAGTATGCTTAGTAAAGATGTATTTGGATTCACTATCCAAATCATCTCACAGTTGAAACAACAATGTACTTGAGTAATCTAAATAAGAGAAACAAGGATGAGCAAGCCTTAAAAAAAATATTACAGGACATAGATGGACTCAAGTTGTATTGCAGGGTGTAACATAATCATTTTCAAGGGACCTTGACCTTGGAATTCAACGGTTCAAGAAGTTTGAAAACAAATGTTTCCTCCCACCATCCCTCACTTACCAATCTCCATCGAAAAAAAAGAATCTCAAAGGCCAACCATTAATTAGCCATCAAATTTTTATCAAACCTCCATACATTCATATACCCAAAGAACAAATATAAAGTGTTCAACTCAACAATGAAAATTTACAAAATTTACAAGTTGGGGTTAGGACCCTTGCCTCCACATTGACTTGGTCTTCAAACTCATATTAAAATAGTCTTCCTTATGTCTAATACAATGTGCCTGTAATTTACTAATTACATTCTTGGCTTCATATTTGCTTATTTTATGCAGGGATGACCATGAAACTTATAGTAGTCCTACTTCCAAGCATTACAGTCGAAGAGATAGTGAATCAAGAGGAAGCTAACTTATATTATCTATCCAATAGGTTATTTAAATCAATATACCCCTACTGTCAAAATTTCTCTACTCTGGATTTCACTAGAACAACATCAATGATTAATTTGACAGCATAAATAGCCATACCGACAAAACTTCCCTAAACCCTAACCTGAGACAGAACTGATCAGAGGAGACTATGGGGGTGGTGGTTGCGCAAACAGAACCCCTTGAGATGGTGGTGGTGGCCGGAGGAGGAAGTGACAACACCTAAGAGAGACATTGAGCGAAACTGAGACAAAGAGAACCGAGCAAGAGAGAGAGAGAGAGAGAGATACACAGAGAGAGAAGATGAGACCTTACCAAATAAGGAGGTCACGGTGCTACAGTGGTGGTCGTGGTGGTGGTAGTGGCAGTGGCGGCACGGTGCTGCTGGGAGGAGGAAGAGAGAGTGAGATACAGAGAAGGAGAAACACAAAATGAGAAGGATAAGGGGAGAACCTTACCAAGTGGTGGCCGGAGGAGGACGAGACGGTGAGAGGTGGTGATGCGCGGCCGGAACAGGGACGGGGCGGAGCAGCTGCGCGAGAGAGAGTAGAGGAAAAGAGAGAAATGGGGGAAGAGAGAAAGGAAATGGCGATTTAGGGATTTCATTTTTAGCGACCGAATTATTCGGTCGCTAAATGGGTTAATTTGAAATTTGAATTCATAAATTTAGCGACGGATTTATAAATCGGTCGCTAACACGTGCCATTTTAATTTTTTTTACGTGCCATTTAGCGACCGGATTAATATCGGTCGCAAATATAAATAAAGTTTAACCGTTGCATTTAAATCGGTCGCCAGTTCGGTCGCTAAAAAGTCATAAATTTTTGACTTTTACTTTCCTTTATTTAGCGACCGAAATAGCGACCGATAACTCTTGTACGCTCTATTTCGGTCGCTATTTCGGTCGCAGTATCAACTCTAATCAGTGTTTCATGTAGATCCTACAATCGGTCGCCATTTCGGTCACAAATAGCAACAAAAAAATTCGGTCACTATTTTCAGTCGCTAAATAACCTTTTTTTTGTAGTGCCTCCACCTGGTTTTCGTCGACAGGGGGAGAAGCTTGTATGTCGACTTAATAAGTCCCTTTATGGACTTAAGCAAGCCTCTCGAAGCTGGTTTCACAGATTCTCTTCATCTGTAGCTAATATCCATTTCCAACAGTCAAAAGCCGATTATTCCTTGTTTATCAAAGTTGAAGGTATATCCTATACTGTTATCTTATTATATGTTGATGACATAATCATTACAGGAAATGATGAGGCAGCCATCCACGATCTGAAACAATTTCTAAACACATGTTTCAAGATTAAGGATCTCGGCTCACTAAAATACTTCTTGGGAGTTGAAGTTGCCCGAGCCAAGACAGAGATCACCATACGTCAGAGAAAATATACTCCGGACCTACTGGAAGAAACTAGCTTACTTGGTGCCAAACCCACAAAATTCCCAATGCAGCAAACTCTAAAACTCAATCCAGAGGATGGTGAGGCCTTTCATGACCCAACACATTATCGAAGGCTTGTTGGGAAACCGATCTATCTCACAATCACCCGACCAGAAATCACATTTGCAGTTAACACTCTCAGTCAGTTTATGCAACTGCCGAGAAAACCTCATCTTGATGTTGTTTTTCGTCTCCTTCGTTTTTTGAAAAATGCACCGGGTCAAGGGCTCTTTTTCCTTTCTAATGGGACATTAAAGCTCATAGGTTATTGTGATGCTGATTGGACTGGTTGTCAATCTACACGAAGGTCAGTGACTGGTTATTGTGTGTTCTTGGGGAATTCCCTAGTTTCTTGGAAGAGTAAAAAAACCCACAGTATCACGATCATCTACTGAAGCAGAGTATCGTGCAATGGCAGTCATTACTTGCGAACTTACATGGTTAAGATATCTTTTGCATGATCTCCGAGTTGCACATCCTGAGACAGCCAAGTTATTCTGTGATAATCAAGCAGCTCTCCACATTGCTGGAAATCCAGTATTTCATGAACGCACAAAACATATAGAGCTGGATTGCCATACTGTTCGAGAAAGAATATAAAGAGGAGAAATTAGCACAAGACATGTTCACACTGGGGATCAGATTGCAGATATCTTTACAAAACCATTGGGACAAGGAACCTTTCAATCTCATGTTAACAAGGTTGGTGTGAGAGATATCCACACACCAACTTGAGGGGGAGTATTAACGCACTACTAGAAAACTTGAATTTTCGGACGGAATTTTAGGACGGAAATGTTTCCGTCTGAAATTTTCCGAAAATTTCGGACGAATTTCACATGGATTGTGTTATTTTTTTATATTTTCCTTGATCCGTCTGAAATCCGTCCGAAATTTCGGACGGATTTCGGATTGTGTTATTTTTTATATTTTCCTTGATAAGTCTGAAATCCGTCCGAAAATTTCGGACGGATTTCACACAGATTGTGTTTTTTTTTATATTTTCCTTGATTTTTCTTACATCAAATCAAATCCGTCCGAAAATTTCGGACGGATTTCACACCGATTGTGTTATTTTTTATATTTCTTACATCCGTCTGAAATCCGTTCGAAAATTTCGGACGGATTTCACACGGAATTTGTTATTTTTTATATTTTCCTTGATTTATCTTACATCCGTCTGAAATCCGTCCGAAAATTTCGGACGAATTTCACACGGATTGTGTTATTTTTTTATATTTCTTACATTCGACGGATTTGGATTTCACACGGATTGTGTTATTTTTTTATATTTCTTACATCCGTCTGAAATCCGTCCGAAAATTTCGGACGTATTTCACACGGAATTTGTTATTTTTTATATTTTCCTTGATTTATCTTACATCCGTCTAAAATCCGTCCGAAAATTTCGGACGGATTTCACATGGATTGTGTTATTTTGTTTATATTTCTTATATCCGTCTGAAATCCGTCCAAAAATTTCAGACGGATTTCACACGGAATTTGTTATTTTTTATATTTTCCTTGAAAAAAGATTAAATAATTTATCTTATAAATATGATTAAAATATTTGATCTTAATAAATTTAAAAGTAAACAAGATTTACGAAAAAAAAAAATTAAAAAAACATATTTAGACTAATAAAATGAAATCAATCCCTATTAAAGCAATCCGTACCGGTTTAGTTTGAGTAATTAAATTACTCTCTTCAAATTATTTTATTGGGTGCGTTAGCACTGACTTATTTCAGTGAATGCACGCTTACTAGACAATAATTTACGTTATTGTCACTATTATTACCAGTACAGAAAAATATTTTGAATAATATGATTAAGAGAAAAGCATTCCCATATTTTCATTATATTTAATTTTAGATTTGAAAATAAACTGGTTTGACATTAATCGGAGATTAAATTTTGGATTGAGTATTTTCTTAGTTGATTAGTTCAACCATTAATGTTTACTCCAATTTGAATTTCGAAATCATATCTTTATCAATCTTTATTTTTAGATTCCAAAAAGTAAAAACATGTTTATTTTAGGCCTAATATTTATCACTCACTTTATACCCACTAATACAAAAAATCAGATTTTTCTCTCTCCTATATCTACCCAAAACCCAAAACCCCTCCCCCTCACTTTCTTTTCTTCTCTGCTTTCTTCTTTTCTCTTTCTTTCTTTTTCTTATTCTTTCTCTTTTCTTCTTCCTCCTCCCAACCTCATCTCCTCCTTCCCTCCACTGCACAAAACCGCCCAGCTCAGCCCTTGCCGTCGATCGCAGCTCGTTGCACGAGGAGGAGGCGACGCGCCTCATGTCCCCTTGCGCGCTGCCGGAGCCGCCGCTGTCCGGTGCCAAACCACCGCCCTCCGTCACGGTAAGTGAGTTTGACCGCCATTTATGGTGGTTTTACACCTTTCTTTGTTACTTTAAACTTCCTTCTCCTCCCCCAAAGCTTACCCTTCATTTTTGGTTTATGGGTGTCACAGAACCACCACGAACCGCCACTGGCTGCTGCGTCGCTGCCGCATCGCCGCACCACAGCACCACCACAACTTCTTCTTCTTCCTTGGGTGAGTCAAAATCCTCTCTTGTGTCTCAGATTCAAAACCCCCAAATTGCTTTTGAAACCCTAACCCTAACCCTTTGATTTAAGATTTTAATCTTAAAGAATAAACCTTGTTTTATGAAATTGGGACTGTGAATTGGTGTTTCCCTAAACCAATTTCATTATTCTTTAGTTAAAATGAGTTTTCCCCAAATTGTATTTGGGAGCCCTAAACCTTAATTTGATTTTATTTGAATTTGGTTCTATTTTTGTGAAATTAATTATGATTTAGTGCAATTAGGACTCTTAATTGATGATTCCCAAGTTCTCTTTCATGACCCTTTAATCAAAACAAAGTTTCCTCAAAGAGTATTGTGAAGCGTAAGCTCCAAACATCATTTTCTTTGAAAATAACCTTGTTTGGTAATAAGATTAAGTGTTTAGATCAAATTAAAATGTGTGTTTGATCATGCGTAATTGATTTCTTGATTTCTGATTGTTGCGCGTTGTTTGATTCCCTCTCTGAGACGTTTGACACGGCTATGCTTGCTTGATGGAGTAGATAATTACACTCTTGGAGCTAACGTGAGCATTAAGACGAGGATCCTTTACTTGTCTTCAAAGGTAAGGGGAGCTTGCCTAGGGAAATTCAATAACTATATGCATGTGTGTATGTGTGTAATTGAGTGTTGTGAATATTATTGTGATATTGAGCCAATACTTGAATAAAAATCCTAATTCTTCTTTGTTTATTTTCAATTACATGTAATGAGTGTTGCAATAACTCATGGATTGATGCAAGATCTAGGAAAACATATGTCCTGTTTGATGGGTGGATGGGTGGAGTTTCCAATTTTCTTCTTTCATTTTGTTTGCTAATTGCTATTCTATGCAGAGAGAGAAAGTGAGAATGAGTTAGAGAGAGAGATAGGAATAAGAAAAACAAAGGAGAGGGTTATTGAAGTTTGAAGATAGGCGCTGCAAAAAAATAAAATAAAACAAAAGGAAAGGGATATAAATGAAATGAAAATGGGATGATGTTGTTTCTTTGCTAATGATGTACATGTAGCAGTTTTTGGCTGGTTGCAACCTCCTTATTTTTAGGCTTTGATGTTTCACTTTATTTTGCTTTTAGTTTTTGGCATCTAGCTTTTAGTTCTTTATTTTGCTTTTAGCTTTTAGTTCTTGATATATGATTTCTGTTGAATGTTCATTTGCGCAGATTGAAAAGCCCTTGCAAAGACATGGAGGCAGGCTTGAGCACAATGAGACTTATTGTTGTTCCTGTTTGCACCTGAAAAGTTAAAGGACCATATAGATGTTTAAATACAGTTTTTGAGATTTCATCCTTCTTTGATCAATTGCGTTTCTAAACCTCAATTTTTGACTTCCATTAAGTGTTTAAATACAGTTTTTGAGATGTTGTTCCTGATCCTCTTTTATATATAGGTCCGCATTGGGCAATACTTAAATGGGATTTATATACTATTGTTTGTACTTGTTAGCCGTCCATTGTCTGTAGCTTGTTCTAAGGCTAAGTTGATGTTTGATGCTAAAGCATAATAGTAGTATGTTTTTCAAAAATGTTTGATGTTTGATGATTCTTATCCCCTTTGGACATAGGACTTTTCAAAAATCATCCATAGAATGCGCGTCACGGCCGTGATGGGCATCATGGCCTGGACGTGACAACTTCTTCCTTGAACGTTGCTTCACTAAATGGTCTGTCACGGCCGTGACAGATTCTGCCCAGAAGGGGTCTGGCTCAGTTGACATGTCACGGCCATGATGGGCATCACGGCCTGGCCGTGACATATTCTGACTTTTCATTCTTCCGTGGGAAATCCGTCCCAAATCCGTTGGAAAACAAAAATAAATCTGTCCGAAATTCGTCCGAACAATAACCAAAATCCGGATTTCCACATTGTCCATATTCCGTCCGCAATCCGTCTGTAAATATTTTCGGACAGAATTTGGGACGGATTTTATAATTTCCAACGAGGTTTTTTCAGACGGGTGCCATTCCGTCCGAAATCTGTCCGAAATGAATTATCCGTCCGAAATCCGTCCGAAATTTGTCCAATTTTCGTCCGAAATTCGTCTGAAATTATGTCCGAAAAAGATGGATTTCTAGTAGTGACGGATAATTACTGAATCATAGGGATTTGACATATCTGTATCATTAATATTGTAATTGATCTATTATCTGTATTTGCTCTATTTTAGTGATTAGGAAATATTGTAGGCATGATATCAGCCTATATGTTTAATTAGGATCCTTAGTAACTTGTATTTAACTCACCTATGTACCTCTATGTTAATATATACAAAACATGTTACATCCTATTTTTTTAAAACACCTGGAGAAACAAAGAAAGTGGGAAATAAAACAAATATTTGGTCCATGAAATAGTCAATATATTGTTTATTTGTTTCACGTTGTTTTCTTTCTTTCAGTCTGATAAAAAAAAACGTTGTTTTCTTAGGTGCGTTCGAGTTGTAGTTTATGCTACAGCCAAATTGGACGTATGTAAAAAGGGAAATAATGCTTGCATATCATTTAGACTATTTTTATATTGATTAATGATGGAAAAAAATGAATTAATAATATATCAATTACTTGACTAATGATAATTTTTTATACCTCATTAATTAAATAATACATATTGTTAATAAAAAAATTTGTAGGTCGACATTATCAACATGGTATGACACAGTTGGTAGATAACTGGGCCCCTTAAGTATCTGGTCAGGGGTTCGATTCCTGACTCATGTATATGGAATAACATCTGTTGGGAGAGGTCAACCCCTTAAATGGATCTCAGTACCTCGAGGGATTAGTATCCAACTCCCGACCGGAGGATACCCGTGTTAAAAAATATAAAAATAAATTTGTAGGTCATTGATGTGCATAAAAATGGCATGTTAATTATAGTCAGCAAGTACTGGTGTTGATTTAGAAAAACACATGCAGCCATATTACAAATCCATAATTTAACGGTTGGAATCTATAGATATGGATTATTTGTACAATGTCAATCAATTATAAACTATCACATCATTAAAAATATTCGATTCTTATCATAACTATTTTAAAATCATACATGAAATAGTTTTTAAAAAAATTTACTATTAAAAATACAATCTTTATTTTATTCTTTTGTTTTTGTTTTTGTTTTCAGTTTGTCTCTGTGTTGATGCCGGAATGTTTTGTCACTGCGATGTTAAAGGGCGTAAATTTATAGATCAGGCCAAATTTTCTTATCAGAATTATTATTTGAACACATCATAAGGGACACTCAATCATGGACACTGTATAATACCTTTGTTTTTTAAGTCTTATTATCGATGCTTTTGACTAACCTAACCACAGGCAGAATTTGAAAAAATTAGGCGAAAATATCTTTTTGGTCCTTTATCTTTTGGGTAAAATTCATTTTGGTCCTTTATCTTTTAAAAAAATTCATTTTAGTCCTTTGTATTTCAAAAGTGACCCAAAATGGTCCTTTCCGTCATCTCCCATCCAGCTCCGTTAGAAACCAGTGACGTGACACTATTCTTCTTCTAATTCCCCCAACCGAGTCTTTTTCCCCAAAATGAAACCCTAGGCGCCTCTGCTTAGTGACCACCATGCACCGTCACCTTAGAACGCCGCGAAGCCACCGCAGTCTCCTCCGCAATCACGTTGCCGTCCGCTCACGCCTGCCGCCGGCCACCTCTGTCAAACGCCCGCGATTCCCCTGCATTTTTCCTCTGCTTCGTTCTACTCAGTGTAAACAGATCTGTGTGTCGGAGTTGAATACCAAAATAAAAACTGAAGGTTTATCCCTTGCGTTTTTGTTAGATTAAGATTATTCGTTCCAGATATATTAACGGTCGTCCTATTGATGGTTGTAAATAGATCTGTTCCGATGTTACTGCTGAAACCACCAAAGTCGATGCCGCATGACGTAGCCGCCGCTGTTCAAGCGTTCTCTTCGCCGCCTCTGTTCAAGCCTCCTCATCGCCGCCTCTGTTCAAGCCTCCTCATCGCTGCCATCACTGCCTCTGTTCAAGCCTCGTCGTCAACGCGGTTCATGCAAGGGAGGAGAGGGAAACCGAGATTTATAGTGAGGGGGAGAGGGAAACGAGATTCGGGGTGAGGGGAAAAGGGAAACGAGATTCATCGTGTGGCAGGGGAGGGAAACACAATTCAAAGAGGGGTGTGAAGAAATGAACGAATTTCAGAGTATTTGTGTGTGTGTGTGTGTGTGTGTGTGTGTGTGTGTGTGTGTGTGTGTGTGTGTGTGTGTGTGTGTGTGTGTGTGTGTGTGTGTGTGTGTGTGTGTGTGTGTGTGTGTGTGTGTGTGTGTGTGTGTGTGTGTGTGTGTGTGTGTG
The DNA here is from genome assembly GCA_030762895.1 of Sophora flavescens. NCBI lineage: Eukaryota > Viridiplantae > Streptophyta > Magnoliopsida > Fabales > Fabaceae > Sophora > Sophora flavescens. The sequence continues at coordinate 55,602,192 of CM061068.1, read as the reverse complement.
GGGGGAGGGGGGGGATCGAGATTTAGAGAGGGGGAAGAGAGTGTGTATCTGAAATGTGTGGCCTAAGTTATAATGTCCAGATTCCGACGGATCTTCGGCTAACATGAACGGACGTTAGTAACGGATCTGATGGAAGGACCATTTTGGGTCGCTTTTGAAACATAATGGGCTAAAATGAATTTTTTTAAAGATAAAGGATCAAAATGAATTTTACCCAAAAGATAAAGGACCAAAAATGTATTTTAGTAAAAAAAATTAAAATGCTTCATGTATATTGATTAGACAACACTAACTTACTTTTCCTATATATTTTAGAACTTTTATTCAGTAACAAAACTGAATTACATTTCAAATTAACTTTATGACATTATTGTATTTGATTAATTCAGCCGGTTCAGTAATTCACAGGCTATTGCATGATCAATTAAGCTCAGATAACATGTCCGATTATCTTATATTTATGCTCTTTTTAATTTGATAGATTATCATTCCTAAGTGCTCTAATTATTTATGTTTTATCCCTAAATTTTGGTAATTTAAGTCCCTTATAGTCTTGGTAGCTTCTAAGGTGAGGGAGCAAGCAGGTCCCTCACCCATAAGGGGGAAAATCACTGGAAATAGCAGGTAATTGCTTCTCTTTCTTCCCATAGACCATGTTTTCAATCTGCAAGCGCAGACACGTGCCGCCGCCGTCCAATCATCCATCCTTGCACCTGTTGCTCATCACTAGTCGTACGTCGCTCGAGCACAACCAAATCTGCAAGAGCACCGCCGCCGCCATCCAGCCCACCACCTCGTGCCGTTGCTCATCATCCAGTCGTACGCCGCCCGAGCACAACCACGTGATCAGATCTGCAAGAGCAGACGCGTACCACCGTCGTCCAGTCAAACACTTGGCGCCAGTTGCTCGTCGCCCAGTATTACACCTCTCGAGTTCAACCACGCGACCACCAGCTCTGCAACAGCCGCATCTCCCTCTCTCTTCTTCCCTTTAGGCATGAACTGGACAACCATAACTGGGAGCACCACTGCAGATCTGTTATTGAGCTTTTCATGTTTTTTTTCTATGGTTCCAGTTTTAATTTGATGTTGTAGAGTTTTTTGAATTGAGGAATGATTTTTGTACACGAAATGGAGATATCATAAGGCATCCTCTTTGTTTTTCTAATGTATTTTCGGGAAGTGTGTATACAAAGAAGATAAAAAAGTAAGAGATAGGGATAACCATATACGATGTCACATACGGTGTCCAAGATTTGTGTTCAAATATGATAACTCTTTTGAATTCAAGGGATGTTGCATCCATGAGATCTTCACTATTTACATTTCTTGCTTGCGGTGGTTAAATTTTTCCGGTCAGTTCTCCGAATGGTGGGTGGGATATTGGTGATGGAAACACAACCTGGACATCAGGTTGCATCTTAACCATCCATTTATTTAATTAATATATCTAATGGCTATTTTTTCTCCTTCAGTGGTGAGGGACTTGTTTGCTCCCTCACCTTAGAAGGCACCTATAGTCTTTCTGTTTGTTTTACTTTAATTTTTAGTTTGTAGGTTAATACTGGGTTGTGTTATCTTATTTGCATTACAGGGATAAAATACAGTACAGAGCGATTAGATCCTTACGTGCGAATAAATGAGGAGAAGAGATTAGATTTTTTTTTGACGAAGGAAAACTACTGCATTTCATTAAAAATCAAAGATCCAATACATCATAAAAGAAATGAGGACTAACATGAGAAATGGTCACCCTAACTAAGGTATGAGCAACCATATTAGCTTGCCTCCTAGTGAGAGTTTTGACAAAAAGAAAAAAACAACTCCTTACAGGAGGAAATAACAGAACCAAACTCAGTAAGATCAACAACAGAGGATTGCATACTATCCACTAGCACTTTCGAATCTATCTCCAAAATCACTTTGTCATACTGAAGACTTTATCTCGATCAAACTAGCATAAGGGGTTGGGTGCCAGTGCTGGCTTGAATAAATCAAGAATTAGTTTTAGGTCGCTAAAGTTGAGCGTCCAATTCATGAATAAAAATCTCTTGTGCCTTGCTAGCGCTAGCTAGCCTCCATTTGTGGTGCATACTCAAAGCAACATTACCCTTTTTGGAGGGGATCCAAACCCCGTTTTTGGGAAGCACGTGTCATTTGACCTAATTAGGCATTCTTAGGAGCTCGAGGAAGGTAAAAAGAGAACACCTTGCTACATCATTTTGATTTTCATGGAGCTCTTCCTGTCCCTCTCTATTATTCATTCTGTTTTTTGTGTTCCAAACGTTTTTTTTGTTAAACCCCTATTTGCTAGAGGAAGATGAAATTTGGTTACAACGATTTTGAATCCTGATTTGGTTAATTTTCTACAAGCTTTCCCCTATGTTAAGTATTAATATACCATGCTTAATGATTTTGGATTTTTGACCGCATTTAAATGATTTATTGGCTCATTTTTATGCTATGAATGGTGAGATAAGGATTTTACTTCTTGCAATTGATGCCATGAATGAAGTTGATATAGGAATAAATAGCTTATTAGTTCGTGTGGTCCTTGCATAAATTCCATAAAGCTTCATGGGCTTGACTTTGTTGATTTGACCCAATAAATTAGACTTGTTGATAGACTTTAGGAAAGGTTTTCACCTAATGAATTTGGATTATAACAAATTTATGGAATCCGACCATCAATAGGAAATGAGATGAAGATAATTAAATTAAGGGTGATTTGTTTATGAAGTACCCATATTTATAATCAAGTGAAATCAAACCCCAACATTTTATCTTTATTTTTCCAAGCATTTATTTAATTGTTTTTTAGAAAAAAACAAAAGGATTTTATCACTTCACTGCTTGTTTTATGTTTTTTGAGATCTTGTCGTACCAATTATAAGTTTAAATTATGTATTAATTAACCTGTAAATTGATATTTGACGATCAATCCCTTACTACGATACTTAGTGCACAATATTTTATTATTTGTAATGGTCCGATAAGCTTAACTCTTGTCCTTACCATTGAGCAATGGGTAAGCATATGATAGAGATTTGTTATTTCATGTTGTTGCTCACGATTAATATCTTGTTACATATTATACAATTTTAACATTCCATGAAACTTTAACTTAATTATGTGATAAGATACTATTGATTGGGAGAATATATATGTGGTGCAAATGAGACAACAAATTTTTATTCATTAACATTTAGCACAATCGAGCAAAAAACATAAGAATATAAGAATTTGTTTGGAATATAAAAACCAACCAATGGCGAGATTATAAATGCCAAAAAAATAATTATGCAGGTTTGATTAAAGAAAACTTAAAAGAAAGTTTTGCTTATATTGATTATTCATTAATTATTGACAGAAAGATTAGCTAGTTTCCTTTTTCCCTCATTTGTTATCGTAAAACAGTAGAGCTATTGAATATTCTGTGATTCCTCCAAGTTCCTTTTGACTGGATAGTGGATGTATTTCAGTCTGATAGTATATTCCTTTTAGGTAAAGTCGTAAATTTCGAAAGCACAAGAAAAATAAGAGTATTAAGAAGCCCTCTCTCCTCGCTCCCTCTTGCTTGTGAAGGGGAGGATGGTAGAGATACCTTAGTCAATTTTCCTGATTTGACATTGATCTATATAGATTTGATATGAAGATAGTGATATGAAATTATGAATCGACAAACACGATTTTTAAGTCGGGATATAATGTGACTGAAATTTTAAGTAGTTGATACCAGTCGCCATTTTGACAGGTCCAATGCCACCTAATAGCACTATTAGCCCTTTCTTCCGGGGTACGTTGAAATATTTATATTCCTATTTTGTTTGAATCAAACGCATGCTTTGTTTAACAAATATTCTCGACATTTTTGGAAATTTAGGTTCAGATAATTGATTGTAGTTGTTAGAAAATAAAAGAAAAATATGTGGAGGAAATTGAAGTTGAAAGAGGAAATAGGAGGTAGGAGAGTAGGACTGAGTCAAAACATACCTCAAGTCTACGTAGTTGGTGTGGTCTTGTTTTTGTGGTCCAACAATATGGGTATGGTGGCGTCCGTTTGTGGGGGACACTGCCAACGAAACGGAACCGGATCCTCTCCATTTTGGAGAGGAACTGGAAAGCTCCAGTTCATTTTTTTTTTTGAGCCGTACACGTGGCAACTGGAGATATCGATGGTTACTATTTTTATTTATTTATTTAAACTGCCAGCGCTGGGCGCTAGTTTCTAGCGCTGGGCGCTGGTCCTTGCTACCTACAGCTGGGCGCCGGTTCTGTTTCAGCTTTCTGGCGCTGGGCGTTTCCACACTCGCGAGGCGAGAAAACTTTCGCGGGGCGAATAACCAGCGCTGGGCGCTAGTTACCAGTCTTCTGCCTGTGCTGAGCGCCAATTCATTGTCCTATTCATCCCAGTTTTCCACACTCGCGAGGCGAGAAAAATTTCGCGGGGCGAATCACCAGCACTGGCGCCGGTTTGCATTTCACTTCGGCGCTGGGCGCTAGTTACCGATCTTACACTGTCTTTGAGCGCCAATTCATTGTATACTAAAATTGTGTACAATGAATTTCTGCAGGATAACATTGTTACTCTGTTAAGCAATGGGATGGCAGGAGTGCATTGAAGTTGGACTCCAAAGAAATCATAAAGCTGATTCCAAAGCAAAGATTCAAGTGGCTTTTATCTGTTATGTTATCTGGTTGTACAAAACATTGAATTTGGTTGTATTGGTCATGCTATAAGGCATGTATCAAGTTCAAGTATCTTCCATGTATCAAGTAGCAAGTGACTTGTATTTTATAATGTTATATGCAATATAAATAACTCCTTCATTATCAAGTATGCAAGTGCTTATTTCATAATGTTGTCATGATAATGCAAATAACTCCTTCAAGTGTCATGATAATGCTGTCATGGTAACATTCACTCATTGAACTAATAAGGCAACAATTAAAAGACAAATAACTCATTTCATTGTGAATGGAATCTATACCAATAAACCAAAACCTGCTTCATACAAAAAAGGCAACAGGTATATCTATATACCCCAAACAAATCCTGCCCCAAAACCTGCTTCATACAAAAAAGGCAGTAGGTATATCTATATACCCCAAACAAATCCAAACCCAAAACCTGCTTCATACAAAAAAGACAGCAGGTGTATCTATATATCCCAAACAAATCCAAACCCAGAAAATGTGTCCATTGTCTAAATGAAGTTGTACATCCCCAATACACTGTAGTTCTCAGTCTGGCTTGATCGTGTCATTTGGATTGTAGTCTCATGTAGACTTGCATTCAAAACTTGGCTTCCACTTCCACTTCCACTTCCACTTCCATTCCCAATTTGTTGCATAGCTTCACTAGTTGCTCTAGATTGTTCCTACATAATTCATAGTATAAGTAACATGTATAATTTCGTGTCAAGAAAAAAAAAAAGTAACATGTAAGGAGTAAATTACCAAATTTTTTTGAGGCTTTTACTTTTTTTTTTTGATAGGTTTCTCTTTTTCTTTGTAGCCAATTTTTCCACCCATGATTTATTCCGTTTTTTACTCTTATATGGGCAATCTCGCTTCTTTATGCCTTTAGCCCCACCAACATCAATAAAGTCCACATTGTTGTCAATTTCATCACTTCCAATTGATATGGATACATGACACATTCCAGTTGATTCTCCACCCACAGATTTTTTAGCCAACATGTTGTCAATTATTTTGTTGGACTCTTCATAAACTTTGGACAAAAAAGTGTATGTCTCATGAGATTCGGATGCTCTATTTATCAATTTAACCATTCGAGGACATAACTCATTGTATCGCTTCATGAAATGGGCTTTTATGTCCAAATCAATATGTTGTCCTTTCCAATCTCGATTACCTCCCAACCTTGCTTCTCGTGTCCATCGCTTCAGTATATAGTGCTGAGGAATTAGCTTAATATTCATGACATCCAAAACTTTCAAAGCATGACTGCATAAGATACCATGCGTCTCAAATTTACGACAATCACAAGCAACCAATTGATCCATAGGATTACCCATTACCAGTCGCTCCTTATTGTCATCATAATTCGTAACAACATAAAACCCTTGGTTCAATTCTTTTACACAAGTGCCTTGATATTCTTCATATTCCTCTTGGAATTCCTCAAACAATTTTGGAGTGTAAATGCTCCCAGCTTGTACGAGCATGGGGGCCTTCTTCATTTTCAATCTTGGCAACTTATGTGTTGCCTCAAAATCGGCTTTCCGACTCATTGTTCCGTTTTCCATTGACAACCCTTTCAAAGTGTGTGAAAAATTGTACTAAATTTAAATCTGACTTCAAATGATTTTTCAAATCAGCATTAAAACTCTCACTTAATTGAGTAGATCTCATACCTGCAGTGAAAGTTTGCCGAACATAAGCCCACGCCCATTTTTCCTTCACTTGAAAAATCATATGTAGCCATGAATCCTCAGAAACATCATGCTCAACAAGTAAAGCATTCCATGCATTCAAAAACTCACATTCCTTTTCATGTAGATCAATGCATGCTTCAAAATCTGAGCAAAATTGTGGACTCTTTTGATAAAGATGGTTCACATGCCTTAAGGCATTTTCTCTTATATGCCAAGTGCATAATCCATGAAATATTTCTGGCATAACTAAATAAATAGCCTTAGCCATTGCTGCATTTTGATCTGTTAGAATGGTTTTAGGCCTTTTTCCACCCATTGCTTTGAGAAAAGTTTCAAATAACCATTGAAAAGAATGAATGGTTTCATCATACAACAATGTCGCCCCAAAAACAACTGTTTGCCTGTGATTATTAACTCCAACAAATACTCCCAACGGTCGATAGTCCTTATTTGTCTTGTATGTGGTGTCAAAAGTGACGACATCACCAAAGTACCCATAATCATTTATCATCTGTGTATCTGCCCAAAATATATTCGTTATTTGATCTTCAACATCCATTTGAAAGTCATAAAAGAACGAGGGATTTTCACTTTGTCTTTTGAAATACATCAACAATGAACCCACTTCACCAAACCTCAGTGACTGCTTTCTTCTAGTTCGAAGGTAATTCTTAAGGTCTTGTCTTGTATAACCAATAGTATCCACTCCGTGACTTGCTTGGACACATATTCATGAAAATCTTTTGGTGTTAATCCAGATTCCTCAGCCAGTACAATTTGAGATGCTTGTGACTCGGATGTGTCTATGAGAGCGAATGAAATGAACACACTCTAGCGGTTGAATAGAGTGATTGTGTTGTGCCACAAAATCAACAACCTTATATTTCCCGATCTTGCGATCAAGTGAAATAACCATACGTGCTTCACACCCTGTTCTAGTTTCTGCCCTAGGTTCTTTTGTTAAGTGGTCTCGTTTGTCAGTACCTCGTTTACCCTCTTTGAAGCATGTGAATCTTCTTGAAGTCAAAATTCCATCTTTTTTGCTTTTATTTGCATATTCTTTACGAATACCAAATCCACACCTCTTACTGTACTCGTTATAGAAGTCATAAGCCGCTCCCTCATATTCAAATTCCATCCCTAACTGTGGTGTATAGCTGACAACATTCCCTTGCTCATTTTGGATAATTTTTTCATGAATATTGTTGACCCATTTATCTACATCATCAACTATCGAACTTGATGAGGAATTGATGTTTTCTGAAAAACAATAGACCACGATATCAGCAAAATGAAAGAGAATGAATCAGTCTAGGGAGCCAAATGAAATATCCACCAAAAAAAAAGAGAAGCAAAAGAAATCTGTAAAACACAAAGAACAAGTAGCAACCTGTTCTCATTGTAGCGGCGGAGGCCGGTGGTGCTTCAGCGATAAGGGTGGTGGTGCGCAGCGGCTTGGTGGCGACGGGTTGGTGCAGGACGTGGTTGAGCAAAGCTATGTAGTATTATAAATTTTACCATATTAAGAAGTGTTAGACAAAGCCATAATTTACCTGAATAAAATATGAAAACAGTATAATCCTTCTCATAATACTTAAGCAATTAATAATACAGCTTAACAAAGTGGTGGAAGAAATCTAAAACTAAAAAGGAAAGATACAGGACGTGGTTGAGCAAAGCTATGTAGTATTATAAATTTTACCATATTAAGAAGTGTTAGACAAAGCCATAATTTAATACAGTATAATCTTTCTCATAATACTTAAGCAATTAATAATACAGCTTGCCAAAGTGGTGGAAGAAATCTAAAACTAAAAAGGAAAGATAAAAAATTTACCTGAAACATTTTTCAGCATATAGTATAACTAAGCATAAACTGCCTAAATTAGCTCAAAATAGGCTTCTATCAAACAGTGCATGTCACTTACCTCTTCTATGAAGTACCGAACTTGTTCTTTCCATAAATCAACAGAGTATACAAGCTTAGTTGCCCATGGTTCAGTTTCATCACCAAAACCCCATGTAGAAATATTTCCATTTGATGCAGTCCCTTCCTTAGACAAAGGAGCAGGGTCTTCAAAAGGTAGAGACATACCTTGTCCTAGAAAATCCAGTGCCCATACTATAAAATCCCGGCCCAAATCCTTCAGTTGCTTCTCATAATGGAAAGAACCAACACCAAAACCAGGAAGAAATAGAACATGTGGAGAACCTATATTATCAAACCCAGCCTTCTCATGCGGGTCGACGAGGGTGGAATGGGTGGCGTTGCGTAGGCTTGGTGTTGGTCGGCGGCGGCGAAAACGGCCAGTCCGGGGCGGTGGGAGGCGGGACAGCGGTCGCCGGAGTTGGGTGTGGAATTTGAAAGGTTGAGGGGTACTGTGTGTCGAAGGGTTTTGGGTGTGGGGGGGGGGGGGACCGAAACTGGGATGAATAGGACAATGAATTGGCGCTCAGAAAAGGCAGAAGACTGGTAACTAGCACCCAGCGCCAGGAAGCTGAAACAGAACCAGCGCCCAGCGCTGGTGATTCGCCCCGCGAAATTTTTCTCGCCTCGCGAGTGTGGACAACTGGGATGAATAGGACAATGAATTGGCGCTCAGCACAGGCAGAAGACTGGTAACTAGCGCCCAGCGCTGGTTATTCGCCCCGCGAAAGTTTTCTCGCCTCGCGAGTGTGGAAACGCCAGCGCCGAAAAGTGAAACAGAACCAGCGCCAGTGTGAGGCGCAAGAAGGACCAGCTGCTGAAACTAGCGCCATATTTGGCAGTTTAAATAAATAAAAAAAAATGGTAACCATCGATATCTCCAGTTGCCACGTGTACGGCTCAAAAAAAATGAACTAGAGCTTTCCAGTTCCTCTAAAAAATGGAGAGGATCCGGTTCCCAAGGAAACCAGCTTGGGGGAATTGGAAAATTGACTTGTGTTGAGTTTAGCAATCTGCACCCGATCCCAGGTTCTGACCAACGACCATTTAAGATTGTTAGTATCTCACATATCATTCGTGAATTTTGCCTTTAATTTGCTATGGTAATTTGATTTGTCCGAATTTTGAGAGTTTGGTGTCATTTCCACCATTTCTGCCAAAATAAATTGACGAGGAGTGATAGTTTGACACAAAGTAGACATCAAATACATACAGGGACGTCTTATTTGATGTGATATTTTGAACTAATGGATTAAAGAAAATAATAAACAAATATTGTATTGTATAAATGTATGGTGTTAGACACCAAAACTGTATCCAAATATCATTAGTGTAATTTGATGGCTTAATCAACGTTAGATCAACTCCAACCCAATTACTCTTTTTGTGTTTTAATTTTCTAGTTCAAGAATTATCACATTTTTGTGAAAAAATTAAAAGCAAATATTTTATATAATACAAAAATGAGGCATTAATAATAGACAAGACTTATGTACAATTCCATAGTTATGTGTTATTTTCCCGTAACACTAGGACATGTGTAATAGCTCATTAATGAAACATAACATATGTAACAGCTGTTAAACATGTCCTATTATCATTAAAAAATAACACCTATCATACTTAAAAAAAATTGTTGCTTATAAAAAAAAAAAATCCTTATGAAATTGTACGCAAGTTGTTTTGTTGTTAATAAATAATAATCCCTTGGCTTCTCATGTCTCGTGTATAGAAAGGCCATCTTGTGGGACGGCACTACTTAGAAGTTAGCAGAAGTCCTTTTTTAGGCCCATAATACCAGTGAGAACTCCTACTTCGTCTGCCTATGATCAAAATCCGGCCCAATATTAATGATGTTACAAAAAGAGAGCTGCTATCTACACCCTATACATTGGCATCCACCCCCACACATCATTTTAAAACTTTTTTTATTACTAAACTATCCTTAACAAACCTATTTATTCTAATTATTTAGTAAAAATCATCACCCACCCCTCATCTCTCTCATCTAGCAATTTCCCTTTTCTTCATTCTCCTTCAAACAAGTGCTTCTTCGGTCTCTTCACCATAAACCCTTATGATATTACCTCTAAAAACACAAACACGTCACACAAACACCACCTTCTCCACACAAACTCACTTTCCAGCACAACGTTACCTTACCAAAGAAGGAAGGAGATCAGGAAAGGTTTTTGAAAGTTTAAGGGTAATTTTGTCATTTCACGCTCTAAAATTAGAAGTGTGGGGATGAGTGGGGCACATGGAGGGGGTACATGTAGCAGCTCCCTTATAAAAATAGAGAATTTTCAGTTTGGGCTACAATACTTTATGCAGGGGAGCAGTACTGAACAAATGTGGGGCAACATCGACTACATACATCCAAGCCCACTAAAATGAAATAGGCATATCATAGCTCGAAATTCAATGGAATCTGAATCTCCATAAAACCCCGGAGGCTCCAAGTCCTTCAAATGGGGTTGAGAAGTGAGAACCCATATCCCCGCAACAAGTCTCATCTTTCATGAGTTCATGCAACCAAGGGTCTAAAACAGAACAATAAAGAAATACACCTACACAAAAAGAGGTGAAAATACATGTTAATTTTTATGTATGTCAATTATACAATGTGTGTTTGGATGAGCATTTGATAAAAGTAATTTTGAATGCAATTGATTTTGTAAAATTGATTTGGTTATAATTGACTCTGAAGTGAAGTGAAATAAGTTTGGATGTTTTTATTTTGAAAACAAGTTTGATATAAAATTTAGTGTAAATTTTTCAACTCAACTCAAAAGCTACTTTTTGTAGCTTCTAGGGTGCGTTTGGGTAAACAACTTAATTAAGAGCTTATCACATAAGACCTTATCGCATGAGAGCTTATGTCATAAGCGCTTAAAGAAATAAAAAGAAATAAAGGGGCATGAGAGGATTCGAATAATGAAAAACACGGAGATGGTGTTCAGTGCATAAGCTCTTATGATAATTCCATAAGCTTCTCCCAGTGACTTATGAAAATAAGTCAAAAACTCCTTATGGGATGACATAAGTTATTTTTATAAGCTCTGCCAAACACACTGCATAAGAACTTATGTCATCAGATAAGTCAAAAGGAGCTTAAATAAGCTCTTCCAAACACCACCCTAGTCAGAATCGCTTCTGAAGGTAAAATCAAATTTTCCTTACAATAACCAAACATCTCATTTTTACTAAAATCACGTTTGACAGACACCGGAATCAATTCGGGAGGTTTTCAACATGAAACCAAAACACACACATAGGACATCTTAATTTCTGAAGTGAAACGAGTTTATTATTTAAAGGTGGTTTAAACACATCAAAGGCCCAATTTCTATGATTGGTTTACCGTTATGCAAGCTTCTGTCCAAATATACCTTTGTTCCAAAGAAACTTTACAAACATTTCAACCTCAAACATACATTTGGAGTCAGCTCTAAACCAAAGATGTACTAACTCATTGTAAATAATGATGAGTAGATTAAATGATTAATTTTAGGATTCTAAATACTTTCTTAATAAATCTTTCCATAATAAAAATAATAATAAATCAACAAATTACATACACTTTAATATCTTAAAAAATTACAAAGTATTTAAATATATTCTTTATTTAATAGTTACGAAGATTCTTGGCAAAATTTGTTAGGAAAATAAAATATATGAAGTAGGTTTGGTTTAGACTTTAGATCTCTCTAAACGCAAACGGACAAAATCACGACGTAAATTTGGCTTCCCAATACATTTTGACATGAAATAAGTATTTGTTGCTTTCATTGAATCGGGTTTTAAACGGGATTTTAGAAGTTGAAGAATCTAAAGAGTTATGATATTTGAACACAAATTTTGATTATCATATATGAAATCGTATATATTTATATCTATCTCTTACTTACTTTTTATCTTCTTTAAATACACGCTTCTAAAAATACATCTAAGGAACAAAAGAAATACCAAATAATGTCTCATATTAATATGTACAAAAATCATTCTTCCAATCTAAACCAAACACATTAATGATCGTTCAGATTATTTGAACTAATCCATGATTAAATAGCAAATATATATAATGTCAAGCAGGTAGATGTAAGAAGATACATGCTTGAGCACATGCCACATAGGATCCATCCAAACCAGAACTGAAAAACCGAAAGAGAATGATGTAAAGGTTTTGGCAAACATGCCAAAGAAGTGAGCCATAATAAAGCAACAAGCAACAAGCAACAAGCAACAAGCAAGAGTAGGGCGCACGGCATGGGTTGTTCTTACTTACCCTCTGCCATTCCCAACACACTCTCACTCTCACTCACCAAAAACCCTTTCCATAATTTTATATTTTCATAGAGCTTATTAGGATATAGTTAGCTATGCCCGTTTCTAGGTTTACGCTCTTTTCTTCATCCAATCGTCGCTCCACCCACCAGGCTCTCTCTCTTCTTCAAAGGTCACCTCTTTATCACACTTTGAATTTGAGGATTTTGTTTTCCCCCTTTCAAATTTCAATTAAATAATTTGATTTCATAGTTGTGAAATGACATGACGAATTGATGTTAAATCTTCGGAATCAATTTTATTATCTGGGATTTTCGGAACTTTCTTAAAATTGGATGTATCATAGGATGTCATTTCGAATAAAATTCAATGCTGGCGTTTTGTTATTTTTCTGATTTTTTTTTTATTGCTCTTTTTACATAGGTCTGTTCCCTCTAAGACAACTCAATCTGTTAGCTTTACAAAATCTACAAGACACTGTAAAGGAAAACAAGATATTCACCCTATACTCCCTGCAGAATCGCAATCCCAAGCCTCTCGCTCATGGGGTACTTATGTTGTTGTATGTACTGTTCTCTTGCTCCTTTTTTTTTGACATTGTTGTGCAACCATAATTTTTTATCTTGTGTCTAGTGGATTATATTTAGTGTATCACTCCCACTTTTGATTTCCTGCAGCCAGCTGCTCTTCTAGGATTTGCTGGGATCGCGGCATTTTTTCATTACAACGATGAGAAGAGAGCTGTTGCAAAAGGTATTTTTTCATTTGCAATCAAGGGCAAGTTCAAAATTTCGGTGACAAGTGTTTATTTTTCTCTGCATCCTTTATTAGTTTTCTTATATTGGAAATTGGGAAAGTTTGATAAATAACAAATACATCATAAGACAGTGTATGATTTATTTATGTAGAAATTAGTTAGATTAGTTTGTTGTAAAGCATGGGAAACTTCACTTTTGAGTCCAGTTGCATACACAGGAGGGGAGTTGTGGCAAACTTATGATATTAAATGTAGTGATGATAAATAAGAAGGTTAAAAGAGTGTTGGTGATCTTGAATACTCTTTGTAAACTTGTAATGGCGGAGTTCATATGTTGTTAGGACCAACATTGGAAATTGATTTGAATTTATAGCACCATATTAAATCCATTCATACAGTTATGCCAAATACTTTGTAGATAGAAAACTTTGTCAGTTCATCTTTTGTGTGACGAACATCGAGTGGCAGCATGTGTCTTCAAACGACCTATATTTCTTTTGCCTCACTTTTGCACCTAGTTATATTATGAACATTAAGTTTTGGGTGATTACTCAATGACTTGTATATTGTATACATGTTTGGGAAGTGCTTTTGCTAAATCGCTAGACAAACACATTCAAGTGGTTGTGTGGTATATCTTAGTTTAATCCACTTTGGCTTTTTGCTGCTGTTAAAACTTCAAATTTTGATGTCAGAAACAAAATGTTTCTATTTGTTCTTCATATGTATCAACCTGTTATCAGTGACCTATATTTGATTTTATGACAATATCTAGTTTATCGAAAACAAACCATCAATGTACAATGCTAGATGCATATCTCAATCTCTAGCATTTTTGGTATCAAAATTTTCATATGGATTATGACTTGCAGTATAATAGTCGATCATATATAGAGGAAGTGTCCGTGGCATCTTTAGTTGATACTTGCTATTGTAGATCCAACTTTTTTCCTCCTAAAACTTTATTTCTTTTCATGGGTCTACTGCTTTACAGTCGGAACTTACTTGTCAGGAGTCAAAACGGGAGATAGGGATAGATCTGAGTTCTGTTGCTTTCTGTCTTGGTTGGATTTCTGTTGCCTAAATTGATCCATGACTTTCAAAAATAAAGTATGCAGTTGAGGGGATCAAGCCAAGACTTTGTAAGAACCACATTTAATCTACTAAATTTTGAATTTGTTCTTACCAAGTTATTCATGGAATCACTTTTGGGTGAGATGGCAACACTTCCATTTTGATGTTTTCATTTTCCAGTTTTAGGCATCAAAACCTAGCAAGTATTGGATTGGATACTTTGTTATTGTTCAAAGTGTGATCCCAAAATAATTTAAATGATGTTTTATTTCAATTGTCTTAATTTGCTCTATTTGATTGATCAGGTCGTCAGGGTAAGAATGACCGCTCTGGGGATATTGTCAATGGACCCATAATTGGGGGTCCCTTTACACTAATTAATACCGAGAAACAAACAGTTACAGAACGCAATTTTCTTGGGAATTGGGTCCTCTTATACTTTGGCTATACCTCATCTCCTGATCTTGGGCCAGAGCAAGTTCAACTTATGGCCAAGGCAATTGATATATTAGGTTCGGCACTTCCATTTCAGTTTACTTTATTATAAGTTTCCTTTTTACATTAACCTTAACATCCTATTTTATTTGGTTGAAGAGTCAAAAAAGAATCTTAAGATTCTACCAGTATTTGTTACCATTGATCCTCAACGAGATACTCCCTCACATCTTCGTGCTTACCTTAAAGGTTAGATTGTCTTGGTGGCCAAACTATCATGATTTATAATCATGAAAACTTTAGTCTTGTAAATTATGCTTTATGTTCTTTTCTCTTCCTTGCCATCCTCTTCAAGAATTTTGCCCTATTAACTTTTCTAATCTATCTTTCCCTCTGATGTACTGCAGAGTTTGACTCTAGAATCATAGGATTAACTGGAGCGGTTGCAGCTATTAGGCAGATGGCACAAGAATATCGTGTTTATTTTAAAAGGGTCGAAGAGGACGGTGGTGATTATCTTGTTGACTGTTCCCACAACATGTAAGCCCTTGTTCTACCCTTATATCCTTCTGTAGTTCTGCATGGTTTTGCACTTAACAAGTCTATAAGCTGTGTTTAAACAATCAGGTATTTGTTGAATCCAAACATGGAGGTTGTGAGATGCTTTGGAGTCGAGTATAATGCAGAGGAGTTGTCCGAATCGATATGGAAAGAGCTGAACAGAAAGCACTCTTGATGCTTTAGGCGACAGAATGCAACCAGATATTTCTTTTTCCCCGCTCTTATATTGTTTTTCTCGTGGGATCACAGAATCATTCGCATAAGATGAAGCAACTTTTGCATTGGAAGAGTGAATTTAACTTTGCTATATTTTTGGTTGGACTTGCTTAGAGGAAAATGTAGCGGCAATGTCTTTCCAAGATATGTGTCAATCATCATTTTAAGTTTCGTAGATAACATTTTTTCTCCTATTTTTGGGTAACATTTGGACGGAAGTTTTACACCAGGTTGTTTTCCCATCAACCTTCATTTAGCAAGCGCTTTTAATTCATGCTGTCACGCGTAATTAAAAATTCAAGCAGATTGAAAACTCGAATCACAGAAAAGTATTAATTACATGATGTTTTTTTGAAAGTTATTACATAATAATGTTTTTTTTTTGAAAGAATTACATAATAATGCTGAAGATATTCTTTTTTTTGGTTTTATGTGGAATTAATATAATTTAGATTTTATACCGCAGTTGAAATTTGCTGTTTTCGTTCCTCAATTTTTAATGCTTTGTACTCTATTTTAAGAGACTACTTATTTCGGTATTGAATTTCATTACATTATTAGATTATTTTACTCTTCGATATATACCCTCTCTCTTTCATGTTAGGATGATAAAAAAATGTTATGCATGATCTTCGAGGGAGCATATTTAGTGAAGAGCATATATTTGTTGGCATATGTTACAGATACAGTTGGCGTCTAAACGTGCGACGCTTAAGTGTCTTGGTTGTCATTTGAAGAAAGATAAATGAGAAATGAAGGTGGGAGTCTCGTCATTTCCAAGATTGTAGAGATCCTTATTGCACCCATGACCGGGTCTCTGGTTTCCTCTTTCTATCAAACAAGCAATTGAAACAAAAAAAGATTATGGAGGAGGAGAAAACAAAAACGAATGTCAACTATTGCATTTTTCTTTTTCAACAAAACAACTGATTTCTCTATCATTATTCTGATTTCCTGACAGGAGGATCCGATGGCCTGCTTGAAACCACAATTGTTATGCATTCACCCTCTCTACAATTTGGCCTCCAAGGTGTAATATTAGATTTCACATGTTTGGTTGGAAAAGTTTACAATCATCATTCTTTAGAGTCAATCTTTATGTATACCATTCTTTTTATTCCATTGATGGACTTGTGTAATATATACCAAGAGACTTTAAGCAGCCAATCACGTCTTTATTAGCCTAGGAAAGTAGCAGTCATTCATTATCATCATCATCAACAACATAATGTTGTAACAAAGCATTCTGCAACATAAAAATAAAATAAAATTTTGAAGATGGGAGACAAATCGCCAGAGAGAAAATCTGGCTGTTGCTTAATCACTTCTGTGTTCTGGCGACGAAGAACAAACTTGGCAACCACTGCTCCCAACATCAACAATGACAATGATTGTGAAAAGCCATCAAACACACAAAACACAGAGAGTTGGCAAGGTGGTCCTGAAGATGCAGCATTCTTAGGAACACCTTCAACTAAAGCAACAGATTGTTTATCTCATCCTAACCCCAAGCCTCCACCCAATAAGGTTGTGAGGCAAAACTACCAAAGGAACCAGCCCAGAGAAACAACAGGTGTCAAATCCAATGTGTTACCTGCAGAGGGTTATGTCAACCAGGGAAGAAGGGTGCCTAGAGAAGCTGTTGGCATTTTTGGTGAGCTTGAAAGCATGATATCCGATCACCAGAAATCAAAGGGAAGCAGCACCCTTGTTAGAGCTTCTTCTAGCAATGTGATGCTGTTTGGTAATTTAGGTAACATAAGGCAAGGTGGGAATAATACCAATTCTCATGTTGGGATGGATTACCAAGCCATGCAAAGGGAGGAAAACCCAGTTGCTAATTATGGAAGATACACAAACCATAGGGAGCAAAATGTGAACAAAGGAAGCAAAGAACAATCGGTTTCTCTATGCAGGGCTGTGTCTACCAGAATAGATCCTGAGCAGTTGAAGATACTGGGAAATGAAGATTATAAGAATGGAAGATTTGCTGAGGCCTTGGCTCTGTATGATGCAGCAATTGCAATTGACCCTAATAAGGCTTCCTATAGGAGCAACAAAAGTGCAGCATTAACAGCTCTAGGTAGGCTTCTGGAGGCTGTGTTTGAGTGCAGAGAGGCCATTCGAATAGAGCCTCATTACCAAAGAGCTCATAATCGATTGGGAAGCTTGCACATGAGGTGGGTATGCTACACCTCGACTCAGTTGGATTGAGGAATTCGTGCTGGTCTTTCAACTTGCATTTGTTTCTTCTCTATTCTCTTTTGGATGTTGTCATTCATTGTTTCTGTTTTTTGTTGCTGCACCATTTCCTATAGGTTAGGAGAAACAGATAAGGCCCTTTATCATTATAAACAGGCGGGACCTGAGGCAGATCCAGATGAGGTTGCTAAACTAAAGAATATTCAGGTTCATCTAAACAAGTGCACTGAGGCTCATAGGTTAAAAGATTGGAACACCCTGATCAAGGAGACCAACCATACTATATCATCTGGTGCAGATTCTGCTCCACAGGTGAGATACTAGCGAGTAATTGCTAGGTAGGCATGGTCTACCATAGGTAGCCAAATAAAAAATAGACGTATTTAAAGTCATTTCTAGAGCTAGGATTTGGATTCACTGCATTTACGCATTCACCTCGTTGGATGCATTTGAATGTTCATTCTAATAAAGAAACAACACTGATCCAGCTGTGTTTCTCAGTAAACGCGTTAATGTAGTGACTGCGGCAAATTTGAATATGCTTAGGGTATATCTACCAACTTAAGAATTTTTCCTGTTACACGTTGAACTTTGTTTTGGCTCTCGCTCTTACACACAAACACATGCATGCTAACCGTGCTGATATGACTCTCTGGTTGTGGCATTAATGGAAGATATTTGCATTGCAAGCCGAAGCATTGTTAAAGCTTCGAATGCATCGAGATGCAGATGAAGCAATGTCAAGGGGACCGAATTTTGATGTTGATGAGTGCACTAAGTTCTTTGGACCTATAGGTAATGCAAATTTGTTGGTGTCTCGGGCTCGGGTTGATTTGGCTTCTGGCAGGTTAGTACCTAGTTTCTAATTGTAATTGAAAATGAAAAGCATGACATGCTTCATAAATATTGATTACTCCTGCTACTGCAGTCATATTATCTTACATGTAATATCTATTCAATATTTATTGTGTTTGCAGATTCGAAGATGCTTTAGGTGCACTTGAGCGAGCAGCTAGGCTAGACTCAAGGAACAAGGATGTTAACAAGGTGATGAGGAAGGTTCGGACAGTGGCCGCAGCTCGATCAAATGGTAACGAGCTTTTCAAGGCATCGAAATTCTCAGAGGCATGTGTTGCCTATGGAGAGGGCCTTGAGCATGATCCATACAACTCGATTTTGCTATGCAACCGAGCTGCTTGTAGATCAAGATTAGGTCAGTATGAGAAAGCAGTGGAAGATTGCAATGCTGCTCTTAACTTGCGCCCATCTTACAGCAAGGCTAGGTTGAGAAGAGCTGATTGTAATGCCAAGGTGACCTTCCAAATTAACCTTCCTTTCTTAATTAATTTATATAATGCAACACATTTTGAACATAGAAAAAATTTAGTAGTGGTTTATAATAAATTGCTTCATGGTGCAATTTGGTAAATACAAGTGTCAGAACTCAACTAGTGAAATGATCTGTTATATGTTTATGTTAAATTTGCAGTTGAAACGATGGGAAGCTTCAATACAAGACTATGAAATATTGCTAAAAGAGACACCAGGAGATGAGGAAGTAAGCAAGTCTTTGTTGGAGGCCAAAGAGCAGCTTAAGAAACAGCGAGGTGACTTATAGTTGGAGGTGAGATGGTTAGACATGGAGTATGGTGAAAATAAATAAAAGAAATACAAAAAAAAAATGTAAAATGTGACAAGGATGAGGGGAGGAAAAAGATCCCTTATATGTGCTGGCAATGACGACGAACACACATGATGGTCAATGGTGAATGATCAATAATCAATTCATTTGAAATGGAAAAAATGCTATGGAGGAATTGTGGGGAGGATGATTGATGTCCACTTCAAAACGTTTCAGACGGAAACATTAGGCTCCATTTGTTTGCGGGCAAAAGGAAAGAAGCAGGGTAATTTTAGTAGTAGAACTTGTATGCGTTTCTTTTCATTTATTTCTTTTTCTTTTAGGAACAAAACTATATGGTACTTGTCGCTAATCTAAATGACTTCAAATGTACATTAGATTTGTTCATTGATATCTACGGATACTTATATAACTAACACTTCTACAAATTCATTCTCTTTTTATTATTATATATATATTTGTTTGTAATTTATTAGATAACATTTTAATGTCATTATGATTTTTCATTTTCTGATCGATAGTGTGGCAGTACTGAGTGACGATACGTGATGTATAAATGAACAATGTTTTGCCTTTTTTTTTTTTTTGACAATTCGTTTTTTTTAATATTTAGATTTTTTAGTTAATTAGGTGAAAAAATTGGTTAATTAGATGAAAATATTTGGTTAATCACGGACAAATATTTGGTTAATGCAGTTTATTATATGGTTAATGAGTCATCCTGAAACAATCATTTTTCACAACTATGTAAATATTTGGTTAATCACGTACAAATATTTGATTAATTAAGTTCATTATATTGTTAATGGTCATCCTGAAACTTACAATCATTTGTCACAACCATATAAATATTTGGTTAATCACGTGCAAATATTTGGTTAATTCAATTCATTATATGGTTAATGGGTCATCCTAAAGCTTACAATAATTTTCTACACAAATTAACCATATAATGAACTGAATTAACCAAATATTTACACATGATTAACCAAATATTTACATTGTTGGGGAAAATGATTGTAAGCTTCAGGATGACCCATTAACCATATAATGAACTGAATTAACCATATATTTGCACGGGAATAACCAAATATTTACATAGTTGTAAAAATTGATTGTATGCTTCCCGATGATCCATTAACCATATAATAAACTGAATTAACCAGATACTTACACTAGATTAACCAAATATTTACACGTAATTAACAAAAATATTAGTATTAAAAAAATCTAAATTATTATTCCTTTTAAAAAAAATGTTATAACAATGCTGCAGTATATTATCACCATATGTTGTCTACGTTATATGTCAAAATAACACAACTCTATAACAAAGAATATCGTTGGTTAATGTACTAGGTAATAAATAGTTGGGGTACCATATAGGACAGCCAGAACCCCTAGGCATGTACATCCTCCTCCTGGGTCAATTATAAACAAAAAAAAAATATATCTATTTTTTAATTTAAATATAAATAAAATCTAATTAATTCAATTTTATTTAATATTATTGTTCCAAAAATTAAGAAAATTAATCAATCAAAATAATTTTTCTTTTACTTTTTCAAAAATATTGCACACTCTTAAAATAATTGAATAATAGTTTAATAATTATAACTTATTTTTTTAAAATAAATCAAAAAAATTAAACTAAATCAACAAACTTCCTTAATTTTGTTTATAAACGAGTTTATAGCAATACTAATAGATAGTGCCGATTATTATAGCATTATTATAGAATAATACAAAGACAGACGGGTTGTTGACCCTGTAACCCGATGCCCAACTCTACTTTGGAGATCTGGAACAACCTCCAATAATCATATGGAACGCGTCATAAAGGTTCCCAAAAGTTTCTCAACGACAACATTTTTGACTCGCTCACTCACCACAAACACTACTAACTCCAAACATCATTATTTTCCTCAAATCACGGTCCTCTCACAGGCGAGCATCGTCCTCAGACCTCAAAATAGAGAACTCAGATCCGAATCCTTTGCGACCCACCACACCACGTTCAGTAACGGGCCGGGCCTGATCCAAGCTATATCGGCACTGGTTCCTGGCGGCCCAAAGCTGATAAGGAGAAGTGTCGAGAGCGAGCCACTGTTCCACCGTATACTGATCCTGGTTACATGAGAGGTGGGGCCCAGTGGTGGTGACCTCCACGTATTTGCAGTACCACCCGTGATGAGAACCCGACCCGTCCGAAGTAACATTAACAGCGCAAACGGGTCCGTCGAGACAGGGTCCCCTTCCGCTGAAAATGTCGAGGTTGCTGCGTTCGAAGTAGTTGTAATTCTTACCCATCAACCCGCCCCACGCTTCGAGATCCGTGATGTAGATGTAGTAACCGTACTTATCGTACAGCTTGAGCCCGATCTTGGAGTCGGTTCCTCCCTTCAACACCGACCCGGTTCGAACGTAGACGGTGTACACGCAATCATAATCGGGGTCCTGCATTCATTGAGAAAGTTATGAGTGAGTGAAAGCAAAAGTAGAAGAGATTGATTGAAGAGGAAGTAGAAGATGAGAGTGTGATTCTTACAGATCTAACGGTTGCGGTGAAGGAGGGTGAGAGGAAGAAGAGGAGAGAGAGAAACAGTGTTGTAGCTGAGGTTGCCATTTGCATCAGATCAAGTGAGTGATGATGCTGCTATTACTGGAGCGTTTATATATAGAGCGACTGAGCGAGGGGCACATGGGTTGGCATTAGGGATGAAACTGGGCGGGTGCGGGTAATGCTTCCCCGCATCTATTCTATTAATATCCATGATATTTATAGGGACTAGCGGATATTCATGGATATCCACGGATATTTAAGTAACTAAAATGAAATGAAATAAAATAAAATTATACAATATAATATAACAATATACTATATTAACATTATATAATATATTATATATATTTTAAAAGATTTATTATTAAAGGTTTAACCACTAAAAAGTAACAAATAAGATAGAAAATAAAATTTATTTAATCTCAAAATGATAGAAATTGTCATAATATATATTATATATTTAATAAAAAATATTTATTATAAATATGCGGGTATTCGCAGGGCGGGTATTATGATCCTCATCCCCATTTAGTAGGTATTCATTTACTACCCATTACGGGTAATTTATGCAGATATTTGCGGGTGCGAGTAATTTTGCCATCCCTAGTTGGCATATACCAATATTTACACGTATTTTGTGAACAGAGGTTGGTCCAGTTGGTATGGATAATGTTCATAATCCACGAGGTCGTGAGTTTGTAAGGACCTCTGTAAATACTCTGAGCCCCGAGACCCAACTCACCCGAACTTTCGTAAACCAAAAAAAATTATTTATGTGCATTTTTACTCACTTTACCTCTCAATATTTATATTTTCGTCCTTTATAGTATCTATTTTCTTTTCATGTATAATTTAATTATGTTATTCAAGTATTGTGGTTGGTCGGAATGAAAGTGAATTATCTTTCAAACGAACTTTATCGGTGAGATAGAAGTTTAAATTATGGAATCGTCATTTTATTAAGCACTTGCCTAATCATCAACTATGGGTGATGATTAATTTCACAGATTTGCCCATAAGAATATTAATCAAGGACTAAATATAATTATGATATTTATGTCAAACGCATGCGATATTAATTAATGTATGTGTACCCCTTGCGAGATTCATTTAAGCAATAATTAAATGATGTAAAGAAGCATACCATTACCATTGTGTACACATTCACGAACACGGGTTGGCTTAGCTGGTGGATCATTTCACTGGGTTTAAATCTTAAAATTTACCATTCACAAGTTATTTGACTGTTGATAGATAAATCATAACATTATTATAAAATATCTAATGGCATCTTAAAAAGTATTGTTAACATTTTTCTATTTACAAAAGTGGGATTATAATAGTCAGATGACTTGGATAGTTGGGATTAACTTCTCGTTGGAAGAATTGTCTATGATAATCTAGATATGATTGACAACAAGTTTTATGGTGCATCTCGAAAATTTGGATGTACGAATGGTGCCCAAGATATTCACCATTAATAAAAGGTGACCTGCTACTTATTGCATATGCTAGATAAAAAAAGTTATTATTCCTATAAAATAGATTAAGAAAAGTTATTCTTTATTTACAAGTTTTTTTTTCTCATCCTTCTTACTTCATTAGCCTAGTGTAGTGTTGCAAGTGAACCTTAACCATTGTCTTCAACCCTGTTGGAAGGGCTCAATATATGGTTTCGAAGTTTTCACAGTGGAAAATATACATTAGACGGTAAAGGTTTATGTCAGTTAACCAAAAACTAGACGTTAAAAAGGGGGCGATGGCAGTTTTGTAAATATCAGACTTCATTAATTCAATTTTAACGTCAGTTGTTTTAAGGACTGACGTTAAAAGTGAAGTGACTCACTTTTAACGTCAGTTCAATAAACAACTGATGTTAACAGTGAACGTTTTAACGTCTGTTCTTTATAGAACTGAAGTTAAAAGTGAGTCATTTCACTTTTAACGTCAGTCCTTACATCAACAGACGTTAAAGGTTATTTTAATAATTTTTTATCTAGTATACGTACCCTTTCGCATTGCCTTCCTTAAAGTTTCAGTTTCACAATTGCTTTGATGTTTTGTGTTTCTGTTTTGAAAACTAAAATATATGTACGAAGTATAAGTTGAATCAATAACCCAAACCGGATCTCATTCATGAAGTGTAATACAGACTGATACAGAAGATTGAAAGGGTTTAAAATCCTATAAAAAGTTACATTGAAAGGGTTTAAAATCCTAAACATTAAAGCTACATCCCATCAGAGAGTTCTATGAAATATGCCAAAGGGAAAACTATACTCCGAAGACCTCAGAAAATTGGGGGGACATGAGAGAGCTCAAGAGAGGCAAAAACAGGTGCACTAGATCTGTTTCAAGCAAAGGCAGTGGTTCCAGAGACTTCCATGACAGTCACTTGCTGCCAAAACCGAGGATTTGGAACTGTGACGCCCGAGCACCTGATTTGCCCTCCAGCAGCTGATTCTCCGGAAGGATGATAAGGTGAGCAACTCACATAATGTGGTTTACACAAACTTATCACCCATGTAATGTGATTTACACAAACTAAGAAGTTGTTTGACCATTAAGACAAAGATCTTTGAGTCTAGGAATAGGAGGAAAGAGTGATGAAGTTAATCTCCATGGCAGAGCCATATTGTGAAGCCGAAAATTAAAAGGATGGAAGGGAGCTATTTATAGGAGCAGGGGATGAAGTTACTAAGCTATTCTGATTTTCTTGAAAACTTATATATAAACTTAATGCTCATTAAGAAGATTAAGTTACAAGGTGCATGGTAAGTAGCACAGTAGTCAAAGGAATGAATGTTTTTGCAGATATCTATACACTTTTAACGTCAGTTGTTTAAAAAAACTGACGTTAAAAGTGTTTTTAAAATAAAAAATATTTATTGTTAACGTCAGTTTTTTATACAACTGACGTTAAAAGTGTGATTTTTACTTCAGTTAAATAAATAGCTGACGTAAATAATCCTATATATTATAAACATAAATAATCCTTCAGTTACTAAGCTATTCTGATTTTCTTCAAAACTTATCTATAAACTTAATGCTCATTAAGAGGATTAAGTTACAAGGTGCATGGGTAAGTAGCGCAGTAGTCAAAGGAATGAATGTTTTTGCAGATATCTATACACTTTTAACGTCAGTTGTTTAAAACAACTGACGTTAAAAGTGTTTTTAAAATAAAAAATATTTATTGTTAACGTCATTTTTTTATACAACTGACGTTAAAAGTGTTCTTTTTACTTCGGTTAAATAAATAGCTGACGTAAATAATCCTATATATTATAAACGTGCAGAATGAATATTGGAAATAATGTAATTAATATACGGGAACTTGGCAGTCATAAATTAAGTTGACGTTAAAAATGAGGTGGTGGCAGTTTGTAAATATTAAATCACTATTTGCGTCAGTTCTATAAATAACTGACGTAAATAATTATGAAACTCATTTCATTGGTTGTCATGTCCCTGTTGTCCCTCTTAACGCAGATCACTCCATATAGTACTGCAGTTTATTTCTAAACCTTTTTTTTTTAAAAAAAGTTTATTTTTAATTTTTATTAATTAGCTTGAATTAGTAAACAAATTCTTGTGCAAATTAAAATAAATAAACACTTAACATAAAACAAGTTATATGTATAATCAAATCGATGTCATTGAAGCGATTCATAAGTTAAAATTACATGATTAAAAGATAAAAAATTTCTGCAACATAGCCCTAAAATATAAAAAAGTTTCTGCATCAACATCATTTTCTTCTCAGTCCTGTCATCATAAACTCCAATGGATGCATCACCTCCCTCACTTGAATTCCATGATGCAAAGTAAATCCTCAGTCACTAGCAGCGAAAGCAAAGTGAAATGGATCTTTGCATCTTTCTTCTTCACTGGAATTCCTTGATGCATCGTCTTGAATCCACAGTCACTTGCTTCCAAAGCAAAGTGAGAGGGATGACGGGGATGAAATAAAGTGAGAGAATCACATTACGTGATTCACCCAACCTTACCATCCATGTAATGTGATTTACACAACCTCAGAAATTGTTTGACCATTAAGACAAAGATCTTTGAGTCTAGGCATAGGAAGAAAGAGTGATGAAGTTAATCTCCATGGCAGAGCCATATTGTGAAGAAGAAAAAATTAAAAGGATGGAAGGAAGCTATTTATAGGAGCAGTGGATGAAGTTACTAAGCTATTATGATTTTCTTGAAAACTTATCTATAAACTTAATGCTCATTAAGAGGATTAGGTACAAGGTGAATGGGTAAGTAGCACAGTAGTCAAAGAAATGACTGTTTTTGCAGAAACTAATAAACTTTTAACGTCCGTTGTGTAATACAACTGATGTAAGAAGTGTGAGTGTTTTTAACGTCAGTTTCTTAATACAACTGACGTTAAATATATGACCTTTAACGTCAGTTTTTACTAACAACTGACGTAATAAGTGTGAGTGTTTTTAACGTCAGTTTCTTAAGACAACTGACGTTAAATATATGACCTTTAACGTCAGGTTTTACTAACAACTGACGTAAAATGTTGTTTTATTTTAATTATAATGTTTACACCCGCGCGCCTTTTGCACTTCTCTATACGTCTCTTTTCTCTTTTCATCACGCTCAACCCTCACTCTCAACCCTCACTCTCGCTCTCACTCTGCCCTAATCGCGAGCTCATCTCCACCGCAACCACCGCGAGGGATTCTTCTCCATCACCGTGAGGTACACTCTTAACCCCTAACTCCGTCTTTCCCGCTCATTCTTTGCAATAACTTGACATCTCTCTTTCCCCTTCCCGCGCACTAACTCTCCTTGTCCCTCTGCTCTCAGTAACCACATCGAACGTTGGCCACCACTTGAGCTTCCCCCCCACCACCACGCGAGCACCTATTTCTGGTGAGTCTTTAGGGCACATTTTTTTATTTTTGGTTTTGAGTGCATGCATGTTGCTCTGCTGGTTGAAACTGTAGTCTCAGTAGTTGAAACTTGAAACTGTGAGTTTGAGTTGTTTGGAATGTCTCTATTTTTGGTTTTGAGTGTATATTGAAACCGTAGTCTCAGTAGTTGTAACTTTAAACCGTGAGTTTGAGTTGTTTGGAATGTCTCTATTTTTGGTTTTGAGTGCATGTTGCTCTGCTGGTTGATCTGTCACGGCCGTGAAGCTCATCACGGCTAGGCCGTGATCAGTTCTGCCTATGAGGGTCTGGTTCAGTTGGCACGTTACGCCCGTGATGGACATCACGACCAGGCCGTGACCAGTGCTTGGCAATCTTCAAAAACTATAGTTTTCAATCTCACGTATTGTCCTTATATTGGATATATAGATGTTTTGTATATCTACAGGACCTATCTAGTTATTTTTATTTATACTTTTGTATTTATTTTGAGTTATAACCTATGTTAATACATATATATTATTTCTGAACAGGCATACATATAGATCAGTCGGATAACCCACATGCACGAGAGGACACTGGGGGGGTTTAGCAGGACCCGATCACGCCTTCGCCTGATTCTAGTGTAAGTTTACATGTTATATACTATCTTTAGTCCTTCTTTTTAATGTAAGTTTATAATGTTACAACCCTCTATTTTATCATTTTTTTGTCCATACAGACATCACAGGCTCATAGGAAACGGGGTAGAGGAGCCACCTCGTTGAAGAAACTAGAGAAGGACAGGCAAAGCGGACAGAAGCTTGAGGTGTCCTTCGATGCTAATCTAAATGCCCAGGGACCCCGTGCTAAAGAATTTAATAAGTGGGTGTTTCTACAAGCGAAGCAGCACGTAAGCATTGTCACGATCGTCCCGTCCGGGAGCCGCGAAAAGATGGATAGAAACCGAGGAGTCGCCACCAATATTTTTTATTTGGGAAAAACATTGGGAAAACCATTTATTTTGAGGAAAACTGGTCTTAAAAAA
The DNA here is from genome assembly GCA_030762895.1 of Sophora flavescens. NCBI lineage: Eukaryota > Viridiplantae > Streptophyta > Magnoliopsida > Fabales > Fabaceae > Sophora > Sophora flavescens. Next base: position 55,574,205 of record CM061068.1, on the reverse strand, counting down.
ATAGAGATATGAGTCCGGGAGTCGGTTACGAGTAGGGAAGGTATTAGCACCCCACATCACCCGTTTAAAAAACGGTACCTCAAGTTAATTGTGCAAAAAAAAAACATTTTAATAACCTTTTAAATATTTATTTTACCCCTAAAATTATTTACAAGGAAGAATTATTTTAAATTTTAAATTTTTGACTTTTATTAAAAAAAATTTATATTTTTAACTTTATGGTTTATAAAAACTAAATGAGGTTGAACATGGCACGTGAGTCCACAGGGCAACCTCAAATCTAAGGGATTAAACATGGCACCGTGTCCATAGAGCACCCCTGGAAAGAGAAAAGTTTAATTATTTTGATTAATTATTTTAACATAAAAAAGAGACACAAAAAAGGAAAATTTAGTTTTGGCCCGACAAGATGATTTATCTTGCTCCTACGTATTCCCGGGTGCGATGGGAAACTCAAAGCCACGTAGTTCTTTTTGAAAATGTTTGATTGATTGGTTGATTTTAATTTTTGATAAAAAAGATTTGATTTTGTTTTGATTTTATTTAAAAAAAAGATTTTATTTTAGAATAAATTCACTTTTGCATAGAGTCCAAGATAGCAGGGCTATACGATAAACTCTTACAATTCATACGACACTTGAGGACGGATAAGTCCATACATCAACGTCGTAGATTGTTGCGTGGATTAAAAAGATATTTTTTATAAAATTAAAGAAATTCTTTAAAGGGGGTTTATTTGGGAAGATTTTCATTATGATCGAAGAGTCAAAAAAACTTTAAAAAAAAAGGGTTTATTATCTTATCTCCTTTTTGAAAAGGGAATTTGTAACAAAAAAAAAGATTTTTTAATTGAGGGACAAAGAAACACCAAACTCTCCTCTTTCTTAAGAAAGAGATGACTTTTCGTTTTTTTTTTCCTTTTTTAAAGAAAGTTTTTTTTGCAAATATATATATTTTTTTTTTACAAAAGACGTTTCATGCATAAAGCCCAAAAAAATGATCTTCAGACCCATAATAAGGCCCAAGACTCTCACATCTCAGACTTGTAAATACTGAACCTTAGCAAATAAATCCCAAAAGACAATAGAGAAGATAAAGAAAGGGTCAATGGACCTCCTGACAAACTGAAAAGGGGTCTTGGTGGAGATGGTGGCAACGCAGCACCTCAGGAATGGTGGTGGGGTGCGAGCAGCGGTGAACGGCGCGGCGAGGTTGGGCACCAAAACGGCGATTCTGCACACGGTGGTGACGGTTCTGCACACGGTGGTGACGGATGGCCGAGTGAGCAGAGCAGATGGGAAGCGATGGAGAAGAAGGGGGTGGTGGTCCGATGGAACTGGGTTCTGTTGTTGAGGGAATGGAGTGGAGGTGGCGCACCGGGGTTCGAGGACGGCGGATCTGTGACCCGCGACGCAAGCCGGAGCTCGGACGGAGGATGCGACGGAGCTAAACGTGACGGTGGTTCATGGCCGCTGTGTGGTGGTGACGCTGCCGAGACTGAGGATGTTTCCACCCTCCTCTATTTACTGCCATGATCTATGTGTGTGGTTTCCTTTTTTCTGTTTTGTTGTTGCTGGTTTTGTTGAAGGAGATGAAGAATGAGAGGAAAGAGATGATGCAGGGAGGAGGAAGGAGAAAAAGAACGAAAGAAAGAGGTTTTTCTCGTTGTTACCTCCTTCTCCTCTGTTGTTTCTGTTGTTGTGTTCCTCATTTTTTTTTCTGCTGCCAATCCCCCCTCTTTCAGATTTTTCTGTGTGCTCTCCCCCCTTCCTGTGTTGTTGCTGCTCTCTTTTTATATAGGAAGATCTCATCTACTTTCACCTTGGGACCAGATGATTTTTGTGTGTGCAGAAGCTCAACTTCCTCTAGTCCCTTTTCAATTTCTATTTATGTTTCTTCTTCCTCTGATCTAGGCATGGACCCTTCCCTAAGCTCTGGAAAATTACCCAAAATGGTGTTTGATGACTTGAGCCTTGTGGGGAACTGTTCTGGTGGTTGGACCAACTTCCCAATGACTGTTGCTTTTCTAGTTAAGCTCAAAAATACCTGGGAGTATGTTGGTTAAAGAAAAAAATTGAAGGAGAAAGATCATTATGGGGATTTTGTTTGTTGGGAAGAAAAAAAAATATTTATGACAAATCCTATCTATTTATTTATTTTATTTTTATTTTTATTATTTTTTAATCAGAAACCAGATGTATTGATTTGTTTAAGTTAGCTTGTTAAAAGGAACCGGACAAAATTAGATGTTCATAGCTGCCCCTCTTTACTTGTTTCTTAGTAGATACTAGGTGTAACCATAGTTAACCGATTATCGTTATAAGAAACTAGTAAAGACAAGAACTCCAATTTTTGTCCGGGGTACACTGACAAGCAAAGGACCTGTGACTACAAAATGATTTCCTGTAAAGAACCCGCGGGTTAGATTGGCCACCGAGATTTACACATAAAAGCTTGCGGGGTGGATTGCCCTTCAGAAGCTCGAACAGAGAGATAAATGAGAGCTTACGGGGTGGATTTCCCGTGAGAAGTTCGAACTGAAAGATAAAAGATCTTACGGGGTGGATTGCCCGTCAGAAGTTCGAACTGAAGGATAAAAGAGCTTACGGGGTGGATTGCCCGTCAGAAGCTCGAACAGCAAGGTAAAAGAGCTTACGGGGTGGATTACCCGTCAGAAGCTCGGACAGAAAGATAAAAGAGCTTACGGGGTGGATTGCCCGTCAGAAGCTCGAGCATAAAGATAAAAGAGCTTACGAGTTGGATTGCCCGTCAGACTCGAACTGAAAGATAAAAGAGCTTACGGGGTGGATTGCCCGTCAGAAGCTCGAGCATAAAGATAAAAGAGCTTACGGGTTGGATTGCCCGTCGGACTCGAACAGAAAAATAAATGAGCTCACGGGGTGGATTGCCCGTCAAAAGCTCGAGCATAAAGATAAAAGATCTTACGGGTTGGATTGCCCGTCAGACTCGAACTGAAAGATAAAAGAGCTTACGGGGTGGATTGCCCGTCAGAAGCTCGAGCATAAAGATAAAAGAGCTTACGGGTTGGATTGCCCGTCGGACTCGAACAGAAAAATAAATGAGCTCACGGGGTGGATTGCCCGTCTGAAGCTCGAACTGAAAGATAAAAGAGCCTACGGGGTGGATTGCCCGTTAGAAACTCGAGCATAAAGATAAAAGAGCTTACGGGTTGGATTGCCCGTCAGACTCGAACATAAAGATAAATGAGCTCACGGGATGGATTGCCCGTCTGAAGCTCGAACTGAAAGATAAAAGAGCCTACAGGGTGGATTGCCCGTCAAAAACTCGAGCATAAAGATAAAAGAGCTTACGGGGCGGATTGCCCGTCAGAAGCTCAAGCAGATAGATAATAGCTTGAGAGGCCATATAGACAAATGCAATATATGAATGTCGATTTTGCTCACTAATGGAATGACAATGCGAAAACTCAAATGACCAACTTTCAATTCACAGAATTAATGATGATGATGAGAACCCTTATTAATTTTGGGCACAATGCAAAAGATTGATGATAAATTATTTCTTCTTTGTTGTTTCTTTTTCATTATTGGACCCTTGACCCTTTAAAAGCGTCGATCATAGTCAGTCTTGAGGATGAACTAAAAGAAAGCCCATCTTATCGGGGAGATATCTTGCACTTCTGCTTTTGATAGTAGACACCCTTGACGATAATTATCCCAGTGGTTGATCTTTAGTATTTCTTCCTTTCTTCAGTGCCGTTTATAGGGGAAGCGTCGTGCCCCCCATGACCTTTCGAGGCTTTCTAAGGAATTCTAACTGCTTAAAGAAAACCAATACTTGTTTCACATTTCAGTATATACTTATCAGGATGAATGCACACACACAAATGACAAAAGTTAGGAGAAAAGGACAAAGGTTGCGAAATAAAATAAAGGAAGTCAATGACATTATATTTAGATTGAAAAAGGTTTACAATGCATAGATTGCAGAACATTGCAGAGTAGAATCGCATCTCCTCAAGTGATGTCTCTATCAATGACTAATGTTAGTATCCCTCATACAATCTTGACTGCTCATTAATTGGCTTCAGAGATGTTGTTTGCCCCAGTTTCAGACATCCAACCTACTGACTGCCCCAGTTCATCGGCTTGACGACACTTCCATTGTTATATTTTTTATTTTTTGAAACCTAACTTTTGCCTAGACCGCCTTTTCAGGTTTTCAGCCTAGCGGGTTGCTCTAACTTTTTCCTAGACTGTCTTTTCAGATTTTCAGTCTAACGAGCTTTTTCTCTTTTCATTTTTCATTTTTTCTTTTCTTTTCTTTTCTTCTTCTTCTTGGGAAGTGTGTTCAAGCATAATACTTTTTTACTGCATCTGAGTTCACAGGGAGTGGAAGGTCTTCCCCATCCATCCTGGTGAGAATTAAAGCTCCTCCAGAGAATGCCTTTTTCACTACGTAAGGTCCGTCATAGTTCGGGGTCCATTTCCCTCGATGATCCTTTTGGATTGGTAGAATCTTTTTAAGCACCAAGTCACCCTCCCGAAACTGTCGTGGGCGCACCTTCTTCTCATAAGCCCTCATCAACCTTCTCTGGTATAATTGACCGTGACACAATGCCCTTAATCTCTTCTCTTCAATGAGGTTCAATTGGTCTAGTCGATCCTGGACCCACTCAGCTTCTTCTAATTCTGCTTCTCTCAGTACTCTTAATGAGGGGATCTCTACTTCAATTGGGAGCACTGCCTCTATCCCATTAACTAAAGAATATGGCGTTGCCCCTGTCGAGGTGCGAATAGAGGTATGATAGCCGTGTAAAGCAAAAGGTAACATCTCGTGCCAATCTTTATACGTCACTACCATCTTTTGGACAATCTTCTTGATATTTTTATTAGCGGCCTCAACTGCCCCGTTCATTTTTGGGCGGTACGGAGAGGAATTATGATGCTTTATCTTGAAATTTTTGCACATCTCCTTCATCATCTTATTGTTCAAATTGGCCGCATTATCAGTGATAATCTCACTCGGCAATCCATAACGACAAATTAACTCTCTTTTGACAAATCTGATCACGACATTCCTAGTTACACTGGAATATGATGCAGCCTCGACCCACTTGGTGAAATAATCGATGGCAACAAGAATGAAGCGATGTCCATGTGAGGCTTTTGGTTCGATGGGCCCAATCACATCCATTCCCCACATTGAGAACGGTCAGGGTGCCGACATGACATTCAAGGGAGCTGGCGGCGCATGAACCTTATCAGCATATATTTGACACTTATGGCACTTCTTCGCATAATTAAAGCAATCAGCTTCCATTGTCAACCAATATTGGCCGGTCCTCAAGATTTTCCTGGCCATTGCATGACCGCTCGCATGTGTTCCAAAAGACCCTTCATGTACCTCCTCAATTATCCGTTTAGCTTCTTTTGCGTCAACGCACCTCAACAACACCATGTCATGATTTCTTTTGTAGAGAATATCTCCATCCAAATAGAAACCCATCGCAAGTCTTCTTAGAGTTCTTTTGTCATTTTCTGAAGCACCCGGAGGGTATTCCCTTCTCTGGATGAAGCATTTGATGTCATGGTACGACGGTTTTTTATCAGAATCTTCCTCTATCACTTGACAATATGCAGGATGATCACGACTTTCCATTTTGATGAGTGGTAGGTTCCTCTCGTCACTTACTTTGAACATTGAGGACAAGGTATACAGCGCGTCATCTAATTGGTTATCTTCTCGGGGAATATGATGAAATGTGACTTCGTCAAACTGCTCAATCAAACCTTTGATGTAATCATGGTACGGAATTAACTTGGCATCTCAGGTTTCCCATTCCCCTCTTAGCTGGTGGATGACTAATGCAGAGTCCCCATATACCTCCAGTCTCCTTGCTTTTGCCTCTATTGCTGCCAAAATCCCTAGTGCACAAGCTTCATATTCGGCTAGGTTGTTTGTACAATCGAAGCAGAGCCTCGCAGTGACAAGGAAATAATCATTTTCTGGTGAGATTAAGATTGCCCCGATTCCGTGTCCCAATGAATTAGAAGCTCCATCAAATAACAAGGTCCATTTTTCTTTTTCTGGTGATTGCTCGCGATCAAACAAAGCCATTATATCTTCATCTGGAAAGTCACATTGCATCGATCCATAATCTTCTACCGGCTGATTGACCAGATATTCTGCAAGAGCGCTCCCTTTTATTGCCTTTTGGGTGACATAGACAATGTCATATTCTGATAGCAAGACTTGCCAGCGAGCAATTCTTCCAGTCAGAGCAGGCTTATCAAAGATATACTTGATCGGATCCATTTTGGACACCAACCAGGTAGTGTAACACAACATGTAATGCCTCAAACGGCGAGCCGCCCAAGCCAAGGCACAGCAAGTGCGTTCTAGCAGTGAGTAGTTGGCTTCACAACTGGTGAACTTCTTACTTAGATAATAGATGGCATGTTCCTTTCTTCCCGACTCATCGTTCTGCCCTAGTACGCAACCCATAGATTCATCTAGCACAGTCAAATACATGATGAGAGGTCTTCCCGACACTGGGGGAACCAAGACTGGAGGTTCCTGTAGGTATTGTTTGATCTTCTCAAAGGCATTTTGACAATCTTCATTCCATGTTACAGCCTGATTTTTGCGCAACAATTTAAAGATTGGTTCGCATGTCACTGTTAATTGGGAAATGAACCTGGCAATGTAATTCAATCTTCCTAAAAACCCACGAACTTCTTTCTCTGTTTGAGGTGTTGACATGTCGATGATTGCTCGAACCTTTTCAGGATCAACCTCTATTCCTCTTTGACTAACAATGAACCCCAGAAGCTTGCCTGATTTCACTCCAAAAGTGCACTTGGCTGGGTTCAGTCGGAGCTTAAACTTTCTCAACCGCTCAAAAAGTTTCTGCAGATTATCAACGTGGTCATCTTCGGATCTGGACTTGGCGATCATGTCATCTACATAAACTTCTATCTCCTTATGCATCATGTCATGGAATAAAGCCACCATAGCCCGCTGATATGTTGCCCCAGCATTTTTCAAGCCAAAGGGCATAACTTTATAGCAAAAGGTTCCCCACAAAGTGACAAATGTAGTTTTCTCCATATCTTCAGGTGCCATCTTGATCTGATTATATCCCGAGAAGCCATCCATGAAAGAGAATAATGCATGTTGAGCAGTGTTATCTACAAGAACATCAATGTGAGGCAAAGGAAAGTCATCTTTTGGGCTAGCTCTGTTCAGATCTCGATAGTCAACGCACATTCGAACCTTTCCATCTTTCTTGGGAACAGGAACGATGTTAGCAACCCATTGAGGGTACTTTACAACTTCTAGGAAACCTGCATCCAGTTGTTTCTTGACCTCCTCCTTGATCTTTAAAGACATTTATGCTTTCATCCTTCGTAGCTTCTGCTTTACGGGAGGACACTCTGGCTTTAATGGCAATTTGTGTTCTGCTACACTGGGGTCTAACCCTGGCATGTCTTGGTACGACCATGCGAAGACATCTTTATAATCCGTCAACAACCTGATCAATCTGTTCTGCTCCTTTTCTTTCAGGGAAAGGCCAATCTTGACCTCTTTTTTATCATCTTCGGTTCCCAAATTGATTAGTTCACTCGGCTCTTCATGGGGCCGAATTTCCCTGGCTCCTTGTTCTACCAATCTCAAAAGTTCAGGGGGAATTTCCCCATCATCATCAACAACCTCCTCAGCATGATCAACGGAATAGTCAAAATTGTATGATGAGTTACTAACACTGTCGTTTTCAAGAGAGTCACTTTTAGATCTGCATTTTGGTAATTATCAGGGAAAGATGAATGAATAAAGGTTAAAGACAAGAGACTGCATTTATTGGTGAGGGATGGTGAACGAAAACGAAAGTAAAAAAAAAAAAGAGAGAGATAACAACACAAAGATACTGAATACATGCATTTATTGATAAGTCATACTGAAACAGAAACAAGTAAGCCCATTACAACAAAATTAATAAAGCCTTGGGCAGAGCTAAAGGATAAGCATTACAGAATTACTTTGAAAAGGATTCTATGGTCTTGGGGAACTCAATGATCTCCCAATTGTTGAGCTCTGTATCCGAAGAGCATGGATACACCAGATTGATACCATGATCGGCAGGATAGTCATCTTCAATAGCTGCTGCTTGGTCCAGGAACGCAAACCCTATGCTTCGGAAGCTCTGTCGAATGTCACAGATGGGAACCCTTTCAGCCTCGTATTCACGATTTTCAAGCCGAGCCAACCTCTTTCTTTTCTTCTCTTCTATAACCCTCATCTTGTCGGCCTTGGTGGGCTTGTATCCCAATCCAAACCTATCCTTGTTCTCAGTGAGCATGAGGATGTCAGCGACACCTTGCCTGTTCTTCCCCAGACCGCTTCCAGGTTGGTATCCTCCTTCAAGCATAACCTTGGCCATCATGATGGACACTTTGGATGACCGAGGTTTCAAGAATGGAGCATTATCCCCAACATAAGTGGCATTGGCAATTTGAAGTGACTGGAAGGTGGTCTCGAGAGCTTCCTCGGCAGCTTCAATATAAGGGGTTGTTGATGGCTTGCTTACTAACAGATCTTCCTCTCCAGAAACAATTATCAGCTTATGATCAACAATGAACTTCACCTTCTGGTGCAATGTGGAAGGTACAGCTCCAGACGAATGGATCCATGGTCGTCCTAGGAGACAACTATAAGTTGGTGTGATGTCCATCACTTGGAAGAGTACTTCAAAGGTGCAAGGGCCAATCTGAATGGGCAATTCGATTTCTCCCATGACTTCCCTTCCAATGCCATCGAAAGCTCTTACAATCATTGTGCTTGGCTTCATATGAGTTCCATCAAAAGGCAACTTTGCCAGTGTTGAATTTGGCATTACATTCAAAGAAGAGCCATTATCAATGAGAACCCTAGCCATGACATGGTCTCGGCACTTCACAGAAATGTGCAATGCCTTGTTGTGCCCCATACCTTCAGCTGGTATTTCATCATCGGTGAAAGTGACATAATTATCAGCAACTATGTTACCTACAATGTTATCGAGCTTATCAACTGTGATGTCATGGGAAACATGAGCTTGATTCAACACCTTCATCAGTACTCTCCTGTGTGGCTCAGAGTTCATCAATAGAGACAAGAGAGATATCCGAGCCGGAGTCCGATTTAACTGATCCACAACCCTATATTCACTCTGCTTGATGAACTTCAAGAATTCACCTACCTCCTCATCAGATACACCCTTTTTATTCTCATCCCCGTTTGCTTCCTTGTCATCTAGGGTTTCTTCCACCTTCTCTTTCCCTTTGTGATCCTTTCCTTCCTTTTCTATTTCCCTCTTTCGCAATACCTCCGGAGTGTAAATGCGACCACTCCTAGTCATTCCACCAATTCCTGAAATGTTGGTGACCACAGTAGTCCCGTTGGAAGGATTGGGTTGGACCTGCATCTCATACTTCCATGGTACCGCTTTGGTGTCCTTGTAAGGGAAAGGACCTGGAATTCGGATGACGATTGGTGTTGGCCCATTTGGAACCGGCAAAGGTTTCTTCTCAGTATAGTATATCACCACTGGTCTTAGAGTGACTTGCTCAGGAACTGGTTGAGGATTAACCACAACAGTAAAAGGGGTTATCTTAACTGGGGTTGGGGAAATTGTAGATTCAGCAACCATATTAATGGCATACTCATTTGATTCACAACCAATTAAGATAAGCTTCATATCCATTATCCGCTGCACAACTTGCCGAAACTCCGAACAGTCTTCAATCGAATGCCCCATGCTCCCATCAAAGTCACACCTTATATCTCCGTCGAGAGCCTTTTCTTCCGTGACCGGGATTTGGATCAATCCAGATTTGCACATCTCTCTGAAAACAACTCTCATAGGAGTCCTAACATCGGCCATTTTACTCTTTAGAGTATGTTCCAAGAAGCTCTCAATGGCATTGACCCCCGAACTCCCATGATTTGGCATAGGACCCTGTGCCACATTTGGAGCATCGTTCTGAAAGCTCAACCATTTGGCATTAATCAGGTCTTGGACCTTAAACTTCAAAGCTCTACAACTCTCGGTGGAATGTCCTGTGGCCCCATCGTGATATTCACATTGAGCATTTGGGTCATACCATTTTGGATAAGGAGGGTCTATTGGTCTTGTCGGGATAGGAGTTAGCACGGATTTGCTTACAAGTTGGCGGAATAGTTCGGTGTAGGTCATGGGTATTGGGTCAAAACGCACTGGCTTTCTTTCCGGGTTATATGGTGGTCTTGTTTGGCTGGTGTTTGGGTTTGGATTTAGAGGCTGGACGATTTGAGGTGACATGGTGGGGTGTGTTTGAGGCTGAGAAGGGTATGATGGCCGGTAGGGAGTCATTTGTTGAGAGTTTGGAAATTGCGAGGTTGCAGCAATGTATGGCTGGTTGACTTGGTGATATGGAGGTGGTTGGTAATGTGGGGCGTATTGGGCATGGAAGGCGGGTGTTTGGTTTGGTCTCCATTGGTTCGGTTTCTTCTGTTCCAAGGTTACTGCATGTGCCTCTCCCTCATTCTTTTTCACGAATGGGGTTTTCTTTGGGTTGTTCCCTACTGAAGTCTCGGCGATCTTGCCATTCCTCATTCCACTTTCAATTCTCTCGCCGATGATGACCATGCCAGAAAAATTTGATGACACACTCCCAACCATCCTATCATAGAAAGGCGACTGGAGTGTATCAATGAACATTGCTACGATTTCTTTCTCGGCTAAGGGAGGCTCCACCTGAGCAGCCAGTTCCCTCCATCGTTGCGCGTATTCTTTGAAAGTCTCTACATCCCATTTTGACATATTTTGGAGTTGCATCCTATCGGGAGCCATGTCAACATTGTACTTGTACTGCTTCAGGAATGCATCTTCTAGATCTTTGAAGGATCGGATGTGTGCCTGCTCGAGATGCGTATACCAATTTGAAGCTGCCCCGGTCAAGCTGTCTTGGAAGAAGTGAATCAAGAGTTTATCATCTCGGGCATGTGACGCCATCTTCCTAACATACATGGTCAAATGGTTCTTGGGACAAGTGGTTCCCCGATATTTGTCAAAATCAGGCACCTTAAATTTCGGCGGAATTACAACATTTGGCACCAGACAGAGTTCCGAGGCATCCCGAAGACCATAACTATTTACCCCTTCAATGGCCCGCAATCTTTCCTCTAGTACTTCCAGCTTTTCTTTAGACTGGGAATCCCCTCCCGACTGATTCACCGGAGCTTCTCCGTACATATTATGGGGAAATGAATATGGCATGGAGGAGGAACCGAAGTTTGGCATCATTTGAGCCCCCTGGGGTCCATAATGTAGGGTGTATTGTGGGGGCCTTGGATTGACAGAAGGTGTCAGTATCGGGGTGTTACCATCTGTAGGGTTGACATTTTGTGCTTGCGGTATTTCGACAGCATTGGTGGGGATTTGTGTTCGAGTGATGTGTTCGGAGTTCTGAATACCATCTTGTGGACTGGGGGCTGTTGGTGGTACAAACCCACAAGGCAAACCATATGGGGGATTGTTCGGGTCAAATGAAAAATGAGTTGGGTTGAGAGGCATCATGGCCCCTGGTTGGTTGAAGCCTTGAATAGGAATCTGAGAAAAACCGGGCGGGATGAGAGGTGTGGCTGGCTGTCCTTCGTTCGAGGCCGGAGGGTTCTCCTCTGTGTTCTTCTCCTTCTGCATTTCTTGTAGGATCTCCATCATCTTAGCCATCTGATCCTTGATTTGACTGACTTCATCCCTGATCACTTGAACTTCTTCTAGTTCATCCGCCATGGCTCTTGCCTGTGATCGAGTGCGATAAGGGTGTCTTGGAGCAATTGTTCAAAAACCACACTGTTTTATTTAATAAAAGAAGGAATAAATGAATAAAATCAAAAGAAAGAGCATAAACCAATTAAACTCCATTTTTGACAGGAAGACCGTCGCATATACTTATAGCAAGAATACTCATCCTGCAATCAAATCTAGTGGTATAATTCCCTCTAGCTTGACTGCAGTTGATGTCGAGTCCAAGGGAGAATTCACTCCTCGATAGACCACATCTGTACTAGCAATGTTATTGTTTGATGATACCCATATTTTTACGCGGAAAATACATCGTTTTTAGGGTAAAAATATAGTTGATGAAGTATCTAAGGGAGAATTCACTCCTCGACAGATATCATCTGGAAAAAGAGAGAGCATTCCACAAAAAATTGATGAAAACTTCTATTTCATTGGATGGATGTTGCAATACAAACATGAGTCTTTGGTCAACTAGAAAAACAATACATCGAGAGTTTTCATATTTCTAACCCATCTTTGGGGACCTCAAAATACTATGCCAAGAGCTTCATCTTCTTTTTCCTGAATCCCTTTGCAAGATTCCCAAAATGCTTGAAGAACTCAGTCACCTCCGGTGGTATTTGGAGGAAAGGGTTCTTGTAGACCTGAATTGATACTTCTTCAAATCGATCCACCAACTGGGAAGTATGATATTGAATTCTACCAATCATGTCTTCATATTTTCTTCTCCATGCTTCCCTTTCATAGATCACATCCCCTACAACCAATTTCCATCCCTTTACCCATTCTGCGTGACGTTGAGCTTCTCCTCTTTCATTTTCTTGCATTTTGGTCCTGAGCCAATTTTCCCTTTCATTAGCTTCTGTTAGTAATTGACGATATCTGACAGCTTCGTTCCATCCTCGATCAGAGTAAAGTTCGGTCTGGGCCAAGGATTCTTGTAGAGATCCAACTCTCTCCTTTAGTATCTGTATTGTTTCGACATGAATCCCTACGTCCCACTCAAGCTCTTCTTTCTTCTTTAGAATTTTGACTAGCGTGTTTTCTTGACACTCCACCTTTGCTTGCAACTCTTGGATCGCTGCTTCTTTTTCTTTTCTTGCCCTTTTCATGCGACTTGGGGCTTCGTAGGAATCGGCACATTCACTTATCAAATTCTCGATCTGTAAATTCAGTTTTTGCACCTGGCTTTGGAGCTTGACGATAGTTACTTCTGCAACTTGGTTCTTTTCATCCAAAACCCCCATCTGAGCTTTTAGAATTTCAATTTTTTCTAGCATTTGATCTTCTGTAAGAGGATTGTTTTCAGCACTGGGTGGGGGTTCCGGTTTTGAAGGACACCCCCTTCTTGCCTCTCTCCATGCTTCATATCTTTTGGTTCGAGCTATGATCCGCCTTCCTAACTCATCACGCCCCTTTTATGTGAATATTGTTCCATGCTGACCTTATTGCCATTGTCTGACTCTTGATGCTTTCACATTCTTGATATAGGAAATATGCTCCACCAAGCAGCTCTTTTGGGGGTTCATCTTGTGTCCACCTGAGTTGGCACATTACTAGAGCTGGTGAATATGACACACATCCTCTGGGTCCCATCAATGGGACATTCGAGAAACTTGCACAACTGAATATAACTGAATCTCCATTGTACCATGGGCACATCCATCTAAATGAACGTGAGTCGACCTGATCAAACTCTCGTTTCCATTCATATAGTTTGCGTGACTTTAGCGGCATGCGAATGAATCCTTTCAATGGGTCATCCGCTCTATCAATTTTGTTTCCAGCATACAAGTGAGTCATAATCCAAACATATAACATTGGTGCACAGCATCGCAACTTTCCTTGTTGATTCTGATGACAAACTTGTAGTGCGAGAAAAGTTTCAGCTAGGATAGCAGGGACTACATTCACCCCGTATTCCTCAACTCTGTAGAAGACATCCATGGCTGATCGATCAATCACATCCGGAATAAAGGGAAAAAGCACCAGTCTGTAGATAAGGAGAGCCAACAACCTATTAAAAAGAACCCATCGTTGTTGTTGAGCCAACTCCCTAAGGTAACCTTCCAAGAATCGCCTCTTCAAGCCCGTAGTGTTTCCTTTTTCCACTTTATCCAATTGTTCCGGTTTAAGTTCCAACAGACTTGCTATCTTCCCATCTGCCACATATTGTCCATAATACAAATAGACACATGATTCCTTTTGGATAGGCAATCTCAGCATGTAAGCATACTCCTCTATGGTGGGAGTTACATCTAGGTCAGGCAATTCAAAACATCTCAAAGTTGAGTTCCAATACTGAGCGAATGCACTTAGAGCGGGGGCATCCACCGGAATACGTAATAGATCTAGTATCCTCCCGTACTTGTTATTAAAGTTCGAACGTGCCTTTTCTGACATTTGTTGACTAATTTCCCATAAGCTCTGAACATCATTGAGTGTCACGTCGATCTTGATGCTCTTCTTGGAACCGCTTGCATTGCTAGTACTCTTTCCGGTGCTAGGTCCTTCCATTCTTTGCTATAAGATTAATACTAAGGTCTTCCTGTCAAGAAACACAAATAAAGAAAAAATTAGAAATGAAACACACGAAAAAAATGCCCTACATGCTTCATGTTGCATGAACCCCAGTAGGGTTGGGAACCCTATGTCGGGTATGCTGTCAATGCACTACCTTCACTATGACATGCCGCTTATTAGAAGTGCAATAATATTTGAACATGTCATTCGGGCTTGGAGTGACGATGTGTCGCTCCCTTTTTCCCTTTTTAGAAAACTTCATAATAAATATGTATGTGCATGGCAATTTATGTTTATGATGCCAGAAAAAAAATGGAGAGAGAGAAAGAGTATGCTCCCTTTGTCCTAAATTGGGTAAAACTTAGGGTTGTACAAACCTGAGATAATAACTCTAAACAGGTTGGCTACTAAGTTTGCTCTATCAGTGAAAATCAGGTAGGGTCTAGACTTCTAAAAGCCATGGTTCCCAGATTGCCCCTATCCCGAAAGATAAGGATCCGATTCATGAATCTAGTCACAAGTAGGGATAAACCCTCTCAATACGACCATTCCATGATATCGGGTACAACCTGAGTGGTGAATCAACAAATATCAGGGAGGTATGAGACCTCTTCAATGACAATGTCGAGACACCGCCTAATCCTTGAGTTTTGAGCAAGCTCGGGTATAGAGCCAAAAGTGTGTGCAAGTTGTAATAGTGATGTGTGTGATGGGAGCACACAAACCTTCACAAAAACCTACTAAAATAAAACTACCCCAAATCTGCAAGAGGAACAAACAAATACCGATACAAAAAATTCTCTACCCTAAGGTTTCAAGAATATATAAGAGCAGTTATGAAATCATAAAAAGAAATAAAAAAAAAGGGTAAAACAAATATTTTCAAAACTGTTAAAAAAAATGCACAACCAACTATGATAGGCCTGATTCTCAAAAGTCCCCAGTAGAGTCGCCAGCTGTCGCGACCGTCCCGTCCGGGAGCCGCGAAAAGATGGATAGAAACCGAGGAGTCGCCACCAATATTTTTTATTTGGGAAAAACATTGGGAAAACCATTTATTTTGAGGAAAACTGGTCTTAAAAAAAGAGAGATATGAGTCCGGGAGTCGGTTACGAGTAGGGAAGGTATTAGCACCCCACATCGCCCGTTTAAAAAACGGTACCTCAAGTTAATTGTGCAAAAAAAAAACATTTTAATAACCTTTTAAATATTTATTTTACCCCTAAAATTATTTACAAGGAAGAATTATTTTAAATTTTAATTTTTTGACTTTTATTAAATTTTTTTTATATTTTTAACTTTATGGTTTATAAAAACTAAATGAGGTTGAACATGGCACGTGAGTCCACAGGGCAACCTCAAATCTAAGGGATTAAACATGGCACCGTGTCCATAGAGCACCCCTGGAAAGAGAAAAGTTTAATTATTTTGATTAATTATTTTAACATAAAAAAGAGACACAAAAAAGGAAAATTTAGTTTTGGCCCGACAAGATGATTTATCTTGCTCCTACGTATTCCCGGGTGCGATGGGAAACTCAAAGCCACGTAGTTCTTTTTGAAAATGTTTGATTGATTGGTTGATTTTAATTTTTGATAAAAAAGATTTGATTTTGTTTTGATTTTATTTAAAAAAAAGATTTTATTTTAGAATAAATTCACTTTTGCATAGAGTCCAAGATAGCAGGGCTATACGATAAACTTTTACAATTCATACGACACTTGAGGACGGATAAGTCCATACATCAACGTCGTAGATTGTTGCGTGGATTAAAAAGATATTTTTTATAAAATTAAAGAAATTCTTTAAAGGGGGTTTATTTGGGAAGATTTTCATTATGATCGAAGAGTCAAAAAAACTTTAAAAAAAAGGGTTTATTATCTTATCTCCTTTTTGAAAAGGGAATTTGTAACAAAAAAAAAAGATTTTTTAATTGAGGGACAAAGAAACACCAAACTCCTCTTTCTTAAGAAAGAGATGACTTTTCGTTTTTTTTTCTTTTTTAAAGAAAGTTTTTTTTGCAAATATATATATATTTTTTTTACAAAAGACATTTCATGCATAAAGCCCAAAAAAATGATCTTCAGACCCATAATAAGGCCCAAGACTCTCACATCTCAGACTTGTAAATACTGAACCTTAGCAAATAAATCCCAAAAGACAATAGAGAAGATAAAGAAAGGGTCAATGGACCTCCTGACAAAAACTGAAAAGGGGTCTTGGTGGAGATGGTGGCAACGCAGCACCTCAGGAATGGCGGCGGGGTGCGAGCAGCGGTGAACGGCGCGGCGAGGTTGGGCACCAAAACGGCGGTTCTGCACACGGTGGTGACGGTTCTGCACGCGGTGGTGACGGATGGCCGAGTGAGCAGAGCAGATTGGAAGCGATGGAGAAGAAGGGGGTGGTGGTCCGATGGAACTGGGTTCTGTTGTTGAGGGAATGGAGTGGAGGTGGCGCACCGGGGTTCGAGGACGACGGATCTGCGACCCGTGACGCAAGCCGGAGCTCGGACGGAGGATGCGACGGAGCTAAACGTGACGGTGGTTCATGGCCGCTGTGTGGTGATGACGCTGCCGAGACTGAGGATGTTTCCTCCCTCCTGTTTACTGCCATGATCTATGTGTGTGGTTTCCTTTTTTCTGTTTTGTTGTTGCTGGTTTTGTTGAAGGAGATGAAGAATGAGAGGAAAGAGATGATGCAGGGAGGAGGAAGGAGAAAAAGAACGAAAGAAAGAAAGAGGTTTTTCTCGTTGTTACCTCCTTCTCCTCTGTTGTTTCTGTTGTTGTGTTCCTCAATTTTTTTTTCTGCTGCCAATCCCCCCTCTTTCAGATTTTTCTCTGTGTGCTCTCCCCCCTTCCTGTGTTGTTGCTGCTCTCTTTTTATATAGGAAGATCTCATCTACTTTCACCTTGGGACCAGATGATTTTTGTGTGTGCAGAAGCTCAACTTCCTCTAGTCCCTTTTCAATTTCTATTTATGTTTCTTCTTCCTCTGATCTAGGCATGGACCCTTCCCTAAGCTCTGCAAAATTACCCAAAATGGTGTTTGATGACTTGAGCCTTGTGGGGAACTGTTCTGGTGGTTGGACCAACTTCCCAATGACTGTTGCTTTTCTGGTTAAGCTCAAAAATACCTGGGAGTATGTTGGTTAAAGAAAAAAATTGAAGGAGAAAGATCATTATGGGGATTTTGTTTGTTGGGAAGAAAAAAAAATATTTTTGACAAATCCTATCTATTTATTTATTTTATTTTTATTTTTATTATTTTTTAATCAGAAACCAGATGTATTGATTTGTTTAAGTTAGCTTGTTAAAAGGAACCGGACAAAATTAGGTGTTCACAAGCATCAACTACAACCACTGGAATGACGTTCCACAGAACGTTAAGGATCAGATTTGGGAGGCTATCATGGTATTTTACCTTTACATTCGTTTGATTTACATTATTAGATAATTATCCGAGTTATAATCCATCCAGTTGTTATGTATTAATGTGTAGGTAGCTTCGACTGTGCCAAATGACGAGGATCATCGTCATAAATGTATGAAAATGGCATCAAAGCGTTGGAATGGGTTCAAGCATGATCTTACCAGGTACTATGTATCTGGGAAGAAGCGGCTTGATAAAATGTTCTCGGATTATCCCTGGATTGATCAGGATACTTGGGATATGTTTGCCAGGAGTCGACAGGATGGAGAATTTCAGGTTGGTTGATTAAGTTAATTTTGTATGCTTATTATAGATCATTTAACTGTATTTAATTATGTGTTTTTGTTTGAATAGGCTAAGGCAAATAAGGGTCGGCAAAATCAGGCGAAGAACATCCACCGCCACACCATGTCTCAGGGTGGGTACCAGACTCGGATCGAGCAGATGATGGCGGATAGGGTGAGGGCGAAGCGGGAAGAGCACTCTGCTAGGATTGAACGAGGAGAGGTGCCCGAGGGCACACCATCAAGTCCTCCGTCGGACATCGACCGCGAGGATGTCTGGTTAGCCGGCCTCATGACAAAGACGGGATCTTTTAAAGTTGATGCCACTCGCGAAGTGGCAGATAAGATTGTAAGTAAATAATTAACTTGATTTCAATTGATATTTGTATAGATATTTGCAACACTTTTCACTTGCACGTTTTTTCATTTTTTTCATTGTAGATGGATCTTAAAGCACAATCCTCCCGGGCGCATTCGTCCCCTTCGGACGGCGGGACGTCTTGATGACTCGCTCTAGGCAAGAAAGACCATCCTGGTCGGGTTCGGTGTTCCCGGGAACGTGACCATCAAAGAATATTATGGCAAGTCTGCTTCACGAAAGCGGGTGGTCAATGAAGCATCAATTTTGGCTGACATTACTCAGCACCTCATGTCCAACCCAGCTATTACAACACATCTGATGCAAGGCTTAATATCCAACCCAGAATTCAAGCAGGCGCTTGCCAGAGAGCTTTCCTCCGTCGATACATCCCAGGACACCGCAGGGCATGCCAACCCTTCACATGTGAGCACAAAAGAGAGTTTTAGTAGGGCACATGTGGAGGACGATGAGTTGGCAGCTAGGGAGCGGGAGTTGGAAGTCCAGCGCCATGAGCATGAGTTGGAAATGAAAAGGCGTGAGCTTGAGTTGGACTCCAAACGACGTGAGCTCGAAATGTTAACAAAGGTATTTATTCATTATTAATGTCCAAATTAGTCAAATAATTACTTGTGTATTTTTAAATTATCAACAACTTATCTAATTTATTTTTCCTAAACTGAAGGCCAAGTCGACGTCGGTGTCGCTGTCACCTATTACTCGTTTGTTCTCACTTGGTGAGGATTATGCGTTTGAGATTTTTGAATGTCCATTGGAGCACGATGGATGGGTGGCACGCCCAGATCAACAGAGGATATTTACCTTCTGTGGTGACGATCTCGGGAACGCCTGCAGAAATAGCGTATGGTTGAACAGCAATGTTTTCAGTCTCTGGTGCACGTAAGTTAATTTTAATTTTATAACTTATTTATTTTTGGTATTTTTCCATTTAATAATTTATTTTAATTTCAATATATATATTATGTAATTAACATCCACACCTTTTCATATCTTAGGTATCTCCATCGTCTTCAGCTTGATAAGGGCGTTGCATCAGTTTACGGCTTCTTAGATCCGTCAGTCCTTCTGCCCCAATTCTTTGCTGGCGATGCATTGAGTAAATATATAGGGAACTTGTTGGGAGAAAATCGGAAAGAATTATATCTGGCTCCCTACTGTATGAATGACCATTGGCAGTTGTTGGTACTTCACCCGTCTAGGCATACTGTCATATTCTTCTGCTCTCTCCACCAAGATCCGCCACCGAAGGTGGTGGAAGCTGTAAATAAGTAAATAACTAATCTTAAATTTAATTTAAGTTTTAATATCGGTTGTTTTTAGTTTATTACACACATGATATATGAATTTGTTAATTGATCGACATGATTATTTGTTTATGATAGCGCGTTGAAGGCGAGTAGCATAAGTTGCGCCAACGGGAGAAGTAAGACTTCTAAGGCTAAAGCAAATCCTGTATGGAACATCCTCAAGGTTTGGTAGTTTATTTATCAAATAATTAATATTATAATTACTAATTTATATGTATATTCAACTGACGTTGAAATTAATTTTGTTGGTAGTCTCGATTTCAAATTGACGAGTGGTCGTGCGGCTATTATGTGATGCTTCATATGCTGAACATAGTCTCCGCATCTATTACGGATGGATGGATTAAGGTAATATTTAAACAACTTGTTAAATTATATATTATAGTTTTGAAGATGACTTGCATTGATGTTATTGTTATTATTTGAACGTGTGTAAGTATTTAGCGACCAATCGCCTATTCAAGAAGATGAGTTAAGAGACTTGAGGATGCGCTTCGCTAAATTTTTCTTCAAGTATGCGGCTGAAAAAAGAATTGACAAGATACCTCCGCAATACCTAGATAAATAGTTTTTTTGTTAGACTTTAGAAACTAATTAATAACATGTATATATATATCCTTAGATTGGTAGTTTTGTTTTTTAGACATTGGAACTAAAATTTATTTATATATATACATGGGTTTTGGTTTTAAGTCCCCCAATTGTTCCATTTTTCCTTTGCAATTCTGTAATGTGTTGATATTCTGTTTTACTGGGATATTTACTGAATGCAGGGATAGCTGAGGGGAGTGATATTTTAAAACTGAATTTAAAAAAAAACTATTAACGTCAGTTGTATCAAACAACTGACGTTAATAGTATTTTATAAAATATACAGTACACTATTAACGTCAGTTGTAATAAACAACTGACGTTAAAATTAAACCTTTAACGTCAGTTCTTTATAACAACTGACGTTAGTTTTAACAAAATTAACGTCCGTTGTCTTAAAGAACTGACGTTAATAGTTTTATGTTTAACGTCAGTTGTTTAAAAAACTGACGTTAATAGTTTTATATTTAACGTCAGTTCTCAACTGACGTTAAAATATTAACTATTAGCGTCAGCTGTATTTACGTCAGTCAGTATTCTGACGTAAAAAATCAATTTTAACTGACGTAAAAATCACTTATTGCACTAGTATCTTAATCACCACCACCTCCACCTAATGTCTTTACTGACTACAATGACCACTGCAATATCATCTTAATCACCGAGCATTATGGATCTCCCCATATTTATTTTAACTGATATTAATATACATGTGTACAATACTGGTGTTACAGCAACTTAGAGTTATATTAAACACAAATAGCCAATTTCATGAACGTCCAATCATAAAGAATGGGAAATTCTACTTCTTTTTCAAGCAAAATTAAAGGTATCAAACTTACTATTATTCAGTGGCAGTCACATCTGTCAGCCATCATACGCATCAAGAACACTACAAATAAAGATGTGTTTAACGACCACCCGATCGCTAAATGTGAAAATTTGATCGTTAAATCATTTAACGACCGATTAAATATGGTCGTTAAATGACTGATCGCTAAAATGTTTTTTTTTTTTAGTTAATGGGAGGTTCTACTTCATTAGAGACAAGACTGATAAAAAATAATTACAAGAAGAGGGAGAGGTAAGGTTAGAGAGAAAAATAAAAGAAAAAAAATAATCGGAAGTATATCCTTATAACTTATTTTACTCACTTATTGCAAGTCAAAATTGGACACCGTTGAAAATGCTAAAAGGTAATGGCATCACTATAAAACTCATCATCACTAACGTATAGGTTTACGACTGATAAAAAATAATTACAAGAAGAGGGAGAGGTAAGGTTAGAGAGAAAAATAAAAGAAAAAAATAATCGGAAGTATATCCTTATAACTTATTTTACTCGCTTATTGCAAGTCAAAATTGGACACCGTTGAAAATGCTAAAAGGTAATGGCATCACTATAAAACTCATCATCACTAATTGTTCCGTCCAAATATCTCGGATTAGAGATACTCGGCCGAACTAGGTTTTAGTGGGGTGTTTTTTGATTGTGCTTGACAGAATGTGGATTCTGCTCCTACGTATCCAAATGGGAATCAAAGTAAACGTAGTTCTGAATGAGGGGGTAAGCCCCCTATTTATAGAGATCTCTCAGGATCCAGTTCCGAAATAAGCGGAGAAATATTTGGATCAGGTCACGATTATTCGGAGAGATATCCGGAGCCTGATTATCCGGAGAGATATTATGACTAGCGAGATATTCGGCCCAGTTAGCTGCGGCTGGATAGCTTGGGGCCGCGGTATCTTCGCGCATGGCCTGGCGTGGAGAAGGACCGAGTAGTTATCCTCGGGTGTCAGATGTGCTGACATGTTCTCGGCTTTCGAGGAGTTTGGGCCAAGGCCCATTCGTGGGGATAAGCTCGGTTGGTCCGGCGTATAGACGAGTTCTCGTTCTTCTATGCTCGGCCAGTACACAAGCCCCCCGAGCTCCGAGCCTAAATAAGCGAAAGAGCTGATAAGTATGAAACCGAGCTTGTTCTTCGGCTATGCGGGTATCCACATTCCCAGCTGTCATTTCAATCAAGTCTTCTCTCTCTGTCATAGGAAGCAATCATTCCCCTAATACTTCCGCGGCACGCTACGGGCAAGAAACCCTAGAGTTCCGCGCCCATTTAATGGGGGGAAAATCAAAAGTCGCGCCCTTTTGGGCTTTGATGGGACATGGGCCGCCAGTCGCAGGCTATAAATACCTTTTGCGGCTTCAACTCCCTTCTACCCTGTTTATCCTCCTTCACCTTTCGCCTTCGTCTTCCAAGTTTCTGCCTTCCTTCTTCTGCTCATCGTTTTCCAGGTACGCCCAGCCTCCTCCCTTCTTTTACAGTTTATCTTTGAATTCTGGTCATGAGTTCGTCTGATTCCACCGAATCAAACACCTCGCCTCTGGTGGAACGGGAGGTTTCCCCCATTGGGGGCTCCCCTTCCGCCTCTCCTATTTCTCCCCCAGGGCCGAACGTTGGTCCGGTGGGGTCGTCCTCCTCCGGGTCGTCTACTTCCGGGTCTGGGTCTTCTGAGTCTGGGTCCCCAGTGTCCTGGTTCTCCTTCTCCTCCGGTGTCCAAACCCGCCGCTCGTAAGCAACGCCTGAGGGTTCCAAAAGACCCTATTCCTGACATCACTCTTCCTGGGTACACTTGGGTTAAAGGTGAGGTTGGGACCTTTTTTTTCTGATTTCCAAACCCTAGAATCAATTGACGTACTTCGGTCCCAAGTTAATATCTCAGCGTCGGGGGACGAATCCGAGTTCATTTGCTCCCCCTGCTCGGGTACCGAGTGTGTCTTCATGAGGGCTCGTCCCTCCGAGCCCCCCTTCACGTATATGTACAAAACATTATTCGATAAGCTGCACGTATCTCTTCCCTTTTCTGAGTTTGAGTGCGATGTTCTGAGGACCATGAACGTCGCTCCTACTCAACTTCACCCCAATAGTTGGGCTTTTATGAAAGCCTTTCAGATTCTATGCAAATACATAGGGATGGAGCCCACCACCCCAAATTTTTTGTATTTCTACCAAACAAGGTTTGGTGATAAAATGGGATGGATTTCCCTTAACGGGCTGAACCGGAGGGGACTGCTCAGTTTGTACAAATCATCGTACAAAGATTTCAAAGTTGGCTTCTTCCGAGTTCGCCCCTCGGGCCCTCATTCTTCACACTTTTTCGATAATGGCAACAATGCCAAGTTTCCCCTATATTGGCAATCCTCCCCCACCAAATTTGTTGGCTTTGAGTACCAGTCCCTCCCGGCCGAGGATAGACGGGACATAGACATACTAGAAACACTTCCTCGACCCCTCCATTGTGGACGCCTCCTGAGACTTCCCTTTTCATCAACCCCGAGAACTGACCTGAAGAGTAAGTACTTGGCTTTTTAGTTCTGAAATATTTTTGTCTTTGTTGCTGAACTAACGACTTTTTCTTTTTGGCAGTCATTATGGGGAAATTTGACTTCTCAAAGCTTGTAAAGGCTGCTGCTAAAGAGGGTCAGGGTCCCTCTTCCACCGAGAAGAAGCAGAAAAGACCTCCTCCCACTAAGACTTCTGCGAAGGGGGCTTCATCATCCGCCCCTGAAAATAGGAAGAGGGTAGAGGTTGAAGTAGTCGTCGAAGATTCTCTCCTTCCTCGCCCAAGCTCCCCCCACCCGACTACTCATGGGACGGAAACCGCGGGGCGAGAACAACCACCTCCTGCCCCCACCGAGCTGAAATGGTACAATACTTCCCTGAAGGCAGGGACTTCATCCCTCTGGGGTGAAGACTTCAACCCCTTCCCCTCTTTCGACTCAAACTTCTTAAAGCCCGCCGATCTTCGGCTTATCAAGCAGCAGGGGGCCCGATCTAGCATGGAGGCCCTCTCGATCTACTGCCTTCGGGCTGCAGCTTTAGCTCGTTTTTGTAGTTGAGAGGTAACAGAGACCGAGAGGAAGTCCCAACAGTTGGAATCCGAATTTGCTGCAATTGAGAGGTTGAAGGGAGATCTCACCCGGATTTCTTCTGAGCGCGAGGAGCTGGCCCACGGCAACGAACGTCTGACTGTCACCCTTGCCGAGATTAACACCCGAAACTCCGAGCTGGATTCCCGAGCAAAGTCGGCCGAGGAAAGCAAAGCTCGGGTTGAGGAGGATAAGGCTCGTGCTGAGGACAAGCTCAAAGAGGCTCAGGCTGAAATTGAGCGACTTAAGGCTGCCCTGGAGGCTGAGACCAAAGCTAAGATGGGGCTCGAGGAGGATGTGAAAGAGGCCACCAGTTGTATTATCATCGAGCACCGAAAAGGTTTTGATAAGGCCATTGCCCAAGTTGAGGTCCTAGCCCCTTGTTGATCTTTCGGGGGCCGATGTAAATAAGGAGGTGGTGAATGGGGAACTTGTTCCCATCATTCCTGAGGAGGAAGAAGAGGTAGACGTGGTGGGGGATTCTCCCGAGGGTCACATTGAGGCCGAGGGGAGCCATATGGGGGAGTAACTGTTGTAGTTGTTTGTTTTTTGTTCATCCCTTGTAATGGGCTCATGCCCTTGTAACTTCATATTACTTAATGGAAATTGTTATTATTCCGCTGACTTTCTGTCGTTGTGTTCGGCCTGTTAACCAGATCTTCGGCTAAGGCCGAGGTACCCTTCCGTCCATATCAAAAATGGACGGTGGTTGTTACACGTGAAACACGTGTTTTTACACTTTACATATGCAGTCATGCATTAAATGCTTTGGAAACCGCACGCATTTACTGCTTCTTGTAGAGTTCCAAGATTTATGCTTTTCGATGTGTCATTTCCGATGAATATTCGTTTTTTCTGTATGTCTATTCCCCGCGCACCATTACTCCTTTCACCGTCCTTTCCTTCTTATAAATAGGACTGCTCATTTGTTTCCCTTCTTCATTCTTCATCCTCTCGATCCACCAAGCTCGTTCTTCTGTGACCCGAGTAATCTTCGCCTCGAATATTTCCACAATGCCATCGGGGGTTTGCGTTCCTATCTCCCAGTTAACATCCTTTTTTGAGCGCAATAGCTACCAAAAAGGATGTAAGTGGGAGATAGGATCCAGAATTCCTTCCACACTTTAATCCAACAAAAAGGATGTTACCTGGGAGAAAAACAGGCTTCGGGAGTGGAGAAATGGGTAGAGGCCGTCTACTCCCGGAGCTGGCCGAGCACCTCATCATCCAGCTTTGTCAGGGGGAAGTGACTACAGCCTCCCTTAAGAGAGAGTGGTGGCGCTCGATTAGAGGGATTGGGGGCCATCCGGACTTGACCCTGTTCTAATTGGGGGGACTACTGTCCTGCCGAGCGGCCCTTATTTTCAATTTCAGCTTTCAATTTCAGCGTTGTGCTCGGTCCCCTTAATGTACTTTTCAAAGAGTCAAACTCGGCTTTATTTTTGCTTTACGCATTGTACTCGGTTTCCTTAATAAAATAACGGCTCGTACTCGGCCTTTTTGATCCGAACTTTGTTCTTTCTTGACTGATACTCTATTTGATTTCAATAATCTCGCGGCTCAAATTCAGCATTAATAACCTGATAGCTCGGACTTGGCTAATAGGTTCATACTTGACCTTTGGACTTAATTTAACGGCTTGAACTCGGCCACCAGGCTCAAACTTGGCCTTTAGAAAATTAATGGCTCGTACTCGGCCAACAGGCTCAGACTTGGCCTTTAGATTTTTAATGGCTCGTACTCGGTCAACAGGCTCAGACTTGGTCTTTAGGCTCAAACTTGGCCTTAGAAATTTGACTGGCTCGAACTCGGCCATTGGCTCGTACTCGGCCACCAGGCTCAAACTTGGCCTTAGAAATTTGACTGGCTCGGACTCGGCCATTAGGCTCAAACTTGGCCTTAGAAATTTGACTGGCTCGAACTCGGCCATTGGCTCGTACTCGGCCACCAGGCTCAAACTTGGCCTTAGAATTTAACGGCTCGAACTCGGCCTTTAGGCTCAAACTTGGCCTTAGAAATTTGACTGGCTTGAACTCGGCCATTGGCTCGTACTCGGCCACCAGGCTCAAACTTGGCCTTAGAAATTTGACTGGCTCGGACTCGGCCATCAGGCTCAAACTTGGCCTTAGAAATTTGACTGGCTCGAACTCGGCCATTGGCTCGTACTCGGCCACCAGGCTCAAACTTGGCCTTAGAAATTTGACTGGCTCGGACTCGGCCATTAGGCTCAAACTTGGCCTTAGAAATTTGACTGGCTCGAACTCGGCCATTGGCTCGTACTCGGCCACCAGGCTCAAACTTGGCCTTAGAAATTTGACTGGCTCGGACTCGGCCATTAGGCTCAAACTTGGCCTTAGAAATTTGACTGACTCGAACTCGGCCATTGGTTCGTACTCGGCCACCAGAATAAGATGCCTGCAGAATAAATACTTCGGCAAAATAAGAGAACATAAAACAATATTCATAATAAATTCTTTTATTGGATGGAGTCTGTGGTGTGCCTCGTTAAAACCTCCCCGGTCAAAACCCTTTTTGGGACAAAATACCGAGGTAGGAAAAAGAGTACAACACCCGACTATATACATCAACTGTAATAAAACTTTAAATGAGAAGCATTCCAAGTCCTCGGAATAGGCTTCCCTGACAATTCTTCTAACCTATATGCCCCGTTCCCCAGGTTTTCTACTACTCGGAATGGCCCTCCCCAGTTCGCCGCCAACTTACCTTCCGTGCGATCCTTCCTTGCTTCTCCTTTTATTCTCAGTACTAAGTCTCCACGCAGAAAATTCCTCGACTTCACTCTTGAATTATATCTTCTAGTTGCTCTCTGTTTACAGGCTTCTTCTCTGATTTTGGCTTCCTCCCTGAGTTCCTCTACCAAGTCAAGTTCAACCCTCAAATTGCTCTCAGTATCGCTCGGCTCTTGTTGTATACGTCGGAAGGACGGTTCACCAACTTCCACTGGGATCATGGCGTCTGTTCCATACGTCAGCCTGAAGGGTGTTTCTTACGTGGTAGATTGAGGCGTGCAGTGGTAGGCCCAGAGGATACTCGGCAACTCTTCTGCCCAAGCTCCCTTGGATCTCCCCACCCTCTTCTTTAGTTCTCCGAGGATGACCTTGTTAGCTGTTTCGGCCTGCCCATTGGTTTGGGGGTGCTCAACCGATGTAACTTGGTGCTTAATACCGAGGTTGTCATAGAATTCCCGTAATGTCTTATCTACAAATTGTCTTCCGTTGTCGGTGACGATCGCAAAGGGAATTCCGTGCCTACAGATGAGGCTTTTCCATACAAATTTCTGCACCTTCTCGGTGGTAATCTTTGCCAAAGGCTCTGCTTCAATCCATTTGGTGAAGTAGTCTACCGCTACCAGCAGGAATTTGACTTGACCTTTGGCTACAGGGAAAGGTCCCAGTATATCCATTCCCCACATAGCAAACGGCCAGGGCGAGTTTAATGTGTGAAGTCCTTCAGGAGGGGCATGATTTATATTGGAAAATCTTTGGCACTCATCACACTGCTTCGTCCATTCCATGCAATCAGCTCGGACGGTAGGCCAATAGTACCCTGCTCGGACTACCTTGGAGGCCGTTGATCTTCCCCCACAGTGAAAACCACAGATTCCTCGGTGGACTTCTTCCATGACATACTTGGATTGTGCCTTCGTCAGACATTTTAGCAACGGTGCCGAGAATCCTCGTTTATACAACTCTCCGGAGATTATAGCAAAGTGACTTGCCCTAAGCCTGACTTTCCTGGCTTCGGCCTGATCCGAGGGCAGAGTTTCTGAGGATAAGTAATCCCATATGGGCGTCATCCACTCTCGGCAACCAACTCGCTGGCCATCACCTCTTCTGTCCCAATGCTCGATTCATTGAGGGTTTCTTGAATAACCGTCCTATGGTGACCTGACTTCTTTGTACTGGCTAGCTTAGACAACAAATCAGCCCGAGTGTTTTCTTCTCGGGGAATTTGCTCAATAGCAAACTTTTCAAAGCCGGAAATTAATTGGTTGACCTTACACAAGTACCTGGTGAGCTGAGGTTCCTTCGCTTGATACCCTCCGGATATTTGTCCAGTGACTAGTTGTGAATCACTCCGGCACCTAACAGCCTTTGCTCCCATTTCATTTGCCAGCAATAATCCTGCTATCAAAGCTTCGTACTCGGCCGGATTGTTTGAGGTTTTGAATTCAAATTTTAATGACTGTTCCAGGATCAGATCTCCCGGCCCTTCCAGAATCACCCCAGCTCCACTGCCCCTGACATTCGAGGATCCATCCACGTACAAGTTCCACCATATATCCTCGGTTACTGGCTGCGGATGGAGCTCGGCTATGAAGTCGGAGAGACATTGAGCCTTCAGAGGTCCTCTCAACTCGTATTTCAAGCCAAACTCGGACAATTCTACTGACCAAGCAATCATACGCCCTGCCAACTCGGGCTTTTTGAGTATCTGTTTAATCGGGTGATCAGTCTTAACAATCACCTGGTGACTCTGGAAGTACGGGCGCAATCGCCGAGCTGCGGTTACCAGGGCCAAAACCAGCTTCTCGATGACTTGATACCGGGTTTCGGCATCATGAAGCACCCTGCTGATGAAGTACACCGGCATTTGAGCCTTCTCTATTTCCTGCACAATGACTGCGCTGATGGCATTCTCGGAGGCTGACAGATATAAGTATAACTCTTTCCCTGGGATTGGTCGAGTTAATATCGGTGGTGAAGACAAAAAGGCCTTGAAATCGGCGAAGGCCTTCTCGCAGTCCTCAGTCCACGTAAAGGTTTGGGGCTTCTTTAGTAGTCTGAAGAAAGGGCGAGCTTTCTCGGCCGATTTGGGCAGAAACCGAGATAATGATGCAAGCCGTCCTGCAAGTCTTTGCACTTCTTTAACGTTCTGTGGGCTTCTCATCTCAATCACAGCCCGACATTTATCAGGATTGGCCTCGATTCCTCGGTGCGTCAGCATGAAGCCGAGAAATTTTCCCCCCTGGACACCGAAAACACACTTCTCCGGATTCAATCTCATGTTGTACTTCCTCAGCTGCTGAAAAATTTCCTCCAGATCTCTTGGGTGGTTGTTGGGGTCATAAGATTTCACTACCATGTCATCCACATAGACTTCCATAGTTTTGCCGATTTGTTTTTCAAAAACCCGGTCCATGAGCCTTTGGTATGTAGCTCCAGCATTCTTCAGCCCAAACGGCATCACCCGGTAACAGTAATTCGAACCCTCAGTAATGAAAGTTGTTTTCTCCTCATCTGGGGGGTACATTCGGATCTGATTGTACCCGGAGTATGCATCCAAAAAACTCAGAATTATGTATCCTGAAGCTCCGTCCACCAGTCTGTCAATACTCGGCAAAGGATAGGAGTCTTTCGGGCAAGCTCTATTCAGATCTGTGTAATCGGTGCACATACGCCACTCGCCGTTCGCTTTTTTGACCAGGACGACATTGGCCAGCCAGGTAGTGTACTCTACTTCTCGGATAAAATTGGCCTTGACCAACTTCGCTGTTTCCTCTTCCACAACTTTTCTCCTTTCTTCGCCTAGTCTCCTTTTCCTCTGGGCCACTGGTTTTGCCTCGGGACAAATTGCCAGTTTATGGCATAAGAAGTCGGGATCAATTCCCGGCATATCAGATGTGGTCCAGGCGAACAAATCGGCATTTCTGCTTAGCACTTGCTTTATTTCCTCTTTCAAAGTCGGCTCAAGGTGACCGCTGAGTTTAGTGCACTGTTCAGGCTGCGCACCGAGCTGGAACTTCTCTAACTCCTCAATAGGTTGTGGACGTTGTTCCTGCATGTCCATCCTGGGATCCAGTTCGACGGAGTTAACGGAATTCACCGCCTTATCTTTCCCCCTGTCTAGGGTTTCTACTGGTGTGGGTTTAAGTTTGCTCACACGCAAACTATCAGCATATCACTGTCTGTCCATCTTCTGATCTGCTCGGACAACAACTATGTCCCCCGAGGTGGATGGGAATTTCATCGTGAGATGGGGAGTAGAGACCACAGCCCCTAGCTCATTTAAAGACGGTCTTCCGATTAGGATGTTATATGATGTTACTGCGTTGACTAACACATACCTGACCGTGATAGTCTTGGATGCTCTGTCATCACCGAAAGTAGTCAGGAGGTCGATGTATCCCCGAGTATCAACTTGTTCCCCTGCAAAGCCAACGAGCTTACTGTCGTACGGTTGGATTGATTTCTCTGGGATCCCGAGCTTCTGAAACATTGAGTAATACAATATATCTGCCGAGCTTCCTTGGTCGACTAGGGTTCTTTTGACAGAGAAGTTGGCCACCTGTACGGTGATCACCATAGGGTCATCTTGGTTAGGATCTACCCCCACAAAATCTTCATCGGAAAAGATAATAGGTGGGGAACTTCTGGGAGGCTTGCCGGATACCGAGTTGACAGCTCGGATGGCCCGCAGGTGTCTTCTTCGAGCTGAACTTGTTGTGCCTCCCCCTGCAAATCCTCCTGAAATGGTGTTTATCACGCCCCGAATCACATTATCCTCTTCTCGTCTTTCACTCTGGCCCTCTCTGGTTTCTCTTCTTTCATTATTCCGTTGACCGCCACCCCTCCTCGAGCTTTGGTCACCCTCTCTCCTTCTGTTTCTGCCACGCCTCTCACCGTTGTTGTGGTTTCTCCGAACAAAGTTGTTGAGATGGCCAGCCTGAACCAGCTCTTCAATTTTATCCCGTAGGACCCAGCACTCCTCGGTGGTATGACCATAATTGCGGTGATACCGACAATGCTTCTGTCGATCTGCGTTTTGGGGGGTGTGGCCACGATTTGGGAGCTGCAAAAGTTCCGCGTTGCACGCTTCCTCGAACACCCGAGCCCGGTTTGTGTTGAGGGGAGTATAATGCTCATACTTCGGTCCCCTCTGGAAGTGCTCTGACGGGCCTTTAAATTTCGGTTTATCACCCCCTGCCCTCCTCTTCTCTTTCCCTTCACGCCTGTCAGCATCATCAGTCCTCTCCCTTTTCTTAGATTCCTCAACCTCCTCCATATTGATAAACCCCGCAGCTTTTCTTCTCAATTCGTCCATATTGGCTGGTGGTTTCCGAGCCAAGTGCCTAGCAAAAGGGCCAGGCTTTAACCCGGTCAGGATGGTGTGTAGTGCAACATCGGCACTGAGATTGGGGATGAGTACCGCCTCCTTGCTGAATCTGGCCATGAAGTTGCGCAGGGACTCATTCTTTTCTTGCCTGAAGTTTACCAGCGAGGCCGAGGTTTTTTGGTGGGCCCGGCTCGTGGCAAACTGAGCGCTGAACTTAGCCACGAATGTATCAAAAGAGTCTACCGATGCTGGGGGTAGCTGGGTGTACCAGGTCAGCGCTGCCTCCTTCAGAGTGGTTGGGAAGACTTTACACATGACAGCATCGTCATCGGTAAAGAGGTACATCTGCGTGGTGAAGGCGTCCAAGTGGCGCTCGGGGTCCGAGGTGCCATCATATTTGTCAATGTTGATTGGCTTGTAGTTGGCTGGCAAGGGGACCCCCATGATATCGTTCGTGAAGGGATGCCTCGGCTTCCGCGTGCTGGCCCTGTCATTAAGTCTGTTTGTCTGGAGTGAACATTCTGGGGCCTGCCTAGGGAATCCCTCCTCCTCTGCTCGGTTGGTGTGGTGGGAAGCTCGGAGTTGTGGGCCCCCTTCCCTGTACAAGTTTCTGGACCCTTCAATCTCCGGTGGTCGGCGCTCTCTTTCTTGTGGAGAAGAGACCGACCTTTCCCTGCTTTGCTCTCTTTCGCGACGGCTGTTCTGCCGGCGGATCTCTTCGTTTTCCCTTCTCAGCGCTGCAATTTGCGCGAGAAGCTCCTGAACCATGGGACTGTCGGTCATTGCTGCTGGGCCTATGGATCGCTCTCCATTATCCCCGTTGTTGGCATTCCCTGGCTCCTCCCTCTTGCAGTTTCCGCTCCTCGTCCTCACCATTTTTTGTGGTATGGGAAAATATTTGCTTCGATTCCCACAGACGGCGCCAAATGTTCCGTCCAAATATCTCGGATTAGAGATACTCGGCCGAACTAGGTTTTAGTGGGGTGTTTTTGGATTGTGCTTGACAGAATGTGGATTCTGCTCCTACGTATCCAAATGGGAATCAAAGCAAACGTAGTTCTGAATGAGGGGGTAAGCCCCCTATTTATAGAGATCTCTCAGGATCCAGTTCCGAAATAAGCGGAGAAATATTTGGATCAGGTCACGATTATTCGGAGAGATATCCGGAGCCTGATTATCCGGAGAGATATTATGACTAGCGAGATATTCGGTCCAGTTAGCTGCGGCTGGATAGCTTGGGGCCGCAGTATCTTCGCGCATGGCCTGGCGTGGAGAAGGACCGAGTAGTTATCCTCGGGTGTCAGATGTGCTGACATGTTCTCGGCTTTCGAGGAGTTTGGGCCAAGGCCCATTCGTGGGGATAAGCTCGGTTGGTCCGGCGTATAGACGAGTTCTCATTCTTCTATGCTCGGCCAGTACACTAATGTATAGGTTTACGGCTCACCAAAGCCTTAGCCCAAGCCTTCCCATCAAATGACCGATTCAAAAATAAAACCCAATTCAAACACTCTCATAACTTTAAGGTAGGTTGAGGCCACTTCAACCACAATCTATTAATTTATGTGTACTCTGCCTCTCTGACTTTGTAACATAATTAAGTGTTGTTCCCAGAATTGATATCGGGCCCCATAGATCAAGACCCACAAGTATGAATGATGAAGTGGAAGCCCGTGATGTATCTCCCATCAAGATCCGAGATGTCCTCTAAGAAGGACGTCTCGGCCTACCCAATAAAGATGAAGGTCAATCAGGAAAACATCTCGGACGCCTAGGAGGAAACAGCACAGTCGGTCCCAGAAGACATTCATGTCAGGACAATAAGACATCTCGGCTGGAATGAGAAGACAACTCGATCTAGTGGGCCAGGTCCATTTTCCTAAAGACTGAATTAGGTTAAGCTTACTTAGAAGGCTATGTAATAGGAGTCTGCCTCCTCATAGAAAAGACATCTTCCTCACACACATTAGCCTAGGGTTTATGCTAATACCTAGGTCTTATGTAATAAGGCCCCAGGGCTCTCTTGTAATGATTCATTCACCATTAATACAACACATACTTCTCCTATTGCTCTCTATTGTTTTTGACAAAACAAGTGTCAAAATCAATAATTTATTTTTAATCTAGGAACAAACTAGATATAGGGTATGTTTGGATTGATGGAAGGAGATGAAACGTAATGGAACAAAATATAATGGAATAGAATGAAACGGAACGGAATGAAATAAAAATTCCATTCTATTGTTTGGATAACTCATGATGGAACGAAACAAAGTTTTCATTCCATCATTTGGGAAGTGGACGGAATAGAATGAGAAATATTTTTTTATTCCAATATTACCCTTATTTAAAAAATACTAATATTTTATTTATTACTTTGAAAATATTTATGCTGCCCAGCAACCCCACTTCACTCACGTGATGTCAATGCACTCAACAATAAACTTCAATACAAATTTTATTACAGATTTACCACATGCAATCAAACACTACTCTAATACTGGAACTATACTCCAAAATAGTAACAAGCAAAAAAAAAAAAAAAACCCTTTTACGTTTTTAGTGTCGAAAATAACAAAAGTGGGAATGCACTAGAGAATCAACCGGGAGACAATGACGATAAATGTGTTAAATAAGGATAAAGGAGTAATTTTAATGTCTTTAAAAAATATCAACTCTTGATTCCATCCCATTCCATCCTTTTTTTTTTTTAAAGGAGACAAATGGTAAATTAAATTACTATGAAGATGAAGTAGTTGTGAACCATTTCGATCAAAATTTAATAATAAATAAAAGAAACAATACAATAACTAGCTTTAGTGTACTTACCAACTAATTACAGTTTAAGTGGTCAACAAGTTTGAGTTAAGCATTTTTTTTTGAACGAAAATTTAGGGTGAGGGGATGATATCCCGCTAAGGCAGGAAAATCTTCAGACTCTATGAACACTTACAAAGAGATTTACATTTACCTAATCCCAAAGAGGCTAGTGAGGACTCGAACCTGCAACATGTTATATTGAAAAAAAAATGCAACATTTAAGAAATAGACTCAGTACTCCAAACAAAATAAAATCTCATATAACATTGAAAGGTATTAAGATATATATATATATATATATATATATATATATATATATATATATATATATATATATATATATATATATATATATACCAACATGTGATTGATCCAAGTGGTAAGGAACTTAAGCACCTTAAGCAAGTGATCAGAGGTTCGAATCCTGCCTCATTTGTATGGAGAAAACTTGGTTGGGAGGGGTAGAACCCACCTTGTGTGCCTCTCAGGTTCCCCGACAGAGATTAGTCACTACTAACGGTGGTGGGTACTTCGCACCTATATCATGGTTAAAAAAAATAAAATAAGATGCATATATATGTATATGAACACCTAATTTTGTCCGGGTATTTTCCTTTTTAATTAATATTTTGAAAATATAAAAAAAATGCATAAAAATTCTCTAAAAAATTGGTTATGCTATTGGCCCAATTTGTTTTTGTTACAAGTTGTTTTGAGTCCAAACCCAAGTGAAAAGATATTTAAATAAAAAAAAACAAAAAACAAAAAAAAACAAAAAAAATGTTTTTCTAGAAGTTAAATGTTTTGTCCACTGTGTTTTCCCCATCTCCACCATGGCTCTCACAAGGCTCAAGGCCTCAAGCAGCTAGCCTCCCATTTATGGGTATTGTTCAGAACTTGGGGAAAGGGGCTATGCCTGGATCAGAGAAAAGAGGCACAGAAATGGGAATTGAAGGGACTAGAGCATGGTAACCTCTGCAACACTCAAGCTTGTAGGGTCCCAATGACAATGAGCAGAGTTCATCTCCTTCTACAAATAGAGGACAGCAGCAACAAAGAAGGGGGGGACGGAAAATTCTTCTTCTCCATTTCTCCGTTTCTGCTTTCAAAAAGGGAACAAAATTATCAACCAAAATATTGAGAGAAAGAGAGCAAGAACAGGAAGAAGAAAACTGGGTAAAAAGAAAAGGACCCAGAAACCACAATCCTTTTTTTCTTTCTCCTTAACCACAACCACTGTTTCTTCGTTGATTTTCTTTTTCCACCCCTGACAGAACCATCTCCTTCTCCCTTCCCTTTTGGTCTTTCCCTTCTTTTACGTTTTTTTTCCTCTTCTCCTTCAACAGAACCCTTCTTCCTCCTTCACCATAAACCCATCTCCTTCTTCCTCCTTCAACCCTTCTTCCTCCTTCACCATAAACCCATCACCTTCATCCTTCCACCTTCATCTTTCTCCTCTCATTCTTCTTCTTCTTCTTCAACAACCCAACAACAACAAACAAGAAAAACAGAAAAAGCCACATACACACACACAACTCAGATCCATTTTTGGTTCGTCCTCCACCAGCAGATCCGCGAGACCACCGCGACTCCTGCCGCTGGGGAGTTGCAGATCTGCGTTCCGGTTCATCCTCCACCAGTCCAGATTCGTGTCCCCGCCGCCGCTGCGTTCGACCCGGACCGACACCGTCCACTGCGTGCTTCTGCTCCCGTTCGCCGACGCCAGCAACAGCAGAACCAGCGCTCCGCCGCGTCCACCATCTCGCCTCCAACCCAGCCGCTGCTCTCTCCGGTGTTCGTGAAGGTGAAGAGCCAAAGTTGGTTTCTTTACTGGTTTGTCACTTTCACTGTGACTCCCTATGCTCCTCTGATATATGAAGAGGGAGAAAGTACTTTTATTTCAAAAAAAAAATCACCTATTTATACTTTGTTTTCTTTTTCCTTCATTTGCTTTGGCCCTCTGTTTTTTTTTCTCCTTTTCCTTGTTGGGTTCAGCGCCTAGAGAATTGGGTTTCTGGCCTGATGGATGTGCTTGTCCTTTTTCTTTTAGTTACTGATACGTTATGTCTCGTCCGGGTAAAAAAAAAAAAAGAAACAAAACAATAAAATCAAAAAGTCATAAAAATAAAAAGAAAAGATCTTTTTGAATTCACGCAACAATCAACAACGATGATGTATGATTTTTCATCTTCAAGTGTTGTACAAATTGTAAGGGTTCATCGTATAACACTGTTATCTTGAACCCTGTGCAAAAATGAATTCCCTTTTATTAAGAATAATAAAATATTTTCAATGTATTCTTTTAACAAATTTTATCCAGCCTTTTTGTAAAAATAAAATAAAAATATCTTTTTAATTCACGCAGCAATCTACGACGTTGATGTATGATTTTTCATCCTCAAGTGTCGAATGAATTGTAGGGGTTTATCGTGTAGCACTGCTATCTTGGACTCTACGCAAAAATAAATTTATTCTGAAATAAAATCTTTTTTTAAAATAAAATCGAAACAAAATCAAATCTTTTACCCAAAAATTAAAATCAACCAACCAATCAAATCTTTTTTTCAAGAGAACTACGTGGCTTTGAGTTTCCTATCGCACCCGGGAATACGTAGGAGCAAGATAAATCATCTTGTCGGGCCAAAACTAAATTTTTCCTTTTTTGTATCTCCTTTTTTATGTCAAAATAATTAATCAAAAAATTAAACTTTTCTATTTTTAGGGATGCTCTATGGACACGGTGCCATGTTCAGTCCCTTAGATTTGAGGTTGCCCTGTGGACTAACGTGCCACGTTCAACCTCATTTAATTAATTTTCCTTTTTTTTTTTGCATCCCCTTTTTATGTTAAAATAATTAATTAAAATAATTAAACTTTTCTCTTTCCAGGGATACTCTATAGACATGGTGCCATGTTTAATCCCTTAGATTTGAGGTTGCCCTGTGGACTCATGTGACATGTTCAACCTCATTTAGTTTTTATTAACCATAAAGTTAAAAATATAAAAGATTTAATAAAAGTCAAAAATTAAAATTTAAAATAATTCTTTTTTGTAAATAATTTTCGGGGTAAAATAAATATTTAAAAGGTTATTAAAATATTTTTTGCACAATTAACTTGAGGTACCGGTTTTTAAACGGACGATGTGGGGTGCTAATACCTTCCCTACTCGTAACCGACTCCCGGACTCATATCTCTCTTTTTTAAAAGACCAGATTACCTTTAAATAATTGGGTTTTTCTAAGATTTTCCCAATAAAAATCTTAGTGGCGACTCCCCTGTTTTTATTTCTCTTTTCGCGGCTCCCGGACGGGACGGTCGCGACAGCTGGCGACTCCACTGGGGACTTTTAGAGAGTCAGGCCTATCATAGTTGGTTGTGCAACTTTTTTTAATAACTTTGAAAATATTAGTTTTACCCCTCTTTGTTTTATTTGTTTTGTAAATTTTTATATGCTTTAATATATGCATGTGTATATTCTTGCAACCCTAGGGTAGAGAATTATTATGTTGTTGGCTGTTCTTTTTTGCATGTGTGATGTAGTTTTCATTTTAGTAGGTTTGGAGCAGGTTTGTATGCTCCCAGCACACACATCACTTACACTTATTTCACATACTTTTAGCTCTATACCCGAGCTTGTGGAAGCTTAAGGATTAGGTGGTGTGTCGACATTGTCATTGAAGAGGTCTTGTACCCCCTTATATTTGTCGATTCACCACTTAGGTTGTACCCGATATCATGGGATGGTCATATTGAGAGGGTTTATCCCTACTTGTGGCTAGACTCATGAGTCAGATCCTTATCTGTCGAGATAGGGGCAATCTAAGGACCATGGATTTTAGAAGTCTAGACCCTACCCAATTTTCACTGATAAAACAAACTTAGGGGCTAGCCTGTTAAAGTCAGGACTTTAGGTGTGTCAACCCTAAATCTTAGGACACTAAGGGAGCATTTTTTTTCCTTTACCTATCTTCATGTCTTTTATTTTATTTTTTGTCAAAAAAAATCCACTTTTTTTTCTAGAAGAAAAAATTGATTTATACGAGTCATTTTGTTTTTTTACAAAAACAAAAAAATTCTTCATATTTTGTAACTCATGCATTTCTGTAAATAAAAAATGGGCTTGTGTAAATATATATATATATATATATATATATATATATATATAGCTCATCCATATTTTTTGTAACTCATTCATATTTTTTGTAGAAGAATAAAAATGGATGATCCATGCATATCATGCATTAATTAATTTTTTTGAGTCAATATGAAGAAATAAAAACAAGATCATTTTTCATGCATTGCATGCATCAATTACTTTCTATGCCAACCACATGAAGAAAAAATTAAAAGAAAAAATCATGTCATGCATATGGTGAAAAAATAAAAAAAATTTAAAAAACTCAATCTTCTTCATGCATCTTATGCA
Organism: Sophora flavescens; assembly: GCA_030762895.1. Lineage (NCBI taxonomy): Eukaryota > Viridiplantae > Streptophyta > Magnoliopsida > Fabales > Fabaceae > Sophora > Sophora flavescens. The sequence continues at coordinate 55,535,632 of CM061068.1, read as the reverse complement.
TCAATTTCATTAACCTCTTGGATAAAAAAGGAAAAATAATAATAAAATTTCATTCATCTCATACATTCAAAAAAAGCACATGTATTGCCATTGTTATAAAAAAAAATCTCTTTTTTCATTCGATCTAGTTAAAAAAAAAACATAAAGAATTCATTTCATGCATCTCACGCATTAGTACTTGGCTCAAATTTTTTTTTATCTTTTTATGCATCTCATATACTCATTTCTTCTTAAGTTGGACATTTATTAAAAATAGTTCATTCCATGCATTTCATGCATTATTCTCCTTTCCTGGAGAAAAGTAAACCACCGCACTTTCAATAACAAAGAATGTCAACTAAACCTTGGATCATGAGGTGGAACTGGAGACAATATTTGCTCAAGTGACCGAAAAATGTTGGCACAACCTTTTGCCTAATCATGGATGTTTGGATGTCAATGTGAATGATTTTATATAGTCCTACTGGAGTCAGGTAGCACATATTCACGCTCTTATGGAGTGATCTTTGGAAAATCATGCAAATTCGGGATGATAAGGCCCTGACCGAGGAAGAAAGAAATCATGATAAGGACAGTCCCAATCCACTATGGAGAGTTCAAGATGAAGGCTATGCTAACATCATCAGAGATTCAATCCTAGTGATTGAAAAGAGGCAATACTTTGTGACCCCCATCTTGAGAATTTCTAAGTAACCAAGGCAAGATTTGTTTATCAGGGATTTACCATGACACAATGGTTATGTTGTATTCTATCATGAGATAATTGAACCATGATTCACTTTCTTGAAGCATTAATGTAATGGATTTGCATGCGTACCTTGTCTCATCCTTTCTTTATATCTTCATCCCCACCATAAGGTTTCTCTCGTCATACTCATATATCATATTCCCTTTTTTTTCTTCCGCAAGTACCTTTTTTGGTTTGGTTAATAAGGCCCACTTTCTTGAAAGTTCTTTGTGGACAACAATGAAGCCCACATGTGCCCATACCTTTTCAAAAAAAGAAAGAAAGAAAGAAAGAAAGAAAATAATACAAATAAAAGAGGAGCAAATAAATAAACACTTGGTGAGCACCATCTCTTTGCCTCTGAAATAAAGTTTTAAAAAAAAATAAACAATCATGATTTGAAATGAAGATTGGCCATTTTTTCTCTACCCTTAGCAAAATATCATCATTATCCCTTGTTACCCCTTTTGAGCCTGAAATTTTTCTTCAAAGAACCTTGGACAAGGATCACCACTAAACAAGGGGCAAGCAAGAAGGAAATGGTGATCATGAAGCGTAACATTGAACAAAAAAAGAATTAAAAAAAAAAGAAGAATAAAAAGGAGAGAAAGAAAGAGGATAAAAAAAACCTCATGTAAAACAGGAAAAAAAGGGAAAGTTAGAAGAAAGTAAATGTTCTCAAAAATTCGAAAAAGAACATGGATCTTTGATCCTATTCAACCTTAAAACATTTGTTTGAGCCTTATATCCTTTTTTCATGACCCACAACCATTAGCCACGTTACAAGCCTCAAAAAGTCCACTCTGATCAATGAATGATTGCTACTTTTTCATCAACTTCATTTTGAGACAAAAAGTTTGTGCTCTTCTAGTTTTTAACTGATTGCTCCTCTCTTAAAAAAAAATCCAAAAAATAATGAAAAAAGAAAAAAGAAAGCCTGTTAGGCTGAAAACCCTCATAGGCAGTCTAGGCAAAAGTTTGGGCAAGATCTACATGGGGTAAAACTTTGCTTTCAAGGGCCTTATTCTAGAGCATCTCCATTATTGGATGCCCTACACTGGGGCAACATCATTCTCAAGTTTTCCATATCAAGTGCCCTACATTGGGGCAGTTTCATTCTGGGAACCCTACACTGGGGTAAATTCATTCTCAAAGGTCTTTATCTGGGAAATTTTGTTCTTAAGTGGCATACAAGCCCATTTCATTTTCACATGACTGATACTAAGGCAAAATTCTGGTAAGCAGAATCCCTTCTATCCAAAATCAAATCAAACCAAAATGGGACAATACTCTTTTGACCCCCACATCACCTCTTGCGGGTTTTACTTCACTCCTGTCCTTTTGAATACCATTTGAGTTATCAAACTTCCAACACCGAGCGAGAAGTTGTTCAGACCATATTGTTTTTCCTGTCATACTTTTGAATCCATGCATGTTTGTTACATGATACTTCAGGTAAGGTAAACATGAGTTCAATGATACAATTCAACCGTCTAATGGTAAATCTTTGATGAACAACTCTGGTCAGAAGAATTCTGAATACGAGGAAGAAAGTGGCATCCTCAGTTGGCAATTCAAGCAAGAGCTTTGATCTTCACAAATAAAGGTGACAAAACTGTCCACGTCAAAAAAAAAGGAAAAATCAAAAGCAAAAAGAAAAAGAAAATAAAAAGTAAACAAAAAAGGCTCGCTAGACTGAAAACCTGAAAAGGCAGCCTGGGCAAAAGTTAGAGCGACCCGGTAGGTTGAAAACTCGCAAAGAGCGACCTACGCAAAAATTAGGGTCAAATACAAACAAAGTACAAGAAGTCTCCTCAAACTGATAAACCGGGGCAGTTTAAGAGGACAAGCCATGAAAAGCTCCCAATACATGAAGGCTGGGGCAAGTCACATCCTTGAAAGATTGATCAGGCAATCTCATCCAATTGGGATAATCATCACAAAGAAGCATATCTCAGGCAAGAAGTAAAACATCGGTTCAACAAATAAGTGATGATCGAAATCAAGGAGTCTCACTCCAGCTCATCCTCAATCTCTGCTGCAATAAAAAATCTAAGGAGTCAAGGATCAAAGAGGTGTTTGCAAAAAAGAAAAAAATCAGATTTTTTTTTTCATCATTGATAAAAAGCATATCATGCATCACACATTAAAAAACCATATTATAATCAAGGTCTGCATCACTCATCAAAAGCATCTCACGCATCAAACAGAAAAAAACAGGATTTTCACCAACCAAATAAAAAGTCATCTCATATCATGCATTGTCTCATCATTTCATGCATCAAAAAAGTCAACATCACTTCTTGCATTTGTTCGACTTTCGCGGGCACAGGGCCCAAAAGTCATGTTATTGTTAGCTTTAGCAGGCATAGGGCCTCATAAGCTTTGTTTTATTTGGCTTTAGCGGGCAGAGGACCCCAAAAGTCATGACTTGCTAGCTTTAGAAGGCATAGGGCCTCATAAGCTTCGTTTTGTTTGGCTTTAGCGGGCAGAGGACCCCAAAAGTCATGCTTGTTAGCTTTAGAAGGCATATGGCCTCATAAGCTTCGTTTTGTTTGGCTTTAGCGGGCAGAGGACCCCAAAAGTCATGCTTGTTAGCTTTAGTAGGCATAGGGCCTCATAAGCTTTGTTTTGTTCGACTTTAGCGGGCACAGGACCCCAAAAAGTCATGTTATTGTTACCTTTAGCAGGCATAAGGCCTCATAAGCCTCGTTTTGTTTGGCTTTAGCGGGCAAAGGACCCCAAAAGTCATGTCTTTTTAGCTTTAGCAGGCATACGGCCTCATAAGCTTTGTTTTGTTCGGCTTTAGCGGGCACAGGGCCCCAAAAGTCATGTCTTGGTTAGCTTTAGCAGGCATAGGACACATGAGCTTTGTGTTGTTTCTGTTCAGCTTCAGCGGATAACTGGCTCCGCAAGCATTTTACCTTTCTTGTCAAGCTTCAGGGGACAACCGACTCCGCAAGCTTTCCATTTATCTTTTCAGGCTTCAGCGGATACTCGGCTTCGCAAGCATTTTGTATTTTGTTGTTAGTTTCGGTGGGTACCCTACCTCCGTAAGCTCTTCCTATTTCTCTATTCGGGCTTCTGACGGGCAATCCATCCCGTAGGCTCTCTTATCTTTCTGTTCGAGCTTCTGACGGGCAATCCACCCCGTAGGCTCATTTATCTTTCAGTTCGAGCTTCTGACGGGCAATCCACCCCGTAAGCTCTTTTATCATTCAGTTCGGGCTTCTGACGGGCAATCCACCCCGTAAGCTCTTTTATCTTTCAGTTCGATCTTCAGACGGGCAATCCACCCCGTAAGCTCTCTTATCTTTCAGTTCGAGCTTCTGACGGGCAATCCACCCCGTAAGCTCTTTTATCTTTATGCTCGAGTTTCTGACGGGCGATCCATCCCATAAGCTCTTTTATCTTTCTGTTTAAGCTCGACAGACGATCCACCCTGCAAGCTTTTTATGTGTAAACCCAATGGGCAATCCAATCCACTGGTCCTTTACAGGAAATCATTTTGTAGTCACATGTCTTTTCTGTTTGTCAATGTACCCCGAACAAAATTGGAGTTCATGTCTTTACTCGTTTCTTATAACGATGATAGGTTAACTACGGTAACATCTACTATCGAATAAGAAACAAGTAAAGAGAGGCAGCTATGAACACCTAATTTTGTCCGGGTATTTTCCTTTTTAATTAATATTTTGAAAATATAAAAAAAAAGGAAATGCATAAAAATTCTCTAAAAAATTGGTTATGTTATTGGCCCAATTTGTTTTTGTTACACGTTGTTTTGAGTCCAAGCCCAAGTGAAAAGATATTTAAATAAAACAAAAAAACAAAAAAAAAATGTTTTTCTAGAAGTTAAATGTTTTGTCCACTGTGTTTTCCCCATCTCCACCATGGCTCTCACAAGGCTCAAGGCCTCAAGCAGCTAGCCTCCCATTTATGGGTATTGTTCAGAACTTGGGGAAAAGGGTTATTCCTGGATCAGAGAAAAGAGGCACAGAAATGGGAATTGAAGGGACTAGAGCATGGTAACCTCTGCAACACTCAAGCTTGCAAGGTCCCAATGACAATGAGCAAAGTTCATCTCCTTCTACAAATAGAGGACAACAGCAACAAAGAAGGGGGGACGGAAAATTCTTCTTCTCCATTTCTCTGTTTCTGCTTTCAAAAAGGGAACAAAATTATCAACCAAAATATTGAGAGAAAGAGAGCAAGAACAGGAAGAAGAAAACTGGGTAAAAAGAAAAGGACCCAGAAACCACAATCCTTTTTTTTTCTTTCTCCTTAACCACAACCACTGTTTCTTCGTTGATTTTCTTTTTCCTCCCCTGACAAAACCATCTCCTTCTCCCTTCCCTTTTGGTCCTTCCCTTCTTTTACGTTTTTTTTCCTCTTCTCCTTCAACAGAACCCTTCTTCCTCCTTCACCATAAACCCATCTCCTTCTTCCTCCTTCAACCCTTCTTCCTCCTTCACCATAAACCCATCACCTTCATCCTTCCACCTTCATCTTTCTCCTCTCATTCTTCTTCTTCTTCAACAACCCAACAACAACAAACAAGAAAAACAGAAAAAGCCACACACACACACACAACTCAGATCCATTTTTGGTTCGTCCTCCACCACCAGATCCGTGAGACCACCGTGACTCCTGCCGCTGGGGAGTTGCAGATCTGCGTTCTGGTTCATCCTCCACCAGTCCAGATTCGTGTCCCCGCCGCCGCTGCGTTCGACCCGGACCGACGCCGTCCACTGCGTGCTTCTGCTCCCGTTTGCCGATGCCAGCAACAGCAGAACCAGCGCTCCGCCGCGCCCACCATCTCGCCTCCAACCCAGCCGCTGCTCTCTCCGGTGTTCGTGCAGGTGAAGGGCCAAAGTTGGTTTCTTTACTGGTTTGTCACTTTCACTGTGACTCCCTATGCTCCTCTGATATATGAAGAGGGAGAAAGTACTTTTATTTCAAAAAAAAATCACCTATTTATACTTTGTTTTCTTTTTCCTTCATTTGCTTTGGCCCTCTGTTTTTTTTCTCCTTTTCCTTGTTGGGTTCGGCGCCTAGAGATTTGGGTTTCTGGCCTGATGGATGTGCTTGTCCTTTTTCTTTTAGTTACTGATACGTTATGTCTCGTCCGGGTAAAAAAAAAAAGAAACAAAACAATAAAATCAAAAAGTCATAAAAATAAAAAGAAAAGATCTTTTTGAATTCACGAAACAATCCACAACGTTGATGTATGATTTTTTATCCTCAAGTGTTGTACAAATTGTAAGGGTTCATCGTATAACACTGTTATCTTGAACCCTGTGCAAAAATGAATTCCCTTTTATTAAGAATAATAAAATATTTTCAATGTATTCTTTTAACAAATTTTATCCAGCCTTTTTGTAAAAATAAAATAAAAACATCTTTTTAATTCACGCAGCAATCTACGACGTTGATGTATGATTTTTCATCCTCAAGTGTCGAATGAATTGTAAGGGTTTATCGTGTAGCACTGCTATCTTGGACTCTACGCAAAAGTGAATTTATTCTGAAATAAAATCTTTTTTTAAAATAAAATCGAAACAAAATCAAATCTTTTGCCAAAAAATTAAAATCAACCAACCAATCAAATCTTTTTTCAAGAGAACTACGTGGCTTTGAGTTTCCCATCGCACCCGGGAATACGTAGGAGCAAGATAAATCATCTTGTCGGGCCAAAACTAAATTTTTCCTTTTTTGTATCTCCTTTTTTATGTCAAAATAATTAATCAAAAAATTAAACTTTTCTATTTTTAGGGATGCTCTATGGACACGGTGCCATGTTCAGTCCCTTAGATTTGAGGTTGCCCTGTGGACTAACGTGCCACGTTCAACCTCATTTAATTAATTTTCCTTTTTTTTTTGCATCCCCTTTTTATGTTAAAATAATTAATCAAAATAATTAAACTTTTCTCTTTCCAGGGATGCTCTATGGACATGGTGCCATGTTTAATCCCTTAGATTTAAGGTTGCCCTGTGGACTCATGTGACATGTTCAACCTCATTTAGTTTTTATTAACCATAAAGTTAAAAATATAAAAGATTTAATAAAAGTCAAAAATTAAAATTTAAAATAATTCTTTCTTGTATATAATATTCGGGGTAAAATAAATATTTAAAAGGTTATTAAAATGTTTTTTGCACAATTAACTTGAGGTATCGGTTTTTAAACGGGCGATGTGGGGTGCTAATACCTTCCCTACTCGTAACCGACCCCCGGACTCATATCTCTCTTTTTTAAAAGACCAGTTTACCTTTAAATAATTGGGTTTTTCTAAGATTTTCCCCTGTTTTTATTTCTCTTTTCACGGCTCCCGGACGGGACGGTCGCGACAATGTATAAGACAAAAAAATAAATAATGAAATCATTTAAAAGAGCAGATGGTCAGTTCTATATAATCTGATATCATACTTTATATTGGTTATTTAATATTTTTATTTTATTTTTTTAATTATTATTATTATTACTTGGCACCCTTCCACTCTTAAAAAAAACACACACACACATGGTGTGAAAGGATCTTTAAGAAAACGGTCAGAGAGGATTTTATGGTATTTTAAGTTATGATATCTTAAATCCACCAAAAAGACTTGATAAAAAAAAACCACCAAAAAGCAAATAAAATTGGAAGCAAAATAAGAAAGATCTCATTGGAAAGTGGTGTATTTAATGTTTTGAGAATATAAATACTTAATTTTTCAATAAAATTTTCCTACTTTTGGATTCCTTAATCGGGCACTGTTGGAAGCAAAATAAGAAAGATCTCATTGGAAAATGATGTATTTAATGTTTTGATAACATAAAAACTTAATTTTCCAATGAAATTTTGCTACTTTTGGATTCCTTAACCAGTATCCTAAGAGCACTCCTAAGTAAGACCCATAAAACAATTATGTCATTATATTTGTTTTTTGTTTTTTTTATAAATATAATATATCACGAATATAGTTATTTAAATAAGCAAATAAAATTATCACTTCCAGCAAAGTTTAAATCTCAAAAATAAAATGATCACTTTTAGTTAAGTCAGCCTATTTCCTACTTCAATCAAATATCTTCCCACCTTCAAATGATCTAGCAAATAATAACATTAGAAAACTAAGGAGATGTTTTGACGTGCCTTCCAAGATTTTGGGTTTTGCTTGGTGGCTTTTGCTAGAGCAGCCACAACCTTGATCCCAATTGTCTAGGCGCGGCGTGATTTAGCAACCGCCTCTTCTTCTCATGACCTTTCTCATCATAAGTTTGGTCCCTAACTTATGATTGGTTGGGTTTTTTGGTGTGATTCATAATGAGGGTTTCCAATACTTTGCACGTACAACAAGGTTTTTTCTTACAAGGAAGGAAACATCGCAAAGCTAGATATTTGGCATGCTTTCTGTCTCTTGGTGTCTGTGGTTGTTGAGAAATATGATTGTTTTCCAGGGTTTTTGTGCTAATATGACAACATGTTTAACACACATTATGCTTATTTCTTGGGGTTTGTTTATAAATAAGGAGGGTAGGGACACAAGATTTTTTTTTTCTTCCTGATTGGTGTACTAACTCGGCTCAGTTCTAAGACAATGTCCTTGTCTTGTTTGATTTGTATTTCTTTGTAAGTGGGTTAGAGCAACCCTTACACTCGTTTGATAAAACTTTCACTACAAGAAAAACAGTAATTACCTACTAATTTTAGCTATTAATAAAATCTGTAGCTAATTTCAAGTTAATTAACTACTTGTTAACTACTGTTAAGTCTAAGCTACCATAAATGTTTTGTTACTTAAAGTTAAAACTAAATATTAACTATTTTTTTTTTTAAAAAGTTGTTTTACATTTCAGTCAATCTCATTCTCTTCTCACTTTTGCACTCACTCTGCTCACTCTCGCACTCACTCTCGCATGGTGGTTCTATTTGCATGTTTGGCTCAATCACCACATAAATTTAGGTAAACAAATACCAGGCTCGATCTGCATGTTTGGCTCACTCTCTTGTTTCAATCTCTCTCTCTCTCTATCTATATCGCTGATGTTCTCTCTCTCAGGTTGCGATTTGAAGGTAAGATTTGAAGACAAGATTTGCTTGAAGATAAGAAGTTTAATCTGCAATTTGAAGGTAAGATTTGTCAATTTGTTTTCCTCTCTCTCAATTCCATTTTGCGATTTGCGATTTCAATTTAATTCTTGTTTGGGATGAAGAGGTACTGTTAAAAGCATGTGATCTATACTCCATATCCTGTAATGCACCTCACTTGCTCGACAAAATGCTTAAGTCAAGTTCTCTGATATTGATTAGAATTTTTGGAGCTTAGTTATATTTAAATTTTGGACTCTCCAAGCGTGTTGTGTCTTTTTTCTACATTTGTAGATTTTGATTTATCAGTGCTGAAAAAGAGTATGAGGATTTTAATTTGTTGTGGTTATATTTCCAAGTCTAACGGGTGTGGAATTTTTGAGTGATACACTTAGTGAGGTGAGCCCACTTAGTGCGTGAGTGAAACTAGGTGAGTGTGGGGACATCTCTCTAGGTCAGATATATTTGTGAGAGAGTGAAACACTTTAGTGAGTTCTCTTTAGTTTTTAGGAATCTAGTTTTGGATCTGTGAAAATACATTTCTAGCATGGGAAAAACATTTGATGATTTGTGAAACTCAGCAATAGACTTTGATTCTGAATCTGCTATGTTCTTTGTTATTTTTATGTGGTCAATCACCACTTAGATGAGTTTTTTGGAAGCTAGTCTACAGTTTAAGTAGAGTCACGGGGTTCTTTTCTTGTATGTTTTTTTAGACACACTCAGTACACATTTTACACTCTCGGATGGAATACACTCTTGTTTCGTCTCATGTGTTCTCACTAGTGCCGTTTGTCGGTCCAGCAATTATTGGTTTCAATGTTGGAGGTGCAAGTTTCTGCCTATATCATTTTTTACTCTAGGGATGGGTTTTGCTCATTATAAGCACTTTCCTCCTTGTTTCTATATGAAGAAGTAAAGATTGTAACTAATTCTGTTTGTATATTTACTCTAAGTTAGCAAGATAGTTAATTTGGCAAAGTAGTTATGTTTGTTATAACTAATAAGAAACTGATAGCTTGAATTTAAAGCAATCTAAGATGTATAAATAAGTCTTCTCTGTACATTATCATCATCAATGAATGAAAATCAGTGCTAAGTATATTTAGTAATTATTCAATTCTGTTTTTACACTCATTTGCTTCTCTGAGTTGGTTTGGTTTTCAAATGGATGATAGTGTTGCTACTGAGGTTTATTATTGTTTTGAATATGCTCGTCTTCTACGATGCATCTAAGGTGATCAACTCAGGTTGCTCTTAGTGGATTCTATTTGGTTATGCATAGTGGAATATTGTCATCCCTTTTTCTTTTTTATTTCAACTGTGTTCTTTGATCATATTATATTTTCTATTATTATCATGGACTAAATAAATTGCTTGTTGTATCTTCCATTTTAGGCAGGTTGTGCTACTTTGGCCATTAGAGCTCCATTGATATTTCGTCCCCCATAAGGACTCATCTCTCCTGTGCTTTGCAGTTGTGACTTTCTTCTCTTGCTATTAACAGGTTTTAAACTCAATTTGATGGTCTTGTAGTTTATTTTATGTTCATAATCTCTGATCACTGCAATGCAATTGAAACTGAAGGTTCAGACCTCACATAATTGGGGATTTCATGAATGCAGCTTGGGTTCCTTAAAGGGCAACATACTAAATATGAAGGTTCCTTAAATTGGAAGTTCAGACCTCACCATTCATTGTTTGATCTATCATTAATTATAATGATGAGGTTGATGTGGTTTGGTTTGAATTTTGTTTCACTGATGTGAATACTTGGTTTTAATAGTTTCAGGTGCAATGCAATTGCTTTTTCTTTCTTTCTTTACTTTTACTTTGTGATATGAATGCAAATGCTTTCAAGATGTGATCTACCAAAAAAAAATGTTTTCAAGATGTTGAGCTTTTGTATTGTAGTATGGCTCTCTGACTAATTTTAAACTTTCTTATATGATGAAAGTGATTGGTTTCTTGTTTCATTAATTTCCCAAAGATACTAGACAAATCCTCCATTTTCTTGTTTGAACCTTATTTGTGCTGCCATGTATAGGCTCATTTATACAAAGAATGTATATGAGGGATTTTCAGGTGCAGTGGAGGCATTTTCAAGAAGGAATAGCTACACTCAGTCTTCACAACAACCTAATTTTGATAATGGCAGTTCTTCTCATGCCTCAAAAAGGCCTATCATATCTACTACTCAGAGGCTTCAACCAGGTATTTTACTCCAAATCACCAAATCTACAAGGGTTTAGTAGCTTTCAGGTTCTAACTAATTCCTCAGTGACATCTGTCAAAATCAAGACTAGTTAATGTAAAAACATATGTATTTTCTCATAATCTGTCTATTTTAAAACTTCTCTGACTTGAATAGTAAAATAATGGATCCCAACAGCAGTAACAAGTACCACCTCTTTAGTGGATTTAAATTCAGATTTTCAGGCTAATTCTTTAGTGCATACACACTAATTCCATTTAGAATTAAGCTGCAGTTCTTATTCTACAGGTGTCAAGGATGGCAAGAACAAAGGGCAAAAGCAAGGACTTGTTAAGGAGCTTAATGCATTCAAGAATCAGCTGAAATACAATGCTTTTAGTTCGGAAGAGAATGATGAATACTACGAGTATGATGATGGTGATGATGAAGAGATGCATCTTATTAGGGAGAAAGCTAAGCAACGACAATTGGCGGGCAAAGCAAGCGGTGATGCAAGTAATGCTAGTAGAGAGCAACAACCGGCTACTTCGAATTCTATCCCACACTCTACTGAGCCACCTGCAAATAACCCAACCTCATTGCCTTCGAGCGGAGGTTATTTCAATTGTTGCTCTGATTTGTTCATCCATCTTTCGCATTTGATGTAGTGATAGTTACTGTTGCATGCTATCTGTTCGATAAAATGCCTAAAATCCTATTTTGCTAACCGTTGAGCTGCTAGACTCAACTTTCTGTGAGATTTGGTTTTGTAGCTGCCTTTATCTATCATTGGCAGGCTCTGAGAATCATCTAATTTTGGTGAATCTGAAGAACAAGGTATCGATAACTACTTTGACTTTTCGTGAAACCATCTTTGAAGCTTCTATGTTATGAAATTATAAAAATCAGTGCTAATTATTTGTGTTATGGTCATATAGCTGAGATGCAGTTATTAATTATTATTGTGATTTAGTTTGTGATAAATTTTACACCGTCATAAATAAGATAGCTGGCTGTGACTTTTTTAGTGGACTTTCGCTGTTAAAGACAGAGCTGGGATGGTTTTATTTGATGAATGAGGAATAGCTTAAGGCTATAAAGAAGGTTCAAAAGCCATCATAATTTGGTTACATCGGTGTGCCTCAAATCATAGAGTTGGACTAATTCTACCATATGCTTTAGTTGGACTAATTCTACCATATGCTTTCCATAAATTCTGCATCTTTCTCAATTTTTCATTGTTCATAATGCAACAAAGATTTGAAATTTTAATTATTTTTTGTTGTCTCATTTCTCTTAGTGCCAATGTAGGCATGATGAAAAGGTTATAATTCATTCGTAATAGTTCTCATCTACCTATTTCTTTATAATAACAGCACTTGATAAGTAGTAACATTTTATCAAACTGATTGATAATGTCATTGTCCTTTCATTGTGTATATAGTCCCTTCCTTGTCAACTTGACAAAACCCATGCTTTCATTAAGAATGCTGGTTGACTATTTATCATGTCAAATCACTTTTCAACTTAAGTTTATTATCACCAACTATTCGATATCAAGTCACTTTATCCAATTGTTACATAAGAACCGTAAGATCATATATGTAGTTCCTTTAAAATCTGTTCATTTAGATTTCCCTGGCTAATGGCACATGATATGGTTGGTTTAGGCTATTGATGTGTAACAGTTGGGTGACTTTTGCACATCTTGATTGGTATGGCATTTAGAGTGGGCTATTCCATGCATTGCTTCATTGGTTCATGATGATTTTTAACTTCTTGGTGCTAAGCTTCCCTCCATTGTCAACAAGTTATAGTCCTTGATTCTCTTCTTCCTCTTAAGCTCTGGATCATTTGCCACATGGAAATGTTTATTGGTTAGTTCCACATTTATGCATTTGCAGATGTCCAGTCAAAGAATATTTTGGATTTTTCTAAACTATCATCACAACAATTTGAATCAGGGTCCTTTCTTATACAATATCATTATCTCTTTAGTTATTTCATATCCTTATTTTTTACTTATTCCATGTCAGATTTTGGTATTAAAAATTATGTATTTTTCTTATATTCGCCTATGGGTAATAAGTCTGATACGTTAAAAATTATGTTGTCCTTCGATTCAATTCACCAACTTACTATATACACTTTACGACTAGTTATTATTTTATATTAGAAAAGCTTATACATAAACTTATTTGTTTCATATAGAATTTATTTTGTCATGATTTTTCATATATGAAATGAAATAATATGTAATAGGTATCTATTCAATTCTTTAATGCTTTTGATTAATTTGTGGTAATGCTTTTCAATTTATCTTTTATGCTATTCTCTCTGCCTTAACCCTTGTGTCAACACAGATTAGTTCAGCAACAGAAAGGATCGTGAAACTCCTTGCACGGCAAGTAAGGATCATATGAGTTCCATTTATCAGGAACAAAGAGTGAATCAGCCTTGTCACCTAAGTTCATCAATCTATTACGGTGGCCAGGACATATATTCTCATCCTCAGAGTACACAGGATTCTGGATTAAACTCTTTGGTGATTGCATTTATTTTTATTTGTGATTATATCTGATGATGTTTCCATAAAAGAAAATATAATGTATCTTAGATATGTCAAGAGCATAACCTTGCTAACTCGTATAAAATGTCGAATACTCTTTTGTAGAAAGATGAGTTGCTAGATAATCTGCAGATATCAAATCAAGTAATCAACCCCTTTATATTACTTTAAGCTAGATGATAATCATTTTAGAGTGAGCCCTATATATGGATTCAATACAGATTGAGTCATACTCAAGAATTAGTTAATATTTGGGTTTATTGTATTTTATTTGATTGATAAATTTTCTACTGTTAGGAATGCCTAACATGATTTTTCATTTGTCAGTACAAGAAAGATGGGGGAGAAGATGATTCAGGAAGTGCTTCAAGAGGAAACTGGTGGCAAGGTATGACATATACCTGTCTAATAGATTTGTGGTCTAAATTTTCTTTGTTGGCTTCTCTTTGGTGTTCATGGTTCCCCCCTCATTTTCTGTCTTGTAACTTTCTATGCAGAGGATCTCTCTATTATTAAGATCACACTTGCCAAGGGATATGCTTCTATAGACTGTTAGTTATGTCTCCTCTTTTCCATGTTCATCTTTTGATTTTATTGTTAGTTATTCATTGGTTGTGCATGTTTGCAGGCAAGTTGGAGAATAGTTTAGCAGCATAGTTCATCTTTTCGCTTTCTCCAGCCAAACTGCCAAGGTGTATTTATATGTTACCATTTAATAAGTTTAGGATGTTTTTTGTTTGGCCAAATATTTAATTAACATGATGCTTACAACATTTTCAGTGGCATATTGTTCGTGGTATTGAAGGTTTCATTTATGCTAGTTCTAACTTCCAAGCAGATGGATGTTGAGAGAACCTATCATAGGCATGCATTTCTTGTGATTTAAACTATATATATATTAGTCTTGTATAAAATTATTTACTTTTCATTGTTTAACACATATAGAGATGTTATTTAGCTATATTGTTGTGTGTTTGCTTTCCTAGTGAATTATTATGAATTATTTTATTGTTATTTGTAAGTTTTGTTGTTTCTGTTTTGGTATGTGGTTTTAGAACTAGAACCAAATAATAAAGTTGATAAATATCGATTGCTAAATTGGCCCATAGAATAGGTGTTTGGGATCAATTTAGTAATTGATTTTTTTAAAATTTTTTTTTAATTAGCTAGGAAATAACTATGAAATTGCTACGAAATTTTGCTATAGATTGGCTACAAAAATCGCTACGACACTATCATAGTTATTTAGCTAGAAAAAAGCAATTCATAATAAGATATTACTAGATATTTGCTACCAAATAGCTAGAACTTTTTTAAGTTTAACTATGAATTAGCTTGGAAAAATATTTCTAGCTAATTTGCCACTCAAATTATGCTACCACTAATTCTGCAGCTATTTTGCAGCTAATTTGTAGCTAAATTTGTTTGCTAGAGATTAGCTACAAATTAGCTATCAAATTTGTCGTAGCTAATCACCGAATTTCTTGTAGTGAATTTTGTTTATAAAAAATAATCTTAAAAAATATGAAATAACTGATTCATTTTGAAATCTGTCAAAATAATTGCAAACTCTAAATTTGGTCATACATTAATTTCGTTATAATAAATGTAAATAAAAATTAACAACTCAAATTATAATTAGTTAATACAGTACTTTGAAAGACAAAAACATCTTATGCTATATATCTGGCGATTGTTGGGAGATAATGTTCATGCTAGTATTACATAGGCTAAATTTTTTTTCTTCTTATTTCAAGATGTTAATTGGAGGTCTTAAAAGGGAAAATAAGGGATGGGAGAATGAAAAAGAGGAGGAGTGTATTGGGGGGATTGAACTCACTTACTCATAATTCATGTACTCTAACTTAATTGACCAGTTGAGCTGACTCATATAGGGACTATATATCATAATTTTTTATATCGATATATTTATGATTTTTTTACATTTTTTTTTTCGTATATTGCATATATGACGATAATTCACAATAAGATGCTCGGTTAATTTATTTATTAGTAGTTATTAATTACTAAAAATATGCTAAATTTCTAATCACACTCTATAAAAGTACAAAATGCACAAAAAAATATTACACTCTAATAATAGTCATATTTATAAACTAATTATGTCGATACTTATTAACAACTAGTTAACAATCTTGAATTAGTGCTCTTGTCCCCTCAAAACGAAGCTGTCTGAACTCCCCAGCTCAAAACAACGATCCCATGAGGTGTCATGCTTGTATTTTCCACGCTGTAACCATCCTATTATTTCATTCAACACCTCTCAGCTCCCAAACCAACTCCTATTCCTATGCATGCAATCGTTGAAGTTGAACCTGCCTCATTGTTTACACTGCCTGTGTACGCGACGTCGTAGCCCATTCTGCGGTTCCCCATGGAAGGGCAGACCCCACAGAACGACACCACCACGGACGAGGCCAAAGACGACCATGATGGGGCCGCAGCGCTGCCACTACCGCCGCCGCCCGGCCGCCTTGACAACCATGAAATGTACATTGTCCAATTCCCAAAGGACCAAATCTATCGTGTGCCGCCAAGTGAGAATGCCTTGATAGTGGAAAGATATCGCAACCCACCAAAAGAGGTGAAAAAGAAGCGTAGTTGTTGTTGCTCCACACGCCTCTTGCTCACCCTAGCTCTAATCCTTCTTGCCATTATTGCTATAGTTGGTATAACCTTAGCAACCCTGTACTTCATCTTTAACCCACACGGGCCTAAATTTTCTGTCAACAATATTGTGGTCAAGAACACCGGAAAATCACGACCACAATATGAAATTTGGTTGGGTGTCAGGAACCCTAATAAGAGGTTGGGACTTGATTACGTTAATGATGCAGAGGTTTCCCTGTTATACGAGGGGACTAAGGCTGCCACAGGCAAGTTCCCAATATTGGAACAAGGTCCAGGTGCTTCCAGCAACGTGAAGGTTCAACTAACAGGATCAAATGGACCATTACCTAAGGTAATGGACAAGAGCATGAACGGTGAGGGATCCAACACACCCGTTGCTTTGCGTTTGGATATGAAACTTGGGGTAAGGGCCACGACCGCGGGACTCGAAACATGGGTTATGAAGTCTGATGTGACGTGTAAGTTTAGGGTCAACTCTCTCAGGAACAATACTAAAATCTTGTCACAAGAATGTAATACCAATTTTAAAACAATGTTGAAAATTTGATTAGGATGGTATGATATATACATATGTAAGCATTGTAGCAGTGATTTCATGGTGAAAACATGGCAGCCACATCAGTTAAACTATAAAGTGATCGATCATTCTCCCCCTCCTTTCCTCTTTTGGGTTTTTTTACTTGTGTGATTGGTTCAAACTATTCATATCTTCGAGTCCTTGGTTTTGTTGAGTTTCGCCTATTTTCTGCCTACTTAGTATCTCTGTTACGACTACTGCAGTGTTTTTGTGGTTGGATTTTCCATCCAGCTATGGCACCTTTTTGATAGCTAACTAGTGTGGATGTTGTTCAAGTTGTAATTATTTTCATCTCGGGGGGTCCTTTGTACGTTTAATTATGCTTCTTTCCTCAAGAGGTTCAATCAACTTTACATAGTTTTCCCTTTTTGTTCTTATATATCGGTTGGAGTACCCAAGGTACTCCCTATTAATACATTTTTGCTTATAAAAAAATGGCGAAAGTCATTTTTAAGGAAGACATTAATTAATACAGAATTTGTGTAACCATTGTATTGATGATTGACATACTTGGACACCATTTTCTTTCACTCAACTGGATACCCCAATAGCAATTCTATATAAGCTTCTTGAAATAAGTCACAATCCAATAAAGCATTGTGCATCTAATTGGATCATAAACTATCATTATCTTCGTACTGTTCCAAACTTGCTTCCTTTTGATTCTGATATGCTCCCCACTAGTTTGGTATACAGGGTTCTGTGTGCTTGGATTATCTACGCTGCTTGGTCTTTTACTTTGTGTGCCATACTCCTATGTTGCTGGATTGAAGCGTGTAAGGCAATTTCTTGACAAAAGACATTTGTTCCCTATTGTGAAGGTTTCCTTTATGAGGTTGCACTCAGTAAGATGCTTCAAGTGTTTGCTTCTCTATCTTAGGTGCTGACAGTGCTACAAATTGTAATACTGGTGGTTTTTGGCTCACAATATCTCAAGAATGGACTTTTTTTTTTACTTGTGCGATTGGTTCAAACTATTCATATCTTTGAGTCCTTGGTGTTGTTGAGCTTCGCCTATTATCTACCTTTTAGTATCTATGTTACGGCTACTGCATTGTTTGTGGTTGGCTTTTCCATCCAGCAATGACACTTTTTGACTTCTAACTAGTGCGGATGTTGTTCTAGTTGTAATTATTTTCATCTTGGGGGTTCCTTTGTACGTTTGATTATGCTTCTTTCCTCAAGAGGTTCAATCAACTTTATATAGTTTTCCGTTTTTGTGCTTTTATATCGGTTGTAGTACCCAGGGTACTCCCTATTAATACATTTTTGCTTATAAAAAAAAGGCGAAAGTCATTCTTAAGAAAGACAATAATTAATATAGAATTTTTGAAACCATTGCATTGATGATCGACATACTTGGACACCATTTTCTTCCACTCGATTGGATACCCCAATTGCAATTGTATATAGGCTTCTTGAAATAAGTCACAGTCCAATAAAGCATTGTGGATCTAATTGGATCATAAACTTTCGTTATCTTCGTACTGTTCCAGACTTGCTTCCTTTTGATTCTGATATGCTCCCCACTAGTTTGGTATACACGGTTCTGTGTGCTTGGATTGTCTATCCTGCTTGGTCTTTTACTTTGTGTGCCATACAATTATGTTGCAGTATTGAAGTATGTAAGGCAATTTCTTGACAAAAGTGATTTGTTCCCAATTGTGATGGTTTCCTTTATAAAGGTTGCACTCAGTGAGATGCTTCAAGTGTTTGCTTCTCTATCATAGGTGCTTGAAGTGTTACAAAGTGTAATACAGATGGTCTTTTGGCTCACAATATCTCAACAAGGGGCTTTTTTTTTACTTGTGCGATTGGTTGAAACTATTCATATCTTGGTCTTTTACTTTGTGTGCCATTCTACTATGTTGCTGGATTGAAGCGTGTGAGGCAATTTCTTAACAAAAGGGATTTGTTCCTTATAGTAATGGTTTCCTTTATGAAGGTTGCACTCAGTAAGATGCTTCAAGTGTTTGCTTCTCTATCAATGGTGCTGTAAGTGTTACAAAGTGTAATACAGGTGGCCTTTTGGCTCACAATATCTCAAGAAGTGGTTTTTTTTACTTGTGTGATTGGTTCAAACTATTCATATCTTCGAGTCCTTGGTTTTGTTGAGTTTCGCCTATTTTATGCCTACTTAGTATCTCTGTTACGACTACTGCAATGTTTTTGTGGTTGGATTTTCCATCCAGCTATGACACTTTTTTGACTGCTAACTAGTGTTGATGTTGTTCTAGTTGTAATTATTTTCAACTTGGGAGGTTACTTTGTACGTTTGATTATGCTTCTTTCCTCGAGAGGCTCAATCAACTTTACATAGTTTTCCCATTTTGTCCTTTTATATCGGTTGGAGTACCCCTCGTACTCCTTACTAATATATTTTTGCTTCTAAAAAAAAGGGGGAAAGCCATTCTAATGGAAGACATTAATTAATATAGAATTTGTGAAACCATTGTCTTGATGATTGACATACTTGGACACCATTTCTTCCACTCAATTGGATACCCCAATTGGAATTGTATATAGGCTTCTTCAAATAAGTCACAATCCAATAAAGCATTGTGGATCTAATTGGATCATAAACTTTCATTATCTTCGTACTATTCCAGACTTGATCCCTTTTGATTCTGATATGCTCCCCACTAGTTTGGTATACATGGCTCTGTGTGCTTGGATTGTCAATCCTGCTTGGTCTTTTACTTTGTGTGCCATTCTCCTGTGTTGCTGGATTGAAGCGTGTGAGGAAATTTCTTTACAAAAGGGATTTGTTCCCTGTAGTGATGGTTTCCTTTATGAAGGTTGCACTCAGTAAGATGCTTCAAGTGTTTGCTTCTCTATCTATGGTGCTGTAAGTGTTACAAAGTGTAATACAGGTGGCCTTTTGGCTCACAATATCTCAAGAAGTGGTTTTTTTTACTTGTGTGATTGGTTCAAACTATTCATATCTTCGAGTCCTTGGTTTTGTTGAGTTTCGCCTATTTTCTGCCTACTTAGTATCTCTGTTATTTACTCACTCTGCAGTGTTTTTGTGGTTGGATTTTCCATCCAGCTATGGCACCTTTTTGATAGCTAACTAGTGTGGATGTTGTTCAAGTTGTAATTATTTTCATCTCGGGGGGGTCCTTTGTACGTTTAATTATGCTTCTTTCTTCAAGAGGTTCAATCAACTTTACATAGTTTTCCCTTTTTGTTCTTATATATCGGTTGGAGTACCCAAGGTACTCCCTATTAATACATTTTTGCTTATAAAAAAATGGCGAAAGTCATTTTTAAGGAAGACATTAATTAATACAGAATTTGTGTAACCACTGTATTGATGATTGACATACTTGGACACCATTTTCTTTCACTCAACTGGATACCCCAATAGCAATTCTATATAGGCTTCTTGAAATAAGTCACAATCCAATAAAGCATTGTGGATCTAATTGGATCATAAACTATCATTAACTTCGTACTCTTCCAGACTTGCTTTCTTTTGATTCTGATATGCTCCCCACTAGTTTGGTATACAGGGTTCTATGTGCTTGGATTATCTACGCTGCTTGGTCTTTTACTTTGTGTGCCATACTCCTATGTTGCTGGATTGAAGCGTGTAAGGCAATTTCTTGACAAAAGACATTTGTTCCCTATTGTGATGGTTTCCTTAATGAGGTTGCGCTCAGTAAGATGCTTCAAGTGTTTGCTTCTCTATCTTAGGTACTGACAGTGCTACAAATTGTAATACTGGTGGTCTTTTGGCTCACAATATCTCAAGAATGGACTTTTTTTTTACTTGTGCGATTGGTTCAAACTATTCATATCTTTGAGTCCTTGGTGTTGTTGAGCTTCGCCTATTATCTACCTTTTAGTATCTATGTTACGGCTACTGCATTGTTTGTGGTTGGCTTTTCCATCCAGCAATAACACTTTTTTGACTTCTAACTAGTGCGGATGTTGTTCTAGTTGTAATTATTTTCATCTTGGGGGTTCCTTTGTACGTTTGATTATGCTTCTTTCCTCAAGAGGTTCAATCAACTTTATATAGTTTTCCGTTTTTGTGCTTTTATATCGGTTGTAGTACCCAGGGTACTCCCTATTAATACATTTTTGCTTATAAAAAAAAGGCGAAAGTCATTCTTAAGAAAGACATTAATTAATATAGAATTTCTGAAACCATTGTATTGATGATCGACATACTTGGACACCATTTTCTTCCACTCGATTGGATACCCCAATTGCAATTGTATATAGGCTTCTTGAAATAAGTCACAGTCCAATAAAGCATTGTGGATCTAATTGGATCATAAACTTTCGTTATCTTCGTACTGTTCCAGACTTGCTTCCTTTTGATTCTGATATGCTCCCCACTAGTTTGGTATACACGGTTCTATGTGCTTGGATTGTCTATCCTGCTTTGTCTTTTACTTTGTGTGCCATACAATTATGTTGCAGTATTGAAGCGTGTAAGGCAATTTCTTGACAAAAGTGATTTGTTCCCAATTGTGATGGTTTCCTTTATAAAGGTTGCACTCAGTGAGATGCTTCAAGTGTTTGCTTCTCTATCTTAGGTGCTTGAAGTGTTACAAAGTGTAATACAGATGGTCTTTTGGCTCACAATATCTCAAGAAGGGGCTTTTTTTTTACTTGTGCGATTGGTTCAAACTATTCATATCTTTGAGTCCTTGGTGTTGTTGAGTTTCGCCCATTTTCTGCCTACTTAGTATCTTTGTTACGGCTACTGTAGTGATTGTGGTTGGCTTTTCCATCCAGCTTTGGCACTTTTTTGACTGCTAACTAGTGTTGATGTTGTTCTAGTTGTAATTATTTTCAACTTGGGAGGTTACTTTGTACGTTTGATTATGCTTCTTTCCTCGAGAGGCTCAATCAACTTTACATTGTTTTCCCATTTTGTCCTTTTATATCGGTTGGAGTACCCCACGTACTCCTTACTAATACATTTTTGCTTCTAAAAAAAAGGGGGGGAAACCATTCTAATGGAAGACATTAATTAATATAGAATTTGTGAAACCATTGTCTTGATGATTGACATACTTGGACACCATTTCTTCCACTCAACTGGATACCCCAATTGGAATTGTATATAGGCTTCTTCAAATAAGTCACAATTCAATAAAGCATTGTGGATCTAATTGGATCATAAACTTTCATTATCTTCGTACTGTTCCAGACTTGATCCCTTTTGATTCTGATATACTCCCCAGTAGTTTGGTATACATGGTTCTGTGTGCTTGGATTGTCAATCCTGCTTGGTCTTTTACTTTGTGTGCCATTCTCCTGTGTTGCTGGATTGAAGCGTGTGAGGCAATTTCTTGACAAAAGGGATTTGTTCCCTGTAGTGATGGTTTCCTTTATGAATGTTGCACTCAGTAAGATGCTTCAAGTGTTTGCTTCTCTATCTATGGTGCACTACCCACGTTTTACACCACCCACTACACTATCCATGTGGCAAATTTTGGGTCAATCAAATTGCCACATAGGTTGGTCAAAATTTCAAACTTTCTAGTTGTATTATACTGTAGTCAAACTATATGAATACAATATATTGTAGTATAATATATGTGCTTTTTTGTATTTGCAAATTTAACTCATATTAAAATAATGTTTTTGATTAAAAAAATTAATTATATTGTAAAATATTATTGACAACGAACATTATTTTAATTCATATTAAAATATTATTTTGCAATAAAATCAGTTTTTTTAATCAAAAAACATTATTTTAATATGGGTTAAATTTACGAATACAAATAGTACATATACTATACTACAATATATTGTATTCATATATTTGACTACAGTAGAAATACAACTAGAAAGTTTGAAATTTTGACCAAACCCATGTGGCAATTTGATTGGTCCAAAATTTGCCACATATAAGTGGTGTAGTGGGTGATGCAAAATATGGGTGGTGTACCTTAGCCCAATTCCCTTGCCTTATATATATAGGCACAAGTTCTTGCAGTTGCAAATATATAACACTACTTACACTGCATATATATAATTAAGAAAGGAAGAGAAAGAATAGAGCATAACATGGCAGGAAGGTGCTTCATGGAAGCAAAATGCAACAATGTGCCATTGAAGGTAGACAACGCTCTTAACCAGCCCCATACTAGACCACACAATAATTTCAAAGTAAAATGGTAACTTTAGATTGATTAACCAAAGCAAGTATCATGCCTGCATGCACTATATCTATGCCTTGGAATGCTACGTATTGTAGGAGGAAAAAACCATAAGTTGTATTATTACTAGTTTTGTACCCGTGCAATGCACGGGTTATGAATTAGATAATCAAATTATTTTTGCTTTCTAATATGTTTATATTATTTATATTGTTATATATAAATTTTTTATATATAAGATATTAATATATTATTATATTTTTATGAAATATTTATTATGTTACATATTATATTATATAATTATAAGATATAAGATATATCATAAGATATTATTTTTGATTTATTTCTTCTTTTTGTATCGTATAAGTTAATTATTTTTAGAAAATATATTTATATATCATATTATTTTTCTTTTATCTTGAAAATCTATTTGATTTAATTCTCCTCTATTCCCACGCAAATTAATCATTTTTAGAAAATATATTAATTTATCATTTTATTATTATTTCTCTCTTGAAGTCCCTAAAAGGGCCATTTTGGTTGCTATTTCACTAATGCAGGTGTGCTCTTTCTATCATTTGATTTAGTTAGACAGGCACCAACACATATGAGAATTTAAATGACAAATAACAATTCAATTGCACAAACGAAATTAAGAATAATGAAGATGGAATGTTCACAAACCTAAAGAATCATTACATATTAACTAAAACACTATTTTTTATATTTAAAATTAGTAATAAATAAGTAATAAGTAATAATTAAGTTGCATCTAGTGCTAGAGCTTGGTACTCAGACAGTTATTAGCCGATCTATCTTTATCTGGTGAAAGATGATAAGCCAAAGTATGCTATCATAGTCAACTCTTGTTATCTTTTACCATCTTCGGTAAGCACAACCTTGTAAGTACAGCTTCTACGCCCTATACAACATGAAACAATCTTGTCATAATATGGTACAAATTATTCACCTTGATATCAGCAGAAATTAATAACAATCACAGCAGATATAACATATAGTAAATATAACATATACCACATGGCAGATTGCACATAGAATATCAAGACCAAACATTTAGAAAAATGATGACTTTGGAAGAACTTTGTTCGAACATGACAAAGATGCCATTTTAAGATGCATTGCCAAGCAGCAATCATTACATAATAGTATAATAAAGATTCCATTTCATAATAATACCTACTTTATTTTATAAAAATTGTATATAAAACTTAGTTAATTGCATAAAGTTGAGAGATGTTCTTGGAGGAACTTAACTTGCGAGCCATTCATTGCATAAAACTCAGTACATGATGTGGAAACAAATGGAGCACCCATAAAAATACATGTATAGTTATGCCAAGAGTTAACATTAATTTGCACATTTTATTTTCATCAACTCTATCATCTTATATGTAACATTGTACAGTCCAAGTGAATAATATGGTATCATGCTCAGAATTCAAGGTTAGCAGCACAAGACCACTTGATAGCTATTTCCTTTAAGTAAAGGAGCCCTCAACCTTTAGCATATTACTTTTTCCATTACATTTAGCCACCAATAGCTTAACTTCAGCAAGCGCGAAAGATCTTGCATCACTATTTATTCTAATCATAGTCCCTACTTCCATATCAAAGTTTTGCTGCACTCCGTTGACGTTACAAATGTATGAAAATTTAAAACAGCTAACATATGTATATATCAAGTTCAACAAATATTGACAACATAAATTATTTACTAACCTCATGTTGCTTCCCACTCACGCCCACCTTTAACAGTGGATAACTTGAACCTACAATATTTCCATATAACAAAATATTAGATTAACCCGGGGAAAAAACTTCAGATATTAACAAAATGACTTCATTTTAACAAAGTCATTGAAATATTGTTAAATACAAAAATTAAATTAGAGGGATAAACTATTTTGCTAAATGAAATCAAAAAATAATTTTGTTGTTTTCTGAAAGTTCACACTATTTAATCAAGGCATGTCTTGTTAAGACTATAAAATATAATGCTTACAAAAAAAGGACTCAAATACATAAACTGAATGAAGGAATTGTTGAAATAAACAAAGGTTGCATAACATTAAATGTAGCAAGGCACATAAATTTCCAACATGTGCAATCGTGGCAATGAATATGAATGTTTAAAGTTTTGTCATGGGGATAAAAAAACCATTGTCTTGATAGCTACCAAGTCATTCCTTTGCCACATTATGAATACCAACTTCTCATTATGAGAAAGACTCTTTTTACAGATTGATATGAACAAAAGGCTCCCAAGTAGCTACTATGATTGGTATAAGCCCAAAATCCTCCCCTTAATGATTAGAGAAATAAACCAACATTTGCCACAGAATTGCATAGTTTCGCATTGAATAGTTGTCTTAATAAGTGCTCCATTTAAGTCATATCTCCAACCCTGCAGAAGTCATCATCTTTCAAATATAAGTTTCCAAAAATTAAAATAGAAAGAGAGGTAAAGTAGCACAAAACCCAAGAGATCGTGCATAATGCCAAATTTAGCAGAACAACATCCTTAATTACATTCAAAGGACTAATAGAATGTACTGAAAAGTTAAATTGGGTACAAAAAATAAGTTACAGTAGCCATACCTATCCTACCTCATCAATTTGCAAGGAGTCTCCTCCTCTTTGCACCACTTCAAAGCTCGCAAAAGTGGTCTTTTCATAGATTCATCAAATTGCACCATAGTCATGGTTATTAATTTCTTTTACCTTCACAAAAACAGAACCAAATAAAACCGTTCGGATTTACTTTTGTGAAAAGAATATAAAGCAAGAGATAATCATCGACATCACTCAGCTGAAGCAATTAAGCAAACCATCATCTTCTCTAAAAAATAGGATGGTAGGGAAAATAAAAAAGGATGATAGAATAGGATACCTGTCTAAAAAATTATAAAGCATTGCCTGGATTGCCACCTCCTTGAATATGAGAAAATAATTCACAAAGTTAGGGTTAAGATAGGATTTGTGAGCCGAGCACACAAGTATTATTAAGAGAAATTGATGAATTTATGATATGAGTGAGTACCTTCAAGTTGGTGGTTCTGATTTTGTCATCTGGGTTAGGATAGGCGGCAACCGCATCCAAGAAATTAATGGACACCGCTCCACACCCAACCTACACACACATCTGGGTTTTCTATGGCTTTTTTTTTTTTTTATTAGGCATCTCTAGTGGCCTACTCTCACCCCAAACTTTATTTGCTTGCTTGTCCCTAAGCAAGAGAACAACCCCAAACTTAAGTCCAAACATTCCTCTAAGCTAAAGTAGTGGGACAAAATGGTTTTTTCGCTTTTTGGCTTGTAATGTGCTATCATTCCAAGGAAAATAGGCCCAGGCTCAATTGGGCTTAACAATGGTAAGTGATAGGTTGGCAATTATGGCACTAAGCTTAAACAAAGAATTATTGCCTCAATCATTTATGCATATGCAAAAACATTGCAACAATGACAAGCATATAAGGCAAGAAAAGGTGAGAACATGCAAGTTCGAAATGAAAAACAGTAAGTCACACAGATAAAACTGAGTAAAGTCCTAGACACTAGGGTCCGTCCTCATTCTCTTCAGGTGCTGGCTCAGCTGCCTCATCCTCACCCACAGGTTCCTCTTCTATGTCATCCCCTATAGAGTCATCAAAATTAATCATCTCCAAAATCTGTTGCTCGGTTAGTGGTCCCACCGGCAAACCTCCCTGTGGTTCAACAGCCACTCCCTGGTTTTCTGCCATGCGGCGGATCATAGACTCTAATCCTTGTTGAGATTGGAGAATGAGGGTATTCAGCCGACACATAGCTTGAACATTCCGATCCAAACGCCCTTGGCGAAGTGCTACACGTGCCACCGCCCGGTGACTTCAAGTGAGGCCTCTCTCCACATGTCCCAATCTGCCCAAGAAATCATTGGTTTCTTTGTTGTCCCCTGTGGTGGGTCCTGTTGTCGTGGGGGGTCTTCTTTGTTGTGGTGGATTTGCGGGGGCAGTGTTCTTGTCCAATCGGCCCACTTTCCAGCTTTCGAATGTAGCTTCCTCAGAACCGCAAGCATGGGCTTTATTAGTAGTTCTTCCCTAGAAACCTCGACTCCCGCCTTCTCACAGAGCAGAGCAATCAGCGAGGCATGTCCAAGAGCTGCAATAGTAGACTGTGCAATCTCATAGATATCCTGAGCTAATATTGCACCTACATCAATTTTCCTCCCCTCTACTATGCAATATACCAACTGTGCTCTAGAGACAATGACATCCGAAACATTGGCACATGTTTGCAGTGTGTGGTGCACAAAAGTACACCAGGCTCTCGGAATGGGCTTGAATTGGGATGCTTTGAGCTTTCTTGGGGCCCCACTTCTGTTATAGATCCATGTTGCTCCAGGTCAGCATAGTGTGGTGATTAGAGCATTAGCATCCACCTGTTGGTCTTGAATTGCTTCATATTCACAGTCCTTTAGTGTGGGGGTCCGGAGGATGGAATTGATGATGCTGGCATTATAACGGATTTCCTTCCCTCGGACATGGCTTACATACTTAGTCCCTGTTGGTGCTTCAGTTTCAAAGGCATTGGCATAGAATTCCTTTACCAACACCTGAGACACAGGTTTTGGGAAGCTCACCAATGTGTTCCACCTTATACTCTCAATCTGCTCAACTATAGCCGGACATTCAGCACTCCCCACCTTAATTGCTTTTTCACTCTGGATGTTCCTAGTGTTCACAAACTCATTGTACGTTTGTTCATGTTCCTCAGAGCGAAACAAATGTGCATTATAGGATGGGGAGGCTGCAGTCTTCTTTCTTTTCTTTTCTGATGGAGTAGGAGCCATGGTAGCCTGTTAAAATGGATCAACATAAAGAGCATAAGCAGGCTATTTCATAGTTTAAATTCATCAATACTACTCAAAGAAAGGTGACCATCATCATGATGATTTAGTTTCACTTTATAGAACAATCGTGTGACTATCCCTAAAGCATGCAATTTGAGATTTCTAATGAGTGTGAACACCTTTTATCAAAGACATGAAATTTATAGGTGTGAAAATCTCAAAATCATCACGAGTCCATTATTCCATTATTCATGCCAATTTATCCAATAAAGACCAACAAACAAAACTTGTTCACTTGTAGGGGCATTTCATCAAACATGTGGTGTGTGAGTGTGTTCATGCTTGGGGGCATTTTATCAAACACATGGTGTACATGTTTTTGGTGGTTGCAAACATGGCCTCATTTGAACCTCTCTTGCCCTCCAACAATCAAATAAGTAAAAAACTCAGCCCAAACCAATTCCTAATCAGTGATTAAACTTTGAATATGTGAAGGCAAACATAAATTGGAAGTGGGTGATGTTCTACGTGAAAAACATTATGAAGAGAGGACCAAATCATGATTCCAAATGGTGAGATAGAGGGAGAACAAGAACTCATACCTGTTTGAGGAGATTAGAAGGCACAAGAGGGTCCTTACTTGCCTTGATTGTGGCTCAGAATTGCAAGGGGGAAGAGGGGTTAGGGTGAAAATAAGAACTTGTACGCGTGGCTGGGGGTTTAAAACACCCAACCAGCGCCCAGCGCTGTCCCCAAGCACCCAGCACTGTCACATAGCGCCCAGCGCTGTCCCCTAGCGCCCAGCGCTGTTCTGTCCAGAAGATGCAGGAATGTACAGCGCTCGTCCTTCCTGTGGAGCGCCCAGCGCCACTCATCATGGTAGTCTCTGACTTTTCCTACGCTGGGCGTCAAGCTGAGCGCCCAGCGTTAGCCATCCTGGTGGTCTCTGACTTTTCCTCTGCTGCTGATTCTTTTGCTTATTCAAATCTGCACCAAATGTCAGAGTGAACTTTACCCAGTAAGATGCATCAAAACAGTTCACGATGAAAGCTTAAATGCAAATGAACAACAGAATAATGAGAAAAGAAAAAGAGAGATAGAGAGAGAGAATCATCTAGATATCGCAGATAAACTGATCAAGGTTCAGAAAACTTACTTTTGTTCCATTCCAACTAATTAGAGATTCTTTCACTTCAGCTTTGAGCTTTATCTGATTCATGACTTTTTTAAATATCAAAACAACCTCTTCATATTTTTTAAATCAAAAGGCTAAGCTAGGGAGTGTCATGAAGAAGTAACACATTTGAATAAGAAAAAAAAATCCAAATTTATATTTGAAAGGCATATGATTGTCATGAAAAAAAAAACATATAACACACAGAATCACACCACTGCACACAAAGTTAACCTCTGTCTAAGTTGGTCAGCCTCTTGACAAACAGGATTAAAGATTAACTTAGTGCAGCCCATACAGTTTTGAATATGATTCTTGTCTGCATGAATGATAGAAATACCAATGTTATTGAAAGCCAACATATAACCATGGGCAGAAAAAAAGTGTTATATACTGGTTTAATATGCGATATACCTTGGAAAGTCTTAACTTTTTCAAGCTGAATAACTACAACAACATTTTGGAAATCTCCAGAAGCTAGGAAAGTATTGAGCTCATCAACATAATTCTCAAACAGAGTACACTGAATCCTATGACTATTGAAAAAACAGCAATGAAAAAGAAGAACATCAAAAGAAGAAAAACATAAAACACAACAAAAAACAATAATTATAAATACATAAATTCATAAATTAATAATTACCTAATCAATACTCTTGGCCAGATCATATAAAAACCAACTACCAAGCTGAAAAAGTCGTGACACGTAACCCATCAACAACACAAAACCGGGGAACCAAATTAAAGAACAAATAAATATGCATATCGTCATGTAAGAAAAATCTTTGAATAATCCAAGTAATAACATCTAAAATGAACCCTGTTTCTCAACGATAAAAAGAAAACTGAGAGGAAACAGAGAGAGGAAATAGAGAGGTACCTCATAGAGGAGGGAGAAAGATAAAAAGAAAACCGAGACGGAGACGGTGGCCACCTTGATTACCTTCACATGCACCTTGAAGCTCACCCTGGTGATGTTCATCATCTCCGGTGACAATCGTTTTAATGCTTTCTCTTTATCTCTCTTGAAGTTCTCTTCTTTGTGGGTGTGAGAGGAGTGATGGCAAGGAGCGATGGCAAGTAGTGACGGCGAGGATTTCGAGCGATGCCGGAAGCGAGAGGAGTCTCCGAACTGAATCAGAAACAAAAGAAGAAAGAATGAGAGGAGAGGAGTGAAAAAAAAAACTGAAAAAATGAGAGATGGAGAAAGGTGAATCGTGGAATGTGAGAAGAGAAGAGGAGAGACATTGTCTCTGATAAAGATTGTCTTTGATAATAAAGTGGGTACTTTATTCAAAGCATTGAAATTGAAGAATGAAAAGTGGCGCCGAAATTAAAATTTGAAATTTGAAAAAATCATAGAAACAGACCAACAGGGACAAAACTTACTTTTATATTCAATCCCTCCAAACTTTCCAATTTTGGCAAATAAATGAAGGTTAGTTTTTCAAGCAAAGTCTCACAAGTTGACACGTGTCAAAACTTTCCAAAACAATGTCTTCCAATTGTATATTTCTATGATGACAATTTATGTCCATTGTATATAGTTTATAAATGGTAAGCTGATAATTGATCACCTCTCCAAAATTAAGTTTCTTGATTCTTTGCACTTCCAAAACTGTTAGTTATCATCGTTACACTGACTAAGGCAAAATTCGGAAGTGTATTTAAATACCCAGTGAGTTACAAACTTATTTCAACAGTAGACAACTATATGCAGAAGACTAATTAAACATCAAACCAAGAATCTAACTCCAAATTAGAGTAATCTAACTGAAGTCTCTAGGACTATTTAAACATGAGTAGATTCCAAATATAAATTTCTACAAGTTTCAAACCAAATAAATAAAACAAAAATATCATGGATAAAAGAGAAACAAGAATTCGAAAAGACACTTGTAATTTTGTAGTTTTTTTTTTTTTTGCTAAGCAAAAGTGAATAATAATAAAGAGAGTAGAAGGGCACTCTAACCTATATACAAAAGAATTCATAACATAGTATTAACGTGGTTTTTTGGTTCTTGACCAAAATTCCTTCGTGACAAATAATTGAAGATCAAACGAGTGTGGGACCTACGAGTTATGCGGTAATCTCGTCAGAAATGTGCTATTTTTGAAAGTAATGTATGTCAAGTACAAATTTGACAATTTTAGTCAAATTGGGAATTACTGGCAAAGACTTTGTGCTAATATAAGTATATATGTTTGAAAAATGGTATACAAATTATTGTCAATAATGAAACTTGACAATGAAACTGCTTGTATGTGAAAAGGTAAATTTGAAATTTAAAAGAAGAAAGTAGTTTCTATGTAGAAAATAACTTCCTGATTGAACTAAGTTTACAATGAAAAAGAAACACAAGTTTGAAAAAGAAAGTTAGGTAAAGTAAGATCTAAGTGATACAACTAGCAAGAAGTAAATGAATTTAAAAGAAGAACATAAAATAAGTGCTGGAAATAAGTAAGAATAAATGAAGAACATGAATAAAAGAGATGAAAATGGTGATGAATGTGTAAAATATGATAGTTTGGAAGTGTAATTATGAAAGAGTTTGTAAATAATCCTAGAAATTATAGGAAAAGTGATAAGAAAATGTACACATTCATTTGAATAGTGTTTTGATCATGAGATTTCAATTTATATTGAAAATATACTTAAAAGAGGTTGAAAATGTGCAGGAATAGTATCACAGCGCTCAGCCCTCCAATTGGACGCTCAGCGCTAGCAGATTGGAAGGAAGTTAGCGCCCAGCTCTAGCAATTGGAGCCCAGCGTCCAGCAGAAGAAGAAGGGCGCGCCCGGCGCCAGTAGCATGGGCTAGCGCCCGGCTCTAGGAAATAGCGCCAGCCGCCGCTGCTTCAGAGCGAGAAGATGTTTGGCGCCACAAGAGCTAGGGCGCCCAAGGCAGACGAGCAGAACCAGTATAAATACGGTTTGAACAGATTCGAAGAGGGACTTTTGGTCATTTTTACTCTGATTCTACTCTGTGTTCTCGGAGAGGTGTAGAAACCAGGGAGTTCAAGAGCTTTCGGAAGAGAGGATTGAAGAATCCATGGCTTCTCTACCTCAGATCTTTTCTATTTCTTCTAGATTTCATCTCGTAACTATGAGTTCCTAAATTCCATAGGTTAGGATAGGATGAGTTCAATCAGACCTTGATGTAAGTTCGTTCCAACTCTAGTCTCAATTCAGATTCGTTCAATTTGAGTAATCTTTTCAATGCTTAATGCTTTTCCTGAATTGGCCATTCATGAAATTGATCATATGAATGAATGCATAATTGGAAAATGTGTGTTCATGCTAGAACTGAATTAGATTACCACTGTGAGGTTGATTCTAAGAATAGAACTTCATTGCAGTGCATTCCTTGTAAGCTTTGTGCCTATTGCTTGTGCTAATTCTGATTCACCTAAGGAATTAGGGTTCATAATTTGTAACAAAGGATTATCACCTAAGGAATTAGGGATAGATCTAAATCAGTGGCTTGAATGTCAATTAAATGAATTGAATTGAATATTAGGGTTCTGTGAGCTACATCAAGTGAAGATTGAGTGATTCCGATTCCTAACCGTTTGAAATACTTGATTCCTTTTAATTTTTCATTTGTTTTCCATTGTATTGATTGTGTGATAACAGAAAACCTATTTCGATTACCTTTGTAACAATACTTAATTCAACATCTCAGTTAAATGCTGGAACTATGAGTTTTATCCGTTCAAATATCGATTGCTTAGTTTTCATTGTTACTTGAATCTCAATCCTCGTGGGACGATACTCTACTCTCATTATTATTACTTGTATGATTTGGTGCACTTGCCAAACCTTCAACAAGTTTTTGGCGCCGTTGCCGGGGATTGTTGATCAATAGCAACAAAAACAAAAGCATTTGTTAATTTGAACATTATTTTTCTGTTGATTAATTTTCTGTTTCTCTGCGAAAATTTTGAATTAGTGCATGCTCTGAAATTCTATTGAAGATCTTGTGCAGTGTATGCGAGGTAAAGCAACAAGCGAGCTGCTATTTGATCCAGAAATTGAGAAAACAGCAAAGAAGAATCGAAAGAAAACAAGAGGGCAAAAACAGAGAAATAAAAATTTGACAAAAGAAAATCCTTCTTCATCTCAAGTCCAACAAGAGGTGATCATGGCTGGAAATGTGGATAGGAACCGGAGAACATTGGGAGAGTATTCCAGTGGTCCAACCAACCGAAATCACTCAAGCATTGTTAGACCACCGGTAGCTGCGAACAACTTTGAGATCAAACCGGCTTTACTCAATATTATGCAGCAAAATCAGTTTGGAGGAAGTGAAGCCGAAGATCCGAATAGTCATATCTCGAATTTCATAGAGATATGTGAGACTCTCAAGATCAATGGGGCCACCGATGATGCGATACGACTGCGGTTGTTTCCTTTTTCACTAAGAGATAGAGCCAAAGCATGGCTCCAATCTCAACCTCAAGGAAGCATCACAACTTGGGACGATTTGGAAGAGAAGTTCTTAGCAAGGTATTTCCCACCGTCCAAGTTTGTGAAGATGAGGGGTGAAATCTCAAGCTTTATGCAACGTGATGGTGAAACCTTATATGATGCTTGGGAAAGATTCAAGGAGTTTCTAAGAAAGTGTCCCAATCACGGCTTTGATGATCTTCAACAAATGCAGATTTTTTGTAATGGATTGAGGCCATCAACAAAGCTTATGTTGGATGCTTCGGCCGGAGGATCTATGAATTCCAAAACAGCGGAAGAGGCCTTAAGGTTGATTGAAGCTATGGCATCCAATGATTATCTGATGAACCACGACAGAGGGAACACATCAAAGAGAGGGATATGGGAGCTTGAGTCTCAAAATGCAATATTAGCTCAAAACAAAATCATCACAAATCAATTGGATGCAATCACACACAGCAACTAAAGGCTATGAGTCTAGGACCAACACAAGGACAACAAGTCATGAGCTGTGATTTTTGTGGAGGAGGGCATGATAATGGTAAGTGTGAAGCATCTCTAAGTTCTCAAGAGGAAGCAAAGTACATGGGGAATTTTCCAAGACAAGGGCAGAATTTGCACTCCAACTCTTATAATCAAAATTGGAAGAAGCACCCTAACTTTCCTTGGTCACAAGAAGCTCCACAAGAAAATACACCTTCACAACAACCACTACTTCAAAATCAACCACATCGTGATACCGATGAGAGGATGAACAAGTGGGAGAGCACTCTTGCACAATTCATTCAAGTCACCCAATCTAACTTCAAGAATACCGATGCATCAATAAAGAACCTTGAAGTGCAGATTGGACAGCTTTCTAGTGCATTAAGTGCAGGAGTTTGTGGAAAAAACACTAATAATCCAAAGGAGGAGTGCAAAACCATCATGTTGCTAAGTGGAGAGCTAGTAGAGCCGGGTGTTAAGCATTTCTCAAGTCAAAATGCTGAAAATTCTGCATTGAGAAAGGAGATAGTTGATATCAAGAGAAAGAAGAAAGTTCAAAAAGGAAAGAAAAGGAGGAACCTCAAGATGATAGGAAGGAAAAGAAACTGAAATTAGTTGATGAAAATTCTATCTTGAGAAAGACAAAGAGTCAGCTTTTGAAAGAAGGGGGCAAGCCGCAAGAGATTCCTTCTTATGTGAAAGTGCCATATCCAATCGAGAAGAAGAGGAAAAAGAAAGAAGAGCAATCTAATAGGTTCTTGGATACCTTCAAACAATTGCATATAAATATTCCCTTTGTGAAGAATTAGAGAGTATGCCATCAAATGCCAAGTTCATGAGAGAATGGCTTGAAAAGAAGAGAAAGATTGAATCAAGTGAGGTAGTGGCTTTGACTGAAAGCTGTAGCTCAATTCTCCAACACAAGCTTCCACCTAAGTTGAGGGATCCCGGATCCTTTACCATTCCTTGCGTCATTGGAGATGTAATAAAGGCTAGAGCCCTATGCGACCTTGGGGCAAGTATTAATCTAATGCCATTATCCATGATGAAGAAGCTTGGAATTCATGATGTGGAACCAACCATGATCTCATTGCAACTTGCAGATAGATCAATTAGGAGACCATATGGTTTGGTGGAGGATTTACTTGTGAAAGTAGGAAAGTTCATATTTCCCATGGATTTCTTTGTGATGGACATTGAGGAAGATGTGAGCATTCCATTGATTTTTGGAAGACCCTTCTTGGCGACCGCCGAAGCTTTGATAGATGTATCAAAAGGCGAGATTATACTAAAGGTGAATGAAGAACAAATGGTTGTGAACATGTTTGATAAGGAGCCTATGGGAACTTCACCAACTACTCATGCTCAAGTTCAATTTGTGCAAACCCAGGAAATCCAAGAAGTTCGCAAGGATGAACATGAGAAGAAAAAGAAGAGCAATGGGAACAGAAAGAAAAAGAAGAAGAGGAAGTCTCAATGGTCATCTCAATTCCAACCACTTTGGCCAAAAGAAGATGATTCATCAAAGAAGGGCAATACACCATTGGTTAATGGTGGGAATAATGTGACCAGTGGTGGCAAGAAAAGCAACAAAAATGCTCCATTTTTCTGTTCATTCAAGCCACCTTGAGCATTAAATAATCGGCGTCAAGCTAGTGACGTTAAAGAAGCGCTTCTTGGGAGGCAACCCAAGATTAGATTAGATTTTATTTGAAATTTTTTTTTTTTTATCTTTCATCACACATTATGATGCATCTTACTGTGTAAAATTCATTCTGAGATTTGGTACAGATTTGAGTAGGCCAAAGAATTAGCAGCAGAGGAAGTGGGAGAATTTGAAGGTAAACTGCTAACGCTAGGCGCTCGGCTTGACGCCCAGCATAGGAAAAGTCAGAGACTACCAGGATGAGTGGCGCTGGGCGCTCCGCAGGAAGGACGAGCGCTGCACATTTCTGCAGCTTCTAGACAGCAGAGCTGGGCGCTAGACAGCAGAGCTGGGCGCTGGGGAGAGAGCTGAGCGCTGGACTTCATAAAAAAAAAAAAAAAAAATGGATGCGCACATACTCATCCATTATGCAGACGAAAGGGGGTGCTCTGAACTCTATTAAATTTCTTTGCTCTCCCTGATTTGTTAGTAGTTGTCGGAATAAATTACCCAGACTTGCATATTTTGCACAATCTTGTGTTTTTGAGTTGATTTTTGTGAAGATTCTCTTGTGAGCATGACTCTTTTGCTTGGCTGGAATTCCTAACATGATGCATTTTAGACTTGCTAAGCATATGATTTCATTAAAACCATTGATTCTTGTGAATTGGTTGTGACAATTTTTCATGCTATAATTGATGCAATGTTGAATGCATGGATTTTCTCTTGCACATAACCATAAACTGTGAGCTTTTGAGCCCAAATGCTCTGGCACATTATCCAGATGACTTGATTTCTTTCATGTGTGATTGTCCATCACTTGCATGTTCTCACCTTTTCTTGCCTTGCGTGCTTGTCATTGTTGCAATGTTCTTGCATATGCATAAATGATTGAGGCATTAATTCTTTGTTTAAGCTTAGTGCCATAATTGCCAACCTATCATTTACCATTGTTAAGCCCAATTGAGCCTTGACCTATTGTTCTTGGTATGATAGTTCATTACAAGCCTAAAAAGCGATAAAACCATTTTGTTCCACTACTTTGGCTTAGAGGAATGTTTGGACTTAAGTTTGGGGTTGTTCTCTTGCTTAGGGACAAGCAAGCAAATAAAGTTTGGGGTGGTAAGCAGGCCACTAAAGATGCCTACTACTAAAAAAAAAAAAAAAGAAGAAAAATAAAACCTGAAAAAGAAAAAAAAAATAGAAAAAGCCAAAAAGAGGAAAAGGAAAGAGAAAGTATACAAAGAAAGAAAAGAAAATTAAAACAAGAAGCAACAAGAGAAAAAGAGAAAAAGAAATAGTTGGAAATGAATAAAAAGGAAATAGCACAAATTGTGTGCTTATGTGCTTGTAGCTAGACTAGGCAAGTGAAAATTCCAAAAGAGTCCAAATAGTCCTTGAAGCCAAAGTAGCATAGCATATATATCCTTATTCTCATCCACCCGTACCTAAGCCCCATTACATCCAAATAAAAGACCTCATGATATGTGTTGCATTGGCATTTGTGATGTATGTTCCTAGCATCTTATCAAGATTAGGATTGGGGAATGCATGATGATTGGAATTGAGAGCAAACATGACCAAGTGAGGATGTGTGAAACACTGAAACAGAGAGGTTGCAAGGGATAATTTTGTGCATTCAATGGAGCTAATTTTGTACTATGTTTGATTGTTCTAAAGCATGAAACTTGTGATCAATTGGAATTTATGAATGATTGTGTGATGCTGTCTATTTTGCAAAAAGTGTCAAGGAATTGAAGTCTTGCATGAGTAATTTGCTTCACAAGAGAATTGACCATGAAAATCTATCTCATTCACCCCTGTTTTGAATTTAATTGTTTGCTTGAGGACAAGCAAAATTTCTAAGTTTGGGGTTGTGATGAATGTGTAAAATATGATAGTTTGGAAGTGTAATTAGGAAAGAGTTTGTAAATAATCCTAGAAATTATAGGAAAAGTGATAAGAAAATGTACACATTCATTTGAATAGTGTTTTGATCATGAGATTTCAATTTATATTGAAAATATACTTAAAAGAGGTTGAAAATGTGCAGGAATAGTATCACAGCGCTCAGCCCCTCCAATTGGACGCTCGCCGCTAGCAGGTGGAAGGAAGCTAGCGCCCGGCTCTAGCAATTGGAGCCCAGCGTCAGCCCAGAAGAAGAAGGGCGCCCAGCGCCAGGTAGCATGGGCTAGCGCCCAGCTCTAGGAAATAGCGCCCAGCGCTACTGCTTCAGGAGCAGAAGATGTTTGGGCGCCCACCGCAGGCTAGGGGCGCCCAGCGAAGGCAGACGAGCAGAACCAGTATAAATACGGTTTGAACAGATTCGAAGAGGGACTTTTGGTCATTTTTACTCTGATTCTACTCTGTGTTCTTGGAGAGGTGTAGAAACCAGGGAGTTCAAGAGCTTTCGGAAGAGAGGATTGAAGAATCCATGGCTTCTCTACCTCAGATCTTTTCTATTTCTTCTAGATTTCATCTCGTAACTATGAGTTCCTAAATTCCATAGGTTAGGATAGGATGAGTTCAATCAGACCTTGATGTAAGTTCGTTCCAACTCTGGTCTCAATTCAGATTCGTTCAATTTGAGTAATCTTTTCAATGCTTAATGCTTTTCCTGAATTGGCCATTCATGAAATTGATCATATGAATGAATGCATAATTGGAAAATGTGTGTTCATGCTAGAACTGAATTAGATTACCCTTGTGAGGTTGATTCTAGGAATAGAACTTCATTGCAGTGCATTCCTTGTAAGCTTTGTGCCTATTGCTTGTGCTAATTCTGATTCACCTAAGGAATTAGGGTTCATAATTTGTAACAAAGGATTATCACCTAAGGAATTAGGGATAGATCTAAATCAGTGGCTTGAATGTCAATTAAATGAATTGAATTGAATATTAGGGTTCTGTGAGCTACATCAAGTGAAGATTGAGTGATTCCGATTCCTAACCGTTTGAAATACTTGATTCCTTTTAATTTTTCATTTGTTTTCCATTGTATTGATTGTGTGATAACAGAAAACCTATTTCGATTACCTTTGTAACAATACTTAATTCAACATCTCAGTTAAATGCTGGAACTATGAGTTTTATCCGTTCAAATATCGATTGCTTAGTTTTCATTGTTACTTGAATCTCAATCCTCGTGGGACGATACTCTACTCTCATTATTATTACTTGTACGATTTGGTGCACTTGCCAAACCTTCAACAAATGGCATTGAATTTTGCCATGGTATTGAAATAAGAAGGATGGAGGGAATACTTGAATGTAATCCGTCAATCTGATGTATGATCGAGATGTGTTGGATGTGTATCAAGTAACCGACCCCATTTACATTGCGTTTACAAGTATTTATAGGCAAATAAGTAACTACTCATTGCTAACTTCCTATCTTAATGACTGCCATGTGTCTTGGCAGTTTTCTAAACTTTAAATCTAAACCGCTTTGTCAAACAATTCTAATAACTGCTTCAGTTTCTTGAACTGCTCTGTGTCAACTTAATTGTCTTTGATGGTTTGGCTGCTTGACAACTTATATTAATTGATAGTCATTCATCGGATTGGGGACTTAACCGATTCCTTGACTTTTTCTTCTTCTTGACAATTATTTCTTCAAGCTAGTCTTCCTTTTTGCTTTATCAAGAGCCCGATTGTCGAATCTTCCCTTTTGTCGGACTATGTTTTCTTGTCAACCAAATATTTTCAATACTTAGAAAATTTTAGTTATTACTTTGATCCCTTCGTCGGCCTATCGAGAAAACATTCGTCAGAAATTCAAAATTTCACCCTTAACAGATGCCCCCCAAGTTTTACTTTTTGACGGCTTCATCCGAGAGAATATATAGCAAAATTTGAATTTTTAAATTCTTAACAAATTCAATTCTGGGTTTAATTCCATTAATCAAATCTTATCAATTTAATCATATCCCTACTTAATAGGGATAATCATGACGTTATGGGTATCTTGGAATTTGAACCACCAACTCCCACTTTCTTTAAATTACCATCACATCATCGTCTGATGTTCTCTTACTTCCTTTGCTTTCTTTCTCTCTGCGAAAATCCTTTCTTATTCACAAAGAACCCTTCCTCTTCGCCATTTCATTTGACTTCCATGGCAACTACCTCCAAAATTTCAACTTCAGCACCCCAAGCTTCGGTTGCTGCTCCTAGGGCGGTAGTTCAAGTTCCAATCTTGGACGAATCAGAACTATGGCAGGAGTCTAAGGTAATCTACCCTGTTCATGACTCTTCCATTTCTATGAACCCACCTACTGTGTTCTTGGGTCCTCTTGTTGCCCAGAACGAAATCCCTGAGGACTTGCGTGGTTCTTTTCCTTGCAATAGTCCATATGAAGCTATCTTAGCTTCATTACCTTCACTCCCTATTCATGCATTTAAAAAGGGTGATAGGATTTTTAGGATGCCCCCCTGCTACCAAAATTGATGCATACATTAGTTGGCTTGACCGAGTCCAAGCCGAAAAGCGTGATGTGTGGGAAGAGGCTGGAATCTTCGAGTTTATTCAGCTTTCCCGCCATCTCAAGCTAGTAGATTTTTCTCTGATAGGGGCATTGGCCTTCTTCTGGAACAAAACCACTAACAATTTCCATTTTCCATATGAAATGATGGGTCCAACCCTCTTCGACATGTCAACTATAATTACAGGGCTTCGTCCAGATGGCCCTGCTATGCATTCTAGTGTCGAGGTCAAAAGACAAATTGATGTCTATGTGCCAAAATACTCTTTCTCCAAATATATAACATATTTTAGAGGAGGAGATAAAGAACCTATGACAGACACTGAGCATGTAGCTTTTTAATTTCTTTGGCTATGTGCTTATATCCTTTGTAGCAAGTCCGCTACTTTAATTGCATCTTATGTTCCTCTTGCCAATCTTCTTGCTACTGGCAAGAGGGTAGCATTAGGCCAATGTGTTCTGGCCAATCTCTATGACGGCATGAGCATGTTAGTTGATACTGTCAGATCCAAGAAAAAGAAAACTAACATAGGAGGTCCTCTTTGGCTTCTCCAATTGTGGCTCCATGCTGCCTCTGAGCGTCGATTCTCTTATAAAGCTCTTGTAGACTTGTCAGTTGACACTTATCACTCTTATCTTTGTTATGTTTCTGCTGAGTCATTGTCAAAAGATGAGATTGCCAATTTCAAGTTCCACTTCAAAATTTTCCATTCTCTTTCGTCTACCTCTTCAAAGGTCAATTTTACCCCTTTTGTTGACCGAAAGTATGGTCCATAGTGGTTTACCAAGCTGAGTACCACTATATCTAAGTCCAATTAATCAATTTGGGCCAAGACTAAAACGACTAGAGGGACCAAGAAAAGAAAAAAAAAGCTCTAGTCTCTGATTCTCCTTCCAAGAAATCAAAATGTATCAGAAGCTCTTCAATCTCACCAGATTCTGATGCTGCCAAGGTTAAAACTCCATCCAAACCACAAGACATTATTGCTGGATCGTCCAACAATTCTCCTTCTGACCAATCCAAGGTAAAATTTCGACTCTTGTGATTGGTTTGTTAGATTATATCTTCTTGTTCATATTCTCTCCTTTTCATTTTGATAGAAAAAGAATACTTCCCAGCCTATTCAAGCAACAAAGAAGACAGGCGTGGACATCGACTTGGTGTCTTCAGACTCCAACATGGTATTTTTCTCATCTTGTCACCTTGTTTTTATCTTACATCTATATCTCATTTCTATTTCCCATATTAGGAACAAA
Organism: Sophora flavescens; assembly: GCA_030762895.1. Lineage (NCBI taxonomy): Eukaryota > Viridiplantae > Streptophyta > Magnoliopsida > Fabales > Fabaceae > Sophora > Sophora flavescens. The sequence goes on along the minus strand of CM061068.1, from coordinate 55,494,366 downwards.
ACCCTCAAATTGAAGACTCGATGACCATCCAGGAAATTGTCAACAAAACCGTTGAACCAGTAAAGCAACTTGATCCATAGGTACAAGTCATTTTGCCGACTATCCCCTTTTATTCAATTATTTTAATTCCGACTTATTCATTTTCTTTACTTTTTCAGGTTGAAGGAAACTTAGAGAGCACGACTCCTGAAGGTGAGGCTTTGACAGAAAATCTTCCAAATCCTAAATCTAATCAGGAAATCCCCCTAGTCCTCAACAACACATTTCAACCACTCCAACTCCAACTCCTGCAACCGACAAAACAGTTGAAGCTGATGTCATCATTGAGATTCCGGATGAAGATATTGACATGGAGGCTTTGCTGGCTGAAACAATTCATGTTGTTCTTCCTCCACCTCCAATCTGACCTCCAACTATGAAGTCTCCTGAACCCAAGCCGGCTCTTCATTTCAACACTTGGATTAACATGTTGGCTGAGGTTAGTCGAAAAGAATCAACATATTCTACCAACTCTTCGTCAACTCAGTACGATTCTAGGGATTCTCGAGTCGTCAATCTCATGCATGATCTCAAAGCTCTTCTTGACAACTCCTTCAACACTCTTTGCTATGATGTTGGCATCCAGCAAGAATTGTCAAGGCTGATCAAAGAAATCACTCCTCTTCACTCCAATCTTCCCATGTCCAGTCGTACCCACTTTCTTTCGATCTATAAATTCTGGGAGCGGCTTTTTGACAAGTTAGAGAGGATGACTTTTGTCATTCCTTCTTATGAGGAAGAGGAAAAAACTAAGGACATGCTTTTGGCTAAGTTCCAAGATCTTGAGGCTTCCAAACAGAAGGAACTGGAACTTATCTCTACCGGATCTCATACCAAAGAAACTCTCCTAGAGTAATGGAAGAATTTGTTGACAGAGATTGAATTTACAGATCAACAGTGTGCCAAGTTTGACTAGGATTTGGAGAAAAGTAGAGACAAGATTAAGGCCATTGATGACGGATCTGTACAACTTGGCCAAAAAGCTGAAACTGTGGTTGGCAAACTCGGCGCATTACAGCCTAAATATGATGCTGCTATTGCTGACAAGACGGATCTTGCTTTTGCATGGGATCAGTTGTCCCTTGATATTAGCTTAGACAAGAATTAACTATTGTAATTCTTCTTTCTTTTAGCTCAATCTTGTAATTTCTGACACTTGCTTTGTCATACTTTTCAATGAACGTGACTTTCGACTTATCTACGCGTTTTCCTTATCATTTATTATTTGATTCGTCCGTTTGTTGCCAATGAATTTCGTAACTCATTCTTGTCGAATCATAATTAATGTTGTGATGAGTTTCGAAACATGGGTAAACTCCTCGCATTTAATTTCTTATCTCTCAAGGACAATTATAAATAGCAAGGCTTGCTAATCAAACATTTTTATACTTGAACATGGTTTACTTCCAACGAAATATGCCCCTATCCATAACAAGCTTTTCTTTATTCTTTTTGCTTCCACCATGGGAGCCCGACCTTATCACCTTCGAACCTCAGACTAAAGTCTTTGTCTTAATGGTCATACTCTTAGTGAAGGTCAGTAACCAACGTAACGAGTGCAGTGGAGGTCAGCAACCAATGTAACATCTAGAGCTGACCTCGTTGCACATCCGGGGGGAAGGGCAATCTGGAAACAAAACGAGTGCATCTTGTTCTAGTTCCTTCATCTTTATCCTGGAAGGTGGTTGTTCTCTCTTGGTGTCACCTTTACCATGCCATAGCAACCACAACCTTCTGGGCTAAATGATAGTGAGATCTGCCCGTGCCAGTGCCCCTCTCTGCACCTTTGTGTACTCTCAACATATGAAGCAGATGAAACCTCATCAAGTGGGGATGAAGCCTCAACAAATTGGGGCATGCTGTGGCTTTGTCGAAGAGCGCAAGGGAAAAACATATCAAACTTGTCAGAGTCTTAGACTCTTAGTTACTTTTAGGAATCTCTTAGCTTAGATTGACAATTTGTATTTTCGACAATATATACGATTGTATTCCCAAATTAATGAATAAAATTTCCATTTCTTTTACTTGTTGTCCATCTCTACTTCTAACATCGTCGGTTTGTATTTCTTCAAATACTTGCCATTAACCGACTTGATTCTTAAGCCTGTGTTGACATCAACGAGTGCATAAGCATTCCCAGAAAAGACTTTCGTAATTTTAAATGGTCCTTCCCATTTAGGTGACCATCTGCCATATTCTCGACAACTTTTATCCGTGGGCAAAATGACCTTCCACACTAAATCATCTACTTTAAATGATTTAAACTTAAGTCGACTATCATAGAATTTTGCAATTCTTTCTTTCCGTCGAATCAAGTTTTCCAATGCAACCAACCTTTCATCACTTAACTCATCCAATTCGTCCAACATTGCATTCCAATATTGGTCTATAGCCAGATCATCCTGCCTTTGAGTGCGAGTGGATTGAAGATTGATTTCGACAGGTAACACAGGGTCATGCCCGTATACCAACCTATATGGTGATGTCCATGTCGACCGTCTAAGTGAATTCCTATATGCCCATAGTATTTGATCAAGAGTGTTAAGCTAATTTTTAGGCTGTCGACCCACGTCCTTTTTAATAAGATCGATAATAATTTTATTTATGACCTCGACTTGGCCATTGGCTTGTGTATAGTATGGGGTAGATGTGAGCATTTTTATATGCCTAGAACTAGCATATTCTACAAATTTCTTACCAGTAAAAACTGACCCTTGATTGGTTGTCAAGGTTTGTGGTATTCCAAATCGACAAAGAATGTGATTTTCAATAAAGGTGATCACATCTTGTTGGGTGACTGCTTTAAAGCAAACTGCTTCTACCCATTTGGTAAAATAGTCAACTCCAACTAGAATGAATTGATGTCCTTTCGACGAAGAAGGATGTATTTGGCCAATTACATCCAAGGCCCACCCTCTAAATGGCCAAGGTTTGACAATAAAATGTAAATCGATGGCCGGAACATTTTGTATGTGGCCATGTTTCTAACATTGCTCACAAGACTTGGCAAACAGAATGCAATATTTTACCATAGTTGGCCAATAATACAAACTATGCCGAAGTACCCATTTTATTTTATCTCCTACTTGGTGGGCTCAGCATATACCCTCATGAACCTCTGACAAAGCTAAATAAGCATCTTGCTCACTTAAACACTTGTGTAAAGTTCTGTCAATATATCTTCTATTTAACAGTCCACCCTGCATTGTATAATTCAATGCTTTATATTTTATCCTTCTATATGCATTTTGACTTGGATTTTTCAAATACTCAATTATTGGCAACCTCCATTCATTTGGCAAGATTATATCATTGACCAACTCATCTCTTTCTTCCAATGGATATAATAACTCTCTGATTTCCATTAGACCTGACAAAGTCTTTGGAGATATCCTATATCCCGAAGCTATTTGAGCTAACTCATTAGCCTCTTGATTTAATTCTCTAGGGATATTCTTGACAACTACGTCATCAAATTTTCTCATTAACTTACTTGCTATAATACAATATTTTGTCAAGTTGTAACTGACACGCTTGTATTCTTGGGTAAGTTGTTTAATAACCAACTGAGAGTCCCCAAAGATATGCACAGTTCGTGCTTTCATCTCCACTAGTATCTCTAATCCAACAATCAAAGCTTCATACTCAGCTTCATTGTTAGAACATGGATACTTAAGTTCAAACATGAACTTAGTAGGAGTTCCTTGCGGAGTCACGATTAAGACTCCTACTCCACTACCTCCTTGATGCCTTGACCCATCAAAGTAAGGTTTATAGGGTTGTAAACTGACAAAGTTTATTTTTGGCACATCCAATCCTGGATGTTCTACCGAAAAGTCGGCAACTGGCTGACCTTTGACAGCTTTTGCTGGCACGTATTGTAAAGAATATTCCGACAAAGCAATGGTCCATTTACCAATACGCTCGTTAAGGACTGGTTTTGACAACATATACTTTATTACATCAATCTTAGAAATTACTAATACATTGCAGGACATCATATAATATTTGAGTTTGGTACATGAAAAATACAGTGCTAAACATAATTTTTCTATAGCACTATATCTTCTTTCAACATCATTAAGGACTCTGCTCAGATAATACACAGTCATTTCGACATTGTCATTGTCATCATGGGCTAAGAGACATCCTATAGTGTTTTCAGATGCTGATATGTACAATTTCAATGGTCGACGAGGCATAGCTGGCATCATGACCGGTGGATTGACTAAATACTGCTTGATATGGTCAAAAGCTTCTTGGTGACAAGGTACCCACATGAAGCTTTGTTTTGCTTTCAACTTGACCAACGGTGCAAATACTCTTGTTCTTCCCGACAAATTCGACATGAACCTCCGCAAAAAGTTAACCTTTCCTAGGAAGGACTGTAATTCCTTCTTGTTTGTCGGCGCTGCAGCTTCCATAACTGCTTTAGCTTTATTTTTGTCCACCTCAATTCCTTTCTTATGAACTAAAAATCCTAAGAATTTGACAGCCGACACTCCGAAGCTGCATTTCTCTGGGTTCATTTTGAGGTTGTGTCTTATCATCCTTTCAAACCCTTTCTTCGGGTGCTCTAAGTGGTCATTTTTAGTTTTGGATTAGACAACCACATCATCAATGTATACTTCTATAAATTTCCCAATCACATCATGAAAAATAATATTCATTGCTCGTTGATAGGTGGCTCCTGCATTCTTTAAATCGAAAGGCATGACAATCCATTCATATGTCCCAATTGCTCCTGGACACTTGAAGGCAGTCTTTGACACATCTTCTTCGGCTATAAAGATTTGATTATAACCTGCATGACCATCCATACAACTTAAAATTTCATTCCTGATGCTGAGTCGACAAGCATGTCGGCTATTGGCATCGGATATTCATCTTTGGGGGTAGCACTATTTAGACTTCTAAAATCTATACATACCCCCATCTTGCCATTTTTATTAATAACAGGAACTACATTAGAAAGTCAGTCGACATACCTGGTTGGTCGAATGAACTTTGCCTTAAGTAGTCTCTCTACTTCCTCTTTGATTTTATGTACCACCTCTAGGGTAAATCTTCTGCTTGCCTGTTTGACAGGTTTGCAATCCTTCCTGAGTGGTAATCGATGTTCGACGAGATCCCTGCTCAACCCAGGTATTTCATCATAGCCCCATGCGAAACAATCTTTGTATTCTGTAATTAATCCGACAAGCTTTTGTTTGTAATCCTCTGGCAGAAATACACTCACAAAGATAGGCCTTTTCTTGGCATCAGTGCCTAAGTTTATCTCCTCCAGGGGATCCTCAACTTCCACATTCTGTTTCACTTCGGCTCCCTTTTCGAAACCTAAAGGGTCGTCGTTAATTAACACTTTCTGAAGAGCGTACTTCCTTGTCGGCTAGTTAAGTCGACAATCTCCTCAGCTATGTTTCAAGACTCATTGTCGAAACTTGATCGAGTTTTGTCGGCCTCTTCATTTATCTTGACTCCAAATTGGCTGAGAAGGCTTGCTTCCAATGCATTCTCGTCAATAACCCCTTCGTTTGCAGTTATTGGTTTGACATTTGGTGAATACACTTTGAAATCAACATGTAGTTGCTGACCGTAGCAAGCACTGTCATCTGCTTCAACTATTTCCACCTGATCTTGTGCATTCCACAAGATTACTTTCTGATGCACCGTTGACGGGATTGCTCCTACCACATGAATCCAATCCCTGCCAAGTAATGAATTGTAGCTCGACTTGGCGAGGATTATCACAAATAGCATCATCCTTTCAACGGTGCCAACTTGAATATTCAACAGGATGGCGCCATCTGACGGAGAAGTCTTGCCACTGAAATCAGTGACAACCATATCTGTTGGGATTAGATCTGACTGATCCTTCCCTATTTTTTTGAACATTGCTCTTGGCATCAGATTCACAAACAGACTCCTGTCATTTAAAACCCTATTGGCAGGTCTTCCATCTATTATGGCCTTTACATGTAATGGCCTTAAAATGGTTCCTCTGCTCATCTGTAGGCTTTTCCAACTAGGCCACATTATCAAACACAGTAACCAAGTTATCTTGAACATACATCCAAAAATTGCCTAGATCTCTATCATTATTTACAACATCTTCGTCGTCAGAGAAATCAACTTTGAGATATCCTTCATATTCTGCTAGGATAAACGATATCAACCCTATCTTCATTTTCATCCCTGGTTCCAGTATGACTTCATTCTCTGGATCCTCATCCAAGAATGCACCTCCAACCATTCTGCCATGATTTCATTTTAAATCACTCTCATCATCTTATCCTGACCTATCTGACAAAGGTCGGGCTATCCCTGCGCCAAAGTTATCTAATGCCTCGATAATATTAGCTAGATCTTCATTTTGGCTATCCATGTCCATGTATTTACTGATGTTTTTGTCATCATTTGGATCATTGGTTGCTTTGACGATAGCGTCGAAAGACAAGTCTTCATTGGTTAGGTTGCATTCGGACTTGAACGTTACCAACCGTTGTTCTTCCATTCTTGCCTCTAACTCCTTCTCGAGTCCCGCAACCCTTTCTATGTCTATCAAACCGACGGGCCATATGCCCGTGGATTTTGATGGTGGTGATGCCATCTCTAAGGCTTTCTTCTTCTCTACATAAACCTGCGACATAGGCTTACTCTGCTGAATTGATTAACGAGCACCTTCGTGTCAACTTCCATTGGGTGAGCCTCATCACGCTTTTTCATTTTGACATCTCCACTCTTGTTAGCTACGTTGTCACCACTACAACCAAACAACCAAGTATCCTGCGAAGGCAATTCCTTTATGGTGATGCCCCTTTGCTTGGCAACCTTCTTCTTTAGAGCCCGTTGAGCCTCTATAACCTCATCTTCTATGCAAAGCACTCAGAGCACACTTTGTTAGAGCCAGATGAATGCTCTGGTGCACGAAAACTTGCCTTGACTATTATTGTCATGAGACTTAGTTCTGTCCTGTGGGTGATATGATGGCGTTCTCTGCCCCATAGCTTTCTTAGCAAAGGCTTCTGTCGTAAAATTCTTCACATCTTGGGCAGACTTTAAATATGCCACCAAATTTTTTCGGTGTCATGAAATCGACAAGCGGTTCTCCTGGCTTTGGATAGATATCAAATGAATCCTTCAAGTCCATCTAGATATTCTGCTCAGTCCTAATATTGACCATGCCTATTCCCATAGGGACTTGGCGGCCAGCTTTATTAACTTCAGGACCAAATGGTTCTGTGTCAATCTTCATGTCTGGTTTCTTGTCTGAAAATTTCAGTCTCCCTTCAGCTAAACCTTTCTGAATGATGTCCCTAAAATGCATACAGTCGTTAGTTACGTGACCAAAAGTATTATGAAATTCTGAAGACTTCCGATCCTTTATTTCATGGGCTTTCAACAGCCTATGATCATCTAACAACTTTAACTGCTTATCCTTAAGCAATATGTCAAATATTTGGTCGGCTTTGGTCATGTCAAACGTATACACTTTCTTATTAACGAAATGAATCTTCTCTCTAGCCCTTGCGGGCCTCAAGACTTGGCATGTATAGGGTGAATCGTTTTTCAATTCGACATAATCTACCTCATATTCCTCAGAATTATTATCTTCTTCATCGGAAACATCATATCCGACAAGATTAATCTTTTCCTTTTTGAGGAATTTCTTTTGCTTGAAATCCTTTTCGACTTTCCGCTGCTCAATTTGTCGAACTTTGTCACCCAACTGGGCGAGATCAATTAGATGTTGGTTGACCAATTTCTTTCTAGTTTAATAATCTAGACCTCCGGCAACAATCTTTACTATTTCTGCCTCGGGGAAAAGGGTGAAGCAACGACTCCTCATTTGATAGGATCGAGCAAGGTAATCGTCGACAGACTCATTATTCATTCTCTTAATGCCAAATAAATCTGTCAACCCAACCTTTAAGTCACCCCTAAAGAATTGATCACGAAAATTCCTCTCTAACTGATTCCAAGAATGTGACACCCTAAACTCGGGTCATCACATGGTTACCTGTTTGCGGAAATAAAACTTTATTTGCTGGTTACTTTCGGAAAATAATGTTTTCTCAACGTTCATATTTTCAAAATATGGTGATAAAAAAAAAATTCTTTTAACTTCACAACCACAACAACAACAACGTAATCAAATTACATTCAGATACACAAAGTATATAAATCTTACAACTATACTGCCTCATATATTTTCATACCTAAATCATTATCAATTTAGTTTATTCCCAAAACATCATATAACACAATAGGACCTAAGCTGGTCGCCACTAACAGACACTACACCCGACAGAGGAAAGACAAAGATGTCTCGAACTAGACGGCCTCCTTCTTCTTGTAGAGGTCACACCCCTTGTGCTACTCTGATATGTGTTGTAAGGGTGAGACACCAATATATGAATTTTAACAAAATAACTAAATGCTCGCACAAAAGAAGGCACATGTACAATTTCATGTTATAACCACATAAGCATCCCTACTATAGCATACAATTTATCAATGGGTTTCACACCCCAAACATCAACGTTGGAAAATTATGCATGAGCACTTCAATACATCATCTAACTTTTTCCTAATCTCCGGAGATCCCACAACACCGCGTAAATGAGTTGATCAAGCTCAATAGCCAAATATATTAGGCACTTCGTGGCATGGAATACTTTATTCATCAAAGCACTATACATACTTCGTAGCCAAAATACCCTATCATCAAGGTATCCGACATAACTTCATCGCCAAAATACCCTGTCATCAAGGTATCCGACATAACTTCGTAGCCAAAATACCCTATCATCAAGGTATCCGACATAACTTCGTAGCCAAAATACCCTATCATCAAGGTATCCGACATAACTTCGTAGCCAAAATACCCTGTCATCAAGGTATCCGACATAGGACATCGTGGGCACGTCTGCCAATGCATGCATATAAAATATTTTGTTCTCGTCGTTTTCTTCGTGTGTAATCTTTCCTTTGCCAAAGCTCAAAAGCTTACGACCAACGTAGTTTTCAATGTCTTAAAGTCTTTCATTAACAACACAGGACACACAGTCCGAGTGCTTAGTCACGAAACCCTAAACCTTGCAATTAGTCTTAGGTTCGTGGTAATAGAAAACATCATAAATCTTTTACCGTCGTTTATTACGTCGTGAAGTAGACACACACTCTACCTACTAGACACCAAGTCTTTAACATCATAAGAACACTAGTATCCCGACATCTCGGTTACTAAGTTCCGTATCGTCGTTTTACATCGTTTTTGTTCGTGAAACACAAATCCAAAATAGGATAACGTCATAAGAACACTAGTACCCCGACATCTCGGTTACTAAGTTCTATATCGTCGTTTTACATCGTTTTTGTCCGTGAAACACAAATCCAAAATAGGATAACGTCATAAGAACACTAGTACCCCGACATCTCGGTTACTAAGTTCTATATCGTCGTTTACGTCGTTTACGTCGTTTTTCGTCTATGAAAACATATCCAAAATAATATCTCCGCAACTTATCCAAGTTACCGAAAATACGTCATTGAGTAAACTCATTTACAGAAAATATTTTCTACTTGAAATTCGTTTATAAAACGTCCCATCATCAAAAACTTTTTACTGAAACTTCAACTATAAAATCAATTCAGATTAAAATTCTTCTCAAAACAAGTACTGCTATTTTTAAACTTTCACCGTAAATAATTTATAAACTTGCCATCATTTATCATTTTCCAAGAAAATATTTTTAAAGTCAAACTTTGACTTTTCATTTTATATTATTATTTTATTATTTTTATTTTTATAAAGTATTTTTGAATATTAATTTCACAAAATAACTTTTTATAATATTGAGGAATTTCTTGCGTAAAAATTAGCAGTACTAAAAAAATTTCACGGTTACGCTCTCACCGTGACTCATAAATTTCTTTTACACTAATAAATCCTTAAAATAATAGTATTTCTCAAAAACTCATTATTTTTCAAAATAATATTTTTCCACCACTATTATATTCCAACATTCCCCACAAAACGTTGAATATAATTTTCACAGCTTATTAAATCTTTTATCTGATTAATCGGTTGTGCACTGACCACTGTCAGGCCTCTCAAACAACATTCAACAACATCATTCAACAACATCCTCATAATTATATCACCAGGCAGATCATGCATCATAGCAACATACTATACTACTGCAGATAATTAAATCAATTAAAAACAGATTAATCACCGATGCATAGATAACAACACAACGTAAGCCACATAAACAAATAATCACAACCACATATAAATCATATAAACCACACTACAAGAAAATAGTTATTGAGAAAAATCCATCATGGCAAGCCCCCTTTACCTCTTGAAGATTGAACTAACCGTTCCTGTTAATCTCCTGATCCCGATCCGATTTTTCCTCTCCGTCGGCGTAAATCGGTTAACTCAGTTGTTTCCTTCAAACGAATTGCAACCAAAATAAATCAAATCAAACAAAAACATACTTGACTCATGGAGGTTAAGGTTCGGCCTCAACAACTTTTCTAGGTTAGGAAAGTTAAAATTTTGTTAACTTAGGGATTTATGATCCATAAGTAACTTAAACATGATTAAGCACTTAAACCAAGATTATGAACCAAGAACATGAACTAAAACTCATCTAGTTCCAAGAACTAGGGTTTCAGCCAAGGGCTGAGTTTGGAGTTAGAAATCTCTAAAATTTATAAACTCTTGGATTTAATCAACATTCAAAACCTAGAGTTAGATTCAAGTGTTACAAACAACTTTTGAATCATAAAACCAACAAGTGCTCATACCTAGGGTTTCGGTTTTTGAAGAAACAAATAGGCTCAAGTTTGATTTTTGATCTTATATATACTTGAATACAAGAACTATCAAGATACAAAAGGATTGAATCATGAATCAAGTCATGAAAATGAAACAAAACCTAAGAATACAAATTTGACCTAGGTTCGGCCTTAACAAGATTTCAAAGAAAGAAATTTCTCTTGATCTTGTGCTTCTAGATGATGAAAATAGAGATGATTATAAGATCATAGCAATTGGTTTCATGTCAAAAGGATTTTTCTAGAATTAGTTATGAATTTTTGAATCTAGCTTCAAGAACTTTAAACAAATGAAGAACATGTTGGTCAAAGGCATAAACTCAAGAATCTTATGAAGAGAAAAGCTTAGAATAGCAAGATTAAGAGAGACTACCTCTTGATGATCAAAGAAAATGATGATTTGGATGATGTTCTTCACAAATTTTTCATGATGTTCTTGAGAAACTTAAGGGAGAAGATGAACATAGTTAGGTTTTAGAACAGTTTTAGTATTTTGGGTGGATCTCTCAATATACTTGTCCGTTTTGGATGATCTTTATGTCGTTGGAAAGAAGAGAGAAAGATGAACAACTTTCATGTTGAAAGTTTTTCGAGATTCAAAATAGAAACTGGTCAGAATTGCTAGGCAAAATCGGACGAATTATGAACTTTTTGGAGCAAAAGAACATGAAATGGAAAAATGGCTTAAGGAAGAAGACAACCTATTTAAATGAACAAAAACCCAAACTTAATGAAGAAGGCATTGGAGCGGTGGGGTTTGGGTCATCTTTAGTCAACTTTTCCAATGGCAATTGCTTACAATTGTCATATAAAGACAAGGGCAAAATGGTCATTTCATAGGAAAATTTCACTTTGCCATAAATGCGTCATTATGGCCATTATGACTCGGATAAGCTCGTCATAAATACTCGGCAAATCGGTCAAATCCAACATCTCTGCTATGTTGCCGACTTCCCGATTCATCTGGCTCAAGCTCTTCCTAGAGACATCTCGACGTATATGCCCGCAACAAATATAATATTTTAATTTTTTTACCAAAATTTTCAAAACTTCCAGTATCGTAGTAAATACGATAAAAATATTTTTCATCTCGTTCACGACTCAAAATTAGGTCTTCTGAGCAGTAAACTTTTACTGTTAGTGAAAACACAGAAAACGGTAGACCGGCTTCCGTCTGAATTTTCAACCAAAAACTTCCCCGTAACCTTATAAAAATAAGTATAACAAGGAAATGACCTTGGTTTATCCAAAATCATTTTCTCTGTCTCGGATAAAAATATATATTTATATATTTATTACCGATATTACGAAGCAGCGAAAATCGGGGTGTTACAAAGAATGTATGGAATTAGGTCTCAAGGTTGAAAACCAAGAGAAAACATTTTTCGTCAAGGAACTTGGGAAGAATATCATCTTAAGGCCTTTTTCCAATGCCAAATCTCCTATTTCGATAGTGTATCGAGCAATGTGTTCGACCGTGGACTCACCACTTTCTCATGAAAATTTTGACAACTTGGGCATTTTCACCCCTCTAGGCATTTCTACCCATTGTACCCAATCTGGGAACACAGAAGCGAAGTATTACTAATTGGCATAGCCAATGTTGAAGTCAAACCGATTAAATGCTTGCTCGAATACTTGGTTGCATTCTGGTTTAGAATATTTTGACGAAGCGCTCCAAGAACACCCTGGTTTATGGCAAAGTCTTCGTCCTCCCCTGGCTGCAAGACATGTACATTCCCATGTCTCAAAGGGACTCGACGATGGGGTTGTGGCCGCTCGTCATCTTGTTCTGATCCATCAAGTGGGATAACTTGTGGTCGTTCAACCCGTGGTTGGTTATTCTGACCCTGGTTGACATTTCTATTCGCATTCCTATTGGCATTTTGATTGTCTTCTGGGGCTAACACGCCCAAGGCTTTAATTAACTTACGTATCTCACTTGCCAGTGTGAAACATGCATTATTTGTATTTTCTATTAATGACGTAATCACTGTACCCATTTGTTGAGTAAATGTATTCACCATGTCAAAGTTACTGGAATCTATTTGTTGTCGAACATTGGTCAATGTAGCCTCCGACAAACCAACAATGTTTTACTGGGGTGGCTATCTAAATGGGGATACTTGTGACCTCACTACTGGTCGCTCCTGTCGAGTATGGGTCACAACCATTGACCCTGTTATCCCATTCCCTTGACTGGGGATTTGCCCTCCAGTCGACGGTCCTACCTGTCCAGATGCATGGGAGACCGTCGTTACTCCATTTGGATATGGTATGTAGGTAAATGGGGTATTTGGGTTGACAGTTGTTGAACCATAAGACACTCCATACAAAGGTTGTTGCAGATGTTGTGTAGTCCTTCTTGGGTTTGAATTTACAACACTTCGTGGAGACAATCCAATACTTGGCGGGTTCAATTTATTTGTTGTATAACTGGGGAAGTTGGCGACGGGAGTGTTCCTTAGCTAACTTCGTCCAATCTATTGACAACTTGAGCGTAATTAGAAATGCCTCTTCTCGCGGTTAAACTATTAGTGCTATTATTTCGTGCATTAGTAGCATTAACTATGGTTGCGGGAATATTGTCAACTAGTGCAGCAGTGGTTATGGGGTTAACATCCACCATTGACACAACGGCGTTAATGCTTACTACGCCTGCATTACTTGCACCAGAGTTTTGGGAAATAGATGATGTTTGAATCACTCTCCCACTCCTTAAACGCACACAATAAATTTGTATGTCAGAGTTCGTGACACTGTACGAGTTACTCTAAACTCGTACCACCGGACGTGCCAATTTGTTAACGTGGTTTTTTGGTTCTTGACCAAAATTCCTTCGTGACAAATAATTGAAGATCAAACGAGTATGGGACCTACGAGTTATGCGGTAATCTCGTCAGAAATGTGCTATTTTTGAAAGTAATGACTGCCAAGTACAAATTTGACAATTTTAGTCAAATTGAGAATTACCGGCAAAGACTTAGTGCTAAGATAAGTATATAAGGTGTACAGATTATTATCAACAATGAAACTTGACAATGAAACTGCTTGTATTTAAAAAGGTAAATTTGAAATTTAAAAGAAGAAAGTAGTTTCTATGTAGAAAATATTCCTGATTGAACTAAGTTTACAAGGAAAAAGAAACACAAGTTTGAAAAAGAAAGTTAAGTAAAGTAGGATCTAAGTGATACAACTTGCAAGAAGTAAATGAATTTAAAAGAAGAACATAAAAGAAGTGCTGGAAATAAGTAAGAATAAATGAAGAACTTGAATAAAAGAGATGAAAATGACATTGAATTTTGCCATGGTATTGAAATAAGAAGGATGGAGGGAATACTTGAATGTAATCTGTCAATCTGCTGTGTGATCGAGATGTATAGGATGTGTCACTACAAAAAAAAGGGTGTTTAGCGACCGAATAAATCGGTCGCTATTCATCAAAATTCGGTCGCTAAATAAGTTAACGACCGAATTAGCGACCGAATAATGACGGTTGCTAAAACCCTGGTCGCTAAATCATTTAGCGACCGAATTTGTAATCGGTCGCTATTAGCGACCGAATAATTTGGTTGCTAATTTATAAAAATCGGTCACTAAATTGGTCTCCTAAAACCAGCTATGTGACCAATTTTAGCGACCGAAAATTCGGTCGCTAATTCGGTCGCTAAATTGGCCACTAAATTAAAAAAAATCAGTCACTAAATGTGTCCCCAAAACTTGTTCTAGGGACCGATTTAGTGACCGATTTCTTTAAAAAACATATAACAAACCAAATATAATTTTTTTTTATAAGCTAAAGTGTATTGAAAGAGTATAATGGGTACTCTAAACTCATAAACAAAAGAACCAAATACAAGAGGGATAAGGTAGAGATTCAACCAAAGTCGGAGAAGACAATAATGGTTGATATACTAACTAATCGTCGACCAAAAAGAATTCATCGGCACCTAATATCTAAAACCAATCCACCGCCCAGGTATTGGCAATTTAGTGCCTAAAAGCTTATTAGGGATAATTGCAGCAAAAGAGAAAAAGCCCTTTGAACCTTTACATCCAGCAAAACACCAAATTATGGGGATCTTTGTGGAGTTCACTAAGGAACTGTTTGAATCCAACTTTTAGACCTTTGTGGAGTTCATCGCCTCCATTGTCCCTTAAAAAGTAATTGTCTTCCCAACTCTGCATAAGAATATAATGAGACAAAAATATAATGCTTCCCTTATACAAGAATATAATGAAACACAGATGATTGAATGGAAAATTGGATATAAAATGTATCCACAAATTCACAATCTTCAAAATCTTCAACAACCTTGTAGGCTATAATCCTTTTCTATCAAGTTGTCTTATCAATAAGAGAAAGAGAAAGCATATCATACAAAGTCTAAAAGAAATGGGTAGGATTCATTTCTTCCCTTTTCTTTACATTTCATTCTTTCTAAAAGTTTCCACACAAAGTCTAAGAGATATGCTTTGTGGACTTACTCACGTGAAGAGATGTTCTTGTTGACATGTTCGCTAGAAACCAAACCACAAAAATTACCCAGAAATACATCATACCCTGCGAATAAGAAAATAATATACATGATATAATTCCAAAAAATGATGTTCCCTAAAGCACAAATATTATCTTGACAAACATAACAAACCTTGATCATACGCTTCAAAAGCTGGAGAAACAACAACACCATTAGATACCTAACTGAATCCAATTCATTTTAATTTCTGCATTTCACACATAGAAATCACACTATATGATATTTCAATGCAAACTCAAACTCAACCAATATTATTCAATTGTTACATATCTTGAAACCACATATAACCAAAAGTTCAAAGATACTTGCATGCTTATACCCATTAACAAGAGTTCAACCATTTTTATCATACAAAAATCTAAAATCAACATATTGGAGTTCAAAACCAATTTACATCTCATACAACAAATAAAATTCAATAACACATTGAGCAATTGATTCAAGCATTTTCTCAAACAGATTATGTTCAATCTAACAAGTTGATTCACATAGAACTAGAATTCATAGGACAATAAAACCAGTTTCACAGTGCCAATTTCATAAAGCAAGCTTTAATTTTAAGATTAAAATCTGAAATCAAAGGGTTAGGGTTAGGGTTTCAAAATCAATTTGGGGGTTTTGAATCTGAGACACAAGAGAGGGTTTTGACTCACCCGAGGAAGAAGAAGAAGTTGGGGTGGTGTGGTGGGGCTCCTCGCGGCGGCAGACGGCGATGACACGGTGTCCAGCAGCGGTGACAGTGTTCCTGTAACAGCCATGTACTCAAAACTTGAAGGTAAGTCTAGGAGATGAAGGAAGGAACTTAAACTAACAAAGAGAGGTGAGAAACCACCAGGAATGGAAGTCAAACCACCTTACCGTGGCGGAGGACGGTGCAACCGCAACTATGCGTGCCAGGAGGGCGGTGGCGAGTCGCGGGTCATCTGCCCTCGCCGTGCGGTGGCCGAACGGCGGCCTCAGGGCGGTGGTCGCGCGACTGAGAAGAAGGAAGGAAGAAGGTAGAAGATGAAGTTGGGGAGAAGGAAGAAGAAGTGTGGAAGAAGAAGGAAGAAGGAGCAGAGAAAGAGAAGAGAAAGTGAGGGAGAGGGCATCGAGACCAAAATATTAGTTTTAGGGATTTTAGTTTTAGCGACCGAATTAATCGGTCGCTAAATCGGTCGCTAAAATGGTTAATTTGAAATTTGAATTCATAATTTTAGCGACCGAATTAATCGGTCGCTAAAATAGTTAATTTGAAATTTGAATTCATAATTTTAGCGACCGAATTATTCGGTCGCTAAATTGGTCGCTAAAACGCTCTATTTTAATTTTTTACGCGTCGTTTAGCGACCGATTTAATATCGGTCGCAAAAGATAACTTAATTTTAACCGTTGCATTTAACTCGGTCGCCATTTCGGTCGCTAAAAAATCAAAAATTTATGACTTTTACTTTCCTTTATTTTGTGACCGAAATAGAGACCGATAACTCTGCTACGCTCTATTTCGATCGCTATTTCGGTCGCAATATCAACTATATTCAGTGTTTGATTTAGATCCTACAATCGGTCGTTATTTCGGTCGCAAACAGCAACCAACAAATTCGGTCGCTATTTTCGGTCGCTAAATAACCTTTTTTTGTAGTGTGTATTAAGTAACCGACCCCATTTACATTGTGTTTACAAGTATTTATAGGCAAATAAAGTAACTACTCATTGCTAACTTCCTATCTTAATAACCGCCACGTGTCTTGGCAGTTTTCTAAACTTTAAATCTAAACTGCTTTGTCAAACAATTTTGATAACTGCTTCAGTTTCCTGAAGTACTGCTCCGTGTCAACTAATTGTCTTTGACGATTTGGATGCTTGACAACTTATATTGATAGTCATTCATGGGATTGGGGACCTAGCCGATTCCTTGACTTTTTCTTCTTGACAATTCTTCCTTTGAGCTAGTCTTCCTTTTTGCCTTGTCAAGAACCCGATTGTCGAATCTTCCCTTTTGTCGGACTATGTTTTCTTGTCAACCAAATATTTTCAATACTTAGAAAATTTTAGTTATTACTTTCATTCCTTCGTCAGCCTGTCGAGAAAACATTCGTCTGAAATATAAAATTTCACCCTTATTACATAGATAAACTCAAAAGAAAATACACCCAATCAGATTAGGACACCAATAAAAAAAAATCTTGGAGCGATATGACCCTTAATTTTGTTAATAAGAAGAGATATGTCAAAAGAACCAATAATCCTATTCCGCACCAACCATAAAGCCACATTGTTACATGCCAGAAAATAACACCGTCCCACCTTGCATTCTTCCCCTTAAACAATCCCTCATGCTGCAAATAATGAGACAAGCCAGAATTGGGCATAATCACATAGAAACCCAACCATGCATATAGAAAAAACCATACCTGGGAAGCGACTGAACAACTGGAAAAAAAAGATGATTCGTGTCCTCTGGTTGTTCCTTACAGAAGCAGCATATAACATCCTGGCCATTTGAGAGAACATTTCTCTGAAAAATACCAGCTTTTATGGTAGCCTATCTAGAATCAATCGCCAAGAAAATACCAGCACCTTATATGGGTTAGGGGCCGGCCTTCCATAACATTTAAAGACCACCTCTGAATCACATTCAAAACTACTTGATAGTATGTTATTTTTCAAAACTAAGTACGCTTCTACAAAAGCTAGCGCATTACGTTGCACAAGAGAAGATGACAAAAGATCAACTATATTTAGTTGACGATTAGGGATGGCAACTGAGAAGGAGTTGCACAGGCAATAGTCCCCTGATGCCCGTTCCACCAGATAAAAAACCCTTCCACACCTGTCTCATACCCACATGTGTACCCGTTAGCTAGGTTCTTAATAGATTTTATGGTCTTACGGATATGCATGGATATTTAATTAAAAAATTTAATGAGCATTTTTATTAAAATAGATTTTTTCATAAAAATAAAAAACTTACACAAAATGTTAACAATTAGATTAAAAATAATACTTAAAATAGACGAATAAAAAGATGAACAATCGTTAAGTATGAGATCTAAACAAAGAGATGAACAATAGTGAACCAATAAAGAAAATTTGATCTGCATATATCACTATCATAACTCTTAATGTCGATGTGTATTAAATGATATACTATAAGCAAATTATTTAAATACCTGAATAAAAAGAAGCAAAATTAGTATGTGCCTGTTTGGTTTGCAAACCACAGTTTGACACCCAAACCTAAGTTGTTCTATGTATTTACATCTCAAAAATGATTTTACTTTATCATCCAAACAAAATCAATTCTTTTGTATCCACTTTTAAAATATTATTACCAAACACAAATCAATTTTTTTAATCATGATTTTTTCAAAATCAATTATATCAAAATCAATTCTATCAAAATCTAAAACAAACGTAGCCAATAAAATTGAGAAATGTTCCCAGGACGTGCAAGACATGAAATGTTACATAACATTGCGCAGAACGAGACGCACAAGAAATGTTAGACGGGTATGCTGGGGGGACTTCTCATATATAATGCTCCTTTTCTTCGTTTCATATTTTGATTAACATTAACAAAACTAAATAGTTTTATTCTTTTTTTTAGTATATAATTTTTTTTATCATTCAAACGAAATAAATTATCTTATAATTTTTTTTAGTATACAATGCTCTTTCTCTCCCTTTTATATTTTGTTTAACATTAACAAAAACAAATAACTTCATTTTTTTTTTACTATGTAAATTTTTTTTTATCATCCAAACAAAATAAATTATATTAAAATTGCGGAGGGACTTTTTCTCTCATTCTCGCATACAATGCTCTTTCTCTCCCTTTCATATTTTGCTTAACATTAAAATAAACAAATAACTTCATATTTTTTATTTTATTATGTAAATTTTTTTCATTTTCCAAACGAAATAAATTATTTTAAAATTGTTTTCAGCAAGCATACCCAAATAAAATAAAAAAATAATTAATATATGTCACTATTAGGGATAGCAATTTTATCCGTACCCGTGGATACCCGTGGATAAAATCCGCAACGGGCACGGGGCGGGTAGTTAAACGGGTATCCGCGGGTAAAATAAACGGGCAATTCCAATACCCGTCTATAAACGGGGCGGGGCGAGTATCACACTATCCGTACCCACGGATACGCGCACTCATTACTTAATTACTATAATATCATTTATTATATATATCTACTTTCAAAGTCCTTATATCATTTCCTAGATAATTTTCATAACTGCTTAATGTGGTGGTTTGTTTAAGTTTTGTGTATTTTTTTTAATTAAAAAACAGATTGTTTGTTTTTCATAACTACCCATAGATATCTGCCAATGTCCATGAATCCATTAACAACCCGTTAAACGGATTTGCGTAAGGATACGGGACAGGTACAGATAGATAGTAATCTGCCACTTGGTTGGCTTCCCTCAGCACATGTCTCAACTCCACGTTCCCGTCACGATCAAGCATGACCCGAATCTCCTTCAACACACAAGCATAATGATGAAACTTCATATCATATCTGCTATGTTAATCATCCTGAGAATCAATTTCGCAGCACACCTTCCTCAAACCCATTTTGCCAGCTGCAAATTCACTTCCATGGAAAACCAAGAGCTCAACGACGAACCATAGAATCATATATATGCCATTATATCCAAAAAAGAATCATATGCCATTAACCAACCATTCGTGATGAGCATCACAGCACTTTACATTTTGAATTTCTCTGGAAAAATCTTTAATATTCTTCTTCTTCTTATTTCTTATCTTTACATTTTGAATGCTCACACATCCCTCCAATCAAGTGGATAGGATCGAGCACATCAAAGCCTACATGAATAATCGCATCGCATTGATCCAATGGAACTACTGGTTGAAGGATTCGATCGACGGCTTTGGTAATTCCATAATTCGAACTTCGAAGGAGGTTTTGATACGAAAAGCAAAGATACGATCCGAAAGCACAATTTCAATACCTATCCTAAGCTCCATGCTTCGGAGACGACGATTTCTTTTCCTGCTTCGGGTACAATTCCTCCATTGCTACTTTTTTGGTTGTAAACCCAGGATATCCCAATACTGTTAATGAAGGATTAATCGCGGGGTGTGACTTTCGCCGTCAGGAATTGCCACCTTCAATCCTGATAGAGTCACGGTTTTTCAATGCTAAGCAAAATAAGAAATATAATTATCGCTGTTTAGTTGGATTTTAGCTCTTTATTTAGTTTAGCAGCTATAAACATGTCACTAGCTATTAATTCAGTAGAAACTAGACATGTTATGCATATTCTGATTTGCTTGTTAAGTTGGAGCATGAAAAGTAACAGCTTTTATTTTAGAAACTTTGAGAGATCTTATCTGAATTCTGGCTTATTTGATGCTTATTATTTTCTTTAAGTTTTCATTACAAGCATCGTAAATGTGAGATGCTGTCAGAGCTGCAATGTTTGGTAAGTTATATAAATATTATTATTTCATTTTTGGGTGATCTTTTCATGATTTTTGAGAAATAAAATACATCACTCGAGTCAAAAACAATAGGAAAGGCTTGTTTCTTGTTTTGTTGCGGGTTCTGATAGAGCTGAGCTGATAAACAAAAATATATTTGGATTGTGGCATAAGCGTTGTGAATGTAGTAAAATATATTTGGTTTTGATTTGTTATGATAGGAGCCTAAGCAACAACAAAGCTTGGTTCTGTGCATGGATGTTTGCCTAAGAAGTGTGGATGATATTTTTGTACCTGCATCTATTTCCTCATGCCATACCTAAATATATGTTCTCTTGCTAGCTGTTGTATTTGAATACATAAAAAAAAATCATAAACTTGGTTTATCAATTATGTAGTTTCTTCAATGAGATATTTGTTATGGTACCGGTAGAGGAAAAAGGAAATAAATGCTTAGCAAAGCAAATGATTCACATGAAAGCCAAGTCAGCAAGTGGAAACATCCAAATCAGTTGCAACAGATGGACACATAGAAGGAATGAGAGTGGGCGTGAGAGCCGCCGCTCAAACCGCCTCACTCGAGTGGTTGTGCTGAGAGGAACGGGCTTTGGCCTATCCCCCACTGCCCATTCGGCCACCCGCAAAAACGCCGGATTGTGGGCGCCGCGCAGCTAACGAAGTGTTGATGGTCCAAAGGATGCGCAGGGTCACTGTCGTAACCATGGAAGGATGGCAAAGAGATATTGGAGTCAATTGGGATGGGCACCAACAGAATCCCTTCCCAAAGAAAATGGGCCAAACCCAACCCAATAATGAGAAGAGTTGGGCCTCCAAGCAAGGTCCTAAATCAATACAAATTCTATGCGAAGAAAGGAGAAATTGTCCGGGCAGAAATTTACTTGTCGCCTTTTGTGGTTTTCCACTATGCTCAAGGCGAAGCCAGAGGAATTGCTACAAACGATAGAATTGCTGCCTACAAAATCTGTTGGAAAATGGGTTGCTTGAATTCTGATATTCTTGCTGCTATGGATCAAGCTGTTGCGGAGGGGGTCTATGTTATTTCTCTTTCTGTTAGAGCTACTAGTTATGCACCACAGTATTATCATGAATCATGATTCATTTGCTGTTGGAGCTATTGGTGCTTCAATTGTTGATAGAGAGATTCCTGCTGATGTGGCTCTAGGCGTGTAAACACTTAATTTTGTCCGGGTATTTTCTCCTTTTAATGGGAAAAATTATAAAAATCTGCAAAAATATTAAAAATGATCTTTGTGCATGTTCTTAGTCCCATTTCTTATTGGTTGCAAGTGTCTTTAAGCTTATGATCCAAGTCATCCAACACAAAAAATAATATAAATAAATAAAGGAATCAGAAGTTTGACTTTTTTTAAAAAAAATATAAAAAAATAATAATAATAAAAAAAATATATCAAAAGTGACAAAAGAACAAAACAAAGAATGCAGAACGTTGCAGGCATACATCTATGAAGAAAAAGCCAAAACTCTTGAAGCATTTCAGAATAAGAAAAGGGACCTAACATAAAGGAAGAAAGATGCATAGAGTTGAAAGGCAACACAATTGAAGCAAAAACCAAAATGGAAAATAGACAAGGACATTGGTATGCAACTTTGAAGCTGGCTTGGGACTTGTCTTTTGTTTTTATGGAGAGGAATTTGTTTAAAAAGAGGACAGCAGCAACAAAGAAGGGGGAGGGGGGAACCAACAAAAGAAACAAAAATCAAAAAAACTATCTCTGGCTCTTCCCTGCGTGACACCCCCCTCCCCTGGACCCTTTTTTTTTTTTTTCTGTTTTTTCTCTTTTTCTTCCTCTTTCTCTTTTTTCTTCCTTTCTTTTCTCACGTTCCAGACCTCTTCTTTCTTTTCCTTTTCCTTTTTCTGTTTCATCTTAACACCATCTTCTTCCTCTCACCTTCATCAACCAAGAATCCATCAATCTCCAACAACACACAAATAAAAAGAAAGCAAAACCAAAACCACTTCCTGCTTACATCTACTTCTTCATTAGGAACCACTACCCATTTCTCACTACCCAGGAAACCCACTTTCAACACATTATGGCAGCCACCACAATATCATCATGACCTTGGTCCTGAGCTCCTCCGCCATGAGCTCCACCACGTCGCCTGACCCACAATCGCGCCTATGCCCCCTGTTTGTGCGATTACTATTCTGCCGTTGTCACGCCACCACCGGAGCTCTTCCTCCAACCGCAAGCGGGGACCCGGTCATTCCAGATCTGTCATGGATCCGCCTGCACCGTCTTCACTGTACCACTCAAGACTCGGTTCGCCACCACCGCACGCGGATCCGGCCGCGCGACGCCGACGCAGCGTCGTCACCCACCTCCAGTCGCGGACGCCTCGCCACCACCGCGAGCCATCGTGGAAGAGTCCCCTGCCCCTCGCCTAGTCCGTCACCACCACGAATCGTCGACCCCTTCCTCGCCACCCTCTTCCGCCTCGGATCATCGCGTCGAGCCCTCCGGATCCACCAGAACCGCCGCACGTCACAACAAAGGGACCACCGCTGCCGCTTAGCTTTGAAACCACCACACCAGATCTGCTCTTCCCCACACGTTCGGCTATCCTTGTGGCTCACCTCCGCACGTTAGTAATGGTAACTCCGGGGAAACCGGAAACTTCAGCTTATGTTATTGTGTTTTTTTTTTTCTTCTGTTGATATTTTTATGTCATTTGATGGTGTTTGGGCTTCTGATTTGTTTGGGTTCATGGTGAATATGTTTGTTTTCTATTTAAGTTACTGATTTGGGCTAGCTACCAGGCCTCTTTCTTCAATTTTTCTTTTTTAGGTCCTAGAGATTTGGGTCAAAGCTAAAACAAAACAAAAAACAAAAAAATAAAAAAAAGCAAGCAAAAAATATTTTCTGAAGTTGGGTCCTTTGGGCTTGAATAATGTTGTAACCCATTTATTTCTTTTTCTTCTAAGAAATCCAAAAAAACATCAAAAATGAAAAATGGAAAATCTTTTTAAGAGATCTTCACATCTTTTTTTTTTAAAAAAAAAACCAATTTAAAACAAACCAACCAAGCAACCTTTTTTTCCAAAAGAACTACGTGGCTTTGAGTTTCCCATCGCACCCGAGAATACGTAGGAGCAAGATAAATCATCTTGTCGGGCCAAAACTAAATTTTCCTTTTTTTGTGTCCCTTTTTATGTTTAAATAATTAACCAAAATAATTAAACTTTTCTCTTTCCAGGGATGCTTTATGGACACGGTGCCATGTTTAATCCCTTAGATTTGAGGTTGCTCTGTGGACTCATGTGCCATGTTCAACCTCATTTAGTTTTTATAAACTATAAAGTTAAAAATATAAAAAAATTTAATAAAAGTCAAAAGTTAAAATTTAAAATAATTCTTTCTTGTAAATAATTTTCGGGGTAAAATAAATATTTAAAAGGTTATTAAAATGTTTTTCCACAATTAACTTGAGGTACCGTTTTTAAACGGGCGATGTGGGGTGCTAACACCTTCCCTACTCGTAACCGACTCCCGAATCCAAATCTCTTTTTTAAAAGACCAGTTTACCTTTAAATAATTGGGTTTTCTAAGATTTTCCCAATAAAAATCTTAGTGGCGACTCCTCTGTTTTTACCTCCTTTTTCGCGGCTCCCGAACGGGACGGTCGCGAAAGCTGGCGACTCCACTGGGGAGTTTAGAGAGTCAGGCCTATCATAGTTGGTTGTGCAACTTCTTTTAATAACTTTGAAAATATTATTTTTACCCCTATTTGTTTTATTTGTTTTGTAAATTTTTATATGCTTTAATATATGCCTGTGTATATTCTTGCAACCCTAGGGTAGAGAATTATTATGTTGTTGGCTGTTCTTTTTGCATGCGTGATGTAGTTTTCATTTTGATAGGTTTGGAGCAGGTTTATATGCTCCCAGCACACACATCACTTACACTTATTTCACACACTTGTAGCTCTATACCCGAGCTTGTGGAAGCTTAAGAATTAGGCGGTGTGTCGATATTATCATTGAAGAGGTCTTGTACCCCCCTGATATTTGTCGATTCACCACTTAGGTTGTACCCGATATAATGGGATGGTCATATTGAGAGGGTTTATCCCTACTTATGACTAGACTCATGAGTCGGATCCTTATCTTTCGGGATAGGGGCAATCTGAGGACCATGGATTTTAGAAATCTAGACCCTACCCAATTTTCACTGATAAAACAAACTTAGGGGCCAGACTGTTAAAGTCAGGACTTTAGGTGTGTCAACCCTAAACCTTAGGACACAAAGGGAGCATTTTTTTTCTTTACCTATCTTCATGTCTTTTATTTTATTTTTTGTCAAAAAAAAAATCCACATTTTTTTTTCTAAAAGAAAAATTGATTTATACGAGTCCTTTGTTTTTTAACAAAAACAAAAACAAAAAAATCTTCATATTTTGTAACTCATGCATTTCTATAAATAAAAAAATGGGCTTGTGTGTGTGTATATATATATTTATATATTTAGCTCATTCATATTTTTGTAATTCATTCATATTTCTTGTAGAAGAATAAAAAAATTGATCCATGCATTAATTAATTTTTTGAGTCAATATGAAGAAATAAAAACAAAATCATTTTTCATGCATTGCATGCATCAATTACTTTCTGTGACAACCACACGAAGAAAAAATTAAAAGAAAAAAATCATGTCATGCATATGGTGAAAAAATAAAAAATAAAAAAACTCAATCTTCTTCATGCATCTTATGCATCAATTTCATTAACCTCTTGGATAAAAAAAGAAATAAAAAATAAAAAATTCATTCATCTCATTTTTTTATGCATCTCTCAAGAAAATTTGATAAAGAATAAACCATTACATGCATTTCATACATCTTTGGGTCAATATAAAAACAAATCATTCATCTCATACATTCAAAAAAAAACCGCATGTATTGCCATTGTTATAAAGAAAAAATCTCTTTTTTCATTCGATTCTCTAGTTAAAAAAAAAACATAAAGAGTTCATTTCATGCATCTCACGCATTAGTACTTGGCTCAAAAAAAAAATTTATCTTTTTATGCATCTCATATACTCATTTCTTCCTACGTTGAACATTTATTAAAAATAATTCATTCCATGCATTTCATGCGTTATTCTCCTTTCTTGGAGAAAAGTGAACCATCACACTTTCAATAAAAAAGAATGTCAACTAAACCTTGGATCATGAGGTGGAACTGGAGACAATATTGACTCAAGCAGCCGAAAAATGTAGGCACAACCTTTTGCCTAATCATGGATGTTTGGATGTCAATGTGAAGGATTTTATATAGTCCTACTGGAGTCAGGTAGCACATATTCACGCTCTTATGGAGTGATCTTTGGAAAATCATGCAAATTCGGGATAATAAGGCCCTGACCGAGGAAGAAATAAATCATGATAAGGATAGTCCCAATCAACTATGGAGAGTTCAAGATGAAGGCTATGCTAACATCATCAGAGATTCAATCCTAGTGATTGAAAAGAGCCAATACTTTGTGATCCCCGTCTTGAGAATTTCTAAGCAACCAAGGCTAGATTTGTTTATCAGGGATTTACCATGACACAATGGTTATGTTGTATTCTATCATGAGATAATTGAACCATGTTCTCTTTCTTGAAGCATTAATGTAATGAATTTGCATGCTTACCTTGTCTCATCCTTTCTTTACATCTCCATCCCCACCATAATGTTTCTCTCGTCATACTCATATCTCATCTTCCCTTTTTTTCTCTTCCCCAAGTACCTTTTTGGTTTGGTTAATAAGGCCCACTTTCTTGAAAGTTCTTTGTGGACAACAATGAAGCCCACATGTGCCCATACCTTTTCAAAAAAAAAAGAAAAAAAAAGGGAAAGAAAGAAAGAAAATAATACAAATAAAAGAGGAGCAAATAAATAAACACTTGGTGAGCACCATCTCTTTGTCTCTAAAGTAAAGATTAAAAAAAATAAACAATCATGATTTGAAATGAAGATTGGCCATTTTTTTCTCCACCCTTAGCAAAATATCATCATTATCCCTTGTTACCCCTTTTGAGCCTGAAAATTTTCTTCAAAGAACCTTGGACAAGGATCACCACTAAACAAGGGGCAAGCAAGAAGGAAATGGTGATCATGAAGCGTAACGAAAAAAAGAGAATTAAAAAAAAAAAAAAGAAGAAGAAGAAGAATAAAAAGAAGAGAAAGAAAGAGGATAAAAAAAAACCTCATGTAAAACAGAAAAAAAAAAAGGGGAAAGTTAGAAGAAAGTAAATGTTCTCAATAACCCGAAAAAGAACATGGATCTTTGATCCTATTCAACCTTAAAACATTTGTTTGAGCCTTATATCATTTTTTCATGACCCCCAACCATTAGCCACGTTACAAGCCTCAAAAAGTCCACTCTGATCAATGAATGATTGCTACTTTTTCATCAACTTCATTTTGAGACAAAAAGTTTGTGCTATTCTAGTTTTTAATTGATTGCTCCTCTTAAAAAAAATCCAAAAAAAGAATGAAAAAAGAAAAAAGAAAAAATAGAGCCTGTTAGGCTGAAAACCCTCATAGGCAGTCTAGGCAAAAGTTTGGGCAAGATCTACATGGGGCAAAATTTTCAAGGACCTTATTCTAGAGCATCTCCATCATTGGATGCCCTACACTGGGGCAACATCATTCTCAAGTTTTCCATATCAAGTGCCCTACATTGGGGCAGTTTCATTCTGGGAACCCTACACTGGGGTAAAATTCATTCTCAAAGGTCTTTATCTGGGAAATTTTGTTCTTAAGCGGCATACAAGCCCATTTCATTTTCACATGACTGATACTAAGGCAAAATTCTGGTAAGCAGAATCCCTTCTATCCAAAATCAAACCAAACCAAAATGGGACAATACTCTTTTGACCCCCACATCACCTATTGCGGGTTTTACTTCACTCATGTCCTTTTGAATACCATTTGAGTTATCAAACTTCCAACACCGAGCGAGAAGTTGTTCAGGCCATATTGTTTTTCCTGTCATACTTTTGAATCCATGCATGTTTGTTACATGATGCTTCAGGTAAGGTAAACATGAGTTCAATGATACAATTCAACCGTCTAATGGTAAATCTTTGATGAACAACTCTGGTCAGAAGAATTCTGAATACGAGGAAGAAAGTGGCATCCACAGTTGACAATTCAAGCAAGAGCTTTGATCTTCACAAATAAAGCTGACAAAACTGTCCACGTCAAAAAAAAAGGAAAAATCAAAAGCAAAAAGAAAAAGAAAATAAAAAGTAAACAAAAAAGGCTCGCTAGACTGAAAACCTGAAAAGACAGTCTGGACAAAAGTTAGAGCGACCCGGTAGGTTGAAAACTCGCAAAGAGCGACCTACGCAAAAATTAGGGTCAAATACAAACAAAGTACAAGAAGTCTCCTCAAACCGATAAACCGGGGCAGTTTAAGAGGACAAGCCATGAAAAGCTCCCAATACATGAAGGCTGAGGCAAGTCACATCCTTGAAAGATTGACCAGGCAATCTCATCCAATTGGGATAATCATCACAAAGAAGCATATCTCAGGCAAGAAGTAAAACATCGGTTCAACAAATAAGTGATGATCGAAATCAAGGAGCCTCACTCCAGCTCATCCTCAATCTCGGCTGCAATAAAAAATCTAAGGAGTCAAGGATCAAAGAGGTGTTTGCAAAAAAAAAAAAATCAGATTTTTTTTTTTCATTGATAAAAAGCATATCATGCATCACACATTAAAAAAATAAAAAAATTATAATCAAGGTCTGCATCACTCATCAAAAGCATCTCACGCATCAAACAGAAAAAAACAGGATTTTCACCAACCAAATAAAAAAGTCATATCATGCATTGTCTCATCATTTCATGCATCAACAAAGTCAACATCACTTCTTGCATTTGTTTGACTTTAGCGGGCAGAGGACCCCAAAAGTCATGCTTGTTAGCTTTAGTAGGCATAGGGCCTCATAAGCTTTGTTTTGTTCGACTTTAGCGGGCACAGGACCCCAAAAAGTCATGTTATTGTTACCTTTAGCAGGCATAGGGCCTCATAAGCTTCGTTTTGTTTGGCTTTAGCGGGCAGAGGACCCCAAAAGTCATGACTTGCTAGCTTTAGAAGGCATAGGGTCTCATAAGCTTGGTTTTGTTTGGCTTTAGCGGGCAGAGGACCCCAAAAGTCATGCTTGTTAGCTTTAGTAGGCATATGGCCTCATAAGCTTTGTTTTGTTCGACTTTAGAGGGCACAGGGCCCCAAAAAGTCATGTTTTTGTTACCTTTAGCAGGCATAGGGCCTCTTAAGTTTTGTTTTGTTGTAGTTTGGCTTTAGTGGGCACAGGGGCCCAAAAGTCATGTCTTGTCAGCTTTAGCAGGCATAGGGCCTCTTAAGTTTTGTTTTGTTGTAGTTTGGCTTTAGTGGGCACAGGGCCCCAAAAGTCATGTCTTGTCAGCTTTAGTAGGCATAGGGCCTCTTAAGTTTTGTTTTGTTGTAGCTTGGCATTAGTGGGCACAGGGCCCCAAAAGTCATGTCTTGTCAGCTTTAGCAGGCATAGGGCCTCTTAAGTTTTGTTTTGTTGTAGTTTGACTTTAGTGGGCACAGGGCCCCAAAAGTCATGTCTTGTCAGCTTTAGCAGGCATAGGGCCTCTTAAGTTTTGTTTTATTGTAGTTTGGCTTTACCGGGCACAGGGCCCCAAAAGTCATGTCTTGTTAGCTTTAGCAGGCATAGGGCCTCGTAAGCTTCGTTTTGTTTAGCTTTAACGAGCAGAGGGCTCATAAGCTATACCTTTATTGGCTCCTATAGGCATAAGACCACACAAGCTTTTTATCTTTCAGTTCGAGCTTCTAACAAGCAATCCACCCCGTAGGCTATTTTATCTTCAGTTCGAGCATCTGACGGGCAATCCACCCCGTAAGCTCTTTTATCTTTCAGTTCGAGCTTCTGACGGGCAATCCACCCCGTAAGCTCTTTTATCTTTCAGTTCGAGCTTCTGACGGGCAATCCACCCCGTAGGCTCATTTATCTTTCTGTTCGAGCTTCTGATGGGCAATCCACCCCGTAAGCTCTTTAATCTTTCAGTTCGAGCTTCTGATGGGCAATCCACCCCGTAGGCTCATTTATCTTCCTGTTCGAGCTTCTCACGGGCAATCCAACCCGTAAGCTCTTTTATCTTTATGTTCGAGCTTTTGACGGGCAATCCACCCCGTGAGCTCTTTTATCTTTCAGTTCGAGCTTCAGACGTGCAATCCAACCCGTAAGCTCTTTTATCTTTATGCTCGAGCTTCTGACGGGCAATCCACCCCGTGAGCTCTTTTATCTTTCAGTTCGAGCTTCAGACGGGCAATCCAACCCGTAAGCTCTTTTATCTTAATGCTCGAGTTTCTGATGAGCAATCCACCCCGTAAGCCCTTTTCTCTTTCTGTTTAAGCTCGGCAGACGATCCACCCGGCAAGCTTTTATGTGTAAACCCAATGGGCAATCCAATCCACTGGTCCTTTACAGGAAATCATTTTGTAGTCACGGGTCTTTTCTGTTTGTCAATGTACCCCGAACAAAATTGGAGTTCATGTCTTTACTCGTTTCTTATAACGATAATAGGTCAACTCCGGTTACATCTACTATCGAATAAGAAACAAGTAAAGAGGGGCAGCTGTAAACACCTAATTTTGGCCGGGTATTTTCTCCTTTTAATGGGAAAAATTATAAAAATCTGCAAAAATATTAAAAATGATCTTTGTGCATGTTCTTAGTCCCATTTCTTATTGGTTGCAAGTGTCTTTAAGCCCATGATCCAAGTCATCCAACACAAAAAATAATATAAATAAATAAAGGAATCAGAAGTTTGACTTTTTTTAAAAATATATATAAAAAATAATAATAATAATAAAAAAATAAATCAAAAGTGACAAAAGAACAAAACAAAGAATGCAGAACGTTGCAGGCATACATCCATGAAGAAAAAGCCAAAACTCTTGAAGCATTTCAGAATAAGAAAAGGGACCTAACATAAAGGAAGAAAGATGCATAGAGTTGAAAACCAACACAGTTGAAGCAAAAACCAAAATGGAAAATAGACAAGGACATTGGTATGCAACCTTGAAGCTGGCTTGGGACTTGTCTTTTGTTTTTATGGAGAAGAATTTGTTTTAAAAGAGGACAGCAGCAACAAAGAAGGGGGAGGGGGGGGGGGGGGCCCCAACAAAAGAAACAAAAATCAAAAAACCTATCTCTGGCTCTTCCCTGCGTGACACCCCCCTCCCCTGGACCCTTTTTTTTCTTTTTTTCTCTTTTTCTTCCTCTTTCTCTTTTTTCTTCCTTTCTTTTCTCACGTTCCAGACCTCTTCTTTCTTTTTCTTTTCCTTTTTTTTTTTCCATCTTAACACCATCTTCTTCCTCTCACCTTCATCAACCAAGAATCCATCAATCTCCAACTACACACAAATAAAAAGAAAGCAAAACCAAAACCACTTCCTGCTTACATCTACTTCTTCATTAGGAACCACTACCCATTTCTCACTACCCAGGAAACCCACTTTCAACACATTATGGCAGCCACCACAATATCATCATGACCTTGGTCCTGAGCTCCTCCGCCATGAGCTCCACCACGTCGCCCAGCCACAACTGCGCCTATGCCCCCTGTTTGTGCGATTACTATTCTGCCGTTGTCACGCCACCACCGGAGCTCTTCCTCCAACCGCAAGCAGGAACCCAGTCATTCCAGATCTGTCATGGATCCGCACAGACCGTCTTCACCGTACCACTCAAGCCTCGGTTCTTCGCACCACCGCACGCGGATCCGGCCGCCCGCTCCGACGCAGCACGCGTCGTCACCCACTCGATCGCGTACGCCTCGCCACCACCGCGAGCCATCGTGGAAGAGTCCCCTGTCCCTCGCCTAGTCCGTCACCACCACGAATCGCGTCGGCCCCTTCCTCGCCACCCTCTTCCGTCTCGGATCATCGCGTCGAGCCCTCCGGATCCACCCGGAACCGCCGCACGTCACAACAAGGGACCACCCGCCGCTTAGCCTGAAACCACCACACCAGATCTGCTCTTCCCCCACACGTTCAGCTATCCTTGTGGCTCACCTCTGCACGTTGGTAATGGTAACTCTGGGGGAAACCAGAAACTTCAGCTTATGTTATTGTGTTTTTTTTTTCTGTTGATATTTTTATGTCATTTGATGGTGTTTGGGCTTCTGATTTGTTTGGGTTCATGGTGAATATGTTTGTTTTCTATTTAAGTTACTGATTTGGGCTAGCTACTAGGCCTCTTTCTTCAATTTTTCTTTTTTAGGTCCTAGAGATTTGGGTCAAAGCTAAAACAAAACAAAAAATAAAAAAATAAAAAAAGCAAGCAAAAAATATTGTCTGAAGTTGGGTCCTTTGGGCTTGAATAATGTTGTAACCCATTTATTTCTTTTTCTTCTAAGAAATCCAAAAAAACATCAAAAATGAAAAATGGAAAATCTTTTTAAGAGATCTTCACATCTTTTTTTTAAAAAAAAAAAAACCAATTTAAAACAAACCAACCAAGCAACCTTTTTTTCCAAAAGAACTACGTGGCTTTGAGTTTCCCATCGCACCCGGGAATACGTAGGAGCAAGATAAATCATCTTGTCGGGCCAAAACTAAATTTTCCTTTTTTTGTGTCCCTTTTTATGTTTAAATAATTAACCAAAATAATTAAACTTTTCTCTTTCCAGGGAAGCTCTACGGACACGGTGCTATGTTTAATCCCTTAGATTTGAGGTTGCTCTGTGGACTCATGTGCCATGGTCAACCTTATTTAGTTTTTAAAAACTATAAAGTTAAAAATATAAAAAAATTTAATAAAAGTCAAAAGTTAAAATTTAAAATAATTCTTTCTTGTAAATAATTTTCGGGGTAAAATAAATATTTAAAAGGTTATTAAAATGTTTTTGCACAATTAACTTGAGGTACCGTTTTTAAACGGGCGATGTGGGGTGCTAACACCTTCCCTACTCGTAACCGACTCCCGAATCCAAATCTCTTTTTTAAAAGACCAGTTTACCTTTAAATAATTGGGTTTTTTAAGATTTTCCTAATAAAAATCTTAGTGGCGACTCCTCTGTTTTTACCTCCTTTTTCGCGGCTCCCGGACGGGACGGTCGCGAAAGCTGGCGATTCCTCTGGGGAGTTTAGAGAGTCAGGCCTATCATAGTTGGTTGTGCAACTTCTTTTAATAACTTTGAAAATATTAGTTTTACCCCTCTTTGTTTTATTTGTTTTGTAAATTTTTATATGCTTTAATATATGCCTGTGTATATTCTTGCAACCCTAGGGTAGAGAATTATTATGTTGTTGGCTGTTCTTTTTGCATGTGTGATGTAGTTTTCATTTTGATAGGTTTGGAGCAGGTTTATATGCTCCCAGCACACACATCACTTACACTTATTTCACACACTTGTAGCTCTATACCCGAGCTTGTGGAAGCTTAAGAATTAGGCGGTGTGTCGATATTATCATTGAAGAGGTCTTGTACCCCCCTGATATTTGTCGATTCACCACTTAGGTTGTACCCGATATAATGGGATGGTCATATTGAGAGGGTTTATCCCTACTTATGACTAGACTCATGAGTCGGATCCTTATCTTTCGGGATAGGGGCAATCTGAGGACCATGGATTTTAGAAATCTAGACCCTACCCAATTTTCACTGATAAAACAAACTTAGGGGCCAGACTGTTAAAGTCAGGACTTTAGGTGTGTCAACCCTAAACCTTAGGACACAAAGGGAGTATTTTTTTTCTTTACCTATCTTCATGTCTTTTATTTTATTTTTTGTCAAAAAAAAATCCACATTTTTTTTTCTAAAAGAAAAATTGATTTATACGAGTCCTTTGTTTTTTAACAAAAACAAAAACAAAAAAATCTTCATATTTTGTAACTCATGCATTTCTGTAAATAAAAAAAATGGGCTTGTGTGTGTGTATATATATATTTATATATTTAGCTCATTCATATTTTTGTAATTCATTCATATTTCTTGTAGAAGAATAAAAAAATTGATCCATGCATTAATTAATTTTTTGAGTCAATATGAAGAAATAAAAACAAAATCATTTTTCATGCATTGCATGCATCAATTACTTTCTGTGACAACCACGTGAAGAAAAAATTAAAAGAAAAAACTCATGTCATGCATATGGTGAAAAAATAAAAAATAAAAAAACTCAATCTTCTTCATGCATCTTATGCATCAATTTCATTAACCTCTTGGATAAAAAAAGAAATAAAAAATAAAAATTCATTCATCTCATTTTTTTATGCATCTCTCAAGAAAATTTGATAAAGAATAAACCATTACATGCATTTCATACATCTTTGGGTCAATATAAAAACAAATCATTCATCTCATACATTCAAAAAAAAAACCGCATGTATTGCCATTGTTATAAAGAAAAAATCTCTTTTTTCATTCGATTCTCTAGTTAAAAAAAAAACATAAAGAGTTCATTTCATGCATCTCACGCATTAGTACTTGGCTCAAAAAAAAATTATCTTTTTATGCATCTCATATACTCATTTCTTCCTACGTTGAACATTTATTAAAAATAATTCATTCCATGCATTTCATGCGTTATTCTCCTTTCTTGGAGAAAAATGAACCATCACACTTTCAATAAAAAAGAATGTCATCTAAACCTTGGATCATGAGGTGGAACTGGAGACAATATTGACTCAAGCAGCCGAAAAATGTAGGCACAACCTTTTGCCTAATCATGGATGTTTCGATGTCAATGTGAAGGATTTTATATAGTCCTACTGGAGTCAGGTAGCACATATTCACGCTCTTATGGAGTGATCTTTGGAAAATCATGCAAATTCGGGATAATAAGGCCCTGACCGAGGAAGAAAGAAATCATGATAAGGATAGTTCCAATCAACTATGGAGAGTTCAAGATGAAGGCTATGCTAACATCATCAGAGATTAAATCCTAGTGATTAAAAAGAGCCAATACTTTGTGATCCCCGTCTTGAGAATTTCTAAGCAACCAAGGCTAGATTTGTTTATCAGGGATTTACCATGACACAATGGTTATGTTGTATTCTATCATGAGATAATTGAACCATGTTCACTTTCTTGAAGCATTAATGTACTGAATTTGCATGCTTACCTTGTCTCATCCTTTCTTTACATCTCCATCCCCACCATAATGTTTCTCTCGTCATACTCATATCTCATCTTCCCTTTTTTTCTCTTCCCCAAGTACCTTTTTGGTTTGGTTAATAAGGCCCACTTTCTTGAAAGTTCTTTGTGGACAACAATGAAGCCCACATGTGCCCATACCTTTTCAAAAAAAAAAGAAAAAAAAAGGGAAAGAAAGAAAGAAAATAATACAAATAAAAGAGGAGCAAATAAATAAACACTTGGTGAGCACCATCTCTTTGTCTCTAAAGTAAAGATTAAAAAAAATAAACAATCATGATTTGAAATGAAGATTGGCCATTTTTTTCTCCACCCTTAGCAAAATATCATCATTATCCCTTGTTACCCCTTTTGAGCCTGAAAATTTTCTTCAAAGAACCTTGGACAAGGATCACCACTAAACAAGGGGCAAGCAAGAAGGAAATGGTGATCATGAAGCGTAACGAAAAAAAGAGAATTAAAAAAAGAAGAAGAAGAAGAAGAAGAATAAAAAGAAGAGAAAGAAAGAGGATAAAAAAAAACCACATGTAAAATAGAAAAAAAAAAGGGGAAAGTTAGAAGAAAGTAAATGTTCTCAATAACCCGAAAAAGAACATGGATCTTTGATCCTATTCAACCTTAAAACATTTGTTTGAGCCTTATATCATTTTTTCATGACCCCCAACCATTAGCCACGTTACAAGCCTCAAAAAGTCCACTCTGATCAATGAATGATTGCTACTTTTTCATCAACTTCGTTTTGAGACAAAAAGTTTGTGCTATTCTAGTTTTTAATTGATTGCTCCTCTTAAAAAAAAATCCAAAAAAAGAATGAAAAAAGAAAAAAGAAAAAATAGAGCCTGTTAGGCTGAAAACCAGCATAGGCAGTCTAGGCAAAAGTTTGGGCAAGATCTACATGGGGCAAAATTTTCAAGGACCTTATTCTAGAGCATCTCCATCATTGGATGCCCTACACTGGGGCAACATCATTCTCAAGTTTTCCATATCAAGTGCCCTACATTGGGGCAGTTTCATTCTGGGAACCCTACACTGGGGTAAAATTCATTCTCAAAGGTCTTTATCTGGGAAATTTTGTTCTTAAGCGGCATACAAGCCCATTTCATTTTCATATGACTGATACTAAGGCAAAATTCTGGTAAGCAGAATCCCTTCTATCCAAAATCAAACCAAACCAAAATGGGACAATACTCTTTTGACCCCCACATCACCTATTGCGTGTTTTAGTTCACTCATGTCCTTTTGAATACCATTTGAGTTATCAAACTTCCAACACCGAGCGAGAAGTTGTTCAGGCCATATTGTTTTTCCTGTCATACTTTTGAATCCATGCATGTTTGTTACATGATGCTTCAGGTAAGGTAAACATGAGTTCAATGATACAATTCAACCGTCTAATGGTAAATCTTTGATGAACAACTCTGGTCAGAAGAATTCTGAATACGAGGAAGAAAGTGGCATCCACAGTTGACAATTCAAGCAAGAGCTTTGATCTTCACAAATAAAGCTGACAAAACTGTCCACGTCAAAAAAAAAGGAAAAATCAAAAGCAAAAAGAAAAAGAAAATAAAAAGTAAACAAAAAAGGCTCGCTAGGATCGAAACACCGAAAAGGCAGTCTGGACAAAAGTTAGAGCGACCCGGTAGGTTGAAAACTCGCAAAGAGCGACCTACGCAAAAATTAGGGTCAAATACAAACAAAGTACAAGAAGTCTCCTCAAACCGATAAACCGGGGCAGTTTAAGAGGACAAGCCATGAAAAGCTCCCAATACATGAAGGCTGGGGCAAGTCACATCCTTGAAAGATTGTCCAGGCAATCTCATCCAATTGGGATAATCATCACAAAGAAGAATATCTCAGGCAAGAAGTAAAACATCGGTTCAACAAATAAGTGATGATCGAAATCAAGGAGTCTCACTCCAGCTCATCCTCAATCTCGGCTGCAATAAAAAATCTAAGGAGTCAAGGATCAAAGAGGTGTTTGCAAAAAAAAAAAAATCAGATTTTTTTTTCATTGATAAAAAGCATATCATGCATCACACATTAAAAAAATAAAAAAATTATAATCAAGGTCTGCATCACTCATCAAAAGCATCTCACGCATCAAACAGAAAAAAACAGGATTTTCATCAACCAAATAAAAAAGTCATATCATGCATTGTCTCATCATTTCATGCATCAACAAAGTCAACATCACTTCTTGCATTTGTTCGACTTTAGCGGGCAGAGGACCCCAAAAGTCATGCTTGTTAGCTTTAGTAGGCATAGGGCCTCATAAGCTTTGTTTTGTTCGACTTTAGCGGGCACAGGACCCCAAAAAGTCATGTTATTGTTACCTTTAGCAGGCATAGGGCCTCATAAGCTTCGTTTTGTTTGGCTTTAGCGGGCAGAGGACCCCAAAAGTCATGACTTGCTAGCTTTAGAAGGCATAGGGCCTCATAAGCTTGGTTTTGTTTGGCTTTAGCGGGCAGAGGACCCCAAAAGTCATGCTTGTTAGCTTTAGTAGGCATATGGCCTCATAAGCTTTGTTTTGTTCGACTTTAGAGGGCACAGGGCCCCAAAAAGTCATGTTTTTGTTACCTTTAGCGGGCATAGGGCCTCTTAAGTTTTGTTTTGTTGTAGTTTGGCTTTAGTGGGCACAGGGGCCCAAAAGTCATGTCTTGTCAGCTTTAGCAGGCATAGGGCCTCTTAAGTTTTGTTTTGTTGTAGTTTGGCTTTAGTGGGCACAGGGCCCCAAAAGTCATGTCTTGTCAGCTTTAGCAGGCATAGGGCCTCTTAAGTTTTGTTTTGTTGTAGCTTGGCTTTAGTGGGCACAGGGCCCCAAAAGTCATGTCTTGTCAGCTTTAGCAGGCATAGGGCCTCTTAAGTTTTGTTTTGTTGTAGTTTGACTTTAGTGGGCACAGGGCCCCAAAAGTCATGTCTTGTCAGCTTTAGCAGGAATAGGGCCTCTTAAGTTTTGTTTTATTGTAGTTTGGCTTTACCGGGCACAGGGCCCCAAAAGTCATGTCTTGTTAGCTTTAGCAGGCATAGGGCCTCATAAGCTTCGTTTTGTTTAGCTTTAACGAGCAGAGGGCTCATAAGCTATACCTTTATTGGCTCCTATAGGCATAAGACCACACAAGCTTTTTATCTTTCAGTTCGAGCTTCTGACGGGCAATCCACCCCGTAAGCTCTTTTATCTTTCAGTTCGAGATTCTAACGAGCAATCCACCCCGTAGGCTCATTTATCTTCAGTTCGAGCTTCTGATGGGCAATCCACCCCGTAAGCTCTTTTATCTTTCAGTTCGAGCTTCTGACGGGCAATCCACCCCGTAGGCTCATTTATCTTCCTGTTCGAGCTTCTCACAGGCAATCCAACCCGTAAGCTCTTTTATCTTTATGTTCGAGCTTCTGACGGGCAATCCACCCCGTGATCTCTTTTATCTTTCAGTTCGAGCTTCAGACGTGCAATCCAACCCGTAAGCTCTTTTATCTTTATGCTCGAGCTTCTGACGGGCAATCCACCCCGTGAGCTCTTTTATCTTTCAGTTCGAGCTTCAGACGGGCAATCCAACCCGTAAGCTCTTTTATCTTTATGCTCGAGTTTCTGATGAGCAATCCACCCCGTAAGCTCTTTTCTCTTTCTGTTTAAGCTCGGCAGACGATCCACCCGGCAAGCTTTTATGTGTAAACCCAATGGGCAATCCAATCCACTGGTCCTTTACAGGAAATCATTTTGTAGTCACATGTCTTTTCTGTTTGTCAATGTACCCAGAACAAAATTGGAGTTCGTGTCTTTACTCGTTTCTTATAACGATAATAGGTCAACTACGGTTACATCTACTATCGAATAAGAAAAAAGTAAAGAGGGGCAGCTGTAAACACCTAATTTTGTCCGGGTATTTTATCCTTTTAATGGGAAAAATTATAAAAATCTGCAAAAATATTAAAAATGATCTTTGTGCATGTTCTTAGTCCCATTTCTTATTGGTTGCAAGTGTCTTTAAGCCCATGATCCAAGTCATCCAACCCAAAAAATAATATAAATAAATAAAGGAATCAGAAGTTTGACTTTTTTTAAAAAAATATATAAAAAATAATAAAAAACAAAAAAAACAAAAGTGACAAAAGAACAAAACAAAGAATGCAGAACGTTGCAGGCATACATCCATGAAGAAAAAGCCAAAACTCTTGAAGCATTTCAGAATAAGAAAAGGGACCTAACATAAAGGAAGAAAGATGCATAGAGTTGAAAGCCAACACAGTTGAAGCAAAAACCAAAATGGAAAATAGACAACGACATTGGCATGCAACTTTGAAGCTAGCTTGGGACTTGTCTTTTGTTTTTATGGAGAAGAATTTGTTTAAAAAGAGGACAGCAGCAACAAAGAAGGGGGAGGGGGGACCAACAAAAGAAACAAAAATCAAAAAAACTATCTCTGGCTCTTCCTCGCGTGACACCCCCCTCCCCTGGACCCTTTTTTTTTTTTCTTTTTTTCTCTTTTTCTTCCTCTTTCTCTTTTTTCTTCCTTTCTTTTCTCATATTCCAGACCTCTTCTTTCTTTTTCTTTTTCTTTTTTTTTTTCATCTTAACACCATCTTCTTCCTCTCACCTTCATCAACCAAGAATCCATCAATCTCCAACAACACACAAATAAAAATAAAGCAAAACCAAAACCACTTCCTGCTTACATCTACTTCTTCATTAGGAACCACTACCCATTTCTCACTACCCAGGAAACCCACTTTCAACACATTATGGCAGCCACCACAATATCATCATGACCTTGGTCCTGAGCTCCTCCGCCATGAGCTCCACCACGTCGCCCAGCCACAACTGTGCCTATGCCCCCTGTTTGTGCGATTACTGTTCTGCCGTTGTCACGCCACCACGGGAGCTCTTCCTCCAACCGCAAGTAGGGACCCAGTCATTCCAGATCTGTCATGGATCCGCACAGACCGTCTTCACCGTACCACTCAGCACTCGGTTCTTCGCACCACCGCACGCGGATCCGGCCGCCGCGCCTGACGCAGCAGCGTCGTCACCCACTCGATCGCGTACGCCTCGCCACCACCGCGAGCCATCGTGAAGAGTCCCCTATCCCCGCCTAGTCCGTCACCACCACGAATCGTCGGCCCCTTCCTCGCCACCCTCTTCCGCCTCGGATCATCGCGTCGAGCCTCCTCGGATCCACCCGAACCGCGCGCGTCACAACAAGGGACCACCGCCGCTACCCTGAAACCACCACACCAGATCTGCTCTTCCCCCACACGTTCAGCTATCCTTGTGGCTCACCTCTGCACGTTGGTAATGGTAAATCTGGGGGAAACCAGAAACTTCAGCTTATGTTATTGTGTTTTTTTTTTTTTTCTGTTGATATTTTTATGTCATTTGATGGTGTTTGGGCTTCTGATTTGTTTGGGTTCATGGTGAATATGTTTGTTTTCTATTTAAGTTACTGATTTGGGCTAGCTACTAGGCCTCTTTCTTCAATTTTTCTATTTTAGGTCCTAGAGATTTGGGTCAAAGCTAAAACAAAACAAAAAACAAAAAAATAAAAAAAGCAAGGAAAAAATATTTTCTGAAGTTGGGTCCTTTGGGCTTGAATAATGTTGTAACCCATTTATTTCTTTTTCTTCTAAGAAATCCAAAAAAACATCAAAAATGAAAAATGGAAAATCTTTTTAAGAGATCTTCACATCTTTTTTTTTAAAAAAAAACACCAATTTAAAACAAACCAACCAAGCAACCTTTTTTTCCAAAAGAACTACGTGACTTTGAGTTTCCCATCGCACCCGGGAATACGTAGGAGCAAGATAAATCATCTTGTCGGGCCAAAACTAAATTTTCCTTTTTTTGTGTCCCTTTTTATGTTTAAATAATTAACCAAAATAATTAAACTTTTCTCTTTCCAGGGATGCTCTATGGACACGGTGTCATGTTTAATCCCTTAGATTTGAGGTTGCTCTGTGGACTCATGTGCCATGTTCAACCTCATTTAGTTTTTATAAACTATAAAGTTAAAAATATAAAAAAATTTAATAAAAGTCAAAAGTTAAAATTTAAAATAATTCTTTCTTGTAAATAATTTTCGGGGTAAAATAAATATTTAAAAGGTTATTAAAATGTTTTTACACAGTTAACTTGAGGTACCGTTTTTAAACGGGCAATGTAAGTCTTAACACCTTCCCTACTCGTAACCGACTCCCGAATCCAAATCTCTTTTTTAAAAGACCAGTTTACCTTTAAATAATTGGGTTTTCTAAGATTTTCCCAATAAAATCTCAGTGGCGACTCCTCTGTTTTTACCTCTTTTTTCGCGGCTCCCGGACGGGACGGTCGCGACAAGGCGTTGGTAGAGTTTATGTAGGGGTGTCATTTGCCTGATTTTAAGCTTCATTTGGTTTATGTTGCTGATTGCAGGTGGGTTGGCGATGATTTCGGGCAATACCGAAGAGAGTGGTGAGGAGTTTCTAGCAGATGCACATCTTCTTGCAGCAACTATGATTGGTCAAATTGTTGGTCACATGATCAAGGAATATATATGGTTGAGTCAATATCGAACAGCAACCATAGAGTTTAGAGGGACTGTGATTTGGCCTTCACCTTCTGCTCTTAAAGTTACATCTTTTTCTAGCCGTGGTCCATAGTCCAAACCATCTCACACTCAAGATTTTTAAACCAAATGTTATAGCCACAGATGTTAACATCTTGGCAGCGTGGACTGGACAGGTAGGACCTACAGATTTGGACATTGATCCTAGAAGAATTGAATTTAACATAATGTCAGGTAGGACCTACTTCAATGTCTTGCTCCCAGGCTAGTGGAATTGTAGCATTGCTTAGGAAGGCTTATCCAACATGGTCACCTGCTGCTATAAAATCTGCTTTGATAACAATTGCTTATAATATGGTTAATTCTGGGCATAATATTCAGAATCTTGGAACTGGGGAAGATTCAAACCCATTCATTCATGGGGTTGGACATGTTGATCCCAATTGGGCCCTCAACCCTGCGTTGGTTTCTTATTTGGATAGAGTCATACTATTTGGCATTCCTGTGCTCAATTAGCTATGTTTCTAGGAAAATTGTTGTTCTTATTAGAGAACCTATTAGTTTGGACATTGGTGCAACAAAACTAGCTAGGACTAGGATCTTAACTAGCCCGGGTGACTTGAATTACGCATCTTTCTCTGTGGAATTTGGTGCGTGTGTTCCTGGAGACATTCCACTTGAATCTGGAAAGATCTTATATGCTATGGTTATAGCTGGTCTTCTTATAAATGGGTTTTGGTACTGCAACATCCAACATGATCCTAGCTTCAACCTTGAGGACAAGGTTGATTTTAATGGGGGTGGTAATGTTATGGTACCGGTAGAGGAAAAAGGAAATAAATGCTTACCAAAGCAAATGATTCACATGAAAGCCAAGTCAGCAAGTGGAAACATCCAAATCAGTTGCAACAGATGGACACATAGAAGGAATGAGAGTGGGCATGAGAGATATATAACAGAATGTGGAGAGTGGGAAAAGGGTGTGAAGAAATTAGACAAGTCTTTGGACTCTCTCTCTGTCTCTCTCAACCTCTCCTTCTTCAAGCTCTATCCCTTCTTCTCTCTGAATTGTTTTCTGTATTGCATTCTCTTGTTGATTATCAGTTGAAGCACTGTACAGAGCATTGTCCCCAATTTTATGGTTCTATGAATTGTGTTTAGTGTTGTTAGTAATTC
Organism: Sophora flavescens; assembly: GCA_030762895.1. Lineage (NCBI taxonomy): Eukaryota > Viridiplantae > Streptophyta > Magnoliopsida > Fabales > Fabaceae > Sophora > Sophora flavescens. The sequence goes on along the minus strand of CM061068.1, from coordinate 55,451,593 downwards.
AGCCAATTACTGTTTACAACGTAAATGAGGTTGCAATAGTTATGGAACTATTATAAGTTTTTTGTTGAGGAAAGAGAATCCCAACAAGATAGAGAATAACCAAAGAGAAAAAAACCTTAGAAATAAAAGCTTTATTTTTTTGGGTGTAATTGGATTGTGGGTTGTGAGTGTTTTGTAAACACTTTGTATATTTCTCTTTTGAGTAAAATATCTGCAACAGTTCGGAGACGTAGGCATTATTGGCCGAACTCAGTTATCAATTTTGTGCATTAGTATTTCACATTTATTTCGTTTTTTCACAAATCTGATTTAGGAAAATTGTGTTTTTCCCTGCAATTACAATTTTGCACTATTTATTCCCCACCTTTTATTAAGTAGCATTTTTTTTTTTGCTGTTTATTCAGCCCCTGATTTCGTGAGGGTTTGAGAATTGCTTCTCCACGTTTCCTGAGGCAATTTTTCTCTGAAGGACCTATCCGATCAGTAAGTTTAACTTATCTTAAAGATGTAGTTTTATATACTTTCAGTATTTTATGGGCTAACAGATGCTTTTGTGCTATATATATTTGTTTGCTGATTTAAGGTCTAGTATCTCATGCAGGATCTTTGTTAACCTTCTCTCTGTCTTGGTTTGCTTACGAGTTTTGGAGTTATCTTACTATAGTTGCTGACAATTTCTTGTTACCTGTCAGTGACTCAGGGAGTATACTCTTCATCTAACCCGTTTCATGGCTGACTAGTTAGAGCAGTAGCTCCGCCTGGCTTGTGGTTGAATATTCAGGTAAATGGAAGGCATAATCTTTTCTCATCATTCTATTTCCTTTAGATTGTGGTTGAATATTATTTGACTCGTGAGACATTATTCCATGCCCCTAATTACTAAGTTTGTCATCATATATTGAAGCAAAAGAACTTGCAAGAAGAATTGGTAGTATGTTAAAAATGGATTAGGTTAATCTAAAGCGAATTTGAGTGTAAAGTGAGCAAATAAGGATATATTCACCCTTAATTATTTAAAGTATATTGAAATCTCAACCCACTTTAGCTAATCAAGGGTGGAAGTGGATACAACTTACTTTTTCACTTTATACTCAAGTTCACTTTAGAGAAGCCCAATCTATTAAAACTCAGGGGCATTGGGTGTGACAATTGCACATAACTGAAACTTTATAGCATCAGGTTGTGTTTTTTAAGATCTGGCAATCACTGGATCGTGAATGAGGTTATCATAGAGATGCTAGTATTATTAAATCCATGTGCATTAACTAATAAGGACTGAGTATACCAGCATAGATAAAAAAAATAAAAATAAAACTAAGAAATTGGTTTGTTCATGACTTCATGGTCAAGATTGGGTGCCTGATGTAAAGACAATATGTTTCAGTAAAGTGCTCTCTCCCTCTCAGCAACTTGTTTCTGGACTTAGGTGCTACAACCACTCATCTCTTTTCCTCATCAAAGCTTGTGTGCCTTACGATGTTCTACGGGTTGATAAGGAACATGTTGGGTGGGTCACTCTCAAGTGGGTCTCACTTCAACTTTAAAAGAAAAAAATAATAATAAAAGGTTGTTAATGGGCCAAGCCCATGTGATATTAAGAAGAAAAAAAGGGGAACTAAAAGTTCAAAATAAAAGGAAAAGAAAGGGTTTTAGGGAAGGATATGTGCCTGACGTGAAAGAAAGAAAAATGGAGTAACAGGAGGGGTTTTCGGCGCCAGGGAGGAGAAGAAGAAAAGGGAGGAACTTTGTGCTCTTCATCAGATGAGTAAACTATCTCTATTCTTTATGAAATTTTAGTATGTTGTTCCTGGTGTTGAGAGCAATATTTTGATATCATTATATTGTTGGTTTGCCTTCTCTTTGAGCTAACCCATTGTTGTGGGGTTTCCCTTTTGTTGCTTGCTTGGATCCACCTTTTGGGTGATGTATTGTTGATTTGGTGTTCCCTAGTATTTCTAGGAAGACTTGGTGTACCCATTATTATTTATAGTGGAAGTTTTTGCTGGACTTGGTCCCGTGGTTTTTATCCCTACACTGGGGAGTTTTCCACGTTAAAAATTGTGGTGTCATTGCTGTCTATTTTTCTGCCATTGATATTATCCTGTGGAAGAATATTTTTTGTTGTGCCTATTTATTTGCACAGGTGAAGGAAAAAATATTTGCTTCATTAGAGATTGTTATCTCTGGTTTTTTTTCCCAACAAAGTGGTATCCAGAGCTTAGGTTGTTCTGTACTGTGTATTTAAATGGAGGAAAATCAAGGGCCAAATATGATTAAGCTGAACTCTACAAATTATACACTTTGGAAGACCCTCGTGGAAGATATGTTATACAGCAAAGACTTGCATGATCCCATTGAGGGGGACACTGCTCGACCCAAGAATAAAAATGAAAGTGATTGGAAGAAGATGAATAGAAAGGCAGTTGCTTTGATTAGCCAGTAGCTGGATTTGAGTGTATATCCTCATGTAGACACAGAAACAGATGCCCAGAAAATGTGGAAGAAGTTGGCCGAGCTGTATGAGCGGAAGAATGTGCAAAATAAAGCATTTCTGATCCGGAAGCTGGTGAATATGAAATACAAAGAAGGGGATTCAATGGCAGAGCATATGAATATTTTTCAGAATACTGTGAATCAGTTGACAACAACAGATATTAAATTAGATGATGAGTTGCAAGCCTTGTTGTTGCTTAGTTCCTTGCCTGACACTTGGGAAGTTCTGGTTGTGACATTGACTAACTCAGCTCCTAATGGGAAGTTGACAATGTCAATGGTAAAAGAGAGCATGTTGAATGAAGAAGCTAGAAGAAAGGAGCGTGGTTTGAATGGTACCTCCACTCAGTGACGCGTGATTTTTAGATATAAAGGCAAGTGCACCTCGTCGCAATCAAGTAATACGGTGGTAAGACCGGTTATCGTATCCACAGGGATTGGTTGTCAATTACCAATTCACAAACTTAACAACTATCTAGACTAAACTATGGTATGAGATATCAAAACAGAAAACAAAGAAAGCAAAACAATAATTTTAGTCTTTTGGGAATTATATCGAACACTTGGAAGGCAAACAGAGATGTGGCTAAGATTGTTAGGGTTAGACTACACTAATCCTCCCTTAATTGCAATGAAATGGTAATCAACACAAGCACTACTTCAATTATGACAATCAAGCCTTTTCTAAAGTACTCAAGCCTAATGTCTTAGGTGCATTGAGCCTAAAACCACAAATCAAACCCTAATGTCTTAGGTGGATTAATCTGTGATTTTGCATTAAGTCAAGACTTATAAGATTGCAAGCATTCAACACCTATGTCTAGATTCTTGAACTACTTGGCACATGATTCATGAGCATGCCTTAACACCAACCTTTCAGTCATCTATCAAAGCAACATATCATTCCTATGGGTAGCTAATCCAAGGAAAGCATTAAGCACAGAATCACATACTCATAAAGAAATAAAGACTTGCATTAACACACCAAATCAAATACAACAAGTTCAGAAAAGCTGCATCTAACCCCAACAATGGGGATTTAACTACTCATGATAAAAGGAAATACAAAAGAGAATGAGAAAAGGGATGGAGAACACTCATAGACAAGCTTCCTCCATTCCCAGAGCAAGGAAATCTCCCCTTCTAGGGCTGGAACCCTATCTCAGCCGCAGCCTCCAAGTCCCCAAGTGCTCTCTCCACCAAAAGCTCTCTCTTTTCTGCCCTAAAACAGCCACTTATACCAGTCAGTGCTGCGCGCATTCGAGAGGCGAGACATGTCTCGCGAGGCGAATATTAAAAATCTGCTTCAGAGAATTGAACTCTCGCGAGGCGAGAGTTTCTTCGCGACGCGAGACCGAAAGGTTTTTATTCAATACGCCCGTGAGGAGCATCAGGGCTTGGGCGTGATGGTTTCTGTTTGCAGACTCGCGAGGCGAGAAATGGGTTCGCGAGGCGAACCAGAAAGGCTAGCATTTTCTCCAACAGTTAGCTTTCGTGGTCGCGGGCGAATCCAGGCTCAGGGGCGAATCACAGAATTATGCTTGGCTTAATTTCTTCTCTTTTAGGCTCTTTTTCATCCAAGCTCCATCAAGGCTAATTTTCGAGCATGTTTCCATTAAATCCTGCAAAACAACACACAGAAACCACCTTATCTGTTCCAAAGGAAAAATTATACAAAATCAACACTAAATTGGCCTAACTATATGCAAATGCATGCAGAAATGTACATGTAAAATGAGGTGAAATCACACTCATCAAATCACCCCAAGCTTAAGACTTTGCTTGTCCTCAAGCAAAAACTAAGGCCAGAAGAGATAAACAGTCAAAGCATGGATAGTGAACCAAGAACCCGAGTAAATGATCCAAGCAATAGGCAATTCAAACAATTCAGCAAGAGACAATCAATTCAAGTCCAATTAGGGGCTTAAGTTTCCTAGACTCACATTCTCACTGATTCGGGCACTCTTGCTCACTTGAAGCTCACCCCAAGCTTGTTTATTTGCTTGGCTCTCTTTCTTGCCTCACTCACTCAAGTGTTCAAGTATATATAACAATTCGCTCCATTTTCCTCAAGGAATGATTCCTACCATATGCTTGACTATCAACCAAATCTCTACTTTATTAATGAAAACAACTAAGAATCAAGAGGTCTTTATTTGGTTGTAACGTGGCCATGGGATTAATCTTTAGGTGGGGATAACAAGAAAGGGATATTTCAAAAGGCTAAACCAAGTATCAAACATTTCAACACAAGACACCTTCTAAAATACCTTCTTGGGTTTTCAATACATTTTTCCACCTTTCTTTTCTTTCTTTTTCTTTTATTTCTCACTTCTCTTTTTTGTCATCCCCATCTCTTTATATTTTTCTTTTCTTTTCTTTTTTTTTTTAATAATTGGAGAGGGGAGATTTTTCAACTCAAAAGAATTATTTTTTTTCTGATTCTTATCCCAAACTTTCAACTACCTTTTTCACCCTTTTTGTAATACTTTAGAAGGTCCCTTATCAAGTATATGTATCAAAATTTTCAGGGTACCAAGAAAAGCATTTTATTCATTCAGGCTCAAAATTGGGCAACTAAGGGGTAGCATTTCATCATTCAAAACTCAGAAGGCCAGAAAAATACCTATTGCCTCAATCATTTTCAAAAATGTTTTCAAAAAATTTTAAGCTTTAAAATGGTTTCAAGTCAAGTTCTAGAGAAATTCATCCAAGAGGAGCAACACTCAACACAAAGAATGGGGGCAGATTTAGTGAGTACCCCCTAATGTCTCAAAAGCTCACAATTATCAGTTCAAGAACCAGTGAGAAACACAAGTCTATAGAAACATATGCTAATCATCAACTATCCAAGATCATCTCAAGCATATTCATTTGCAGCCATATCACAAGAATAAACAGAATTGGGTTCAAGAATTTACTATCACAAAAAAATTGGCACTTAGCTCTCACAATCATAAGCTCAATCTAAGCAAGGGTAATCGAATAATGCGATCATGCAAACTTAAGCCTATATGAATGCAATATTTACAATGCAAGCAAAAAGATTACCCCTACCCCAAGCTTAAATATTTACATTGTCCCCAATGTAAACAATCAAGTTGGAGAGAGGAGAAGAAAAATAAAACAAAACAAAAGAAAAATGGAACGGCTTACCGAGGCGGTAGCGGGTGCTGACTTTGCTTTTTCTTTGCCCCTTTTGTTCTTCTCCTTGTCTTCTTGCTCTCCCTTCCTTCCTTCTTTCCCTGAAATAACTTGGCAATTTTTTTAGTAAAAGAAAACTCTTGAGCTTCTCAAATTATTCAAGAGTTTGAAATCAAAAATCAATTCTAACTAAACAAAAAGGAAAAAAAAACAAAGAAAAAGGAAAAGAAAAATTGGGTTGCCTCCCAATAAGCGCTTCTTTAATGTCACTAGCTTGACTTATTGAAAAGCATCACCTAGATCCTCCTCCCGGATCAAATGGAAATTGGGGTGGTGATTGCAACAGTAAAATAACTTTATTTTCAATTCCACCCAGCCATTGGGTGGAAATTCCATTGACCTTTACAATTATAAACTCACTTCCTCTCGGGTCAAATGGAATTGTCAAGAGGAAGTGTGACAGACAAGTGGGAGGGGCTAACTTACCAATGTCCACACATGCATGCAAGCCAACATATTTATCTAGTGCAGTAAAATCAGATTGCTCAGCATGCATGGTATCTAGATGCCCTGCCTCCTCACTTGTTGTTTCCCAAGGATTTGTGGAAGGTAATTCCTCTTGTTGTGGTTCACTCACCACCACCACTTCGTTTTCAATTTGGTCCATTCCCATAACCAGATTTTTCTCAACTTCCACTTCATGTGGCTCTATGGGAATCATACATGGTGGTGGAGGTGGTAAATAAGAACAAAAGGTTTCCCAATCCTCCTCGGTATATATATATATAAGCTCACCAGTCATAGGATCGACTCGTGATGGGATGTTATGAGATAGAGAAAACTCCTCGAAGAATTCTCCCAAATTTATATCGTCATCCCACCACAAGTTGTCCTCCAAAACATGACTGGAAGCTTCCTTATCAGGTGGATAATAAAAATTTTCCATTACTTTTGTCCACCTTACAAAACAGAACTCAAAAAAAAAGATCAAATATATACAGAAAAATATCAAATATACACAGGAAATAAAAAAAAAATGTCTAAACTAGTTGTCTCATTTGTTACTACTGATATTGGCAAAGCCAATCCCCGGCAACGGCGCCAAAAACTTGACGCGTGATTTTTAGATATAAAGGCAAGTGCACCTCGTCGCAATCAAGTAATACGGTGGTAAGACCGGTTATCGTATCCACAGGGATTGGTTGTCAATTACCAATTCACAAACTTAACAACTATCTAGACTAAACTATGGTATGAGATATCAAAACAGAAAACAAAGAAAGCAAAACAATAATTTTAGTCTTTTGGGAATTATATCGAACACTTGGAAGGCAAACAGAGATGTGGCTAAGATTGTTAGGGTTAGACTACACTAATCCTCCCTTAATTGCAATGAAATGGTAATCAACACAAGCACTACTTCAATTATGACAATCAAGCCTTTTCTAAAGTACTCAAGCCTAATGTCTTAGGTGCATTGAGCCTAAAACCACAAATCAAACCCTAATGTCTTAGGTGGATTAATCTGTGATTTTGCATTAAGTCAAGACTTATAAGATTGCAAGCATTCAACACCTATGTCTAGATTCTTGAACTACTTGGCACATGATTCATGAGCATGCCTTAACACCAACCTTTCAGTCATCTATCAAAGCAACATATCATTCCTATGGGTAGCTAATCCAAGGAAAGCATTAAGCACAGAATCACATACTCATAAAGAAATAAAGACTTGCATTAACACACCAAATCAAATACAACAAGTTCAGAAAAGCTGCATCTAACCCCAACAATGGGGATTTAACTACTCATGATAAAAGGAAATACAAAAGAGAATGAGAAAAGGGATGGAGAACACTCATAGACAAGCTTCCTCCATTCCCAGAGCAAGGAAATCTCCCCTTCTAGGGCTGGAACCCTATCTCAGCCGCAGCCTCCAAGTCCCCAAGTGCTCTCTCCACCAAAAGCTCTCTCTTTTCTGCCCTAAAACAGCCACTTATACCGATCAAGTCTGCGCGCAGATTCGCGAGGCGAGACATGTCTCGCGAGGCGAATATTAAAAATCTGCTTCAGAGAATTGAACTCTCGCGAGGCGAGAGTTTCTTCGCGACGCGAGACCGAAAGGTTTTTATTCAATACGCCCGTGAGGAGCATCAGGGCTTGGGCGTGATGGTTTCTGTTTGCAGACTCGCGAGGCGAGAAATGGGTTCGCGAGGCGAACCAGAAAGGCTAGCATTTTCTCCAACAGTTAGCTTTCAGGGTCGCGGGGCGAATCCAGGCTCGCGGGGCGAATCACCAGAATTATGCTTGGCTTAATTTCTTCTCTTTTTAGGCTCTTTTTCATCCAAGCTCCATCAAGGCTAATTTCTGAGCATTTTTCCATTAAATCCTGCAAAACAACACACAGAAACCACCTTATCTGTTCCAAAGGAAAAATTATACAAAATCAACACTAAATTGGCCTAACTATATGCAAATGCATGCAGAAATGTACATGTAAAATGAGGTGAAATCACACTCATCACTCAGTCAGAAGCACTAGTTGCAGAGTCACGGGGGAGAAGTCAAACCAGACATTTCCATAAGCATGAAAAATCTGACAGTCGTAGTCAGTCAAGAAGCAAGTCCAGGACTAGAAAAGAAGTGAAATGTTATCATTGTGGTAAGGTGGGACACATCAAAAGGCAATGCATGTTCCTAAAGAGGGAGAAGTCAAGAGAAAGAGATGAAGACAAAGAGAAGAAAAATGATAAAGACACAACTGCAGTTGCATCTGATAGTGATGTTTACATTGTTTGTGATGATAATTCTATAAATCTAGCATGCCATGATTCCAGTTGGATTGTTGATTCTGGAGCCTCATACCATGTCACTCCTAGGCATGATTTCTTCTCATCTTATACTGCTGGTGATTTTGGCACAGTTAAAATGGGAAATGAAGGGGTATGTAAAATTGTTGGTATGGGAGATGTTTGGATTGAAACTAGCATTGGGTGCAAGCTGCAATTGAAGAATGTCAGACATGTTCCAGATATCCGTCTCAACTTGATTTCTGTTAAAGCCTTGGACATTGAGGGTTATCATACTTACTTTGGTGGTGGCATATGCAAGCTCACCAAAGGGTCTCTAGTGGTGGCAAAAGAAGAAAGCCTCACTACTCTCTACAGGATGCCTGGAAAGTTAAGCAAGGAGGAAGTGAATGCAGTTGAAGATGCTTCTTTTGATTTGTGGCATATGCGCCTTGGTCACTTGAGTGAGAAAGGACTCAACATCCTTGCCAGGAAAAATTCTCTTCCTATAAAAGGTACACCTTTAAATACTTGCTCTCATTGTTTTGTTGGAAAACAACATAGAATTTCATTTCGTAGTTCTGGTCCTCATAGGAGGCCAAATGTTCTTGATTTAGTTCATACCGATGTTTGCACTATGGATTGTAAGTCTCTTGGTGGTGCTTCATACTTTGTTACTTTTATTGATGGTCACTCTAGAAAGGTGTGGGCTTTTGCTTTGAAATCTAAAGACCAGGTACTTGGTGTCTTCAAGCACTTTCATGCAAGTGTTGAAAGAGAAAAAGGAAGCAAGTTGAAATGTGTTCGAGCAGATAATGGTGGTGAATACAGGGGTCCGTTTGAAGAATATTGCAAAGAACATGGAATCAGGCTTGAGAAGACAATTCCAAAGACACCTCAACATAATGGAGTTGCAGAGAGAATGAACTGTACCATTAATGACAGAATCAGGTGTATGCTCTCTCATGCAAAATTACCCAAATCCTTTTGGGGTGAAGCAATGAGAACTGCAGTGTATTTAATCAACCTTTCTCCTTCTGTGCCACTAGATGGTGATGTTCCAAACAGAGTATGGACAGGGAAAGATGTCTCATATAGTCATTTGAGAGTGTTTGGCTGCAGGACTTTTGTTCACATTCCAAGAGATGAGAGGTCCAAGCTTGATGGAAAATCCAAACAATGTGTCTTCTTGGGTTATGGTCATGAAGAGTTTGGTTACTGCACTGGGATCCAAGTGACGAAAAATTATCGAAGCTGGGATGTGATATTTCTTGAAGACCAAACCATTGAAGATTTTGAGAAAGCCGAGAAACGAAACCGGTTGCGAAGTTATATTGATGTTGTGCCTAAACCCCCTACTGGAACTTTTGTTGAAGGGGGAGATATACAGGTAGACGATGGGAATGCAAATGACGACCCTACACCTCACCATGATGAACCAGTTGAAGAGGTTCCATCTGAGCCACCAGTTGAGCCTCGGTTGAGAAGATCTACCAGAGAGCGTCATGCTTCCCAAAGATACACTCCACATGAGTATGTGATGATCACTGATGGTGGAGAGCCAGAAAGTTATGAAGAGGCTATTGTAAATGTGCACAAGGAAGAGTGGTTGAAGGCCATGCAAGAAGAAATGAATTCCTTGCATGAGAATCACACATTTGAATTGGTGAAGTTGCCTAAGGGTAGGAAAGCACTCAAGAACAAGTGGGTATTCAAGCTGAAATCAGAAGAGAATAGCTCCCAACCAAGGTACAAAGCAAGATTGGTTGTGAAAGGCTTCAATCAGAGGAAAGGTATTGACTTTGAAGAAATTTTCTCACCTGTGGTGAAGATGTCCTCTATTCGAGTTGTGCTTGGATTAGCAGCTAGCTTGAACCTAGAGGTTGAACAACTTGATATGAAGACAACATTCCTTCATGGTGATTTGGAGGAGGAAATTTATATGGAGCAACCTGAAGGCTTCAAGGTCAAAGGAAAAGAGCAGCTTGTGTGCAAGTTGAAGAAAAGTTTGTATGGACTCAAGCAAGCACCAAGGCAATGGTACAAGAAATTTGATTCTTTCATGGAGAAACATGGTTATAGTAAAACCACTTCAGATCATTGTGTGTTTGTGAAGAAATTCCTTGATGATGATTTTATTATCCTCTTGCTATATGTGGATGACATGTTGATTGTTGGTCATGACACAAAGAAGATTGATTGTCTGAAGAAAGATTTGAGCAAGGCCTTTGCTATGAAGGATTTGGGTCCTGCAAAGCAAATCTTTGGCATGAGAATTACTCGTGATAGGAAGAATGGTAAATTGTGGTTGTCTCAACATAAGTATATTGAGAAGGTATTAGAGAGGTTTAACATGAGCAATTCAAAACCTGTTAGTACTCCACTTGAAAGTCATTTCAAGTTTAGCTCTCAATAATTCCCTACAAGTGAGAAAGACAAAGAAGAGATGAAGAAGGTTCCTTATGCATCCGCGGTTGGTAGTTTGATGTATGCTATGGTATGCATAAGACCGGATATTGCCCATGCTGTTGGAGTTGTTAGTCGTTATCTCTCTAATCTTGGTAGAGACCACTGGCAAGCAGTGAAGTGGATTTTCAGGTATCTCAGAGGCATTTCCAGAGTATGTTTATGCTTTGGGGGTGGTCAACCTGTGTTAGATGGTTACACAGATTCAGATATGGCCGGTGATGTTGATTCTAGAAAATCTACTTCTGGATATTTGATGACTTTTGCAGGGGGAGCGGTGTCTTGGCAATCAAGATTACAAAAATGTGTTGCTTTGTCTACCACTGAGGCTGAGTATATTGCCATAACAGAAGCTTCTAAAGAACTTTTGTGGATGCAGAAATTCCTACAAGAGTTGGGCCTCAAGCAAGAGAAGTTTGTGTTATTTTGTGACAGTCAGAGTGCTATCCATCTCAGCAAGAATCCAACTTTTCATTCCAGGTCAAAGCACATCGAGGTGCGGTATCATTGGATACGAGATGCGTTAGAGATGAAGACATTTTCACTTGAAAAGATCCATACTGATGAAAATGGTTCAGATATGATGACAAAGACGTTGCCTATGACGAAGTTGATTTGCTGTAGAAAGAAGGCGGGCTTGGTCGAGCAGTATCTTCCCACTTGAGTCGTGAGGGGGAGATTTGTTGGGTGGGTCACTCCCAAGTAGGTCCCACTTCAACTTTAAAAGAAAAAAATAATAATAAAATGTTGTTAATGGGCCAAGCCCATGTGGTATTAAGAAGAAAAAAAAGGGGAACTAAAAGTTCAAAATAAAAGGAAAAGAAAGGGTTTTAGGGAAGGATATGTGCCTAACGTGAAAGAAAGAAAAATGGAGTAACAGGAGGGGTTTTCGGCACCAGGGAGGAGAAGAAGAAAAGGGAGGAACTTTGTGCTCTTCATCAGATGAGTAAACTGTCTCTATTCTTTATGAAATTTTAGTATGTTGTTCCTGGTGTTGAGAGCAATATTTTGATATCATTATATTGTTGGTTTGCCTTCTCTTTGAGCTGAGTTGTTATACTCATTGTTGTGGGGTTTCCCTTTTGTTGCTTGCTTGGATCCACCTTTTGGGTGATGTATTGCTGATTTGGTGTTCCCTAGTATTTCTAGGAAGACTTGGTGTACCCATTATTATTTATAGTGGAAGTTTTTGATGGACTTGGTCCCGTGGTTTTTATCGGGAGTTTTCCACGTTAAAAATTGTGGTGTCATTGTTGTCTATTTTTCTACCATTGATATTATCCCGTGGAAGAATATTTTTTGTTGTGCCTATTTATTTGCACAGGTGAAGGGAAAAATATTTGCTTCATTAGAGATTGTTATCTTTGGCTTTTTCCCAACAGAACACACCCGTGCTAACTTTCTTGTGTGCCAAGGGATACATTTAATGGGGTTGAAGCATGTGCAGGCGCATGCACTGGCAATGTTGTGTCTCTACTACATTCTCTTTTTCTCAAGTTTCGAGGGCTTTCTCTCACTTTATTTTGTAAAGCATGGACGAAGTAGCGATCTCTTGAATGCATGTACAAGGGTGACTAGCTGTAGATTTGTGTTTGCATAGTATAATAGTGATCTGTTTTAGACAGCTTCTATGTCAGCACAATTGTTTTTTGACATTTCTTTTTACAAAAATTCTAGACTTACTCGACAATTTTACAATCTTTGTCAGAGTTGTGAAGCCACTTCAATTTCCCTTTGGATCTGTTTTTTTTTTTTTTTTGCCGCTTTTTCGTTTTTTTACTTAATAGCTCTATGTGGTCATGGAAATAGTTTACACTGTTATCGTTTCTGAGGTTTTTAGTTAGTGTGTTTCACATACAGTTTTTATGATTCTGGGTTAGTTATAGGGATTTTATCAATTCATGCAAGAAATATATTAGAAAAATCAATGAAGCAGGGAGTTAAGTTAATTCATGTTTATAGCACTGTGACTGTGGGTATGAGAACTGTGAAATATTTCCAAATGGGAATTTCCTTGTTCGATGACAGTTCTTACCATTATTACACTCTGGTCATTACTCATTATCCCAAGTGCTAAAGCATGTGCTTGATGCAGCACTCTTTTTCCACGATTCCCTCAAGGCAACTGGAATTTAACATGCAAATGTGGTGTGAGCTCCCTCTTTCTCTCTTATTTTCCTGCTTTGGCCATAGCAGGGGATGCATGCAGGTTCATAATATTTAGAACTAACAAAAACTAGTTTGTATTTTTTTTTTACTTGCTATTGTAAGTTTTTTAAATCTTGCAACTTTCACTCCTTTCAGATGCTTAGCAGACGAATGACCTTATGAGTTCATAATATTTAAATCGTGCAACTTTCACTCCGTTCCATTCCATTCCATCCCCTTCCATCAATCCAAACATAGCCTAAGGAAGTAAGGATCGGTAGGATTCATCATTACATTTTGTACATTTGTTTGGTTCTTTCTTGTAATTGCTCTTTAGCAGAACTTGGTTTAATTTCTTTGTACTGCTGGAATGAGCATTAATGGGCTAGCAGCCTCGATCATGACCTATAAATCAGCCTCAGTCATAGATAACGTGTATGCTCGGGCAAAGAAGTTATCTATTTTCTTCAACACTTCTCGACCTACTGGCTGCAGGGACAAAATCTACTCCGGCGAAGTCTTTGTTGCATTTAGAGGTTTAAGTCAAATCTCACATGGTCAGGATTTATCATTTGTATGTAAGGTTTCCATTTAGGTTAGTTTCTAGCCGAATTGACTCGTAAAGATCTTGGATGGCATGGCTGTGGTTGGATCCTCCCAAGTCCTACCTTAATGGCCTCTTCCTCCTAGACACTACCTTAATGGACAGATGTTTTAAAAATGCTTAGGTACTTCCCGTTCATAAACAAATGCTTGGGCCGAGCCCGTTCATCCGAGCAGCAAGATACCAAGTTCATCATATGACAAACTTAACTCAGATGGTGCTTTAAAAGGGAGTCCAAGTGATGCGGGTTATGGTGGTGTATTTAGAGAAAGAGCTGTGCTAATTTGACACATAATTCGGACATCATACGCGACATCTCAGTAGCACACTGTAGTGCTACTGTAGCACCATTTTTTTTTTAATTTTGACTTTTTTAAAAAAATAAAAATTTTATTTCTAAAAAAACTCATTCATCATATAATAAATTGAATTCACCAAATATTTGTACATGATTCACCATATATTTGCACATACTTTACCAAAAAATGTATTTATCAAAAAAACTCATTCACCATATATTTACACATACTTAACCAAAACATTTATTTATAAAAAAATACATTCACCAAATAATGAACTGAATTCACCAGATATTTATACCTGATTCACCATATATTTGCACATACTTAACCAAAAAATTTATTTCTCAAAAAAACCTATTCACCGGATAATGAACTGAATTCACCAGATATTTATACCTGATTCACCAGATATTTGCACATACTTTACCAAAAAATTTATTTCTAAAAAAAACCCATTCACCAAATAATGAACTGAATTCACTAGATATTTGTACCGCATTCACCATATATTTGTACATACTTAATCAAAAAAATTATTTCTCAAAAAAACTCATTCACCAGATAATGAACTGAATTCACCAGATAAAGGACCCGCTAAAGTGCCGCATGATGAGTGTGATTTCACCTCATATTTCATGTACATTTTTTCATGCATTTTCGTATAGTTTAGGCATATTTAAATTGATTTTTGTTAGTTTGTACCTTGGAACGGGTAAGGTGGTTTCGTGGTGTTGTTTTGCAGGAATTAAGGGTAAATTACTCAAGATTGACCATGATGGAGCTTGGATGAAGATAGAGCTTGAAAAGTGAAGAAAATGAGCCAAGCAGAGCTCATCACGGCCTAGCCGTGATGACCATCACGGCCTAGCCGTGATGACCATCACGGTCGTGATCAACCCGAGCTGAAAAGAAAGAAGGCAAAAGTTAGAATCGGTCACGGCCTAGCCGTGATGCCCATCACGGCCGTGACATATTAGTTGATCCAGACAGAACCGACCACGGTCTAGCCGTGATGAGTGTCACGGCCATGACAGATCAAAATTTGAAGGCGCGGCCAAGGCAGAACACGTCACGGCCGTGACGTGCGCCCAATCTATAAATAGGCATCTGGGCAGAACAGAATAGGGGGACTTTTAACCTAGATCAGATTTTTACCCTAAAAGGAGGTGTTCTCTGAGCCAAGGGGCTGCTGTGACTACTGAGGATTCTTCATGGAGTTCTCTTCATCTCTTCTCTCTTTCTCTTTTATATTTTCCTTTACCATGAGTAGCTAAACCCCTTTTTGTTGGGGTTAGATGTTTGCTTTTCTGAACTTGGTTGTCTCTTGATTTGGTTTTAATACAAGTTCCTACTTCTTTATGAGTATTTGATTCTATGCTTAATGCTTTTCTTGGCTTGATCACCCTTGGAATGATTTGTTGCTTTGATAGACAATTGGAAAATTGTTGTTAAGGCATGCTCATGAATCAAATGCCAAGTAGTTCATGAATCTAGGAATAGGTCATGGGGTGCTTGCAATCTTATAAATCTTGGTTATTTATTCAAAATCTCAGGTTAATCCACCTAAAGAATTATGGTTTAATTTGGGATTTTAGGCTCATTCCACCTAAGGAATTAGGGTTTGAGTATTTTAGAAGGTTTTATTGTCATAAATGAATTAGGACTTGTGTTAGTAACCATTTCATTGCAATCAATGGAGGATTAGTGTAGTCTAACCCTGACAATTTCATCCATTTGTTAACCACATCTCTTTTCGCTTGTTAAGTGTCTGTTAAAAATTCCTAAAAGACCAAAAATATTTTATTCTTGTTTGTTTTGTTACATATTAAGAGCTCCCTTCCATCCAAACGATCGTCTAGATAGTAGTCCGATCTCCGAAGTGGTACTTGTCCGCGATCCCTGAGAACGATATCCGGTCTCACCGCCGTATTACTTGTACGACTAGGTATACTTGCCTAGAATCGTCAACAAGTTTTTGGCGCCGTTGCCGGGGATCGGTGTGCCAATATCACGATTACCAAAGATGACTCCTAATTTAGGCATTTTTTCTTTGCTTTCCTACTTTTTTTTTTCTGTTTTCCTTGTAGTTGTATAATTATCCACTTGAAGCTTGACTTGTACTTGCTATATTTGTTGCTATTCTACTCTGTTTGTTTCCTTGTATGCGAGGTACAATTGACCCAGGCGAACTTCAATTCGACCCTGAAATCGAGAGGCTTTGTAGAAAGAATAGAAAGGAAGCCAAAGCAAGAAAGAATAGAGGAGAAGCGTCTTCTAGAGTACAAGAACCACAAGTTGAGTTACCAAGTGTGCAAGAATCGCAAGTTGAAGTTTCAATTGTCACAATGGCTGACGACAATGCACAAAGGAGGACAATGGGGGACTATACTTCCCCTAGAGTCGATAGATGTGGAACTCCAATTGTTATACCTGCAGTGGCTTGTAACAACTTTGAGATAAAGGCATCACTTCTCAATCTTGTGCAGCAAAATCAATTTGAAGGTTTAGAGAGTGAAGACCCTCATTCTCACATTGGCACATTTATTGAGTTATGTGATACTATCAAGCTGAATGGAGCTTCCGAAGAGGCTATTCGTTCAAGGCTCTTCCCTTTCTCTTTGAGGGATAGGGCTAAGTCATGGCTTCAATCCCATCCTCATGGGAGCATTATCACTTGGAATGATTTGGTGAGCAAGTTCTTATCTCGTTTCTTCCCTCCATCAAGAATGATCAAGTTGAGATCGGAGATTAATGCTTTTGCACAGAAGGATGCTGAATCACTCTATGAAGCATGGGAGGGTTCAAATCTTTGCTTACCACTTGTCCAAATCATGAGTTAGAAACATGGCAACTAGTTGCAACCTTTGTCAATGGTCTCAACCGAAATTCTCGAAGTATGATTGAAGCGGCTGCAGGTGGAACATTGAGTCAAAAGACACCCGATGAAGCAAAGGCCTTGATTGAAACTATGGCTGATAATGATTATCAAATGCCTAGTTCTCGATCATTGGCCAAGAAAGGTGTTTTGGATCTTGATGAATATAGTGCTCTTAAGGCGCAAATGGCAGTTCTTACCAAGCAATTGGGGTCCATTCAACTACAAAATTCTCAATTACAAGCGGTCCAAGTTCAAGCCGTCTCAGTGTGTGACTTTTGTGGAGGTAACCATGCCAATGGCAATTGTGAAATCAGTGTGGTTGGAGGTTCGGGGCAAGAAGAAGTGAACTACATGGGAAACCAAGGGCCTAGGCATGATCCTTTCTCTAACACCTATAATCCGGGGTGGCGTAGCCATCTTAACTTTGGTTGAAGACAAGGACAAGGCTCAAGCTCTTAAGCAAAGCCTTCTCAAGAGAATTCAAGCAATTTGGAGAATATTCTAGCCCAATTCATGCAAGAAACTCAAGCTAATTTGAAGGGTCAAGAAGCAATGATGAAGAATCAAGATGCCTCCATCAAGAATCTAGAGCACCAAATAGGCCAATTGCCAAAGCAAATGACGGAGAGAGCTCAAGGAAAATTGTCCGGAGATACCGAGAAGAATCCAAAGGAGGATTGCAAGGCAATTACTACAAGAAGTGGGAAGGTGGTAGTTCCACAAGAAAAAGAGAGAGAAGAAAAGAGAATTGGTGAGGGAGTTGATGAGGTGATCATTGAAGATGGTTGAAGAACTAGAAACTTCCCAAGCCACTACCTCTAATCCTATTGTTGTTGAAGTTGAAAAACCAAAGAGAGAAAAATTGGTGGATATAGAGTTTGCAAGAAAGAAGACTAAAAAGCAAATTTTTGAAGAAGTTGACAATCCTAAGGAGATGCCACCGTATTTCAAGATACCTTATCCTCAAAGGTTGAAGAAGGAGGTAAAGGATCAGTAATTCTCTAAGTTCTTGGATGTGTTCAAAAAGTTGCAAATTGACATCCCTTATGCCGAAGCTCTTCAACAAATGCCTTCCTATGCCAAATTTATGAAGGAGATTCTTTCTAACAAGAGGAAGTGGAAGGAGGAGACGATCATGCTGACGGAAGAATGTAGTGCCATACTCCAAAGGAAACTACCGGTGAAGATGAAGGATCCGGGTAGCTTTACTATTCCATGTGCTATTGGTCATTTGAACATTGTAAGAGCCTTGTGTGATCTTGGTGTAAGTATCAATCTTATGCCTTTCTCCACCTTCAAGAAGTTGGGAATTGGTGAAGTCAAGCCAACCGGGATCTCTCTCCAATTGGCGGACCGTTCCATTACGTATCCTTATGGTGTAGTGGAGGATTTATTGGTAAAAGTAGACAAGTTCATCTTTCCAGTAGACTTTGTGGTGTTGGATATTGCGGAAGATAGTGAGACTCCATTGATTCTTGGAAGATCATTCCTAGCCACGGGTAGGGCTTTGATCGATGTAAATCAATGGAAGTTGGTTCTTAGAGTCCAAGATGAAAAGGTCACCTTCAATGTTTTTGAAGCAATGAGACATCCAAGTGACAAAGATACATGTATGAGTGTGGACCTTGTTGAATCATTGACTGACAAGAGTGTTCAACAAACTTTTGAAGATTCATTGGAAGCGGCTCTTATGGTTGAGAATATAGAAGAAGAGATATGTGAGGAAGAAGTTGAGGTCATGGTTAAATCCCTTGAGGCTTGTCTAGTTTTGAATAATGATGAAGACAAAGTTGTGGAGGATGTGCGAATTGAAGACAAGGGTGAAACACCTATGCTAAAATTGAAGGCACTTCCATCCCATCTCCGTTATGCTTTCCTTGGAGTGAATTCTTCATTCCCGGTGATCATTAGTAGCGGATTGAATCCCTTAGAGGAAGAGAAGTTGTTAAGAGTGCTTAGAGAGGACAAATCCACAATTGGGTGGTCTATGTCTGACTTGAAAGGGATAAGTCCCTCATTTTATATGCACAAAATCCTTTTGGAGGAAAACTTCAAGCCGGTCAGACAACCCCAAAGGAGACTTAACCCAAACATGAAAGAAGTTGTAAGGAAGGAGGTTGTGAAGCTTTTGGATGCGGGTATAATTTATCTAATCTCCGATAGTCCATGGGTGAGTCCGGTCCAAGTTCCTAAGAAAGGAGGGATGACGGTTGTTGCAAATGATAAAAATGAATTCATTCCCTCAATGATCATTTCCGGATGGAGGGTGTGTATTGACTATAGAAGATTGAATGAGGCTACAAGAAAAGTTCATTTTCCCTTGCCCTTCATTGATCAAATGTTATAGAGATTGGCGGGCCATGCCTTTTATTGCTTCCTTGATGGATACTCAGGGTATAACCAAATTGTGGTTGACCCAAAGGACCAAGAGAAAACTGCTTTCACTTGTCCCTATGACGTCTATTCATATCGGAGAATGCCATTCGGGTTGTGTAATGCACCAGCCACTTTTCAAAGGTGCATGCTTTCCATATTCTCTGATATGACTGAAAAATTCTTTGAGGTATTTATGGATGATTTTTGCGTATTTGGTAATTCTTTTGATGATTGTCTGAAAAATCTTGCATGTGTTTTGAAAAGATGCCAATAAACTAACCTTGTTTTAAATTGGGAAAAATGTCATTTCATGGTTAGGGAAGGTATAGTTCATGGTCATAAGATTTCATCATGGGGGATAGAAGTTGATAAGGCAAAAATTGAAGTAATCGAAAAACTTCCCCCTCCCATAAATGTGAAAGGTGTTAGAAACTTTTTAGGGCATGCGGGATTCTATAGGAGATTTATAAAAGACTTTTCTAAGATTGTAAAACCCTTGTGCAAACTTTTGGTAGTTGATACTCCTTTTGTGTTTGATGATGATTGCATGCATGCTTTCCAACTTTTAAAGGAAAAACTCACCACCGCACCTGTCATTGCACCTCCAGATTGGAGTTTGCCATTTAAGTTAATGTGTGATGCAAGCGACTATGCGGTGGGAGCCATTTTGGGTCAAAGGAAAAATAAAATGTTACATGTTATCTACTATGCTAGTCGTGTGCTGAATGATGCTCAATTGAACTATACCACAATTGAAAAAGAATTGCTTGTTGTAGTATTTGCATTTGATAAGTTTAGATTCTACTTGATTGGCTCTAAAACTACTGTGTACACTGACCATTCCACTTTGAAGTATCTCATGACTAAACAGGATGCCAAGCCAAGGCTCATTAGGTGGGTATTATTGCTCCAAGAATTTGATTTAGATATAAAGGACAAGAAAGGAGTGGAGAATGTGGTAGCCGACCATTTGTCTAGGCTTCCACAAGCAGATATTCAAGCAAAAGATGAGTTGCCAATTCAAAAAGAATTTCCGGATGAGAGGCTGTTTAGGGTGCAAGTGGCACCTTGGTTTGCGGACATTGCAAATTACAAGACCGCCAACAAGCTTCCGAAAGACTTCAATGCACAACAAAAGAAGAAGCTCATTCATGATGCTAAATACTACGTATGGGATGAACCTTACCTTCTCAAAAGAGGTTCGGATGGAATTCTTAGAAGATATATCCTTGAAGAAGAGATTAATGGGGTTCTGACTCATTGTCACAACTCACCTTATGGTGGACACTTTGGTGGTGAGAGAACCGCCATGAAAGTCTTGCAAAATGGTTTATTTTGGTCTACCATTTTTAAAGACTCTAGAGCTTGGGTAATGAAGTGTGACAAGTGTCAAAGAATCGGAAGTATATCAAAGAGAAATGAGATGCCTTTGAAGGATATTTTAGAGGTGGGGCTCTTTGATGTGTGGGGGATCGACTTCATGGGTCCTTTCCCATCATCCTACAACAACAAGTATATTTTGGTTGCGGTTGACTATGTGATTAAATGGGTAGAAGCTGTCCCAACTTTGAAAGATGATGCAAAAGCGTTGGTTAGTCACTACTAGAAAACTGTTATTTTCGGACGGAAATGTTTCCGTCTGAAATTTTATGAAAATTTCGGACGGATTTCACACGGATTTGTTATTTTTTATATTTTTCTTGATTTATCTTACATCCGTCTGAAATCTGTCCCAAAATTTCGGACAGATTTCACACAGATTTGTTACTTTCTATATTTATCTTACATCCGTCTGAAATCTGTCCGAAAATTTCGGACGGATTTCACACGGATTTGTTATATTCTATATTTTTCTTGATTTATCTTACATCCGTCTGAAATCTGTCCGAAAATTTCGGACGGATTTCACACGGATTTGTTATTTTTTATATTTTTCTTGCATCCGTCTGAAATCTGTCTGAAAATTTTGGACGGATTTCATATATTTTTCTTGCATCCGTCTGAAATCCGTCCGAAAATTTCGGACGGATTTCATACGAATTTTTTAATTTTTATATTTTTCTTGATTTATCTTACATACGTCTGAAATCTGTCCGGAAATTTCGGACGGATTTCACACAAATTTGTTATTTTTTATGTTTTTCTTGATTTATCTTACATCCGTCTGAAATCTGTCCGAAAATTTTAGACGGATTTCACACGGATTTGTTATTTTTTATATTTTCGGACGTATTTCACACGGATTTGTTATTTTTTATATTTTTCTTGATTTATCTTACATCCATTTGGTCCCTATACATTACCCGTTTGGTTCCTATATGAGCAAAATATAATTAAATCTGTCCCTAATTATTTTATTGAAATAATTGATTATCTAGATGTTTATTTTTGTTTATTTCAGTGAATGCATGCTTACTAGACAATAATTTACGTTATTGTCACTATTATTACCAGTACAGAAAAATGTTTTAAATATTATGATTAAGAGAAAAGCATTCCATATTTTCATTCTATTTAATTTTAGATTTGAAAATAAACTAGTCTGACATTAATCGGAGATTAAACTTTGGACCGAGTATTTTCTTAGTTGATCGGTTCAATTATTAATCTCTACTCTAGTTTGAATTTCGAAATAGTATATTTATCAACCTTTATTTTTAGATTCCAAAAAGTAAAAACATGTTTATTTTATGCTTAACTTTTATCACTCATTTTTATACCTATTACTAAATATCAAGTTAAAAACATGAATTTCTCTCTCCTACTTCTACTATCAGTCCCGTAACCCCCGTTTTTTCTTTCTTTCCTTCTTTTTCTTTTTCTTTCTTCTTCTTTCTCCTTTCTTCTTTCTTTTTCTCTTCTTCCTCCTGACACCATCTCTCTCAAACTCCATTCTTCTTCCTTCATCCATCAAACTCATCTCTCTCACTTCAAGCTCACAGCTGCGCGACCACCGCCCCTGCAAGTCACTCGGAGCCGTCGCACGTCATGGAGGAGGCGACCACGTGACCCGTCACCTGCAGATTCGTTTCCTCTGCAGTACCACCGTTGTCACCATCGTGGTAAGCCCCTAACTGCCGTTCATGGTGGTTTTTGTCTTGTCTTGGGTGTTGGAAAACTCTTTCTTTAATTTTATGAAACTCACCTTCCTTGTTTTGTTCCATGGTGTTTCAGTCACTGTGTTGCCGCCATCCACTGCCTCTACCACCGTAGTTCGCCGCCGTCTTATTCCTTCCTTGTGGGTGAGTTGCATTTCATCCTTCTTAGGTCAAAATTGAAAATCCCCAAATTGATTTTGAAACCCTAACCCCAACCCTTTGATTTCAGATTTTAATCTTGAAATTAAACCTTGTTTTATGAAATTGGAACTATAAATTAGTGTTTGATTATATGATTTGAGAATGAAAATTGAATTGGTGAATTTATTTGTTTGTTATCATGCTTGGTTGTGTCTCTGTGATGTAGAACATGGCTATCCTTCATGTGGCTCTTTATATTATTTATTTTTTAATAGGCAGCTTTCAAGTGGTGTTGTTTTTACAACTAACTGAAGCTCAGGGATATTCATGACCTTGGTTATGTAGAGAACGCCTACAAGTATTTGACCTTGGTCCATCATTTATATTTCAAAAGTTACAGGAGAATCAAAGGAAGACAATAAGTAACAAAGTAAAAATAGCAATAATTATGGTTTAAAGGTGGAGCATTGCTCATTACTCAATTTATTTGAACTGTACATCCCTTTGTGTCCTCGATATGTCACTGTTTGACTTCCATTAAGTGTTTAAATACAGTTTTTGAGATGTTGTTCCTGGTCCTCTTTTATATATAGGTCCACATTGGGCAATACTTAAATGGGATTTATAGGGTGCAAGATGATATGCTAATTTTGGTCTTGTTAGCCGTCCATTGTTGTTGTTCTGGGATTTATAAGGTGTAAGATGATCCTGGACTATTTTGGTGGGTATATACATGTTCATTTTCCAATTTATATACTATTGTTTGTACTTGAATTTTCACATCTTCTCATTCCTTCAGGAATCCATGTCTCAATGGAGGCATCTCTTGTTTTTGTAGCCTCAAGTCTTACCATCGGAGTACTCTTAAGTCTGGCTAAGAAGTCTGACTAGCTTAGATAGTAAATTCAGACAAAGGGTAGGTTGAGCTCCATATGATTGCTTATATTTAGCAAGCAATCTGCATCATCCCCGTTCCCCTTCTTCCCTCTATTATCTTGTAATCCTTGTAGTAAGAGTAGTTTATTTTATATGGTCATGTCAATTGTTAATGCAGGAATTGTCTGTAGCTTGTTCTAAGGCTAAGTTGATGTTTGATGCTAAAGCATAATAGTAGTATGCTAAAGCATAATAATACATGCCATAATGTTTGCAATCATATCTGAAAATATTTGGCCTCAAATATTATTCTACTTTATACAATTTTGGATCTGTAGCAAGCCTAGTTGGATCTTACATATTGAATGTGAAAGTTAATGGCTATTTGTATGATAAAGAAGCTTTGAAACAATTGGAGATGAAGGGACTCACAAGACAAGAAGGGAAGGACTTAACTTGTTTATGTGTACACTGCTATAGGATGGCTTTTTTCATAATCACTGCATCAACTTTAGCCGTATGTTTTGATTCATTTATTTTAGTGTTAAGGACTAGAAAATTTTTCTTGTAACGTTAGGTGACCCTCTGAGGATGCTGTTGGATAATGTCACGAAAGGACTTCTACAAAATACAGGTAGAAAGCTAATAGAGGATTTAACATCCCCTTGTAAAATCTGTTTGTGTCTAGACTCTGTTAGTAATTCCAATAGCAAATGACACCTTGCTATGCTAGCTGATGAATGTATCTATTTGGTTTGATGTTAGAGTTTGTCAGTTTTCTTATGTTAAGAGTGGGGAGGTAATAGAGTTGCTCACCTGTATTGTGATTTAATGTACAATTTTTTTGGGGTGAATGAAGTATTGTAAAGTTCTGGGACACACTCACACACAATAATGTGCACAAGGTTGGTTTTTATTTGGTGATTGTTTCTTGGTTTTCGGGTGAATGTGTTGGTTTTAGGTTGAAGAGGTTCAATTATGATACCTATCCCCTTTGGACATAGGGCTTTTCAAAAATCATCCATAGAATGCGCGTCACGGCCGTGATGGGCATCACGGCCTGGCCGTGATGGGTATCACGGCCTGGTCGTGACAGCTTCTGCCTTGAACGTTGCTTCACTAAATGGTCTGTCACGACCGTGATGGGTATCATGGCCTGGCCGTGACAGATTCTTCCTAGAAGGGGTCTGGCTCAGTTGACATGCCACGACCGTGATGGGCATTACGGCATGGCCGTGACAGATTCTGACTTTTCATTCTTCCGTGGGAAATCTGTCCCAAATAAAATCACAACATCCGTCCCAAATCAGTTGGAAAACAAAAATAAATCTGTCCGAAATTCGTCCGAACAATAACCAATAAAATCACAACATCCGTCCCAAATCCGTTGGAAAAATAAATAAATCTGTTCGAAATTCGTCCGAACAATAACCAATAAAATCACAACATTTGTCCCAAATCCGTTGGAAAACAAAAATAAATCTGTCCGAAATTCGTCCGAACAATAATTAAAATCCGGATTTGCACGTTGTCCATATTCCGTCCGCAATCCCTCTGTAAATATTTTCGGACAGAATTTGGGATGGATTTTATAATTTCCAACGAGGCTTTTTCAGACGGGTGTCATTCCGTCCGAAATCCGTCCAGAATGAATTATCCGTCCGAAATCCGTATGAAATTTGTCCGATTTCCGTCCGAAATCCGTCTGTAAATCTGTCCGAAAAAGATGGATTTGTAGTAGTGAGATTTGTGAGAAAGAACATTTTTACCCGATTTGGAACCCCTAGAGCCATTATTAGTGATGGGGGCACTCATTTTTGCAACAAAGAGTTCAATGCGGTACTGGCCAAGTTTGGAGTCAATCATAAAGTTGCCACACCATACCACCCACAAACTAGTGGGCAATTGGAGTTGTCTAATCGGGAATTAAAGAGGATCCTGGAGAATACAGTGAATAATGCGAGAAAAGATTGGGCAAAGAAGCTGGATGATGCGCTTTGGGCCTATCAGACTGCATATAAAACACCTATTGGTATGTCACCCTACCAATTAGTGTTCGGAAAATCATGTCACCTTCCGGTAGAGCTCCAACATCGTGCTTTTTGGGCAGTGAAAGCCTTGAACTTTGATATGAAGCTGGCTATGGACAAGAGACTTTTGCAATTGAATGAGTTAGATGAATTCCGACTCTTGGCATATGAGAGTGCAAGAATCTATAAGGAAAGAACAAAGTTTTGGCATGATAAGTACATTCTTCCAAAGCATTTTGAAGAAGGCCAATTAGTTTTGCTCTTTAACTCACGTCTCAAGCTATTTCCGGGCAAGTTGAGATCAAGGTGGTCGGGTTCATTCCATGTCAAGTCAGTTTCTCCATTTGGTGCGGTTGAATTGGAAGATCCATCGTCCGGAAGAACTTTCACTATTAATGGGCAAAGGCTCAAGCACTATTTTGGAGGAGACTTTGATCGTCAAACAGTCTCCATCCCTCTTAAAACACCCTCTTAGAGATCACCAACTAGTCAAGCTAGTGACGTTAAAGAAGCGCTTATTGGGAGGCAACCCAAGTTTTCTTTTCCTTTTTCATTTATTTTTGAATTTAACTCTTGAATAATTTGAGAATATCAAGAGGAAAAAAAGATCATAAATTAATAGATTTGTTAAGTGTTTTCAGGATAAGAAGGAAGGAGAGCAAGAAGGGCAAGGACAAACAAAGTCAGCAGCCATCACACCCAGGCCGTGACAATGGTCACGGCCGTGATGAGCCAGTCATGAAGATCGGAAAGGATCACGGCCCAGCCGTGACACCCATCACGGGCGTGATGAGAGGACCCTGAAGATCAGATAGCATCACGGCCTAGCCGTGATGGAGGTCACGACCGTGACAGGCCAGCTCCTATGGACTAGAATTGATCATGGTCTGCCCGTGATGAGCATCACGGTCGTGACACATTTTTTCATCCAATCCCTTTGACTAGGCATGTGAACCAGCACCCGCTACCACCTTGGTAAGTTGTTCCATTTTTCTCCTCTCTCCGACTTGATTATTTACATTGGGGACAATGTAAATTCTTAAGCTTGGGGTAGGGGTACCTTTGCATGTTTTTAAATTTTTGCATTTTGCATGTTGCATTCATATAGGCATAGTTTTGCATGATCACATGATTCGATTGCCCTTTGCTTAGATTATGCATCCAATTGTGAGAACTGAGTGCCAAATAAATTGAGATGGTGAATTTTTGAACCCAATTTTTTTATTCTTGTGATTAGGCTACAAATGAAAATGCTTGAGATGATCTTTGATAGTTGATAATTAGCATGTGGTTCCGTAGATTCGTGTTTCTCACTGATTTTTGAACTACTAAATGTGAGATTCTTGAGCCAAAAAGGGGTACTCATTAAATCTACCCCATTCTTTGTGATAGAGTGTTATTCCTCTTGGATTGTATTTCTCTAGAACTTGACTTGAAACCGTTTTGAAGCTTAAAAATTTTTGAAAACATTTTTGAAAATGATTGAGGCACTAGGTATTTTTCCGGCCTTCTGAGCTTTGATTGACTAAATGCTACCCTTAGTTGCCCAATTTTGAGCCTGAAAGAATAAAATACTTTTCTTGGTACCTTGAAATACTTTGATGAATGATGCTAGGTATGGCACCTTTTAAAGTATTACAAAAAGGGTAAAAAGGTAGTTGAAAAAGTATGGGATGAGAAACTTAGAAAATATTTCTCTTGAGCTAAAAATCTCCCCTTCTCCAAATCAAAAAAAAAATGTATATATATAAATATGGAGAAGGGGATGACAAAAAGAAAGCGAGAAATAAAGTAAAAAGAAAGAAAGAAAGGTGGAAAAATGGATCAAAACCCAAAAAAAGGTATTTTAGAAGGTGTTATGCTTTGCAATGCTTGATATTTTGTTTAGCCTTCGTGAAATTCCCTTTTCTTGATTTCCCCACCTATTGATTAATCTCATGGCCCCGTTACAACCAAAGTAAAAGACCTCTTGATTCTTAGGTGTTTTCATTAATAAAGTAGAGATCTGGTTAATAGTCAAGCTTATGGTAGAATTCATTCCTTGAGGAAATTGAGCGAATGGTCATATATCCTTAAACACTTGAGTGAGGTGAGAAAGAGTGCCCGAATCAGTGAGAATATGAGTCTAGGAAACCTAAGCTTCTAATTGGACTTGAATTGATTGTCTCTTGCTGAATTATTTGAAAATACCCGTTACTTGGATTAGTTACTCGGGTTCTTGGTTCACTATCCATGCGCTGACTATTTATATCTTCTGGCCTTGGTGATTGCTTGAGGACAAGCAAATGAAGTGGCTTGAGGTGATTTGATGAGTGTGATTTCACCTAATATTTCATGTACATTTTTGCATGCATTTTCATATAGTTTAGGCATATTTAAATTGATTTTTGTTAGTTTTTACCTTGGAACGGGTAAGGCGGTTTTGTGGTGTTGTTTTGCTGGAATTAAGGGTAAAATACTCAAGATTGACCATGATGGAGCTTGGATGAAGATAGAGCTTGAAAAGTGAAGAAAATGAGCCAAGCAGAGCCCATCACGGCCGTGATCAACCAGAGTTGAAAAGAAAGAAGGCAAAAGTCAGAATCGGTCACGACCGTGACATATTAGCTGATCCAGACAGAATCGATCACGGCCTAGCCATGATGAGTGTCACGACCGTGACAAATCAAAATTTGAAGGCGTGCCCAAGGCAGAACACGTCACGGCCTGGTCGTGATGGCCATCACAGTCGTGATGCACGCTCAATCTATAAATAGGCATCTGGGGAGAACAGAATAGGGGGACTTTTAACTTAGATCAGATTTTTACCCTAGAAGGAGGTGTTCTCTGAGCCAAGGGGCTGCTGTGACCGCTGAGGATTCTTCACGGAATTCTCTTCATCTCTTCTCTCTTTCTCTTTTGTATTTTCCTTTATCATGAGTATCTAAACCCCTTTTTGTTGGGGTTAGATGTTTGCTTTTCTGAACTTGGTTGTCTCTTGATTTGGTTTTAATACAAGTTCCTACTTCTTTATGAGTATTTGATTCTATGCTTAATACTTTTCTTGGCTTGATCACCCTTGGAATGATTTATTGCTTTGATAGACAATTGGAAAATTGTTGTTAAGGCATGCTCATGAATCAAATGCCAAGTAGTTCATGAATCTAGGAATAGGTCATAGGGTGCTTGCAATCTTATAAATCGTGGTTCTTTATGCAAAATCTCAGGTTAATCCACCTAAGGAATTATGGTTTAATTTGGGGTTTTAGGCTCATTCCACCTAAGGAATTAGGGTTTGAGTATTTTAGAAGGTTTGATTGTCATAAATGAATTAGGACTTGTGTTAGTAACTATTTGATTGCAATCAAGGGAGGATTAGTGTAGTCTAACCCTGACAATTTCATCCATTTGTTAACCACATCTCTTTTCGCTTGTTAAGTGTTTGTTAAAAATTCCTAAAAGACCAAAAATATTTTATTCTTGTTTGTTTTGTTACATATTAAGAGCTCCCTTCCATCCAAGCGATCGTCTAGATAGTAGTCCGATTTGCGAAGTGGTACTTGTCCGTGATCCCTGAGAACGATATCCGGTCTCACCACCGTATTACTTGTACGACTAGGTATACTTGCCTAGAATCGTCAATACCGCACAATACGGCACTTACGGTGTCGCCGTATTGATGTCCAAGAATTGTGTCAAATTAGCATTTGTGTTAGAGAAAAGTTATTTGCACAACTTAGTATGGGACACCGTATAGACATATAGTTGGGGATGATTGCATTTTATTGGGTTGAGTGAAAAAAATTAAGAGAAAAACTTAAAACTATTGTAAATGGTATATTTATACGGTGTTGGTGTCCATTTGAGTTGTACAAATAACACACTTCTATATTTAGGGGTGTGGACGAAACATGGACTAAGGGATGGACCCTGCATATTGGTCATTGCTAAGCATTTTTATGCTTTGTTTAGTTTGAGAAAAAAAATGAAAGAGAGAAGTGGAAAAGAAAAAATGTGGGTATGAAGGAAGTGGTGAAAAAAGGAACCATTAAAAGATCTTTGGTGTGAGAGAAAGTGGAAAGACCCTCAGGACAGACTAGTAAGACTATACAAGTATATTGGATGAATTAGTGTTAGTATCTGATAGTTCGGCTACTGAAATTAGAACAGACCTGCTTTCTTCTAGCAAAGGGACCTCGCACCTATGTCGTTATTGTGTGCACTAGCGCAAGCACATGGTTAGTTGCCAAAAAAAGCCATTTTTTCTTCTCTTATGTGGGAGAATTCACTGTAACTCGAAACGAACAAGAAACAGAACAATGGTTTATTCCTTTTCCCCCGGGATTACTGTTTGACCCACTTTTTGCCTTTGTTTGGTATGGATTTTAGGATAAAAAGGAAAAGAAAGCCTAGAAAGGATGAATTTCATCCCTTGTTTAGGTGCACTCTAAAAATAGAAAAGAAATGTTGGAAGAAATAAACTTTTTCTATGGGTCACATTATTTTTTTTATCATCTCACTTTTGAATTGAAAGGGAATAAAAGAAGAGTAAAACTTTTACTGTAAAAGAAACAATTGTGAGATTCCATGTATATTTATATGTATTTTTAATTATATTATATAATTACATTTATTCTTTCGTAAAATGGATATTATTTACATGCATCTTTGTTCATTTATATATATTTTTTGTATTATTTTCTTTCGAAAAGCCAGACAATTAAAAAAACATCACACTTGTATATATATATAAAAAAAAAACTTCACACTTTTTACGGGAACTTAGAAAAACTATTTTTATTGTAAAAAACCATTCCTTTTCATAAATAATCAGAGCTAAACACATACTCCCTACAAAATCTACTTTAACCAAAAGAAAAATAAAAATTTTTAGGTGCTCTTATTACAGATATTTATCATTACAATTACAATTACAATTACATTACATCTGTTAAAATTGTATACAATTGCAAAAATGTAACCAATATGGTACTTGCAATTACATTTGTGATAATACAATATATTAGGTATCAAGGAAAAAAAATATATATTTTATTTACATTTGTTCTTTCGTAAAATGGATATTATTTACATGCATCTTTGTTCATTTATATATATTTTTTGTATTATTTTCTTTCGAAAAGCCAGACAATTAAAAAAACATCACACTTGTATATATATATAAAAAAAAAACTTCACACTTTTTACGGGAACTTAGAAAAACTATTTTTAATGTAAAAAACCATTCCTTTTCATAAATAATCAGAGCTAAACACATACTCCCTACAAAATCTACTTTAACCAAAAGAAAAATAAAAATTTTTAGGTGCTCTTATTACAGATATTTATCATTACAATTACAATTACAATTACATTACATCTGTTAAAATTGTATACAATTGCAAAAATGTAACCAATATGGTACTTGCAATTACATTTGTGATAATACAATATATTAGGTATCAAGGAAAAAAAATATATTTTATAAGAAAATTAATATATATCACTTCTCATAATAATAAATACATCGATTCCATAAAAACTTACTTCACTTGACTTTTTTTTTTGTTTTTGACAAGACTACTTCACTTGACTTGGTAACCAATATCCTATCATTCTCATATAATATTATGGTTAAAGTAATACTTTGGTCCCTATATCTGATATGAATTCTTGATTTGGTCCTTGTACATAAAAAAATATTAAAATGATCCCTATACGTATAAAAGTCTCCATTTGGTCACTGCCGTACAAAATTTTAGGGACTGATTTAAGAATTTTTTGCTCGTATAGGGACCAAACGGATAATATATAGGGACCAAATGGGGACTTTTTGTACGTATAGGGACCATTTTAATAATTTTTTATGTATAGGGACCAAATCGAGAATTCGTGTCAAGTATAGGAGCAAATATTACTTTAACCCAATATTATTATGCATACATGCTTTTATTTTCTCACAAGCTATTTGATGAGTTTGATCACCGCTCCCTCTGTTTTTCTTGTCAGGATTTTTCGTGGCTAGAAATTTTTTTCTTCTTCACTTTTTTATATTTATTTTATAATCGTTGATTAAATTATTATTATTTCTTTAAAACCAATAATAGATAACAAATTATTAAATTCTAAATATAACAAAATATATGATAAATGATAAAAAGTGATGAAATTAATGTTTTTCAATATTTTAAATGTTATTCGTTATAATCAATCTGCAGTCTCATAAAAAAGAAAAAAAGAAATCAATCTGCAGTGGCCGGTGGGGGATGCTTTCATGCACATAAATAAATACAAGACATTGCCTATTGGTACACCACCGATCACCCTGTGGGCCCTGGCACGTAACACGTTACATTCTCCAATATTTGTAGTCTCATGTGTGCGTATAAGTCAGAGAGGTTTCATAGCATTAGCACTTTTAACAGTATATAACTGGCGACCCATTAATAAAACATCGCTATTGCTTTGCTCCCCGTTACTAGGGCATATTGGGGTCACATGCAGACCCATGTGCCCAGGAGTTTAGCGTATCCAAGTGCACTGCTCAACCCAGCTAACCAACTCTCCACCGTAATTTATTCCTAATATGTGCTGTATAGTGTCTGTACTATGTAATCTCATAAAAAGAAAGTGTTCTTTTTACAATTCAAATACTATATCTAATGTAGGACATCGTATTATGTGTAAGTATTCCATACATCAGATTATGAAAGTCTGCACACAAGCCACAAGATCAGAAATTTTTTTTTTTTTAAATTTAATTTTTTTTGCAAATAAATTTTTGATTAAGTATCAATTCAAATACAAATATCTCTAAGTTTGAATCGCCTTCAAATATGTGAATGCCCATACTAAAACCAAGTTTTGATAAAACCAATTATATGCAATAATACCTGTATGTGCCCATACCTGATAACCAAGTTTTGGATGCCTTAGAGAATGCAACGTAGATTATATGGTGATTAACGCCTTAGAATATCCGTGAACGCCATACTAAAACCGAGTTTTGGATGCCTTAGATTATCTTATATCTTATCCATATATAATAAATTAAATGTACATAAAGCATCATTCATGTTTAGAATGCCCATACTTAATCAAAAATTTATTTAAAAAATTTAAATAAAAAAAAGTCTTGTCAAATAAGATCTTAAATTCTGATCTTCAGATCTATGCAAGACTATTCATACGATGTATGTATTATTGTCCGGCATTTTGTGTCAAATTAGCAAACCTGTAATATAAATGTACATAAAGCATCATTCATGTTTAGCATTATTAACTTTTAAAAAATAAAGTCTTGCTAACTTCACTTACATATTACTACCATTCTCACTACAAAAATCATTGCAGCAGTGTTCTGTGGGCTCGACCCTCAAAGCAGGAGTGCAGGACCGATTCCCCAAACAAACACCTGTAACAAATTTGCATCTCTCCTCTGCCTAGAACCATACACGTGTACTTTAGGACCATTGATAACCAGCACTGCTCGTGAGTCGTGCCACCTTCATACAACAAAACTATATTTGCATCTCTCCTCTGCCTAGAACCATACACGTGTACTTTAGGACCATTGATAACCAGCACTGCTCGTGAGTCGTGCCACCTTCATATAACAAAACTATGTCAATATGCCTCGCGTGATAGAGGTTATGGACGGACCAGACTTAAATGATGAGAGGGTCATTTATAAAAATTTAAAGTTCATTATATATATATATATATATCAAATTAATTTTATATAATTATATTAATAATTTTTCATTATATATGATAATCTAGTCACTCAAAATACACATCTTGACCCTTGCATGACACGTAATCGAAATCTCAAACGATCGTCAAATCTTTGAACGATCATAACTTTTGATCCAAACGAAATTTTTGGATATATTATATATGTACGGAAAGTTCTTTTCGAGACCGTCATCCTAATAACTATTTATTGTTTTCTAAAAATACTTTTCAATACTTATTTATTATTTTCTTCTCTTTTATCATGTATTTTGTTACTACCAAAACATCCCATCAACTATATGGTGCCTATACATGATATCAAAATTTATGTCCAAATATCGTTACTGTTCCCATATACTCCTGTTAATACGTACGTGCAATCAATGTATAGACACCATATAGTTATGGCGGCTAAAATCCATCTTGAGAGTTTTGAATTAGTTTCAGGCCTCAAAATTAAATTTTTTTTTTCAAAAGTAATCTTTATGCTATCAAAGTGGATGACAGGTTCTTGAATGCAGCAGCTTCTTTCCTATCGTGCAGGGTGCACAATTCCTTTCATGTTTTTGGGCATTCCCATCGGAGCCAATCCAAGGAGGTACTCTACTTGGTTACCGGTTATTGAGATGATCCAGAAAAGATTAACTTCCTGTAAGCAATCTCATCTTTCGATCGGAGGTAGAGTCGCTTTGATAAATTCAGTTTTGAGTAGCCTCCCCGTTTATTTTTTTCTCCTTTTACAAAGCTCTGAAAAAGGTTATTCACTCACTCATCAACATATACAAAGGAATTTCTTATGGGGTGGCAACTCTGATACTAAGAAGATATGTTGGGTCAGTTGGAAAAAGGTATGCCAACCCAAAGCATTGGGTGGTTTAGGGGTAAAAGACTTGGAACTTTTCAATGTTAGTCTTCTTGCAAATTGGAAATGACGTTGTTTATGCGGTGAAGGGGCGGTTTGGAAGAATTTATTGACACAAAAGTATGGACCGTTGCACAACGGGATTTTGGAACATGGCCCAATAAGGAGACATTTTTCTATTTGGTGGAGAGACTTAATCTCCCTCTGCCCAGAATGGTTTTATGATGTGGTTGGTATATACTTAGGCAATGGCGAGCATGTAAAATTCTGGGAAGATAAATGGTTGGGAAATGGCTCACTTATGACGGATTTCCCTGTTTTATTTCAGCTTGCATCGCAGAAAACTATTACTGTTGTAGAATGTGGTACTTGGGAGGATGGAATCTGGCACTGGCAGTGGGATTGGAGGCACAGTTTGCTGCCAAACGAGATTGTTATGTTTCGGGAATTGGAAGCTTTATTGCAAGGGGTTCAACCGAATTTATCAGCAGCAGACAAGTGGTATTAGAAGCATACTTTATCAAAAGAATTCATAGTAAAATAAGCATATCATCAGTTGATGTCGCGTGATCATAACAGTTCTGTGAATCGCCTGCTGGCCAAAGTCTTTAAGGGTGTATGACGCTCCTCTATCCCGTCAAAGGTAGCCATCATGGTATGGAAGATTATGCTTGATAGGTTGCCCACAAGGTCAGCTCTATCGAGGCGTGGGGGTTATTTTGCCTAATCATAATTCTTCTTGCGTTTTATGCTTTCAACAGGAGGAAATTGTAAGTCATATTTTATTTGCATGTCCTTTTTCATATGCAGCGTGGAGTTCTATATATTCTTGGATTGGTTTTAATGGGGCTTGGCACTATGATGGAGCTGCAAATTTCATTCAGCATGGACTCTTATTTTTAGGAAAGGTGAAGAAAACAGTTAGGTATTTAATTTGGTGTGTTGTGGTAAGGAACTTGTGGTCTTTAAGGAATAATATTTTGTTTAGGGATGTTGTTGCTGCACATTCAGAAGTTGTTGCAAAAATAAAAGTAGTATCATGTAGGGGTGACAAAATGATCCATTTGTCCACCATCCATCCAGTCCATCCATTTATAAAAAAATAATATAAATGGATTGGATGGATTGGATTATTTTTTTAGTGGATGGTTTATGATCCATCCAATATATTTTAGAATCCATTGGACCAACAATAAAAAATGTAACAGATCAACTTTTATCCATTCTAAAACCAATTTATTTTTTTCATATTATTTTTCACCAAATAAAAAAACCTCCATTTGTAAAAAAAAAAAATCTATCTAATTTTCTCTTCCGTTCCTTATTATTTTTTCTTCACTATTTTTTATTTTATTTAGGATTAAACTTAGGTACAATATTCTAGTTACTGTGCCTATTGTCTTAAGGAAAAACACTATAAAAGTATTGAAAGAATTATCCAGTCCATCCAAAGAGTTATCCATCCAATCCATCCATTACAAAAAAAAAACTTTAATGGATTGGATCAAGTTGGATCATTTCATATTAAGGATGCATCACTATCCATCCACTATGTTACTAAATCCATTGGATGATATTCTTAAATTAAAAACAAATCCATTGGATAAAATTGAAAAATAAAACAAAATTTACAAAATCCACTACCGATCCATTTTTGAGTTAAAAACAAAAACACACAACATATGAATACTACATGCGACATGTGTTAAATTTAAGCAGCAAAATTGGCTGAAGAGAATTGAACTGTTGAAGAGGATTCGGATTGCTGCTACTGCTAGAGTATTTTCTCGTTCCATTATAAGTTTCTTTGTTTGTATTTTTATATAAGTTTCTTTGTTTGTATTTTTATGTTAACATTCTTAATGATATGGTATGTGCAGTTCAGGGACATTAGCAGGAAAACCTAAATTGACGCCATCAATTGCCGAAGATCTTGACCGCCATTAAAATTATTTAATTGTAAAAAAAATTATTCTTTAAAATAATTTTTATGGATGGATTGGATATCCATCCATAAAAAAATTGTTAATGGATGGATTTGATGGATTTTATTAAATGGATATGGATGGATTGGATTTTTTTTAATGAATTTTTAATGGATCATAATGGATTAATGGATCGTTTTCAATCCATCCATTACAATCCGCATAAAAATTTATCCAATCTATCCATTTGCCACCCCTAGTATCATGGGGTTGGTTCATTGCTAGAGCAAGGAGAAATGTGGGATGGAAATATTCCGATTGGTGTGAGTCCGTTGAGTTTGTTAGAGTCAGTTAAGTGACTTCTTCTTATCGTGATGTATTGGGTTTGAGTACCTCTTGTACTCCATTATGAATAAATCTTTGTTTATAAAAAAAAAAAACTAGGTACTTGCAATCAATCCAGATTCACAATATATACATAATTGGTTAAATATATGGGTGTGATCTTATTCATGTTGTTCCCATAATTATAGTGCTCGTGTATTAACTTTTACAATTTTCAATTCCAATATCGGGGTTGGTGGGAGCAACAATGGTTTATATAATGGGTGACTAAGAGGGCGATTGCTACTTCAAACATACATTTACAAATATTATTTAGAAAATGGTACTTATATTCAATAATAATACTCCACCCATTTTCTTTCCCCTCCTAAGATCACGAGCCAACTATTTTACTAAAAGAAGCGAGAGAAAGGGAATAACATATATTACAAAGTTATAGCTAGTTAAAAAGAAAGAAGACAATTGGCACAGAAATGGTGTTCCACTTTTTCTTTCCCCTCGATCGCTAATAATTGAAATTTCAAAAGCTTATAGTTTAATTCAGCTAAGACACCAATCATAGACAAATCTAGTGGACTCCATCTTTCCACGTCTGACTAAAATTAACAGAGCTGATCGAGGGATGTCAAAGGTTGGAGCCATGTTCGTGTCTCTATCCCAAATATCTGTTATTCCTCCCATCAAACATCTCCTTTTGAGTGGATTCCAACTCTTCATTCAACCATACAGAGATTCCCTAACCCAGTAGTGTTGTGTTTCACTTTCAATAACCTAACCAAAAGTTTAACCTTCATCATAATTCTCCTTTCAAACTCAACAATTTAATTTGTAACCCCACCCGTCCCTTCTTATTTAGCAGATTCCCTTTCACCCTCAAGAGGGTGACTTCATAGCAACAAAAAATAAAAAATTGGGGTTCCTTCGAACTTAAGGACCCATTATTCGGCCAGTTCTTCTTTTTCTTTTGCCAACTTTGCTATGTGCATAACACACAGAATCCAAGCCATAACCTTACAGTCTCGATCATTACATTATGGAGTAGCTTTATGTATGTTTCTTGTTTCAAGAACACGGGCACAGCTTTTTGCATGTGTATAATATCTGTGGTCCTTTCACATGATTTGTGATTGTTTAGGTTTTTAATATACTTTAGATTCGGCAATGTCTTATTACATATAAGGTGCCAAGTGCCAACTCATATTTCTACTTAAACAAAACAGGCATTCGGTTCATAAGAAAGTGGACACCAAAAGTATATATATATGGAATTATCCCAAACCTTTCCTCTCTTTCCTTCAGAAAAGATTGAGCATCGGTATCTGTTATCAATGTGTAAAATGAAACACCTTTTCTATACATGGGGCACGAAATCAATTATCTAAATATATCAATTTTTTATATAAATTTTATTTTCTTGATTCCTTAATTAAAACACTTTCCTTATATAAATAATTCGTAATTAATGCCTTCTTGCTCACATACATAATCACATTCGGTCAAACATTATTGATCTAGAATCAATCAAAGACTTCAGTTTATATTGGGGTTATCATGGCAACCAACCAAAATTTCTAGACCATAAATTAAATATTCTGTTGCTTCACCAATTATATTGAGCTAGAATCAAACAGCACATATATATGTAAACAAACATCACGGTGGCAGGAGATACAAGAGCCATTGATCCAACTTTCTGACTATACCATTTCTATGGTCCATTTCTGATGTTTATCTGTGTGTTGGGATCGTGACAATATATGAATCCATGATACAATTTCATGAGTACTCAAAGGAGTGGAGATCGATCAAATGTCAGTATACTATACTGCATGACAGAACGAAAGCAACGGGAATGTATGTGGGCATGGACAAAGAAACATTGACATGACATAGCATAGGATTGATTTTTTCAGCACCAAAAAAGTATAGCCTAAAACTTCTACTTTTGAGTCAGCCTCATACAGGATAGCAACCTTCTGATAATATATGCAGTTTCATAAGGGGCACTCTTATTACCTGATGAATCTCCCAAGTATCCAATCATTGGCGTTTATGATGGTCTTATCTCCACATTAAGGATATATTATTGAGATGCATGAAGTCCATTTATACTGCTGTTATATATATATATATATATATATATATATATATATATATATATATGTTTGGTTATTGGTGCACGTGCAACCATTGGTCCTATACGCAAGACACAAGTGTATGATTGTATTGTAGGACTAGTATTTCAATCAAAAAAGATTTTGGAACATATAATCTTGACACCGTATCCCCAACATCGTATTTTAAATTACGAACCAAAAACCATGAACTGTATAAAAATACTATGTCGGGACAATAATCCTGTATTCAAATAACATACCTTTATTTCAATACCTCACATGTTTATTTACGGAGTCCAAAAGATCTAGAGATATTTTTTTCATGGGTTGAGCTAGAAATCACAATATAGTTGACTTGACATTATATTTTGGTCAATATTGTTCAAGTCAGACCGAAAAACAAATTGGAAAAGGTTTTGGTTTAGGTTCAATATCGGTTTGACCATTTCAATCAAATGATTTAATGGGATGATGCAAAACATAATTTTCTCATAATTAAGTTATAACATACAATACTAATAAAATATTATTATAAAGAGATAAAGTTAAAACAAAGAAATTAAAAACTGAACATGATTTTTATAAATATGATAATATTTATTATAAAGTTTATCACTTGATATGTTTTTATCTTTAATTTAAATAACTTTATAAGGATTGAAGAGTCTGTCTATAATCTCAATTTTCCACTATTTTGTAACTCATTAACTACTCAGTTCAAGTGCATGAAGACCAATGATGCATGCGAGCAAGTGAGTGACAATGCACAAATGAACTTATAAAGATCGGATAAGATAAGGATAGAGATGAAGGGCTGGGAAAGAGGGTCGGACCAACATGGACGGACTCAGACATAAATTAAGGGATGGGTGGACTGTCGAACGGAACAAGAACTTCTGTTGTTCTATACTACCATCTAGTTGATTATGTTTTCTCTTTTTTTGTTACATTTTTTCATTTTTTTAATTTTATTTTTCTCTCTAGAAAACCAATCATCCAATTTTGACCGTTTTAAAGTGATTTGCCTATAGATACAATTTTGTCCCCTAATCAAGACCGAACAAGAGGTTGGTTCACTGTTCAACTCGTGCGACCGGCCAATCCAATCCAATTTTCATAACTTTAATTTGGACTCAAAAACTTTAAGACAGTGAATATATGAACACTTGTATACTTTTTACTTAACTCATCCTTTATAAATATGGAATTTCAATACTCATTTAAATTTTCAACATTCGACTCCCCATAATAGTCCAAAGCAATGAGATCTTCTTCTACAAGAAGAGCAAGAAACCACAATAGTGCAACTAGCACCGCGATCTAAAACCTTTAAATAACGAATTTATATGTCTTTTAACTCATATTTTTTACTTACCTTATTTTATTTTTTATCAATGTGGAACCTCAACACTTTCATTTGTAGTTTTAACAATACTTACATGTGATAGGAAATTCCGGACCATATTCTAGATATTTTTAAAAAAAATTCAAGGCTAAACTAGTAGACTGACGTTTTTTTTTTACCTGACAGCATATCATAGCAAACAATTTTTTTTATAAGTCAAAGTATACTTAAAAAAAGTATAAAAGATACTCAAACTCAAATACAAAGTAATTAATAATACAAGGTAGATAAAATATAATTAATATACACTAATCGAGCAAAGAATCAATCAATATGAATATTACATTAATCAAACTCTTATGCAGATCTACTTCTCTATGTGTGTAACTCCACTATTCTTACCTTGCCTAAAGAAGAATGTCCATTAATATTCATGTTACCTTTACCAAGACACCAAATATATCGCAGAGAAGGAAACCAACTATTGAGAGTGGAGACTAGATCAAGAATTAGAAAGAGACTTGTAGGCTGAATAGTTGCCACTAAGAAGCAGCTTCAATTGCCGATGCATGCTCCCTTTCCCTTCCCTTTTTTTTTTTTTAAAGCAACTGATATGATAGATGTGGAACGAACTTACCCCTTTCACTTCTTGTCGCAAATGCCAAAAGACTATCATTTCACACGCTTATTCAAGATGGCATAATCTGTTTAGTGAGTTCATTGCCCAATGCCCATAGAGACTATAGTGTTAACGTCTTAACGATGGTATTTTCGATGTTGTATTTACCGCAAATTCACAAAATAATAAACCAATTAGTACACACATGTATACATATATATTTTGATAGAGAACATTATAATATTTAATCGTATTGCGAAGAGGAAAAGTTTAATCCATTCAGACTTGCATCTGATGCTATGCTACAATACAAAGACTTTCCCCTGTACTCCGTACTACTTGCCTAATTACATCAATGTAGACGTGTTTCAAACTCAGAAAAGACACTTTTGTCTTTTCTTTTTCCATACAGTTTTATTTTTTTGTTATATAATCTGAACAAGACATACCCAAAAAAAATACTCCTATTTATCCTACCCTTGCTGTACTTCATTTTTATGGCAGGGTAGGAATGTACAATATCATTTCTAATATTCGTAATTACACCAGAGAACGTGTTCGCACTTGTTTCCACTCCACCAAACGCTGAAGGAAGTCCATCACCTGCATGAAATAAATAAACGAATTAAACAAAAAGCTACTACAAAAAAGAATGAACAAAAAAATCATATATTTTATTTTTGATACAGAATAAACATATATTTTAGGCATGCAATGGGATCACCTGCCGTTGGAAAAATAACTACACGAGATGCGAAGATAGATGAAATAAGGAAATTATACTTGCCTCATTGGGTTCTTGTAAAGAGTATGATGCACTAGTGTCCTTTGGAAATTTCGAGACAAGAATCCCAAAACCTTGTCCTCTTTCTCTTAGTTTCTGCTTATGATAAAACAATTGAAACCCTTTAGTTCGTTCAAATTATCCCAAACAATTGACCAACCAATACTTTGTCTCCAAATTAACTAAGAGGTATACTTCAGAGGCATAACATTTGGACAAAAATAATAATAATTAAGATCATTGGATACCTTGAATGCATCTTCATCGGTCTTATCATCACCAATATAAACAGGAAAGACATTGGTACAGTTGGCAAATCCTGTTGAAAACGATTTACTAATTAGAAATTGATGGACAATTGAAAATTTTACTATATATTAATAAGCCCATGGATAAAATAAATAAATAAAAAACAATCCTGTGAATGAATATATTAATCACACAGGGTGTGGGTCCTTTTAGTTGTTTGTAATTGTCAAAAACTAGGAAGAACTATCCAACCACGGATCATGAGCAGTAGCTTATATATGATTTTGTGCAATTATTATATATGTTCATATATATATATGTTTGTGTGTGTATAATGCATGCATTCTACCTAAAAAGGATATAAATAACGCATGCTTGATTGTGACAAAAAAA
The DNA here is from genome assembly GCA_030762895.1 of Sophora flavescens. Taxonomy (NCBI): domain Eukaryota; kingdom Viridiplantae; phylum Streptophyta; class Magnoliopsida; order Fabales; family Fabaceae; genus Sophora; species Sophora flavescens. The sequence continues at coordinate 55,409,893 of CM061068.1, read as the reverse complement.
TAGAAAAACGAAGAACCAAAGCCTAATTAATGGTTTATATGAAAACTCACCAAGTGACCCTAACAAAAATTCCAGGGCCTTCCCTTTGTCCCATTTAATAGTGGGACGAATCTCCAATACCTGTATTAAGAAATGGCATTGAAAGTGAGACATATCTCATTTATTAATCTTCCTGTCAAAACAACCTTTAACTAAATCAAATACCCCACCACAAAAACAAAGTAGATAATTTAAAATAAAAATAAAAATTAGAACAGCAGCCCACCTTCCTTCCTTGGGTAAGACGAAGCTTCGGGTACTCTTTTAACACTGATCTCACTTGCTGTGCTAGTTCACTCCATTTCTGTGACCCGCGCGTGCATTTGAGTTAGTTATACCACTCTTTCATGAAAAGAGCAATAATCTAAATAAGAAGTTTAATATGTTCCATAGATTATGGCTTTATTGTTTATGTTTATGTACCTTTTCATCAACACAACGAAAATGAACGGAGACACAAAACTTATTGTTCTCCACCCTGGCTCCAGGAGTTGATTTCGTTTTCTCAACCAATTTTGGGAACACCTGAAAATGGGTACAAAGAAAGCAAAAAAAAAAAAACATTTATTTTTCAATTTCAATGTTCTAGGAATTTACTTAGAAGGCAAAAATAGAAAAAAGAAAGAAACTAAAATGAGGAGGGTATTTAAGGGGAAAAATTAAATTGACAAACCTCATCTATCATGGGAAGAAATTCAGTGGCAGGTTGAAAAAGAACTGCCTCTGATTTTCTATCCTGCATAGCATAATCAATATGTACGTAGAATTTAGATTCTTATTACAAGTATTGAAATTTATGACCTTGAATACTAATTAATGTACATACACCCACCTTGTTGAATTTGGAACTTGTTGATGGCCCTTTAATATCCATACCATGGCTTCCAGCATAATATAGCTCTGCCAACCGAACAAAATTGTATACCTTGTCTCTGCATCTGCCAGTAACTATAGCAGTAGGAAAACACCTTGCCAGTTTCCTCACTGTTTTTCTCATCTGATATGTCACAATAGAATGATTTATATGTCAGCGACCAATATATGAAGATGAAAATGTGGAGGACATAATTAATTGTAAGCAAAACTAATGGAAATACCAACCGAGTCCGACATGAAAGCAGTGTCAGGATCATCGACTATAGGCGACAAGGTACCATCGTAGTCCAGGAACATCACAATTTGCTTTCCCTTTGATGCATCCATAATTTCCTCAAACATGTCTAATGCTGAAGGGTGGCGAAGCTGTTTCACAAATCAATAACATGTAGAGCAAAATCAGATTGAGTAATATAGTGAGAACAGTGTGTGAGAGTATTAAGAATGGTTGGTTTCTCACAATCCAAGAGTTGTGTTCATCAGCGAAAGAAGGAGTGGAATTGACATGGGTAGGAGAAGAGGCTCTCATGGAATCAACCCATGCATTGATTCTCTGTTCTCCATTGATTTCAAGGTTCTTCAAAACCCTCCTACTCCTTGGATAGGGATAAGGAATGTACCCTCCTGGAACCGCCGGTGGCTTTTGTGCCACCGTAATAGCCCTGTTTATTCCAGTTTTCGTATCCGACACTATCACATTCTGCTGAGTCATCTTCACTGCATAACAAACCCAACAAAACTATTAATATTATTATTATTATCATCAATACGTACATAAGTAGGCGCATATATATGATATAATTTGAGAATGTCAAGATAATTATGGTAAGGTATTGAACCTTAAGGTTAAGGTTATAGAGCAAACTAAATATATGTTGACTGGTTTTGTAGCAGAGAATGATTAGAAGATGAAAGCCAAGGGAGCATAAAAAGAGTTGCTCGGAGATTTTGCAATTGCAAGAATGCAAGAGAAGAGAAGAGAAGAGAAGAGAAGAGAGTGTAGGTGTGGGGGAAGAGACACATCCCCTGCATCTGATTTATAGTTAGAACCCAAAACAAAACAAAACTCACTGGTGGGACCTACGTTTGGAAAAGAATATTAGGCCCCACACAGCTTTTCTCCCCGCCCCCGATATACCTCAGGTCCCCACCACATACCACACATCTCTTCAATATTCATTCATATAAGTTTCGGATACATGATACTTCAATCTCAAAAAAACTAGTTTGTAAGATAAGAATTATTCAATTCTTATAAATTTTTATTAGATATTATCTTTTATCAAGGTGGGATTTGAATTTTCCCAATTCAAGCCACCAACTGAACAGAAGCAATAACAGCCAGTCACCCGTTTTAATTCATAAAGTAACTCACTTCTCTTTAACCTCCCAAGTCCCAACTCCTCTCCTCTTTTTTTTTTCTTTTCTTTTCTTTTCCGTCTAGAAAATAAAATCTCTCCACGTGGCGGCATCCCTTAGCCAACAATTTCATAGGGCTTTCTGCCACGTTGCATTGAGACAGTATTAATACTTAGTAATTAACTAATTAAGTTTGTTGCGAAGTACAAAAGCAGTATTTATATAATGGGATTTTGATTGGGCTGTATATACTATATATTGACCCTTCAGCAGTAACATAGGCTTGCTGAAGTTATGCCTGATATGGTAGTGGTGTGTTATGTTGTACGGTTACGGTCCCATTTGGCCATTTCTACAAATTATAACATACGACGCCCATGGAAAAAACGGTGTAGCAAAACAAGCAGCTCGCTCCTAAAACCAGCTCCAAACCTAAAGGTACATTGAATGATATATACAAGAAGGAGCATCGCCTTTATTCTTTGAGAAATGTTTGTTTCACAAATAAAGTTTGTACAAATTCTCACAAAAAAGGTGAGGTCAGAAAAGTAGTATCTATTTATTACTTTCAATTAAGTTGTTTATGTACAATATATTTAGATATTTGATTAATATGTATGGTTAGCATAAAAAAAATTACGGTATCAATTAATTATAAATTATCATATCATTAATTTATTTTATTTTTTTATCATAATTACCTTAAAAGTCGCACATATATTGATTCATGTTTGATTAATGATGTAAAAAACTTTACACTAATAATATATCAAAATTGTTCCTACATGGGCCGGAGAACTCTCGGCCCAAATAAGATAATCGGTCCATTGCCATATGAGCCGACATCACTCAAGAGTCACCGCAAATACTGATCAAGTGCAATGATGATGCCAGCTCATCACAATAAAAGCAATCGAGGAGGGAATCAAAGGTCATAGTCATCGGTTACAAATATAAAACCTATATAATACGAATTTTTAGTACGTAGAAGGCAAAGACAATCAATAATATAACCAATTTACGAGAATATCTGGAAGTACTAAGTTGTTGTAAGAACAAAAATTAAACTCTATATTTAAATCATATTTGCGAGAAAAATTGTTAGAAAAATAAAACTAAGGGAATAACAAATGACATGTGCAATCTCCAATATGTGTAAGGACGTCAGACTTTAGATTCGATTCGTCCCCATCAATCTCTTTTTAGATTGGATGCAATAGGTGTACCATCGAATCCCCTTCAGCCCTTCAGACATATAATGGAGAAACCACTAGTGGAAAATATACATTATACGGTAAATGTTTACGTCAGTTAACCAAAAACTAGACATTAAAAAGGGGGCGGTGACAGTTTTGTAAATATCAGACTTCATTAATTCACTGTTAACGTCAGTTGTTTTAAGGACTGACGTTAAAAGTGAGGCGGTGGTAGTTTTGTAAATATTAAATCACTATTTGCGTCAGTTGTTTAATGAACTGACGTTAAAAGTGTTTTGCAAGAAATTATTAATACTTTTAACGTCAGTTGTTTATAAAACTGACGTTAGAAGTGTGATTTTTACTTCAGTTAAATAAATAACTGACGTAAATAATCAACTCATTCCTATCTTTCTTTCGTTGTCATCTCCCTGTTGTCACTTTTAACGCAGATCATCACTCCATATAGTGCAGTTTATTTCTAATCTTTTTTTTAAAAAAAAGTTCATTTTTAATCTTAATTAATTAGCTTGAATTAGTAAATTAACAAATTCTTGTGCAAATTAAAATAAATAAACACTTAACATAAAACAAGTTATATATGTATAATCAAATCGTATCTCATTGAAGCGATTCATAAGATACAATTACATGATTAAAAGATAAAAAATTTCCGCAAGATAGCACTCAAATATAAAAAAGTTTCTGCTTCAACATCATTTTCTTCTCAGTCCTGTCCTCAGAAACTCCAACATTGAATGCATCCCCTCCCTCATTTGAAGTCCTTGATGCTCCATCTGAATCCACAGTCACTTTGGAGTCGTGGCAGAGTGAAGGGTGCACTCGATCTGTTTCAGCAATATTCTTGGAACAGCCACTTGGTTCCAAAAGCTGAGGTTTTGGAACTGTAGCTGCTAATTCTCCTGAAGGATGATGGTGTGTGCAATTCACATAATGCGATTTACACACCCTTATCACCCATGTAATGCGATTTACACAACCTCAGAAGTTGTTTGACCATTAAGACAGAGACCTTTAAGTCTAGGTATAGGAAGAAAGAGTGATGAAGTTAATCTCCATGACAGAGCCATATTGTGAAGCAGAAAAATTAAAGGTTGGAAGGAAGCTATTTAATTATAGGAGTAGGGGATGAAGTTACTAGGTGTCGTAAGTTGCTAAAATTAAATTGATCATTAAGAGCATTAGGTTCCAAGGCGCATTGGGAGTTGGCAGTCATATATTATAAACGTGCAGAAAAGAAAACGCCCCGAAGGATTAGGAAGAAATAGACCTTTAAGTCTAGGTATAAACTTAGTGCCCATAAAGAGGATTATAGGTTACAATGTGCATGGGTAAGTAGCACAGCAGTAATGGGTAATTTAGTAGCAGAGTAGTCAAAGGAATAAATGCTTTTGCAGAAACTTATACACTTTTAACGTCAGTTGTTGAATAAAACTGACGTTAAGAGTGTTTTTAAAATAAAAAATATTTATTTTTAACGTCAGTTGTTTATACAACTGACGTTAAAAGTGTGATTTTTACTTCAGTTAAATAAACAGCTGACGTAAATAATCCTATATCCCAATCTGAAATGCCCTGTTGTCACTCTTAACACAGGTCAATGGGTAAGTAGAAGAGTAGTCAAAGGAATGAATGTTTTTGCAGAAACTTAAACATTGTTAACGTCAGTTGTTGAATAAAACTGAAGTTAAAAGTGTTTTTAAAATAAAAAATATTTATTTTTAACGTCTGTTGTTTATACAATTGACGTTAAAAGTGTGATTTTTTACTTCAGTTAAATAAATAGCCGACGTAAATAATCATATATCCCTATCTGAAATGCCCTGTTGTCACTCAATTAACACAGGTCTCAGAGCCATTTTGTGAAGGAATAGAAATATAGAGGAAAAGAAGAGGCAGTATTACAGACTGATACAGAAGAAAGTTACTTTATATAGAGAATGATTTTTACACAACACTTTTAACGTCAGTTGTATTCAACAACTGACGTTAAAAGTGTTTTTAAAAAAAAAATATTAATATTTAACGTCAGTTTGTTAATAAAACTGACGTTAAAAAATTAACTGTAACGTCGGTTGTTTAATACAACTGACGTTAAATGTTGTTTTATAAAACGTTTACACCCGCGCGCCTTCCTCGCACTCGCTCCGTAGACGACGTCTCTTTTCTCTTTTCATCACGCTCAACCCTAAATCACTCTCAACCCTCACTCTCACTCTCACCCAGCACAGAACCCTAATCGCGAGCTCATCTCCACCGCAACCACCGCGAGGGCTTTCTTTGCCACCACCGTGAGGTACACTATTAACCCTAACTCTGTCTTTCCATTCATTCTTTGCAATAACTTGACGTACATCTCTCTTTCCCCTTCCCGCGCACTAACTCTCCTTGTCCCTCTGCTCTCAGTAACCACATCGAACGTTGGCTACCACTCGAGCTCCCCTCCCCACCACCACGCGAGCACCTATTTCTGGTGAGTATTTAGGGCACATTTTTGTATTTTTGGTTTTGAGTGTATGTTCAAACTGTAGTCTCAGTAGTTGAAACTTGAAACCGTGAGTTTGAGTTGTTTGGAATGTATGTCTCTGTTTTTGGTTTTGAGTGCATGTTGCTCTGCTGGTTGATCTGTCACGATCGTGATGCTAATCACGGCTAGGCCGTGATCAGTTCTTCCTGTGATGGCATGGTCTGTTCAGTTGGCACGTTACGGCCGTGACCAGTGCTTGGCAATTAATCTTTAAAACCTATAGTTTTCAATCTCCCGTATTGTCCTTATATTGGATATATATATATATATATATATATATATATATATATATGTTTTGTATATCTACAGGACCTATCTAGTTATGGATTGTAGTTGGATGGTTTGTAAGCGTACTAGTGCTGAGTATTTGAAGGGGGTGGGAGAATTTATAGAATTTGCTCAAAGGAATGTTCCTAATAGTAATGGAATGTTCTGTTGTCCTTGTGTCAAGTGTTTGAATACGAGGAAATGTACGGTGAAGGATATACGTACTCATTTGATTTGTGAAGGGATTTGCTTGAGTTATACAAGATGGATATGGCATGGTGATATGTTGTTGAGTAGTAATACGGCGAGTGTCTCCCAAAGTGAGGACATTGACGTAGATATGGAGGATGATCGAGTAGAGGACATGATCCGTGATATTGGACAAGAATCTTTTCATCGAGCGCATGTGTATGATAGGTTATGCGGTGATGTGGATAAGCCTTTATATCCAGGGTGTACTACTCATACACGGTTGTCGGCGGTGCTAAAATTGGTTTGTGTGAAGGCGAGAAATGGTTGGACGATAAAAGCTTCACGGAATTGCTTGAAGTGTTGAAAGACTTGCTTCCGGAGGACAACACATTGCCTGACCGTAACTACGAGGCCAAGAAGCTATTGTGTCCTATGGGTATGGAGTATAAGAAGATACACGCATGCCCCAATGGTTGCATATTGTACACCGATGTTCATGAAGACAATCACGATTGCCCCAAATGTGGGTTATCACGATACAAAGTGAAGGGTGGTGGTGATGATGATGATGATCTTGATGATGTGAGAAAAAAGGGTCCTCCTGCGAAGGTGTTGTGGTATCTTCCAATAATTCCAAGGTTCAAGCGATTGTTTGCCAATGCGAAAGATGCGAAGAATCTTAGATGGGATAATGATGAGAGGAAACGTGATGGAAAGGTTCGTCATCCTGCTGATTCTATTCAATGGAAGAATATCGATACTATGTTTCCGGATTTCGCAGATGAGCCAAGAAACCTAAGGCTTGGACTTGGTACGGATGGAATGAATCCTTATGGTAACATGAGTAGTATTCATAGTTCATGGCTTGTTCTGTTGGTAATTTACAACATGCCCCCTTGGTTGTGCATGAAGCGCAAATACATGATGTTGTCTATGATGATTTCGGACCCAAAGCAACCGGGAAATGACTTAGATGTTTATCTAGGTCCCTTGATTGAAGACTTGAAAACGTTGTGGGTGGAAGGTGTTGATGTAGTTGATGGGTATTCTCATGAGACTTTCAAGCTTCGTGCCATGTTATTTTGCACCATCAACGACTTTCCAGCATACGGTAACTTGTTGTTGCGTGTATTTTTAGAAATAAATATAATTAAAGGCAAGTGCACCTCATCGCAATCAAGTAATACGGTGATGAGACCGGTTATCGTATCCACAGGGATTGGTTGTCAATTACCAATTCACAAACTTAACAACTATTTAGACTAAACTAAAGTGTGAGGGATTAAAATAAAGAAACAAATTATTTTTGTCTTTTTGGAATTTTGTCAAACACTTGGTAGGAAAAGAGAGATGTGGCTAGAATTGTCAGGGTTAGACTACACTAATCCTCCCTTAGTTGCAATGAAATGGTAATCAACACAAGTCCTAATTCAATTATGCCAATCAAGCCTTTTCTAAAGTACTCAAGCCTAATGTCTTAGGTGCATTGAGCCTAAAACCCCAAATTAAACCCTAATGTCTTAGGTGGAATAACTTGAGATTTTGCATTAAGTTAAGACTTATAAGATTGCAAGCAGCCAACACCTATGTCTAGATTCTTGACCTACTTGGCATATGATTCATGAGCATGCCTTAATACCAACCTTCCAGTCATCTATCAAAGCAACAAATCATTCCTATGGGTAGCTAATCCAAGGAAAGCATTAAACACAGAATCACATACTCATAACGAAATAGAAACTTGTATTAAAATACCAAATCAATTACAACAAGTTCAGAAAAGTTACATCTAACCCCAACAATGGGGATTTAACTACTCATGATAAGGAAATACAAAAAGGAAAAAGAGAAGGGATGAAGAACACTCATAGACAAGCTTCCTCCAATCTTCTCTCCATCCAAGAGCAGAGAAAACGCCCCCTTTTTGGGTAGAAACCCTCTCCGACCACCAGCCTCACCGCCTCCAAGTGCAGATTATTTTAGGTTAGAAGTTCGTCCCCTTTTCTCGTCTGCTTGTCTTGTTATTTATAGGTCCGTCGCCCGTCACACGCAGTGATGACAGCCATCACGGCCAGGCCGTGATGGTTTCCGACTTGGGCGCCTCTTCATTCACTTAATCATCACGGCAGTGATAACCATCACGGCTAGGCCGTGATCGTTTCAGACTTTTCCAACAAGCAGGTCACGTCCGTGATAGCCATCACGGCCAGGCCGTGATGACTTCCGACTTATGGCTCAATTCTTTCTTCAGCTACTGCTCCCTCACGGCCGTGAGGGCCATCACGGCCAGGCCGTGATACTCTCTGCTTGGCTCAATTTCTTCACTTTTAAGCTCTTTTTCATCCAAGCTCCACCGAGGCTGATTTCTGGGCATTTTTCCACTAAATCCTGCAAAACAACACACAGAAACCACCTCATCTGTTCCAAGGGAAAAACTATACAAAATCAACACTAAATTGGCCTAACTATATGCAAATGCATGCCGAAATGTACATGAAAAATGAGGTAAAATCACACTCATCAAATCACCCCAAGCTTAAGACTTTGTTTGTCCTCAAGCAAAAACTAAGGCCAGAAGAGATAAACAGTCAAAGTATGGATAGTGAACTAAGAACCCGAGTAAAATGATCCAAGCAATAGGCAATTCAAACAATTCAGCAAGAGACAATCAATTCAAGTCCAATTAGGGGCTTAAGTTTCCTAGACTCACATTCTCACTGATTCGGGCACTCTTGCTCACTTGAAGCTCACCCCAAGCTTGTTTACTTGCTTGGCTCTCTTTCTTGCCTCACTCACTCAAGTGTTCAAGTACATATAACAATTCGCTCCATTTTCCTCAAGGAATGATTCCTACCATATGCTTGACTATCAACCAAATCTCCACTTTATTTATGAAAACACCTAAGAATCAAGAGGTCTTTATTTGGTTGTAACGTGGCCATGGGATTAATCTTTAGGTGGGGATAGCAAGAAAGGGATATTTCAAAAGGCTAAACCAAGTATCAAACATTTCAACACAAGAAACCTTCTAAATTACCTTCTTGGGTTTTCAATACATTTTTCCACCTTTCTTTTCTTTCTTTTTCTTTTATTTCTCACTTCTCTTTTTGTCATCCCCTTCTCTATTTATTTATTTATTTTTTGTTTTTTTTTTCTTTTTATTTGGAGAAGGGGAGTTTTTTTTTTTTTTTCATAAAGAATTAAATTTTTTCTTTTTTTGATTCTTTTCCCAAACTTTCAACTACCTTTTTCACCCTTTTTGTGATACTTTAGAAGGTCCCTTATCAAGTATATGTATCAAAATTTTTCAGGGTACCAAGAAAAGCATTTTATTCATTTTGGCTCAAAATTGGGCAACTAAGGGTAGCATTTACACATTCAAAGCTCAGAAGGCCAGAAAAATACCTATTGCCTCAATCATTTTCAAAAATGTTTCCAAAAATTTTCTAAGCTTCAAAATGGTTTTAAGTCAAGTTCTAGAGAAAACAAACCAAGAGGAATAACACTCTACACAAAGAATGGGGGCAGATTTAGTGAGTACCCCCTAATGGCTCAAAAGCTCACATTTATCAGTTCAAGAACCAGTGAAAAACACAAGTCTAAAGAAACATATGCTAATCATCAACTATCCAAGATCATCTCAAGCATATTCATTTGCAGCCATATCACAAGAATAAACAGAATTGGGTTCAAAAATCCACTATCACAATTTAATTGGCACTTAGCTCTCACAATCATAAGCTCAATCAAAGCAAGGGCAATCAATTCATGTGATCATGCAAGACTAAACCTATATGAATGCAATATTTACAATGCAAGCAAAAAGATTACCCCTACCCCAAGCTTAAAGATTTACATTGTCCCCAATGTAAACAATCAAGTTGGAGAGGGGAAAGGAAAATAAAAATAAAAAATAAAATAAAGCAGAAAATTGGAACGGCTTACCGAGGCGGTAGCGGGTGTTGGCTCACATGCTTTATGGCTTTGTTTCTCCCTGCTCTTTTTCTCCTTCCTTTATTCAAAATCTGAAGACACTTAACAAAATTATTAACAAACCTCTTGAGCTTCTCAAATTATTCAAGAGGTTAAAGCAAAAACAAAATTAACTAAAGAGAAGGGTTAAGAAAAGTTGGGTTGCCTCCCAATAAGCGCTTCTTTAACGTCACTAGCTTGACTCATCAAGAAGCATCCACCTGGATCCCATAACCTGTGGTATAAGGACCAAGGAATGCTAACCATGTGAGATCCTTCACCTGTGTCCCACGATTTGCAGTAAAAATGTGGAAGTGAGCACTCGAAATTCATGCCGACTTCTTCAAATGGGAAGCGCTTTTCAATTCCACTCGGGTCAAAGATGACCCCTTTATCCATAAAATCTTCCCAATAAAAATAGGGTTCAACCTCAGGTAGAGGCATGAACTCCATTGTTGACTGCTTTAAAATATGAGGTGGCAAACAAATCGAGAGGATCATTGGTGCTGTTCTGGCTTCTGTACCATCTTCACTCTCAGCATCGCCAAATCCATCACCTTCCAAATATGCAGAAATCTCCGCACAAACCACACAAGTGTTTCTCCCATCACATTCCACACATGCATTGGAACTAATAGCATCATCTAATTCCAAAAGTTTTTCATCATCCCCAAGCATGGTGAAATAGATGTCCTCCAATTGCCTCTTCCTTTCAGGCTCTTTAGTCAAGGGTTCAATGGGGGGTGGTGCAACTATGTTCTCCAAAACAGGGTCTTCACTTCTTGACTCGGTTGCTCCCACTTCTTCTTCTTCCTCCTCATCCATCATTGCATCATCTTCATCATCATCCATCAAGTCCTCATTTGGCATTTTGGATAGTAGGTTAGAGAGTTCCTCAATACGTACCCCGAGACTTCGAATGGCATCTTCTTGATTCTTTAATTCTTCCATTGTTGTTGCCATGAAGTTCTCCAAAACAGCCTCTAAGTGAGGTTGACTATCCGGGATAGGTTGCTCAACCTCGACTGGGAATGCGGATTTGAAGTTCTCCCAAGCAACTTCCAATGGGGATGGCTCATCATACCAAGGTGTGGAAGATTCCCAATGTTCCCCTTCATCCATCAAAGTATTGTTTGGAGAGTTCCCCCACCATGGAGTGGAAGTGTTGGGAAATTGATTTCCCCATTCAGCATAACCTACCACTGGTGGAGGAGAGACAGTTTCCCTTGACAGCTCATTACTCACTTGTTGGATGTTTACGGCTAATTGCAGCATATCTACCCGCAGCTGCAACTCAGATATCTCTAATTCTGCATCAGATGGTTGATACCAATTGTAGTCCATGATCCTACCAAACCAATTTTTACCTCACAGACAAATAAGCCCAAGATCAAAGAAACACAAAAAAAAAATATATATATATATATATATACAAAACTAACAAAAGAAAAGTATCAATTATATACAGAAAAATAAAATAAAAATGTCTAAACTAGTTGTCTCATTTGTTACTACTGATATTGACAAAACCAATCCCCGGCAACGGCGCCAAAAACTTGTTGCGTGTATTTTTAGAAATAAATATAATTAAAGGCAAGTGCACCTCGTCGCAATCAAGTAATACGGTGATGAGACCGGTTATCGTATCCACAGGGATTGGTTGTCAATTACCAATTCACAAACTTAACAACTATTTAGACTAAACTAAAGTGTGAGGGATTAAAATAAAGAAACAAATTATTTTTGTCTTTTTGGAATTTTGTCAAACACTTGGTAGGCAAAGAGAGATGTGGCTAGAATTGTCAGGGTTAGACTACACTAATCCTCCCTTAGTTGCAATGAAATGGTAATCAACACAAGTCCTAATTCAATTATGCCAATCAAGCCTTTTCTAAAGTACTCAAGCCTAATGTCTTAGGTGCATTGAGCCTAAAACCCCAAATTAAACCCTAATGTCTTAGGTGGAATAACTTGAGATTTTGCATTAAGTTAAGACTTATAAGATTGTAAGCAGCCAACACCTATGTCTAGATTCTTGACCTACTTGGCATATGATTCATGAGCATGCCTTAATACCAACCTTCCAGTCATCTATCAAAGCAACAAATCATTCCTATGGGTAGCTAATCCAAGGAAAGCATTAAACACAGAATCACATACTCATAACGAAATAGAAACTTGTATTAAAATACCAAATCAATTACAACAAGTTCAGAAAAGTTACATCTAACCCCAACAATGGGGATTTAACTACTCATGATAAGGAAATACAAAAAGGAAAAAGAGAAGGGATGAAGAACACTCATAGACAAGCTTCCTCCAATCTTCTCTCCATCTAAGAGCAGAGAAAACGCCCCCCTTTTTGGGTAGAAACCCTCTCCAGCCACCAGCCTCAGCCTGCCTCCAAGTGCAGATTATTTTAGGTTAGAAGTTCGTCCCCTTTTCTGTCTGCTGTGCTGTTATTTATAGGTCCGTCGCCCGTCACGGCCGTGACAGCCATCACGGCCAGGCCGTGATGGTTTCTGACTTGGGCGCCTCTTCATTCACTTATTCATCACGGCCGTGATAGCCATCACGGCTAGGCCGTGATCGTTTCTGACTTTTCCAACTAGCAGGTCACGGTCGTGATAGCCATCACGGCTAGGCCGTGACAGCTTCTGACTTATGGCTCAATTCTTTCTTCAGCTACTGCTCCCTCACGGTCGTGAGGGCCATCACGGCCAGGCCGTGATACTCTCTGCTTGGCTCAATTTCTTCACTTTTAAGCTCTTTTTCATCCAAGCTCCACCGAGGCTGATTTCTGGGCATTTTCCCACTAAATCCTGCAAAACAACACACAGAAACCACCTCATCTGTTCCAAGGGAAAAACTATACAAAATCAACACTAAATTGGCCTAACTATATGCAAATGCATGCCGAAATGTACATGAAAAATGAGGTAAAATCACACTCATCACTTGTCCGGGTACAGTGTCAAGGGGCATAAAGCATGCCCTATATGTGAAGAAGGCACATGCTACACTCAGTTGCATCATGGAAAGAAGACGGTTTACCTTGGGCATTGGAGATTTCTTAGACGTGATCACCCATATCGTAAGATGAAAAAAGCTTTTAATGGATGCCAAGAGACAGAAGAAACGCCATCGGCTTTAATTGGAGAGCAGGTTTATCAGAGGGTAAAGGACATCGATGTTATATTTGGCAAGTCCAAAAAGAAAGGTAAAGTTGTTGAGAAAAACATATGGAAGAAGAGGTCGATATTCTTTGATCTTCCATACTGGCGCAAGCTTGATGTCAGACACTGCATTGATGTGATGCATGTGGAGAAAAATGTGTGTGATAGTGTGATCGGGACGCTTCTCAACATTCAGGGCAAGACAAAGGATGGTGTGAATGCTCGTCTCGACCTCGTTGCTATGGGTATACGAGAGCAGTTAGCTCCAGTTGTTGAGGTTGGTAAGCGGACTTATTTGCCGCCAGCATGTCATACTTTGTCAAAAAAAGAGAGACAAAGTTTCTGCGGGTGTCTTCAGGGCATCAAAGTTCCACATGGTTATTCTTCAAATATGAAAAGGCTTGTCTCTAGTGATCTTAAATTGGTTGGCTTGAAGTCTCATGATTGTCACATCTTGATGCAACAACTTCTGCCCGTTGCTATTCGTGGTATTGCTACAAAAAATGTGAGACATGCCATTACTCGGTTTTGCTCATTCTTCAATTCTATATGTAGCAAAGTCGTTGACCCCCGTATGTTGGATGACTTGGAAGTTGAGGCTGCTACAATCTTGTGCCAATTGGAGATGTATTTTCCTCCTTCCTTTTTCGACATAATGGTTCACTTAATTGTTCATTTGGTGAGGGAGATTAGATTATGTGGGCCGGTTTTTCTGAGATGGATGTACCCATTTGAGCGCTACATGAAGATCTTGAAAGGGTACGTGAAGAATCATCATCGTCCGGAAGCATCTATTGTTCAAAGGTATGTTGCAGAAGAAGCTATTGAGTTTTGTTCGGACTACCTTCATAACACGGATCCTATAGGGGTTCCTAAGCCTCGGCATGATGAGATCAGATGTCAAGGTAAGGGTACACATGGCTTAAGAATTAATAGGAAGGATCGGGAGGAAGAGCTTCAAGCACATTTGTATGTATTGAACAACATCGAATGTGTTCAGCCTTTCTTATTTGAACATAAAAGAAAAGTCAATCAAGAAAACCCTCGAATGAGCAAAAGGTGGTTGTTTAACAAGCATAACAAGACTTTCTTACCATGGTTCAAGGAAGAAATGCTTAAGGATGGTAGTACAGCTTCTGATGACGTAAAATGGCTAGCACGTGGGCCTAACTTCAACGTCATATGTTGGAGCGGATACGACATAAATAACTTTTCCTTTTATACAAAGGAACAAGATAACAAGAGTACCATGCAAAATAGTGGGTTATGATCGTGGCCGAAGCAATGCACTTCTCTAGTGCAAAGGACACAAAACCCGTTACAGCACCGAGACCTTACTTTGGATATATTGAAGATATTTGGGTGCTCGATTACACTAAGCTTACGGTGCCGGTATTTAAATGTAAGTGGGTTGATAGTAACGGTGGTGTACAAACCGACGAATTGGGGTTCACATTGGTAGACCTCAACAAGTTAGGTCATATAAATGAGTCTTTCATAATGGCTTCCCAAGCAAAACAAGTGTTCTACATCATTGATCCTTCTAACAAAAGGTTGTCCGTGGTTCTCCAAGGAAAAAACATGTATAATGGTAGTGATGAAAATGAAGATTCAAATCTTGATATTCCTGAGACTCCTTCTTTTTCAACAAACATGCCTACTATAATCGAGGAGACACAGGTGGACGATGTACATGCCACTCGTGATGATCATCACGAAGGGATATTGATATAGGTAGTTTAAACTTAGTATACATTTATAACCTATATTAATAAATATATATTGTTTTGAACAGGCATACATATGGATCATTGTTCCATTTTTCTTTTGCAATTCTATAATGTATGTGATATTATGTGTTACTGGGATATTTACTGAAATGCAGGGATGGCTTAGGGGAGTGATATTTTAAAACTGAATTTAAAAAAAATAATACTATTAACATCAGTTGTATCATACAACCGACGTTAAAAGTATTTTATAAAAATATACAGTACAATATTAACGTCAGTTGTTTATTACAACTGATGTTAAAATTAAGACCTTTAACGTCAGTTCTTGATAACAATTGACGTTAGTTTTAACAAAATTTACGTCGGTTTTGTTAAAGAACTGACGTTAGTTTTGACAAAATTAACGTCAGTTGTGTTAAAGAACCGACGTTAATAGTGTTATATTTAACGTTAGTTCTCACGTCAGCTGTATTTACGTCAGTTAGTATTCTGACGTAAAAAATCAATTTTAACTGACGTAAAAAGCACTTATTGCACTAGTGAACATTGATTTTGTTTACACATGCACCCTAAATCAACGTATCCTCAATGGTAGTTCACAACATAATAGTAACCTTATCACTCTCCACGCACAAGGGACAAAAGAAAGTGTTTTCACTTGTAGAAATTTGCCCAATTTCATGAGTAATCATGCATGCACAAGTTATTCTATTTATAGACCAACTTATGCCTTTTGGTGAAGGAAAAAAACTTTCATGTATTTGAAAGAAGGAATGCACCCTTTGATGCATGTACCATTTGATGAATGGATACATATATTCATTAAAGAAACACACCCATTAGAAAATATTTGAAAGTTATGAAGAGACACACCCATTGGTTTTCTTAAACCTCTTTCTAACTTGGTGTCTTGGGCATCCATTATTTTAGAAATCGCTCACAAAATTTATATATATATATATATATATATATATATATATATAAAGTTTAATTTTGATAATTTTTTGTATATATAGAGTCTTTTATATCCTTAATGAATCACAAACTTTTTTATATGTGATTTTGCAGGAAGGTTGTTATGATAAGAGTCAAATATTTTTATTGGTGTGTAATTTTTTTTTTTTGTGTATACTGATTAAATCTATTTCTTATTTCTATCTCAAAATATGTATATAATAGTTTGATATTTCGCACTCATGTTAATCAAATGTTGTCACAATATTATCTTGTGCTTTTTGCGTAGCCTTCTTTATTATTAATAGATTTATTTGATCTATAAAAAAATGTTATCAAAATAATATCTAACAATATTTTACAAAAACCATATTCCTATTATTCAGTCAATTTCTTTCTCCATGTTTGCTACTCTGCCCTCTGAAAAAAGGTACGATAGTAATTTATGGAATTAATACTAACTTCCACCAAAAATAAAATATCTGGTAAAATAGCATTTCTCTTATTCTTTATTAAAAAATGTGCTGCTAATTAGTGTTCTTAGGATATTGATTAAAAAATCTAAAAATAACAAAATTTTATTGAAAAATTAAGTATTTATATTCTCAAAATATTAAATACATAACTTTCCAATAAGACCTTTCTTATTTTGCTTCGTTAACAAGTGTTCTTGGAACACTCGTTAGCATTTTCTATTAAAAAAACATTTCTCTGGTACTGAATTTCTGTCGTGTAGGCTACATGTCAATTTAAGATGCGTTGGATTGCATTAATGACAACACGACATCGAAAACAAAAAACATTAAGTAATTAATAAATTAAATACATTTATATGACATGCAACTTTAAAATTCAAATGAACATAAATTATAATTGCTTTTTGTCTTGCTTTATATTTTAAAAATATTGTATAATATTCTTTGACGCAAAATTTTATTGCCTCAACATCATTGGAACAGATTCACTGAATTAATAGAAGTAATAATACAACTGACACGTGCTAATATTATAAAAATACCAGAAAGGATTGTAATAAAACTTTATAAGATTGTGAGGGCAGTTGCACCCGCTTTCATACATATATATTGGTTTCTCCGTGATGAGAAAATGTCCATTCAACCTAGAAAAATTAAATTATAAGTATGTAAGTTTACCCAGTTTATTATATGTTTACACAGAATGTAGGGAAGGATCCAATTCCTAAGTAAAAGAAAAGTATACGTAGGAATATTGTAACGTATTAAATAAACGGTTTGCTAACAAGTATGTTTAGCAGTATCTATTATTAAAATACCATAATTTTGTAAAGAACGGAGTTTATTACTCCCTCCGATTCACAATATAAGAAATAAATGAGTCATTTTTTTGGTGTATGTATCAATTTTCACACATATTAAATATTAATTTCCAATTTTGTCTTTTTAATTATTACCATTAATTATAGGCCATCAAAATATTAATTAAAATCAAAAAAAGTGTTTTTGAAAATTTATATAAATATTAATTATAATTAACTTATTCCAATACATTTTCTTTATCCTTTTGTTTTAAGATTTTATTTCTTATACCGTAAATCAGATAAAGTGTTTTTTTCTGCATGACCTGATCAACCATCATATTACTACGTAAAGCAAATTTATAGGAAAATATTGAATGAATCGTTTAAAAATAAATGGTAGTAGGAGAATATTAGCCGTCTCCATTATTCTCCCATGCGTCTAGCCAATTGCTTTCGGTTACATTACAGGGAATGAAGTGCATGTTTGGTTATAAGGTGGGAACAATCAAACTCACTTTTGTAATAGTCAAATGTGGGTTTGACCATTTTTTAAGATGTTTGGCTCTTTGATGCGGAAGCAATTTTGGATTCCAGAATCAATTCTACCAGAAGCAGCTTAAAGTAGCTTCTGCTTCTGGATTGAAAAATTACACTAAGTTTTATATCAAACTTGCTTTTAAAATAAAATCATTCAAACATAAATCACTTCACTCCATACTCAATTATATTGAAATCAGTTCTATAAAATCAATTCCATCCAAAATCACGTTTGTTAAACGCTCATTCAAACACACACGAAGCTTATGTAGATGATCGGATCAATAATGAAAGGAAAATACTAACGAATATTTTTAGTATATTTGTTAAGGAATAAAAAAAAATATTACATATAAAATTGGTATATCTAATATTTGAAAAAATAAAATATTTGATTTTTCAATAAAAATTTATTTTTAAAAAATATTCTAAAAACACTCGTTATCATACCTCATATTATTTGGCTAGCTCAAGAATAAAAACGCGTGTCAACGAATCAACAAAGAGCTACAATTTTGGCAGCGCCTAAACCAATATGCAGCTGCCACCTAACTTACATTAAATACTTGAGACTGCCATATCGAACGTTTCGAAACGGTACACAGTTTTCTTCAGTCAAAAGTTAAAAATAAAGACAAGAGAATTATTTTACATTTTTTCAGTAGATTTTTTTTAAGGATATTAAAAATGTAAATTTACATAGGAACTTTATATTTTTTACTTTTAAAGTCCCTACACTTACACGAATTCTCGATTTGGTCCCTATACTTAAAAAATTCTCGATTTGGTCCCTATACATGGAGAAAGTCTCCATTTGGTCCCTGCCGTACAAAATTTTAGAGACTGATTTGATAATTTTTTGCTCTTATAGGGACCAAATGGGTAACGTATAGGGACCAAATGGAGACTTTCTCCATGTATAGGGACCAAATCGAGAATTTTTTAAGTATAGGGACCAAATCGAGAATTCGTGTCAAGTGTAGGGACCAAAATGTTACTTTAACCCTTAATTTTTTAATAAATAGTAATTATTTTTGGATTTCTTAAGATATGTAAAATTACACATAATAAAAAAAATCATTTTCATTATTCATATTATATTTTAACATTTATTTCTATTTTTTATTTTATCCATCGCATCACAAAGGAGAATAATAGAGATACTATATGATAATATTATATGAGTTATGTTATTTGTATAATTATTGTTTTTATTAACAAAAATATATTAATACAAGTATTAGATATATTCGAATCCATATACTAAAAAAATAATGACTAAGAAGTAATTGTCACTAAGATACTACCCCTGGAAAAGAAAATAGTACATCTATTACAAGCAACATGAACCCAATGCCAAAGAAATAGCAAGAGAAGAATAGCCTATAGTAGAATAACCTGAAGCCGAAAAGGAAGAAGAAAAACCTATAGTAAATCCACCCGCGCTACGATGAGACCAGAACAATATGACCAAAGTGACACACGTATTTTGGAATATGATATGCATCTATCACACCTACACTCATATCAATATACAATGTTTACATGTGTATCTAAATTCAGATGCCTAAAAAATATAAGTGTTACTCTCTCTGGTCTTTATTATAAAAAATAAATGGGTATTTTTTTTTTCAAAATATAAGAAACATACATCAATTTTAACACATATTAAATGTTAATTTTCAATTTTACCATCATTTATTATATAATTTATATTTACGAGATAGTATCAACTTTCCATACAAGTGAAACATTAATTAAGATTAGAAATGAAATTTTTGTAAATTTATATAAATATTAATTACAATTAATTTATTTCAATATATTTTTTTAATCCGTATATTTTAGGGTTTTGTTTTTTATTATAACCAGCAGAAGGTTTTTTTTTTATTATTATATTGTGTGCGTGTCAGAAATTTTCTAGTAAATTTTTTATTATATAATACAGAGGACGTACGACTCGTGGTCAGGTCGTTGGGTCCGTGCTTTTTACCCCTGGTCCTAACTATTCCCATGGAATGGAATGGTGCGACTTCTATATACATTTGATTTGTACACTTCTCTTATTTTGTCAAAAGCAAAGGAATACCATAGTCTAATTTCTCTGATGGATCTTTGTCGCTTTCTTGTGTGTTTGTGTCGAAAAAATGAAATTCAAAAAGGTTTAAGACATTATATTCCATAGACGCATGCATAGTTATGCAACCTAGCTTTATAGCTAATAATAGAATGAGAAAAGATGCAGAATTTTGTTGACCAGTGTGGTTTCTTGGAGGCCAAGTTTCTGAACATGCAAATGTTAATATCTTATATATTTAGCTAAAGCGAAAGGCAATTCTAAGTATCTCATAATGTTATAATTAACTGGCTTAAGCAGAGCTATACGAGTTTTAAATGTCTGGTACTTCAGTTAATTTATATATATGCTGCACCTAATAATTTAAAGCGCGAGATTCCATTTCTACCTTACTAGAGAGAAACCTTTCACACTTTTTCACATGCGAGCGAAGGGTTCTGTTTTTTTTAATTCTCTTTGGTCTTTTAAAACTCCAAGTCTTCATTTTGTTTTTAGGCATATTTGAAATCTTTTATGATACTTTTGAATTTGTACGATGTTAGAAAACATGACATCTATTCTGACCTAGATGTTACTATTCGGAGACACTAGTATGTAAGTGCGTATGGGTAGAGTGCCCCAATCACTTTGTATATGGTTTGAGTATCCATTGTACTCTTTTATATACATTTTTTGCTTATAAAAAAATTGTGCATACGTGACTGAAATTGTCTAGTTGTAACTCTCGCCGTCTTGGGATTTAAGGCGCCGCTTAGGTATTAAGCATGCCAACTCCGTTAAAGTTTACGTTTTACTCAGCTCATTTTGCCATGTGTTAATTTGTTCTGTTGGTTATCGAAGCGACTATCCGTATAATCGAGACCGACTAATTATACCAAATCCATGTATCCATGGAAAATAAGAGAAAAAAATATCTGAAACTGTATTGATTGAAGAGTATAAAGTGATAAATGAGTAAAGTAGTCTTGCAAGAATACATTCGGTACTTATATAGTTACTAAAATTAGTAACTAACTTCCTAACTAATTTGTATATTCTAATATATGGTAATTAAGAAAAAAAAATCATTTTCAATCCCGTTATTTTCAAAATGAAGACATATATGTCATGCATGATCATACTCACAGATTAAATAACTAAGTGGTTGAGTGCAAGTGCTTAACACACTGCTACTTAAGGACGAATCATTTGGACTCTGCCCGAGTTCGATCCTTGAGTATGTAACAACCCTTGACCAGACTTTACTAACCGTGCGGCCAATTCGAAGATTAGTCCCATAATGGGTCATAAAGATCTAAGTCGTGGGGATACTTCGAGAGCTCACTCGATCCCAATGACTAATTAAGATGAGTAAAAAAAAAATTACCGACAGATTAAATTTAAAGGAAAGTGTGCCCATTCCATGAAAATTTTGTTCACAACTTTCCTTGCTATTGTTTACCATTTCCACCAGCGCATATATGGTACATTTATTTCAGTTTGAGATATATGATATAATATATTGCATATGCACACACATCAATCAACATACGGTATTCCATATTTTTTGGTGGATTTTTTTTGGGTGGATATACGGTATTCCATATAAACACACGGTATAAAAAATATTTCCCTTTCATTTTCATCCATGTTTTGGAGATTCTTTCCCCACACAATAATTCACTAGATATAGCTGGAGGCCTGAGTTCTAGATGATGACTATAAACTTATATATTTTTCTCTTTTTTAAAAAAAGGGTAAAAGTGAAGCCATAAATTTTTTGTTCTGTTCATCATTTTTTTATAGGCCTGTTCATCATTACTTAATAATAAGTGCTTTCCAATCACGATTCACGAGTTCAAAAGGGCTAGTTGATTCACCCAAGTCTTCCCACAGTTTTGTTTTACATGTTAAATAAAAACGTAGCTAGCCATGTAGGTTAATGCTACTAATTTATAATTAGAAAACATGAAGATTTAACATAGTCATCAAGTTAAGGAAAATGCTAACGGCACGGATTAATAAATCAAAAGTGATAATGTTTCATTGAAAATAATGTTTTCATATCTTTGAGAAGTGATAAATATTTAGTTTAAAGGTCATGCTAATGAGTGTCCTTAGGACACTCTTTAAGAAACCAAGAAAAGTAGGTTTTCTTTGAAAAACTGAGTATTTCACTTTTTCAAATATTAAATACACAAATTTCTTATATAAAGTTTCCTTTTTAGGTTCCTTAACTAGTGCAATGATTAGCAAAATCCTTAAGTTAATAAGTGTGTCAATTATAGATCATTAATTAGTCTGCTAACTTCTAAACAATTAAAAGAAACAGCTTTAATTTATTGACCTAAGATCCATAACTCAAGTAACACCAAATCTTACTGGAAGAAGATATTTGCACCCCATTTTTAGTTTGAAAACTTAGGGCATGTTTGTTTTGTTTTCACTTTCCTATTTTCATTTCATATTTTTAAAAATAATTACAAAATTGCTACATTGTTTTAATTCTGTTTCCTGCACAACACTAAAAACAACTTCTTCTTCTTCTTTTTTTTTTTTTTTTTTCCTGTTTTCACCGTTTCTTGTACAAATCTATGAAAAAAGGAAATATAATGAAAACAAGGTAATAATTTTATAATTATTTCTAAAAACATGAAACCGGAAACAAAGCAAACAAACCCTTATTATTTCTTGAATCTTTAACCATTAGCAAGACCTTTTTAGTTATACATATTATTTTCACACAAATGGTTAGTATGTAATTAATCACTAGAAATCAATCAATGTGTATATATGTATCGATTGAGAATTTTAATCAATTAATTTTATGGCTCATATTTTATATATATTTGAATTAACTTATTTTGTATTAAAAGCTGCTTATAATTTTTTTTAAATGACAAAATTAAATACAATTATTTGCCATATTTAAATGTTACTGAACATGTAATTAATATAATTTTGCTTCAGCATGCAGCAAGCCATTTTTGTAGTTATTTTTTATTTTGAAACAGACAAAAAAGTAACATTGATTAGAATACAAGGGTAGCCTTAACCCATTTACAAATGACGGTTACAAATCATATTATAAACAGATCAAATTTCAATCTCCAAATCTTACCCTAAACAATTTACAGGGCAAATACACCAATCGGATAAAGAAAAAGAGGATCCCTTTGATCTAGTTATAAACCACCTCCAAGAAGTATCCTTAATCCTATGCAACTAGAAAATCTTATCTATTGTAGTAATTGGAACTCTTTATACTTTTACTGCCCAAAACAATATTTTTGCCGTGTTCAACGTTCACCTTTCAAGTTTCGACTATATATATACTACAACAACAATTAATCTTTTCTGTCATCCCTAGATTGGGGTCGATTACATGTTCACCTTTCAAATTCAAATTAAAAATAAAAACACATTCACCATTCAAGCTTGATCAGAAAGCAAATAACATATCCAATTTACTGTCCAGATACAACGTGAATCTGAAACCCACTTTCGTCCATTTCTTGTCAACTTTTAACCCTTTCTGTATACATGTACACGATATTTTATTTCACCTAGCAAGTAGCTACCTACAAACTACACATGCAGTGGCGCACAGCTTTATGTGTCACAGTGTGTTTGTTCTAATGTAGAAAGACAGTAAAGTGTTTGAAGCCTACCCAACAAGAAACATCCACGGATCCCCAAGTCAATGAGACCCGACTTGTTATTGTCAACACTCCTACTTCACTTGGAGGGTTAGGTTAGGGACAAGACCCACTCACGTTGTTATACTGAATCCCAGACATCACACGTGCGTTTTGTTAGGGCATCCCTTTTAATTTTTCTTCTTCATAGGTGAACAAACACGTAGCTAGCTAGGGGGAGAAATTAAGAAAACAAATAAGGGTGAAGGGGCAAATGAATGAATGGTATACAGAAGAGAAAGCTACACACCACATGTGCCTAGTTGGTGAACGATGAATCGTTTTTGAGAACAAAAACTCTGTGGTGGTCGGCTGGTGCCGATTCTGAGACTGAGAAGGTGTGAATATAAACCAAAAATCACATGATGTAACGTGTACTTTGAGCTCACTATAATTGGACACCATTTGCTACGAGCCATATATCATGTTCCATGTCTCATTTTTATGTTTGGTGCGTACGTAGACAATAGCAAACAAATGAAATGCTTCATGCAGTTCGAGGCTAATTAAGATGTATATATCGGATTCGTATCTATGTATTAATGTATGCAGTTTAGCTAGTATCTTTATGATGGGTTATATCATATAGGCTATAGCATTTGATTTGATTCTCTGTTAAAATATTAATAAGAATTAGCACATGGCATGAACGGTCGACCTTGCATGACCTGAATTGTCAACAGCACAAAACAAGACATAAAAAGACGTCAACTTTTGTAAAAGCACCCCATTTTATATATAGGTCAATTATACCAAACTGACTAGCTTTCTTCATATTCTTTTATTATTTCCATGAATAAGTGCCAAACTAAAGCACGCAGCCAATAAATTAGGTCTTGATCGAATTGTTGACACAGATTCCAGCACCTACTTAGAGTGACAGGACATTCTTTCATCTAAGGCACTAGTCAAACTACTTGAGTTCATTCGATATATACCAGAAAAGCGCTCATTGGCTATACCAGGGCGCTGCCAGAATTAATTAGATTAGAACTTAGCATAAATACCGAAAAGTGAAAACTATTGACAATAAAATAGAATGAGAAAACGTGAATTAATGCAATGGACTTGTTTCTTAGGTGAAAATGCAATGAACTTTAATTTGCTTGTGTTGTATGTGTTACATTATTCACGATGTGTGTAATTTTTTTATATATATTTTATACCTTCAAATTTAAGTAATTGGTTAGATTTGTGCCATTTGTCTTTATATTTATTTATTATTCATTTACTCTCATTATTTGATGATTTTATTGATTTGGATAAAAAGTAATAAAAAATATAAACTTTGGAGATAATTATTAGTTTTTGAAATCTAAAAAATTTAGGATAAGATTGGGAATTATTGAAGATAAAGTTATTAAAAAGATTATATCCAAATCTTAAATTTCAGCTGAATCCAATTATTGAACTTATTATGAAATTAAAGAGTTAGAAACCTTTTTTTTTAACAAAAATAGTTAGAAACCTATAATATCTCTTGTACTTAAATGCAATTAGAAAAAGGAAGGGACACACAAATAGAAGGGCTGAAGAGGAGGAGGTCTGATTTTCGTGAGGGCACGAGTTGGAATTTTAGTTGAGTACTGTCTCTCTTTCCCTGAGTAGCTAAATTTTATATTTTCTAGGGTGATAATGCATTTCAACCATTGATGAAGCTTTATTGATTACAAAATTATTCTATCAACAATTTATGTTGTTGATGTTGTTTTTGCTATGCTAGGAATAGTAAGTTATATGAGCATGCCTCTTGCAATTATTTTTTACCGTTAATTGAATTAGCCTAGGAATAAATTGCTAGATTAAGGTGGTTATGTATTAAATTTCATGTAGCTTGATCATCTTTCTTTATTAACTTGATCTAAGGAATTAGGCTAGCTAATGAGGTTTTTTTTGGTAAGCCAAAAGTATATTTAATAGAATACAAGTGGTACTCGAACCCGTATACAATATGTCAATATAAAGTATATTTAATAGAGTATAAATTAATATTGAGGTTAGGATGATTTTTTTTTTAAATAGTGGGGTTAGGTTAACTTTATTCACTAAGGAATTAGGTTTCAACTAATTAAGATAATTTAACCTTAAAAAGAGAATTGAGATTATGGTAATTAGGTAATTGGCAATTCAAAAGGTTCTTTAATTTATCTATGAAATACCGGGAGTTATAATTGAAAATAATCACATTCGTAGCGATTTCTTAATTTTAAAAACTCAATAAATTATTTCTTATTTTATTTTAGATTTTTTATATTTAATTTTATCTTAAATTTTCATTATCGAATTTTATAATTTTACTTATTCAATCAATTCATCATTAATAATTAGTGTTGAGAAAAATTAACTCCCGTAAAAAAAGATAAACTACACTCACTTTATTTTATTTGTGGGCTTTGATACTCATGTTGAGAACGTATCAATTCATTATGCACATCAGTTCTCTTAGGCTGTGACGTGAAGTAGAAAAATTCTACTGTTAAATAATGATGATCCACTTCGGTGAAAGTAACAGATATATTGATAGTAAATATTCAATTTGGTCCCCAAAATTATGAAGTAGTATTAATTTAGTTTCTGAAATTATCGAAATTTTAAATTAGTTTCTGAAATTATAAAATGGTGATCAACTTAGTCCCTCCGTTAAAAATCATATAGACTAAGTTGATATTAAGTTTGCAGTGTCAGGAACTTAAGTGATATTAAGTGAGTAAAATGAGGGACCAAATTGATTCTTACTTATTATTCAATGACGGTTTTGGAATTTTGATAATTTCAAAGACCAAGTTGATACTACTTCACAATTTCAGGGATCAAATTAGATATTTACTCGATATATCCAATAAAAGTTACTACTATAAAACAGAATTAGAATTGTTCTCGTTCAAGGTACATCAGAAGATTTCTCAAGTAAAGTGTCGGTAATATATATATATATATATATATATATATATATAAAGTGCTTTTTTTACTTAATTTGAGATATATTTTTATCTAAGCAAAATGAATTTAATTGGAACATGGAAATATAATTAAAGTAAGCAAAGGAATTTAAATCTTTTATCTCATTCCGTCCCACTTCAACTTCCCACAATTAAATACTAAAAAATTAGCATAAAGTATATTTATCTAGTCCAGAGAGTAGAGACAATAACTTTTGAGAGAAGCGGGCAAGATACATGTGCATGATAGAATATGGTAAGGCAAATCTTAACAACGTTAAGGGCATTGATTAATAAATTTAAAATAGTAAATTTTTATGGGAAGTGATGTAATTAATATATTGAGAATGAATATATATTTAGTTCCTCAATAATAATTACCATATTTCAATTACTTAAATAATATTACGAGATCCGTATAATAAAACCTTAAAATTCAACCAGACGCACGGCCACAAGTAATGTTATCGATATCATTTTCTTTTTTTAGAATGATCCTTCGAGGGGATGGATTTAAGATACATCAGCGGGTTAAACTCCAAAACTATTATTTTAACATATTATGTTACAAAATATATCACAAAATATTATATTATCTTTTTAAATTAATATATAATAATCTACTCTTACACGAAAAACTACCCAGATATATTATTCTATTATTATTATGATATTTTTTGGTGAATTATTATTATTATTATTATTATTATTATTATTATTATTATTATTATTATTATTATTATTATTATTATTATTATTATTATTATTATTATTATTATTATTATATCTATGACTATAAATCTGTAAGTAAATAATATAGTAGGGTGTTCAACTATTACAAACAATAGTTCAGGTATGTTGCACAACACACAAAAATATCCTGAAACCAACCTAGCACATCCACATGGAAAAGTATAAAATATATGGAGAAGAGATGTTATGGGACCAACAGACCAATCTCACAATGTATAATAATATCATGAGTTGAGTATCTTTTATACTCATTTCATTTATATATATACATATTTGTTTATAAAAAAAATAAATAATAATAATATGTCTAAGCAGAAATTAACCCTTTTCTAATTCTTCTCAACCGTATTTACTCATAGACATAAATCTGAAATTATATCTGATATCACATATGTTTAAAGGATTCAAAATCATTTTATAGAAAAGGAACACATGTCGGTAATGTTATTGATAATAATTCACCATATAGACATATATACGGTTATTCATCTGGAGCCGAGGCCAGAACCTATGGTTAGTGGCGGTTGACAAAGATTTGATATGGAATATACAAAAAAGTTAAGTTCTTTTATTTGTATCATCGGATTTAATATCTAAATATCACATCATTTGTATTTACATATAATATATTTATTTTAATTTAACATCAGTCTATAATAAATTGATGATAGTTAATCACACTCAATTAAAAATATGTGTCATTGAATCCTGTGATAAAGAAAGCATAATTCATACACAAAATAGTGATTGATTGAAGAAGGAAGAGTGGTGGTGGGGTCGATCACTAATCTTGATTCCAACTGGACTGGAATAGCCACAAATCGGTGTTGCGGCCCACACATACACAGGAAGCTAAGGGGAATATATAAAAACGAAACTATCCTGTCAAAAAAAAAAACGAAACTACGGTTGCGCGTGTGAGTGTCCGCGCTTTGGAGTGTCGGCCCACAGTGAGACCCACTTGGTGCCTGTTAAGAAACGGGAACTCACTTGAGTCCAAAATACTTTTACCATAAAATACAAACAAGACAGAAACAAAGGGCTTTGAACATAAAGTAACTTGACCAAAAACAAAAACAAGATGGTGTCAAAACTGATATAAATATTTCATGATCATAACTTTGAAGAAAAACTCATCTCCTAAGTAATCATAGGACACGGGTATTGGTTGACAGCCAGGATCATAATTTAGAACACGTTTAATGGTCTTTGACCATAAATAAAAAACAAGGCACTGTATATATGTGTCTATATATAATATATAGGTAGTTTGTGCACACACCTTCGATTAATTTTGACTATACAATCACATGTGGATATAGATGATGAATATTAAAAGTTACTTAAAGATTATATGATCGCTTGAAAAATCATATGAATCTCATTTTTTATAATTTTGATCAGTCAAATAACATTTAAATATCAAAATTCATTGTTCTCGTCCTTTTAAATTTCGATTTAGTGTCTTTCTCTCTCTAACATGAGAGAAAAAAGGAAATGATCCAAATCCATGTTTAAATCCTAAAATTATCAGTTTGTGGAGAGTTTTACCTAACTATCATCCCGACCCAAGAATTGGTCTAACAACTATGTCTGTGAGGATCGATCATAAATCAATAAAAATATCCATTTTTGAACTTTTCTTTACTGTTTTCCCAATTCCTAACTTTTTTATTTATTTGTTATTTGTCATGATTTTTTTTTTATGAAAAAGGAAAATCACAAAAGACTAAGGGCTTGTTTGTGAGCTTTGGAGGGGAAGGGAGGCAAGGTTTTGGGAGGAAGAAGGGAGAAATGGATGGAGGAAGGGAAGGATACACCCTCACCTTGCATGGAGTTTATCTTTTAAGAAAAGAATCAAAATCCTCCAAAATCATTCAATATGGGGAACTAAAAAAATTAACTAGAGGGGGATTTTGGATGACTATCTTCCCTTCCCTCATCCTTTTCCCACTTCTTTTCTCCAAAGCCTTCCCTTCCCCTCCTAAACTCACAAACAAGCCCTAAAGATAAGAGGGTTGAAACAACAATTTCTACTGTAAAATAATAAATCATTTTAAATTCTCCTACTCATTCTTCTTACTAATACTTTTATTTACTAAATAAAAAATATTAGACGAATTTAATATTTTTCAAGTTATTAAATGATTTAATTTTTCATTTAAATGTAACCAAATTCTAAAACAATAAGGGAATCCGGATCCCATGATCTATGTGCAGTTGAAGCATTGGAAGAAATAAACAGTTACTTTCGATTCTAATGGACATTGATATCCACAGGCATTTCCTGATTGATGCAATGGGAATGGCATCAGAATTTGAAACCACATAACTACCACAAACCGCATCAACTATCAGTTGCACTTTCGGTTAAAGGTTAAAGATACATGGACCAACGGAATTACCCTATCTTGTTTTTTTTTTTATTACTAAAAAATATATTCATTCATTTGTATTGATAAAATACATCGAAAACAACACAAATTAAATATCGCTAAAAATCGAAAAGAATGAATCTGCGAACAAACTCACAACACCTAGGTTAATAGCAAAATTTCTACAAATGTGACAAAATCAAAGTGACCGGAATACTCATGCCTTCGGAGTTGTAACGTTGACGCCCAAGTCTCGATTGAATTTGTAATGGATCGAAGTTGATCTGTCAATCTGAACAAACGAACACCGCAGCAAGATGGGAAACCAAACGACGCCGCAACAAGACGACGAACAAAACATCGTCGCATGCAGACGACGAAAACACGAAAAAACACGAAAGAAAAACCAGATCTATGTGAAACAATCATTTATTTAGATAAAAGGAGAGAAAAAACGATGTATATGGATGATTCCAGGTCAAAAGATGGCCCAAAACCACACCTTCCGATGGATGAGGAAGAAAAAAAAGAATAATAAATGAAAGATTGAGAGAGAGGCACAAAATCAAGTTCTTATACTTAAGAACTACATTCCCTATCTTATTGATTCCTATCATTCCTTGTGAATCGCAATATCCATGGATGAACCATAATTGACAACATTTACACGTGTGCACTTTTGACAACTTATGGCTTATTGACAACATTTACACGTTTAACAATAATATGTTTCTTTTAAAATAATTTCTTAGGCATCGAACATTTGTTTTTTATATAACTTTTATGAAAAGTATTTAGATAATAAAATTTAACATGTTAGAGGATTAAGTTTAACTAATAAATGAACCATAGTTATTATGCACATCAGTAATAATTAGTTAACTGGGCAAAACAAAATAAAAAGGATGTAGCACTTTTGGAATTGGATTTTCAAAAGGCCAATGATACCATTAATTGGGGCTTTATGGATCATATATGTTGGAAATTATGGGGTTTGGATTTAAATGGAGGAAATGGATAAGTCAGTGTTTATCCACTGCTTCAATATCTATCTTGATTAATGGTTTACCAACCATCCCTTTCAAAATGCAGAGGGGTTTTAGACAAGGAGACCCTTTGTCTCCTTTCCTTTTTGTGATAGCCACCGAAGCTTTCAATTAACGGATGATTAGAACCGTGGAGAAAAATTTGTTTCAAGGTGTAAAAGTGGGCAATGAAGGAGTTAATGTTTCTCATTTGCAATTTGCAGATGATACATTAGTCTTTTGCCCTGTAAAGAGGCTATTTCTTACCAACCAAAGGCGAATTCTAAACTGTTTCCAACTGTTATCAGGCCTTAAAATCAATTTTTCAAAATATGCCCTTATTGTCTTGGGCAAAGACAGCGCTTGGGGAGAACTTATGGCAAGCAGATTGGGATGTCAATTAGTTGATCTTCCAATAACTTATTTAGGTATTCCTTTGGGAGCGGATGCAAAAAAAAACAAAAAAACAAAAAAAAAACAGCAACTTGGATGCCTGTAATTAATAGAATCCAGCAAAGACTTTCCATGTGGAAAACAAAAGTTTTGTCTAGGGCGGGTAGATTGGTGTTAATTAAATCAGTCCGTAATAGTATGCCTCTATACTACATGAGCTTATTTAAGATCCCAAAGAAGATACTAAAGCAAATAATTAAAATCCAGCGAGACTTCTTCTAGAAAGGTGAAGGTAATAAGAAGGGACTGCCTTTAATTAAATGGGAGATGATCCAAAAGCCAAAGAGAATGGGAGGGCTAGGTGTTGATGATATAATTGTTAAGAATGCAGCACTTTTGTTTAAAAGGTGGTGGAGATTCTCCGTGGAAGGCAATACACTATGGAAGAAAACAGTGTGTTCTATCCACAAATTGGATCCGGAAAAATATCTAATGCAACAACAGAATAATGGATTGGGGACTTATGGAGTTCAATTTCAAAGCTGGAATTGTTGGGGAAAAGTTATAAGAAGATAATTCAACAAGGTTGGTGGATGAGGCTTGGTGATGGGAGTAAAATCAGATTTTGGAAGGATAAATGGGTTGGAAAATGCCTTTTGATGGTTAGATTTCCAAGGTTGTTTTCAATATCATTGCAAAAGGAGGAGGTAATTAAAAATATGGGAATTTGGGATGGAATTCAATGGCATTGGAATTTTACCTGGAGAAGATTCCTCTTCTAATTGGAATTGCAGCAAGTAGAGATCCTATTATATACTACAAGAGATGCTTTTGTGTCTAGTTCCATAGAGGATAGTTTTTGGTGGAAGCATGATATTTCAGGGCGGTACTCTGTTAAGTCCTTCTCAAAGGCTTTTTGGGAGCAATCTCAAGCCACGAATAGTGTAAGAGGTGTATGGTATGGAGTGACACCACCGAGAGCAGAGCTTTTAACCTGGTTTGTCCTACAAGAAAAATTGAATACAAGGAACAGACTTAGGAGGCTGAACTTGATCCAAGGCAATGAATTAAATTTCCATAGTTAGACACCTTTTTTTGCACTGCCAATTCTCATGGAGGGTATGGATGAGTTGCTTGGATTGGTGGAATGTCCAATTACCAATCACTCAAACCGCAAGACAATAGTTTGATTGCTGGTTAGGTGTTTTTGATGGTGGGTTCCAAAGGAAACTTTGTATTTCTCTGTTGTTCATTGTTTTATGGACCCTTTGGAACCAAAGGAACAATACTATTTTTGAAAAGGTAAGTATTGATTGGGAGAATCTAAATTATACCATTAGATTAAGGCTTGGGTTTTGGCTTAAAGGATGGGAGCCAAACTGTCCTTTTAATCCAAATGAAGTAGTTCATAAGTTGGACGATGCAAAATTATGGACTAATAAGAATGGTATTAGAACAGCTGTATACTGGATGCCACCACCACAGAATCCCTTCAAGTGGAATGTTGATGGTTGATCTAAAGGAAAACCTGGGCCAGCAGGTTTACAGGGAGTTCTTCGGGACTGGAATGGTATAATAAAGGGCCTCTTTGTTGCACCAATAGGCATAAGAGACTCCAACGAAGCTGAATTTATAGCAATTGTATTTGCTCTTGAAATGTCGTTACAACAAGAGTGGATTAAAAATATGGAAATCATAGTTGAATCGGATTCAAAGAATGTCGTTGCGTGGGTTAATAGAAAGGAGACTTGTCCATGGAATTTAGGCTTTTTCTGTAATAAATTGCAAAATATCTTATGTATTTTAAAATTAAAATGTTACTTTTGTTCACAGAAATAGGGAGGCAAACCAGATTGCAGATGCTCTTGCAAAAGAAGGGACCCGATTGGAGGGTACTCAGATACTGTGGTCATGATAATACTGGTTTTTGCTGTTTCTGGTGTGTCTTTTGCAGGTGTACTGATTTTGGAGGATGAAGTTTAATGGATCAGAGCAGAGTTTCTTTTCACTCATGTTTTGTGGTTTTGGTTACCGTGTCTGTAGAAGTTGGTGTAGGGATGCTGCAGAATTGCCTAAACTCACGGGATTCTCATGTTAGATTAAAAGAAGAGTGCTAGAGCTTATTTTACGATAATGCTAAACTGACACGGAAATGGGTACACCTACGAAAACACCGTATATTTTAGTGGCACTTTCGTAATTAAGCTAGTGGCAATAGCGTGATTCTGAGGAACAGGGAAAAGGTGTTTTCCCTCCAATCTTCCCTCCTTCTTGTCCTCCGTAGAGCTCTTTCTTCCTTCTGCAGGGACGCTGTTTCTGCTTGGCTCTGTCTTCTTCACTGCCTCAACGCTGTGTCTCCCTCCTTCGCTCTTTCATCTCATTTCCGTTGGCTTTTTGTTCTTCACTCGACGCTCTGTCTTCTTCTCTGCCTCGTCCCTCTTTCTTCTTCACTCGACGCCAGTCTTGTTCACCCGTTCTTCTCTGCCTCGGCGCTCTGTGTTCAACTCTCTGTTCTCACTGCCTCGACGCTCCGTTCCCGAATGACACCACCACCCACTAGCAAAGGCCGGTGGTGCCCACAGTGAAACGCCGCCACCCACCACTCATCGACGGCGTTTCACACCACAAGAACAGGTGAGGAAAAACCCTCCTTTCTTCCTTCCCTGTTTCTGTTTTTATCTCTATTCTCCCTAGGGTTTATATGTTATTCTCGTTGTTTCTTTAATGGCTTTATCGCTTGAGGTCTTTGTCAACATTGTTGTGGCAAGTATTGGGTGAACCTTAGAAACCTCTGTTTTTCTGCTGATGGAATGATGTTAGAAATGTGCTGTTTGGTAGTGTGACAGTGTGAAATGCATTTTTTGGTTGAATGTACATGGCTTGTTCATGAAAGAAGGACTGAGGATACTGTGTAATTGAAAGTATGCTTGGAAAGCAGTGAAAGGTGGTTGTTTTCGCTGGTGTGGATGATTTTCCAAGTTTGGTGGTTCATGTATTCATCGTACTAGTTTATAGTTCCAAAGATTCGTGCTTTATAGTTATAATGATGAAGCTTAGTTTGTCAACATTTATTCACCTTCACATACACTCCATACTCCATTGAGCACTTATTAAACTCATGTTGAAGTAGAAAAGTGACAATTCTTTTATTCCAATGTGCATGTGTCATTGGTTTGTTGATGCATTGTCTTCAAACTGGAAGATGTTAGATGCAATAGGTAGCTACCCAATACATGTGTAGTAAGTTATAAGTTATAATTATGCATTGTTAAGATTTTCTATATTAGGGAAGGTTAGCATTGTGCATAATCTAACATTTATATAGTTAAGTGGGTTAAGGTGAATTTGAGTTTGTCATCATTAATTCATATGAGAAGCTAGTGAATCCATAATTGTTTTGTGACATTACTTATGAAAGATCTAATTTGTGCAGTTTCAGTGTGGCATCCTCAATTCGATATACATGGAAACTTCAAATGATTATGTGGACTGTGGTGGTGGTGATAGCAAAGCAAATGGAGTTGACATTGTTAATGATGATCAAGAAAAGTGGGAGCCTGTAACAGGGATGTGTTTTGATTCCATAGAGGATGTTAAATCATTTTATCGCGAGTATGCTTTAAGAAAGGGTTTTGGTTGGAAGACTAGAACATCAAGAAAAGGAGAGGATGGGCAGATTAGATACTTAATGCTAGTATGTTCACGAGAGGGGTCCCGAGTGTCGGAAATTCCTTGTACGTTGATGACACGTCCGACTAAACGGAAGAATTGTCCGGCAAAAATTACTATTAAGTTGGGAAAAGATGAACTGTGGTACATTAATAAATTTGAACCCAACCATTCTCACGAGATCAACCCTACAAAGTCAAGGTTGTTCAAGGCTAACAAGAAAATCAACCTCCATGTAAAAAGAACAATCCAAATCAATGATGATGCAGGGGTGAGGATTAATAAGACTTTTCAGTCTCTCGTTACAGATGGAGGAAGGCATGAGCATATACCCTTTTGTGAAAAAGACGTGAGAAATTATGTCAACAAAGAAAGGCGTGCGATTGGGAAAGAAGGTGATGCTAAGGCCTTACTAAGCTATTTTTCTCGAATGACGGAGCAAAACAAAGATTTCTTCTATGCCATAGATATGGATGACGATTTTCATGTTAGAAATGTGTTTTGGACTGATGCAAGAAGTAGAGCTACTTATGCATATTTTGGAGATGTTTTGACATTTGATACAACATATTTGACCAATAAGTATGACATGCCTTTTGCTGCATTTGTTGGTGTGAATCACCATGGTCAATCAACATTACTTGGATGTGGTCCGGTTTTGCGAGAAGACACAGAGTCATTTGTCTGGCTTTTCCAAACATGGCTTCATTGTATGGAGGGAAAAGCCCCTACGGGTATTGTCACTGACCAATGTAAGGCTATGCAAAATGC
Source organism: Sophora flavescens (assembly GCA_030762895.1). Classification (NCBI taxonomy): domain Eukaryota; kingdom Viridiplantae; phylum Streptophyta; class Magnoliopsida; order Fabales; family Fabaceae; genus Sophora; species Sophora flavescens. The sequence goes on along the minus strand of CM061068.1, from coordinate 55,374,086 downwards.
CATTGAGCTAGTCTTCCCTACAACTCGTCATAGGTGGTGTTTATGGCATATAATGAAAAAAATTCCTGAAAAACTTAGCGGATATGGTGAATATAAGAAGATTAAGTCTGCAATGAAAACAGCGGTTTATGATACAGTCACAGCAGCTGATTTTGAAGATAGATGGACTTCCTTCATTGACAAATTTGACCTTGGACAGAATGAGTGGTTGGATGGGTTGTACAAGGAACGTCATAGATGGGCACCAACCTTGCTGAAGAAATATTTTTGGGCAGGTATGTGGTTGTGTGCAAACTTGGTCTGTCTTTTGTTTCAAATGCATTTTCCACCTTCTCATACTTTTTGTTACAGCAAGCCGTGTAATGTCCATGGTTATCATACTTGGTTAATGGTTTTTCACTTGTATGAACTTGGGCAGGTATGTCAACAACGCAGCGAAGCGAGAGCATACATGCATTCTTTGATGGGTATATCAATTCAACAACAAGTCTGAATCAATTTGTAAAGCAGTATGATAATGCTCTCAAGAGTAGAGCCGAAAAGGAGTTTCAAGCTGATTTTCAATGCATGGATACGACAATTCCCTGCGGTTCAAACTCGTCAATTGAAAAGCAATTCCAATGTGAGTATACTCATGCCAAGTTTAAGGAGGTTCAGGCCGAGTTTAGATCAAAGATTAACTGTGCGTATTCTTTGAAGACCGTGGATGGTTGCGTTGCCACTTATCAAGTGATGGAGGAGGTCCTGTTTGGTGATAGAACAAAAGAATGTGATTATACTGTTGTATTTAATCGTGAGAACCATGAAGTCTGTTGTGAATGTTCGTTGTTTGAGTTCAGAGGCATTCTGTGTCGCCATGTGCTTTGTGTGTGTACTCAAGAGAGGATTAAAAATGTGCCGGATAAGTATGTTTTAGCAAGATGGAAGAAAAATATTAAAAGGAAATATTCATATATTAAGAGCAGACTCTTGTGTGATGAATTGAAGCCACAAATGGAAAGATTTGACAGATTGTGCAAGCATTTCTATGAGGTTGCTAAAGTATGTGCAGAGTCTGAAGTTGCAAGTAAGGCACTACATGAAAGGCTACACGAGTTCAGTTCTAATTTGCCCACCATGGATGGTACAATGCGGGAAGTTAACAAAAGTCCCATTGCGGACTCAAATCCAAACAATGCTCCCCACATTCGCAGTCCATTGCGTGTCAAACGTAAGGGACGCCCTCGTACAAATAGAAAAATAGGGGTAGTTGAAAAAGTTGTCAAGAGGGCGAAGAAGCGGTCACAACATACTGAAGACAAAGAGACTACCAAGGTATTATTTTTTTCTCCAAAAATTCTGTATTAACCATACACACCACGTGATTGATGAGTAATGTGAACCTTAACCAAAATCCAATTTAAATGTAAGTTTCAACAACAACATTTCTAAACTGTGCAGGAGGCAAACAATGGAATGGTGGGTAATCACAGTGGAAACAACATCCATGTAGAATCATCTCTTGACATTGTCACCAGTGGAGAATTGTTGGATACAAGCACTGTGGTTTGTGTCCAATGTCATATTGTGTTTAACTTGTAGACGTTGTTTTATTATGTGTTGTCGGTTAAATTTTAGCAATTTGATGGATTTGTACCCCGTGTTGTATACTTCCTACAAAATTCATGTGCCTTTTGTGGGCAATGAGATGAAAATTTATGTTGATTGGTTTATTGTTTTTCTATACAGTCAATGTCCACTTTTGAAGACAGTTGTTGTGTTCTTCAAAATCCAACAGTTTCAAGCCCTATATTTAAGGGTTTAGAAGACGTTACTTTGAATACACAGGCATGTAATTTGTGGGTCATTTATATAGTTAAGGACTCCATTATTATAGTTTCTTATATGGTGTTGTCCAGGTTGGAGCCAGTATATCGTTCGTAGACCTTTTGACAACGTCCGATATTGACTTCATGGGGTGTCCGCGGTTCACTACAAATTTGGATGATTAGACACATTTTGGATTTTAGTTGTCTTCACTAATGATATGTGTTTTTTGGTATATGGTTGTCAGTTGATGGTATGGTTTTTCATAAGTCCTGGACTATGGTACTAAACTTTGTGTACAATTTTTAGTGTTTAACGCTTTACAATTCGTTGTGCAGGTTGGTCGGGCGCCATAACTTTTGTCGGTTTTTTGAATGACATGGTTGCAGCACAACGATCCATTATCTTGTCATATATGTATATCAACATTTACTATGTGTATGTAGTTAAATACAACTTAGTTGGGTGCAACACATTGCGTGTTAGCTTTTTGTATCATGAATGACAAAACCACCACTTGTTGTACATACTTAGACAATCCCATGTAAATGATCCTGTATAAATGTCAATGGAAATGATCATATATATCTGATGAATGCCCTCAATTACCTTGTGAACAAGTTATTCCTAGATAATTAAGTGTTGAATGCCTTTTAATTATCTGGTGAACACAGTTCGAATATCTGGTGAATGCCTTTGAATATATGGTGAATGACCATAGTAAAACCCAAGTTTTGGATGGCTTAGATTATCTGGTGAACACAGTTCGAATATCTGGTGAATGCCTTCGAATATGTGGTGAATGACCATCGTAAAACACTTAAATTTGGATGGGTTAGATTATCTGGTGAACACAATTCGAATATCCGGTGAATGCCTTCGAATATGTGGTGAATGCCCATAGTAAAACCCTTGTTTTGGATGGGTTAGAATATCTGGTGAACACAGTTCGAATATCTGGTGAATGCCTTCGAATACACTACAAAAAAAAGGTTGTTTAGCGACCGAAAATAGTGACCGAATTTTTCGGTTACTTTTTGCGACCGAACTGGCGACCGATTGTAGGATCTACATGAAGTAGTGATTAGAGATAATACTGCGACCGAAATAGCGACCGAAATAGAGCGTAGCAGGGTTATCGGTCGCTATTTCCGTCGCTAAATAAAGGAACTTAAAAGTCAGTAATTTTATCCCTTCTTAGCGACTGAAATAGCTACCGAATTAAATGCAACGGTTGAAAGTCAGAAATTTTATGTATTCTTAGCGACCGAAATAGCGACCGCATTAAATGCAACGGTTAAATTTTATTTACATTTGCGACTGATATTAATTCGGTCGCTAAACGGCGCGAAAAAAAATTAAAATCGCGCGTGTTAGCGACCGATTGAGTTCTCCGTCGCTAAATTTATGAATTCAAATTTCAAATTTACTCATCCCGCGACCGAATTTAGCGACCATTTTATTTAAGTGATTGGCGACCGATTTAGCGACCGATTATTTCGGTCGCTAAATTATAAATCCATAAAACCGTGAAATCTTTCCCTTCTTCCTCATTTCTGCCTTCTCTTCCTTCCTCCCTCACCCATCTTCGATCTTCTCCCTCGGGTTCAGGCCGCCACCACCGTGCAGTGGGCACCGCCACCACCGCCGTCTCCGGTAAGCCTCCGTCCTCCTCCTCCTCTTCTTCCATCTCTTCCCTCTTCCTCTCCTCTCTTCCTTTCCCCTCTTCCTGCTCTGTTTTTAATCCCCCCCTGTTTCAGGCCGCCATACTCCGCCCCCTCTGTTCAGGCCGCCATACGCAGCTCTCCGGTCACCACGCACGCGCAGAGCTCCTCCTACCCTCTTCTCTCCTCATTTTGTGCATTCCCTGCTATGCCTTGAGGTAACCATGCATGGACTCTCTATGTATCATTTTTTATTTTGCTTCATTGTTTCATTGCTTGCTTTATTGCTTACTACTGAGAATAGCTACTTGTGTATTTCATGTGAGTTGTGAGTTGTGATATAGGTGACTGTGATTGAGTATAACACCTTACCATTGTTTCTAATGTAAGTTGTGATTAATCTTGATGTAAATTCCTATTTAAAAATTACTGTGGTTTTCAATATTCATTCATATATTTATATCATGTAATGAATATTAAGATACATATAATAGATGTCATTATATGAGATGTGAGATTTGTTTAAAATAAGAAACCAAGTATATGATAAAGATTGCTTGTAGAAAGTAAGATTAATTGTGTGGAGAGCAATTAGTTTTGCTTTGAGTGCAATCAGGTTTTGGTTTTAATCCATTTTATGTTGATTATATAATGGACCGTTAAGTGTAATGATGTATCGGGTTATTAGAACACTTCTTGTACTCTTATGTACACGACTTGCTTGTTTATAAAAAAAAATTATGGTGGTTAGTGGTTACTTGTCAAGTTTAATTCTTATGGGTTATAAATACTTGTTTGGGGGAATTGGTAAAGGTATATGAAGGGGTGACATTAATTGAGATGTGTTGTAGAGATGTAGAGATAATGGCAAGAAATTGTGGATAAAAGAGATTGAGACTGATGTTACAGACATTAATTTGTAATTAATCTTGTTAATAGATTCATATCTTATATTTAATACTGAGATTTGTGGAAGATATGTTTTGATATGAGATATGTGAGATTTGTTTGAACTAGAAAATTAAGAATATGATACGGGTTGCTTAAGAGAAGGTAAAATTACAGGGAGAGCAAAGAGTTTTGACAGGAGAGTAAGTGTGGCTACTTTGCCAATTACGTTTTTTTTTTTTGGATTTGTCAAGTAAAGTTTTGTGATTTATAAATTTTAATATTTGTATTGGGAAATTGGTAGAGTGAGAATGAGTGTGAAGATCAAGGTTTTAAATTGTGGACTGCATCACGTGATGCGGCCGCAACATCTCGATTTGCGGTGGCCACTGAAACCGCATCGGACCGTGATTGCGGACTGCATCGACCACAATCTGTTTATCTTTCCATATCTTGGCTGAATTTATGTCTTTGAATATCTCACAATAGTATGATCTATAGCCTATGTGATGCAGCTGTTTACTTGAATAATTTCATATCGTATTGTACGTGTATGCATTCTGATTGTATTGTATTTTGATTCGTTTGGAATCCATGAATTTGTTGGTTCTTGTCTGAATCTATTTCAAAAATTTCAAAAGAGGGTTTTAGGGATTTCAAGTTCTTGTTCACTTCTTTGTAAACAAAAAAATATTCTTTGTTGGAGTATGAAATGATCTAAAAACATTATTGTAGCCTGTAATTCCAAGAGATCTTTTCACTCATTTTGAATCGGATTCATTTGGTAATTCTACTTATCTCTTTTCTGTTTGATGATGTAAATTTATTGAAGGCTGGTACTTATATCTGAGCATGTTCATACATTTGGATTGCTATGAAGAATAGTTTATTCTCTTTAAAATAAAAATCTTTCAATAACAATGAATCAATGTAATTAGAATAATTTGATATGTATTTATTGATAACTTGTTTGGAAATGATTATGGAATCATATTTGTATATATTTACATTATAAGCATTGGAATGAATTGATAAAGTGTTATTAGTTCGTAAATGGCATGACTTTGTTGTTGTTAATATTCATTTACTAATTTAAAGTCTATGAGCTTAATTAGAAAGTCTCTTCTTGAAGCCAACAAAAGCGAGTCTCTTAGATAATGAAGGATTAAGTATAGGGTTAGATAAAATGAAGGGCTAGGCACAGTTTGCTAGGCACATGCATGACGTGCCGTCATCATTAAAACATTATTCACATTAGAAAACAGCTTTGTACACAATATTATGAAAACAACTCTGGTTTTTTACTCATTTGTTTTATTAGGAAATGGAGCTTTCCATAAATAGTTGTTGATGACCATCCTTACTAGGTTATCTAGGCACTTCCGGTAGGAAAAGTCCTCTCTATGACCATCCTTCAAAACGACGTAAAAGCATCTGCTTTCCTGAAAACTACTATGTTTGCTAATATGTAAAGTTGCATGTGAAGTTGCATTTCTTTGTTCTATTTTAACATGATAGTATGCTACATGGATCTTTCCATCTTTTCTTATTATCACTTGATGAAGTTTAGACATATGACTTGTTTTCCTTATCGTTTTATCAGAAAATGGACCCGACTAAATGTTTTGAGACAACCATCCATATAGACCAGGTGCAGGATCTCATCAACTTAAGAATAACGATCGGATTCACGTAATGATGGTTAAGGCATAAACTAATCATTTACTAAATTGTTCTTGTGTATTTGCAGGATTTGATTTCAATCCCGCGATCATTCTACCGTCGTTGGGGACAACAAATACCGCGTGTTGTGACTATTGAAGACAAAAGCGGAAATCTGTTCAATGGGAATATAGTAATCCATGAGGATCGCCCATATTTTGCAACAGATACAAATGGTATCAGGGAGTTGTATTTGTTGTCCACTGGTGCATTGGCAAAGTTTAAGTACCTTGGGGGTTCTCGTTTCTACATGTTCATCCCTTTGGAAGATTGAAGAGTTTTGATATTTTGATTAGTACTTATTGACTGTGGTGTGTTTTTATGTTTTGATCGTTAATTAATACTTATTAAACTTTTTTTTATAAACCATTATTAAACTTGCGTTAATTAATGTATATGTTTTCTTGATCATATTGATTTGTGGTGTTTTGGATCGTTAGTACATCATATTTATGTTTTCTATTTATTTAAAAAAATATTGGTGTATTTTGTTTATATCGAAATTAAAAATCAATGGGGTAATAGTTGAAAAACTATATTTGGTCGGCAGGATCGTTACGGAGAAAAAAAAATCAAAAATTTTGCGACCGAAATAGCGCCAGAATATCGGTCACCAAATCAAGCGAAGCTGGGTATGCGACCAACTATACGGCGACCGAAATATATACTTTTGCAACCGAAAAATCGGTCGCAGATTTGCGACCGAAATATAAGTTCGGTCGCTAAACATTTAGCGACCAGGGTTTCTGCTACCCCCTTAATTCGGTCGCTATACTGTATAGCGACCGAATTATCATGTTTAGCGACCGAAATCTTCGGTCGCTAAATAGGTTTTTTTTTGTAGTGATATGTGGTGAATGACCATAGTAAAACCCAAGTTTTGGATGGGTTAGATTATCTGGTGAACACAGTTCGAATATTTGGTGAATGCCTTCGAATATGTGGTGAATGCCCATAGTAAAACCCAAGTTTTGGATGGGTTAGCTTATCTGGTGAACACAGTTCGAATATCTGGTGAATGCCTTCGAATATGTGGTGAATGCCCATAGTAAAACCCAAGTTTTGGATGGGTTAGCTTATCTGGTGAACACAGTTCGAATATCTGGTGAATGCCTTCGAATATGTGGTGAATGCATTCGAATATCTGGTGAATGCCTATACTAAAACAGGGTTGTGGATGCCTTAGATTATCTGGTGAATGTCTTCGAATATGTGGTGAATCACCATAATAAAACCCAATTTTTGGATTCATTAGATTATCTGGTGAACGTAGTTCACTTATCTGGTGAATGCCTTCAAATATATGGTGAATGCTAATACTAAAACCAAGCTTGTGGATGCCTTAGATTTTCAGGTGAACGTAGTTCGCTTATCTGGTGGAAGCTTCAATTATTTGGTGAATGCTTTAAATTATTTGGTAACTAACGTATCTTACCACCAACTCTTGGAGCAAATCAGTTATGTCATCACTGAACTTCACTCATCAATTTCGTTATCTATTTAATGACTTGTCAAAACACTTAAATTAGTTTCACACAACCATGTAAAGCATGTCAAACCTGTTAGCAATGTCGTAAGATATTTTGCACAATAATTAATATCTATTTCAATGTTGATCATAGAATCCAGGCTTACCAATCAGATAAATTACATACTACTCCTACATTACAACATAACAATGTACATATCAAGTTTTCATGTTCTAATATACAAATAAAAAACTATTCTTTTGTTGTCCTTCTCATGTATGCCTTGGTATATGGGGGATCAAGTCTAGAAGATTGCTTCCGCATCCTATGTTTGCCTTTCACCCTTGTTGCTATGTTTGACCCACCCTCCGGATCACCCTCGGTATTATGTTCACCTACAACAGTCACAATGGTAGATTGTAAGTAGTCTATCTTTTTAGCGTAATGGAACTTTTTCATTGTGAACATGCAAATCATTACTTACAAGCGGGCACTGCAACTGCTGCTTCATTTGGTGCACCCATCGCTACAGCCGGAGGATCTACAATAGCATCATCAGCCTCCATCCGCTAAGAAATTGGCATTTCTACACCTGCATATAGAAAGATCCTCAATGTGCTTTCAACGAGTAAACCACAAACACAACCATGTAAAACAGGCAACTAGCTTGTTTAGTAACCACCACCTATTTGAACACCTAAAGACCCTACACCACCCATGCTAGCATAAATATCCGTTAGGGGAGTTTGGTGACGAGTGGGACCATCTTTCAAAATTGCAACATCCGCCTCTAGAGCCAAGATCCTCTGTTGTTGCTCCCTAATTTTCTGTTCATGCTCCTAAAGCGTCGCCAATACTTTTTGATATTCATCAACATGTACATATTGGTGTTGTTGGCCCCCCAGTAATGCATCCCGGACAATGGGTAGTTGAAGCTCAGCATCTGTTGCTATTAAAGCAACCGTTACCTGCAAACATCACAATCACATCAACTGAACATTGGGTATATCAATTTTCAAGATATTATCGAAAATATGGTATGGTTGGTACCCTTGTATTCATAAATGCTTCCTTCATTTTCTTCTTCCTCAATGTAACAATTGACCAGTTCAGAAACCGTGGGAAAGGATGCTCGGGAGGAGTGCTAGGTGTATAGACAATCGACATATGGTTCATCGCCCAGATCTACCAAAAAAGATTGACATCATTAGTAGCCGTAAAATTTTGTTAACATATCATGATATGGCTATCTAACATATGCAACAATACATACCTGTAGGATGGGTGCACAGCCACATATATGTATTTCATGGTCATTTGACCCTTCGCCACTGACCATGTGAGCTCTGCTCAAACTCGCAACCAGGAATTCATGAACTGCAGCTGCCCAGTTGAAGCTATGGCTGGCATCCAAGTCATCCAGCAGCCAGGCATAATCTGTGAAGACATGCTTGCCTGTCCTCGCAAAGTAAAACACTCCGAAAGCAAGGAGTATATATGTCCTACAGAAATCCCCCACATTATGCGAAATGGCGGGCATCTTGTCCAGTATAGACTCTATGGTTATATCAGCCCCCTCAAAAATAGACAGTGTATAGCAATGCTCATTAGCTGCACCTACCACTGGTTCACCTGTGGCTGGAAGTCCCAGAGCCAGGCATACATCAGCAGGGGTAAAAGGGATCGGCGTACCCCTAACATTGAATGCTCGAGCACCGTCATCCCACCTCCTCACAAGCTCGCACAATAAGACATTTGAAATATTAGGTTCATTGGTCATTTTACTAACCCATTTAAATGGGGTCGTATCCAACAAATCACGATGCTCCTCTGAAAGTGCCTGGTTGATATTAATCAATATTCCTGGCATACAAGCATGCCTCGCACGAACCTGCCAAGTATCATTACTTGAAATGTCAGTTGATTGTAAATACGTTGCACAAGAGTAAGTACAAACACAAATGAGGTTTCCTTACATTAATATCTGCTGCTCCAGCCATTTTTCTTTGCTTTTGGATTACCTGTTTATAGACGATCCAACACATCATAAGTTAGAATCACATTAACCTATTTTGTACTCACTGCCATTGTTTTTCTGAGTTTTCTATATGGTACATATAGAAAACTTATCATAAGGAATGGTTGAGACAAAGTCATGACAAACTAGGATTATATCAGGCCTAAAAAAATTCAAGACTTTTATGCAAACAAAATGCTTCACAGATAAGTTACAAGAAGCCAGAACCAACATTGCATCCTCAGTCCTTCTTTCATGAACAAGCCATGTACATTCAACCAAAAAATGCATTTCACACCGTCACACTACCAAACAACACATTTCTAACATCATTCCATCAGCAGAAAAACATAGGTTTCTAAGGTTCACCCATTACTTGCCACAACAATGCTGACAAAGATCGCAAGCGACAAAGCCATGAAAGAAACAACGTGAATATCAACTAATCCCTAAGGAGAATAGATAGACAAAGCTTACCTAGCTCTAGCTTCAGCAGAGCCCAAGGGATGAGATGCGGGATTGTGAGAGTGAGTGAGCTAGGGTTTGTTTGATTTGGTGGTGGGTGGAGATATGAGAGATCAACAGAAACAGGGAAGGAAGAAAGGAGGGTTTTTCCTCAACTGTTCTTGCGGTGGGATTCGCCGTCGATGAGTGGTGGGTGTCGGCATTTCCGTCGTGGCTGTCACTGGGCTTTGCTAGTGGGTGGTGGTGGCATTCGGGAACAGAGCTTCGCGGCCGTGAGAAGAACGAGTTGAAGACAGAGCACCGACGCAGACAAGAACGGGTGAACAAGGCAGCGAGAAGACACAGTGAAGAAGAAAGAGGGACGAGGCAGAGAAGAAGACAGAGCGTCGATTGAAGAAGCGAAGGAGGGAAGAGTGCAAGGCAAAACCTATTTTCCCCTGATACTCAGAATCACGATTTTGCCACTCGTTTAATTACGAAAGTGCCACTAAAATATACGGTGTTTTCGTAGGTGTACCCATTTCTGTGTCAGTTTAGCATAACTTCTTATTTTAATAGAAGCGGGTGTTGTTGCTCCCTTTTGTATTTGTGTTTTTTTGTTGCCTTTGTCTGTATTGTTTCTGTTATGGGTGTAGCGCACATACAAGAGTCGAGGAACTTGGTGTTTTGTTGATTTCCAAGGAGGGGTGTTTTGTAATATGAACACTATTTTTTGTTTGTGCTTTGTCTAGCTACATAGCAAATGATAGAGTGAGTTCTCTTCAACCCTTCCTAGAAGTTGGGTAGAGTTCTTCACTGTGATACTTTTTTTAGCTAGACAATTTATGAATAAAATTCTATTTATCAGGGAAAAAAAAGTTATGAAGTCATCTAAGTAGGTGTTTGGACCTGTGTCCAAAACCACTTGACGTGGTTTGAGAAGCAACTAATAGTTGTTTTTGGCTTTCAAAAGCACGTTTGACACTATTTGACCGTAATACCAAATATACTATAATCAGTTTTCAGTTAATTTCATATTCTATTATCTTGTCTAGTAGTTAGATCAAAGCTTTTAGAGACTTGTATATAAAGTCGCTAACTCATTATTATACATCACATTTATTCAATAATATATAACGAGTGATATTGTTTGCACCTTATTTTCTTTATGTTATTTTATTTAGATTTAATTTATATGTGTCGTCAATGTAAATTATTTTTAGACGGTTCACTAATAATAAATTATCACATCATTAAAAATATTTAACTCTTATCATAGCTACCTTTTAAGTCATATATTAGATGATTTGTGATTGACTAACAATATACAAATCTTTATACACATCAAAATCAAACTAATTTTATTTTAAATAATTAAAGCAATCAATACAAATACACTTTTCAAAACAAATTTTTTTTTTCCTTTTCCAATACACAGATTAGTCATCACTTTCTTACATCTTCTCTCCATCAAATTTAATTCCTTTCTCTCTGCAGTAGCTCAATTTCAGCTTTCTTAAAATTAAGAATAAAAATAAGAAAAATACTAATGAGTGTCAATGTCACTTGTTAAAGAATCAAGAAAAGAAAGATTACATAGGAGATTTGTGTATTTAACATTTGAGAAAGTGAAATGCTTGGTTTTCCATTGAAAACGCGTTTTTCTTGGTACCTTAAAAAGTGCCCTAAGGACACTCATTAGCATGACCCTAAAAATAAAATAAATGATAATATGCAAACTAACAATACTGAATGAATGCCAAGGACTTTTAAAAAATAATAATAAATAGTTTAATTTTGATACATTATGGATGATTTTTTTTTTGTGTATGATCAACTAATTATAAATTATGTTATGTGTGACTGTTAAAGTAGTTATGATAAAAATCAAATATTTTATTGATGTAACAAATTATGATTGATTGACAATGTAAAAAAAAAATTTATACCGACTATGTATGCTAATTTTTTTTTTGAAAAGCAAAAGTATATGAATTAATTGGAATACAAGGGTACCCCAAACCCCTGTACAATACAGAAGTATCACAATAACCACAAGGGGCCGCACTTTTGCTTTGGGTTGTTATTATAGCTTCTGCTGATCTATTGATTGTAATTATGGTATATTGTAAATGGTTTTGGGTACACCTAGTACTCAATTCTTATATATATATATAGCTTTTTATTATAAAAAAATAATAATCAGAAAACACCATAATTAACACTAGAGCAACGTACACCAAGAAGAACAAAGCAAACCCTAGTAGCCTGCATCTAAGTTTTTAAAGGATATAAGAAAAGAACCATATCCTCAGAATATCGAATAGAGGTTGTTGTAGTCTACGCGTCCCCGGCCAATTAAGGAGCCAAACTGATACAAACCTTTGGGTTGATGCTCCAATCCATGTAAGAGAAACAGCCACTCCCTAGTAGCCCTTTGCACCACAACCATACCTTGAGAAAAACCAAATCCTTTACTTTATCAGTATCAGGCGCTTGATGGTTGAACACAGAATCATTTCTATGTAGCCAGATAGTCCAGATAGCTGCAAACCAAAAAAATCTCCAACACTTCTTATCAACCTTTTCATTCAGCATACCCATATGCTGATTTAGAAGCTCCATCAAATTACCCGTCAGGACAGTCTGGATTCCAAAAGAGTCGTATATACTCATCCAAATAGCATAGGAAAAGTTACAGTCACTAGTGCAGAAAATTGGTTTCAACGTCAGTTAAAATTGACCTCTAAAGTCGATTTTAGAACCGATGTTGAAACGATCGATGTTGTATATTGGAACTTTAGACATTGGTTTTAAAATCGATGTTAAAATTGCACGTTAGACATCGGTTCTTAGATAAAACCGATGTCTATAGTGCCCATTCAACAAAAAAATGTAAGCAAAACAACACTTTAGACGACGGTTAAAATATAGAACCGATATCTAAAGTGCACTTTTAACATCGTTTCTAGAAAAAACCGATGTCTAAAGTCCTCGTTTAACAAACAATTTCAGCAGAATACAACTTTAGACATCGGTTAAAAGCTATAACCGATGTCTAAAGTGCACTTTTAACATCGGTTCTAGTTTTAACCGATGTCTAAAGTGTGTTATGCTGGTTGAATGATAACTTTAGACATCGGTTAAAATTAGAACCGATGTTAAAAGTACACTTTAGACATCAGTTCTAGCTGTTAACCGATGTCTAAAGTTCTTCTATTCTGTTTTTAAAAATAAATAATACATGACTTTTAACATCGGTTTTGTTAATAACCGATGTCTATAGTTTTTTTTTTTAAATAACTAGTTTACATTAGTTACAATCATTTCCCCTGTTTCAGTATTACATCCAGATCATTCCCATTAAGTTAACAAAATCTAAATATTCTCAACATTGAATCACTTATACAACCAAAACATACTAAATTAATATACTATATTGATTACGAACGATACATACACTTCAATTACTTTCAGAGCTAAATACGTAATAATATCGCAAGTAGTGTAAACTAAATTAACAATATGACAATAAAGATATTTAGAATCCAAAAAACTAGCTAGTATATATATATACATGATATGTTTATAAACTAACTATACAAACTATGATTGGTACACTTCAAAAAAGAAGTTTGCCCAACGCAACCTTATGTCAATAATGTCCCCTGCAGAGAGTGGAGTCGGACTGTCGAACATCTGCAGGTTCAATTGGACATAAGATTAATATTATAAGTAATAAACTAAAATAAAACATAACTAAACTATAATTAATTGTTACAACTAATTATGTTACTAATTAGTTACCTCCTGCCATCTTACAGTAATACCGGTGGAGACAATTTCGAGCATCCACTTCATCACGTAATATCCGCACTCCCATCCGCCACGTTGTCTACGAGACTACAAATGAAACCAAATTTGAATATAAGGAATTAAACACAAAGTAATAACTATTGTAAACTGCACTTGAAGCATTTGTAGTAATAAACATCTTACGTTAGGAATAATCCATCTAATAGGCCTACGTCTTTCACCACCCAAAATGCGGCTCGCATCCATAGAACTATCATAAGAAAATAAACATTAATTAAAGTATATGTTATAGATTTCAGATAAATAAAACAACTTGATTACTGATTAATTAAATGCTTACGTTTCAATAGCGGTCTTGAGTTCCTTCGTCAGCTTCCTTCCCACCGAGCAGAAGAAGACCACGACATTCACACGAGGACATATGATCAATAATTGACAATGTTCACTGCATTTGCGAAACAGTTAGTGACAAGTCATATATAGTTATAATTAAATAATAACTTGTAAACTTGTACTTACTCCTTGAGGTAAGGCGAAAGGTAGCACTGATGATTGTCTCGAGCAAGTATAGGGCGTATGTTTGCGACCATGTCTTCTGATAGAATTGTTACATCACCCTGAATGAGAATAGGGTCAATGAACCCATAAACGACGAGGTTGCCCTTATCAAGACACAGGCGATGCAGATAACTAAGATATTGATAAAACATGTTAATTATAATAATATTTAAAATTAATTTGTTAAATTACAAATAAAATGTATTTACGTGCACCAAAATGAGATGTTCGCGGTGCTAACCATTTCACCCTCTAGAGCCATCTCCATAATTTCCCTCCCTTGGATATACAAATGGTCATTACACCTGCCATCATGTTCCAACTTTACATAAGCTGCAGCCGACCCCATAGTCACAACCTCTACAGTCAGACGTTTTAAAACATCATGAGGATCCCCTTTGTCGATCCCCTAAACAACAAACACAAAACATCAATGATCACTGTTAAGTTATTTCATTTGTAATTAATTGAATGATTAAATGAATACCTTAGCAGGAGCATACTTCTCGGGTCTTCCCGGATTCGACCTTTTAGGCGGATCACCTTTTCCAACATCCGAAATAAAAAAACATAAAGCATTAATAGTAAACACGAATAAATTATTTCAATTGTAAATATAGAAAAAGACAAGTAATTGAATACCTCAGATGCAACAAAAAACCTGACCAATCTTCTTAGCCAGGGGATGAAGTCACCAGGGGCCTCATCCACTGTTTGAACCTCCTCAGTGGGCACAGGGACTCGAGCATCAGCATCTCGAATATCTTCAACCTGCACCCTCACCTGATCATCTGCTAATGTATTGTGGTGTATGGTATTCCCCAAGTTGTGTGCCCTCCCCAATGGTCCACGGAATGGACCACTGCCAAATACCTTCTTGCCACCCTCCCAGAGCAGCAACCGAACCCATTTTGTCCAAGGCAATAGTGAAAAGCCTATCAAACATAGTAGAAAAAGGGGTTGTGGACACCCAAGCTTCATTCCAGAAGGATGTTGTATTACCATTTCCCAACTTCCTGACCAACCCATTGGACAACCACCCTTCTCTCATAACTCACACCCCCTCTAGTTTCCCAATGTCTATCCACCAAGATGAGACTACCCCACCCTCACTAGTTTTCTCAGCCCAGTTTGCTCCCCAAAAGTTTGGTGAACCGTATCTCACCCTAAGAAGGTTAGCCCATAGAGAGTCTTGTTCCTTGAAAAACCTCCACTTTCACTTCCCTAAAAGAGCTCAGTTGAAGGAGCCTATATCACCAATGCCTAAACCACCCTCCTCCCTTTTTTTGCACACTAAATCCCATTTAACCCAACATATCTTTCTACACTCCTCATTTAGGATAACCACCCCGTCAAGGATATTTCTTCCTTTCAAGAAGGTCGTTTGATTGCCAGAGATGAGTGAATCCATGACCCTGCTCAATCTAGAAGAAAACAGTTTTGCAATTACCTTGTACAGGTACCCTACCCATGAAATAGGCCTGAAATCGGGTAGTCCCCTGTGGACTATCTTTTTTCGACACCAAAACCAGAAATGAAGCATTAGAACCTCTCGCCAGTCTTGCATTATGATGAAAGTCTTCCACCAACCCGCAGAAATCACTTTCGACCGACCTCCAACACTTTTTCAAAAGATTGAAGTTGTAGCCGTCCGGCCCTGGACTCTTGTTCCCTTCACAATCCCACACCGCCTCTTTAACCTCTCTAACTGTAAAAACTGTCATGAGGTTACTACACTGAGTACCAGTTAGTCTTTTAAATTTGATGCCCTCCAAAGATGGCCTTGAGCAGCTCAGTTCAGTGAACTGATCTTTGAAGTGGTTGAAGATGCAATTCTTTATCTCGAATGGCTCCTCCACCCAACTGCCTTGCCACCACAAACCATGAATCGCGTTTTCCCTCCTTTTTTTATTGATTAACGCATGAAAGTAGGATGAATTTGCATTGCCTAGTCTCAGCCAAGTGATTCTAGATTTTTGGTGAATGCCTGACTCCCTAATTCTAGTCATGCTCCAAAAAGATTCAAACAACTCTCTCCTCTTCATTATATCACCAGTTAAGAAACCTGCACCTTCCCCTCTATCATCAATTTCTTTAATCTGTTCAGTGACAACCCTAAGGTTTTCCTCCACACCTCCAAACGATTCTTTACTCCGGACCTTCAGCACATCTTTTAGACTCTTCAGTTTTTCTTTTAGGACATATGAACCCCAATCTTGTACAACTACTTCTTCCCACCTCTTTGCAAACATATCTTCAAAGCCACTCTGGTCGAGCCACAAGTTCATAACCCTGAATGGTTTGGGACCCCACTCTTTTGAAACTGATTTCAGGACAATTGGGCAATGATCGGACACCGACCTCTTCAAACCCCACTAAGACAAATCTTGTCGCTGAGCCAACCACTCATCCGAAAGCAAGAACCTGTCCCGTCTACTCATACAAGTACCATTGACCCTATGCCAGGTATATTTTCTTCCCAAGAGAGGTAGATTGGTTAATTCCAGATCTTCTATAAACCCATCGAAATCATACATTTCCCCATTTATAACCTGAACAGTTGTGCCCTTCCTCTCGGAGGCACTTCTAACCCCATTAAAATCACCTGCTAAACAGAAAGTTAAGTTGAGGTTGTTCGATCTGATAGACTTTATCTCCTCCCAAAGTGCTCTTATCCCAGCAAGACTGTAAGGAGCATATATATTCAGAATGATACAGGGAGTTTGTAGTTCTCCCCAAGTGCCCTTCACACCCAAATAACCATCACCTCTCAAAATCTGCTACATTGCATATGGTTTCTTATCCCACAAGCTTAGCAAACCACCTGAATGCCCTACTACTTCCTTGTGGCACCACTCCACTTCAAAGCTACCCCAAAGAGAATGACAAACAAACGAATCATTGGCCTCCAACTTTGTTTCTTGAATGTAAAAAATTGTAACTTTTCAGACAATACCAAATTTCTGATAGCTTTCTTTTTTATACCCCCCCCCCCCCAAAATTCCTCTAATATTAAAGGTTGCAATTCTCATCAAGAAACTAACCGATCCCCATCCACATTAACCTTATTACAGTTCAGGTTATCCCTAACCTCCATCTCAACCAACTTTTGAATAATAGATTCATTCTTATCATTATTTTTAAATACCAGCCCTAATATCTTTCCCATCTCCCAAATATCATTAACCTCCCTGGACGCCTCAACCCTAATAAAAGCCCTATTCATCTTCCGGATTTAAGTGTCAGAAGCTAGATCACTGACCTGAATGAAACCTGGCTGTTGAACACAAGCCCCAATCGGCCTCTTCCCCTCTTTGATACGAGCTCTTTTGGTCGCCAATCCGACCAAGACCGAATCTGATTCGCCATCCACTTCTTCGATTTCATCCGACGTGTTGCCTTTACCAGAGGAGGACTGATGAGCCGAGCTGATTGAAGGAGGGAAGTCTCGGTTCAATGATATTACTCTCTGCATAGCAATAAAATTCCTAGGCACCTCTAGAATTTTCTTCCCCATTAAGGACACTAAGTTGTTTGTCCTATCCCCAATATTTGAGAAACCCTCCTCCTGCTCACGAATTGGAGACCCTCTCTCAGCTGGGGACGTGGGCATCTCGATCTCATCTGAAGCACCCCCTGAGGACAGAAGTCCAATTTCATCAAGCCCAAACACATTTGCCCCGGAATTAGAGGCCTCCGAGGTAAGAATTCTAGATCCTTTATTGTTTTCTCTACGAATGAAAGGCCCAACTTCTTCAGCCTGATGACGAGCCAAGTCCGAATTATCTATGGCAGCAAAGGACACGTGATTACCATGACGACCCGCTCCCTCCAACAGAAGGTTTGGGCTGCTCTTGGTTTGGCCCAAAGATAATGCATTACCCACTTTGGGTCGTAATGGCTCCCTCTCCTCCTTCTCATACTGGACGCCTTTTTCCAGGCAGGACCTTTTTTGATGGTCTGCCCTTTCTTGAGCCCTCCCCACATTGACCTTGACCTATTTGTCAGACCCTGTACCTTGTCCTTTTAACGATGTGACCTTACCCAAATTCAAATTCGAAATTTCTTTGCTCAATCGTTGCAACACCTCCTCCCCTCCCCCCACTGACAGCTCAGTCTCCGGCACGACCAAATGGCTCCCAGCTATGGAGTCTTCATCATCCGAGGAGTACGCCTCTGAATTTTGGTACCTCCAATCTGAAGTAAACCTGGACATATTCTCACCAAACGACTCTTCCAGCAAATGAAAATTATACATCAATCCATTTACCTTCACCTGCACTACTCTGTTGATACTCTCTGCCACTGTTGTCGAGATGAGGACCCTCCCATAATCCAATCTAACCTTGTCTCTAGTGGACTCATCCATTTTAATATATAACCCAGTTAATCTGCCACCTGTTTGGACAGTCTCACACCACACGCAAGAGCTGGAACACCTAGGAATTTTAACCACACTGCCCTGTTATTTGACACAAGGTCGGGAGACCATTCTCTAATATCTGTGAGCCATTTAGAGAACTCGGCTACATTTTTCTTAAAGGTGTCTTCAAACTTATCACCTTCCAAAGCCTGGAGCAAAGCAAGGTTTCCTCCCATAGGTGTAATTGTTACTGATAGCGCCTCTTCCAGAAAAACTTCCTTTTACTACACAGAATACCTTCCGGGTCAGAGTGGGGCTGTAAGTGGACCGGGTAAACTTGACCAACCCGAATCAAACCAACCCATAAAAAATCGAAGTTGGTTGGTTCGAGTAAAAATCCGAACCGAACCAAAGGGAACCAAACTTCATTGGTTCGGGTAGTGATTTTTGTTTTCCAAACCCGATGACCCGACCCGACCATACCATAGATAAATTTGTTTTCTTTTTCAGCCTCCTCTCCCTCACTCGTTCGTTTGACAAATTCTTTGCCTTTCTCACTATTGCATTTGACCTAGCCCGCTACCAAGTGCTTAATTACGCCGCCGTCGCCGAACCCAGCCCTGTCGCCGAACCCAATCTCAGCAGGTCCTCTCCCTTCATGACTTTGTTATCTCCACTCGTCGCGTCGTGTTCTCCTGCTTGGCTCTTCTTGGCACGCGCACCAACGGTCTGTCGTTGTCTTCTCGTCGTGTTCTCTGACTATCTAACCTTCAAGCTCTGTAACTGTAACCACGTCCCATTCCTTCTCTGTTCTTTGCTATTGTGGAGATGGTATTGCAAATCTGGGTGCTAAATCATTGGTACTGTCATGGCAACTCAGTCTCCTCACTCACTCCCTCATATCTTCTTCCTTCATCTTCATCTCCCTACAGATATGTGTGCTAAATCATTTTACCGTAGTTTCTCCTCCCTATTCATTTCTATCTTCTGCTTTTTGGGTTTTTTTTTAATTAATCTTAAAATCGTTGTTTCCTAAGTGATTAATCTCATTGTACTGTGTGCTAAATCATTATAATGTTGTTGATTATTCATTGTCCTTCTCTGTTTTTTTTTAATTCAAGATTGTTGATTAATCTCAGACTGTTCCTTATTCAACAGATGACCCGAACACCCGAACCGAACCAAACCAAACCCATGTACTAAAAAATGCAGAAAATCGAACCAATCGAATTTGATTGGTCCAGATATTTTTTTTCCATCAAAAATCGAACCAAACCAACCCGTTACACTCCTAGATCAGAGGTCTTACCAACATAGCAACCTTGAAACCACCTCATATCCTCTTCTGGCACAAAAAACTCTAACCCGCACCAATTTGTAGTTTGGTGTTCTCCTTTTAAGAAGTTCTGTTGTCTAACATTGACCTTTTTGTACTTATTTCCACCCAATACTGCCTTAACATAACTCCTTCCACCACCCTTTTGGCTGACATTTAAAGCACCCTTATTAATGGCCTCCGTAAATGGCTTACTGCTCGAAGCCCCACCACGTGCATATGCAGGGATGTTGACCCTTAGCTCATAAGAGCCAAGCCATATCGAATCCAACTTCTCTTCTAGCGCTTTAGAAACTTTTACCTCAAGAAATCTGACAAATCCAAATCTATTGCCAAATTTATCTCTTTTCTTTGGAATAACTACCTCTATCACACGACCCCACTGCAGGAACACAGGCCAAAGATCTTCATAACCTAGGTCATCTGGGAAGTTAGTGAAGAAAAAAGAGGTAGAGTTGTTGTAGATGTTTGGCCTGGAACTCTGACCCTCCTTCCACCGGTTTCGCTCTTTCTCTCTCATCCTGAGTGTGTATGCTAATTAAATCCTTTATATATATTATATATATATATATATACCTTAGTTTAATGATTTTTTTTACCCTTTTAAATTTCTTTGTCTTGTATAATGGTCATTATATTTATTTATATTTATAAATCAATATTAATATGTAAATTGGACATTCTTCACTGTTGACATTGACATGGTGATAAACCACTATAAATTATTAGTTAACAACGTGGAGGAATTGAAATATCACAAACTCAAATTTTAATTGACTTCATAAGTTAAGATTAAGCTATAAAAATGATTTGCTACTCTAGTTAGAAAGGAAAAAAGGACGGTGACTAAGGGTGCGTTTGGGTAAACAACTTAATTAAGAACTTATCACATAAGACCTTATCGCATGAGAGCTTATGTCGTAAGCGCTTAAAGAAAGAAAAAAAAAAGAAAGGGGTATGAGAGGATTCGAATAGTGAAAAATACGGAAAGGGTGTTTAGTGCATAAGTTCTTATGATAATTCAATAAGCTTCTCCCAGTAACTTATGAAAATAAGTCAAAATCTCCTTATGGGATGACATAAGTTATTTTTATAAGTTCTGCCAAACACACTGAATAAGAGATTATGTCATCAGATAAGTCAAAATGAGTTTAAATAAGCTCTTCCAAACATCACCTAAGAGGACAAAGAAAAGGGGACATTTCCCTAATGACATGAAACCCCTTACTTTGAAAGGAATGGCATCCACGAGGTTTGAATCCCGAAGATATTACTCTATAAAAAGTGGTTTTGGCATCACTTGAATATGGAATTTCTTCATTAACTTATGACCCACAGGCATGGGGACTCGTTTAAAATGAATAATGTCAAATAAACACTAGTTAAACTGATTATGACTACTATGGACGCATAAGTTTGCACTTTAGCAAAAGGGAAATCGCCTGCACATCATTCCTTTATTTATAAAATGAGTTTATCATTAATTAGACAGATTCTTAAGTTGTTTCAGAGTAAGAGATATTTTTTTTCTTTCTGTATTATATCATTGAATACGTGTAATCAGTCATGTGAGTTATCAAGATCTTATAGTTTATCTGTCAAAAAAAAGATCTTATAGTTTAATTACATTTTTAATAAATGGATACGACACATATTTATTGATACCCTAGACAGGAGAAATTTCCTCCTCTAATAACACCTAATTAAGAATTTCTCTTTATCCTCATTACCTTTTTTTTTTTTTGGTTTTTGGGTATAGTTATCCTCATTACCTTTAATAGCCTAAAATCAGTTCTTATCCCTTTACAAGCATGCCGAAATGATGTTCCACTTTTTATCTAAGCTTTCTCTCATTGCTAAATTGTAACTAGATTATATTGAAACAACCCACAAGGCATAGTAATCATCATCAATTTGCCTTATCTCAAACCACCATTTGGTGCATTGTTGAGGTTTTGAGGGAAGTTAAGTCGGTTTTCAAGTGCACATTTTTATCCAGATGGCCGACTCCTAGCTTCTGGATGCATTGAATTGTTTGGTTGACTTTGTTTCCTTTTTCCTCTCTTCCTTTATTTATATTCAACTGGATTTGGACTGAAGAGGCCTTTCCGGTGATTTATCAGTGCAAAAAGGTTGCAGATAGATGATTTTGGATAAGAGATAAAAACCTTCCTTTTCCTTTCCCTTTATCTTGGTTTTGGTTTATCAATTATCACTACTTTAAATAATGAAATTATTATTAACTAGATGTTGAAATAATTGTAATCATTTTTTTTTAACTGAAACAGTTGGAGATGCGACAAAAAGAGGCCTTTCCTACTAAGGTCTAAGTTGGAATGATGGAGTTCCACCATTAATATATACATTATACCTGTCAGTCAAACTTCATGACCAAGTATACCTAAATGCAAATGGAATGAGGGTGATTACCTATAAGTTTGGTGTAGATTATATTTAATTATGCGATAGAATTAGAATAAAGATATACAGAAAATATGTCAAGTGTGTGTAGTCTTTTAACCTATATGACGAGGAAACAGGTAAACATATATAATCAAAATTAAATTATACTTTTAATTTATATTTGATGTCTTCTATAGTGCACCGTCCTCTAAAGTAGAGTATTGATGCATCATCCGGATGGCATTCTCATAACCAATTATTTTGCCATGATGTCAGTCTTGACTTTTCAACTAGTATTTTATCATGAACGACATACCGTATTTCATATATTCAGTTTCAAATTCCATATTTCCCAAATACATTGATTATGGAAAATCTATGTCTCTGTTCCACACATTGTTTTGTTCTTTCATCCGTCATGGCTTCGCATGGCATGGCTTTTCTGGATCTGGTGATTGTTTGGTAAAATCCCATTTCACTAATCTTGGTTGAAGCATCTGGAAGCTTGAGAACTGTGACAATCACAATCAAAAGAGTGCAAACAGACACCATCATGGTTACAAGAGCAATTGAATGCTTCAAGAACAGGCGCTTCCTCATTTTGATAAAACCCAATATCCCTCTAGCTGAATATTCACTGTTTTGGAAATAAATTTCTCAACTTTCAACAAAATTCAAAATCTGAGCTTCAAAAGCTAAAGAGTCAATCTTGAAGAGTCATCGCAAGTAAAATGTAAAAAATCATCAGGCGGAGGGAGGTCCCTCCAGGTGTTCGTATTTTTATGCATATTGATATTGATTTTTGGCATCTCCCTCATTTGTTATTCTCACCCCCTCTCCAAAAACAAATAAGCCTTGAGGTTTCTTTTCTAGAGCTGATCTCGACAAACCCACCTCAAGTCACCGACTGCCAGATCCGCCTTCCTCGATGCTTCCGCCACCGCCGCGTCGTGCACTCGTCTGAAACAGATCCGCCGACAACATGAAGTTGATCTAGAAGGTTTGGAAGCAGACTTCAGATTTAAAGGCCATGGCTTTGCATCTTTGAAAAGCTCCGAACTTTGTGAAGCTCCATGAAGATTAGGCATTCAGTTTTTTTTTTTTTTATGTTCTGGTGTCGATTTGTCTGGTCTTATGATGCAAGAACAAAGAACTCATTTGTTCATTTTATGTTCATGTTCGTTTGTTTCAATTTTGAGTTGTTCAGATTTGATGATGAAAAAGTTCTCTCATTTATTCGTTGTTCTATTCACTTTGTCATTGTTCTATTTCTTCAGTTCATTGTTCTGCTCTTCATTGTTTGAAGATGGGGGAAGGAGTGTTGATGATGTCTGGAAAGAGAAGAGGAAACCTTTTTTTTTGTTCTGGTGTTGATTTGTTTATTACTTTAACGTATTTTGATGAAAGCCTAATACTGATTTACATTATTTCCATGGAAAAATACTCATCATATACAACTTTGACTACTACTCTCTTTGAAAAGTCTGACTGCCATTTTTTAATACAGTTGTCAAACTCATTGGTGGACATCAAGCCAGCAAGGTGGTACATCACTGCTTCAATTCGGAGGATGATATACCATACACGCTTTCTTTATATTTTGATCAGAATTGATTATTTTTATACTTTATGTTTTGAAAGATTTATTATTAATCATTTATTTCTCTAATATTACGCAAACTGATTATTTTCGTGTAGGCTCTATTACAACTTATATTCAGTGTGAGCTGAGGTTTATAATAGAAGATGTATTAATCCTCAAATTAAAAAGATTATTTCTTCTCCAATTTCATAGTTAGGGTTCTTGTTGCTTTTGACAAAACCATGAATTTGTCTTTGTCTGCGTGCAAGTGTAGGGTGAATAAGTCCAGAAACCCACCAACAACAATGGACAACGGACCTTATTCCTTTAGCGGCGTCAACAAACGAGCTTCTCTGTGCCATGTGGAGACATCACAGTCTTGAGCACCGCTGGCACAGCAGCCAACCTAGGGAGGAGGTTCTGCCGTTGCAGGCACTATATGGTAAGTGGTTGAATCTTAAAATTTTATCCTTTAAAAGTTATGGTTCCACAGCTGATTCATTTGCTTTTGTTGCTGAAAAAGGGATGGAAGATAGGGGTTGTCGTTTTTCTCATTGGCATTCTGAATAAATTGTTGATAGAAAGACATGGTCATAATTAGAAAGGAGAAAAGGATCATATCTTTATAGAACTCATTAAGCTGCGGTAGAAGATGGTTAAAGGTGTTTATGATTTAAGGTGTTGAAAGTGGCACATGTGGTTGAATCAAAGTACAAACTGTATAAATATTAAAGTGCAATAAACATTAATGAAATAGTGATAACAATTTAAGTATGAAACAATATAATCATGTGAATATTATTCTTTATAATTTAACTTCTATGAAAACAAAAAGAATATGGATAATTATAAATATGAAATTATTTAAAAGTAATAATAATTTGCCTATTTATTTTAAGATTATCGAATAATAGTTGGTCACAAATAAAGTAGATTCCAACCCTGAACAAATTAACCTTGCTTGTAATATTAAGTATAATCATTAAATTGTCAATTTAAAAATACTTTTAGTTACCTGATCAACCTTGAACTATGAATTAAATAATTGCATGAACAAGTGCTTGTTATAAAAGAAAAAAAAACTAAGTTGAGATTAAGTTATAATTTGTAATGATTGTTACTATATAGGGAGTCCAACAAAAAGCAATTACACTTTCTCTTGTCAAAAAAAAAAAAAAAGCAATTACATACATAACTTTGACTTATTAACTGTCACTTATAACTTAACAATGTTATGTGATGATTTGTAATTAATTGATAATATAAAAAATTTATGCTAACATTATATTAAAATTAAAGTCATTTTTTGGGACATCATTTGGGGAGTAGTTAAATGAGGATTTGGTATTATTTCCGTTTTTCGTGGGCCTCCATCTGATGGACAAGTTGGGTTTCATTTGACAACGAACCTAACTTTAGGTGTATCCCCACTCCCACACCACTAACTTCTAACTCTAATTATTGGGCTCTCCGTATAATGTCCCTTGTTTTAAGACCCAGAGGAACTCAATATGATTGTAAACAGTAATGAGTGAACACTCTTGTTCGGCGCTGATGGCTATGGGTCTCCATCACCCCATGGCTATTTTCTTCGCTTAGACCAAAACAGGTCCATGACTTATCACATATTCAAGTTAACATATATACTGACTATTAAGGTAAAATAGTTCCTAATGGTTCTATAACTTTTATATATATAAATTGAGACTTTTAAGTCATTTTTGTTTCAAGTTTGTTCTCAATGTTAGTATTTAACATTATCTATTATAACGATGTTAAGTCTTGTTCCGGGAAGAACAATAATCTTCGGTTAGGATGAAGATTTGGGGGTTTTGTGGATTGAGCCTGATAGAGTGCGGTGCTCTGTTCCTACGTATCCCATGGAACGGAATCAAGGCTACGTAGTTCTAGGGTTTTTGGTGTGAGGTCCAAAGTGTCTAATGAGGATGAAGTTCCTCCTTTTATAGCCCTCTTAGTGGGATTAACCTAATTGTTTTCAAGGAATTGGGCCTTGGTCCAATCTCCAATGCTGTCTTCTTGCCCAACGATATGTATTCTTGTCTTGATCCAAAAGTCTTCTTGGGTTGACTGAGTTGATCCTGATTGGTCTCCATCCTTATTGGGTCATTCACCCAGCATAGTCGGGTCTATCCTACATTAGGCCCTTGGTCTAATTTGGGCAGGAACAGAGGCCCCAAAGTCTCAAGCTGTATACAGTGAAGAGACTTCAAAGCCCAGACTTTTCTGTTATTTCTCTGGGTTCTACATGTCGTGCTATCTCTATATGTCCAAGCCTTGTTAATTAGGATGTTACCTAACCTATATCTTTGCATGGCCAAGATGTTTAGCTCGAGGCCTTGGACTTGGAGTCCCAAAAACTTCGAGTCCTTTATTCGACAAAGAGGCATGTATTGTTTCTCACTCGGAAGTCTTCTATTCTGAGTTTTCTCAATTGTTTTCGGGCGTAGTTTATCCTCATTTTGGGTAGTTGATTTAGTTGTTTGAGTTGGCGTGATGTATGAATGCTCGAGTTGTTTGGAACTTTATTTCCCATGGAACGCGCTCTCCCTTATACTATTTTATTTTGATGCAGCTTGAGTTCGATCTCTATAACTTTTATAGAGGGAGTCTAAACTCGGCCTCTATGATTTTAATTTGAGGAGGAGCTTTGGGTCGACCTCTACTCGAAACGCATCCAATTTCATTTTCCTTGGTCTCGCTCGAGGGCTTTTAGTTTGATAAGTCTCTTGCCACCAAGGATTTTGCAAATGCATTGTTTTTACCCAATTTGATGTATACTGTCCAAGCGCCTTTTGCTAATTGATGACTTTAGAACATGCTACCTCTTATCTTTAGTTTTGGAGGGAGTTGGAGCTCAACGTCTTGTCTTCAATTTCTAGAGGGAGCTGAAGCTCGACCGAGTATGGGAGCCGGAGCTTGACCGAGAGCGAGAGTCAGAGCTCGACCGAGTGCGGGAGCCAGAGCTCGACCGAGAGCGGGAGCCGCTTCGACCTTGCTGAGAGGGGAGCCCAGAGCTTCGACCTGTGATCTTCAAGGGAGCTGGAGCTCGACCCGTGGTCTTCATGCGAGCTTGAGCTCGACATTTTCTGCAATGAAAATACAAGGGCCCAAACAGATATTTCAAGATATGATAACTCTTAGAAATAAGAGTTATTACTATCCTTTTAGCTTTATCATTATTCTTGTTTTGGTCAATTTTGGAAAAGAAATTCAAGTTTTGTCTTATTTAGTAAATATCTGTGTTGAATTGTCAAAATGCTGAAAAAGCTGTGAAATCTGAATTGTTTTTGCTGAAGGTTTGTTTGAGTTTTGAGCAGGATTTAGAAGAGAAATCACTACAGGAGTTGCTTTGAAATGTTATGGAATGCTGCAGCGTCTGGGAAGAGAATCACTACAAGACAAAAGAATTGTCAGCTCAGCACACCTGCACTACAAGACAAAGAACCTGTTGCGCTGGCCCAAAACGAGGAAAGAGAAAATGCAATGCAGTAACTGTGTGTACTTGGGAATTGGGCCAAAGACTACTTTATTCTTTAAATTTTTGTAAGCCCAAAAAGTGGTAAGAGAGGGAGTGTAACCCTACTTTTGGGAGCTAGTACAAATAGGATTGTGACCTTACTTTTAGGGGGGCTCGTACTGTAGCAGTTGGGTACTGTAGCAGCCGTCAGCTTATTGTCCTCTCTATAATTTTTATTTACGCATTATGCCTTTATTTTCCATTTCTCTTGTTGGTTTTGGCTTCAATCTCTTTATGAGCTAATTTTCCTTAGCTAGGATTCTATGAATTTGTAATTGATACTTAAGGGTGATTTATGCAAATGGATGTTAGTCATTCTCTTCTTCTCTATTTGAAAATTTAATTTCAATTTAGACTGATCAACTAATTTGGAATACTAGCTAGTTGGGTTTGGAAAAACTTAACTAGTGGACTTGTTTAGAAAATAAAGATAGAACATTTAGTTGGAAAATTAATTGTGTTGAATGAGCTAGGAATAACCTTCAAGTCTTTAAGTAGCTGGATGCAATTATCTGATAACTGAGGGAAATTAATATGAACTTAGGAATAAGAAGCGTTTAATGAACTCAGTTTTACTGCTGGAAAGTAAACTTTAATTATTCCTGGACTAAATGTTGTAGTATCCTGAAGCATCAATTACCCTAAAGTTAAGATTACAAAGGATTAGAATCCTAGCTGTTTTCATCTCTGTTCTAAACACCCATTTATTGTTTCTATTAATTCCTTGCATTTAACACTTACTGTTCTGACACTCAATTGCTCCATTTACTTTACATGCTTAAAATAACTCTTTACTTTATTAAGCTAAGTAGAAAGGTTAAAACTAGAATTTATATTCAATCCATTTAAATCCTCGTGGGAACGATCTTTACTCACTCTTTATTACTTGTTACGATTGTGTATACTTGCACATCACATTTATCCAAGCAACAAGTTTTTGGCACCGTTGCCGGGGATTAACTATGGTGTTGAATATTTAAATTTTTTGTCAACTTTTTCTATTTAGCTAGTTCTTAAAGCTCTATGTGCTCTGCTTAGCTACAGGTACATTTGTATGCACAGCAAGGGTACACCTGAGTTCCAATTAGATTTAGAAATTGAAAAAACCGCAAAGAAGCTAAGAAAGAGAACTAAAGAACAGAGAGCACGAGATCAACACTCTGACTTAGGCTTCATGGCTCACTTTCTTGGAGATGAAGAAGAGGATCAGTCGAGCATTATTGAAATGGCAAATAATAGAGATAGGTCCATCAGGGACTATGCTGTCTTTGATCTCCAAACCATGAACATTGGGATTGTGAAACCAGAAATAACTACCCAGCAGTTTGAGTTCAAACCAATGATGTTTCAAATACTTCAAACTGTCAGGTAGTTTGGTGGTGCCCCTACTAAAGATCCACACTTGCATCTGAGGCAATTCCTAGAAGTGGCAAGTAATCTCAAGATCCCTGGAGTAAGTGATGATGCTTTCAAGCTAAGGCTCTTTCCTTATTCCTTGAGGGACAGAGCCAAGGCCTGGTTAAACTCATTGGAGGCCAACTCCATTACTTCATGGAATGGCCTAGCTGAAAAGTTCTTGACTAAGTACTTCCCTCCCACAAAAAACGCACGAATGAGGAATGACATAACTTCATTCAAGCAAAATGATGAGGAATGTCTGTATGACTCGTGGGAAAGGTTCAAGGAGCTGTTGAGAAGATGTCCTCATCACAGCATCCTTGTATGCATCCAAATGGAAACCTTCTATAATGGACTACTGCCTCCTTCAAGATTGATGTTAGATGCTTCATCTGGAGGGACATTCTTAACAAAATCATATAATGAAGCTTATGCATTGGTTGAGAGCATAGCTGCAAACAGCTATCAATGGCCAACCGTGAGGGCCAATTCAGTTAAAACTCCTGCTGGAATACTTGAAGTGAAGGAAGCAACTGCCCTTTCTGCTCGGCTTGCTTCCATTATTAACATGCTGAAAAATCTGACTGCCACTAATGCCGGTAAAGAACCTGCTATGGTCGAACCTGTGATGGCTCAATTGAGTTCTATTTCACGTGTCTTCGGTGGAGGGGGGCATTTATTTGAAGAGTGTCCCAGCAACCCAGTCTCTGAATTATGTGGGCAATAAAGGAAATAACGCATACTCTAATACTTACAACCCGGGTTGGAAGCAACATCCAAATTTCAGTTATGGGAATTACAACAACACACCGAATTCCTCAGTTGGAAATGTTCCACCACAATACCAACAACAGGGACAAAACAGTCAGTAGCAGCAGACCCAAGCCCCAACTAAGGAACCTTCTCTGGAAGCAATGTCGAAAGCCTTCATGACTGAAACGAGGGCCCAAATTCAGAATCAGTGTGTAGCTGTGAGGAACATGGAGAATCAGGTAGGTCAGTTGGCTACTACCCTCACAAATAGGCCAAATGGAACCCTGCCTGCATCCACCGAAATTCCATCAACTTCTGTTGATAAAGGGAAGGAGCAGGTTAAAGCTATAAATCTGAGAAGTGATAGAGTTGCAGGATGCTATAGCATTTATGCAACCAGTAACAAGAAATTCTGATACAGTTGAACCAGAACAGGAAATTCCGAAAGTCACTCCAAGAGAAGAAGAACCAGAGCAAGAAATTCCCAAGCAGAAAGAGGCCAAGTTAATTCCGGAAAGGCCACCTCCTTCATTCCCACAAAGACTAAGGAAAGCAGCTCAAGAAAAGTAGTTCAACAAATTCCTAGAAATCCTAAAGCAGCTGCATATTAACATACCTCTGGTTGAAGCCTTGCAGCAAATGCCCAACTACACCAAATTTATGAAAGATATTCTTACAAAGAGAAAGAGGTTGGAGGAGTTTGAAACTGTGGCCATGACCAAGGAGTGCAGTCAGATTTTGCAAAATAAGGTTCCTCATAAAATGAAAGATCCAAGGAGTTTTACAATTCCATGCTCAATAGGGAATACTTATTGCGGAAAAGCTTCATGTGACCTTGGAGCTAGCATAAATTTGATGCCAATGTCTACTTTCAAGCAACTGAAGATTGGAGAAGCTGGACCAACCATTGTTACTTTGCAGCTTGCTGACAGATCCATTGCGTACCCAGAAGGAAAGATTGAAGATGTTCTAATAAAGGTGGACAAATTTGTGTTTCCAGTGGATTTCATTATTCTGGATTTTGAGGCTGACAAGGAAGTTCTTATCATTCTTGGAAGACCCATCCTTGCCACTGGAAGAACATTGATAGATGTATAAAAAGGAGAGCTCACCATGAGGGTGAATGATCAACAAGTGACCCTCAGTGTCTTTAATGCATTACATTATCCCGATGAAGAGATGGAGAGCTGTTATTATCTTACCGATATGGAATCTCTGGTACAAGAGCATATGATAGCATCAAAAAAAATTGGGAGCAGGAATTTGAATTGAATGAGGGGATTATTCCTGAAAATGAAGAACTGAAACAGATAGTTGAAGGGAGTGTAGCACACAGATCCTAGATTAGAAAATATGAATCATTGGATGTATATTCAGACACCTTCAAAGAAAATGTACCTTCCATTGAAAGAGCTCCCACCCTTGAATTGAAGCAGTTACCTTCCCATTTGAAGTATGCCTACCTTGGGGAGAAAGAAACTCTTCCTATTATCATTTCTTCTCTCTTAACTTCTGAGCAAGAAAGTAGCTTAATTTCAGTTTTGAAGAGGCACAAGAAAGCTATCGGGTGGCAAATGGCAGACATTAGAGGAATCAGTCCTAGTCTTTGTATGCACAAGATTTTTCTAGAGGAGGATGCTAAAAACAGTATCGAGGGCCAGCGAAGACTGAATCCAATAATGAAAGAGGTTGTAAAGAAGGAGATCATTAAATGGCTTGATGCAGGTGTGAACACCCATTTTTGTCTGTCTTCATTTTATTCTAATTTTATGTTATTATGTTTCAGGGAGACTAAAAAATAATAGTGAAGAAAGAAAGAAGAAAAAGAAAATAACCAAGAAATGAGGAGGAGATTCATATCTAATTTTCTGTTGGACGCGTAGGTCGTCCATTGTATGTTTAACTTTCTGTTGGACGAGTAGATCATCCATTGCATATTTAACTTTCTGTTGGACGAGGAGGTTCCGTCCATTGTATATTTAACTTTCCGTTGGACGAGGAGGTCGTCCATTGCATGTTTAACTTTCTGTTGGACGAGTAGGTCGTCC
This sequence comes from Sophora flavescens, assembly GCA_030762895.1. Lineage (NCBI taxonomy): Eukaryota > Viridiplantae > Streptophyta > Magnoliopsida > Fabales > Fabaceae > Sophora > Sophora flavescens. The sequence goes on along the minus strand of CM061068.1, from coordinate 55,342,281 downwards.
ATTGCATTTTTAACTTTTTGTTGGATGAGGAGGTTCCGTCCATTGCATATTTAACTTTCTGTTGGACGAGGAGGTTCCGTCCATTGCATGTTTAACTTTCTGTTGGACGAGTAGGTCGTCCATTGCATGTTTAACTTTCTGTTGGACGAGGAGGTCGTCCATTGCATATTTAACTTTCTATTGGACGAGGAGGTTCCGTCCATTGCATGTTTAACTTTCTGTTGAACGAGGAGGTTCCGTCCGAGGTTCCGTCCATTGCATATTTAACTTTCTGTTGGACGAGGAGGTCGTCCATTGCATACTTAACTTTCTGTTGCACGAGGAGGTTCCGTCCACTACAATTTTATTTTCAGACTGGAGACTAAAGAATAAAGAAAGAAGAAGAAGAAGAAAATAGTGAAGAAAGGAGGAAGAAAAGAATGAGAAAAGGACAATCAGCAGAAAGAGAAGAAAGAAGATTGAGTTACCACTCTCCAACCGCCCCTACACCTCCTCTACCCATTGGTCCTTCTTCTTCCTCATATCCTCCCTCATTTTAACCTAGCAGCCCTACTCCTAACCCTAAAAAACCCATTTTACATATCAGACAAAACCTCTCTTCCTCCTTCCACACCTCCAACCGCCCCTACACCTCCTCTACCCATTAATCCTTCTTCCCCCTCGTCTCCTCTACTATCTTAACCACACCACGCTTCCTTCTCTTTTCAAACAAGCAACCATAACATCAAATCACCTCCTTTCCTCTGCTCGCGCCACCTCCATCCGGACACACGTGATCTCTGCTCAGAACCGCCCAAGCTCCGGATTTCGTGAAACCAACCTTGAAGCCACTGGGTAAGGAGAAGCATGAAGTCCTCTCCTCTATCCCTATAAAGGGCGACACAGAAGACAGAAGGGGAGTAGTTTTCGGTTTTGACATAAAAGAGGGCCAAGAAATTCTTTGATCTGTGTGTGTCAACTTCGAAAAATCTCTCAGATTTCTTGTTCTTTTTTTTTTTCCGTGCAGAGTGTTCCATTTCCTCTTGTTGTTTTTTTGGTTTTGTTGAGAAACTTGGAAAAAGTAGATTGAGAAGTTGGGGAGAGTCACAACTATTGTACTCTGTCACTGTTATCTGGAATTCATTCTCTGTGATTTGGGGAACATCAAGAGAAATATCAAAGGAAGATCTCATTCGGTAACCTTAATTTCTTCCTCTTGATCACTGAATTAGGAACACTGTTCTTATTGGGTTTTTATGTATTTTTGTTCTTGGTAAAAATGGTTCATGTTCTGCTTGGATTGTATGCTGAGTTACTATAGGATTGGATATGAGTTTTTGGTTTCATTCCCTTTGTGCTAGACCATGCACCTGTTATGGTGATTAAGGGGTGCTTTGTTTTAGTTTGCAAGCCATATGTTTGCTAAAAGTCGTATCTTTTAGAAGACTTGAGTGAGTTCAATGCTTTATTAACTTGATTTGCTAAAATTTGAAAATATGCCTTAGTTGATGAATTCCTAGGATGAGTTTTAGTCAAATGCTTAAATTGTGTGCTTAGGAAGAATCAAAACTCTATAAATGATTTGTTGATTTTCAAGAATATTTTTAAATGACATTTATGTTTATCGAGGCTATCATCTAAAATTTCCATCTTGTCATTAACTCATTATGGTGATTGTAATATTATTAATGTAATTGATCTTTTTTTGGGTTCTCTTTTATTTTCTTAATTAATAATAAATGCTAAAGTTAGTAGTTTCTCTTCAAAATGGAAATCTTTTGAAAATAATGAATCCCTTTGATTGCATAATTGATTGATTCTAAAAAATTCAAGTAAAAAGGGTAAAGTAAATATTTTCAAAGTTACTAAAAATTTGTACAATTAATTTGGGTAACCATTTTAATGGATGTTCTAGGGTGCCGTGGGGTTCAATCTTCATGTCATCCCTAAACATAATCGGCTCCCGAACTCAATCTTGGTTTCAAAGACCATTTTTAAGGGTTTTCCAATTTTTCATAAATTAAATAAAATTGGTGGCGACTCCATGTTTATTCTCTAAAAGAAAAACAAGTTTTCTTTTTGGTCGCGACAGATGGCGACTCCACTGGGGAACCTTTTAAGAGAGTCAAGCCCGTAAAAATTGGTTTTGAAAATTTTTAGTAACTTGTAGCTTATTTGTTTTATCTTTTATGGCTATATATTGCAGTTGTTTTCCTTACAATAATTAAATGACAAAACTAAAAAATGTTTTTTTTTTTATTTTTAGTAATGTTTGTTTGGATTGTCCTTTTTATTTGGGTTTTCCTTTTATTTAAATGAGAAAAATTAGTTGTACATACATTTTAACTCATGTTATTCTTGTATATGTTTCACTAATAATGTTTTTGTTTCCTCCTCCTTTCTTTTCTTCTTTCCTATATTTTAACAATAGGGTAGAGGACTTATAACCATTTTTATATACCTATGTTTTTGTTTTGCAGGTTCTTCTTGTCTTTTCTTTTCTTTTTATTTTTAAGTGTTACGGGTTTGTATGCCCCCTTCACACACATCACTATCACATATTGCACACACTATTAGCTCTATACCCGAGCTTGCTAAAAAACCCAAGGATTAGGCGGTGCTTCAACATTGTCAATGAAGAGGTCTTGTACCTCCTTGATACTTGTCGATTCACCATTCAAATTGTACATGAGATCATGGAATAGTCATATTGAGAGGGTTTATCCCTACTTGTGGCTAGATTCATGAATCAAATCCTTATAAGGGCAATCTGGGGACCATGACTTTTAGAGGTCTAGACCCGTCCCAATTTTCACTAATAGAGCAAACCTAGTGGCCGACCTGGTTAGAGTCCTAACTTAGGGTGTGTCCATCCTTAGGTTTTACCTGGCTTAGGACAAAAGGGGTCGCACTTTTCTTTTCTCTCTCTATCATCATAACCATAACTTGTCATGCATGTTCACTGTGAATATTCACAAAACTAGGGGCATCACATTGCCGCCTCAAACCTGAATGACATATTCGAATATTATTGCACATCTAATAGGTGCCATGTCATAATGAAGGTGATGCATTGGCAGCATACCCATCAGGGTTTTCAACCCCATTGGGTCTCATACAACATGAATCAAGCAAGATACATTGGTTTCACTATACTTATTTTTGTTTTTTTGCTTGTGCTCTTTGTTGGAAGGCTTTGGTACTCATCTTATAGCAAGAAAATGGAAAAGTTTGGTTCTGAGAAGAGTACTAGCAATGCGAGCTGTTCCAAGAAAAGTATCAAGATCGGTGTGACACTCAATGACGTGAAGAGTTTATGTGAACTTAGCCAGCAAATGCCAGAAAAAGTACGCTCAGACTTTGTCAGCAAGTATGGCAGAATATTGGACCTATTGCGTGTTTCGGTGGAAGCCCTCGCTCCGAGTGCATTGGCCCGATATTGGAATTCAGCTTTGAGGTGTTTTGAATTGCCTGACTTAGACATCACTCCGACCATGGAAGGGTATGCTTATATGCTAAGACTGCCAATTCAAAAGAGGACCCACGCCTACATGTATTATGGTCAATATGTAACAGATTGGAAGATAGCAAGTCTATTGGAGCTCCAACCGGAATAGCTAGAGAAAGCGGAAAAAGGAACCACCAAAGGATTGAAGAGGCGATTTTTGGAAGTGTATCTCAACAAGTTGTCCCAGAAACAACGATGGGTTACTTTCAACAAAGTACTAGCCCTCATGATATATGGGTTTGTCATCAGAATCAACAAGGAAAACTGCGATGTTGCACATCAATATTGTACGTTTGGATCATGACTCACTTGTACGCTCGCGATAAAATTGATAGAACAAACGACCCGCCGAAAGGATTCACTCGCATGCAACTAAAGCTACGTAAGCTATATGAATGGAAACAAGAGTTTGATCAGATCGACCAGCGGTCATTTAGTTGGATGTGTCCATGGTACAATGGAGATTCAATTGTATTCAGCTGTGGAAGTTTTTCAAATGTTCCATTGATGGGTCCCAGAGGTTGTGTATCATATTCACCAGCTTTGGTGATGCGTCAACTCAAGTGGACATAGGATGAACGCCCCGAAGAGCTGCTCGGTGGGGTATTCTTCCTATACCAAGAAAATGAAAGCATCAAGAGTCAAAGGTCAGCATGGAATGATGTCCATATGAAAGGGCCTGAGGAATTAGGAAGGCGAATCATAGCTCACACAAAAAGATATGAAGTATGGAGAGAAGCAAGAAGAAGATACCCCCGAGACCTACATCCCCTCTCCGTAGTGAAAATAATCCTCTTACCGAAAATCAAATGTTGAAAGAAATCGAAATTTTAAGAGCTTAGATGAGGGTTTTGGATGAGAAAAACCAAGCTGCAGAAGTAACTATTGTCACACTCCGAAGCCAAGTACAGAAGCTAAGTTTACAAATTGAGCATTTGAAAAGCGAATGCGCCGATGCCTACGAAGCTCCGAGTCGTACAAAAAGGGCAAGAAAAGAAAAAGAAGCAGAAATTCAAGAGTTGCAGGCAAAGATAGAATATCAAGAGAATATGCTTGTCAAACTTCAAAGGAATAAAAAAGAGCTCAAGACAAATGTAGGGGTTCATGATGAAACAATACATATACTAGAAGAGAGTTGAATCCCTGCAAGAATCCTTGGTCCAAACAGAACTGTACTCTGATCGAGGATGGAACGAAGCAGCCAAGTATCGCGAGCTACTAGCGGAAGCAAACATGAGAGAAAATTGGCTCAAAGCCAAAATAAAAGACTCTGAAAGAGTTGAAGCTCAACGTCACGCAGAATGGGTAAAAGGATGGAAATTGGTACTGAAGGATGTAATGAATGAAAAGGAAGCATGGAAAAGAAAATACGAGGACATGATGGATAAGCTCCAATATCACACTTCCCAGCTGGTGGAGCGATTTGAAGAAGCAGCCATTCATATTCGTATGAACCATTTCCTTCAGATACCGCCAAAGGTGATCGAGTTTTTCAATCATTTTGGGAAACTAGCCAAAGGGTTCAGGAAAAAGAAGATGAAACTCTTAACATAATGCTTTGTGGACCTTGGAGAGAGATGGAAACTATCAATGTGTTTCTTTTATTTTGATCAAAGACTCATGATTTGTATCGAAATATTTATAATGGAATGGAAGTTTTTATCAATGTCCGTCGAGCTTTTTTTTAGATGATATCTATCGAGGAGTGCGTTCTCCCTTAGAAACGTCATCAACTATATTTTTACCCTAAAAACGACGTGTTTTCTGCGTAAAAATAAGGACGTTGCTAGTATGGGTGTGGTCTATCGAGGAGTGGATTCTCCCTTGGACTTGACACCAACTGCATTCAAGCTAGAGGGAACCATACCACTAGATTTGATTGCAGGATGAGTATTCTTGCTATAGGTGTATACGACAGTCTTCCTAAGAGCATTCTTGGGATCAAATAAAGGGTGTTAACTTGCACATGCATACACATACACACACACACACAAATTTTGGGTTTACTAATGAAATTCTTAAATGATTTACAGAGTTACATACTTCTGAGAATCCGGGAACCATTGCGTGACCTAGGAAAGGTGATAACAATCAAACCCGAGTTCACAATACCAGATCTCGGACCAGGATGGCTGCCAACGTGTCTGAGGAAGGAAGAAACTTAAGCTCTGAAATAGATAAAGTAAGGGGAAGAATAAGTGAAATGACTGAAACCCAAGCAAGATTAGAAGCCATATTGCAGGATATGAGGGAATCTCTCAGTATGCTTAGTGCGAACAGAGATGCAAATGAACTTGGTAGGCAACGGATCTCTTCTGTGGTAACAACACTGATGCTTTCAAACATTAGCACAGGTCTTATTCAAGGAATATCTGGCCCCGAACAGACACATCACACTGTACCAATAACACTTCCCATTGGAGAAGGATATCCCCCTTTTGAAAATGCCTATCATGAAGTTCTGGGTTATACCGCACCAACATGGGAGCAACCTCATGTATCTACTCACAGTCAGTCAGCGGGAGTTCAGGCTGGTAAGGGTAAGATGAAAGATGAATGGATAGAAAAAATGGAAGAACAAATAAAAGCAATAAAATGTCCGAGTACTTATGGCCCTCTTCAAATAAAAGAACTCTGTCCCACTACAGATGTCGTGATCCCCAAGGACTTCAAGATTCCTGATTTTTCCAAATATGATGGAAGTGGGAATCCACGATTTCACCTCATTAGTTATGCCACCAAGATGGCAATTTGGTCCAAGTATGACAAATTCCTTATAGCTTTTTCCATGAAAGTTTGACTGGCCTCGCCTTAGAATGCTTCCTCCAATTGGACCATTCCAAGATCTTGCGACGTACGGAATTGGCTGACTTATTCATGGACCAGTACAAGTTCAACTTGGATGCAGCTCCGAGTCGTGAACAGTTGACTATAATGCATAAAAGAAGTGAGGAGCCCTTCAAGCAATATGCCCAAAGGTGGAGGAGTTTGGCTACACAAGTTCAACCCCCGTTGACTTTATCTGAAATGTGCACATACTTTTTAGGAACCCTTGGAGCACCTTTTATAGGGGCCATTGCTTGGGCAGCCTACAAAGATTTCTTCGACTTGATTGCCGCCGGTGAAAGGATTGAATTTTTAGCACGAACTGGAAAGCTTCCCATGAATGATGTTGAATGACACGGACTCGGCAAGTGTACCGGTTCGTTGCAAGTAATAAAACGGTAAGACCGGATATCGTTCTCAGGGATCGTGGACAATTACCATTTCGCAAATTAGACTACTATCTAGGTGATCAAATTTTGGAGTGAAGGTAGCTCTATCATCTAACAAGCAAACAAGAATAAAATGTTTTTGTTCTTTTTGGAATTTTATCAAACATTTAGAATGCAGACAGAAATGTGAATAGCAATTAGATAGAATTGTTAGGGTTAGACTAAGCTAATCCTCCCTTGATTGTTATGAAATGACAAGTAACACAGTTCCTAATTCAATTATGACAATCAAGTCTTTTCTGAAATACTCAAGCCTAATGTCTTAGGTGCATTGAGCCTAAAACCCCAAATTAAACCCTAATTCCTTAGGTGGATTAACCTGAGATTTTGCATTAAGTCAAGACTTATAGGATTGCAAGCACCTCAAGACCTATGTCTAGGCTCATGAACTACTTGGCATTTGATTCATGAGCAAGCTCTAACACCAACCTTCCAGTTATCTATTAAAGCAACTAATCATTCCTAGGGTGATCAAGCCTAAGAAAGCATTAAGCATGGAATCAAACACTCATAAAGAACAAGGAAACTGCATTACAATCAAGTCATTTTACAATCAAGTTCAGAAGAGCAATCATCTAACCCCAACAAGGGGGAGTTTAGCTACACATAATTGAAGATAAAACAACAGAAAGAGTTACAGAGATGAACAAAGGAGAGAGCTCCATGGAATGTTGCACAGCAGCCACAGCAGCAGAGGATCTGTTTTTAGGGTTTTCTCCATGTCTTTCTGTTCTGCTCAGAGACCCTTTTATAACTCGCGTCCCGTCACGGCCGTGACAGCCATCACGGCCAGGCCGTGATGGTTTCTGACTTGGGCGCCTCTTCATTTACTGATTCATCATGGTCGTGATAGCTTCTGACTTTTCCAACTAACAGGTCACGGCCGTGATAGCCATCACGGCTAGGCCGTGATCGTTTCTGACCTTTCCACCTGATTCATCACGACCGTGATAGCCATCACGGCTAGACCGTGATCGTTTCTGACTTGTGGAGATCTTGCACAGCTGACACGTCACGGCCGTGATAGCCATCACGGCTAGGCCGTGACAGCTTCTGACTTTTGGCTCAATTCTTTCTTCAGCTCATTGCTCCTCACGCAGTAGTGAGGGCCATCACGGCTAGGCCGTGATACTCTCTGCTTGGCTCAATTTCTTATCTTTTAAAGCTCTAAGTCATCCAAGCTTCATACTTGCTAATTCTTGGGCATTTAATCATGAATATCTGCAAAACAACACACAATACCACCTTATCCGTTCCAAAGGAAAAACTAAACAAAATAAACACTAAAATGACCTAACTATATGTAAATGCATGCAGAAATGTACATGGAAAATGAGGTGAAATCACACTCATCAAATCACCCCAAGCTTAAGACTTTGCTTGTCCTCAAGCAAACACCAAGGCCATAAGATCAAAATAAACAAAGCATGGATAGTGAATCAAGAACCCGAGTAAAATGATCCAAGTAACAGGCATTCAATTATTTCAGCAAGAGACAATCAATTCAAGTCCAATTAGGGGCTTAGGTTTCCTAGACTCACATTCTCACTGATTCGGGCACTCTATCTCACTTGAAGCTCACCCCAAGCTTGTTCATTTGCTTGGCTCTCATTCTTGCCTCACTCACTCAAGTGTTCAAGTATATATAACAATTCGCTCCATTTTCCTCAAGGAATGATTCCTACCATATGCTTGACTATCAACCAAATCTTTACTTTATTAATGAAAACATCTAAGAATCAAGAGGTCTTATTCTTTGGTTGCAATGGGGCCATGGGATCAATTTTCTGGTGGGAAATTCAAGAACAGGAAATTTCAAAAGGCTATACAAACAATCAAGCATTGCAAGGCACGACCTTCTAAAATACCTTTCTTTGGGTTTCAGTTTACTTTTCCACCATTCTTTCCTTTTATTTTTGCTTTTTTATTTCTCACTTTCTTTTGTCGTACCCTTCTCCATATACTTTCCTTTTCCTTTTATTTTTTTTCTTTTATTTGGAGAAGGGAGAATTTTCAACTCAAGAGAAATAATTTTTTCAGATTCATTTTTTTTTCTTTTCATCATCCCAAACTTTCAACTACATTTTCCAACCCTTTTTGCACAGTACTTTAGAAGGTCCCTCATAAGCATATTTAACAAAACATTTCAGGGTACCAAGAAAAGCATTCTGTTCATTCAGGCTCAAAATGGGGCAACTACGGGTAGCATTATTCATTCAAAGCTCAGAAGGCCGGAAAAAATACCTATTGCCTCAATCCTTTTCAAAAATGTTTTCAAAAATTTTCACGCTTTGAAATGGTTTCAAGTCAAGTTCTAGAGAAAAACAATCCAAGAGGAACAACACTCTACACAAAGAACGGGGGCAGATTTAGTGAGTACCCCCTAATGGCTCAAAAGCTCACATTTATCAGTTCAAAAACCAGTGAGGAACACAAGTCTAAAGAAACACATGCTAATCATCAACTATCCAAGACCATCTCAAGAATATTTATCTGAAGCCATATCACATGAATAGAAAAATCAGGGTCCAAAAATTCACTAACACAGATAAATTGGCACTCAGTTCTCACAATCATAAGCTCAATCTAAGCAGGGGTAACCGAATCATGCGATCATGCAAACTTAAGCCTATATGAATGCAATATTTACAATGCAAGCAAAAAGATTACCCCTACCCCAAGCTTAAAGACTTACATTGTCCTCAATGTAAATAATTAAGTTTAGAGAGGGGAGAAAACTGGAACAACTCACCAAGGTGGTAGTGGTGCTGCATCACATGCTTTCTGGTTTTGTTTCCTCCTGCCCTTCTTCTCCTCCTTCCTTCAAAATCTGAAAACACTTAACAAAACTATTAACAAACCTCTTGAGCTTCTCAAATTATTCAAGAGGAGAAATCAAAAACAAAAGAGAAGATGAAAATAAAATTTGGGTTGCCTCCCAACAAGCGCTTCTTTAACGTCACTAGCTTGACGTGTAGACAACTTCTTTCGATTAACCGGGGTCTGCTGGACATAGAATTGCAAGAGCACTTTTCTTCCATGAAACTCCTGTAAAGAGCTGATTTTGCTTAGAAGGCCAACAATTGTGCTTCTGCTTTGCCTTTTTCGCTCTGGGCCTCTTGCCCTTTTTCTTACTCCTTCCCGGTGGAGGTTCTGTTTTCACAAGATAAGTAGAGCCAACTTCCTCACCAACTGATACATCATTTTTCTTTCATAGCTTTAGATTTGCTTTCATGTTGGGCTTTCCCTTCTTCTCTGGAGTAGAGGGGTGGTGTTGATGTGCAATGACTTCCTTATCTACTGTATCCACCATATCCACGCGGAAACACTCATCTTCCTTGCTCGTGCGATGCATAGCTTCCAATACATTGAAAGTTACTTCTTCTTCTTGCACTCTGAATTTCAACTGGCCTTTTTCTACATCTATCAAAGCCCGACCAGTTGCCATAAAAGGTATCCCCAGTATGAGCGGAACTTCAGCATCCTCCTCCATGTCTAAAACCACAAAGTCTGCTGGGAAGATAAACTTATCCACCTTTACCAGAATATCTTCCAAGATACCATAAGGATGCTTGATTGATCTGTCAGCTAACTGCAATGCCATCCTGGTTGGTTTTACCTCTCCACCTCCAAGCTTGTTCAACATGGAAAGCGGCATCAAGTTGACACTAGCTCCCAAGTCACATAAGGCTTTTCTGATAGCAACATTCCCAATAGTGCAAGGGATTATAAAACTACCAGGATCTTTCAGCTTCGGAGGTAGCTTCCTTTGCAGTATCGCACTGCACTCTTCAGTTAAGGCAACAGTTTCGCCTTCTTTGATCTTTCTTTTCTTCGTGAGCAATTCCTTCATGAATTTTGCATATTTGGGCATCTGCTCAAGTGCTTCAGCAAAAGGGATATTGATCTGTAGCTTTTTGAATACATCCAGGAATTTAGAAAATTGTTGGTCTTTTGCTTCCTTCTTCAACCGTTGGGGGTACGGGATTCTGAAATATGGGGGAAGCTCTTTGGGATTATCAACTTCTTCCAAAATTTGTCTTCTAGTCTTCTTCTTCGCAAATTCTTCATCTACCAATTTCTCCCTCTGCGGTTTTTCAGCTTCTACACCAGTAGGAATAGAGGTAGTATCTTGGGAAGTCCCGGGTTCTTCGTTGTTTACCTCTTCAAACTGCACCTTATCAATTCCAGCATCACTTGTCTTTTCTTCTCTTTCTTTTTCATGTGGGGTCAACACTCTCCCACTTCTTGTGGTAATTGCCTTGCACTCTTCCTTTGGATTTTTCTCTGTATCTCCCGGCAATTGCCCTTGAGGTCTTTCTGCCATTTGCCTTGCCAACTGTCCTATCTGGTGCTCAAAATTTTTGATGGAGGCATTTTGATTCTTCATAGTCTCTTGAGTGGCTTGCATGAACTGGCCCAAAATGTTCTCCAATTTGCTTGAACTCTCTTGAGGAGGCTGTGCTTGAGAACTCGAACTTTGCCCTTGTCTCCACCCAAAGTTAGGATGGCCGCGCCACCCCGGATTGTAGGTGTTGGAGTAAGGATCATTTCTAAGCCCTTGGTTGCCCATATAATTTACCTCTTCTTGTCCCGAACTTCCAACCACATTGATCTCACAGTTTCCATTTGCATGGTTGCCTCCACAGAAATCACACACTGAGGTACCTTGAACTTGGACAGCTTGTAGTTGAGAATTCTGCAGTTGAACTGACCCCAGTTGCTTGGTAAGAATAGCCATTTGTGCCTTGAGAGCGCCAATTTCATCCAGCTCTAGAACACCTCTCTTGACCATTGATCGAGAACTAGGCATTTGATAGTCATTGTTAGCCATGTTCTCAATCAAGTCCTTTGCTTCTTCGGGCGTCTTCTGACTCAACGTCCCTCCTGCAGCCGCTTCAATCATACTTCTTGAATTCCTGTTGAGCCCATTAACAAATGTTGCAACTTGCTGCCATGTCTCTAGTTCATGATTCGGACAAGCTGTGAGTAAGGACTTGAATCTCTCCCAGGCCTCATAGAGTGACTCACCATCCCTCTGTGCAAAGGCATTAATCTCTGATCTTAACTTAATCATTCTTGACGGAGGGAAGAAGCGAGATAAAAACTTGCTGACCAAATCATTCCAGGTGATGATGCTTCCATGAGGATGAGATTGCAGCCATGACTTAGCTCTATCCCTCAAAGAGAAGGGGAAAAGCCTTAACCGAACGGCCTCATCAGAAGCTCCATTTAACTTGATGGTGTCACACAGCTCAATGAAAGTACCAATGTGAGCATGAGGGTCTTCACTCTCCAAACCTCCAAACTGATTTTGCTGCACAAGATGGAGAAGTGATGCCTTGATTTCGAAATTATTGCAAGCCACTGCGGGTCTCACAATCGGAGTTCCACATCTATCAACTCTAGGGGAAGTGTAGTCCCCCATTGTCCTTCTTGGTGCATTATCTTCAGCCATGGTGACAGCTGGTAGTTCAACTAACAGTTCTTGTACTGCAGAGGATGTTCCTTCTCTGTTCTGTCTTGCCTTGGCTTTCTTCCTATTCCTTCTACAGAGTCTCTCGATCTCAGGGTTGAATTGAAGTTCACCTGGGTCGATTGTACCTCGCATACAAGGAACAAACAGAGCAGCGCCGAAAAAACAGAGAAAAACAGCATACAACAGAAATTTACAGCAGAGAAACCGAAAATAAGAAAGAAAAAACACAGTAGGAAAACAGTAAAAATGCCTAAATTAGGAGTCCCCTTTGGTACTCGTGATATTGGCACACCGATCCCCGGCAACGGCGCACTCGGCAAGTGTACCGGTTCGTTGCAAGTAATAAAACGGTAAGACCGGATTTCGTTCTCAGGGATCGTGGACAATTACCACTTCGCAAATTAGACTACTATCTAGGCGATCAAATTTTGGAGTGAAGGTAGCTCTATCATCTAACAAGCAAACAAGAATAAAATGTTTTTGTTCTTTTTGGAATTTTATCAAACAGTTAGAATGCAGACAGAAATGTGAATAACAATTAGATAGAATTGTTAGGGTTAGACTAAGCTAATCCTCCCTTGATTGTTATGAAATGACAAGTAACACAGTTCCTAATTCAATTATGACAATCAAGTCTTTTCTGAAATACTCAAGCCTAATGTCTTAGGTGCATTGAGCCTAAAACCCCAAATTAAACCCTAATTCCTTAGGTGGATTAACCTGAGATTTTGTATTAAGTCAAGACTTATAGGATTGCAAGCACCTCAAGACCTATGTCTAGGCTCATGAACTACTTGGCATTTGATTCATGAGCAAGCTCTAACACCAACCTTCCAGTTATCTATTAAAGCAACTAATCATTCCTAGGGTGATCAAGCCTAAGAAAGCATTAAGCATGGAATCAAACACTCATAAAGAACAAGGAAACTGCATTACAATCAAGTCATTTTACAATCAAGTTCAGAAGAGCAATCATCTAACCCCAACAAGGGGGAGTTTAGCTACACATAATTGAAGATAAAACAACAGAAAGAGTTACAGAGATGAACAAAGGAGAGAGCTCCATGGAATGTTGCACAGCAGACACAGCAGCAGAGGATCTGTTTTTAGGGTTTTCTCCATGTCTTTCTGTTCTGCTCAGAGACCCTTTTATAACTCGCATCCCGTCACGGCCGTGACAGCCATCACGGCCAGGCCGTGATGGTTTCTGACTTGGGCGCCTCTTCATTTACTGATTCATCACGGTCGTGATAGCCATCACGGCTAGGACGTGATCGTTTCTGACTTTTCCAACTAACAGGTCACGGCTGTGATAGCCATCACGGCTAGGCCGTGATCGTTTCTGACCTTTCCACCTGATTCATCACGGCCGTGATAGCAATCACGGCTAGGCCGTGATCGTTTCTGACTTGTGGAGATCTTGCACAGCTGACACGTCACGGCCGTGATAGCCATCACGGCTAGGCCGTGACAGCTTCTGACTTTTGGCTCAATTCTTTCTTCAGCTCATCGCTCCTCACGGTAGTGAGGCCATCACAACTAGGCCGTGATACTCTCTGCTTGGCTCAATTTCTTATCTTTTAAAGCTCTAAGTCATCCAAGCTTCATACTTGCTAATTCTTGGGCATTTAATCATGAATATCTGCAAAACAACACACAATACCACCTTATCCGTTCCAAAGGAAAAACTAAACAAAATAAACACTAAAATGACCTAACTATATGTAAATGCATGCAGAAATGTACATGGAAAATGAGGTGAAATCACACTCATCATTGAAGGAAGTGCATCCCGGAAAGGATTCCAACCAAAGAAGAAAGAAGTTAAGGCGAATTATGTACAACGCCAACAGAACTTTAATCCTCAGTACCAAGCACCATATAACCCTAATCCACATATTCCATACCAGACACAAACCCCACTTTACCCATTACAATCATCCTCACAAACCAACACTTACCCATAAAACCAAATCGACAATATTCCTACCCCTCAACCATATAACCTTGCCCGCCCATCATACACCCATTACCCGTCTGCACCCCCACAAAATCGCCCAAACTATCCTCTGCCTCGCCCAAATTTACAAAACCAAGGACATTTCCAAAATCCAAATCTACCACCCTTCTCAAAATTGTCCATCTCTAATGCGGATTTATTCCAAAAATTGTTTGACCGCCACTTAATTGCGGGGAACCTTGTACATCCCCTAGAACCATCGTTTCCTACTTGGTACAATCCAAATCAGACTTGCAAGTATCACATGGATGTCATAGGACATTCTATTGAGGATTGCGAAGCTTTTAAGACGGCAGTGAGAAAGTTGATTGCTCTTGGGAAGTTAGGGTTCGAAGAAGAGGTCGGGCCTAATATTGTTAAGAATCCACTCCTGAATCATAATGATGGAAATCGGGTGAACAATTTGGAGGTAAGAGGGTCCCCAATCAGGAAGGTACTGGAATTGCGAGTGCTAATGCAAAAGATCTTCGAAGAACTAAAGAAGGCGGGATAGAACGTTGTTGCACCAGTAAGAATTCCAAGAGAAGAAAGGAAGTACGTCGAAGATATAAGGTATGACTATGATCATGGGCAAGTGGGGCACGACATCGAAACTTGTTGGGATTTCAAGGTCCGGGTTCAGGGATTACTCACCTTGGGGGTGATTCAAGCTTGACGGGGTGCTCCCGAGGAAGTCAATGTAGTTGAAAAAGTTGTACTTCGAGTACCGCCCATGAACAAAGCTTCAGCCCCAACCCCGAAAAGAGTCCTTGTAAGGGTGAAGAAGCCAACTCTTTTTGCTTATATTGATACACATGTTGTACCATGGAATTATGAACAGAAGGTTGAACTAGCGAGAGCTGTGGCAGAGACTTCGAAGGCCCAAGTTACTAATATTGTGAGAATGGGAGGCATTACAAGGAGCAGGTGATGCTACAGCCCTGTTGAAGAAAAAATGATGAAGGAATCCAAAGAAGAGGAAACTATGGATGAAGGAAAAGGGAAAGAAGAAGAAGAGTTTCTGAAGATCATGAAGCAAAGTGAATATGATGTGGTAGAACAGTTAAAGAAAACTTCGGCAAGGATATCTCTTTTATCGCATGTCTTGACATCAGAGTCGCATCGTAAGGCATTATTGAAGGTGTTGAATGAAGCGTATATCAAGCCTGACATCACTCCGGAGAATGTGGTAAATATGGTGGACCCAATAAGGCATGTCAACATGATTACTTTCTCGGAAGATGAAGTGGCTTCGTAATCCCGCAGTAGCACCAAAGCCTTACACATTACCCTAAAGTGTAAAAGGTTTGTGATTGCAAAGGTGCTTGTAGATGGTTGTTCGGCGTTGAATGTGGTTCCAATGTCCACTCTCGAGCAGCTAAACATAAGCATGGCAGATTTGACACCACAATAAATGATTGTACGAGCCTTCGATGGGACAGCAAGAGGAATCTTAGGGGAGATAACTCCGCCCCTTGAAATAGGGCCTAGCTGTATTTCTGTCCTATTTCAAGTCATGGAGATCCAACCAGCTTATACCATGCTTCTAGGAATGCCTTGGATTCATGAAGAAGGAGTTGTTAAACTCAATGACTTAGAGATTTTGATATATGACAAACACAACTTAATGTGTATGCAAGTGTTTTTAGTGTCAAATTGTAAATATAGGTATCAAGCAATATTCAACAAGTTCAGTGAGCAATCAAAGGAGAATATTAAAGGAAGAACTTGGAGGAATCAAAGAGCAAGGACGAAGATCAAGGAATCATCAAGACAAGAGCTTAACGAAGAAATTAGTGTTAAGTCTTAGATGATTTGTAAGAGATGAAATCTCTTATTCACAAATAAGCTCAATTTGAAAAGATGCATGAAAGAAAATCATTTTTCATAACCTGCATTAAAAGGAATAAGTTTTTGTAAATGAAAATGATTTTTGAAATAAGATTTCAAAGCGCTCGTCCAACACTGGAATAATATAAGCACTCGTCCAACACTGTGAATAGTAAAAACTGGCATCCACTAAAGTGATACAAGCGCACGTCCACTAAAGTGACACAAGCGCACGTCCACTAAAGTGATAAAAGTGCTCGTCCACACAAGTCTTTGGACTTGCTAAGATCTTAATGAGAAGCTCTGTCCACTGACATGGTATATGGAGCTAGTCTACTAGTTGGAGCACGCCAATTACTTTGTGTTAGTACTCCCGTCTGTTGACGTGGCAAATGGACGCGACTATTTTCTTCAAATGGACTCGACTATTTTCTTCAAATGGACTCGACTATTTTTCCAAATGGACTCGGCTATTTTTCCAAATGGACTCGGTTATTTTATGGACGCGAATTCTACAAGAACAATCAGAATCTTATTTCAAGAACGAGAATCAAGAAAACAGATTCTGTTAATCAGATCCAAATCTGTTTTGATTGATCCCAATGACTATAACTTCTTTTCTATATAAAGAGGGATCAAAGGAACACTTAAACAACATATACGAATATCATAACATATCACAGTTTTACGAAATAGTTTTGAGAAATTAATTGTATAAATCATTCATCATCTTTTATTGAGCTTACTGTGGAAAAGAGTGTTTCATACTCAAAGTGCTTCAATTTGTTTATCTGACTATTGAGAGTTAGGAATCAAATTTTGTTTTTACTTTTGATTGTAAAGAGAGAGTGAGTCTTTCTGAGTGATTAGGGTGAGGTATCCCTAAGGTTGAACATTGAGGCTTTTCACAAGAGTGTGGTATCTCGAGGTGAAGGAGTGCTTTGTGGTGTGAAGGTTTTTCAAGCTACCTGGTAAAGCTTGTGTGTTAGTGTGTGAAATCCCACAGGTGGAGTGGGGACTGGATGTAGGTCACGGTGGAGGTGACTGAACCAGGATAAATCTGGTTGTATGGTATCCCTAAACTCAAACTCCTTTACTTTCTGTTTATGTTCAAGAACCTGTAACTTTGATGTTTAAAGTTCAATATAATTTCTGTTCTTGATCTGTATAAACTGTATTTTGTTATTACTGAGTTATAAAACCCGAACCTATTCTGAATCTTTCTGAATTAATCTTTTTTATCCTCATCGCCTTCTATTCAAGATTTTGTAAAAACCCTTCATCAATTTTGTAAAAGATCCCGAGAACACTAATTCGCAACTCTGATTTATAAAGCTTTGTGAAATTTTTTTAAGATGGAAATATTTTTTGAAAACTCAATTCACCCCCCCTCTTGAGTCGTTGAAGCCAAAACAATAATTGGCATCAGAGCTAAACTCTGAAGTTTGGCTTAACAACTATAAGAGTATGGCTTCCAATGAATGTCTGAATGAGGGGCTTCCCTTGTACGCCCACCTACCTTCAATGGATCTGAGTATATCTATTAGAAGGAAAGAATGGTAATCTTTCTTGAGGCACCAGGAGTTGACATATGGGATGCAGTAGATAATGGACCATTTGTCCCCTCCACTGTAGATGCTAATGGTGCTCCAAGAAATAAGCCTAAAACTGAATGGAATGAAGATGATAAGAAAAGAATTCAATATAATGCACGTGCTAAGAATATTATAACATCTGCTTTAAGCCGTGATGAGTTTTTCAGGGTTTCAAATTGCAAATCAGCAAAGGAGATGTAGGATACATTGCAAGTAACACATGAAGGAACCTCAGATGTCAAAAGAGCAAGAATGAACACCCTCACACATGAGTATGAGCTGTTCAGAATGAATTGAGGAGATCCTATGACTGAAATGCAAAAGAGATTCACACACATCGTAAATCAATTGGCTGGTCTTGGAAAAGCAATCTCCAATTAGGATCAAATTAACAAAGTAATGAGATGCTTGAGCAGAGAATGACAACCTAAAGTCACTGCAACCTCAGAATCCAGAGATCTCTCATCAATGACCATTGCCACACTGTTTGTAAAATTGCAAGAACATGGATTGGAGTTGAATAGACTAAATGAGAGTGAAGAAACTGATAAAAGAAAGAAGGGATTGGCTCTGAAATCACAAGTCAGAGAAGCAGAAGACAATGATGATGATGATTCATCACAAGAAGCATAATCCGAAGAAGAGATGGGATTGCTAGTCAGAAAGTTCAAGAACTTCCTAAAGAAGAAATGCAACTTCAAAAGAAAGCCATCCACTTTTCCAAAAAGAAACTTCAGCAAAGGTGGCAACTCTTCCAACAACATCACATGCTTTGAATGTGGAAAGATTGGCCACATGAAGCTTGACTGTCCAAAGCTGCAAAAGAAGGACAAAACTGAAAAATTTGACTCAAAGGACAAGAAGTGGAGAAAGCCAGGAAAGACCTACATTGATTGGGATGATAATGATCTAGATTCCACTGAAGAATCTGAATCTGAGGAGGCAAACTTGTGCTCGATGGCCAGCAATGACAAGGATTCAGAAAGTGAAGTAAGTTCTGATTATCAACCTTCTTATGATGAATTGCAAAATGCTTTTGAAGAAATTCATAAAGAATCCATGAGACTTGCTAGATTGCTAAATAAGTCGAAGAAAACCATCACATGCTTACAGAACAACACGACTGATTTAAACAAAGAGGTAGATCAATTAAAAACAGAAAATTGTGCTTTAAAAGAAAAACTAGCTACTGTTTTAGATGCACCTATATGTGATAAATGTCCTAAGTTGGAGAAACATATAAATCATTTGAATGATGATCTATCTAGAATTACTAGTGATAAAGAAATCTGGAATGCATCTAGTGTACTTTGACAAAAGAAGTTGAAAAACTGAAAAATGACTTAGCTAAACAAATGGTAGAGATAATTTGGATGCATTGTTAGGACAACAAAAATGTGTTTATGATAAGGCTGGAATAGGCTATAAACCTAAGATACATGAGAAATCTTTCAAGAAATTTTTTGCTGCACCTATGACATCAAACACACCATTTGTTGAATGCTATTACTGTGCTAGAAAAGGTCACACAGCTTCTACATGTCATTAAAGAAAATATGCTTATAATGAGTCTAAGTATATATGGGTTCCTAAAGGAACTATTGCTGCAACTAACTCAAAAGGACCCAAACAGATTTGGGTACCTATAGCAAAAACATAAAATTCTGTTTTGTAGGTGTGGTGGAAGGTCAAGAGCAAAAATTGGAATCATGACATAGTGCCTTCACGGAACACAAAATGGGTAACAATAAAGAAATAATACTGATTGAATATGTTTTCTGATTATCATTATTAATGAATGATTGTGAATCTTTCTATGTTGACTTATATATCATTGTATAATATGTCTACATTGTTCTATCAAAGTTATTTGATCTAACTTAGAATAATCATATGGCTTTTGTTTCACAAATTGAATCTAAGAAAATTAATGAAGCCTTAAATGATTTGTTTTGCTTGCTATGCAACAATTAACTTTGAACATGAATGATGCTATAATTGATGAACATTGGATGATGGCTATGCAAGATGAGTTAAACCAGTTTGAAAGAAACCAAGTCTGGAAACTAGTACCTAAACCCAAGAACTGTCAAGTAATAGGTACAAAATGGGTTTTTAGGAATAAAGTAGATGAAAATGGTATAATTGTAAGAAACAAGGCTAGATTGGTAGCCAGAGGGTATAGCCAAGAAGAAGGCATGGATTATGATGAAACATATGCACCTGTAGCAAGATTAGAAGCTATAAGAATGCTACTTGCTTATGCTTGCATAATGGGATTTAAATTGTATCAAATGGATGTTAAGAGTGCTTTCTTAAATGGATTTATACAAGAGGAAGTGTATGTTGGTCAACCACCTGGTTTTGAGAATAATGAATTGCCTAACCATGTTTATAAACTGTCTAAACACTATATGGCTTAAAGCAAGCTTCTAGAGCTTGGTATAAAAGGTTAAGTAATTTTCTCATTGAAAAAGGATTTAAAATAGGTAAAGTTGACATAACTTTGTTCACTAAGAAAAAGGCACACACCACTTTACTTGTACAAATATATGTGGATGATATAATTTTTGGTGCTACTAATGAGCAGTTGTGAAATGAGTTTGCAAGTCTTATGCAGAGTGAGTTTGAAATGTCAATGATGGGTGAGTTGAACTTTTTCCTTGGACTGCAAATAAAGCAAACTGAAAATGGAATCTTTGTTAGCCAAACCAACTACTGCAATGAGTTAATCAAGAAGTTTGGCATTGAAAAAGCTAAGGAGATGGCTACTCCAATGAGTACCTCCTGTTATCTGGACAAGGATGAGCAAGGTAAACCTGTTGATGTTTCTAAATTCAGAGGTATGATAGGCTCACTACTTTATCTTACTGCTAGTAGGCCAGATATTATATTTAGTGTATGCATGTGTGCTAGGTATCAAGCAAATCCAAAAGAATCACACTTAACAGTAGTTAAAAGGATAATTAAGTATTTGTTAGGAACAAAAGACATGGGATTATGGCATCCTAAAGGAGCTACATGTACTTTAATTAGCTATTTAGACTCTGATTTTGTCGGTTGTAAACTAGACAGAAAGAGTACTAGTGGAACTTGCCATTTACTAGGAAACTCATTAGTATCATGGTTCAGTAAGAAACAATATAGTGTGGCTTTATCCACTGCAGAGGCTGAATATGTAGCAGCTGGTAGCTGTTGTGCACAGGTTTTATGGATGAAACAACAATTAGTTGATTATGGTGTGCAACTAAACCAAGTTTCTATTAGATGTGACAATACGAGTTCAATTAACTTAACTAAGCATCCCATAATGCACTCTAGAACTAAACACATAGAAATCAGACATCATTTCATCAGAGACCATATTCAAAGTAGAGAAATTGAGATTGAATATGTTGATACAACTAAACAACTTGCCGATATCTTTACCAAGCCCTTGAACAAGGAAAGCTTCTTTTTCAATAGAAGAGAATTGTGCATAATCGATCAATCCTATATCTAATCTCTAAAGAAACTGATTATATGACTATATCTTTGTGTAAATATGCTCTGATTCTTGTATGATTTGATTTGGAATATCTATGAATGATCAGATAAGAGCTCAGGAACATCTATGCGAGTTGGATGCATATTTTTGATTTGCCCCTGCACCTATCCCTCTATCATGAACAATTTTATATGCTAAGTTTGAATGTTTAAATGCTTACCTTCTCTATCGCTTTAAACGTTTATTTTCTTTACCTTTTTATGATGCCAAAAGGGGGAGAAAAAGTATGATATAGAGAAAGGGGATAATAACAAATTATACATGAAGAAAAAGTACGATATAGAGAAAACGAATTATACATGCATATGTTGGGGGGGGAGCTTAAAAGCTTACATGATTAATGGGGAGTAAATCAAATTCTGCTCCGATAATTTTTTTTTTCTACGATATACTTTTGCTCTCGACTACTTTGATACCATGATATAAATCCGTCAAAAACACTTAGCATCTGCTACACTTATACTCTGATCTTATAATTTGTCAAAAGGATTGTCATAATAAAAAAGGGGGAGATTGTTAAACTCAATGACTTAGAGATTTTGATATATGACAAATACAACTTAACGTGTATGCAAGTGTTTTTAGTGTCAAATTGTAAAGACTGGTATCAAGCAATACTCAACAAGTTCAGTGAGCAATCAAAGGAGAATATTAAAGGAAGAACTTGGAGGAATCAAAGAGTAAGGACGAATATCAAGGAATCATCAAGACAAGAGCTTAATGAAGAAATTAGTGTTAAGTCTTAGATGATTTGTAAGAGATGAAATCTCTTATTCACAAATAAGCTCAATTTGAAAAGATGCATGAAAGAAAATCATTTTTCATAACCTGCATTAAAAGGAATAAGTTTTCATAAATGAAAATGATTTTTGAAATAAGATTTCAAAGCGCTTGTCCAACACTGGAATAATATAAGCACTCGTCCAACACTGGGAATAGTAAAAACTGGCGTCCACTAAAGTGATACAAGCGCACGTCCACTAAAGTGATACAAGCGCACGTCCACTAAAGTGACACAAGCGCACGTCCACTGAAGTGATAAAAGTGCTCGTCCACACAAGTCTTTGGACTTGCTAAGATCTTAATGAGAAGCTCCGTCCACTGACATGGTATATGGAGCTAGTCTACTAGTTGGAGCACGTCCAATTACTTTGTGTTAGTACTCCCGTCTACTGACGTGGCAAATGGACGCAACTATTTTCTTCAAATGGACTTGACTATTTTCTTCAAATGGACTCGGCTATTTTTCCAAATGGACTCGGTTATTTTATGGACGTGAATTCTATAAGAACAATCAGAATCTTATTTCAAGAACGAGAATCAATAAAATAGATTCTGTTAATCAGATCCAAATCTGTTTTGATTGATCCCAATGACTATAACTTCTTTTCTATATAAAGAGGAATCAAAGGAACACTTAAACAACATATACGAATATCATAACATATCACAGTTTTACGAAATCATTTTGAGAAATTAATTGTGAAAATCATTCATCATCTTTTATTGAGCTTACCGTGGAAAAGGGTGTTTCATACTCAAAGTGCTTCAATTTATTTATCTGACTATTGAGAGTTAGGAATCAACTTTTGTTTTTACTTTTGATTGTTAAGAGAGAGGGAGTCTCTCTGAGTGATTAGGGTGAGGTATCCCTAAGGTTGAACATTGAGGCTCTTCATAAGAGTGTGGTATCTCGAGGTGAAGGAGTGCTCTGTGGTGTGAAGGTTTTTCAAGCTACCTGGTAAAGCTTGTGTGTTAGTGTGTGAAATCCCACAGGTGGAGTGGGGACTGGATGTAGGTCACGGTGGAGGTGACTGAACCAGGATAAATCTGGTTGTGTGGTATCCCTAAACTCAAACTCCTTTACTTTCTGTTTATTTTCAAGAACCTGCAACTTTGATGTTTAAACTTCAATATAATTTATGTTCTTGATCTGTATAAACTGTGTTCTGTTATTACTGAGTTATTAAACCCGAACCTATTCTGAATCTTTCTGAATTAATCTTTCTTACCCTCATCACCTTCTATTCAAGATTTTGTAAAAACCCTTCATCGATTTTGTAAAAGATCCTGAGAACACTAATCCGCAACTCTGATTTATAAAGCTTTGTGAAAAAGTTTTAAGAGCGAAATATTTTTTGAAAGCTCAATTCACCCCCCCCCCCCCTCTTGAGTCGTTGAAGCCCAAACAACATGAGTTGTTCCATCGACTTTCCATTAGTGTTTGGAATATATTCAAGATGGGTCCATGATTACTGTCCGTGGCGAAGAGGAAATTATGCTGACAAAGCCCGCCGCAGTACCTTATGTAGAAAGTACCGAGCAAATGGAAGATGATTCACTGCGCAATTCTGAGGTGTTGAGCAGCAGGAACACCCAGATGATTTGAACAAAAAGGTAGAGTTGTGCCGTCAAATGCTACAGCATAACATGCGGCAACAACAACTCTTCTGGGAGTTTTCCAAGGAGCAGCATTTGTGGTTATAGAGAACCCTAGGAATCAACAAGATGAGACTAGGCAGTTACCCTCCCCAGTTCCCTGAAGCATTGTTTGAACCCTTCAAATACCAAGCCCCTGAACCTGTGAAAAAAGATGTTCCTGACAACCCCACGGTGCCATACCCTGTTCCTGACAATCCATCTGCACCAGATCAAAATCCTGAAGTTCCCCCTACAAATCCCACAGCAAGTGAGCACTCTGTGAACAATAATGAAGTGAGCTCTGACTGGACACCGCCACCAAGGGATCCCACCCCACCTCCAGCACAACCCAGCAGCAAAGACAAAGGCAAGAAGAAGGTGGCTGAAGCTGAGCCTGAAGGTCCTCCTCCACCCAAAAAGGGCAGAATCAAGCACACAGCTCCCCCTAGGTCAAGAAAAACAAAGGCAGAATTGGCAGTTGAAGTATATTCTGACTCCAGTAAAGAATCGGAGGATGATATACTTCTGAGTAAGAAAATTGCAAAAGGGGCAAAATCTAAGGCAAAAACTGGTGGAGGAGTGACTGAAGATGTTGAAAAAGTGCCTAATGTGGAGGTGGTGATCACAAAGGAAAAGCCAGCAACCAACAGGTCCACCATGAAGCAGATGGTAAGAGGAGGAAGCACCAGGAGCTGTACCAGAGTAGCTCAGCCTTAAGCAGAAGTTCCAACCCAAGGTGTTGCAGCTTGCTGCAACACCAGATGACCAGGACCCTTTTCAAACTTCTCTTTAGTGTTATTAGTTTTCGTTTTTCATTTCTGTTATTAGCTGCAATAGTTTGTTTCTGTAGTTGTTTGAAGTTTGCAATGTCCCCCACTCTTTCAAAAGAATTGTGATTAATGGAAAGTGGGAGCCTTTTTGAAAGAAAAAGTATATGAATGAATGAATGGTTTAGCTGTCCATGTGCATCTGATGAAGACCCTTTGTTTGTGTGTGCTGTGATGCATGTAAAATACATGAATACCCTAAATTAATCATTTCTCACCACCTAAGTTTGGGGGTGTGTGAGACTAAACAAGATGCTGTAGCACTCTACAGCATAAATCCTGTGAGCTTTTGGGCTTTAACATATTCTTTCATCATACATTCCATTCATGTGTTTTCTCTGTAGAACTTGCCTTATTTCTGTGATTGATTGCACATTTCACGGTTGCACACAAAATAGCTTAAGGCATTTTTGTTGTTTTTACCTACTGTGACTTAAAAGGTCAACCTTCAAGTATGATCCCTTGTAAATCCCTTTGAGCCTGAACCTTTCTTGTTGATATTAAGCCACATTACAAGCTCAAATTCCTTGAAAAACACTGTACTACCCTATTTAGGTGGAGTTTGAGACTGTTTCAAAATGGTCACCTACATATAGGTCCTTACCACAATGGTTGAGGACAACCATTAGCATAAGTTTAGGGGGGGTTCCTAGGCAATAAAAAAGGAGGAAAGAGCATATCATCAAAGGAATAGTGTAAAAAAAAAGTGAAAAGCTGCAGAAAAACCACAGAGGATGTTTGTACTGAAGTTGTTGCCCTTCCTCCTAAGAATTCTAAAAAAAAAATAAAAAAAATAAAAAATAAAATAAAGTACCCCCCCTTGTCACCAAAAATATGGGCAAGAATACATAAATGTCTAAGTTTCGGGGGGTGAGTAATTTGGACAAGAGGTCTAGAACTCCACCTAAGTTAACTACTTTCCAAAAATTCCACACCTGAACCTTAGCCCCATTACAACCCATTAAATTCCTCTTGATGTGTGCAATTTGTGTTTGTGCTTTTGATTGTTAGAAATTTGGCAAGCCTATGATAAAGTTGCATATGAATGAAGATTGAGTGAAACACCAACATATAACATAAAGTATAGTGAATTGAGTGATATGACAAATTCAATAATGTGTTAAGCCCCTGTTCTTAGGAAGATAATCTGGTGAGTCCTCACCCTTGCATCCAAAGGATATTTGGAAAATGCACCTATGACTCTGTTGAGAGGTGGTTTGGCTGGAGTCTTTTTGATAAAGCTGAATTGAGAAAAGGGAAATCACACACACACTTTGGAAGGTGATTAAGAAAGGGTGTTTTGTGTTGAACATGCCTTTTAAAAATGCATCCAAGAATGCCATGGACTTTGCTTATGCTATTATGAGTTTGTTCTTAGTTTGCTCAAGCTTTTGAGTATCATTACTTGAGGACAAGCAATGGTTCAAGTTTGGGGGTGTGATAGCTCTTAGAAATAAGAGTTATTACTATCCTTTTAGCTTTATCATTGTTCTTGTTTTGGTCAATTTTGGAAAATAAATTCAAGTTTTGCCTTATTTAGTAAATATCTGTGTTGAATTGTTAAAATGCTGAAAAAGCTGTGAAATCTGAATTGTTTTTGCTGAAGGTTTGTTTGAGTTTTGACCAGGATTTAGAAGTGAAATCACTACAGGAGTTGCTCTAGAATGTTATAAAATGCTGCAACGTCTAGGAAGAGAATCACTACAAGACAAAAGAATTGTCAGCTCAGCACACCTGCACTACAAGACAAAGAACCTGTTGCGCTGGCCCAAAACGAGGAAAGAGAAAATGCAAGGCAGCAGCTGTGTGTACTTGGGAATTGGTCCAAAGACTATTTTATTCTTTAAATTTTTGTAAGCCCAAAAAGTGAGGCAAGAGAGAGAGTGTAACCCTACTTTTGGGAGTTAGTACAAATAGGATTGTGACCTTGCTTTTAGGGGGGACTCGTACTGTAGCAGCTGGGTACTGTAGCAGCCGTAAGCTCATTGTCCTCTCTGTAATTTTCATTTACGCATTATGCCTTTATTTTCTATTTCTCTTGTTGGCTTTGTCTTCAAGCTCTTTATGAGCTAATTTTCCTTAGCTAGGATTCTATGAATTTGTAATTGATACTTAAGGGTGATTTATGCAAATGGATGTTATTCATTTTCTTCTTCTCTGTTTGAAAGTTTAATTTCATTTTAGACTGATCAACTAATTTGGAATACTAGCTAGTTGGGTTTGGAAAAACTTAACTAGTGTACTTGTTTAGAAGATAAAGATAGAACAATTAATTGGAAAATTAATTGTGTTGAATGAGCTAGGAATAACCTTCAAAGTCTTTAAGTAGCTAGACGCAATTATATGACAACTGAGGGAAATTAATATGAACTTAGGAATAAGAAGCGTTTAATGAACTCAGTTTTACTGCTGGAAAGCAAACTTTAATTCCTAAACTAAATGTTGTAGCATCCTGAAGCATCAATTACCCTGAAGTTAAGATTACAAAGGAATATTAGAATCCTAGCTGTTTCCATCTCTATTCTAAACACCCATTTATTGTTTCTATTAATTCCTTGCATTTACTACTTACTTTTCTGACACTCCATTGCTTCATTTACTTTACATGCTTAAAATAACTCTTTAATTTATCAAGCTAAGTAGAAAAGGTTAAAACTAGAATTTATATTCAATTCATTTAAATCATCGTGGGAACGATCTTTACTCACTCTTTATTACTTGTTACGATTGTGTATACTTGCACATCACATTTATCCAAGTAACAGACCTGGAGCTCAACCTGTGGTCTTCATGCGAGCTTGAGCTCGACATTTTCTGCAATGAAAATACAAGGGCCCAAACGGATATTTCAGGATATGTATTAGTGAGTGACATCACAATGAGCATAATAATGATGGGCAGGATGAGGAGCACAATGATGTAATATCAATGTCTAAGATAATGAGTACTAAAATTACCATAATGCAGAGTAAATGATGGTCAATATTGTGCCAATTAATCACATGTATCTTTATTATTGAAACTAACAATAGCCAGACATGGTGGAGCTACCGGGAGAGTTCCATTTCATGGTGCTACAAGTCAAGTAATATGCTTACTGTCACAAATACATGCACGCAGCTTATGTCCATTTGCTTCTAATTCGATAGCCACTAATTAAATATTTGCATATATTAAATGAAATAATTCAGGAAATACACTATAATCCAATGATCATGGCAACATTAAAAATCTTGGAGGTTGAACGTTGCTTGCCCCAAGTGAAAAAAAGGAACATCCTCAGCTTTTCCTTAGTTTCTTTTCAACTGGAATAAAATATTTTTGAAAGATTTGTAATCATGCCACCCTTTATTTACATTTTGAAACTATTCTGGGCAATAGTGAGATTTTTATAAAACTAACATCTCAGTTCATACTAGCAAATATACTACTCCAAAAAAGATTAGATAATAAAGTGCCATGAACAGGTCACATTACCAAAAGCAAATAGACCCCAATGCTATCACGCTTATGTCTTTAGTGATGTGCTCAAGTCACCAAGCATGCAATTAATAATGCTACAGTACTTTTACCTTGGCTTTTTACCAAATACTTCTTGTTCATCAAAATGTAGATATCCATCAAAGTTCATTATAACTTTTTAATGAGACGAAACCAAGAAAATTCAAATACAGATTCAAGAAATAAAGAAAGTTTTCTTTGATTGCACAAATAATTCAACCATTAGCCGAAAGTAGCATGGAAGGCACAGTGCGGGCTTCAAAACCATGGAAGAAAAGACCCATTCATTTCTAGCATTTGTAAATAGTTTGATTCAATCAATTGTTCTTTTTAGGAGCATGCTTCACCAACAACAGGGTCACATTCTTTTTGTCAAACATTTAGTGCTGCATTGAGCAAATATACTAGCAAATAAGTTGTCATGCAGTATAAACACCTTCTCCCATTAACTGAACCATGGGATCACGAGGACACAAAATTAAGTAGAGGTATGCAACACTGGAGAAGATTGGGAAAGATTCACGACCATGCAAATGGCTAAATTGCTAATTGTCCTTCAATCACGTAGGCATGGAAAGCCAAATCAGTTAGTTGTGGTTCAAATTCATCATTCTAGCATAATGGAAGCATGACACAACAATCAGAATATAATTAGTTTGAAACTACTTTGGCCCAGCTTCCCACATCAGTTTGAAAAGCATAAATCCATAATCAATTGAATAGGACATAAAAGACTCAAGTAAGCGAGAGCAATTGGAAAATTCATTCTCATTTTGGCATTTTAACAAGCACTTATTGCTCAACAAACTGATAGCAACTATGTGAAGGCTTAATCATCGCATGCACTGTGACACCCAACTACCCCGCATGTTATATAAGCAATAAGACATATAATAGATATAAAATAAAATAAAATAACATACGTCCTTTATAAAAAGGTTCATAAGTAGAAAGATCCACATAAACAAGTTCAACAAACGTGGAAAACCAAAACATGTTTATAAAGAAAACATAACATAAACATATAAATGAGACTTAACCCCGATGACACATTACAGAGCTGGTATAACCAATCTAACAAACAACTCGGACAACAAACTAAACTAAACATAAACTAACTATTAGAAGTGGCTCCTCAGAGTCACTCATCAGCAAACTGCTCACCGTCTTCTGCATAACACAAAAAGGGTACATGCAAAGCAACAACAAAAGACGGGGAGTAAGAACCATATATATAAACATAACGGCAATAGGATAGTTGGCAAGATAAACATACAACACATAGAAACATACCAACATAACATTTATAACATAATTATCATACCAACACAACAACACATCACACTATAACAATATAATCATCAATCAAATAATGAAATGCGAAGCACTACTTTGAATGCGCATGGATCCATCTACACCAGTCGTACGACTTCGGAGTTACATTTCCACATTGGCCATAGAAGCACCAACGCCGGGCCAGACCACCAAACTATGGGTGGGCCCATTGGATAGCCGACACACCTTACTCTCAGATGCGCCACCACGGTGTATACATGATCCCCTTTCAGATGAATCCCGCGGACGGCCAGATCGCCTTACTCTTAGACGACCTCCCCCTCAACACTCTGCCCAAAAAGCACCAGAGCCTCAACACTCTGTCCAAAAAGTAACAAAGCCTCAACACCTTGACCATTAAGCATCAAGGCCCCCTTAGAACGGACACTAGGCTACCAAGGTACAACATCATATCACTTGGAGCGGACACTAGACTACCAAGGTACAACATCTCATCACTTGGGGCGGACACTAGGCCACCAAGGCACATTATAATCTTCTTTTATTATTATTAGGGGCAATTGGGGTGAACCACCCCTGTCCAGCTTTCTGCGTTCTGGTCAACACAGGTGAGCACGGTCGTGCTCACCCTTCAGCATGGGCATGCTGAGCTCACAGTTAAGCATGGTCGTACCGACTGTTGAGCACGGGTGTGCTTAAGCAGCGCGCCCTTTCCTGCGATTCAAACTGGAGCACGGGCATGCTCCTTGTTAAGCACGGTCGTACTCAATGGAGCGTGGCCGTACTGATCTGGGCATAAGGGCCACAGACCGTTTGCCAAATCCTTAGGATAGTTCATAGATTCGACCTATTGGCTTTTACTATTCCATTGAACATTAGCTTCATAATTTTTAAATGTTCTTAATGTCTTATCATTAAGGGGAATTAATCCTTTAATCACAACTTCATTATTAATGTCCCTAGAACACTCACTAATCAATCCCAGGGTCTTTAACTAAGCCCTATGAACATAATCTTTCCTCTCATACTATCACTACAAAAAAAAGGTCATTTAGCGACCGAAAATAGTGACCGAATTTTTAGGTTCCTTTTTGCGACCGAAATAGAGACCGATTGTAGGATCTACATGAAACAATGGTTAGAGTTGATTCTGCGATCGAAATAGCGACCGAAATAGAGCGTAGCAAAGATATCGGTCGCTACTTCGGTCACTAAACAAAGGAAAGTAAAAGTCAGAAATTTATGAATTGTTAGCGACCGAAATGGCGACCGAATTAAATGCAACGGTCAAACTGTGTTTATATTAGCGACCGATTTATAAATCCGTCGCTAAATTTATGAATTCACACTTTAAACTTTATTTATATTTGCGACCGATATTAATTCGGTCGCTAAATGGCGCGTTGAAAAAATAAAATTGCGCGTGTTAGCGACCGAAATTTAATTCGGTCGCTAAAATTACAAATTCAAATTAAGACTAACCATATTAGCGACCGAATTAATTCGGTCGCTAAAACTGAAATCCCTAAATTCGACAGAACCTCCTTCTTCCTCATTTTTTCCGGCGTTTTCTCTCTCCCACCCATTGTTTCTCTCTTCTACGGCGCGGCTCTCGGCCACCTCAACACCCCAAGACACCTCCGGTCGTCGTCACCACCACCGTCATCTCCCCTCCGCTCGGGTAAGCTCTCCTCTACTCCATCTCTCTGTCTCATTGTCTCACTATGTCACTGTCTATCATTTCCCCCCTCATTTCAGGGCTCATTCTGGTCACATTGCTCACACCACCACCACCACAACGCCCTCCCTCACACTGACCGAGGTAATTGCTTCTCTCGTTGTCTTTCACTACATTGTTGTTTCTGTTGTGTGTTGTGTGTACATTGGTGTTGTGTGTGTGTTTGTTGTGTTGTGTGTGTGTGTGTTGTGAGTGTGTGTTTGTTGTGTGTTCTGTGTACTAAAGTTTGTGTGTTCAATTGGATTGTAATCATAGGGTAGGTGTGTGTGTGCTCTGTGTGTGTGTCTGTTTGGGATGTTTGTGTGTGTGTGTGTGCAGAGATGTGTGTTTAGTGTATGTGTGTGTGTCTGTTTGGGATGTTTGTGTGTGTGTGTGTGTGTGTGTGTGCAGAGATGTGTGTTTAGTGTATGTGTGTGTGTCTGTTTGGGATGTTTGTGTGTGTGTGTGTGTGCAGAGATGTGTGTTTAGTGTATGTGTGTGTGTCTGTTTGGGATGTTTGTGTGTGTGTGTGTGTGTGCAGAGATGTGTGTTTAGTGTATGTGTGTGTGTTTAGTGTATGTGTGTGAGTTTAGGGATGTGTGTTTTTGTTACTCATCATTTTCATTTTTTCATCCAACACATTTCTCTCTTTTCTCTTAGTTTCTCAAGGTGTCTTGATTTCTTACTCAAGGATCATCACTTAGAGGTAATTTTCCTCCAACCTTTCTTCATTACAATTGATGTTGAGTTGATTAGCTTCATGCTTGTTCTTAATTTTGTTCAAAAAGAATTAAGCTTGAAAATGGTAGAAAAAATCACAACTCTTTGTACCCATTGATTTAAGTCTTGAAACTTAATATTGGTGCTTCTATAATCATACTCTTCATGCTTGCCAAATGATTTGATGAACAAAAATTTCTCCCCTATTTTCCCCCACTTGGCCGAACCATACCCTTTTATTTTACTCTTGGATTTCAAAAATTTGTAACTCTTTGCATAAAGGGAAACAAATCTCCAAATTTGATATCTGTGCTTGTCTAGTGATCAATGATCATCCTTCCTTTCTCTTCATGTTTTTCATTCAAATCACTAAGTTGCTACAACTTTCCATATTCCTTGATTTTTATGATTTAAATTCTAGAAAATCATAGAAATGGAATTTGTGAGTTATGACAATTTTTCCCTACTAACTAAGACCCTAACATCTTGTCTATCTAGGATGGACTATTAGATCATATAATTAATATAGTTAATTAGTGGTTAGTTACAAATCAGTTGCTTTATCTTACATATAATATAAGTCATATTTATATATGACTTGATGTAATAAACTTTCTCATTCAATCAATTACACCTTTCAGTTTTCTCTCTATTATTTTCTATTTTAATGGGCACTGTCATGTTTACTAACATGAACATTGAACAACATGGAAAATCTTCTCTTTGATAGAAAGAAATTCTAGCATTATCCACATTTTTTTATGGTACTGGATATGTAATATATTGATTCGATTTGTGTTAACAGTTAGGCCCGATTTAAGGATAATTTTTTTAAAAAAAGTCGAAATCAAAATAAATTGACCTTCAGCTCTCCAATCTTATTATTTTTTATGCTTCATTGATTATTTTTTCGTGAGCACATGCTTTAACACTAGATATTCATGAGATAAATTATTTAGGTATAACAATTTAACATAATAGAATAGTGATTTGATTTGAAATGAATAATTTCATTTATGCACGATAGGTCCTTGTTGTCATATTCTTCTACCGGCTCCTCCACTTATCCTTGCTCAGTTGTGTTTTCTCTCTCAGGTCAGTTCTCTGAACACTCAGTGTAATGTATTATGTGAATTATCGTCTTGTTTGGTAGTGGAGAGCTGAGCTCAATAGGATGTGATCTTGTCTGATTGTATGCTGATAATTAATTTAATGTTTATGCATGTGTTTGTCAATATGTGTTGTTTGTTAGTGGAGAGCGGAGCTCAATAGGATGTGATCTTGTCTGATTGTATGTTGATAATTTAATGTTTATGCATGTGTTTGTCAATATGTGTTGTTTGTTAGTGGAGAGCGGAGCTCAATAGGATGTGATCCTGTCCGAAAGGCAGGATGCTGGTTGTGTGCTGATAATTTAGAAATTATGCATGTGTTTGACAATTAACTGCTACTTGTTAGTGGAGAGCGGAGCTCAATAGGATGTTTGCTACAATATTTAATCTAAGTTTGTATTGATTTACGCTGCAATTTATATAAACTCAACAATGTTGCAATATTTATAGGTTAATGGTTTTATTTTCTGTTAGAGTTAATAATTAATTTACGAAAGCCTTAGTTTCCTATTTGAGATTCAATATTAATGAGCATGCGTAACTTATCAAGGTATGCATGCTCATTGTATTGAATCTTGAATTGTCCAAGTGGGACAGTTTGGGAAAAAACCTTTTTCACACTCGTACAATAGTCATTTCAATGTTCAAATGCCTTATATACTTGTTGAAATCTCGATTCCGATGCATTTCCTTTTGTTCTCCTGGTGCATACTTGATCGCGGTGATTCTGACCGTGCTCGAGTCGTGTAACTTGGAGACCGGTGGGAAATGCTGCCGAAATTTTGTCAAGTATAAGGTATTTGAATATGGGAATAACTATTAGTAGCCGAGTGTGACAAAGGTTTCTTCTCGAATGGGATAGGTTCATACCTTGTCATAAGAACAAGATTGATGGAGTTATTGGAATGCACCGTAATATATAAGTGTTATTGTAGGATTGGTCAGGCTATTTAATTGCCAGCAATGGATATTCCGGAGAATCGAAAATGGATGTATCGTAGGTTGGATCGGAATAAACGTCTTAGGGAAGAGTATAGAGTTGGAGTGGGTGAGTTTATAGAGTTTGTTGTTAGCCAAGAGAGATTTATACGGCTGGGCGATGATCAATTGAGGTGTCCTTGCAAAAGATGCAAGTGTCAATCTTTCAAAAGTGTGGATGGAGTTGTAGCCGATCTTTATGAGAAGGGCTTCATGCCTGATTACTATTGGTGGAGTAACCATGGTGAGACGTTGCACGACTTAAACCCGATTGTGGTGAAGGTTCGTACTATGGAAGTGGTGACGGGAGGGAAGAATTGAATCCATACGAGCAGATGATAATGGATCATCTTTGGACCATCGGTTGGTGTTGTACTAGAAGAAGATGGGGGAGAAGATGGTGGAATGGGTTCCCAATACATAGAGGAGAATCCGAATCCCGAAGCTCAAAGATTCTATGATATCTTTGAGTCTTTGCACGATCTCCATTGTGGGAAGGATGTCGGAGTACACGGAGTTGTCGATGTGCATGGAATGGTTGAGTATCAAATCTGACTACAATATGCAAGAAGGCTGTTTTAATCGCCTCTCAAGTCGAGTGTCCAAGGCGTTGCCAGAAGGCGGATGCCTACAAGTTTTTATCATGCTAAGAAGTCAGTGGAAATTTGGTGTATGGTGTGTTTGAAAATTTATTGTTGCCCGAATGGATGTATGTTTTACTATAATGATGATTCAGAGGAAAGCATAACGTGTTGTCGATTTTGTGGTGCGGATCGGTATAAGACAACCACTAGGATGGGCATTGAGAAGAAGAGGTCGCTAAAAAGATGTGGTACTTTCCGCTCGTGCCAAGACTTACAAGATTGTACTCTTCGATGGCCATTGAAGCTCACATGAGGTGGCATAGTGAGCATGAGAGGGAGCAAGATATCTTGTGTCATCCATCGATGGAGAAGCTTGGAAGCATTTTGATAGGGTTCATATGGCATTTTCGCAGGACCCTCGCAATGTCCGATTGGGGTTATCTGCTTGATGGATTTAATCCTTTTGGGCGATCTGGAAAAGCATACTCTTGTTGGCGGTTATCCCGACTCCGTACAATCTTCCCCGAGGAT
The DNA here is from genome assembly GCA_030762895.1 of Sophora flavescens. Taxonomy (NCBI): domain Eukaryota; kingdom Viridiplantae; phylum Streptophyta; class Magnoliopsida; order Fabales; family Fabaceae; genus Sophora; species Sophora flavescens. The sequence continues at coordinate 55,307,382 of CM061068.1, read as the reverse complement.
GTGCATGAAGCGGGAGTTTATGTTCCTAATGAGTCATAATTCCGGTCCGTCTAATCCAAAAGGTAAGATTGATGTGTACTTGCAGCCACCGATAGATGAGTTGACAATCTTTGTGGAATGATGGTGTGTTGACATATGACGTATCTTTGAGGCAGAATTTCATCATGAAAGCAGCTTTAATGTGGACGATCAACGACTTTCCTGCTTATGGGATGATGTCGGGTTGGATGACCGCGGGGAAGCTTGGATGCCCAATATGTATGGAGCGATCGAAGGCATTCACGCTTAAAAACAGTCGAAAGATATCATATTTTGATTGTCATCGTCAATTCCTTCCAGAAGATCATCCTTATAGGTGGAACAAGAATGCATTCAAGAAGTGTTGTGCGGAGAGAACACCGCCTCCACCACGTTTGACTGGTCCTAATGTATGGCGCAGAGTACAGTACTTACCGCTCGTCCATGAAACCCAAGAAGAACATATTCCTGATTATGGCGTCAACCATAATTGGACAAAACAAAGTATATTTTGGAGGTTGCCGTATTGGAGGACGCAGCTACTCCGTCACAACATTGATGTCATGCATACTGAGAGGAATGTGTTTTTGAATGTGTTTGACACTGTGATGGACATCAAGGGGAGGACAAAGGATACAAATAAAGCCCGATTGGACCTGGCTGACATTTGTAATCGGAAGGAGCTTGAGTTGCAAGACGGTGGTCGTGGCAGACTTATCAAACCGAAGGCAAGTTATACACTAAGCAAAGCACAGAAATTAGCCGTCTGTAAGTGGGTTAAAGAACTAAAGTTACCAGATGGGTATGCTTCCAATGCAGAAGTGTAACTATGGTGTTTGTGTGCGAGCCACTGATGGCAATGTAGAGGATGATTTCTATGGGGTTCTAACTGACATCCTTGAACTCGATTATACCGGTTTCCCCGTGATGAAATTAGTTATCTTCAAGTGTGATTGGTTTGATCCTACTCTTGACGTAGGGACAAAAATAGATAAAAATTATGGTATTGTTCAAGTTAGGCTGTCTCGAAGGTATAATAAGGCGTACGACCCATTCATTTTTTCACAACAGGTAGAGCAGGTTTATTACTCTCCATATCCCGAAGGACATCATGGCTGGTTGGGTGTTATTAAGATAAAGGCTCGCAGTATAATTACTGATAATGTAATCGACCAGCCTGAAAAAGATGCTCCGTACCAAGATGATGAGTTTTCAAGACCCCACGTACCGTTGCAAATTACGCCGGACATTATTGTTAATTCTCTGGCGGACATTTTAGAAATGGGGAAGAAGTTGAAAGAGAGTTAATGGATCAATCCGAGTTGCACGCATCTAGCGAAGGTACATTCCGATCAAGTGATACTGATGAGACTGAGGGTGAATTTAGTGACGGAGATTCTACTTAGGTAATTTATTTATGTCATAATTCATTGTGTGAATGTCATTCTACTTATTAGGTAATTTATTTTTGTATTATTTACACTGTTGTGTAATCATATTTTCATTTTTTTCACAGATGGCAGATTCCTCCAGAGGTAGGGGTCGTCGTGGAGGTCGTCGTGGAGGTCGTGCTGCGAGAGTCCCTTCACCGGCCGACCCACAGCCTTCAGATCGAGACCATCCTACCAGCACCTCTGTTGACGGGACACCTCAAGGTGATGGAGTTGCACCCCCCACCCATCCTCATATGGTCGGGACACAGGCTGCACCCTCATCATCCACACCTACGACGATAGGACCATCATCATCATCGGGACAGGAGAGTCGTGGTCCATCCGACAGGAGGATTCTTCTTATCCCCAGGGGGGATAACGAGTATGCTAATTTAATTTTTTTAATATATATAAAGTATCGTTAATTTCTATTTACTTGTTTTAAAAATTTAATTATAACATTTATTAATGCTCTAATTTTGCTGCAGCTTTCTGCCCGCGAAGGGCCCTTCTGATTCGATCTCGAAGATCCTGCGACGCAAGTTTGATGGTCCATGGCCTACATGGAAGGCCATCCCACTAGGCCATAGGGATCAGTTGTTTCTAGAGTTTAAGGTAACAGTTTATTAAGTTTTTTAAATTAAATTTACATTATATATATGTACACACGAATTTCCTAACAACTGTAAGTTGCAGAAAGAGTATAGGTGGGACTTAGCTTTAGAGGCTCTCGTCAGGGACATATTTGAGCATAAAGGCTCACTTTGGTTATGAAGAATCGATGAACAAGGCGAGGAAGGGGCAGAATAAGGGGAGGTGGGTGGATCCTGAGATCAAGAGGCAGCTGGACCAGTACTGGGCTACTGAGAAGTTCCAGGAGATCCAGGCCACAGCGGCGTAATCGAGCTTCTGATGGTGGCGCATGTGCTTGGACCGGTGGGTCTAAATCAGCCGCCGCCCACTACGACGAGCTGGTAATACATTAAACTTTTGACTTAATATACTATTTAATTAATTAGTTTTAATTTTTAATTATTCTTATGAATTTAATATTATATTATTCTGTGCAGAAAACACAGAAACAGCGGGCCTCGACTGCTATGGAGTTGGTGGAGAGGACGAAGAAGTTGAAGTCGGGGACATGGTTCAACGACAAGGCCCGTAACTATGCTGTAAGCAAAAAAATAATTTAGTGTTTACTTGTAATTTATTATAAATGATTTGTTAATATTGGATATAATTATTTTAACTAAATCTATTCAACTTTGTAGGCGGGCTTCAACGAGAAGAAGGACGATGCCATATCACGTGCCTCACAGTCACAAGATGAGGCTTTGACTGGTGATGGCTGCTCTCATATCTCCGTCGACGATAATGCCATTTATTTGGAGGTCGTCGGGGGCAGGAACAAGAAGGGGCACGTGTATGGCCTCGGACACCTGGGAGCCGAGTTCATCGCTTCATCGTCCAAGCACGCACGCTTTGCTCCTTGTTGCGCCGATACCGTCCCTCGGGAGCAGTTCCACCAAATGCGAGGACACCATCACGCAGCTGAACGCGGAGCTTCGGGAGAAGAGCGAGAGAGAGCAGCGAGATGGCGAACAAGATTGCCTGATTGGCTCGGGCACACCAGAATGATGCAAGGCGAGCATCGAGCAGGCGGACATCTGCGGGCTGGTGTTGGAGCAGATGAGGATCCAGACTCGCTTGCTCGAGATGATGCTCGACGGCAGGTTGTCGCCGCTGCCGCTCCTCGATTCCGCCGCGCCACCATCGATGTTTGCTATCGTAGAGGACGATCAGCTAGCAGACGTCGGTGGTACGGACGCTGAGGATGATTGGATTCCTCCATCTCCCCCTCATCATGACTGATTTTTTCTCTCCATATTTTTGACTTTAAACGATTCTTGTACGACATTTTTGATTATTCTTTTTATATATATTTATTATTTTTTATGATTGTATATTTCATAAGCTATTTGGTGTGTTTTATTAGTAATTTTTTTAACGTTTAAAGAAAATCAGAAAAAAAATTTATTATAAAAATTAAAATTAAAAAAAATTTAATAATAACCAGTTTAGCGACCGAATTAGAAACCAATAATTCGGTCGCTAAACTTTATTTAAGATTTACAGATGATGTATAGCGACCGAAAATCCGTCGCTAATATAGGTTAACAGTAACCAAAATTAGCGACCGGATTAGCAACCGATTATCGGTCGCTAAAAATGGTTACCCAAAAATGCGACCAACCTAATAGCGACCGATTATTATTATATAGCGACCGAATTTACGGTCGCTAATTAGCGATCGAAATAATAATTCGGTAGCTAAAACCTTAGCGACCAGGTATTCAGCTACCATCATAAATCGGTCTCTGATTCGGTCGCTAAAACAAATAGCGACCGATTTACATGGTTTAGCGACCGAAACTTACGGTCGCTAAACAATTGTTTTTTTGTAGTGTATATTCATGTCTTATGTACAACTGGGAAAACATCCCTTAATTCTCATTATCATTATTAACGTATTTTAACGTCTTAACATCATTAACAAGACCTATTAATTAATTAGAGACTTATTAACATCATTGTTGGCATTAACATCCTCAGCAATCAACACCCATTAAGAGCACAACATTATCATCATCATCATGGCAATATTCTCATCAAAACAATATCATCATCACAGCATTCATCATCATGAACATTCACTCATGGCATTCATCAACATATCATCATCAACATCATAGTAACAAGTCTAAACATGTCAAACATAAACAAATAAATATACAGATATCAAATAGGCATATATAAACATGTTATCAAGCAAACAGTCATATAGACATTTAATCAAACACCAGGGTCATGGGTTAACCCTTCATCTTACGCTACCCTATGACCTACATGTTTATACTAGCCTTTCCTCCTATACCTGTTATGAAGATTCCCAAAACAATAACGTTGGCAAACTAGACATGTTCCCTCGAGCGGTTCGACGAGTTCCTCAAGCCTTGGCCAAACAAGAAGAGAAGAGAACAACCAATTAATCCCCAATTCAAAAGAAGGTAAAAGGAGATTAAGGAGGGATAACTACATTACCTTAAACGATGCTAACACGCATAACTTCTCTCCCAAACGAACTTACAAACTCTAAGAACTTCAAGGGGTTCAAAGGAAGGGAAATGGAAGAGGTTTCTATCGCACAAGGATTGCCCAAAGTGTCAAAAAGAGGGTTTGGGTCGCAACCCTCATGGAACTGATCTATTTATAGACTATGTGACCTGAGCACGGCCTTGCACCCTGTTGAACACGACCGTGCTCAATTCCTTAGCACGGGGTGCTCAAATATTGCACTACGAGACAACCTAAACGATCAAATTGACCAAAACACATAAAATAAGACTTGTATATAATTTTATTATATTTTCAACGCCATAAAGATCACCTCGATCGGACATCTAAAACTCAAGATATGACCAAAACGGTGAAACATATTACTAGGACTCTAAAAGGGTTGGCCTTTCTAAGGCTAAACTTCACCAAACATGAACTTAGGCATAAAAAACAAACATATAAAGCATACAAAAACATATATATAACATATACAAACGCATTAAGCTTATTTAAGAAAAACAGGGTGTTACATGCATCGTTTTGGGGTTCTCAATTTTGTACATATTGTGGTGGAATGACGTATAAGAAACTCATAGCCACATTTACATGGCTACAACTGCTGATCAGTTAGGTCCATTTCCTCGATGCATAACATATGGCGCATCACCTTTTGTGTTCGTCTTTCGTCCCGTTGTCCATAGCTCCACGGTGGCTCACGGCGGTCTACCACCGATCTTAGACGAAGACCCTGGGTTTTGAATAGGAGACCTCGTGGCAATACAATACGCCGTCAAGCTCGTCTTCCTCTCTGATTTGAGACGTGCTTCCTTCCTTTGGTTCTGGTTCACCATTTCGACACGACGTACTGTCTTCCTCTCAGATCTGGTTATATGTGTGTTGATGTTTTCAATTTTCAACATTTCTTATCTTTTTCTTCAGATCTATTTTCAAGTTTCAACCTTTCTTATCTTTTTCTTCAGATCTGGTTATGTGCGATGATTTATCTTTCTGGGTTGTTCTGGGTTCTTCCTACTTCTACAAGCAAATTATATTAATAATACTGAAATTAATAATTAAAAAAAAAATAACGGAATTTATACTTAAATCAAATAAAAATTAATAATTAATAATAAAAAGAATTAATAAATTATATATTTTTTTAAAAAAACCAGATTTCCGACGGAAAAGTCCGTCGGTCACGTTTCCGACGGATCTGGCCTCCATCGGAAACCGTTTCCTACGAGCCTGGTACCGACGGGAAGGTGTCAGTAGGAAAGTCCGTCGGAAACGCGCTTTACCGACGAATTTTTTGCGTTTTTGACGGACTTTGCCTGTTGGTAATCCGGCTTTTTTGTAGTGAATAATCTCCGGTTAGGATGATGGTTTGGGGGGTTTTGTGTATTGAGCCTGACAGAGTGCGGTGCTCTGCTCCTACGTATCCCATGGAAGGGAATCAAGGCTACGCAGTTCTAGGGTTTTTGGTGTGAGGTCCAGAGTGTCTAATGAGGATGAAGTTCCTCCTTTTATAGCCCTCTTAGTGGGCTTAACCTAATGTTTTTCAAGGAATTGGGTCTTGGTCCAACCTCCAATGCTGTCTTCTTGCCCGGCCGATATGTTTTCTTGTCCTGACCCAAAAGTCTTCTTGGGTTGACTGAGCTGATCCTGATTGATCTCCATCCTTATTGGGCCATTCACCCAGCATAGTTGGATATGTCCTACATTAGACCCTTGGTCTAATTTAGGCAGGAACGGGTCTGTAATTTTTTAAGCATTTTTCTCCATCTATTCATCACACATCCACTCTTCATCCTTTTCCTCCACAAAGTTAATGGACAAAATAAAGAGTCAAAACGAACTTAACAATGAAAATAAAAAATTGAAGCATATCTAAGTCACCTATTTATTTAGTAAAAAAAAAAGTCACCTATTTTATTAATGATTTCTTTTATTCTTGATGTTTCCTTCTAGTTTATCTGTTTCCAATGACATTTTTTTAAAAAATTATTTTACTCATGATAATTCTAAACTTTTAATTTTTTATTATAAATTAAATTATTGCCTTTTTTTATAAAAGAAACTAATTTAATGCTATATTTTTGAAAAATATAACAAATTTATTGTTCATTATTTAAAATTTATTATTTTTAAGTATGTATATATTATTTTCAATTTCTTTAATATTCCTATTCCTTTGCATTGCAGGGGAGATATATTATGCTTAATATCAGCTTATAACTTTCATGAAACTTTTTTTGAAACAACTTTCATGAAACTTAAAAATCGATTCAAGTCAAGTACAAGCCAAAGCCCAATTGCAGCTATGCCTTTTGAGAAAGCCCTTCTTCAAAGAAATTCAATAGCAGCTCTTCCTCCAACAGATTCAACCGCATTGGCTTCCATGTCCTTCTTTTTCTTCCTTGTTCGCAGCTACCTATGAGTGAACGGTCGATTGAACTAGAGTTCTTTTTGGTTAAATTAATCCCATGGTCATTATATTTTCATTCGACTTTGAAATAGATCCCTTTAGGTTGAAAAGTTTTAATTAGGTTACTATAAAAGTAAAATTAAATAGGACCCTAGTAGTACAAGTTTTAAGAACTTTTTATCTTTTCACCAGACAAGTTTTAAAAACTTAATTTCAAAAAGTTTTATGACCAGTAAGCATTAATTGAAAACTTTTTTAAAACTATTAAATTACAGGAACTTATTTAAAATTCAATAAAACTATAAGAACCAAAAGATTAATTTGACCTTGTTTCAAGTAAATAAGTAAATACAATGTTATTGTAATTTGTAAACTTATACAGTGGTGAATATATATAACATAATTTTTGGATTTAGATTCAGACAACATCCGATGATACTTGACAGTTTAGTAGGGACAAAATCTACAAATTAAACGTTTCGAGGAAGTACTATTGTTGACATTTTACATAATATTGGATTGTGACTATATAACTTCATAAAACATTCATTGTTATCATTTTTTACTCAAGGAGTGGTCTTTTTCCTTAAGAAAATTAGAGCATGCAAAATTTGTTTGTTTATTGTTATTTCATGCTGAACTCAAATGGAATTTCAGTTATTCATATTACAAGTTCAAAATTGGTATAATAGTTGTTTTGGTAAGGCAAAATAATCAATATATAATTTAAGTAAATATTTAATTATATATACAGATGGTTTTAGAACATGTGCAAAAATCAACGTGATCCGTGTGAATGTACGGATATCATTCTAGTTTAAAGTAAATACAGTGTTATAGTAATTTGTAAACTTTTTTTTTTTTGATCAAAGTAATTTGTAAACTTATACCGTTGTGAATATAAAGATATTTTTGTATGAATATTTATATTTTGGCAATTTTTGGATAAAAAATGAAAATATCATGAAAGGACGGGTGTCATAGTGCTATACTGCTAGTTTAAATTCTAAGGGTGCGTTTGATTTTAAAAAATTCAAGATATTGGACAATACAAAATTTTTTGTCTCCCGTTGATTTGAAAAATCGTTAGGGGATAAGACAAAAAAAGGGGTGAGGGACATGACAAAAACCTAAAATTTTGTCCCCCATCAAATCATGTGACAGTTATTACCTCATGAATATACTATAAAAAAAAGATAAAATTATCCTTACATCCCTCCATCAACTTCCCTAACTGACAAAATTATCCTTATCCTAGTCGAATCTCAACTTCCCTAACTGACAAAGAAAATTTTAATACAGCCATGAGGTGGTTGGTTGACGATTGTTAATTATTGTCATGGTACTGGTTCTCTATCACATATGTAGCCCACGGCACAGTGAAAATCGCATCCATTTCGTCAAAAAGGTGTCCAAATTAAATTAAACCACCATTTTTTATTATTATACATATATATGCTGATGCCTTGTTTCTTTTTTGTAACATGTGGGAGGAGGTGATCTACTGATCTATGCACTCTCCATAAAAGAGAGAGAGAACCTCTCAAGTTTCGTATGTATTGCTTTATTGGATGTTGAATTCAACCTCTCACTGTATATAGGAAGAATTTTTTTTTTGACTCAATATATAGGAAGACTTAGGTAACCCTTAGGTCCTACGTGTTTTAATTTGCGAACGCAGTTGTAATTATGTTTATAACAATCATGGGCAATTTCGATGGCAGACCTTTATTTAAAATTTTGTTTAGTTCTATTGCTAATATGCTATCATATAGGGTGAAAAAGATGAAGATTCTTAACTTGGAATTTTATCAGAATTGCAATAAGGACGCATGCAAGGCCACATCATTAAAGCCTGTAAAGGGTAAATAAGCTGCTAAGTCGACGATGAGCTTTATCCCTTCTTCACGGAATACTTTTACCAAGTTGATGATGCAATTAATACAAGTTTCCCATCTCGTTCACATTCCTTTTGGACGATACTCAAAAAGAAAGAATTTGAGGTAAAGTGAAGGAATTTAAAAAGGCATAAATTGGAGGAGAGGGTGAGAGATAGAGCTCTCTGGAAGGATTCCTGATGTTGATGGTAAGGGATATTTGTTTTTATTTTGTGGGCCTTTTTCTTTTTACACTGCATCTGTTTTGGCAGCGTTAACTTTGTCCTCGCGTGCTGAGAATGAAGAATAAGAATATGGATTTTGATATTGATAATGATATTGATTGATCCTTTTATTCAACTTGCTATTATTTTAATTATTGCTAGTACCTTTTTGGATGGCGAAGGGACGCCCTTCAAAATTCCAATTTCCTTATCTCAACTCCACCCGATAAGATAGAGTTGCTTGCATATTTTGTTTTTATGCGTTTGGTTTCCTCACTTGTCTTAAGCTGCCCATAAGAAATTGTCATGCTATAAGTAGTCTCACATAAATTTATTTTATATTTTTACATAATTTTTTTTAGTTCCAAACACTCACGTCACATGTATATTCATCTTACACAAACTAATCTTTGTACATGTTTGCCAGATTGCCAATTCTAGTAGGAAACCCCAACACTATCAGTTTGGAGCGTAGAGCGAGCTAGAGTGCGGTGCCATCCAATTTTGTAATCCAAGGTAGCCAAATCATGTTGGGAGTGCTTAGCTTTGTGGGATGAATTACTAAGAAATTAAACGGAAATAGGAGACTTTTCCAACATGAAAATCAATACTCGGATAGTATACCGAGATACTACTTGGGTGGTAGTGTATGAATAAGATGCGTGAAGGCTAAGCCTGATAAATATAGAGGGTAGTTGTTACATGACATTAGTGAGCCATCATGAGTGATTATAAATGTCATTGATAATGATAGTTACAAAGTCATTAATCGTCCATTAGTGAGAAATCAGTTACGAGATCTGATATAAGTTAGAGATATTGACAGTCACATACTCGAGTTGAGATGAGCCGAGTTTAAGACCTAACATGACCATGTTATAACAGAAGCGTATAGTCGGGACGACCTAGATCAAATCCATATAGTACCGGAGACCATTCTTAGCTTTGTGCTTAGCTTTTTTTTTTTTTTTTTGATTAAAAGCTTTGTGCTTAGCTTTGGTCCGAAACATCCAAGAAGTGGTAATGAAAGTAACTTGCTTTGCCGTTTGAATTCCGAGTTGTGACCATTCTCACTGCTACAGTTATGAGGGATGCGGAATGTGTCAATTTTTATCAAGAAAACGTGAGACCACAGTAATTGAACTCATAACTACTTGGTTATAAACGAGCTCAAACAGCATCAAGTATTTGAAAGGCTTATAAATGAGTTTATTGTGTGTTTGTATCATTTTCATTTCTCATGAAAAATAGGAATGTCCGTTACTATTCTTTTGAAAAAAAATAAATGATATTCTCCATTATGATTTGTTTTCAAAAAAGTTAGTAACTAAGAATATATTTATCTTAACTTGATAAAGTATAAAGATCTTAACCAACTTTATCAAGTCAAGTGTGGATGTAATGTTACATGCACACTTTAAAAATAAACACTTTTTAGAAGCGTTTTCACAAACGTGAATTTACATGGAATTAATTTTGTAGAATTGATTTTAATAGAATTGAGTTTGAAGTGAAGTGATTTGTGTTTGGATGTTTTTATTTTAAAAGTAAGTTTGAAGTAAAACTTAATATAATTTGAGGCTAAAAATCACGTTTGGGATCGCAGAAGCTACAAATTATAGCTTGAAGTTAGAAATGATTTCAGAGGCAAAATCAATTCTGATCGAGAATACCAAACATGTCAATATCAATTTTTTTTCCTCTAAAATCACTTTTGCATCTAACAAAAGTGAAACCAAATATGCACTAAATAAATATATGCAGGTAAACATTTTCTCTATATGAGAAATAAACCTTGAGATAAACATTTGACTCCACACGTAAATGGCAAAATATAGTATGTGATGAACCAAACACCATTTTGAAATCATCAAGAGTGGGTTGATGACGGGTGCATGATTTATAAGAGGTCAAATTTTCGTACCATAACTACATATAAAAAAAAATTTAAACACAATCTCCTGCTCGCGGCTTTACAAAAACTAACAAAATTTTCATATATTGGAAGGCACTTAACATTTTAACAACACGTAACCAAGACACAAGGAGTTGAAGCTTCCATGGTCATGCTAGGAATAAAAAACACCAGCAGATCAAGAAGACCACTAGACCATAACCACCACGACTCTGATTTAGTATCCTAAAATTTGCAAGCTGTCTCAGCAAAACCTCTGCAAATGTCAAAAATTTCATTGCAGATGTTGGCCAAAGACACCAAAACAAAGCCTAAATTACAAAATACATACCAAACCCGCAACATAGTATAAACTAGTAAATTAAGGTAAATCATTTAACAGAGACAAGTATCTGAATTTTGAACTCTGAACGAACCCTCATAGTCATATAGCAGCCCAATCAATCTCCACCGAAGGGTACTTTTCCAATTCAAAATTCTGTGTCTCATCCCACTTATAATTAGAATCCGAGAAATCGAAGAAAGTAACGTCAACAGATTCAGGGGAAGACGAACCAGCTGAAGAAGACTCATCAGACATCTCCACCTTAAACTCCTCAAACTTTGACTCTGCAGGAACATGATCTATCTGAGCCTTTATATCCTCAACAGAGTTCTCAGCATTTTTCCCTTTTTCCTGAGAAATGGCCAAGCTTTCACAAATAGCTTGTAGTTTTGCATGGACAGAAGAAGGAAGAGGGTTGTAATCTCCAAACTCACCAAAAACACGTGCACCCTGATGCCTCAGGTGAGGAAAATTGAGACGTGCAAACTCACCCCTGAGCTTATAAGCAGCGTTATCATAAGCCAACGCTGCTTCCTCTGCGGTATCAAACGTGCCAAGCCAGAGACGCGTGCGGTTCTTAGGGAGTCTTATCTCTGCGACCCACTTCCCCCATTGTCGCTGTCTCACCCCACGGTATAGCTTTGTTGGTTTCTTCATGGGGACTGGTTTTGGGGTAAGGTGGAAGCTTAGGTGGTGTTGGTTTTTGTGTTGTTGTGGTGAAGCTGAGGCTATGGAAGCCATGTGGTACTGTTGATGTTGATGTTGTTGTTGTTGAATGTAGATTTGAGCTTGAATCTGAAGAATTTGAGATGGGGTGAGTTGGTTGAGCCCGATGGAACTGGTTTGGATTGTGCTGATCAATGGTGGGTTGGTATGTGGATCAGGGAGAGAAGATGAAGGTGAGGAATAAGAGATGGTTGATGGGTGTGATGAGGCAGAGGAGAAGGAAGTAGAAGAAGAATCACTTTTCATGAAAGGCTTAAGTGCTTTCATCAACTCTTCACTATAGGGATCTAAGAGATTTTCAGCAATCATGTTGCTGTTATAGATATCTATAGCTGTTGCCATGCTTTTTATAAGATGAGAAGAAGTCAAGAAAATCTAAGAGAATTGAACCTGTCTCAATTCCAAAACAAGAGAACAGGTGGAAGAAAACTGCAAGTAATGTTTAAAATCAAAACTTAAAAACCTGGAAGTTTTCCAAACAACGCTTGAAGTGTGGAGAGGGAGATGAGATGAGACAAGGAAGAAGAAGGAAAAGGCTTTGTTATTTGGCTTTTAATATTTGAGTGGCCTCACTTCACTCTTGCAATAACATGCTGAACCTTTCTTCATTTATATACTGCTATTGATGCACTCCAAGTTGTTTCTTGTTTGATGAATCACTTGCCTTTCTTCCTCAACTTTTAATGATACCTTTATTCTTTTAACCTTCATTCCTTCCCCAATTGATATATCACGGTTGCACTTCCCTCTCTCGAAACAGTTTCGTCTAAAATAGTCACACCACTTGCAACTTACTACATCTCACTTCATCTTGGTACATCTTGTTGTAACAATGTCTCAAGGTTTATCCTCATCCCAAACCACTAATAGATGGTTGATATGGTTATCTAGCTTGGATGAAATCAGTAATATTCTGTCTAATTCAACATATCACTAACAATATTTTTTACTTTAGGGACCCTATTGAAAATTTTATATAAGTTCAGGGATTTAATTAAAAACGTTTTTAGTTCAGGGACCCAATTGAAAATTTTGTAAAAGTTCGAGGATCCAATTATAAATTTTATTAGTATAGGGACCTATTTGAAAATTCCCAAATAATTCAGGGACCAACTCAATAGTTAAACCTTTTAATAATGATAGTTGTAACACCCCTCTTGGGCTTTACTTTTTGAACACGTGCGGAAATAAATTAAAAAGAAATTTGTTGGTTGCTTTCGGAAATTGATTTACTTTAAGTCAGAAAATCTGGGTGTCAAAAATTTTTCTTCTTATCACTTCGAAAGAATATGATGTACATGACAAAAATAGTACCTTTACACTATACTCGACAACACACGTATACCAATTTTACTTATAAACAAACTGTCCACGACGTACAAGTTTTTCTTATAAACTATATGAAAACTATTAAGACACACATACTAAACTTTCTTTTTTAAAACATATATCATCAAATACAAACCTAAGCTGGTCGCTCTACAAAACACTCACTGATAAGCTCCCGTGATCATTCCTATGATCACACACCTCTTCCCGCAATTCGGACTTAAGTCTCCAAGTGACTTAAGGAATTCTTCTGCAACATCTGTACTCATATACCAAGGTACAACAGAAAAACCAGACGAACAGATAAACGCAAGGGTGAGAACCAATATATGGATTTTAAAACGATAACTACATGCGCGACACACAAAAACAACACATAACATATAGAGTTATAATAACATCAATGTTCAAAAATAAATAGATAATTTATCAAAGGGTTTCATACCTGACAGCCATCGTCATTTTTAAAACAATGCATAATACTTTAATATTCGTCATCTAAAACTTTGTACTTAATCTCCGGAGATCCCAACATCACTAAAATGAGTTGATCAATCTCGATTGTCAAATATATTAGTCACACCATCACGTCAATGTTCCATGATACCATTGTCAAACTCAAGGCACAATGATCAACGTCACATGGTTTTATTGTCCATCAAGGCACAATGTACAACGTCACATGATACCTTGTCCATAAAGGTGTCACGACACAACGTCAGGCACGTCTGCCACAAATGCAAATGTAAAACATTTTGTTTCTCGTCATTTTTCTCTGTGTTCATTCTTTCATTGTCGGAGTTCAAAGACTCACGACCAATCCAACGTTTAAACATTTAAGTTTATCAACCATTCCAATAAAAAGGACTCCAAGTCCAAATGTGCAAATCACGAAATCTAGACCGATGCATTCAACCTTAGGTTCGTAGATTATAAAGCACAAAACTTATATAACGTTTATAGGACAAATAGTCCATAACTTCACCTTTAGGACACATGGTCCATACCATAGAATACTAGAACCTCGACGTTTCGGTCATTAGGTTCGTTTATCCCTTTAAAACCATTTTCGTTCTGTGAAACAGAAATCCAAAACAAAACTCCACAACTTATCCAAGTTGTTGGAAATAACACCATTGTATAAAACTAGTTTACAGAAAATCCTTTAACGATGGAAATTCATTTATAAAATCATCAAATCTCTTAAAACTCATTTTCTTCTAAAAATATTTACTTCGAACCTTAGTTCCAAAAAAATATAGCTTTGAGATTAATTCTGTTTTAACCAATGTTGCTGTTTTAATAATGCTTTTCGTAAACGTTATCGGAATTGTTCGTCGCTTGACGTTTTAAAAATGTTTTGAGTCAAAAATTGATTTTTCTAGTAAAATATTTTTACCAACACCATAATAAAATTATTTTTGAAACTTATTCTTTTATAATAACATTTTCTAATATTTAGAATTTTCTTACGTAAAAATTAGCAGTACTAAAATATTTTCAAGGTTACGTCCTCACTATAACTCATAAAACACTCTTATGCCAGTAAATCATTAAAATAATATTATTTTCAACTCTTTCTCATTTTCAACCAACCAAATAATTAAATAATATTATATTACTATTTTCCATCAATTAAAATTCATTATTACACAAAAAGCTTTTTAATGCTTTTAACCTCATAATTAATTGAGCACTGACCACTGTCAGGCTTTTCAATCCACAATCAACATCAACAATAAGTTCATGCCAATAATATAGCAAATAGAACAATTTATGACATGCATTAAAATGTTGTAACAATTAAATGCAAATAACCGATTAAAAGCAGATAATGGCAAAACAGATAATTTTAAACTACATAAAATAATAAACACACCAAATAAATTATACAAACCACAACTAATAGCATATAGCTATCGAGAAAACCCCTCAGGTACTCCCATTACCTCTTGAAGTTACAGTTTCCTCTTTGAAATTTCTTCTCGGAAATTCTGATTCTCCACACAACTTCACACAACAACCACAACTAATCCTTCACATACAAATCATAACCAAATCAACCAAATGAAACAACAAAAATCACCTAGTTCTCATGACTAAGGTTCGGCCATGATAGGATTAATAGGCTAGAGATGTCCAAATTTTACTAACTCTTGGATTAATGATCCTTAAGTATTAGAGATATATAATCAATTGTCACTTGACAAATATTGAATCAAAAACTCATCTAACCCAAATAGTTAGAGTTTCGGTCATCAATAGTAAAACAGGGTAGGAATTTTATTTGATTTCTAGTTTTTGGATTCAACACTTATAGGTATTGAAAAGCTTAAATCAATTGTTCTATTTCAAAAATTGAAACAAACCTCATTCAATCCAAGAACTTAAGGTTTCGGCCTTGCTTCATAAAATAGGCTAGGGATTTTTAAAATCATCAAGCTCTTGGATTTAACTATAATAGGTATTCATTAGATCAAAACAAGTGTCATTCTTGAAAAGTTGAAACAAAACATCTTTTCTCCTATTACCCATAGGTTCGGCCAAGCTTGGAAGATAAGAATATAAATTTTTTTTGATCTCATGCTTCTAGATATACAATATAGAGATGATTACAAGATCATAGAAATTGGTTTCATGATCATAGGATTTTTCTACAATTTTCTAGGGATTTTCAAAGTTCTAGATTTAGGAATTTCAAATGATGATCAAGGCATAAACTTGGAAAAATACATGAAGAACAAGACTTAGATGAACTAGATGATGAGGTTTTACCTCTTGAAGCTTGAAGGAATTGAGTGATGATCCAAGTGCAAGGCAAAATCAATGGACTTCATAAGTTTTCTTATGTGTTTAAGAGACAAGTTTTGAAATAGGAAGAAAATGAGGTGATGAAGGATGTATTTAAAGGGGTGTGGCCGTGAGAATGGAGGGATTGGAGTGCAAGAAAACTTTGCCACTTAAGGACCAAAGTGCAAAATCAATTAAGGACCAATTTGCAAATTATGAAAGATTAAGGACTAAAATGCAACTTCAAATTAATTTGCCATTATGACCATCCATTTATGACTTCACATGGGTGAGTCCTCTTGTGTGACTCATTGGTATTATCCGTTAGTGGGTCCCGAAAATCCCGTATTCAGCTCCGTTGTTTCCCCGATTTAAGATGTCACCTGAGTAAAATATATATTATTTCACTTTTTAATAAAATATTTGAAAAATACCAAAATCATTGGAATTTAAACAAAAACCTTAAGCATTTCATTCACGAGTCAAAATTAGGTCTTCTGATCAGGATAAATATATTGTCGTTGAAATTCACAGATCGGGTTTCGCCTGACTTTTCAACCTAAATTTTAATCGTAACTCTCTACCGCTAAGTAGAGTGTAAATAAGGTTTCGATTTAATTAAAATAATTTTCTAAGTCTCAATTAAAAATATAAACGTATTTATATAAATTTCCGATATTAGAAAGTGGTGAAAAATCGGGGTGTTACATATTACCCCTCTTAAAAAAATTTCATCCTCGAAATTTCGTGACTCAAAACTAGACAGGATTACTCAAACCTACGGCTCGACTCTCACAAGAAAGTATGTAAAAGAATTTCACCAACTTGAAAGGAATATAGGAATATCCAATAAGTAAAAAGATTCTTTAATAGGTTCATGAGTGTAAAAATGCATAGCTAATACATGTTTACAACCATAACTCTAACAAAGTTCTTACTTTCCCGAGAACTCCCAAATAATTAGGAACTCACAAACGAATAGTTCCTAACCTTAAAAGGATTTATTCCTTGGACAAAGGATTTACAAAACGACAATTAAAAATAACAACAGCCCGACAAAAATTCAGATTGGATCACTTTCACCAAAAGTAAAAGTGACTAGACTAAGTCTCATCTAGAAACTTCTTTTATCATGAAATGTCTGTCCCGAATAATGTAACACCCCGATTTTCGTTGCTTCGTAATATCGGTAATAAATATATGAACATATATATTTTTATCCGAGACTTAGAAAATGATTTTGGATAAACCAAGGTCATTTCCTTGTTATACTTATTTTCATAAGGTTACGGGGAAGTTTTTGGGTTGAAAATTCAGACGGAAGCCGGTCTGCCGTTTTCTAGATTTTCACTGACAGTAAAAGTTTACTGCTCAGAAGACCTAATTTTAAGTTGTGAAAGAGATGAAAAATGTTTTTATCGTATTTGCTACGATACTGGAAGTTTTGAAAATTTTGGTAAAAAAATAAAATAATTTACGTTTTACGGGCGGAATATGTAATCGGGTAGACGACGGAGTGGATTTCGGAGTTTCTAAGAGCCGATAAAGAGTTTATCTTAGGATTTTGAGATGATTCATGGGGATGAATCATATTTTTAAGTCTAGAAGGTTTTTCAGGGTTAAAATGAAAATTTATGAATTTTACGCTTTAGTCCCTGAACTTTCTGTTAATTACCCTTTTGTCCCTGAGTTAGTTTCTAAGTTTTTTCAAGTGAATTGGGCTAGAATCCTTGTTCCAAATCCATAGAGGACCGTGGCTTTGAGGCCCAAATTCCTTACCCATGACTTAAGTTTCATAAAGCCCATTTGAAGCCATATAAGTTTCCTATGTCAACATAAGCTTTAAGCCTTTTTGGTGGGCCCCACAAAGATGAATTCAAGCCCAAATTCCCTAGGCCCATGCGCAAGCCCAATATGGAGTTAAGGTTGCCCTCATCTTGGATGAGCAAAGAACATTCTAGAAGTTTCTACTACATTCCACACCATTCTACATTCTTCCACATTATTCTACTATTTTCTCAAATCTTCTTCAACAAGCTAGGTTTTCCTAAGATATTTATGACAAAACTCAGCCCAAAAGTCATCAAGATAAGACCACATTTATTGTGGCAAAAAGTCATCATGACAATCTATTGACAATTTGCAAACTAGTCCTTAAACTTATGGAATCTTTGCAAAATGGTCCCTATGAGTTATTTGCACTTAAATCCTTTGAAAAGCCACCTCCTTTCTACTTGGTCCTCAAAAGTGGCGCAGCCCACATGCCTATAAATACCCTCCCTCACTTTTCACTTAGTTTCTAATGCCATTTGTTCAAAAACCCTAAAGTTCATAAGTCTACTAGTGTTAGATTTGTGAAGAAAGTGCTTGGATCTTCACTTGTTTTTGATCTTCAAGAGGTGAATCCTATTCTTCTTCTCTAATCATGTCTATGTTCTTCAATCAATTTCTTGATTCAAAGTTTATTTCATAGTTGTTCATCACTTTTAAGTTTCTAGATCTAGAACTTTGAAAATTCATAACTAATTCTAGAAAAATCCTTTTGACATGAAACCAATTGGTATGATCTTATAATCATCTCTATTTTCATCATCTAGAAGCATAAGATCATGAGAAATTTCTTTCTCTAATTTCTGGACTTGGCCGAACCTAGGTCAAAGTTGTGTTCTTAGGTTTTGTTTCATTTTCATGTCTTGATTCATGATTATATCTTGATAGTTCTTGTATGTAAGTACATAGAAGATCAAAAATCAAACCCTAACCTATTTGTTTCATCAAGGCCGAAACCCTAGTTCTTGGAACTAGATGAGTTTTGTTCAAAGTTTTCCTTAATGATCTTGTTAATCAAACTCTTAGTATGTATGTCTTATAAATCCAAGTTGGTTTATTAAACTAAGAACCCTAGCCCTATAAACATGTTGAGGCCGAATCCTTGTATAAAAGAGTTAGGAAGTTTTGAGTTTGAAACTTAGTGGTTTAGTCACTAATCTATGATTTAGGTTAATTAAGGACCATTAATCTATGACTTAATGATGATTAGCAATTTTAAGGATTTTGAACCCTAAAAGTCAGCCCTAGGCCGAAACCTAATCCTCATGAATTAGGTATGTTGTGGTTTGATTTGATTGCAATTTGTTTGAAGGAATCAATCGGGTTGGTTTGACCTAAAGCCGACGGAGGGAACCGGATTAAATCGGGAGGTTGTTTGAAAACGTTAGTTGAGTCTTCAAGAGGTAAGGGGAGCTTACCTGAGGGATTTTCTCTATAACCATTTGCTTTTAGTGTGGCTTATATGATTTATATGTGGTTTGTGATTAATTGTTTATGTTGTTTATGATGTGTTGATTTTCTGTGTATCGGTGATTGATCTGCTCTGAATTATCTGCAGTAGTATATTATGTTGTTATGATGCATGATCTGCCTGGGGATATAATTATGATGATGTTGATGATGTTGTTGAATGTTGAATGTTGTTTGAGAGGCCTGGCGGTGGTGGTGCACACAACCGATTAATGAGATAAAAGATTTAATAAGCTGTGAAAGTTATATTCAACGTTTTATGGGGAATGTTGGAATATAGTAGTAGAGGAAAATATGATTTTGGAAAAATAATGAGTTTTGAGAAATATTATTAGTTTAATGATTTATTAGTGTAAAAGAAGTTTATGAGTCACGGTGAGAGCGTAACCGTGAAATTTGTTTTTGTATTGCTGATTTTTACGCAAGAAATTATGAAATATTATAAAAAGTGATTTTGTGAAATTAATATTTGAAAAGACCTTATTTATGATATATGAAAGTTATTTTAGAAGAAATGTCAAAGTTAGACTTAAAGACGTTTTCTTTGAAAATGCTAAACGACGGCAAGTTTCGAAATCATTTACGGCAAGAGTTTAAAAACAGCAGTACTTATGTTGAAAAGAGATTTAATTTGAATTGATTTATTAGAGTTGAAGTTTCAATAAAAAGAAGTTGTTGATGATTTGACGTTATTTTGGAAAAAAATGTGTTTCCAAAGGAAAAGTGGATTTTTTTATGAATTGACGTTTTATAAACGAATTTCAAGTAGAAAGAATTTTCGGTAAATGAGTGTTACTTAATGATGTAAAAGAGATGAAAAAGAGATGAAAGATGTAAAACGAAGTAACAGATGTAAAACGACGTAACAGATGTAAAACGATGAAAAAGATGTAGAAAGATGTAGAAAGATGTAAAAAGATGTAAAAGATGTAAAAAGATGTAAAACGAGGTAAAAGATGTAATATGATGTAAAAGATGTAAGACGATGTAAAAGATGTAAAAGATGTAATACGATGTGAAAGATGTAAAACGATGTAAAAAGATATAAAAGATATAGAACTTAATAACCGAGACGTCGGGGTATTAAGGTTAGCTGTGTTGTAGACTAGGTATCTACTAAAAGAAGTTAACACATTGTAAGATGTTTTCTACTACCACGAACCTAAGACTGATTGCAAGGTCTAGGGGCTTCGTGATTGAGCACTCGGACTTTGAGGTCCTGTGTTGTTAATAAAAGATGTAAAGATGTTTCAAAAGATGTTAAGTCGTAATCTTTTGAGAGCTTTGACAAATAAAGATATAGCACAAAGAAAAGTGTTGAGAACAAAATGTTTTCTTGCATGCATTTGGCAGACGTGCCATGATTAAACGAGGGATTACCTTGCGGCGTCAGGGTATATAGTACAAAGATGTTCTCATTGTGCCCGGGGTTTGGACAATGAGGCCCCATCTCCGAGTGTTATCACTGTGCCACGATGTTGGACAGTGTGCGATGGGCGTGCTCGTGGGCTGTATGCCTGTGGCAATTGAGTCTGATCAACTCATCACGAGGTTTACGAGGTTGGAGATATCTCATGAGATTAAGTATGAATGATTAGATGATATATTGAAGTGTTCATGCATAGTTTTTCCAATGTTGATGTTTGGGGTGTGAAACCCATTGATAATGAGATATTATGATATGAATGAGTATGTTGTTATAGACATGTATATGTGTATGTGCCTTCTTTTGTGTTGCGCATTTAGTTATGGTGATGAATCCATATATTGGCGTCTCACCCTTACAAACATATCAGAATCGTACGAGGGGTATGGTATCTACAAGGAGATGAAGGCTGTCTAGTTCGAGGCATGCTGTTGCTGTTTTTAAGGGGTGTAGTGTTTGTTAGTTATGACCAGCGTAGGTACGATTATGTTATATTATGTTGTTAGAATTAAGCTGATGATGTTTTATGTGAGAAAACATATGAGGTAGTATAGTTAGAGGACTTATATACATTATGTATTTAAGTGGGACTTGATACGTTGTTGTGGTTATGAGGTTAAAATAAGGAGGAAAAGGAAAATTTTTATCACCATATTTTGAAGAGATAACCGTTGAGAAAACATGATTTTCCGAAAGCAACCAGCAAATTAAGTTTTATTTCCGCAAACGGGTAACCATGTGATGACCCGAGATTAGGGTGTCACAAATAACAACAAGACATTCACGAAAATTCCACAATAATTGGTTCAACCACGGAAGTTTGAAAAAATCACTATCTTTAGAAAAAGAAACGATCTGACCCCAAAAATATAGACCGATCACATCAATCAAAAGAAAAGAGACTGGCATAAACTTCTTCAAGGAATATTTGTTCTCAAAAAGTCATAAATATTATACATCGACTGAAAAGACCAACAACATAAGATATTTTAGAGAGTCAAATACTCCAGGAAATCAAAATACGATTATACTTAGAATTCGTTACAAAATTAAAATTACGAGTCATTAAAGTACGTATCTTACATATAGTATTCCTACGCACAACTACATCTTCGGTTCATGATTCGATTACGAAAAATTATGAAGGACTCTGCAACTGTCTTCTATAAAACCTTCAGGTTGTGAAGTTTGCAACACTACACCTAATGTAAAAGATCATCAGATTGTGAAGCTTCAGCACCGCTCATGGTGTAGACTCTTCCATTTGTCGTCGGTTTATTGGTTCTTGTGTTGTTGGTAACTTTTACAAACCTCGATACATTACAATCCCTTGATAAGTGTCCTACCTGGTCACAATTGAAACACTTCATTCCCTTAATCAGACAAACATTAGCCAAGTGATTTAGATCTCCACATTTGAAATATCTCCTAACTTGGCCTTGACTTTGGTTATTCTGGCCTCCACTACTTGATGCAGCAACAACAGGACGGTATGATTGTTGATTCTGGTTCTGATTATTTCCAGATGGTCGGAAATATGGTTTCCTCTACATTTATTTTCCTTCCTGATTCTGATATTGATCCTTGAACCTAGATGGTCCTCCAACATTTCCTCTATTATCTCTTCCTTTCCTCATCTGCTCTATCATTTGACACATCTCGACTAAAGCTTGAAAATTCCTGAGTTGTAGTGGTAGTAAAGATTCTTTAATCTCGAACCTCAAACCTGCTTCAAATCTCTCACATTTCCAGCTTTCATTAGGTTGTGCTTGAAAGAAACGGAAGTACTTGACGAGTGATTCAAACTTCACCGCATACTCCCTAACAGATAAATCCCTTTGATGTAACTGCATAAATTCTTGTTCTTTTTCGATTCTAACACTCTCTGGAAAATACTTGTTCAGAAATGCGTTTTTGAACACATCCCAAGTAATTTCCTGATGGTCAACTTCCAGCAATTGTTGAGCATCTCTCCACCAATACTCCGCTTATCCTACCAGTAAGAACGTCGCATAAGAAACCTTAACACCTTCTGGGGTAAGAATGAGTTCAAAGATCTTCTCCAATTCTTGAATCCATAAGTCAGCTTTCTCTGGTTCAGCATCCCCGTGAAACTGTGAAGGATTTTGACGTCGGAATGTTGTCAGACCTCAACCTTTCGCCGCTTGCTGAGTCTGAGCAGCCATAGCAGCTGTCCGCAAAACAATAGCAGCAGCAATGTTCTCCATTGCTTGTACGATATTATCCATTCCACCTTCATAGTTATCATCTGTATTGCCACGGCCACCAAGGGGGCCACCTTTGCGACCCCTTCCACAACCGCGTCCACGTCCTCGTCCACGTCCACCTTCTGGTTCTGGTTCCATAACTGACCTACAAGACACAATCAGTTAAACCGCAACCAGAAAATGGAACACGTGCTTATGGGTCTAAAACATATTATTTCTAATAAGTAATTCGATCAATGTACCATCTACTGTTCATAGATTCTCACAAGGTCTCGACTACCTCAAAACCTATCAAAACACACCTACTTATGTACTATCATACAATGTTTCGACAAGGAAACAATTCAAGCAAGGTCCAACCAGAGATCACACAACAAAAACCTAACAGACCTATTCCCCAAGGTTCCCAAAAGACTCGACCAGCTTTGATACCACTCTGTAACACCCCCCCTTGGGCATTACTTTTTGAACACGTGGGAAAATAAATTAAAAAGAAATTTGCCGGTTGCTTTCGGAAATTGATTTATTTTAAGTTAGAAAATTTGGGTGTCAAAAACTTTTCTTCTTATGACTTCGAAAGAATATGATGTACATGACAAAAACAGTACCTTTACACTATACTTGACAACACACGTATACCAATTTTACTTATAAACAAACTGTCAACAAAGGAAAAATTTTTCTTATAAACTATATGAAAACTGTAACACCCTGTTTTTACGGTTTTTACCATTTTCCTGTTTTTACTGTTTTTCAATTATCGGAAGAATTTTAATTGTTTGTAATTTTTATATTAGATCTAGAAATTGTTTTTAAATAAAATAAAATCATCGTTATACTCTACCTTATGGTAGAAGCTTACGGTAAAAATTTGGGTTTAAAACTCATACAAAACCCGGTCTGCGTTTTCACTAACAGTAAGATTTTACTGGTCATAAAACCTAATTTTGACTCGTGAACAAAACCGTTTAGGTTTATATTTTATTTCCAAACATAGTGGTTATTTTGAAAATTTTCAAAATAAATAGGTTATTATACGATATTCGGGCGAATACTCGACGATCGGGGATCGACGGAATCAAGAGCGGAGGTGCAGAGAAAAAACCCGATGCCGGATGGATAAGACCAATGAGTCATTTGTGATGACTCAAAGGGGTGATTCATAGGGGTTAGTCATCATGCATTAAATGCATGTAATGATGACTTAAGTGTGTAAAACCCAAATTACCCTGAATCCTTCATTTAAACTACATGTTTGCCACGACAACAATTTACTCTTTAGACCCTAGAAACTCATGGTCAACTCCTCATAACCCACACTTGGATATTTCATTTCACTCATTTCTATCATTTGTTCATGTTGTTCTTCATAAACTTTAGAAAAAACTCTAAGTTCTCCATCCTCAATTTTCAAAGGAAGTAGTAGATTTTGATCATTTCTTCAAATTCTAAAGGTAGATTCTTGTGATCCGTGATCATACCTTCCTTTCCTTTCACAACTTTTCTTCATATTTCAAGTTTTCACAAATTTCAAATTCTTAGATCTAGAACTTCAAAAATCTCTAAAAAATCATTGAAAAATCCTTTTAATGTGATTCCAAATTCTATGTTCTTCATATGACTTCTATTTTCATCATCCAAGAGTTTAAAAAATTTAGAGATCTCTACACTAGTGGAAATAATGTAATATACGGGAACGTTTTACGTCAGTTGACCATATGTTTGACGTTAAAAATGAGGCGGTGGCAGTTTTGTAAATATTAAATCACTATTTGCATCAGTTGTATAAAGAACTGACGTTAAAAGTGATTTTAACACTTTTAACGTCAGTTGTTTATACAACTGACATTAAATGTGTGATTTTTACGGTAGTTAAATAAATAACTGACGTAAGTAATTATGAAACTCATTTCTTTCGTTGTCATCTCCCTGTTGTCACTCTTAACGCGGATACTCCATATAGTGCAGTTTATTTCTAAACCTTTTTTTTAAACAAGTTTATTTTTAATGTTAATTAATTAGCTTGAATTAGTAAACAATGCAAATTCTTGTGCAAATTAAAATAAATAAACACTTAACATAAAACAAGTTATATATGTATAATCAAATCGTATCTCATTGAAGCGATTCATAAGTTACAATTACATGATTAAAATATAAAAAATTTCTGCAACATAGCACTAAAATATAAAAAAGTTTCTGCTTCAACATCATTTTCTTCTCAGTCATGTCCTCGATTAGAAACTCCAATGGATGCATCTCCTCCCTTACTTGAATTCCTTGATACTCCATCCGAATCCACTGTCACTTTGGAGCCAAAGCAGAGTGAAGGGATGGGATGAAATAAGGTGAGGGAATCACATTACGTGATTCACCCAACCTTACCATCCATGTTACGTGATTTACTCAACCTCAAGTTTTTTGACCATTAAGACAGAGACCTTTAAGTCTAGGTATAGGAAGAAATAACAAAAGTCTCAGAGCAATTTTGTGAAGGAATAGAAAACACACGAAATATAGAGCAAAAGAAGAGACTGTATTACAGACTGATACAGAAGAATGGTACTTTATATAGAGAAGAGAGACTAGCTGATTTTCTAGAAAACTGATCTATAAACTTAATGCTCATTAAGAGGATTATAGGTTACAATTTGCAGCAGTCATGAGTAAGTAGCACAGTAGTCAAAGGAATGAATGTTTTTGTAGAAACTTATACACTTCTAACGTCAGTTGTTTAATACAACTAACGTTAAAAGTGTTTTTAAAATAAAAAATATTTATTTTTAACGTCAGTTTTTTATACAACTGACGTTAAAAGTGTGATTTTTACTTCAGTTAAATAAATAGCTGACGTAAATAATCCTATATCCCTATCTGAAATGCCCTGTTGTCACCCTTAACGCAGGTGACTCCATATATATAGTGCAGTTTATTTCTAAACTTTTTTTTTAAACAAGTTTATTTTTTATCTTAATTAATTAGCTTGAATTAGTAAACAAATTCTTGTGCAAATTAAAATAAATAAACACTTAACATAAAACAAGTTATATATGTATAATCAAATCGTATCTCATTGAAGCGATTCATAAGTTACAATTACATGATTAAAAGATAAAAAATTTCTGCAACATAGCCCTAAAATATAAAAAAGTTTCTGCTTCAACATCATTTTCTTCTCAGTCCTATCCTCAGAAATTCCAATGGATGCAAAGTTTCAACTTCAACATCATTTTCTTCTCAGTCATGTCCTCAGAAACTCCAATGGATGGATTGATGCATCTCCTCCCTCACTTGAATTCCATGATGCATCGTGAATCCACAGTCACTAGCAGCGAAAGCAAAGTGAAAGGGATCTTTGCATCACCTCCTTCACTGGAATTCCTTGATGCATCGTCTTGAATCCTCAGTCACATGGGGCCAAAGCAGAGTGAAAGGGATGGCTGGGATGAAATAAAGTGAGTAAATCACATTACGTGATTTACACAACCTTACCATCCATGTTACGTGATTTACTCAACCTCAGAAGTTTAAGTCTAGGTATAGGAAGAAATAACAAAAGTCTCGTGAGCCATTTTGTGAAGGAAGAGAAAACGCATACGAAATATAGAGGAAAAGAAGAGGTCAGACATGATCGATCTGTAAGAATGGTACTTTATATAGAGAAGAGAGACTAGCTGATTTTCTTGAAAAATGATCTATAAACATAATGCTCATGGGTAAGTAGCACAGTAGTCAAAGGAATTAATGTTTTTGCAGAAACTTATACACTTTTAACGTCAGTTGTCTTCATCAACTGACGTTAAAAGTGATTTTAAATAAAAAAATATTTATTTTTAACGTCAGTTGTTTAATATAGCTGACGTAAAATGTTGTTTTATTTCTGATTTTTGATTATAACGTAACCAATGACTTTTAACGTCCGTTGCTTAAGACAACTGACGTTAAATAGATTACCTTTAACGTCAGTTGCTACAAACAACTGACGTAAAATGTTGTTTTATTTTTGGTTTTAGATTATAATGTTTACACCCGCGCGCCTTCTGTACTTCTCTTTGTACGTCTCTGTTCTTCTCTTTCACGCTCACTCTCACTCTCAACTCTCACTCTGACTCTCAACTCTCACTCTCACTCTCACTCTGCCCTAATCGCGAGCTCATCTCCACCGCAACCACCGCGAGGACTTCTTCCCCACCACCGTGAGGTACACTCTTAACCCTAACTCTGTCTTTCCCGCTCATTCTTTGCAATAACTTGACATCTATCTTTCCCCTTCCTGCACACTAACTCTCCTTGTCCCTCTGCTCTCAGTAACCACATCGAACGTTAGCCACCACGTGATCACCTATTTCCGGTGAGTCTTTAGGTCACATTTTTTTATGTTTGGTTTTGAGTGTATGTTGAAACTGTAGTCTCTTGTAGTTGAAACTTGAAACTATGAGTTTGAGTTGTTTGGAATGTCTCTATTTCTGGTCGTGGATTTTGTGTTTTCTCTTGTTTTTCTTCTGCTATCATGACCTATTTCAAAATGGGAAGAAATTTAGAGTTGCTTGTAGCATGTGACATCAACAATATATTGCTCATTGGAATTCTGTTTTGTTAATTTATCTTCATCTGCTTATTTCTTTTGTCTTAAGAATCCTGAAAATGGTGTAAATTTGAAATAATTTTTAAACGCCTTGGATATATGTTTTGTATATCTACAGAACATATCTAGTTATGGATCGTAGTTGGATGGTTTGTAAGCGCACTAGTGCTGAGTATTTGAAGGGGGTGGGAGAATTTATAGAATTTGCTCAAAGGAATGTTCCTAATGGTAATGGAATGTTCTGTCGTCCTTGTGTCAAGTGTTTGAATACGAGGAAATGTACGGTGAAGGATATACGTACTAATTTGATTTGTGAAGGGATTTGCTTGAGTTATACTTCTGTATTTATTTTGAGTTATAACCTATGTTAATAAATATATATTGTTTCTGAACAGACATACATATGGATCAGTCGGATGGCCCACATGCACGGGAGGACATTGTGGGGCCTATGCAGGACCCGATCGCGCCTACGCCTAATTCTAGTGTAAGTTTACATGTTATATACTATCTTTAGTCCTTATTTTTAATGTAAGTTTATAATGTTACAACCCTATATTTTATCATTTTTTTGTCCATACAGACATCACGGGCTCATAGGAAACGGGGTAGAGGAGCCACGTCGTTGAAGAAACTAGAGAAGGACAGGCAAAGCAGACAGAAGCTTGAGGTGTCCTTCGATGGTAATCTAAATGCCCAGGGACCCCGTGCTAAAGAATTTAATAAGTGGGTGTTTCTTCAAGCGAAGCAGCACGTAAGCATCAACTGCAACCACTGGAATGACGTTCCACAGAACGTTAAGGATCAGATTTGGGAGGCTATAACGGTATTTTACCTTTAAATTCGTTTGATTTACATTATTAGATAATTATCCGAGTTATAATCCATCCAGTTGTTATGTATTTAATGTGTAGGTAGCTTGGACTGTGCCAAATGACGAGGATCATCGTCATAAATGTATGAAAATGGCATCAAAGCGTTGGAATGGGTTCAAGCATAATCTTACCAGGTACTACGTATCTGGGAAGAAGCGGCTTGATAAAATGTTCTCGGATTATCCCTGGATTGATCAGGATACTTGGGATATGTTTGCTAGGAGTCGATAGGATGGAGAATTTTTGGTTGGTTGATTAAGTTAATTTTGTATGCTTCTTATAGATCATTTAACTATATTTAATTATGTGTTTTTGTTTGAATAGGCTAAGTCAGATAAGGTTCGGCAGAATCAGACGAAGAACGTCCATCGCCACACCATGTCTCGGGTGGGTACCAGACTCGGATCAAGGAGATGATGGCAGATAGGCTGAGGGATAAGCAGGAAGAGCACTCTGCTAGGATTGAAAGAGAAGAGATGCCTAAGGGCACACCATCAAGTCCTCCGTCATACATCGACCATGAGGATGTCTGGTTAGCCGGCCGCATTACAAAGACGGGATCTTTTAAAGTCGATGCCACTCGCGAAGTGGCAAATAAGATTGTAATTAAATAATTAACTTGATTTCAATTGATATTTGTATAGATATTTTTAACACTTTTCACTTCCACATTTTTTCATTTTTTCATTGTAGGTGGATCTTAAAGCACAATCCTCCCAGGGCTCATTCGTCCCTTCTGGACGGCGGGACGTCTTGATGACTGCTCTAGGAAAGAAAGACGATCCTGGTCGGGTGGTCGCGCTGTCGCGTACGCGCCAAAAAGAATGAGCGGTTTATAAAAATGTAGTTTAGGGCGACAACTCGGATATCGTCTCACAAGGACTCTTTGTTGTTGTTGTTAACAGAAAATTTAGTTTTTGGGGGGTTTGGATTGAATGCAGGTAAGAAAACAAAGCTGGAAATAAAGCAAACTAAGAATTATCAAATAGCAAAAAGTGATTAACCTACTGTTCTCGGTTTCCCACTATCATTGGTTCATGTAATTCCAGGCCCTAAGCAGATTCTAATCCCCTTTCGGTTGTAGCAACAATTAACAACGAAATCGCTACTACAGATATATGCTCCTATTCCCGAATTAACAAACGGGGTTAAGCCCTCATGAACTAAACGAACATGAACGAACACACGCGAATTAAACAAACGCGATTAAGTATAGGAACATAACATCACCGAAATGAATCAACACAACACTATACACTCCTGAATTAAACAAACAGAAACATATAGCATCGCATTGAAAAGAGAATAGCAAACAAAACAGGAAATACAGAACCTCAAGTGTAATTGAAACCAATCACAGTAGATTAATCTAGGAGACTAGTTCTCCATTACAAAGGCAAACAATAAACTAAAGAGAAAACAAAAGACTTACTACTGACTAACTCCCTCCCTTCTCAGTTCTGCCTGAAACAGACTTATATACAGCTTCTAGAATCCGCGGACTCGCGAGGCGAACACTGTCTCGCGAGGCGAATCTTGCAGCGTTTGGTCTTCTCGCGAGGCGAAGAACGGCTCGCGTGGCGAGGAATGGAAAGGTCATGCCTTCTGGTCTTCAGTCTCGCGAAGCGAGTCATCTATTCGCGGGGCGACACAAAGGATTGCAAATTTTCCGCACAATCACCTTCAGGTTCGCGAGGCGAATGCCTTCTCGCGGGGCGAAAGCTCCAGAATTATTTCTTTTTATTAACCTGAAACAGAAAATAGCATAAGTGCTTTATTTAACTCTAAATCAACTAAATTAACCTAAAAATACTTTACAGACTCAAAATACTGCTTAAAGACAATCAAGTCTAATTTGGGTCAAAATGAGATAAAATTAGCACAAAGCCAAGGTTTTTCTAGTTATAAAACTAGACTAGCCAGAGGCTGATCAAAATACCCCAAACTTAAACTTTGCTTGTCCTCAAGCAAACTAAAACTCAAAAACTTAAAAAGACTCAAGACTTGGCAAGCTTTAAGAATTCAATCAACTTTGCACAGATTTCAAGCAATACATCAAAACAATTTTCTTCAATGTCCCCCCCGTTCAAGCAAAGTAATCCCCACAATCATTTATTCTAAACATTTGAGAACTTCATCATTCAAACAATCATTAATCTAAGCAAGTGATCCAAGTTACACACAAGAGGGAGATCACCAAATTCAAACAACTGCCTTCCTCACAAGGGCATTTAGTGTTCCACTCAATCGCTCAGTTTGTGTCAGGCTAACAACATTTCACTTAATTTCACTTTTAAGAACACTTCCCATGAATTTGATTTTCATCTCAAAATGGTTCCCACGGAGAACATGCATGCAACATCAAAAGGTCTTTTATGGGTTGTAATGGGGCCTGGCTAAGGGTAGGATATACGAAGGTACTAGCTGAAGTCCTTAGGAACTAAGAGAGCATGCACTTTTAAATACATTGAATTTCCACTCAAGTTCCTTTTCCATTTTTTTTTTCTTTTTGCCTTGGGTGACTACAGCCATTTCTTCTAATACTTTTATTTTTATCATTTTTACACTTTTCTCTTCTTTTTTTTTTTTTGGCTCCAACCTTTTTATTATTATTTTTTTCTCAATCCCAGAATGGCGTGTCATATCCTTGTATCCACCCCAAACTTAGTTTCTTGCAACCATTCTCTTTGCTAAGATTCCATGCTTTCCTAATCCTAAGACCGGGTTAACATGGTTTTCCAGATTTTAGCTTATAACATAAGGTTAACAAGAATTAACAGGCTGATTAGGCTCAAAGGGGCTAACTAGGGCACATGCATTAGGGATGGTTATTTTAGGCTAAGTATCTATTTACAAAGAAAATGCCTAAATCATTTGAAGCAAACACATAAACATGCAAACCAAGAAGAGATTCAAGCAAATTCGGGAAAGTGCAACTTGAAAGCGATTCACACAGTTAAAAAAAAAACATGTTGGAGGCTCAAATCCTCACCTGGGCATTTTTTGCAAATTTGTTTGACAAAGATTCTATCCCTAGTGTGTGCTTCCTATCACCCCAAACTTATCATAAATCATGCCATCACAACAAAATCTCAAAGTTCAGTTTTCAATCACATGGGGATCACTTTTCAAAAAAAAAAATTCAACCTTAGGGGGAAAACAATCAACACATAACATGCGATCCATCTATGCAAAATCAATAAAATCCAGCAAGCTTGCCAACACAAGACTCAACACAACTCCTGAGCTTCTCAAATTATTCAGGAGCTTTATTGAAAACAAAGCAGAAATAAAGCAAAGCAAAACAATTAAAAAGAGTAGGGTTCAGAAAAACTCAATGGGGTGGTTCCACCAGGATCCCACTGCCTGTGATACAGTGGCCACGGAATGCTCAAAGTACAGTATGATCCCCTCGGATCCCATGGCCTACAGCATAAGTATAAGAGCGGACACTTGATAATCTTGGTAACTCCACCAAGTGCGGCGGACTTCTCACTCCCTCTCAGGTCACAGTTGACTTCTTTCTCAACTTTGTCCATAAAGTCCTCCCAATAAAAGCAGGGTTCAACCTCTTGGACTGGCCATGGTGCAAAATCCAGAGGCTTGAACTCCATCACCGGTTGTTCCACAGTGGGAGGTGGCAAATAGGTAGCTGGGGTCTCCAGTGTTGCTTCAACTTCTGCACGATCCTCCTTCATTGCATTAACGAATTCATCACCTGCTATACATGCAGAAATCTCAGCACACACCATACAAAGGTTAGTGTTAGTAGAGTCAGTACATATGGTACAATAAACTGAATCAGTAAAGTTCTGAATGTCTGGAAATTCAGCACACAGTTCATCCATCCCACCACTCTCAACACATGCATATGAGTTAATTGAATCATCTACTTCCAAAGGTTCTTCATCATCCTTAAGCATGGTGAAGCAGATGTCCTCCTGATCCTCCTGATCCTCATTTTCTATGTTTCCTGAAAAGAATGAACTTTCAAAACATGCTATACACAAAGTAGTGTCAGTACAATCAGCACATGCACTATAATAGATAGAATCAGGGGAGTTGTGAATATCTAGAGATTTAACACACAGTTCATCATCAGAAATGTTCTCAACATCATTATCAAAAGTATCCTCAGAGGAAGTATTGTCAAGAGTAACTACTTGTGAATCTGTATGTTCTTCAAAGGAATGTGGAGTTTGCAGTGCAGCCGAGGTGGAGACAATGTGATCAATTTGAATGGCTAACTTCTGTTGGAATTCAAGATTTTGTTCTGCCATCCGTTGATTGTTCTCTGCCGTCCGTTGCACCAATTCTTCCAGACTGAGCTGGGCTAGTGTAGGGTCAGGCTGATATTGCTGGCTTATTGCCATTTGATGCACCAAAGAGGCAATCTCATCCAAGCTGTTGCGTTCTCCTCCATGTTGGATATGAGAAAAAGGTTGCTCTTCATTCATTCCAATCATGTCAAAACCACTGCTAAACTCATAACCTCCAACAAAATTAGGATAATTTATGCATGGTGGTGGTTTACTAAAATCAGGATAATACATGCATGGTGGTGGCTTATAATCAACATTAGGTAAATACCCATACATGTAATTATTCATGGCAGTACTAAAATTCACAACCAGACAAAGCAGCCAAAACTATTTCAGCAAAGCAAAAGTTTTTTTTTTTTATGTAATTTTCTGTTAATAACAAACAAGAGTCCCCGGCAACGGCGCCAATTTTTGGTCGCGCTGTCGCGCACGTGCCAAAAAGAACGAGCGGTTTATAAAAATGTAGTTTAGGACGACAACTCGGATATCGTCTCACAAGGACTCTTTGTTGTTGTTGTTAACAGAAAAGTTAGTTTTTGGGGGGTTTGGATTGAATGCAGGTAAGAAAACAAAGCAGGAAATAAAGCAAACTAAGAATTATCAAATAGCAAAAAGCGATTAATCTACTGTTCTCGGTTTCCCACTATCATTGGTTCATGTAATTCCAGGCCCTAAGCAGATTCTAATCCCCTTTCGGTTGTAGCAACAATTAACAATGAAATCGCTACTACAGATATATGCTCCTATTCCCGAATTAACAAACGGGGTTAAGCCCTCATGAACTAAACGAACATGAACGAACACACGCGAATTAAACAAACGCGATTAAGTATAGGAACATAACATCACCGAAATGAATCAACACAACACTATACACTCCTGAATTAAAAAAACAGAAACATATAGCATCGCATTGAAAAGAGAATAGCAAACAAAACAGGAAATACAGAACCTCAAGTGTAATTGAAACCAATCACAATAGATTAATCTCGGAGACTAGTTCTCCATTACAAAGGCAAACAATAAACTAAAGAGAAAACAAAAGACTAACTAATGACTAACTCCCTCCCTTCTCAGTTCTGCCTGAAACAGACTTATATACAGCTTCTGGAATCCGCGGACTCGCGAGGCGAACACTGTCTCGCGAGGCGAATCTTGCAGCGTTTGGTCTTCTCGCGAGGCGAAGAACGGATCGCGTGGTGAGGAATGGAAAGGTCATGCCTTCTGGTCTTCAGTCTCGCAAGGCGAGTCATCTATTCGCGGGGCGACACAGAAAGGATTGCAAATTTTCTGGCACAGTCACCTTCAGGTTTGCGAGGCGAATTTTATTAACCTAAAACAGAAAATAGCATAAGTGCTTTATTATACTCTAAATCAACTAAATTAACCTAAAAATACTTTACAGACTCAAAATACTGCTTAAAGACAATCAAGTCTAATTTGGGTCAAAATGAGATAAAATTAGCACAAAGCCAAGGTTTTTCTAGTTATAAAACTAGACTAGCCAGAGGCTGATCATCGGGTTATCGGTGTTCCTGGGAACGTGACCATCAAAGAATATTATGACAAGTCTGCTTCACGAAAGCGGGTGGTCAATGAAGCTACAATTTTGGATGACATTACTCAGCACCTCATGTCCAACCCTGCTATTACAACACATCTGATGCAAAGCTTAATATCCAACCCAGAATTCAAGCAGGCGCTTGCCAGAGAGCTTTCCTCCGTCGGTTCATCCCAGGACACCGCAGGGCATGCCAAACCTTCACATGTGAGCACAAAAGAGAGTTATAGTAGGGCACATGTGGAGGACGATGAGTTGGCAGCTAGGGAGCGGGAGTTGGAAGTCCAACGCCATGAGCATGAGTTGGAAATGAAAAGGCGTGAGCTTGAGTTGGACTTCAAACGACGTGAGCTCGAAATGTTAACAAAGGTATGTATTCATTATTAATGTCCAAATTAGTCAAATAATTACTTATGTTTTTTTAATTATCAATAACTTATCTATTTTATTTTTCCTAAATTGAAGGCCAAGTCGACGTCGGTGTCGCTGTCACCTGTCACTCGTTTGTTCTCACTTGGTGAGGATTATGCGTTTGAGATTTTTGAATGTCCATTGGAGCACGATGGATGGGTGGCACGCCCAGATCAACAGAGGATATTTTCCTTCTGTGGTGAAGATCTCAAGAACGCCTGCAAAAATAACGTCTGGATGGCCAGCACGGTTTTGAGTCTCTGATGCACGTAAGTTAATTTTAAATTTATAACTTATTTATTTTTGGTATTTTTCCATTTAATAATTTATTTTAATTTCAATATATATATTATGTAATTAACATCCACACCTTTTCATATCTTAGGTATCTCCATCGTCTTCAGCTTGATAAGGGCGTTGCATCAGTTTACGGCTTCTTAGAGCCATCAGTCCTTCTGCCCCAATTCTTTGCTAGCGATGCATTTAGTAAATGCATAGGGAACTTGTTGGGAGACAAACGGAAAGAATTATATCTGGCTCCTTACTGTATGAAAAACCATTGGCAGTTGTTCGTACTTCACCCGTTTAGGCATACTGTCATATTCTTATGCTCTCTCCACCAAAGGCCGCCACAGGAGGTGGTGGAAGCTATAAATAAGTAACTAATCTTAAATTTAATTTACGTTTTAATATCAGTTGTTTTTAGTTTATTACACACATGATATATGAATTTGTTAATTGACATGATTATTTGTTTATGATAAGCGGCAAGGCGAGTAGCATAAGTTGCGCCAACGGGAGAAGTAGGGCTTCTAAGGCTAAAGCAAATCCTGAATGGACCTACCCCAAGTTTTGGTAGTTTATTTATCAAATAATTAATATTATAATTACTAATTTATATGTATATTCAACTGACATTGAAATTAATTTTGTTTGTAGTCTCGATTTCAAATTGACGGGTGGTCGTCGCGGCTATTATGTGATGCTTCATATCTTGAACATAGTCTCCGCATCTATTATGGATGGATGGAATAAGGTAATATTTAAACAACTTGTTAAATTATATATTATAGTTTTGAAGATGACTTGCGTTAATGTTATTGTTATTATTTGAACGTGTGTAGGCATTTAACGACCAATCGCCTGTTCAAGAAGATGAGTTTAGAGACTTGAGGATGCGCTTCGCTGAATTCTTCTTCAAGTATGCTGCTGAAAAAGGAATTGACAAGTTACCTCCGCAATACTTAGATGAATAGTTTTTTTGTTAGACATTAGAAACTAATTAATAACATGTATATATATATATCCTTAGATTGGTAGTTTTGTTTTTAGACATTAGAGACTAAAATTTATATATATATATATATATACTTGTAGATAGTTATGTTTTTCCTATACATGAGTTTTGGTTTTAAGTCCCCCCATTGTTCCTTTGTATATTTCTTTTCTTTTTGTTAATATTGAAATTTAAGGGTAGTGTTTGCTTCTGTAATGTGTGTGATATTCTGTGTTACTGGGATATTTACTGAATGCAGGGATAGCTGAGGGGAGTGATATTTTAAAACTGAATTTAAAAAAAAAAAATATTAACGTCAGTTGTATCAAAAACTGACGTTAATAGTATTTTATAAAATATACAGTACACTATTAACGTCACTTGTATTAGGAAACTGACGTTAAAATAAAACCTTTAACGTCAGTTCTTTAACACAACTGACGTTAGTTTTAACAATATTAACATCACCTGTGTTAAAGAACTGACGTTAATAGTTTTATATTTAACGTCAGTTGTTTAAACAACTGACGTTAAATATAAAACTATTAACGTCAGCTGTATTTACGTCAGACAATATTCTGACGTATAAAATCAATTTTAACTGATGTAAAAATTCCTTACTGCACTAGTGCTAGCCTATTTTCCTTGACAAGGCATGGTTTTTTTTTCTCCATTTTTAACTTGTTTTCTTGTTGATTCTTCATGGCTAGGTTTGGTTGGTTCAAACCTTGAGCTCTAGGTGAACATCATCCTCTTCTTGCTTGAGTATCAAGTGGTCACCAAAGGTATGGGGGACATTACCATCATCCTACCTTAGGGTAGATATCTTGGTGATTTATTAGTGTATAAAGTCTTGTAAATTATGAGTATGTAAGTTGTGTAATTTATTGATTTATAAGTGTGTGATCCCCTTGGAGGATTTGGTTGATGTTTGATTTTGATATGTGTTTATATTGGTGTGATTAATCTCTAGTTGGAGCCTTGGTTAATGATTGTGTGTTTTGTGAAACAAAAATAGTTAAAATGAAAAAGTAAGGCCATTTGGCCATGTTAAAATGAATGGGTTCCATGAGGTTATAAATGGTTTGAATAATTTTTATGAAGATTACATGATCACATAAGAATATAGAAATTGGTTTGGATTGACTTGGATGTATATGTTGAAAGTTATGGATTTATGAGTCCTTAGGTACTAAATTGCAATTTCTGAAAATTTCAGTGGCTGCACTGAAATTCATGTACTTGTATGTTAAGATTGTAGTTCTTGATGAGACAAAACCATAGAAATTGGTTTGGTGTTAATTGGATTAATACATAAAAAAATATAAGCTTTTTTGTAAAAAGATGACCTTTTTGCAATTATTGAAAAATATTTGGGGCAGAAATGTGATTTCTGAAAAATTTGAGGGAAGCTGATAAATATTTCTAAATAAGTTGGTTTGGTGTGATAAAAAGTTATAAGGTTTTAAGTGAATAAGGACCTTTTTGTAATTAATGAAAGTTTAGGGACTAAACTTCAATTTTAGAAAATAGATGTTATTGGACAGTTAGAAACTGTTTTTCATGCTTATCAAACTATTATAAAACTCCAAAATGAGTTTTGGACTATTAGAGTGTAAAATCGTTGAAAAAGGATTTACGCGATTTACAAAATTAACGACGTTCGGTCAAATTCTTAGAAATTTTGTATAAATGGAGATTTTGATGGAAAATCAGTGATTCAAAATTTTCGTATGAGTAATATAACATAAGGGAGTAATAAATTTGAGGTGAAGAACCATGTTTTCAAAAATATGGCTTTTGGGCCTAAATTCAGTAAAAAGCGACAAAACCGTCGTTAAACGTTTTAAGGATTTTCGAGAAAATGTTTTGGAGAAATTGATACCTAAGTATCTTTGATGGAAATTATTCTTGAAAATGGATTGGATCTTATATAAAGGTTTTGGTTTTAATCCAAAAGAATTTTAGTCTTCAAAGACGAGATTTTACTGTAAAATGTAAAAACCTAAGTCAATAATGACTTAGTGAAAATACGAACGTAATAATTTATGACGTGGGGTGGAACACGACATTATGTCATAAAGTATGGATAATTTATTATCCATATTCCATAAAATTTAATGGACTCAGAATGATTTGTTTTATTGAAAGCCAAAGAAAAAACGGCTCAACTAGAAAAGTAAAGAGAAATAAATAATTAGACCTGTATTCCAATCTCATAATGTGCTAGGATTTGTAATCAAGTATTCTAAGAAAACTTTGCATAAAGATGAAAGGTTACTTGAGAACTTTAACTAGATGATTAAGTACCGGTTGTTCGGACTTAAGGACATCTAGCATCTGTTACAGTACGCTGAAAGAATTCCGAAGGAATCATGATGTCATCCGTTGGATAGACGAGAAAAACGCATTTCCGGCAAAGTTTGCCTAAACACATTGTGAAACTATGTTCTGTAAGGCCGTTGTGCCCATGAGATTGAGCTAACACTTTAATGCGGGTGCGAATTTCGTAGTGACGATCTATTGATGCTTGGGGGTGTCGGGGTATGAAATACTCATATTGGCCCAGTTGGTTGCTCTTCTGTGGCATGGTGATCTTGCAATACACAGACATACTCTACTAGACACTATGTATTTTCTGGTAGTGTGGGATGTCACTGAAAAAGCCTATGTGCACGATGATGACTGTTGACACATTTTATTACCCAAGGCTGGTGTGCTCCGCAACAATTCTCCGAACCACTCTCTCCGACTGTTTGTTAAAACCATGGTATAGGAAATCAGAGGTCATTCTTCGAGTCTTAGATGTCTCTTATCTAAGGAACACGGTGCCCTGTGATTATGTTGTTGTGAAACACTATTATTTATGTTGTGATGGATGATATAACTATTTATTGATATTTGTACGTACCTGTGTGCCGTACCACTGCATGTCTGTATTATGTGTAAGATGAACATAAATCTCACTTCATTTCTGTATTTTCTGGTTTGCTATTTTCTATCTTACGTTGGACGAAGATGACGACAACACTGTTTCTCCATCACACACCGCTGGGTTTGAGCGTACTTGGAGACATAGACACAGTCTCGAGGGCTTTAGTATAATGGATATTTCTCAGTATTTTGTGTCTGGCCAATCTCGTGTCTATGTTATATTTTGTGGAGCTATGTCTCTAAAGATATTATTATTATAAACATATTTCCAATCTGTTGTTATTTACTGGCGTTGGTTTTTCCACCTTCTTTCTGAATATGTATGACTGATGGTACTTGGAACTTGGTTTGTATAATATTGATGCATAAGTTGATGTTATATGTTAAAGAGTATGTATAGTATTATTTGCGAAAGAGAAAAGGAAAAAAAAATAAACCCGTATTTTTGGAAAAATAATTATTTTCTGCTTTACTCGGTCTTATAAAAATAGAAATGTCACAGACAATGTAGCGCCCGAGAAGGGTGTTATATTATTTGGTATCAGAGCTGGCCGAGTTTGTTAGGGTTTGTGGTTTATGTGTGTCTTTTTTTGTGCTGTGTGTTCTCTTTGTGCTTTTGATATTATTTCTGGAAGGAATGATATTGTTTGGGGTGAGTTTATTGTAATTTGCATGACTAATTGATTTTGGTCTTGCAGGATTATAATGGCTCGTGGCGGAGGAACTACGGCTATGAATGCAACTGTGAGAGTAATGTCACAAATGACTGCCACGTTTGTTCGACGCGAGGAAAGGGGAGCTGAAAGCAGAGGACTGGATGAATTCGTGTTTAGAAATCCGACGGAATTCAAGGGTGAGTTTAAGCCTGAGAAAGCTGAGTTATGGATTCAATCCTTGGAGAAGATTTTTGCTGCTGTGAGGTGTACTGATAACGACAAGGTTACTTATGCTGCCTACATGCTGGTGGGCGATGCTGAAAATTAGTGGAGAGGAGCTCGCCAAGTGCTTGAGCATGATCAACAAGCGGTGAACTGGGAAGGTTTTCATAGGAAGTTTCTGGAGAAGTATTTTCCGATGCCATAGATGCTAAAGAAATGGAATTTGTGCAACTGAAGCAAGGCAATATGATCAGAGCTGAATACGGCGCTAGATTTGAGAGCTTGTCGAAGTTTCAGCCTATCTGACTGACAATCCACATGAAGGGTGGAAGTGTCGCAGATTCGAAGGAGGATTGCGATATAAACTGAAGGAGGTAGTAGTTCCAATGGAAATATCTGTATTTCCGAGGCTGGTGGACAAGTGTAGACAGATGGAGGATTTGAAGGCGAGTTGTGATGCTAATCAACAGAGTTATGGACCATCTAGGTTCAACAGGGGAAACTACAAGAATAACAATCAATTCCAGAGGAAGCCATACAATAGGCCACAAGGTCAACAGCAGTTTCAACAACGATATGTTGATGGAAGTAGTGGAGGTGCTGGTTCATCCAGGAATGTTCCACAAAAGTGCATGAAGTGTGGCATGGGTCACGCTACCAAAGACTGCAAGATTATGGGCATCATTTGCTTTAAGTGTGGACAACCTAGACACGTCGCTAGGAATTATGGACGATCTAACACGAAACATTCGGTCAACAATGTGCGAGCTGCAAGGCCTAGAGTTGGAGGAAGAGTTTATATAATGAGTGGTACTGAGGCCTCTCAGAATGATGATTTGATTCAGGGACAGTGTGTCATAGGAGGTAAATCTTTAACTGTACTGTTTGATTCGGGTGCGACGCATTCGTTCATTGCATATGACTGTGCTAAATCGTTAGGATTATCTATCTCTTCTTTACCTTTTGACTTGACTATATCTACTCCTACTGCTGAACCTGTTTTGACTACTACAACTTGTTTGAATTGTGTTATCTTTGTAGAAGATAGGAAATTTTTGGTTAATTTAATCTGTTTGACTCTTTCGCAAATAGATGTGATACTAGGGATGGATTGGTTATGTTCTGACTATATCATGTTAGATTGTGCAAACAAATCCTTAATTTTTCCTAAGGATGAGATTTCTGGATTTTTGTCTGCTAACTAAGTAAAAGCTTCTTTGAGAGAGGAAGCTTAAGGATGCATGTAACTATTTTCCTTAGACGTCAAGAGTGAGACTGACTTACAGTCTATACCTGTCGTCAATGAGTTTCTAGAAGTTTTTCCTGAAGATGTACCTGGACTACCGCCTGTTTGAGACATTGAGTTTATGATTGATCTGGAATCGGGCTCTGGACCGATATCCATGGCACCATACTGTATGTCGCCATCAGAGCTAGAAGACTTGAAGAATCAAATAGTGGAACTGATGAGGAAAGAATTCATAAGACCTAGTGTATCACCCAGGGGAGCTCCAGTTTTGCTTGTGAAGAAGAATGATGGAACTTCTCGCTTATGTGTAGATTTTTGTCAGTTAAACAAAGTGACGATCAAGAACAAGTATCCACTACCGAGTGTTGACGATTTGATGGATCAGTTAAGTGGAGCAACAATTTTCTCAAAGATAGATTTACGATTTGGTTATCATCAGATTCGTGTGAAGGCGGTATATCGAAGACAGCGTTTCGAACATGCTATGAGCATTATGAGTATCTTGTGATGCCGTTCGGAGTGACGAATGCACCTGCTATATTCATGGATTACATGAACATGATTTTTCGTCCTTATCTATATCAGTTTGTCTTTGTCTTTATAGACGACATTCTAATCTATTCTACTAATCTGGAGAAGCATGATGAACATCTCCATATGGTTCTCCAAATCTTAAAAGAGAAACAGTTATACACGAAACCCAAAAAGTGCGAATTTTGGTTAGATGAATTTCAATTTTTAGGACACGTTATCTCGAATGAAGGTATCACAGTGGATCCGTCAAAAGTTGAAGCTATTCTAAAATGGGAGAGACCAAAGACGGTAACAGAAATTCGTAGTTTCATGGGTTTAGCTGGATACTATAGGAGATTCATTGAGGGATTCTCCAAAATAGTAGGACCTCTTACCCAACTAACGCGGAAAGACCAAGCGTTTGAGTGGACTGAAGCATGCGAGGAGAGTTTCCAAGAGTTAAATAAAAGGTTGACTACTTCACCTGTGTTAGTGTTAATTGATCCTAAGGAACCTTTCGAGGTATACTGTGATGCTTCGCATCAAGGGTTAGGTTGTGTGCTAATGCAAAATCAGAAAGTGGTAGCTTATGCTTCCAGACAATTGAAGATTCATGAGAGGAACACCCAACTCATGACTTGGAGCTAGCGGCTGTAGTTTTTGTACTGAAAATCTGGAGGCATTATTTGTATGGAGCAACGTTCAACTTTTTCAATGATCACAAAAGTTTGAAGTACTTATTTGATCAAAAGGAGCTCAACATGCAACAACGACGTTGGTTGGAATTTCTGAAGGATTATGATTTTCAACTACAGTATCACCTTGGAAAAGTGAATGTGGTAGCGGATACCTTAAGTAGAAAATCAATGCATGTGTCTGCAATGATGGTCAAAGAGCAAGAGTAGTTAGAGCAATTCAGAGATATGCGGTTGACTATTGAAATGTCACCGAGAAAGCTTTGCTTAG
The DNA here is from genome assembly GCA_030762895.1 of Sophora flavescens. NCBI lineage: Eukaryota > Viridiplantae > Streptophyta > Magnoliopsida > Fabales > Fabaceae > Sophora > Sophora flavescens. The sequence goes on along the minus strand of CM061068.1, from coordinate 55,264,679 downwards.
GTATGATTAATGTTTCCAATGAATTGATGGAACAAATATGAGAGAAACAAGAAAGTGATCAGTACCTATAAGAAGAAAGGGAATTAGTGGGACAAGGAGCAATATCATAATTCAAAGAGGGAACCGATGGAATCCTAAGATTCAGAGAAAGGATTTGTGTACCGGATGATTCTGAGCTCATAAAGTTGATTATGGAAGAAGCTCATAAGAGTAATTTAAGTTTACATCTAGAAGCAACAAAGATGTATCAAGATCTCAAACGATTGTATTGGTGGTACGGGATGAAGAGAGACATGATGGAATATGTCGCTTCCTGTCTAGTTTGTCAAAAAGCTAAGACTGAACATCAAAGACCATCCGGAATGCTACAAGCGTTGAACATTCTAGAATGGAAATGGGATGGTATTGTGATGGATTTTGTGACAAGTTTTCCAAAGACCCGAAGGGGACATGATGCTATATGGGTAATAGTTGATCGACTAACCAAGTCGGCTCACTTTTTGCCTATCAACATAAAATATCCAATGGAGAAATTGACTCAGTTATATATTGGGGAGATTGTCAAATTACATGGTGTACCTTCAGGTATTATTTCTGATCGAGATCTGAGGTTTACATCAAGATTCTGGCAAAGTCTGCAAGAATCACAAGGAACAAAACTCAGATTGAGTTCTGCATATCATCCACAGACTGTTGGACAATCAGAGAGGACAATCCAATCACTTGAAGACTTGCTAAGAGCTTGTGTATTGGAGCATACTGGAAGTTGGGATGAATTTCTACCGTTGATAGAATTCACCTACAACAACAGTTTCCACTCGAGCATAGGAATGGCACCCTATGAAGCTGTATATGGTCGACGATGTAGAACACCTTTGTGTTGGTACCAAGATGGAGAAATTTTAGTGTTGGGACCAAAAACCGTGCAACAGACAACAGAAAAGGTGAAAATGATTTAGGAGAAAATGCGAACAACTCAGTCAACAAAAGAGTTATGCGGACAAGAGACAACGACCTTTGGAGTTTAAGGAAGGCGATCATGTATTTTTTAGAGTCACGTCTATGACTGGGGTTGGCAGGGTAATTAAATCCAGGAAACTTACTCCTAAATTCATTGGACCCTACCAAATTCTTCGTCCAGTAGGTCCTATAGCTTACCAAATTGCCTTACCGCCTTTTCTTTCAAATCTTCATAGTGTTTTTCATGTGTCGCAATTACGATAGTATATTCCTGATCCTAGCCATGTCATAGTACCTGATACAATACAATTGAAAGATAACTTAACCTACGAGGCATTACCTGTGAGGATCGAGGATCAAAGAGTGAAACAACTAAGAGGGAAGACAATTTCATTGGTCAAAGTAATCTGGAACGCAACGACAAGAGATGCTACATAGGAATTGGAGGGCAAGATGAAGGAACAATATCCGCATTTGTTCTAAGGTAACTTTAATTTCGCGGACGAAATTCCTTTTAGAGGGGTAGTATTGTAACACCCTATTTTTATGGTTTTTACCGTTTTCCTGTTTTTACTGTTTTTCAATTATCGGTAGAATTTTAATTGTTCGTAATTTTTATATTAGATCTAGAAAATGTTTTTTACTAAAATAAAATCATCTTTATACTCTTCCATATGGTAGAAGCTTACGGTAAAAATTTGGGTTTAAAACTCAGACGAAACCTGGTCTGCGTTTTCACTGACAGTAAGATTTTACTCGTCAGAAAACCTAATTTTGACCAGTGAGCGAAACCGTTTAGGTTTATATTTTATTTCCAAACATACTGGTTATTTTGAAAATTTTCAAAATAAATAGGTTATTATACGATATTCGTGCGAATACTCGACGATCGGGGATCGACGGAATCGAGAACGGATGTGTAGAGACAAAACCTAACATCGGATGGATAAGACCAATGAGTCATTTGTGATGACTCATGGGGTGAGTCATAGGGGTTAGTCACCATGCATTAAATGCATGTAATGATGACTTAAGTGTGTAAAACCCAAATTACCCTAAATCCTTCAATTAAGCTACATGTTTGCCAGGACAAACATTTACTCTTTAGACCCTAGAAACTCATGGTCAACTCCTCATATGGACATTTCATTTCACTCATTTCTCTCATTTGTTCATGTTGTTCTTCATAAACTTAAGAAAAAACTCTAAGTTCTTCATCTTCAATTTTCAAAGGAAGTAGTAGATTTGATCATTTCTTCAAATTCTAAAGGTAGATTCTTGTGATTCATGATCATACCTTCCTTTTCTTTCACAACTTTTCTTCATATTACAAGTTTTCACAAATTTCAAATTCTTAGATCTAGAACTTCAAAAATCTCTAGAAAATCATAGAAAAATCCTTTTAATGTGATTCCAATTTCTATGAACTTCATATGACTTCTATTTTCATCATCCAAGAGTTTGAAAAATTTAGAGATCTCTAGCCTATTTTCCTTGACAAGGCCGAACCTAACTCTCAAGTGGGTTAGATGGTTTTTTTCCATTTTTAACTTGTTTTCTTGTTGATTGTTCATGGCTAGGTTTTGTTGGTTCAAACCTTGTGCTCTAGGTGAACATCATCCTCTTCTTACTTGAGTATCAAGTGGTCACCAAAGGTATGGGGGAGATTACCATCATCCTATCTTAGGGTAGATATGTTGGTGGTTTATTAGTGATAAAGTCTTGTAAATTATGAGTATGTAAGTTATGTAATTTATTGATATATATGTGTGTGATCCTCCTGGAGGATTTGGTTGATGTTTGATTTTGTTATGTGTTTATATTGGTGTGATTAATCTCTAGTTGGAACCTTGGTTAATGATTGTTTGTTTTGTGAGACAAAAATGATTAAAATGAAAAAGTAAGTCCATTTGGCCATGTTAAATTGAATGGGTTCCATGAGGTTATAAATGGTTTGAAAAATTTTTATGAGGATTACATGATCACATAAGAATATAGAAATTGGTTTGGATTGATTTGGATGTATATGTTGAAAGTTATGGATTTATGAGTCCTTAGGTACTAAGTTGCAATTTCTGAGAATTTCAGTGGCTGCACTAAAATTCATGTACTTGTATGTTAAGATTGTAGTTCTTGATGAGACAAAGCCATAGAAATTGGTTTGGTGTTAATTGGATTAATACATAAAAAGTTATAAGCTTTTTTGTAAAAAAAAAAAAAGGACCTTTTTTATAAATTATTGAATAATATTTGGGGAAGAAGTGTGATTTCTGAAAAATTTGAGGGCAGCTTAAAAATATTTCTAAAGAAGTTGGTTTGGTGTGATTTAAAGTTATAAATAAAAAGTTATAAGGTTTTAAGTGAATAAGGACCTTTCTGTAATTAATGAAAGTTTAGGGACTAAACTACAATTTTTAAAAATAAATGTTATTGGACAGTTAGAAACTGTTTTTCATGCTTATCAAACTGTTCTAAAACTCCAAAATGAGTTTTGGACTATTAGAGTGTAAAATCGTTGAAAAATGATTTACGCGATTTACAAAATTAACGACGTTCGGTCAAATTCTTAGAAATTTTGTTTAAATGGAGATTTTGATGGAAAATAAGTGATTAAACATTTTCATATGAGTAATATAACCTAAGGGAGTAATACATTTGAGGTGACGAACCATGTTTTCAAAAATATGGCTTTTGGGCCTAAATTCAGTAAATAGCAACGAAACCGTCATTAAACGTTTTAAGGATTTTCGAGAAAATGTTTTGGAGAAATTGATACCTAAGTATCTTTGATGAAAATTATTCTTGAAAATGGATTTGATCTTATATAAAGGTTTTGGTTTTAATCCAAAAGAATTTTAGTCTTCAAAGACAAGATTTTACTGTAAAATGTAAAAACCTAAGTCAAGAATGACTTAGTGAAAATACGAACGTAATAATTTATGACGTGGGGTGGGACACAACCTTATATCATAAAGTATGAATAATTCATTATCCATATTCCATAAAATTTAATGGACTCAGAATGATTTGTTTTATTGAAAGCCAAAGAAAAAAAGGCTCAACTAGAAAAGTACAGAGAAATTAATAATTGGACCTGTGTTCCAATCGCATAATGTGCTAGGATTTGTAATCAAGTATTCTAAGAAAACATTGCACAAAGATGAAAGGTTACTTGAGAACTTTAGCTTAATGATTAAGTACCGGTGGTTCGGACTTAAGGACATCTAGCATCTGTTACAGTACGTTGAAAGAATTCCGAAGGAATCACGATGTCATCCGTTGGATAGACGAGAAGAACGCATTTCCGGCAAAGTTTACCTAAGCACATAGTGAAACTATGTTCTGTAAGGTCGTTGTGCCTAGGAGATTGAGCTAACACTTTAATATGGATGTGAATTTCGTAGTGACGATCTATTGATGTTTGGCTGTGTCGGGGTATGAAATACTCATGTAGGCCCAGTTGGTTGCTCTTCTGTGGCATGGTGATCTTGCAATACAGCGACATACTCTACTAGACACTATGTATTTTCTGGTAGTGTGGGATGTTCCCAAAAACGCCTATGTGCACGATGATGACCGTTGACGCATTTTATTACCCAAGGCTGGTGTACTCCGCAAAAATTCTCCGAACCACTCTCTCCGACTGTTTGTTAAAACCATGGTATAGGAAATCAGAGGTCATTCCTCGAGTCTTAGATGTCTCTTATCTTGGGAACACGGTGCCCTGTGATTATGTTGTTGTGAAACACTATTATTTCTGTTGTGTTGGATGATATAACTGTTTATTGATATTTGTACATACCTGTGTGCCGTACCACTGCATGCCTGCGTTAAGTGTAAGATGAACGGAAATCTCACCTTATTTCTGTATTTTCCGATTTGCTGTTTTCTATCTTACGTTGGACGAAGATGACGACAACATTGTTTCTCCATCACACACCACTGGAGTTTAAGCGTACTTGGAAACATGGACACAGTCTCCAGGGCTTTAGTATAATGGATTTTTCTCAGTATTGTGTGTCTGGCCAGTCTCGTGTCTATGTTATATTTTGTGGAGTTGTGTTACTAAAAATGTTATTATTATAAACATATTTCCAGTCTGTTGTTATTTACTGGAGATGGTATTTCCGCCTTCTTTCTGAATATATATGACTGATGGTACTTGGAACTTGGTTTGTATAATATTGATGCATAAGTTGATGTTATATCTTCAAGAGTATGTATGGTATTATTTGCGAAAGAGAAAAGGAAACAAATAAACCCGTATTTTTGGTAAAATAATTATTTTCCGCTTTACTTGGTCTAATAAAAATAGAAATGTCACAGACAATATAGCGCCCCAGAAGGGTGTTACAAAAACTATTAAGACCCACATACTAAACTATTTTTAAAACACATATATCCTCAAACACAAACCTAAGTTGATCGCTTTACAAAACACTCACTGATAAGCTCCCGTGACCATTCCTATAAGCACACACCTCTTCCCGCAATCCAGACTTAAGTCTTCGAGTGACTTAAGGAATTCCTCTGCAACATTTGTGCTCGTGTACCTTGTACAACAGAAAAACTAGACGAACAGATAAACGCAAGGGTGAGAACCAATATATGGAGTTTAAGACGATAACTACATGTGCGACACACAAAACAACACATATCATATAGTTATAATAACATCAACGTTCAAAAATAAACAAATAGTTTATCAAAGGGTTTCATACCCGACAACCATCGTCATTTTTAAAACAATGCATAATACTTCAAAATTCGTCATCTAAAACTTTGTACTTAATCTCCGGAGATCCCAACATCACTAAAATGAGTTGATCAATCTCGATTGCCAAATATATTAGGCACAACGTCACGTCAATTTTCCATGATACCATTGTCCAACTCAGGGCACAATGATCAACGTCACATGGTTTTATTGTCCATCAAGGCACAATGTACAATGTCACATGATACCTTGTCCATAAAGGTCTCACGACACAACGTCAGGCACGTCTGCCACAAATGCAAATGTAAAATATTTTGTTTCTCGTCATTTTTCTTTGTGTTCATTCTTTCCTTGTCGGAGTTCAAAGACTCATGACCAATCCAATGTTTAAACATTTAAGTTTATCAACCATTCCAATAAAAAGGACTCCAAGTCCAAATGTGCAAATCACGAAATCTAGAGTGATGCATTCAGTCTTAGGTTCGTAGATTATAAAGCACAAAACTTATATAATGTTTATAGGACAAATAGTCCATAACTTCACCTTTAGGACACACGGTCCATACCATAGAACACTAGAACCCCGACGTCTAGGTCACTAGGTTCGTTTATCCCTTTAAAACCATTTTCGTTACGTGAAACAGAAATCCAAAACAAAACTCCACAACTTATCCAAGTTGTTGGAAATAACACCATTGTATAAAACTAGTTAAGAGAAAATCCTTTTACGTTGGAAATTCGTTTATAAAATCATCAAATCACTTAAAACTCATTTTCTTCTAAAAATATTTACTTCGAACCTTAGTTCCAAAAAAATACAGTTTTGAGATTAATTCTTTGTTTTAACCATTGTTTCTGCTTTTAATAATGCTTTCTGTAAACGTTGTCGGAATTGTTCGTCGCTTGACGTTTTAAAAACGTTTTTAGTCAAAATTTGACTTTTCTAGTAAAATATTTTTCCCATCACCATAATAAAATTATTTTTGAAAATTATTTTTTTATAATAACATTTTCTAATATTTAGAAATTTCTTACATAAAAATTAACAGTACTAAAATATTTTCACGGTTATGTCCCCACTGTAACTCATAAAACACTCTTACACCGGTAAATCATTAAAATAATATTATTTTCAACTATTTCTCATTTTCAACCAACCAAATAATTAAGTACCATTATATTACTATTTTCCATCAATTAAAATTCATTATTACTTAAAAAGCTTTTTAATGTTTTTAACCTCGTAATTAATTGAGCACTGACCACTGTCAGGCTTTTCAATCCACAATCAACATCAACAATAAGTTCATGCCAATAATATAGCAAATAGAACAATTTATGACATGCATTAAAATATTGTAATAATTAAATGCAGATAACCGATTAAAAGCAGATAATTGCAAAACAGATAATTTTAAACAAAACAGATAATTTTAAACTACATAAAATAATAAACACACCGAATAAATTATACAGAGCACAACTAATAGCATATAGCTATCGAAAAAAACCCTCGGGTACTCCCCTTACCTCTTGAAGTTACAGTTTCCTCTTTGAAATTTCTTCTCGGAAATTCTGATTCTCCGCACAACCTTCTACAACAACCACAACTAATCCTTCACATACAAATCATAACAAAATCAACCAAATGAAACAACAAAAATCACCTATTTCTCATGACTAGGGTTCGACCATGATAGGATTAATAGGCTAGAGATGTCCAAATTTTACTAACTCTTAGATTAATGATCCTTAAGTATCAGAGATACATAATCAATTGTCACTTGACAAATATTGAATGAAAAACTCATCTAACCAAAATAGTTAGAGTTTCGGTCATCAATAGTAAAATTGGCTAGGAATTTTATTTGATTTCTATATTTTGGATTCAACACTTATAGGTATTGAAAAGCTTAAATCAATTGTTCTATTTCAAAAATTGAAACAAAACTCATTCAATCCATGAACTTAAGGTTTCTACTATTACCCATAGGTTTGACCGAGCTCCGAAGATAAGAATAGATATTTTGTTTGATTTCATGCTTCTAGATATACAATATAGAGATGATTACAAGATCATATATATTGGTTTCATGATCATAGGATTTTTCTACAATTTTCTAGGGATTTTCAAAGTTCTAGATCTAGGAATTTCAAATGATGATCATGGCATAAATTTGGAAAAATAGATGAAGAACAAGACTTAGATGAACAAGATGATAAGGTTTTACCTCTCGAAGCTTGAAGAAAGTGAGTGATGATCCAAGTGCAAGGCAAAATCAATGGACTTCTTAAGTGTTCTTAGGTGTTTAAGAGACAAGTTTTGAAATAGGAAGAAAACGAGGTGATGGAGGATGTATTTAAAGGGGTGTTGCCGTGAGGATGGAGGGATTGGAGTGCAAGAAAACTTTGCCACTTAAGGACCAAAGTGTAAAATCAAGTAAGGACCAATTTGCAAATTATGAAAGATTAAGGACTAAAATGCAATTTCAACTTAATTTGCCATCATGACCAAGTACTCACATTTATTACTTCACATGGGTGAGTCACCTTGTGTGGCTCATTGGTATTATCCGTTAGCGAGTCCCGAAAATCCCGTATTCAGCTCCATTGTTTCCCCGATTTAATATATCGCACAAATAAAATATATTATTCACTTTTTAATGAAATATTTCAAAAATACCAAAAATCATTGGAAATTAAATAAAAACCTTAAGTATTTCATTCACGAGTCAAAATTAGGTCTTCTGATCAGTATAAATATACTGTCAGTGAAATTCACAGACCGGGTTTCACCTGACTTTTCAACCTAAATTTTAATCGTAAGTCTCTACCGTTAAGTAGAGTGTAAATAAGGTTTCAGTTTAATTAAAATAATTTTCTAAGTCTCAGATAAAAATATAGACGTATTTATATAAATTTCCGATATTATAAAACGGTGAAAAATCGGGGTGTTACAATAGTTGTTATGAATATACTCTTTTCAACACTATTTTCAACACGCTCTTTGTTATGAGATGGATTTCAGGCGGGATCGTGAATTTTATGTAGGACTCACTCTATATAGTGGATTTGACATTCGTCCAACAACAATGAATGTGTCACAGTTGCATTTATCAAATTTGATTTACCCACACAAAAAAAAAAAAAAAGCTTATGTTGGTTCAAGTTGTAAGAGTTTGAGCTCCTTAAGCAAGTGGTCAGGAGTTTGAATCCCGATTTTTGTGAATGGAAAAAACCTGATTTGGAGGGGACTACCCACCTTGAATGCCTTTAGGTTCCCCAACGAAGATTAGTTACTGTTAACAACGATGGATACTTCGTACTTATCAGATGGTTACAAAAAAAAAGAATATGAAATATTTAGAAAATATTCACTACTAGAAATCTTCTTATTATCTGCAAATTTTCCTGCCCATTTTGCTCAAAATTCATAGAAAACGGGTTTATGTGGATTTCCCTACAAATTTTTACCTATAAATAATACCTTCGTGAGTAATTTTTTCCTGCAGATTTTGTTGTGAAAAATATAATTCCGCAAGAAATTCTGCGGGAAATGTCAAAATTCCTTACAAAATTTCCTACGAATTCAAATCCACAAGAAATTCGCAAGAAATTGCAGTAAAATTCGCAAGAAATTCCTGCGGGGAAAATATGCAAGTAATCCATGAATTTCTAGTAGGGATTTTTTTGGTTTCCCAAGATATCCTCCTCGCGCAACTGTGCAGACTAATCCTCGAGCTGGGTAGGACCACAAGGGCGGCAAAGCTCTCCCTCTAGTAGGGATTTATATACATAATACATTTAAATAATTTATTTCAATTTTTCTGTGAACTGATTTTTAACTTAACTAGAGTTGCTTACCCGTGCTGAACGCACGGGTACAGTCTCATAACATAAAAACAAACGATTTTATAGCACTCAAACTAATTTAACTTGAGTAAAAGTAACTATCAAAGGCCCAAACTATTTTATCCATTGTCAGTTAATATAATACTAATAGGCCCATTTATTTTTGTTTTTGGTTAACCTAATAGGCCCATTTCATCACAAAGGGAAGACTGAAACACTTGAAATTCCATTCTCACTGTTCACAAGCAACCCTAATTTAGGATTGAATGACTCATGCACTGCCACTATCCCTGGGGAAAACGAACTTCAACTTGTAAGTGTTCTTCCAGCCTGTTCCATGCATTTCATATACATTGCCGCAACGAATTGCTGGTACCACCGTCCTCCTCTGCAATCGCCACGATGGTAATCATTCCATTTATACTTTGGTTTCAATATGTGCTCCCTTTTCTTTGATAGCTTTTATTTAATCCTACTACCATCAAATAATGTACTAATCACAAAGTCTATAATAGACACAAATAAGTGATTCAAAAACATGTTTATATAATGGTGAATTTCATGGCACCACCTTTCGCAAGGGGATAAGTAAATTATAGTTAGTTTAATAGATTTTTTATAGAGAAAGTTAATTTATGCAAAAGTCCTGTATCAATTCTCGATAAAGTATAAATACAACAACATTTTTTATGATATAAATATATAATATCTGCTTGAAATAGAAGATAACCAACCTATTTTGCTGTCTTTTATATGAGACAAATATAGAGTACAGTTTCTTCTATATGATACAAACATCAATCAGTTGGTTAAGTTAAACAACCACTTAATGTTATGAAAACAAATATGGGATGATCTTAAATGCTGATTTTATTCATCATGTATTGACTCCATTGCAGAAGGAAAAGATAACTATTAGAAAACACAACCAAGAGAATGCACTTGATTATAGATGGTATTAACAACAGAACAATTTAAAATGGGATTGAATCATATAATAAATTTTATTTTATTTTTTTACATTATAAATGCAAGTACTAAGTACAGAGAAGTAAGACAATTATATATAGTGAAATGTTTCTACTTTAATTGTATTGTATTTATAAATAAGTTGAAAAAATAATAATTTGTAATGTTAACTTTAAAAACCATAGCGAACTTTTAAGTTTGAATGTTTGGTATTGATCTTGCAGATTTCAAATAATGGCAAATTGTAGCATCTCTACCTCAAATGAGCCTATGAGTAGATTTAATGGAGCAATATATCCAGATTTGGTAATTAGCCTTGAATTATAATGTCATGTTTTTTTCTTGAATCATTCAAATATAATCTATTTTTTTGCAACTTGTTAGGATTAAATGACGATCCCTCCAGAATTTGTTCAGCACTGGCAAGGACAAAATAAGACTGGTAGTTGTTTTGTAACAGATCCTGGAAACAACACAATTAGTCTTGCAGTTGAGTTGGATGATAATAAGTATGGAATAATCACCCATGGCATGAGAAAGATATCTGAATTTTAAGGTCTCAACTACAAACATTATGCATATTTCAAATATGTAGGAAACAATGATTTTTTCGTCAGGATTAGCAATCTGGATGGTGAGGAGATTGATTACCCATTAGCAGGATCCGACATTAAAATATATGACCCTTTCTTGTATGAAGTGCTCCCAAATCAAACAGGTATGCAGAGAATTGAGGAACCAATTGAAATATCATCAGATGAAGATGATATCCCATGTTGAATCCACAGAAAACTCATGGACTTTGAAAGTGAAGGAACCTGCATACTTTAAAAAGAATCCATTAGTAAATCCTCTAGTTTTATATTATAATTAATACACCTTAATTGGTGATTCGTTAATGCTTATATAAATGTTATATGTTTTATTTGTGACACCATAGGTAATTCCTGCAAGGATTGCATGTCAATTCTTTATGAATAAGCAGAGGACAATATTAATCGAAGGTGAATCCAAAACATGCCACAGCTGCAAGCTATTGAGAAGCTTGGACCGTAGGGGCACTGAATGCTATGTTGCTGGACATAGATGGTTTAAATTCTTCAAGGAAAGTGGGATAAAGGAAGGAGATAGAGTGCAATTTGCAGTAACGGGAGATTCAATAAAGATAAGTGTGAACATCATTCGGGCTTGATACTCTAGCAAAAAGAAAAAAGAAAGCCTCAAGCAGTGTTTTTTTTTCTTCCTCAACTTGAAGTTAGTTTTATGCCATATTATCACAAGAACCAGTAAAATGATGACTGTACTGAAGATTTTGTTGCTTTGTTTGTTTTACTTCATCTTGCATGTTTTTAATTTTAAACGATGACAATGTTAGCACAAACTTTGAATTGCTAAATTTATATTAAGATTAGTTACTGCCTTATACAGACTTGAGATAATTTTCAAGTGAATATTTTAAAAAAATATTAACCAAGTTTAATTAAATTATAAATATTGCAATAACACTTTTATTAAAGTATTACAGCTCAATAAAGGCATATTATTTTGATAGTGCATTTTGTAAATACCAACTAAGAATTAGAGCTTTAGAAAAAATAAGAGAAATATATAATAAAACAAATACTTTAAATAACATAAGCAGAACATTTTGAATCAAACCTGTTCAAAAACTTCTCTATAGACAACATTCTTAGCCAAATTGCATGCCTCACCATCATCATTACAACTTGGAATCTTCAAACCACTCTTACATTTAACTCTAGAGATGGCAAAATATAATTGGCCATGTGAAAAAACAGGAGCAGGTAAATATAGTCCAACATGAGATAATGTTTGTCCTTACTCTTATTTATAGTCATTGCAAAGCTAAGTATCAATGGGAACTGAATTCTTTGAAACTTAAAAGGCATTGTGTGATCTGACGATTCTAAGTTAAATCTAGGGATATAAACTTTATCACCAATATTATTTCCAGTAGCAACTCTAGCACCAATGACATTCACACCCAACTCAGTAACAACTAACCTCGTTCCATTGCTGACCTGTGCTGGACGCACGGTACAATTTTTTTTTATAAATAATAGTAGGTTTCTATTTTTTTGGTTAGAGATAAATATTCGTTTACATAGCATAAATCACTCAAACCCAACGAATTTTACTAATTTACAATAAGTCATTTAAAATGAGTTAGAGTTTATTTGTACGGGCAAATTAAACAATTTATTATACACCGACATCCAATATTATTTTGTCAAATTTACATTATAGTTATTTTTTAAAATTACTAAAATAAGCATACACATATCAAAGTATTAATGAATAACCATTTAAAATCTTTTACACTAATGACCTATCATAAATTTCATGTCCTGAACTAAATAAGGGCATGTTTGTTATGAATTAAAGAAAATTATTTTTTATATTAAACAATTTAGAAATTATTTTTAAAAGCATAAACTATTCAATTTTTATTTAAAAGAATCATCCGGGTCTCTACATGTAACAAATATGGTTTTCATTTTTAACCCAACTTTAAGTGTGCTATATCATATTCTTACTTTTAGTTATAACATATATAATATAATTTAATATAATAATATTTATTTAATAGTCAACAAAATCTTTGAAATTGAAATGTATCAAAGTTTGTAATGGATATATTTCATAAATGCTAGGTTTGAATGTAAAAAAAAATTTAAACTTGATAATATAGTAGATATCTGTATGAGAAAAATATTGGAAATTTGATAAGGTTAAATTATACTGTCAATTTAGTGTTTGTCAATTCTATAAGTATATAACAACATTGATACCAATATTATAGTGAATATAGTATCAAATACAAAAATTCAAATAGAGCATACATAATAAGCATTTCAAATAATGTATACAATGCTTGGACTCGTGCAAAGAATTACCCGTCCAAAGGTTATTTAATCTGTTTATAATTTAATTGATAAGTAGAATGGTTTTTCCTGAGTGGACGAGGCCATAAATGAATACCTAAATAACTTGATAAGAACAACAAGTCCAAAGACTTGAAAATAAGTGCGTCCATCTTGCCACGTCAACAGACGAGGGTTATTCTTGTAACTCAAGTATACATCCATAATGCCTAACTAAAATTCAATAGACGTCCACAGTGCCATGTCACAGGATGAATTTTCTCTGAAGGTCTTAGCAAGTCCAAAAACTTGTGTGGACGAGCGCTTCTGTCACTTGTGTGGACGAGCGCTTCTATCACTTTAGTGGACGAGCACTTCTACCACATCAGTAGACGAGCGCTTCTACCACATCAGTCGACGAGCAGGTTATACAACCAATATACACAGTTTAATACAAATCATATTTCGCAAAAGAAAAAGAAAAAAAAAAGAGTGGCGGGAGTGGGGTAGGTCTCTACATGTAACAAATCTGGTTTTCATTTATAACCCAACTTTAAGTTTGCTATACCATATTCCAACTTTTAGTTATAACATATATAATATAATTTAATATAATAATATTTATTTATTAGTCAACAAAATCTTTGAAATTGAAATGTATCAAAGTTTGCAATAGATTTATTTCATAAATGCTAGGTTTGAATGTAAAAAAAAATTAGACTTGATAATATAGTAGATATCTGTATGAGAAAAATATTGGAAAATTGATAAGGTTAAAATTTAATGTCAATTTAGTGTTTGCCAATTCTATAATATATAACAACATCGATACCAATATTAGAGTGAATATAGTATCAAATACAAAAATTCAAATAGAGCATACATAATAAGCATTTCAAATAAGGTATACAATGCTTGGACTCGTGCAAAGAATTACCAGTCCAAAGGTTATTTAATCTGTTTATAATTTAATTGATAAGTAGACTGGTTTTCCCTTAGTGGACGAGGCCATAAATGAGTACCTAAATAACTTGATAAGAACAGCAAGTCCAAAGACTTGAAAATAAGCGCGTCCATCTTGCCACGTCAGTAGACGAGGGTTATTCTTGTAACTCAAGTATACATCCATAATGCCTAACTAAAATTCAGTAGACGTCCACAGTGCCACGTCACTGGACGAATTTTCTCTTAAGGGCTTAGCAAGTCCAAAGACTTGTGTGGACGAGTGCTTTTGTCACTTGTGTGGACGGGCGCTTCTGTCACTTAGGTGGATGAGCGCTTCTGTCACTTGTGTGGACGAGCGCTTCTGTCAATTTAGTGGACGAGCGCTTCTACCACATCATTGGACGAGCGCTTCTACCATATCAGTGGGTGAGCAGGTTATACAACTAATATACACAGTTTAACATTTTAATTCCACATTTATAACTTTCAGGTTCTCAAAGGAGTACAAATCATATTTCAGAAAAGAAAAAGAAAAAAGAAAAAAAAAAAGAGTGGCAGGGGTGGGGTAAGTCTCTACATGTAACAAATCTGGTTTTCTTTTTTAACCCAACTTTAAATGTGCTATACCATATTCTTACTTTAAGTTATAACATATATAATATAATTTAATATAATAATATTTATTTATTAGTCAACAAAATCTTTGAAATTGAAATGTATCAAAGTTTGTAATTGATATATTTCATAAATGCTAGATTTGAATGTAAAAAAAAATTAGACTTGATAATATAGTAGATATCTGTATGAGAAAAATATTGAAAATTTGATAAGGTTAAATTATAATGTCAATTTAGTGTTTGTCAATTCTATAAGTATATAACAACATCGATACCAATGTTAGAGTGAATATATTATCAAATACAAAAATTCAAATAGAGCATACATAATAAGCATTTCAAATAAGGTATACAATGCTTGGACTCGTGCAAAGAATTACCCGTCCAAAGGTTATTTAATCTGTTTATAATTTAATTGATTAGTAGACTGGTTTTTCCTTAGTGGACGAGGCCATAAATGAATACCTAAATAACTTGATAAGAACAGCAAGTCCAAATACTTGAAAATAAGCGTGTCCATCTTGTCACATCAGCAGACGAGAGTTATTCTTGTAACTCAAGTATAAATTCATAATGCCTAACTAAAATTCAGTAGACTTCCACAGTGCCACATCTCTGGGCGGATTTTCTCTTAAAGGCTTAGCAAGTCCAAAGACTTGTGTGGACGAGCGCTTCTGTCACTTGTGTGGATGATCGCATCTGTCACTTGTGTGGACGAGCGCTTCTGTCACTTGGGTGGAGGAACACTTCCGTCACTTGAGTGGACGAGCGCTTCTGTCACTTGTGTGGATGAACGCTTCTGTCAGTTTAGTGGACGAGCGCTTCTACCACATCGGTGGACGAGCACTTCTACCACATTAGTGGACGAGCAGGTTATACAACTAATATACACAGTTTAACATTTTAATTCCACATTTATAACTTTCAGGTTCTCAAAGGAGTACAAATCATATTTCACAAAAAAAAAAAAAAAAAAAAAAAAAAAAGAGTGGTAGTGGTAGGGTAAGTCTCTACATGTAACAAATCTGTTTTTCATTTTTAACCTAACTTTAATTGTGCTATACCATATTCTTACTTTTAGTTATAACATATATAATATAATTTAATATAATAATATTTATTTATTAGGCAACAAAATCTTTGAAATTGAAATGTATCAAAGTTTGCAATGGATATATTTCATAAATGCTAGGTTTGAATGTAAAAAAAAAATAGACTTGATAATATAGTATATATCTGTATGAGAAAAATATTGGAAATTTGATAAGGTTAAATTATAATGTTAATTTAGTGTTTGCCAATTCTATAAGTATATAACAACATCGATACCAATAATAGAGTGAATATAATATCAAATACAAAAATTCAAATAGAGCATACATAATAAGCATTTCAAATAAGGTATACAATGCTTGGACTCGTGCAAAGAATTACCCTTCCAAAGGTTATTTAATCTGTTTATAATTTAATTGATAAGTAGACTGGTTTTTCCTTAGTGGATGAGGCCATAAATGAATACCTAAATAACTTGATAAGAACAGCAAGTCCAAAGACTTGAAAATAAACGCGTCCATCTTGTCACGCCAGCAGACGAGGGTTATTCTTGTAACTCAAGTATACATCCATAATGTCTAACTAAAATTCAGTAGACGTCCACAGTGCCACGTCACTGGACGAATTTTCTCTTAAGGGCTTAGCAAGTCCAAAGACTTGTGTGGACGAGCGCTTCTATGACTTGGGTGGACGAGTGCTTCTGTCACTTGTGTGGACGAGCGCTTCTGTCACTTGTGTGGACGAGCGCTTCTGTCACTTCAGTGGACGAGCGCTTCTACCACATCAGGGGACGAGCGCTTCTACCATATCAGTCGACGAGCAGGTTATACAACTAATATACACAGTTTAACATTTTAATTTCACATTTATAACTTTCAGGTTCTCAAAGGAGTACAAATCGTATTTCACAAAATAAAAAGAAAAAAGAAAAAAATAGTGTCAGGGGTGGGGTAAGTCTCTACATGTAACAAATCTGGTTTTCATTTTTAACCTAACTTCAAATGTGCTATACCACATTCTTACTTTTAGGTATAACTTATATAATATAATTTAATATAATAATATTTATTTATTAGTCAACAAAATCTTTGAAATCGAAACGTATCAAAGTTTGCAATGGATACATTTCATAAATGCTAGGTTTGAATGTAAAAAAAAAAAATTAGACTTGATACTATAGTAGATATCAGTATGAGAAAAATATTGGAAATTTGATAAGATTAAATTATAATGTCAATTTAGTGTTTGCCAATTCTATAAGTATATAACAACATCGATACCAATATTAGAGTGAATATAGTATCAAATACAAAAATCCAAATAGAGCTTATATAATAAGCATTGCAAATAAGGTATACAATGTTTGGACTCGTGCAAAGAATTACCCCTCCAAAGGTTATTTAAACTGTTTATAATTTAATTGATAAGTAGATTTGTTTTTCCTTAGTGGACGAGGCCATAAATGAATACCTAAATAACTTGATAAGAACACCAAGTCCAAAGACTTGAAAATAAGCGCGTCCATCTTGCCACGTCAGCAGATGAGGGTTATTCTTGTAACTCAAGTAAACATCCATAATGCCTAACTAAAATTCAGTAGACATCCACAGTGCCACGTCACTGGACGAATTTTCTCTTAAGGGCTTAGCAAGTCCAAAGACTTGGTGGACGAGTGCTTTTGTCACTTGTGTGGACGAGCGCTTCTATGACTTGGGTGGACGAGTGCTTCTGTCACTTGTGTGGACGAGCGCTTCTGTCACTTGTGTGGACGAGCGCTTCTACCACATCAGTGGACGAGCGCTTCTACCATATCAGTCGACGAGCAGGTTATACAACTAATATACACAGTTTAACATTTTAATTCCACATTTATAACTTTCAGGTTCTCAAAGGAGTACAAATCGTATTTCACAAAATAAAAATAAAAAATAAAAAAAATAGAGTGTCAGGGGTGGGGTAAGTCCTTACATGTAACAAATCTGGTTTTCATTTTTAACCCAACTTCAAATGTGCTATACCACATTCTTACTTTTAGGTATAACTTATATAATATAATTTAATATAATAATATTTATTTATTAGTCAACAAAATTTTTGAAATTGAAACGTATCAAAGTTTGCAATGGATATATTTCATAAATGCTAGGTTTGAATGTAAAAAAAAATTAGACTTGATAATATAGTAGATATCTGTATGAGAAAAATATTGGAAATTTGATAAGATTAAATTATAATGTCAATTTAGTGTTTGCCAATTCTATAAGTATATAACAACATCGATATCAATATTAGAGTGAATATAGTATCAAATACAAAAATTCAAATAGAGCTTATATAATAAGCATTGCAAATAAGGTATACAATGCTTGGACTCGTGCAAAGAATTACCCCTCCAAAGGTTATTTAAACTGTTTATAATTTAATTAATAAGTAGACTGGTTTTTCCTTAGTGGACGAGGCCATAAATGAATACCTAAATAACTTGATAAGAACAGCAAGTGCAAAGACTTGAAAATAAGTGCGTCCATCTTGCCACGTCAGCAGACGAGGGTTATTCTTGTAACTCAAGTATACATCCATAATGCCTAACTAAAATTCAGTAGACGTCCACAGTGCCACATCACTGGACTAATTTTCTCTTAAGGGCTTAGCAAGTCCAAAGACTTGTGTGGACGAGTGCTTTTGTCACTTGTGTGGACGAGCGCTTCTATGACTTGGGTGGACGAGTGCTTCTGCCACTTGTGTGGATGAGCGCTTCTGTCACTTGTGTGGACTAGCGCTTCTGTCACTTCAGTGGACGAGCACTTCTACCACATCAGTGGACGAGCGCTTCTACCATATCAGTCGACGAGCAGGTTATACAACTAATATACACAGTTTAACATTTTAATTCCACATTTATAACTTTCAGGTTCTCAAAGGAGTACAAATTGTATTTCACAAAATAAAAATAAAAAATAAAAAAATAGAGTGTCAGGGGTGGGGTAAGTCTCTACATGTAACAAATCTGGTTTTCATTTTTAACCCAACTTCAAATGTGCTATACCACATTCTTACTTTTAGGTATAACTTATATAATATAATTTAATATAATAATATTTATTTATTAGTCAACAAAATCTTTGAAATTGAAACGTATCAAAGTTTGCAATGGATATATTTCATAAATGCTAGGTTTGAATGTAAAAAAAAATTAGACTTGATAATATAGTAGATATCTGTATGAGAAAAATATTGGAAATTTGATAAGATTAAATTATAATGTCAATTTAGTGTTTGTCAATTCTTTAAGTATATAAGAACATCGATACCAATATTAGAGTGAATATAGTATCAAATACAAAAATTCAAATAGAGCTTATATAATAAGCATTGCAAATAAGGTATACAATGCTTGGACTCGTGCAAAGAATTACCCCTCCAAAGGTTATTTAAACTGTTTATAATTTAATTAATAAGTAGACTGGTTTTTCCTTGGTGGACGAGGCCATAAATGAATACCTAAATAACTTGATAAGAACAGCAAGTCCAAAGACTTGAAAATAAGCGCGTCCATCTTGCCACGTCAGCAGACGAGGGTTATTCTTGTAACTCAAGTATACATCCATAATGCCTAACTAAAATTCAGTAGACATCTACAATGCCATGTCACTGGACGGATTTTCTCTTAAAGGCTTACCAAGTCCAAAGACTTGTGTGGACAAGTGCTTCTGTCACTTGGGTGGACGAGTTGAAGCGTGGGTAGAAGGAGGAGAAATGATGGGAACAGGGTTGAAGGAAAGGAGGAGGAAAAAAATCACATACCCATTTCAAAAAAAAAAACATAACTTTAGTAATGAAGAAGAGAAAATAGACAAAATCACATACCCACCAACATCGACCGGATAACCGCCCTATTCACCACAATCTTCCAGCTTCTTTGTGTGTGTCCCAATAACAGATCTGCATCAGATCCTTTCCACCATTGACATCTTCGGCGATCTTCCCGGCAACCACCCACACCATCAGTCACCAGCATCAATGGCAAGCCGGGGAAGAAAAGTGCAGGAGGACGAAATGAGAGAAAGAGAGGTCGAAGAGGAGAGTGTTTCATTTTGATGTACAAGAAAAAGAAATGGAAGATAATATTGTATCTATCTTAGCATTAGTTTCATCTTATCCTATGGCTTCAAGCTTTACGCCCCTATCTATATCTATCTTAGCTTCAAACTTTACATCTCTTCCTATTTTGTTAGCTTTGATTATTTGACTGAAAATAAAGTATACCCTACAAAGAAAGAAATGATGGTTAATAGGCTAGTTAAGCTATCATCTTCAACAAATGATTAATAAAAAACTAATTTAACCCCTAAATCACGATTAAGCTGACAACTAGGCAAACAGTAATGATGGGCAAATTACAATTATAAAAATCAGAAGCTGTGAAAATCATAAAAATATAATTAAACCTCTCTGGATAAAATAATGATGGCTAACGCCAGCAGCTTAGCTATGCCTTTGTCAATGTCTAATCCTCATAAATGCAGTTCCATTCGTATAAGCAAGCTAAAAGATAAGAGGAGCAGTTAATAATTAAAAAAATTAGAAACAAAAAATAATTAAAAAATTCATTAAAGTTCCCTAAATTCTGGAAAGACCGTCAAGTAAGCCAAACAGTAAATGGCAACATTGACGCATATTAAAATTATGATACAAAGTAAGGAAAGCGGAAAGCATGGTCTGCTCGTATATTTTTTTTTTTTTTTGACTAAAAAGATATTCATTCATTCAAATTGATAAAATACATCGAACAACACAGATCCAACATCGCTAAAAACCGAAAAGGATGAATCTGCGAACAAACTCACAGCACCCAGGTTAATAGCATAACACGGCAAAATCAAAATGCCTACAAAAGTGACAAAATCAAAGTCACCGGAATACCCATGTCTCCGGATCTGTAACATTGACGCCCAATTCTTGATCAAATCTATGATGGATCGAAGCAATTCTGTCAATCTGAACCAAACCAACACCGCACCAAGACGGGAAATCAAACAAACACCGCACCAAGACGGGAAATCAAACAACGCCTCACCAAGACGACGAACAACAATACCGCCGCCCACAGAAGACGAAAAACATGAAAAACACGAAGAAAAAAAACCAGATCTATGTGGAAAAACCACTTATTTAATTTAGATAAAATGGGGGGAAAACGAAGTAAATGGGTGATTCCAAGCCAAAAAATGGCTCAAAACCACCCCCTCTAATGATGGCACGTGACTGTGTGTAGAGAGAAGGGAGAGAATTTGAAGTTAGAGAGAGAATGAATGCCAACTTACGTGTTAATTTGGTTTATGAAATCTTTTATTTTAAGTTAAACATATATTCAAAAATCTAATTTTCAGAAATATTTCTTTCATACTTTAACATAAGAATGAAATTTGCACCTTTCATTCACAAATTAATTTTTTTTGTGTGTGTCTTTTATATAGGAGAATATTTTTTTTATCCATTATATTAAATATGAGAAACTTTTATTCTCACATAACTTTTATCAGAATATTAAAGTAAGCCTAATACCAAATACTATCTTAATTTACTAACTTATTCTACTGATTTATTAAAAAATATATATATTCTATTGATTACGCTGTGGTGGGATGATAGGACCTTAGAATATGATGAGTAGAAGGAAAGAAAACAAGCTACGAAAACAGTTATGTTATTTATCAAAATTTGAACAACATAGGTAATATAATATATTTTTATTTCTATCTCTTACTTACTTTTTATCTTTTTATATATATATATATATATATATATATATATATATATATATATATATATATATATATATATATATATATATATTTCAAAAATATACAATAAAAATAAAACAACAACGTGATATCCCTTATTTTGGTGTTCAACAAACTTTTCTCCTAAGAAAAATAGTATTTCACTGACAACTTGACAAGTATACTAAACACATTTCAAAAGAGAAAGTTTTGTTATAAAAACATATAGTATGGAGTAGAAATTTAATATATTGTTAGTATATAAAAATTTATGTTGTATGTGTGACTTTTAAAATGATTATAATATGAGTCAAACGTTTTTAATATTATATTAATTTATAATTGATTGACAATATAAAATATATTTACACTGACAGTGTATATACAAATCAAATCCAATAATATTTAATATAGGATCTTGCTAACTAGTGCCCTTAAGGCAGTGGTTAATGAATTAAGTAGAGGAAATAATTTATTGGAAAACGCAAAATTCAAGTGTTCAAGGTAATAACTTCATCATTTCCTTATAAAAACTTATCATTTCAATCCCTTAACCAGTACCCTAAGTGTACCGGTTAGCATTTCCCATTATAAACCCCAAGAAATAGTATTTGTAGCCCTGGTAAAAAAAAAAAAGTATTTGTAGCCAAAACGTTGATAAATGCAAGTGTGGCACCAAATTTGCTTTTGATCGAATCACAAATGTTTTTTTTAGGCAATCGAATCACAAATGTTGAAAATTTATTATACGTTTATGAAGCATTATAGATGTGAACACCTAATTTTGTCCGGTTTCTCTTAACAAGCTAACTTAAATAAACCAATACATCTGGCTTCTGATTAAAAATAATAATAATAATAATAATAATGAAAATAAAATAAATAAATAGATAAGATTTGTCAGAAATCTTTTTTCTTCCCAACAAACAAAATCCCCATAATGATCTTTCTCCTTCAGTTTTTTTCTTTAACCAACATACTCCCAGGTTTTTTTGAGCTTAACCAGAAAAGCAACAGCCATTGGGAAGCTGGTCCAACCACCAGAACAGTTCCCCACAAGGCTCAAGTCATCAAACACCATTTTTGGATAAGTTCTCAGAGCACCAGTGCATAGATCAGAGGAAGAGAATACATAAATGGAAATTGAAAGGGGACTAGAGGAAGATGAACCACTGCAACACTCCATTAATCTGGTCCCAAGGAGGAGGCAGAGTTCATCTACTTCTCTATAAATACCAAATCAAAAACACAAGTGGGGGGAGGAAAAAAACAAAAAAAAGGAGGAAAAAGACGTTCCCTGTTTATCTTCCTGCTTGCATCTTCCCTGTTTCTCCATCTTCCTGCTTGCATCCACTCCTTCCCTACTGTAGCTTCATCGTCCTCCTCCCTCTCCCCTGCTGTTCAGACCGTGCCGCCCAGTCCAGCCGCCGCCGCCGTTCACCGTTCGCCGATGTGAGGAGGAGAGGAAGACCAGATCCGCCCAGTCCATCATCCACGCCTCCACCACGTTCAACCCGGACCCGCTCCGTCCAGATCCGAAGCTGCCACCGGAAGTTGCAGAGCCGCCGCGCAATCGCCGGTTCCCTCCACCACGAACGGCCGTGCCTCACCACGAACCAGATCCGTGCTTCTAGTTCGTCTTCCACCCCGCGTCCTCCGCCGATACCACCACCATCCCTGCTGCGAGCTCCGCCCCTGTCCACGCCTCCTCCACCGCTCCTCCGTGCAACCACCACGACCTCCACCACTGGGAGTTGCAGACCCGCGAGCTCCGCCCCTATCCACGCCTTCTTCGCTGTCCAGCCGCTCCAGATCGTATCAGAACCACGAGTCGTTGCCGTAGCCCACCCCAGATCCACGCTCCTCGCCACCGTTCCGGCCAGCCGCTGCTCTCCGGCGTCCGCACAAGGGTGGGGGGTTAAGGTTCCTCTTTTGGTTTGTCACTCTCTCACTGTAACTTCACATTGTTTCTGTCACTGGGTTTTTATCTTTCTAATTTGTTTTATATTGGTAGCAAGCAAGGCATTATTTCTCCCCTTTTACTTGATAGATGCCCCTGTTTTTGAAAGGTCACCAGTGAGAAAGCTTTTTACTTTATTCTTTTTTTTAAAAAAAAAAGGGAAAAGAAAAAGTTATAAAAAAAAATAAAAATAGAATCTTTTTTTTAAAATTCATGCAACAATCTACAATGTTGATGTATGATTCTTTTTCATTCTCAAGTGTTGTATGAATTGTAAGGGTTCACCGTATAGCTCTGCTATCTTGGACTCTGTGCAAAAGTGAATTTATTCTGAAATAAAATCTTTTTTTAAATAAAATCAAAAGAAAATCAAATCTTTTTATCAAAAATTAAAAATCAACAAACTAATCAAAATTTTCTAAAGAGAACTACGTGGCTTTGAGTTTCCCATCGCACCCGGGAATACGTAGGAGCAAGATAAATCATCTTGTCGGGCCAAAACTAAATTTTCCCTTTTTGTATCTCCTTTTTATGTTAAAATAATTAATCAAAAATTAAACTTTTCTATTTTTAGGGATGCTCTATGGACACGGTGCCATGTTCAGTACCTTAGATTTGAGATTGCCCTGTGGACTCATGTGCCATGTTCAACCTCATTTAGTTTTTATAAACAATAATTTTAAAAAACGTAAAAAATTAATAAAATATTTAAAATATTAAAAATAAAAGAATAATTCTTTCTTGTAAATAATTTTTGGGGTAAAATAAATATTTAAGAGGTTATTAAAATGATTTTTGCACAATTAACTTGAGGTACCGTTTTTAAACGGGCGACGTAGGGTGCTAATACCTTCCCTACTCGTAACCGACTCCCGAACTCATCTCTATCTTTTTTAGACCAGTTTTCCTTAAAATAAATGGTTTTCCCAATGTTTTTCCCAAATAAAATATTGGTGGCGACTCCTCTGTTTTTATCCATTTTTCGTGCCTCCCGGACGGGACGGTAGCGACAGCTGGCGACTCCACTGGGGACGACTTTGAGAGTCAGGCCTATCATAGTTGGTTGTGCAAATTTTATTTTATTTTATTTTATTTTCCTCTTCTTTAAAAAAAAAAGTTGTTTTCTTTTTTTTTTTTTAATGCTTCCATAACTGCTTTTGTATATTCTTGCAACCTTAGGGTAGAGAACTTTTGTATTTGTGTTGTTTGTTCCCTTTTGCAGGCTTGGGGTAGTTTTATTTTAGTAGGTTTTTGTGAAGGTTTGTGTGCTCCCATCACACACATCACTATCACAACTTGCACACACTTTTGGCTCTATACCCGAGCTTGCTCAAAACTAAAGGATTAGGCGGTGTCTCGACATTGTCATTGAAGAGGTCTCGTACCTCCCTGACATTTGTTGATTCACCACTCAGGTTGTACCCGATATCATGGGATGGTCATATTGAGAGGGTTTATCCCTACTTGTGACTAGATTCATGAATCGGATCCTTATCTTTCGGGATAGGGGCAATCTGGGAACCATGGCTTTTAGAAGTCTAGACCCTACCTAATTTTCACTGATAGAGCAAACTTAGTAGCCAACCTGTTTAGAGTCATTACCTCAGGTTTTTCCAACCCTAAGTTTTACCCAATTTAGGACAAAGGGAGCATACTTTTTCTCTCTCTCCATTTTTTCTGGCATCATAAACATAAATTGCCATGCACATACATATTTATTATGAAGTTTTCAAAAAAAAAAAAAAAGGAAAAGGGGGCGACACATCGTCGCTCCAAGCCCGAATGACATGTTCGAATATTATTGCACTTCTAATAAGCGGCGTGTCATAGTGAAGGTAGTGCATTGACAGCATACCCGACATAGGGTTCCCAACCCTACTGGGGTTCATGCAACATGAAGCATGTAGGGCATTTTTTTTCGTGTGTTTTATTTCTAATTTTTTCTTTATTTGTGTTTCTTGACAGGAAGACCTTAGTATTAATCTTATAGCAAAGAATGGAAGGACCAAGCGTCGGGAAGAGTACTAGCAATGCAAGCAGTTCCAAGAAGAGCATCAAGATCGACGTGACACTCAATGATGTTCAGAGCTTATGGGAAATTAGTCAACAAATGTCAGAAAAGGCACGTTCGAACTTTAACAACAAGTATGGGAGGATACTAGATCTATTACGTATTCCGGTGGATGCCCCCGCTCTAAGTGCATTCGCTCAGTATTGGAACTCAACTTTGAGATGTTTTGAATTGCCTGACCTAGATGTAACTCCCACCATAGAGGAGTATGCTTACATGCTGAGACTGCCTATCCAAAAGGAATCACGTGTCTATTTGTATTATGGACAATATGTGGCAGATGGGAAGATAGCAAGTCTGTTGGAACTTAAACCGGAACAATTGGATAAAGTGGAAAAAGGAAACACTACGGGCTTGAAGAGGCGATTCTTGGAAGGTTATCTTAGGGAGTTGGCTCAATGATGAGTGTGATTCCACCTCATCTTTGTCCATCATTTTGCATGCATTTTCATGTAGTTTAGGCATATTTTTATTAGATTTTAGGTTAATTTTCCTTTGGAACGGGTAAGGCGGTTTTCGTGTGTTGTTTTGCAGATATCAAGGGTAAATTGCTCAAGATCAACCATGATGAAGTTTGGATGAAGATGGAGCTTTAAAACTGAAGAAAATAAGCCAAACAGAGCCCATCACGGCCTAGCCGTGATGCCCATCACGGCCATGATCGAGCAAAACTGAAAAAGAAGAAAGGCTGAAGTCAGAGTCTGTCACGGCCTGGTCGTGATAGCCATCACGGCCGTGACCCAAAACCACCACAAGTCAGAGCACATCACGGCCCAGCCGTGAAATTCTTCACGGCCACAAAGGAGCACTCGCGTCGCGAGAATTATGTTCGCGTCGCGAACCAATGAATCTTGCAGAACTGGCAGAGGCAGAGACCGTCACGGCCTGGCCGTGATGGCCATCACGGCCGTGACGCGCATTACTTGGACCTGAAGAAACCGAAATAGATCAGATTTTGAGTTGGTTTGGGACTCTAACTTCCCCATTTCTATAAATATGGACCAAGGCATCAGATACAGGGGGGATGGATCATCCATAACAACTAGGACTCTAGGCTTAGATCTCTCTTCTCCTCTTCTCTTCTCTTCTCTGATTTTTGTATTTTCATGTTATTTATAATCATGCTTGTCATCTCCATGGCAAGGCGTGAGTAGTAGCATAGTTTCTAGGGATTTGGGCTCTGCCCAAGTTTGTTTATGATGTAAATTTGATGTAAACTCTTTGTTAATTACGATTTGCTTTAGATCTGATTTCTAGTGTGTTATTCACTCATAAATTTCGGCAACCGCTTATTTGCGTGACGTAGATGTTCTAAGGAGGAACCTAGCGGTGAACTTAGGATTTCTAGGGTATTCCACTCGTAAAGCCCGGCGGAAGTTGGTTTGTGAGATGTGGATGATCTAAGGAGGAACCTAGTGGTGAACTTAGGTTATTTGCATGACTGAGACATTTCAAGGAAGAACCTAGCGATGAACTTGGGTGTCGGACCTATAGAAGTCAGACTTGGGACTGAAATCACGAGAGTTAGAAGCCGTCCCTCGAGGAGCAACGAGTTGTCACGGAACGCAAAGGGTCCAATCTGGGATCGACTACCACGAGAGTAGGGGTCGGGTCAATTGGGCACGGCTTTTGTAACCCGAGAGGGAGCTTAAGCTATTAGAGGATAAACTCGCCTTCAAGGCAATTTCGGTAATCAACCAAGGTAAATCAGATTAGCAACATAAACAACCTCAAAGGTAACCCAAATCCCTAGGAATTCGTTTAAATCGAAAACCCCAAAAACATTTGTTTTCTGTTTGTTTATCATTTCAATTTCAAATTCAAACATTTTTCAAAACCCTTTACAAAGTCCAGATTCACTCAATTCGAAAATCGATTGCGATTCGAGAACACAGTCTCTGTGGGTTCGATATCTTTTATTACTTGACGGCAATCCGGTACACTTGCCGGAATCGCACGCGCGCGTTGACTTACGCGACATCAAGTTTTTGGCGCCGTTGCCGGGGACTGTGCCTTTTCGAATTTCAATTAGTTTTTAAATTGATTTTTCTGGACCCTTTTCTTTTTGTTTGATTTTTATTTCTGAAATTTAAAAAAAAAACAAAAAAAAACAAAAAAAACAAAAAAAACAAAAAAAACAAAACAAAAAAAACAAAACAAAAAAAAAAATTCTTTTCCTTCTATTGTATCCATCTCTCTTTGAGTTATATGCAAAGATCCCTAAGTCTTGGGAGCCTTAGTGAGATTGATCCGGAGATCGAGAGGACCTTCCACAGACGTAGAAGACAACAAAGAGAGGGAAAAAGGTTGAGTCCCGTTCCACTCATGGCGAATCAACCGGATACAAAACCTTTGAAGGACTACGCAGCCCCAAATGCAAGAGGCTTGCGAACTGGGATTGCAAGGCCAGAGATTGAGGCGGAAAACTATACCATACCACCTATGCTAATCAACATGATTAGGCAACATCAATTCGGAGGATTGCCTTCGGAGGACCCGACCGATCATATAGAGACATTCTTAGAGTTCACCGATGCAATCAGGATTAATGGAGCCTCAGTCGATGTTGTACGTTTGAGGCACTTCCCCTCATCTCTCACCTTGGAAAGGCAAAGGCCTGGCTTAAGCAAATCCCCGCTAACACTTTGACTACTTGGGACCAACTGGAGCGGGCGTTCTTGGAGAAATTCTTCCCTCCATCCAAGACGGCCTACATAAGAACCCCGGATCACCGGCTTCTTCCGGAAAGACGGAGAATCATTATCGAAGCTTGGGATCGTTACAAGGGACTGCTGGAGTCGTGCCCACATCACGGACTCGAGAGGTGGTTAATAGTGCACACCTTCTATAACGGATTGGACTACTCTTCGAAGGTGTCACTAGATTCTCGCAGTCGGTGGAGCGTTTATGAATAGGCCTCTCACCGAGGCATTCAACATCATCGAGAATGTCGCCACCAACTACCACCAATGGGGATCCGAAAGAGGTAATAACCCGAACAAGATTTCGGGGGGTAAGTTTGAGGTAAATAGCACAGATCTTATTATGTCAAAGATAGACTCACTTAATAAACGTTTTGATCGGCTGGAAAGAGCTAATGTGAGTGCATTAGGTGCTACTAACCTTGTTTGTGAGATTTGTGGAATGCAGGGACATGACATGATGGGATGCCCACATGGATCCGGCGCTTCGGGTGAGCAAGTGAACTCTTGTAACAACTACTATGATACGAACCCGAAGCTGCCTAACTATGCTCCCCCAAATCCCTACAACCAAAGAAGGAACAACCCTTACCTCTCCTACGGCAACTATAGCAACACGCTTAATCATGAGTTCCAAGAGGGTCAAGGTAATAAGAGAGCAGCACCGGGGTATCCTCAGGTGCAAAGATCTAAACTCGAGACTTTATTTGAAAGTTTTGTTGAAACTCAGACAAAACAGAATGAGGAGTTTAGACAACAAGGAAGGGCAGTGGGTGAAGCAATAAAAGAGCTAGCATCTAAGGTAGACAACTTAGCAACTCATAACAAGATGCTAGAAACCCAGATTGCCCAACAAGCCATCACGTACTCGAGACCTAAGGGTACATTCCCGGGGCAACCCAAAGCAAATCCCAATGAGTATTGCAATGTCATACACTTGAGGGATGATAAGCTTGGGGTGGGGGTAGCTGAAATGGAGGTGGAACCGGAGGAGGACATGAGCGAAGATGAAGATCCAGAACCAAAGTACGTCCCTCCACCACCGTACCAACCCCCGATACCTTTCCCACAAAGGTTGGTAAGGAAAAAGCAAGTAGATGTAGAGACTAAAATGCCTACTAAACTGAAAGACCCAGGTAGTTTCTCCATCTCTTGCTCGATCGAACAACTGCAAATTGACCAAGCCTTATGTGACTTAGGGGCTAGTGCAAGCTTGATGCCCCTCACTATCATGGAAAGGTTGGAAAGTAAAGAGTTGAGACCGTTCAAATTCTCCTTACAATTTGCGGACGGCTCAACTAGGACTCCTCTAGGCATACTAGAGAATGTTCCCGTAAAGGTAGGGAAATTTCTCATCCCTACCGACTTCCTGGTATTAGACATGAAAGGGAATTCCGAATTCCCCATCATTTTAGGAAGGCCATTTTTGGAAACCGCTGGGGCAGTGATAGACGTAAGGAATGGAAAACTCTCTCTAAATGTAGAGGAAGGTAGGGTAAATTTTCAGTTGACTAACTCTTGTAACAACCCTCCTTTTGAGAGCCATGTGTGCAGAATTGATGTAACGTCTCCAGCGGTAGAGAAAGAACTTAGCATGGAAGCAACCCCAAAGATATGCATGGTTGAAGATGCACTCAGTGGTGAAGTTGGAATTGCTGTCCATGCGGAAACAAAACTTCCGCCGGGAGGAAGGAAGGCTAGGAAGCTCCGAGAGAAAAGAGCGAAGCGGAAGCATTACTGGCCGTATGAGCAGAAATGGCTTTCTGAAAGAGCTCCATGGAAGAGAAGTGTGCCTGCACTTCTACGCCCAGCCGACCCCGGTTGATTTAAGGAAGTATGGTCAAGCTTAAGACCATAAATAAGCGCTTCTTGGGAGGCAACCCAAGTTTTCTTTCCCTTTTTCCTTTTGTTTTTGATTTAACCTCTTGAATAATTTGAGAAGATCAAGAGGCAAAAATATCATTAATAGGTTTGTCTAGTGTTTTCAGGTTGAGAAAGAGAAGAAGAGCATTAAAAGATAGAGTCAGAGGCCATCACGCCCTGGCCGCGACAGTGGTCACGGCCGTGATAAGCTAAACAAGAGCTCAGAAAGGATCACGGCCTAGCCGTGACAACCATCACGGGCGTGATGAGTAGGATGCCAAAGACAGAGTGCATCACGGCCTAGCCGTGATGTAAATCACGGCCGTGACAGGGCAACTCCTGAGGACCAGAAACGATCACGGCCTAGCCGTGATGAGCCTCACGGCCGTGATAAAATTTCTACCCAAGTTTTGACTGGAATGTGAAGCCAACTCCCGCTACCGACTCGGTAAGTTGTTCCATTTTTTCTCCTCTCTCTGACTTGATTATTTACATTGGAGACAATGTAAGTAATCAAGCTTGGGGTAGGGGTATTTATTTTTGCATTTGCATTGTTGCATTCATATTGCATTCACATAGGCATAGATTGGTATGATCACATTCTTTAGATTGCCCCTCACTTAGAACATGCATCCGATTGTGAGAACTTGGTGCCAAATGAATTGAGATAGTGAATTTTGAACCCAATTTTTTTCATTATTCTTGTGATATGGCTAAAAATAAAAATTCTTGAGATAGTCATTTGATAGTTGATAATTAGCATGTGGTTCCTTAAACTTGTGTACCTCACTGATTTTTGAACTACTAAATGTAAGATTTTGAGCCAAAAGGGGTATTCACTAAATCTACCCCATTTCTTGTGTTAGAGTGATTTAATTCCTCTTGGACTGTATTTTCTAGAACTTGACTTGAAACCATTTCAAAACTTAAAAATTTTTGAAAACATTTTTGGAAATGATTGAGGCACTAGGTATTTTTCTGGCCTCCCGAGCTTTGAATGATAAATGCTACCCCTTAGTTGCCCAATTTTGAGCCTAAAGAAAAAAAAATACTTTTCTTGGTACCATGAATAAATTTGATAAATAATGTTTGGTATGCCACCTTTTAAAGTATTACAAAAATGGCAAAATGGTAGTTGGAAAAAGTATGGGATGAAAAAAAAAATTAGGAAGTAATTTCTCTTGAGCTATAAATCTCCCCTTCTCCAAACAAATAAAAATGAAATAAACAGAAAAAAATGGAGAAGGGGATGACAAAGAAAGAGAGAAATGAAAAGAAAAAATATATATATAATAGAAGGAAGAAAGGTGGAAAAGTAAATCAAAGTCCCCTAAAGGGTATTTTAGAAGGTGTCATGCTTTGTAATGTTTAATAATCTGTCTAGCCTTCTTGAAATTCCCTTTTTCCTTGATTTTCCCACCTTACAATAAATCCCATGGCCACATTACAACCAAAGGAAAAGACCTCTTGATTCTTAAGTGTTTTCATAAATAAAGTAGAGATTTGGTTAATAGTCAAGCCTATGGTAAAATACTTTCCTTGAGGAAATGGAGTGAATTGTCATAAACCCTAAAACACTTGAGTGAGGTGAGATGAGTGCCCAAATCAGTGAGAACATGAACTTGAAGAACCTAAGCTTCTAATTGGACTTGAACTTGATTATCTCTTGAGTGCTTATTAAAAATGCCTATTACTTGGATTAGCTTCTAGGGTTTTTGGTTCACTATCCATGCTTTGATTGATTTATCTTATGGCCTGAGTAATTGCTTGAGGACAAGCAAAGTTTTAAGCTTGGGGTGATTTGATGAGTGTGATTCCACCTCATCTTTGTCCATCATTTTGCATGCATTTTCATTTAGTTTAGGCATATTTTTATTAGATTTTAGGTTAATTTTCCTTTGGAACGGGTAAGGCGGTTTTCGTGTGTTGTTTTGCAGATATCAAGGGTAAATTGCTCAAGATCAACCATGATGAAGTTTGGATGAAGATGGAGCTTTAAAACTGAAGAAAATAAGCCAAACAGAGCCCATCACGGCCTAGCCGTGATGCCCATCACGGCCATGATCGAGCAAAACTGAAAAAGAAGAAAGGCTGAAGTCAGAGTCTGTCACGGCCTGGCCGTGATAGCCATCACGGCCGTGACCCAAAACCACCACAAGTCAGAGCACATCACGGCCCAGCCGTGAAATTCTTCACGGCCACAAAGGAGCACTCGCGTC
Source organism: Sophora flavescens (assembly GCA_030762895.1). Classification (NCBI taxonomy): domain Eukaryota; kingdom Viridiplantae; phylum Streptophyta; class Magnoliopsida; order Fabales; family Fabaceae; genus Sophora; species Sophora flavescens. The sequence continues at coordinate 55,232,083 of CM061068.1, read as the reverse complement.
GCGAGAATTATGTTCGCGTCGCGAACCAATGAATCTTGCAGAACCGGCGGGAGGCAGAGAAGAGACCGTCACGGCCTGGCCGTGATGGCCATCACGGCCGTGACGCGCATTACTTGGACCTGAAGAAACCGAAATAGATCAGATTTTGAGTTGGTTTGGGACTCTAACTTCCCCATTTCTATAAATATGGACCAAGGCATCAGATACAGGGGGGATGGATCATCCATAACAACTAGGACTCTAGGCTTAGATCTCTCTTCTCCTCTTCTCTTCTCTTCTCTGATTTTTGTATTTTCATGTTATTTATAATCATGCTTGTCATCTCCATGGCAAGGCGTGAGTAGTAGCATAGTTTCTAGGGATTAGGGCTCTGCCCAAGTTTGTTTATGATGTAAATTTGATGTAAACTCTTTGTTAATTACGATTTGCTTTAGATCTGATTTCTAGTGTGTTATTCACTCATAAATTTCGGCAACCGCTTATTTGCGTGACGTAGATGTTCTAAGGAGGAACCTAGCGGTGAACTTAGGATTTCTAGGGTATTCCACTCGTAAAGCCCGGCGGAAGTTGGTTTGTGAGATGTGGATGATCTAAGGAGGAACCTAGCGGTGAACTTAGGTTATTTGCATGACTAAAACATTTCAAGGAAGAACCTAGCGGTGAACTTGGGTGTCGGACCTATAGAAGTCAGACTTGGGACTGAAATCACGAGAGTTAGAAGCCGTCCCTCGAGGAGCAACGAGTTGTCACGGAACGCAAAGGGTCCAATCTGGGATCGACTACCACGAGAGTAGGGGTCGGGTCAATTGGGCACGGCTTTTGTAACCCGAGAGGGAGCTTAAGCTATTAGAGGATAAACTCACCTTCAAGGCAATTTCGGTAATCAACCAAGGTAAATCAGATTAGCAACATAAACAACCTCAAAGGTAACCCAAATCCCTAGGAATTCGTTTAAATCGAAAACCCCAAAAACATTTGTTTTCTGTTTGTTTATCATTTCAATTTCAATTTCAATTTCAAACATTTTTCAAAACCCTTTACAAAGTCCAGATTCACTCAATTCGAAAACCGATTGCGATTCGAGAACACAGTCTCTGTGGGTTCGATATCTTTTATTACTTGACGGCAATCCGGTACACTTGCCGGAATCGCACGCGCGCGTTGACTTACCCGACATCACTCAACAACAACGATGGGTTCTTTTTAATAGGTTGTTGGCTCTCCTCATCTACGGACTGGTGCTTTTTCCCTTTATTCCGGATGTGATTGATCGATCAGCCATGGACGTCTTCTACAGAGTTGAGGAATATGGGGTGAATTTAGTCCCTGCTATCCTAGCTGAGACTTTTCTCTCACTACAAGTTTGTCATCAGAATCAACAAGGAAAGTTGCGGTGCTGTGCACCAATGTTATATGTTTGGATTATGACTCACTTGTATGCTGGAAACAAAATTGATAGAACGGATGACCCGTTGAAAGGATTCATTCGCATGCCGCTAAAGTCACGCAAACTATATGAATGGAAACAAGAGTTTGATCAGGTCGACTCACGTTCATTTAGATGGATGTGCCCATGGTACAATGGGGATTCCGTTATATTCAGTTGTGGAGGTTTCTCGAATGTCCCATTGATGGGACCCAGAGGATGTGTGTCATATTCACCAGCTCTAGTAATGTGCCAACTCAGGTGGACACAAGATGAACCCCCAAAAGAGCTGCTGGGTGGAGCATATTTCCTATATCAAGAATGTGAAAGCATCAAGAGTCAGACAATGGCAATAAGGTCAGCATGGAACAATATTCACATAAAAGGGCGTGATGAGTTAGGAAGGCGGATCATAGCTCGAACAAAAAGATATGAAGCATGGAGAGAGGCAAGAAGGGGGTGTCCTTCAAAACCGAAACCCCCACCCAGTGCTGAAAACAATCCTCTTAAAAAGATCAAACACTGAAAAAAATTGAAATTCTAAAAGCTCATATGGGGGTTTTGGATGAAAAGAACCAAGTTGCAGAAGTAACTATCGTCAAGCTCCAAAGCCAGGTGCAAAAATTGAATTTACAGATCGAGAATTTGAGAAGTGAATGTGCCGATTCCTACGAAGCCCCAAGTCGCATGAAAAGGGCAAGAAAAGAGAAAGAAGCAGTGATCCAAGAGTTGCAAGCAAAGGTGGAGTGTCAAGAAAACACGCTAGTCAGAATTCTAAAGAAGAAAGAAGAGCTTGAGTGGGACGTAGGGGTTCATGTCGAAACAATACAGATACTAAAGGAGAGAGTTGGATCTCTACAAGAATCCTTGGCCCAGACCGAACTTTACTCTGATCGAGGATGGAACGAAGCTGCCAGATATCGTCAATTATTAACAGAAGCTAATGAAAGGGAAAATTGGCTCAGGACCAAAATGCAAGAAAATGAAAGAGGAGAAGCTCAACGTCACGCGAGAATGGGTAAAGGGATGGAAATTGGTTGTAAGGGATGTGATCTATGAAAGGGAAGCATGGAGAAGAAAATATGAAGACATGATTGGTAGAATTCAATATCATACTTCCCAGTTGGTGGATCGATTTGAAGAAGTATCAATTCAGGTCTACAAGAACCCTTTCCTCCAAATACCACCGGAGGTGACTGAGTTCTTCAAGTATTTTGGGAAGCTTGCAAAGGGATTCAGGAAAAAGAAGATGAAGCTCTTGGCATAGTATTTTGAGGTCCCCAAAGATGGGTTAGAAATATGAAAACTCTCGATGTATTGTTTTTCTAGTTGACCAAAGACTCATGTTTGTATTGCAACATCCATCCAATGAAATAGAAGTTTTCATCAATTTTTTGTGGAATGCTCTCTCTTTTTCCAGATGATATCTGTCGAGGAGTGAATTCTCCCTTAGATACTTCATCAACTATATTTTTACCCTAAAAACGATGTGTTTTCCGCGTAAAAATATGGGTATCATCAAACAATGACATTGCTAGTACAAGATGTGGTCTATCGAGGAGTGAATTCTCCCTTGGACTCGACATCAACTGCAGTCAAGCTAGAGGGAATTATACCACTAGATTTGATTGCATGATGAGTATTCTTGCTATAAGTATATGCGACGGTCTTCCTATCAAAAATGGAGTTTAATTGGTTTATGCTCTTTCTTTTGATTTTATTCATTTATTCTTTCTTTTATTAAATAAAATAGTGTGGTTTTTTGAACAATTGCTCCAAGACACCCTTATCGCACTCGATCACAGGCAAGAGCCATGGCGGATGAACTAGAAGAAGTTCAAGTGATCAGGGATGAAGTCAGTCAAATCAAAGATCAGATGGCTAAGATGATGGAGATCCTACAAGAAATGCAAAAGGAGAAGAACACAGAGGAGAACCCTCCAGCCTCGAACGAAGGACAGCCAGCCACACCTCTCATCCCGCCCGGTTTTTCTCAGATTCCTATTCAAGGCTTCAACCAACCAGGGGCCATGATGCCTCTGAACCCAACACATTTTCCATTTGACTCGAACAATCCCCCATACGGTTTGCCTCGTGGGTTTGTACCTCCAACAGCCCCAGATCCACAAGATGGTATTCGAACTCCGAACACATCACTCAAGCACAAATCCCCACCAATACCGCCGAAATACCGCAAGCACGAGAATGTCAACTCTAAAGATGGTAACACCCCGATAGTGACACCTACTTTCAATCCAAGGCCCCCACAATACACCCTACATTATGGACCCCAGGGGGCTCAAATGATGCCAAACTTCGGTTCCTCCTCCATGCCATATTCATTTCCCCATAATATGTACGGAGAAGCTCCGGTGAATCAGTCGGGGGGGGATTCCCAGTCTAAAGAAAAGCTGGAAGTACTAGAGAAAAGATTGCGGGCCATCGAAGGGGTAAATAGTTATGGTCTTCGGGATGCCTCGGAACTCTGTCTGGTGCCAAATGTTGTAATTCCGCCGAAATTTAAGGTGCCTGATTTTGACCATGTATGTTAGGAAGATGGCGTCACATGCCCGAGATGATAAACTCTTGATTCACTTCTTCCAAGACAGCTTGACCGGGGCAGCTTCAAATTGGTATACGCATCTCGAGCGGGCACACATCCGATCCTTCAAAGATCTAGCAGATGCATTCCTGAAGCAGTACAAGTACAATGTTGACATGGCTCCCGATAGGATGCAACTCCAAAATATGTCAAAAAGGGATGTAGAGACTTTCAAAGAATACGCGCAACGATGGAGGGAACTGGCTGCTCAGGTGGAGCCTCCCTTAGCTGAGAAGGAAATTGTAGCAATGTTCATTGATACACTCCAGTCGCCTTTCTATGATAGGATGATTGGGAGTGTGTCATCAAATTTTTCTGACATGGTCATCATCGGCGAGAGAATTGAAAGTGGAATGAGGAATGGCAAGATCGTCGAGACTTCAGTAGGGAATGGCCCAAAGAAAACCCCATTCGTGAAAAAGAAGGAGGGAGAGGCACATGCAATAACCTTGGAACAGAAGAAACCGAACCAATGGAGACCAAACCAAACACCCGCCTTCCATGCCCAATACGCCCCATATTACCAACCACCTCCATATCACCAAGCCAACCAGCCATACATCGCTGCAACCTCGCAATTTCCAAACCCTCAACAAATGGCTCCCTACCGACCATCATACCCTTCTCAGCCTCAAACACACCCCACCATGCCACCTCAAATCGTCCAGCCTCTAAATCCAAACCCAAACACCAGCCAAGCAAGACCACCATATAACCCGGAAAGAAAGCCAGTGCGTTTTGACCCAATACCCATGACCTACACCGAACTATTCCGCCAACTTGTGAGCAAATCCGTGCTAACTCCTATCCCGACAAGACCACTAGACCCTCCTTATCCAAAGTGGTATGACCCAAATGCTCAATGTGAATATCACGATGGGGCCACAGGACATTCCACCGAGAGTTGTAGAGCTTTGAAGTTTAAGGTCCAAGACCTGATTAATGCCAAATGGTTGAGCTTTCAGAAGGATGCTCCAAATGTGGCACAGGGTCCTATGCCAAATCATGGGAGTTCGGGGGTCAATGCCATTGAGAGCTTCTTGGAACATACTCTAAAGAGTAAAGTGGCCGATGTTAGGACTCCTATGAGAGTTGTTTTTAGAGAGATGTGCAAATGTGGATTGATCCAAATCCCGACCCACGGAAGAAAAAGCTCTCGATGGAGAGATAAGGTGTGACTTTGATGGAAACATGGGGCATTCGATTGAAAACTGTTCGGAGTTTGGTGAGTCGTGCAGCGAGTTAATGGATATGAAGATTATCTTAATTGGTTGTGGATCAAATGAATGTGCCATTAATATGGTTGCTGAATCTACAACTTCCCAACCCCAATTAAGATAACCCCTTTTATTGTTGTGGTTAATTCTCGGCCGGTTCTGAGCAAGTCACTCCGAAACCAGGTGGTGATATACTATACCGAGAAGAAACCTTTGCCGATTCCAAGTGGGCCAACACCAATCGTCATCCGAGTTCCAAGTCCTTTCCCTTACAAGGACACCAAAGCGGTACCATGGAAGTATGAGATGCGAGGTCCAACCCAATCCTTCCAACGGGACTACCGTGGTCACCAACATTTCGGGAATTGGCGGAATGACTAGGAGTGGTCGCATTTACACTCCAGAGGTATTGCGAAAGGGGGAAATAGAAAAGGAAGGAAAGGATCACAAAGGGAAAGAGAAGGTGGAAGAAATCCTAGATGACAAGGAAGCAAACGGGGGTGAGAATAAAAGGGTGTATCCGATGAGGAGGTAGGCGAATTCTTGAAGTTCATCAAGCGAGTGAATATAGGGTTGTGGATCGAGTTAAATCGGACTCCGGCTCGGATATCTCTTTTGTCTCTATTAATGAACTCGAGCCACACGAAGAAAATCTTGATGAAGGTGTTGAATCAAGCGCATGTCTCCCATGACAACACAGTTGATAAGCTCGATAACATTGTAGGTAACATAGTTGCTGATAATTATGTCACTTTCACCGATGATGAAATACCAGCCGAAGGTATGGGGCACAACAAGGCCTTGCACATTTTCGTGAAGTCCGAGACCATGTCATGGCCAGGGTTCTCATTGATAATGGCTCTTCTTTGAATGTAATGCCAAAGTCAACACTGACGAAGTTGCCTTTCGATGGAACTCATATGAAGCCAAGCACAATGATTGTAAGAGCTTTCGACGGCACCCGAAGGGAAGTCATGGGAGAAATTGAATTGCCCATTCAGATTGGCCCCCTGCACCTTTGAAGTACTTTTCCAAGTAATGGACATCACACCAACATACAGATTGTCTCCTAGGACAACCATGGATCCATTAAATGCGGAGTGTACCTTCCACATTGCACCAGAAGGTGAAGTTCATTGTTGATTGTAAGCTGATAATTGTCTCTGGAGAGGAGGATCTGTTAGTAAGCAAGCCATAAACAACCCCTTATATTGAAGCTGCCGAGGAAGCTCTCGAGACCGCCTTCCAATCACTTGAAATTGCCAATGCCACTTATGTTGGGGAGGGAGCTCCACTCTTGAAACCTCGGTCATCCAAAGCATCCATCATGATGGCCAAGGTTATGCTTCAAGGAGGATACCAACCTGGAAGCGGTCTGGGGAATAATAGCCAAGGTGTCGCTGACATCCTCATGCTCACTGAGAACAAGGATAGGTTTGGGTTGGGGTACAAACCCACTAAGGCCGACAAGATGAGGGTGATAGAAGAGAAGAAAAGAAAGAGGTTGGCTCGGCTGGAAAATCATGGATACGAGGCTGAAAGGGTTCCCATCTGTGACATTCGACAGAGCTTCCGAAGCGTAGGGTTTGCATTCCTGGACCAAGCAGCAGCTATTGAAGATGATTATCCTGCCGATCGTGGTATCAATCTGGTGTATCCATGCTATCCGGATACAGAGCTCAACAATTGGGAGATCATTGAGTTCCCCAAGACCATAGGGTCCTTTTCAAAGTAATTCTGTAATGCTTATCCTTTAGCTCTGCCCAAGGCTTTAGGAGTTTTGTTGTAATGGGCTTACTTGTTTCTGTTTCAGTATGACTTATCAATAAATGCATGCATTCAGTATCTTTGTCTTGTTATCTTTTTTTTTTTTTTTACTTTCGTTTTTGTTCACCATCCCTCACCAATAAATGCAGTCTCTCGTCTTTAACCTTTATTCATTCATCTTTCCCTGATAATTACCAAAATGCAGATCTAAAAGTGACTCTCTTGAAAACGACAGTGTTAGTAACCCATCATACAATTTTGACTATTCCGTTGATCATGCTGAGGAGGTTGTTGATGATGACGGGGAAGTTCCCCTTGAACTTTTGAGATTGGTAGAACAAGAAGCCAGGGAAATCCGGCCCCATGAAGAGCCGAGTGAACTAATCAATTTGGGAACCAAAGATGATGTAAAAGAGGTCAAGATTGGCTTTTCCTTGAAAGACAAGGAGCGGAACAGATTGATCAGGTTGTTGACAGATTATAAAGATGTTTTCGCATGGTCATACCAAGACATGCCAGGGTTAGACCCCAGTGTAGCAGAACACAAACTACCATTAAAGCCGGAGTGTCCTCCAGTAAAGCAGAAGCTACGAAGGATGAAAGCGGAAATGTCCTTAAAGATCAAGGAGGAGGTCAAGAAACAACTGGATGCAGGTTTCCTAGAAGTTGTAAAGTACCCTCAATGGGTTGCTAACATCGTTCCTGTTCCCAAGAAAGATGGAAAGGTTCGAATGTGTGTCGACTATCGAGATCTGAACAGAGCTAGCCCAAAAGATGACTTTCCTTTACCTCACATTGATGTTCTTGTAGATAACACTGCTCAACATGCATTATTCTCTTTCATGGATGGCTTCTCAGGATATAATCAGATCAAAATGGCACCTGAAGATATGGAGAAGACTACATTTGTCACGTTGTGGGGAACTTTTTGCTATAAGGTTATGCCCTTTGGCTTGAAAAATGCTGGGGCAACATATCAGCGGGCAATGGTGGCTTTATTCCATGACATGATGCACAAGGAGATAGAAGTTTATGTAGATGACATGATCGCCAAGTCCAGATCCGAAGATGATCATGTTGATGATCTGCAGAAACTTTTTAAGCGGTTAAGAAAGTTTAAGCTCCGATTAAATCCAGCCAAATGCACCTTTGGAGTGAAATCGGGCAAGCTTTTGGGGTTCATTGTTAGTCAAAGAGGAATAGAAGTTGATCCTGAAAAGGTTCGAGCAATCAACGATATGCCAGCACCTCAAACAGAGAAAGAAGTTCGTGGGTTTTTAGGAAGATTGAACTACATTGCAGGTTCATTTCCCAATTAACAGCGACATGCGAACCAATCTTTAAACATTGCGCAAAAATCAAGCTGTGACATGGAATGAAGATTGTCAAAAAGCCTTTGAGAAGATCAAACAATACCTACAAGAGCCTCCAGTCTTGGTTCCCCCAGTGCCAGGGAGACCTCTCATTATGTATTTGACTGTACTAGATCAATCTATGGGTTATGTACTAGGGGCGCCACGATGAGTCGGGAAGGAAGGAACGTGCCATCTATTATCTAAGTAAGAAATTCACCGATTCGAAGCCAATTACTCACTACTAGAACGCACTTGCTTTGTGCCTTGGCTTGGGCGGCTCGCCGTTTGAGGCATTACATGTTGTGTTACACTACCTGGTTGGTATCCAAAATGGATCCGATCAAGTACATCTTTGATAAGCCTGCTCATTTGGGAAGAATCGCTCATTTGGCAAGTCCTGCTATCGAGAATATGACATTGTCTATGTCACCCGAAAGCGATAAAAGGTAGCGCTCTTGCGAGAATATCTAGCGATCAACCAGTAGAAGATTATGGATCGATGCAATGTGATTTTTCAGATGAAGATATAATGGCTTTGTTTGATCGCGAGCAATCACCAGAAAAAGAAAAATGGACCTTGTTATTTGACGAAGCTTCTAACGCATTGGGGCACGGAATCGGGGCAATTTTAATCTCACCAGAAAATGATTATTTCCCTGTCACTGCGAGGCTCTGCTTTGATTGTACAAACAATATAGCCGAATACGAAGCTTGTGCACTAGGGACTTTGGCAGCAATAGAGGCAAAAGCAAGGATACTGGAGGTATATGGGGACTCTGCACTAGTCATCCACCAGTTAAGAGGGGAATGGGAAACCCGAGATGCCAAGTTAATTCCGTACCATGATTACATCAAAGGTTTGATTGAGAAGTTTGACGAAGTCACGTTTCATCATATTCCCCGAGAAGATAACCAGTTAGCTGACACGCTGTCTACCTTGTCCTCAATGTTCAAAGTAAGTGACGAGAGGAACCTACCACTCATCAAAATGGAAAGTCGTGGTCATCCTGCATATTGTCAAGTAATAGAGGAAGAGTCTGATCAAAAACCGTGGTACCATGACATCAAATGTTTCATCCAAAGAAGGGAATACCCTCCGGGCGCTTCGGAAAATGACAAAAGAACTCTAAGAAGACTTGCAATGGGTTTCTATTTAGATGGAGATATTCTCTACAAAAGAAACCATGACATGGTGTTGTTGAGGTGCGTTGACGCAAAAGAAGCTAAAGCCGATAGTTGAGGAGGTACATGAAGGACCTTTTGGAACACACGCGAGCGGTCATGCAATGGCCAGGGAAAATCTTGAGGACTGGCCAATATTGGTTGACAATGGAGGCTGATTGCTTTAATTATGCGAAGAAGTGCCACAAGTGTCAAATATATGCTGATAAGGTTCATGCGCCGCCAGCTCCTTTGAATGTCATGTCGGCACCCTGGCCGTTCTCAATGTGGGGAATGGATGTGATCGGGCCCATCGAACCAAAAGCCTCAAATGGACATCGCTTCATTCTTGTTGCCATCGATTATTTCACCAAGTGGGTTGAGGCTGCATCTTATCCCAATGTGACCGGAATGTCGTGATCAGATTTGTCAAAAGAGAGCTAATTTGTCGTTATGGGTTGCCGAGTGAGATTATCACTGATAATGCGACCAATTTGAACAATAGGATGATGAAGGAGATGTGCGAAAATTTCAAGATAAAGCATCATAATTCCTCTCCGTACCGCCCAAAGATGAACGGGGCAGTGGAAGCCGCTAATAAAAATATCAAGAAGATTGTCCAAAAGATGGTGGTGACGTATAAGGATTGGCACGATATGTTACCTTTTGCTTTACACGACTATCGTACCTCTATTCGTACCTCGGCAGGGCAACGCCATATTCTTTAGTTTATGGGATGGAGGCGGTGCTCCCGATTGAAGTAGAGATCCCCTCATTAAGAATCTTGAGAGAAGCGAGAATTAGAAGAAGGCTGAGTGGGTCCAGGATCGATTAGACCAATTGAACCTCATTGAAGAGAAGAGATTAGGGGCGTTGTGTCACGGCCAATTATACCAGAGAAGGTTGATGAGAGCTTATGAGAAGAAGGTACGCCCACGACAGTTTCGGGAGGGTGACCTGGTGCTCAAGAAGATTCTACCAATCCAAAAGGATCATCGAGGGAAATGGACTCCAAACTACGAAGGACCTTACGTTGTGAAAAAGGCCTTCTCTGGAGGAGCTTTAATTCTCACCAGGATGGATGGGGAAGACCTCCCGCTCCCTGTGAACTCGGATGCAGTAAAAAAGTATTATGCTTGAACACACTTCCCAAGAAGAAGAAGAAAAGAAAAGAAAAATGAAAAATGAAAAGAGAAAAGGCTCGCTAGACTGAAAATCTGAAAAGACAGTCTAGGCAAAAGTTAGAGCAACCCGCTAGACTGAAAACCTGAAAAGGCGGTCTAGGCAAAAGTTAGGGCTCAAAAAAATAAAATAAAAATTATAACAATAGAAGTGTCGTCAAGCCGATGAACTGGGGCAGTCCGTAGGTTGGATATATGAAGATTGGGGCAGACAACATCTCTGAAGCCAATTAATGAGCAGTCAAGATTGTATGAGGGATACTAAAATTAGTCATTGAAAGAGACATCACTTGAGGAGATGTGAATCTACTCCGCAACGTTTTGCAACTTATGCTTTGTACACCTTTTTCAATCCAAATATAATGACATTGACTTCCTTTACTTTATTTCGCTACCTTGGTCCTTTCCTCTTAACTTTTGTCATTTGTGTGTGTGCATTCATCCTGATAAGTATATACTGAAACGTGAAGCAAGCAATGTTTTTTTTAAGCAGTTAGAATTCCTTAGAAAGCCTCAAAAGGTATTGGGGGGGCACGATGCTTCCCCTATAAAGGGCATCGAAGAAAGGAAGGAATACTGAGACTCAACCATCGAGATAATTATCATCAAGAACATCTAATCATCAGGGGATAAAAGTGCAAGATATCTCTCCCAGATAAGACGGGCCTTGTTTTAGTTCATCCTCAAGACTGACTGTGATCGATGCCTTTAGGGGGTCAAGGATCCAATAATGAAAGAAATAGCAAAGAAGAGATAATCTATCATCAATCTTTAGCATCATGCCCAAAATTAATAAGGGTTCTCATCATCATCATTCTTTCTGTAAATTGAAAACTAGTTATTTGAGTTTTCGCATTGTCATTCCATCAGTGAGCAAAATCTACATTCATATATTGCGTTTGTCTATATGGCCTCACAAGCTTTTTATCTTTCAGTTCGAGCTTCTCACGGGCAATCCACCCCGTAGGTTCTTTTACTTTCTGTTCGAGCTTCTGACGGGCAATCCACCCCGTAAGCTCTTTTATCTTTCTGTTCGAGCTTCTGACGGGCAATCCACCCCGTAGGTTCTTTTATTTTCTGTTCGAGCTTCTGACGGGCAATCCACCCCGTAAACTCTTCTATCTTTCAGTTCGAGTCTGACGGGCAATCCACCCCGTAAGCTCTTTTATCTTTCAGTTCGAGCTTCTGACGGGCAATCCACCCCGTAAGCTCTTTTATCTTTTTGTTCGAGCTTCTGACGGGCAATCCACCCCGTAAGCTCTTTTATCTTTCTATTCGAGCTTCTGACGGGCAATCCACCCCGTAAGCTCTTTTATCTTTTTGTTCGAGCTTCTAACGGGCAATCCACCCCGTAGGCTCTTTTATCTTTCAGTTCGAGCTTCTGACGGGCAATCCACCCCGTAAGCTCTTTTATCTTTCAGTTCGAGCTTCTGACGGGTCCGTAAGCTCTTTTATCTTTCGGTTCGAGCTTCTGACGGGCAATCCACCCCGTAAGCTCTTTTATCTTTTTGCTTGATCCTATGACGGGCAATCCACCCCGCAAGCTTTTATGTGTAAATCTCAGTGGGCAATCTAACCCGCGGGTTCTTCACAGGAAATCGGTTTGTAGACACAGGTCCTTTGCTTGTCAGTGTACCCCAGACGAAAATTGGAGTTCTTGTCTTTACTAGTTTCTTATAACGATAATCGGTTAACTATGGTTACACCTAATATCTACTAAGAAACAAGTAAAGAGGGGCAGCTGTGAACACCTAATTTTGTCCGGTTCCTCTTAACAAGCTAACTTAAATAAACCAATACATCTGACTTCTGATTAAAAATAATAATAATAATAATAATAATGAAAATAAAATAAATAAATAGATAAGATTTGTCAGAAATCTTTTTTCTTCCCAACAAACAAAATCCCCATAATGATCTTTCTCCTTCAGTTTTTTTCTTTAACCAACATACTCCCAGGTTTTTTTGAGCTTAACCAGAAAAGCAACAGCCATTGGGAAGCTGGTCCAACCACCAGAACAGTTCCTCACAAGGCTCAAGTCATCAAACACCATTTTTGGATAAGTTCTCAGAGCACCAGTGCATAGATCAGAGGAAGAAAATACATAAATGGAAATTGAAAGGGGACTAGAGGAAGATGAACCACTGCAACACTCCATTAATCTGGTCCCAAGGAGGAGGCAGAGTTCATCTACTTCTCTATAAATACCAAATCAAAAACACAAGTGGGGGGAGGAAAAAAACAAAAAAAAGGAGGAAAAAGACGTTCCCTGTTTATCTTCCTGCTTGCATCTTCCCTGTTTCTCCATCTTCCTGCTTGCATCCACTCCTTCCCTACTGTAGCTTCATCTTCCTCCTCCCTCTCCCCTTCTGTCCAGACCGCGCCGCCCAGTCCAGCCGCCGCCGCCGTTCACCGTTCGCCGATGTGAGGAGGAGAGGAAGACCGGATCCGCCCAGTCCATCATCCACGCCTCCACCACGTTCAACCCGGACCCGCTCCGTCCAGATCCGAAGCTGCCACCGGAAGTTGCAGAGTCGCCGCGCAATCGCCGGTTCCCTCCACCACGAACGGCCGTGCCTCACCATGAACCAGATCTGTGCTTCTAGTTCATCTTCCACCCCGCGTCCTCCGCCGATACCACCACCATCCCTGCTGCGAGCTCCGCCCCTGTCCACGCCTCCTCCACCGCTCCTCCGTGCAACCACCACGACCTCCACCACTGGGAGTTGCAGACCCGCGAGCTCCGCCCCTATCCACGCCTTCTTCGCTGTCCAGCCGCTCCAGATCGTATCAGAACCACGAGTCGTTGCCGTAGCCCACCCCAGATCCACGCTCCTCGCCACCGTTCCGGCCAGCCGCTGCTCTCCGGCGTCCGCACAAGGGTGGGGGGTTAAGGTTCCTCTTTTGGTTTGTCACTCTCTCACTGTAACTTCACATTGTTTCTGTCACTGGGTTTTTATCTTTCTAATTTGTTTTATATTGGTAGCAAGCAAGGCATTATTTCTCCCCTTTTACTTGATACGTGTGCTTACTGCTTCAAATGTCATGCCCCTGTTTTTGAAAGGTCACCAGTGAGAAAGCTTTTTACTTTATTCTTTTTTTAAAAAAAAAAAGGGAAAAGAAAAAGTTATAAAAAAAAATAAAAATAGAATCTTTTTTTTAAAATTCATGCAACAATCTACAATGTTGATGTATGATTCTTTTTCATTCTCAAGTGTTGTATGAATTGTAAGGGTTGATCGTATAGCTCTGCTATCTTGGACTCTGTGCAAAAGTGAATTTATTCTGAAATAAAATCTTTTTTTAAATAAAATCAAAAGAAAATCAAATCTTTTTATCAAAAATTAAAAATCAACAAACTAATCAAAATTTTCTAAAGAGAACTACGTGGCTTTGAGTTTCCCATCGCACCCGGGAATACGTAGGAGCAAGACAAATCATCTTGTCGGGCCAAAACTAAATTTTCCCTTTTTGTATCTCCTTTTTATGTTAAAATAATTAATCAAAAATTAAACTTTTCTATTTTTAGGGATGCTCTATGGACACGGTGCCATGTTCGATCCCTTAGATTTGAGGTTGCCCTGTTGACTCATGTGCCACGTTCAACCTCATTTAATTAATTTTCCTTTTTTTTGCATCCCGTTTTTTCGTTAAAATAATTAATCAAAATGTTAAACTTTTCCTTTTTAGGGATGCTCTATGGACACGGTCTTATGTTCGGTCCCTTAGATTTGAGGTTGCCCTGTGGACTCATGTGCCATGTTCAACCTCATTTAGTTTTTATAAACAATAATTTTAAAAAACGTAAAAAATTAATAAAATATTTAAAATATTAAAAATAAAAGAATAATTCTTTCTTGTAAATAATTTTTGGGGTAAAATAAATATTTAAGAGGTTATTAAAATGATTTTTGCACAATTAACTTGAGGTACCGTTTTTAAGCAGGCGACGTAGGAGTGCTAATACCTTCCCTACTATGTAACCGACTCCGAACTCATCTCTATCTTTTTTAGACCAGTTTTCCTTAAAATAAATGGTTTTCCCAATGTTTTTCCCAAATAAAATATTGGTGGCGACGACTCTCTGTTTTTATCCATTTTTCGTGCCCTAGGACGGGATCAGTGTGACAATAGATACATGTTTGATGAAAAATTTCTATAATCCCCTAGAGTCAATTTGTTTGGTGAAGTTGTGAAACATAAATTGTCTGTGGGCGATTTCAAACAATGGTAATGTGTCTCGTCATTTCTCATTTTCTTCTCTTCCTCTTCACTATATAAGGCCTTTTATAAATCTCCTCGTATTGGACAAAAAAGAGAGGATGATATTCCTATCATCAATTCTATATTATTAACTTAAAATCTATGTAAATCTGATTAATATAAGAAATAGTTATATTTTCGGGAATAATGCATTCTACTATGTTTCAAGAATACAACCGCCTCCCTTACAACACACATCCATAGCATCAAGAAATGCCTTTCGTGACTGTTTCACCTTCTTTTTACTCTTCCTCTTCTGTTTTCTAAACACATCAGAAGAAATTTTTACCGAAAAAGATAAATTGTTCAACAAAAAAGAATATGTTGGAACCTTTTCTCTAGGCATTTCTTATTTATTTCATAATTTCAAATATATCAGTTAAAAAATATTTAAATTTAATGCATAAGAGAACCTCATTCATTTTTTATATTATTCACACCAGAATCATGGATGTGTATATTTCAACTCACGAATAGTTATGAATTGGAATTATAGAGAAATTCGTCGGCAAGCCAAAGCATCGTGATTCTAACGCTTAAGTGGGGCATGATCCATTGAATGTGGGACCTTCTTTGACGCGCAAACACGTCGATTCCTACGTGGAAATCACTTTCATGGAACGCAAAGCACTCTATCCCACACACCCCTACTGCTGCGACGTCTAAAAATCGACTTGTTTGTTATGTTGTGCATATAATCCCCATCTCCCATTTTTCAGTAGTGTATAATTCCTTTTTATTATCGTGTGCTTCCTCTACCACAAATTTAGAGGGTTGACGATGACATTATTTAAATATTTTTTTAATAAGACAAAGCCACTTTTACATGAGTGCCGTATACATATGTACATGACATACCAACGAATCAGTTTTCAGTATATAAAATGCTAAATCCCAACTATTCGTTAACAAAACCAAAACAATAATCTTGCCTCAAAAAAAAAAAAAACAATAATCCTCTCACACTCCTTTTTTTTTTGCATCTTTGTTTACACTTATTTTATAATTATTGATTAAAAATATTTATTTTGGAAATAACAATCGATAGTAATCAATAATTATAAAGTATACAAAAATGAGTGTAAAAAAAACAAAAGAGTTTCGAGAATTTCATTACCCAGCTGAAAAAGCACATATTGTAAGACAGATATTTGTTTTTTAATGGGGAATAAAAGTAATATATATTTGGTGGTCTCCACAAGTTATACTGGTGCCGTGAATCGTGTCAATATTCCATACGGACCATAACCATTCAATCACACAGAAAAACAAATTATAGAAATAGTTCATATAAAAAAAAACTATGTTAGGTGAAAACCTAATAAAGCTATGTTCAAGACTAACCGCTGTTACTTGTTAGCCATAATAAAGCTCGAGTCTGTCTCTATGCCCTATTATTGGTCCATCATTTGATTTACTTTCGGAGTCCATATTTGAGTTTTGATTTATATTTCGTTTGACAAGGAATGAAACTCCGGAACTGTGATAGTTTTTCTTACAATTTTTTTTGATAAAGTTCTTCAGTTATGTAGTACATATATAATTCATGCCAACCTGAATCACATCGGGGATCGGACCACACTAAGGGCTCGTTTGGTAGTCATGATAGGATATGGGCGAATAGGATAAGAGAGCAGGATGGGAGTAGGATATGATATGAGCGAGATAAGCTGTTATCATATCCGACGTTTTGTTTCCACCAGATAATCAACTGGATAGCATTGTAATTTTAGTATGAATTTTAAAATTTTCGTTTTTGTTCGGAATGTTTTCATATTTTATTAGATTTTAGTTTTTTTATCATTTTTATAATTTTAAATATTCATTTTTAGTTTTTACTTTACATAGAGTTAAATTATCAGAATATTTTTTTATTTTTTTTCTGTTTTTTAAAATAATATAAAGTAACAAAATTAGTCTTGTGAAAAAATAAAAATAATTTTAAAAATTAATTATTAATATTTTTATTATTTTATATTTTATTATACCTTTTTTGGTAACCATATTATATTTTATTATATTTTAATTATTTTATATATAAAATATTTTTATATTTTATTATACTTTAAATCACCTTATCCTATCCTGTTGAGTTCTAACCCATCTCCCCCTCCGGATAGAATTTTAACTAAATGGACAAGATATGATAGGTGACAGGATTGATTTATCCTATCCTGCTGATTCACCAAACAATAGTTTCAGACAGGATATGATAACTAATCATATCCCATTTCTCTTATCCTGACCACCAAATGAGTCCTAAGGGGGTAATGATGCTTGTGAATTATCTAGATCGTAGTCTTAGACTTTCTAAATTTTGTCAACGTTAGAATCGATCATTATTTTGTATTGACTGACAAATCTCCATTAATTGCCAATAATGAGATTTTTTAAAAATATATTTTCTGGTCCACGCAAATTATAAGCTCTGCATTAGTTGGAGCAAGCGTATGACTCAATCACATGGGCCATAGGGACTGGAGATGTTTATCATAAGTTTCGTCTATGAAACCAACCAATAAAAATAGGCGAGACGTAGTTGGGGGAGGAGAGATATATAGGGTGCGTTTGGGTAAACAACTTAATTAAGAGTTTATCACATAAGATCTTATCGCATGAGAGCTTATGCCATAAGTGCTTAAAGAAAGAAAAAAAAAAGAAAGGGGCATGAGAGGATTCGAATAGTGAAAAACACGGAGAGGGTGTTTAGTGCATAAGCTCTTATGATAATTCCATAAGCTTCTCCCAGTTACTTGTGAAAATAAGTCAAAAACTCCTTATGGGATGGCATAAGTTATTTTTATAAGCTCTGCCAAACACACTGCATAAGAGCTTATGTCATCAGATAAGTCAAAAGGAGCTTAAATAAGTTCTTCCAAACGCACCCATAGTGTCTTTGGCCCACTAATACAAAATGATCATCTACCTAAACCAATACAAAATATACAAACATTACTTATCCATAATATTTTTTAATATATTTTCTTGGCATTGTGTTAGTGGAATTAGTAGTATGAGGCATGTTTCATTTGTTTTCTATCCATGTGCGGGCATGTGGGGTATAAATAATATTGTATAATCATTTGCATAAATTATTTTTATCTATTCATAATTCCCATTTTAAATTATAAACAATGATTACTCAAAAACATTAGCATAGTTATATAAAATGTTGGACCCTAAAACTAACGGAAATGGGGGGTCACAAGCCACAGCTAGATCATTTGTTCGTTTTAGCTTTTGAAAGGTCTCAAAAGCCAGCTAACTTATAGGACGAAACCCACTTTTTGTGGCTCGTCCTTCCCTATACTCATTTTTGGTCGAATACTATACCCTTGTTGCATCAGTATCGCATACCAGATATTAGATTTTTTTTTTTTTTTTTTGATTGGCATATTTTGGTCTGGCCTCAAATATAGCGTGTTGGGGGTCGATCGATATTTGACCATTCAACTGTAATTGGACATTTTACGGATTTACAGGCCTGCAAAAAAAAAAATTGATTTTCAAGAAAGATTAAAGGACCCATGAAGGCCTGATAGTTTTGGCTGACTCTATTTGATGATGGGTTTCCATTTTGATAAGGTCCAACTTTATTGGGATCGCTGCATATTTTAGGGCCGAAGATCCAATGGGCTATGCATCAACATGCACCCACGCACGTACACATTTAGTTTTTTTTTGTGCTACAAGTACACATTTAGATTTTTTCCATAAAAAAAAAACAGTACACATTTAGATTTTAGTTACCAAATACAAATACTCTTAACCTTATTATGAAACACAACCCTAAAACACACCGATCAAGTAAGTGCATTGAAATAAGGTAATTGTAATTAATATTCATATAAATTTACAAAAATATCCCTTCTAATCTTAATTAATGTTTCACTTTATGGAAAGTTGGTACAATCTCGTAAATATAAATCCTATAATAAATAAGGGTAAAATTGGAAATTAGCATTTAAAGTGTGTCAAAATTATGTATGTTTATTATATTTTTAATAAAAAAAATAGCAATTTATTTATTATAATAAAGATAAGAGGGAGTATAAATTTTTTACATAATTAATCAAACTGCATGAAATCATTTTAGGAAATTCGAGTACATTCATTTATCAAAATATTTAAATTTAAATCAATAATTATTAATATACTAATTAGTGGATCCCATTTTTATTGTTGAGTAACGGTCGGTGGACACGTGACAGCGACGTCGGGCCCACCAACAACTTTTCAGCTTTTATTTTCTTTAATATTATTTAATATTAATTACAGTAGGTTGTTTTTTGTGGAAGTTTTTAACCTGACAAGTTTTCAATTCAACTGGAGACCTAACCTTACTGTGGTACAACTTTGCACTGGAGTACAAGTTACACGACGTGGCCTCTTCTTGATCATTCATCTTATTATTTTTTTACTAAACCCCCAATTTGGTCCCTGAGAAAAACACTCGGGTATGAAATAGTCCCTATCCAAAAAAAACTATCCATTTAGTCCTTAAGAATGTGTTTACCGGGACAGATTAGTCCTTCTGTCAGTTGACCACCTTTGACCGCAGGTTAATTGTTGACGTGTCAGTATCCATTCCAAAACGCATGTCGTTTGCCGTTTCCTTCTTCTTCCTCCAGCTTCTTCTTCTTCTTCCAACGCATCGGAATTGCATTTCAACCTACCAGGCTCAGTCTTCCTCCAACGCGCATTGAGGACAGGAGGGGAACTGGAAAAAACTTGATCACATCTTGCCGTGTAGACCTTCCACTCATCCATTGCCTGCATGGCTCTATAAACAATCTGCATACGGGTCTCAATTTTTTCGTCCCAAAGTCTAACATTTCTAGCTCTCCAAATGCTCCAAAGAACCCAACAAAACACGCTCAACTTGTGGCAACTCAACACATAAGCAACCTTGAAAAACAGCTGAGGAAAACTTTCCACTTCCATAGGAACGTCCAAAGGAAGACTTTAATTTTTTGAGGAACGTCCATGACCCAAGTAACGCCCCAATCCCCCTCTCTATGCAGGTGAGTCAAATCCACAATTTTATCCATGCAAAGGTTGTACGCAGTTTTCACAGTATAGAAACCTTTTCTATTGGGCCACCACTTAACTAATGGGTATGAGTCAGATTTGTTTGCCAAGACGCATATAAGATGTTCGAGAGAATGCCACAGAAGGATTTGGTTACTTGGAACACGCTGGTTTCAGGGTACGCGCAGAATGGGTTCGCCATGAGAGCTTTGCAGTTGTTTTTGGAGATGCAGGAAGCTTGCCAAAAGCCTGAATGACTACTGGTGAGATAGACAGGCACGGTGGCAGGTGTCTCTGGTTTCGATTCTTGTCAGGTTCGGGTGGCTATGGTGGAAGGGATTGCGGGACCACCTAAGCTTTCACGCCCTATTACTTAAATCCCATTGCGTGTTAACTATTTCTTTATCACTTGGGAATTCTGTGTTGCTCTTTCCTCTTCATAATAACCCTTTCAAGATTCTAAATTTTCCGAGGCGACATGGGGAGAGAGAGGACGATTTTGTGAGAGAGCTGTGATTTTTTACAGGCAACTAGTTTAGTAAGTTAAAGGGGGCCATGGGCCAATTTTCACTACTTTGTAAAACACTGCAACCCATCTATGTTTGGATGGATGGTTTAATAATTTACATTCAAAACAATGTCACGATCTTGACGCACATGAACAAATATTGCAGATTTCTCACATGGAATTGCAGAGGAGAATAACATAAGCCGCCAGCTGTGGGCGAGTAAAGTGGCTGTTATCTCAGCTTGTAGTCATTCAGGTCTTGTGGAAGAAGAAGAAGAAGGAGGAGGAGGAAGAAGGAAACGGCAAACGGCATGTGTTTTGGAATGGATACTGACACGTCAGCAATTAACCTGCGGTCAAAGGTGGTTAACTGACAGAAGGACTAATCTATCCCGGTAAACACATTCTTAAGGACTAAATGGATAGTTTTTTTTGGATAAGAACTATTTCAGAGCCGAGTGTTTTTCTCATGGACCAAATTGGGGGTTTAGTCTTATTTTTTTATTGTTTAATTGGTGGTCAACTTTGTTATCTCTTTCTCTCCCTTTCTCATTCTCGTCTCTTCCCAAAACGTGACTTTCTCTTCCTTGAAGGCGGTGGAAGGCATGGTTCCGGGGTATTGCTGCAAGCAGTGATGTTGGGGCTACGGAGGATGATATTCTCATATGCGGTGGAGGCTTGAAACCATGGTGGTGTCGCGATGGAAGGTTTTGCAGGAAGCTTCTTCCGAAGCTCTTCTTCTTCTTCTTCTTCTTTCATTTTTACATTGTTTTCGTTCCTGAGAATCTATATGATTTCGATTGCAATTTCTAGGGTTTCTGATTGGGGGTCTCGAAAATGAATGCATTGGCCTCCTTCTGCCAGTAGTGACCCAGGCAGCTATGGATCATGTGGTGGTTTCGTCGCCCTTCGTTTCCCCCTTCACTCTCTGAGGTGTGCTTACTCTATTTCTCTCCTAATCTTTATTTGTTTCTCTCTCTCTCTCTTTTAGATTTCTTTTTAGAATGGATTCTCTGCTCTCTGTACCCACCGTAATATGGGGCTTCAGATTTTTTTTTTCATTATTTGTTTCTTAGCAATCAAGAGTCAACTTTTGATTTTTAGAGAAAGAAAGGAAAAGTCTGCTGCTTTGCTTTTCTCACCATTGCTTTTCTCTTACCAACTAGATCCTCATCATCTCAAAGTCTCACCGCCCCTGGCTGGAGGTTTTGGCCAAGTTTCATGTATTTTTGTTGTACTTTTAGTGCCTATGTTCTGAAGTCATTTGATTCATATTCATGATTGTACTTCATGGGAAGGAAATTATTAGAGTTGTTGTGACAAAGTAGGATAATGACAGTTCAATTGAGATATAGACTATTGTTCGATAATTTATTATAAAAGGAGTATTACTATTTTATTGAATACAAAATAACTTAATTCAAAGCATTACATATTATGTCTTTGTGGTGCTTACATTTTAATGGATATTCATAAATAATTGAATATTGTATACATGAAGCAAATATTTCTTTTTATAACGTAATGCTTAGTTTTAAGGCTCTTGATTATGCTTTGTATACCTGTGCTTAACACTAAAGTTACAGAGGATGTAGAGGTTTATTTGAGCTGAGGTGATGGTAATAATATATCTGAGGAATTTGGTAATGAACCTAAGGTTTTAGTTGCCCATATGAACTCTAAATCTGATATTGAAACCGTGGTTCCTGTTTGTTGTTTTAACTTGAAGCATAATTCTACAATCATTTTGATCTTTGCCTTTTGTGCTTAAGGAACAAAAGAAATTATGAATGGTTTCACTTGTCATGTGCTTTTGCATATATGTAGTGTTCTACTAGCAGTTGAAATCAAATATACAGTTTAACTTCCAAATATAGAATGAGCACAGTTTAACATTATTGACTTCAGGTAAGGGCGCTGGCTAGGGTGAACAACCCACTCATATTGCTCATCATGAGAGACCATTTACCACCATTGATTAAAGAGTGGCACATGATATTATGATACACCTTCCCACATTATATTTTCCTTCTCTCCCACTGCCTCTCACTCTCGATCCTTCTCTACCTCTCCATGGCCAAACCCCCCCTTTTCACTCCCCCCTAACCTCCGACAGAGACATCATGGCGCTGCTACAGTGTCTGCTTCCTCGACCACCGCCACTTGGAACAGACTTGTTCGACCACCGTTGCTTGGAACAGACACAGACGGTTTTTGAAAAACGAGGATGATGAAGAGGTAGATATGGTCGGGAACGAGTAGATCTGGTTGGGAATGAGTGAGGAAGAGGTGGATCTGGTCGGGAATGAGTAGATCTGGTCTGAAACCTTCGGATTGCGTCGTCGGTGGAGGTGGATATGGCGGCCACTCTTTGCCTGAAGTGTGGCGGCGAAGGTGGGTGGGTGGTGGCCGGTTGCTGGACCAAGAGAAGATTAAAGACAGATCTGGTAAGTTGGGTGGGGGTGAGGGGAGTGGGAGGGGGCGATGGCGGGAGGGAAGGCTGAGACGGTGGGATTGGGTGGCGGAGGAGAGAGAAAATGGAGTAAGGAGTAAAGCAGAAGACTGTTTAATTAATTAATTAAAAAAATGAATTAAAAAAAATATGGTATAGACATTACATGGTAAGATTTGTTAGGCCTCTTTAATCCAAGGGTGATTATTAATTGTGCACGGTGAGAGAGATGTCACTCTCTCACCCTAGCCAGCGCCTCAGGTAAGTAATTAAAATTGAAATATCTTGCACAATAGAAGACCTGTGATCAAGACCTGTGAACTTGAGAAGGTTCTGTTTGCAATTTTCTGAATTCATGTTGATTTTGGAGCTTCCCCATGTGTTTTTTTTTCCTTCAGGAATTTGGATTCTGGGTGTTCAGTACTTGCAAGATGCTGAATCGTATGAGAGTAAGTAGGAGGCCGTGTGTATGGAGGAAGTGCTTGGCAGTCTAGACCAGGTTGATTTTATTTATTTATTGTTAATACATTTCACTTCATACCATCTTGGATATTAACTATTTAGTTCTAGGAACGGAAGAGCCTCCTTTTACCCTAAACTTTTGTGCACCTAATAAAAAATCTTAGAAATGTAGTGGGGATCCCTATGACTTCCTTTCTTTTGATTGTGCTATTGTTATGTGAATTAGATTGTGAAGACTTGGGTCAAAATTGTTAGCCATGCAAGGGGACTCAATGAACAACTGGTGCAAGAAGCAAATGCCAAGCATAAAAGTTTTTCACCATTGGCTAACCAGTGTTGTTGAATAGCGGCCATGGCGGAAAGCGGTGGCGGGATTTGAAGGAACCGCCATACGGAGGCGGTGGCGTGGCGGATTTTTCGTGGCGGTTCATGGCGGCCGCATGACGGCTGACCGGTATGGCGGAAACGGCTGCCATGGTGGAAATTGCAGGTTTTTTGAGGAAAAACCTGACCCATCCTTATGGATAAGTTGGGCTGTGTGATCCGACCCGGCCTAAAATGGGTGAAAACCCTAATATCGCTGTAGCGGGCTTCCCTCCCTTCATTTCATCTTCCAAACAGAAACAGTACAGAGCCCCTTCTCTTCCTCCCATTCCACACCTTCTTCTCCGACCACCCACTCTCCGGCGACCACCTACCTTCGGCGACACCCTTTGACCGATGACCAGCGACCATTCTCTTCTTGTCTCCTTTTTTCAGTCTTTTTCGAAAATGGCAGGTACTTTCTGTTGGGTGTACTCGGTGTGGTTAAAATCACGATCCAGATCGCAGGATCGTACGATTTTACGATCTATGGGGGCTTCATCCCTTTGAAAGCCGTGTTCGTTTTCGAATAACAGAGAGCTGAAGGCGGTGGCAGTGCACTTAGGCACTTGATAGCTGAAGGGGGTAATATGTAATACTAACAGGATATTAGGGTATTAGGGGGCCATGTGGCCTTTGTTTTCTATTTTCTTGGACCTTTTTTTTACTGACTGAACTAATATTGGGCCATAGGGTATTAGGGTATTTTGTTGGACCTTAAAAACTATCTTATAAAATAACATATAAATAAGTTAAACTTTCAGACTAATATGATAAACTAAATAGGTATTATGAGACTTGTATGATATTTTCTATTAATTTAATTTATGGTTCTTGACATATGTTGTTAGTGTTTTGGATTTTATATTTATTTCTGCAATTTTTGTTATATATATATATATATAATTTTTTTTGTCCGCCATGGCATCCACCATATGGCCGCATCACCATCCGCTATAATGTATGGCGGATTTTTGGCCGGTCACCATAGGCCGCCATCCACCATCGATAACACTGTAGCTAACCAACACATACAGTGGTAGGTTCAATTCAGGGTTCTTTCATTAGTCATGTAGATAAACAATAATACAAAAGAGAATTTGTGAATTGGGAGATGCAAAAAGAGATCATAGTATCATCCTCTCTAAAGTTGTCTGTTTATTATATTTTATGAAACATTATTAATATTTTGTACTTCAGAGAAGCTGGCAATAAGAAGTAAGAGACTTTTGTGCCAAAGATTGATAATGTGATAGAAATTGCAATGACATAAATATGATTCACCGAACATACTCTATATATTTCCCTGTCCTGATATCAGTATGATATCATTCTTGGAATGGGTTACAACTATTCTGAGAGGAAGGAAAAGAAAGCTCAAGAGTAAAAACGATAGATAAGTTGCAGTTACTTTGATGGAACTGCTTCCTACTTGCCCAAAACGACACTAAAATACTCAACTCTTACTTATCTGTCCCCTACTCCCTTCTTTCCCTTTTATTCTTTAACTAACAGATTCCATTCCTTGCCCTCACCTGCCACATGGGCAGGTTGTTATAACCCCATTCCTTTATTCATGTTCAACTTATTGTGCATGTGGGTGTGCAGTGTGCACTCTCATGCTACTCTTCCATTTCTTTATGTAGTACACCTTACCTTAGTTACGAGAGGTGCCTATCAATATGAAGTGAGTTTCTCAAGTCTTTAAAGAATCTTGCAGCTTGGATTTAGACATGATTTGTGTTGAATAGTACTTTGAGGCTTTTGATAAGTTGTTTTGGTCAGATGCCAAATAATTGTTAGCGCCTTGATAAATACAAGAAAGAAGAAAGAACTACAATAAGTTAATTGTAAACATGTGTATTTATATAACTGTTACAGTATTATTTATATTGTATGCTTCAGGTTGATTGGTTTAACAATATTTTATTGGATATGAAGCCTTTCTTAGAGAAGGAAGGGACTATGTGTCTGTATATCAGTTGTTTGTTATTTCATATTTCATATTTTTGCATTCCATCTATTCCATTATCCGTGTTTCCGTTTGTTGAATACTATTTTTTCCCTTGCAAAGGAGATTTTCTCCTTGGGATTGATCCTATTTTAAGTATGAATACCAGTTCCTGTCAGTATAGTTATTGAATTTATATACATGTTATTTAATAGTAACCAAGCTTTTAGGAGATAGGAGGAAATATGGTGCAGAAAATACGTGTAACACTGATAGTACATTATCAAGCCTTGACTAAATTGCATTGGATGAGCAGAAAATACATGTAACTGTGTTTTAAACATCCTATTATTTATAGGCTATTTTGGGGTTGCATGTGGGTTGCCTTGCATCTTCGGTATCTCAGTTTAGGGGTTGCTTTTTCTGGATATTTTTCACTTTCATATTTTTCAATAAATTTTTAATTCGATTTGTCTCTTTATTGTTTTGAAATTCATGGGGCGAGGATTTTCCACAGCATTGCAGTTAAGGATAGTGTAAAGGTAGTAACAATACATAGTAGTAACAAGTGTGAGCCTTGATCTGTTTCATATCTTTATAATTATGGTGCAAACTTTAGGGGTTATTCCTCATTTTAGTTTCTCATCTTTTAAGAATGTTTATTTCACTTCAAGTTTTTAATGCAGATCTTTATAAAGGGACGAGGTTGTGTCAAAGAGGGGACGAGGTTGATGCAAATATTTATAACCTTCTCTGAATTTTCAAAATCTGTGTTGGTGAAATTGCTATTTGGAGCAAAACTTTACCAACCTTATGAACTAGAAGCATTAGATAAAGTGGTATATTTTGTGTTTAAGGTAACCCCTTAAATATTATCCTTTGTAGAGTCATGCATTGCCTTGAGCCAAATCATTTTTCAGAACTCAGAGAGATAATTCGAACACTTATTAAATTTGTCCACAGGCATATGATCACATTGTCAGTAGAATTGGCTCTTTTTAGTTGTCTTCTATTCTACTCTCTTGGCATTTTGCAGTGTAGTTTATAACTTTATAGAACAAAAGTTACTTTTTTTTTTCTTTTTAACTCTACTTTGTATACTTAATAGATGATTTTATAATTGAAGTTTTCATTATGTTGATTTATGCTATGACTATATGCTTGAAGATGTGTATCTTGAACTGTGATCCCTGGCCATAAGCAGGATAACCAAATTTCATGGTTGTAGATTATTTAACACGTCTTTCTTTGTCATTATGTGGTCAGGCTATCATTGATGTCAACGATTTCTTAAGGAGGAGAAACTTTCCGTAAAGACTTTCCAAGGGCATTTAGTTATCTGTCATTAACCTTGGACAATGACTCCTTTGAAACAATAAATCAAGGTTCACCATGGTACTTTATCTAGTCATTATGATATTTAATTTTTTATGAATGTACAATAGTTTATGATCTTATTTCTTTTTCATAATTTGTTGGGGCAATGTGATATTAATATCTTAAATTAAAGATCTATCTCAGTGATAAATAATCAATGGTCATCCTAAATTGGTTTGTTCATTGGTAAAAGAATTTTTATGGTCCATTATGAATAGAGAGTTCTGGTATTATTTTTTTAAAAGTTGATGTCTATAGTTTGTTTAAATGTTAATGCTTCTAAAAGCAATTGACCTAACCACATAAGATAATGTATCAGATTGCACCAAGTTTAATAGAAACTACACTTGCATAACATACTCTATTAGATTGAGGATGCTTTTACTGATTACATAAGAAAAATTGACTTTACTCTTGAAACAAAGGATGAATTTTTAAGATTTCTTTACTTTCATTTCATACTTTGCCTTGGCCAATTTACCATATAACAAATATTTAGTGGAAACTTTGGAATTTCAGGAAATATTTGGCATTGGATTTGTTTGTGGCATACAATAGTTCATAGTCTCTTATTGGATTTCAGCATATGGTTTTTCTGTAGAATTGTTTTGGTTGTCATTCATATGGGTATTCAGACATTGTATCCCTTATTTGATTTTGGTGTTTCCTTTTGGTTATGTGTTTGGGGAGTTTATTTTTTGTCTCTTATTTTTAATCATGCTTTCTTTATCATAAAATTCCATATTCTGTATAAAAAATAATGCAATTCTAAATGGTGGTTAAATTAAATAATGCACCTTTATGTAGAACCTTATCTATTACTGCAACTCCTTAGTGGATCATCTATATTTCCATTTCCTTTTTCTTTTACATGCATTACATGGATTTTCTTTCACCTATCAATCAATCTAATGTGATTGATAAAAGACAACTGCAGGTCTTAATGATGATAACATGGTTTTAGAGAATATGGAGGCAGAAAGGTTGCTTTCTATTGGAATCTCTCCTCTTTCTCTACCTCACAATTTGAACATCACCCCAAAATTCTCTAAATACCTTACTCCTGCTTCTCCCTCCTTTTGTTTCTATTCTATTTTCAATTTGAAGTTGCATCTCCTACTGTCTTCTGGTTTCCACTTCTTTTTTTACCTGCCATACTTAGACAAACGTTTTATGTACATGTCTATTGACAATGTTGTTAGATAAGTTGCCCAGGGTGTTTTCTTTCTAGCATATTTTATTGGTTGCTTTCCATATCACATAAACACTTCCTTTTGTGGCTCTGTGGAACTTGCATTGCTGTTTAAGTTACCTTTCTAAGCCTTTGTCATTTTGAATTTATTTGTGATTTAGTGGTTCCCTGTTTGTTTTACAAAACTTACATATGGTCTTTGTTAAAAAGAACACGGGAAGTTAGCATCAACATTGTTGGAACAAATTTTATGATTAGTTTATTTTTTAGAGTTGCAATGTTGAGCTTAGTTCAATTTTAAAACTGAGATTAGATGCAAAAACTTCACTAGAGAGGGATAGGAACCTTATTTTTATGAGACAAATGTTGAGCATGTTGGAGACAATTAGTTGTTTCAATAAATAAAACCAAAACAAGCATATAATAACTAACCGTGGGCATGGATCCTGATCATAAATTATTGTTGAAATTTCTTTAACAGCATGTGGGCATGTGTCCTATAGGCGGATCCTTTATTTCATTGACTTTTAAACATTTACTTTAAGGTTCATGATTAATTTTATATATTATTCTATTACGGATGTTTATAATGTATGCTATACTCATTTTAATTTGATTTATTTCTCGCTGCATTTAGAAACACATAATGAGTGGTGTTGAACGAAAAGAAACAACAGGATATTTTAGTTCTTTAGGAAAGGATGCTAGAAAAAGGATATTGTCTTTGATTAGAGAGAGAAAAAAAGGAGACATGACAAGGAGAATGCAGGTGATTATATTTATTGTACTCATTTAGTTTTCGATAATTTTAGGCTATGTATACCGATAAATTAAATTGAAGGTGAATTGGTCTCAGAGTGTGGTTTCAAGCCATTGATGATTAGTGTTACTTGTGTTGCAGCATTGTTGATAATACCAACACTATAGCAAGACTAAGTTGTTAGTGACTGAATTTTTTATAATATTTATTATACTAATTATGTAGGTGAATTGGTTTCCAATGTGTCTAAATCAACATTTCAATCTCAAAATGATATTACATCATGTAGTTCTTCAAATTGTAGTTGGACCTCCCAATGGACAGCTGCAAGACATGAGTTCGAATGGTGACCATGCTTTGAATTGGGGGTGAAAGACAATGTGCAGTCATTTCTTTTAAAGCCGTTATTACATTTGTATTGTATATAATTAATTAATTATAATGGAATTTTTTATTAAATTTATTCCTTTTTTTTGTTGTAAAAATGTTGGATGTATTGTAGACTGTATTTAGTTCTTGACTTCTTGCTGATACAATAATATAAATTACCCTAGGTAATGTAAAAGTGAAATAAAAATTATAAAAGATTTTTTTACAAAAATAGATGGAGTGATTGAGTCCAATTTTTTTGCTTTGTTTATAAGCCTTATAATATGACATTTCTATATTATGAAAACATCAAGAAAAAAGCCACCGTATGTTTATATGGAGAACATGTAAAACTTGGTTTTAACAATATGTTGTTTTTGGGACTCTGGGTTTACTCTTTAAATAATTGGGAATTATCAACGGCAAAATTTTTCACTGAGATATCAGATATGATATGAAGAAATCCAAATTTTAATATGATAAATGAAGTGCATTGGTGCTTAATATTTTGTTAGGGTTGAAAGATGTGCAAGAGAAATATTCTAAACATAGCTATTGATGAGAGGTAGATTTTTGAGTATCCCCTTGATGGAAAATGATATACACAAAAAAATAAAGAAACAGAGAAATGATCAAGTTGTGTGTTTTCAAGTGATTATCGAATTAGGCTTCTGGTAATTATGTAAACATGATCACGACAAATACAAATATTTTGTTGTAATTTATATCCATTATAATTGTTTCAGTTTTGATTTTATTGTCTCTTTTAATTATAATGACATGGTCTTTAAATTGTATATGATGTTGTCTCAAAAAATCATTGCAATTCCTCCTCTTTTGATTGAATAAATTATTGAATGGCCTATGGTTTTTCAGATGTCGCGTTATTTTTAAATGGTCCATCGGTTAGGTATACTATAAACATTTTTAACAAAAATAAAGAACAAAGGTATATCAAAATATTTGAAGGCTGGAAATGAGTTCTATAATATCCCTACTCTGGATGGTGTAATAATGGACAAAAGCTAGCTTGTGGAACTTAGAGGAGAAAATGATAAAAAATTGAATATTTTTTAAGGATAAAGAATAGTGGACACAATTATCTTAAGGGGCATGTTGTATATAGATCATGTAAAGAAAATATCACAATTTACTCTAATGCTCAGCAAAATTCTTATTTAGTATTTGAAAAAGGTAAACAACTCATTGTTTTAAAATTTTAATGTATCTTCTTCAATGATAATATATATTCATCACATAGCATTAGAGAAGATCGTAGGGAATATGGTTTAATTCATGCCTTTGTTGAGTAAAAGCACAATAGTGGGTTTATTTTTAATTTTCTTTTGTCAAGTGCAAAGTGTAATAAAGCATACAAACAATTTTATGTATATGATTATTTTGTTGGGAGAGAAATAGAGAATTGAGAGTTAGAGGAGAGAAAGAGAAGAGAAATGACCAACTTCTCTTGTTTGGTTAGCAAAGAAATAAAGAAGAGAGAAGAAAAATTGGTGGACCCCATACTTTCTTTATTTTTTCCCTCGATTGGGAAGAAAATGGATAAAACAATGAGGGAGGGACCCGAATTCGCTCCAGTGTTGTTTTTTCCCCACTATCGAGCCCGATAACCATTCATCTGTGCAAATCAAAACCTTCGATCTTGGCTAGAGCGACACTAGACGGGGGACTGGCATGAGCGAATCCACTTTCTGAGAGGGAGATAGGGCATTTTCTCTTTTCCAAGACTGCCCCTTTTTCTTTTTTCTTTTTTCTGGTCCTGATCCTGGTCCTGGTCCTAGGGGTTGGTGGTTTCACTCAAATCATCCATCTACTAATTGCATATAGTTTATGAGAGTATTACGATTAAGTTCTTGGTCTGGAGCATGACAAACACATCTAAATTCAAATGACTAGATAAACAAGGATGTTTCATAACAAATGAAATTAAGTATAAATTGAATTAAATTAAAAATAAACCAAATATTTAATTAGATTAAATAAATTGGCTTAAATTAATCAATTAATTTAAATAGAACGTATTAATAATGATAATTTAAGTATATCAAACTCATAAAATAAAGTAACTTAAATCAATTAAATTAATTTAAATAATTTAGTTATTTAAATTAAGTTAACATGAATAAAAAAGTAATATCTTTTTTATTGAATTGTACATTATTTTTTCTTAATTAAAGGGCATTTTTGTCTTCTAAAAATAATTACATTTATCTATTCTCATTTTTAATCCAACCAAACAAAAGGAAGAGAGAAAACACACTTATTTCTTCTCTATTTCTTTTATAACAAACACATCAAATATACTATATTTCTCACATCTTTATCTCTTCTCATACTCTTTCTAACATCTTTCTCTCTTCTCACAACTAGGGTGTTCATCAACCGATCCAATCAAATGTCAACCGCACTAACCGAACTGAAAAACAGACAACCGAAAAAAACCGAAAATTTTCATTGGATTGGATCGGATTTCGGATCCTATATGTAAAACCGATCCAATCCAAACCGAAATTATTTAGTTCAATAAAAATAATTTGATCTTTATATTATAAAAGTAATTATTAGTCTTTATATTTTTATAAGTTATCATCTAGTCTTTATATTAGAGAGTTTAATTGGTATATAAATATAATGTTAGTGTAAAACTTTTATACTGTTAACCAATTATAAATCATGTTTTGAGTAACTTTTAATATATTTAGGACAATAATCAAACATTTATAATGATTTAACAATTTATAATTAGGTGATAGTGTAAAACATCTTTACACATGAGAATGCATATCAATTCATGTATATCCCATTAAAACACTTATTAGAAATTGTCAATATAATATTTTAAAATTAATTTTTATTTTAAATAAGTAATAAATTCATATGACTCTTTAAATACTGAATCAAATCCAAATCGAACCGAAATATTGAATGTTTTTTGATATAAATAACTATGTAATTATGTATCGATAAAAACCGAATTATCCAATCCAATCCAAACCGCATTTGATTCGATTGGATTTTTTGAAGGAAGCATACCCACCCAATTCAAACCACATGTTTTTATCATTGGATCGGATGATTTTTTTGCTCAAAACCGATCCAATCCAATCCGCGAACACCCCTACTCACAACCAAACAAAGCATAACGGGGTTCGAACCTACAGCAGATATTGCATGACGTTATCTCTATTAGCTAAGGATATTAGTTAAACAAATATATCCAGCTTCGCTTCGACTTCAAATCTGAGGTATCAATTATCAGATGATGAGCAACCAAAAGAAAAATACCAACGAAATCCGCAGAATAAAAAACATTACAACCAATAAAATCCAACTAACTGGGCATATATGCCCAACTTCTAGCTCAATTAACATTTCTTTCTGATGAAGTGCTCTATTAGGTTCTATCAATAGTATCTTCTGATATAAACTGATTACCTATCTGGTGAATTCCATGTATTTTGCAGCTTAGAAAGATACAAGCTTCAGACACTCCCTGCTCCAACTGCAGACCCGCACATCATTAAAAAATAATCCTAAATTTGCAGCTTAAAAATAAACCAATATTGAATGAACGAACTATAAACCAAATAATTTGACAGGAAAAGCAGCACGATCGTCCTTTAGTCCCTTCAGGGACATCCAAGACGCAGAGTAGTGTAGTTATCTCCAAAGCAGGTTGATGCTAGAAACAATGGAAATAGCTGGTGTGACAAATGACCATGTACGCCTACCAGGTTGATTCTATTCATACTAAAAACTGCTTAGGGACATGCTCATACTGATTGAAAGTTGAAGCCAGTAAACTGTAGTGCTAAGCAATATTACAATCATAAAAAGTATTAGAACACTAATGATTGTCAAAATGGCTGTTATCACTCAACTCAAGATCCGTCTTGCAGCTGTCTCTCAAATTTTTTAGTGTTTCAAAGTTTGATTCCTGAAAGGATAATGAAATTATTCAAATATCATTAGAGGAGAAGTTGAAAATCATAAGCTTTACAGAAGTCAAACTTCACCAACAAAAATAATAGACTGACTCTATATGCAAAAAAAAAAAAAAAAGAAGTAGATTCAAGGCTTTGTCATAGCCAGTGAATTCAAAAACAGAAAACTCAACATCAAAAATGGAATTCAACATCTGCAATATGATTGAAATATTAGGCCAAGGTGATAGCATTGAAACTCACTAGGTGACTACACTCTTGTGCAAATATATTATCCATATGAACAAAGAGCGACTTCCACTGATCCATAAGGGACAATTCTAACTTGGATGGCTCAGAGCTATTTTGTTGGTCACTCAAGACAGTTTCCTTTACTCCAGAAAACTTCTGAACCATCATGCTTGCCTCTTTCTGACTCTTCTTCAGAACTAGTCAAACAAAAGTGTCATAAAAGAATATGAATGATATTTAAAAGTAAAAGATCACCATTATTTAATTTAGCAGTGAAAAGTGCCTGAAATGATTTCTAGAACAACTTACCGCTTAGTCTACCCTTGACATCCTGGTAATGGAGTTCCGACAAGATATAAGCAGCTAGAATATCAACATAAACAACGCCCGTTTTATTACACAATAAAATTTCCCATTAAAAAAAATGCATGATTTGAAGTATATCATAAAATCAAACCTTTGGAACAAAAGGAACAAGTGCAATTTTTTAGAATATCCCCAGCACCAAGAGCTGAATTTGCATCAGAATCGCCCTTTAGTGCTGCACATCGTTCCAGTCCAAGAAATCTAGAATCATGGGAAGCAGAGATTGTTGGGAGCCCCACTGCTGAACCCAATTTGTCAACAACATCATCACTACTTTGAATGCAATGATTTTTTCTTTGTGAAAAACCACAAGCGATTCTTTCTTGATTGTTATCTCCAAACGCGAGAGAATTTTGACGTAACAAATTGGAGTCCTCCTCCCTTATATTATTACTAGGACCATCCTCAACATTAGTGCAAAATGGCAAATTGAGACATGGGGTTTTCCCCTTTTCCTTGTTGTGTGTGTCTGCTGCACCAAATTGCAATTCACATTTCTTCTTAACTAAATTCTCTACCCCCTTTGGGTCATCTCCGGCGTCGGAGATAGAAGAAAAGGGTCTCTTCCGGGGACGATTGGTGACATCGGTGAGAGCGGGACGGGTTTTCAAATTATCTTCGGTCACCATGAATTCAACGAGTATACTGAATTGTCAACCAAAAGTTCAAACCGATCAAAAAGCTTGACCCATTCAGAGAAACCCTAAGACTGATGCAGCAGAAACCCTATATGTTGAGAACAAAGAGGAGTGGGAAAATGAAAGTTTATTGGATCGACCAGAAATGTAAAACAGAAATAATAATGCAGTAAGAGTATTGAAGCAATTAAGAAGAAGGAGAATATGGAGTGAAGAGAAACTGAACTTACAGAATGGAATGGAATGGAAGAGCGGATGGAGTGAAGAGAGTCGTGAAATTGAAAATTATTGATGGTGACGCCAAACATGCCCTCAATCCAAAAGCCAAGATTCTCAGGCGGGAAAATAGCCGGCCTCACCGCGCTTTCAACTTTCAATTACATCAAACGACTTTCGGACAAACCCCTACAATGGCGGATGGCCCATTGCTTGAACCCAATTATATTGCATAGCCCAATCAATTCCTTTCATCAGATTGGGCTAATGCTAATGGGGGATACTGGATCAATCTCATAAAACTTGCTACTTTTTAGCATTTTTTATTTGCATAGTTGTTAGTTTTCTTACACACACACACGCGCGTATAAAACAAGAAAACATAGATATATGGGAACATGTACTTTTAGTGATTCTCCCTGACGTGGAATGGTGTAGACCGAGAAAGTTACTTACGAAGCCTTGATCCTATCCGTAGGCGCCACTGAGTCATAATCGCTTGAAAGCCACGTCATGTGAGTGTAGAGATGCCGTATCATCACCACCAAATGCCCATTCTCTATTTCATAGCTCATCCTTCCTCACTCCCTCCTTCATTTCAGAATTCAGACCAATTCCATTTCAGTCCATTCCAAACACTACCTAATCAAAACTCTTCTCTCTATTCCTATCCAAGTAAAAAAAGAAACGAGAAAAATGCAGACTCCAACCTCAAACGATGAAGCAGAGAGACGAATCCAGAAGCTAACCCAACACCTAATCCCCGTTCCTCGCCTTCTCCTCTCCGATGCTCACCCCTTAGAGATGCTAACGTGCGCCAGGGCGGCGAAGCTTAGCGTCGACACCCCAACTCTCTCTTCTTACATGAGAGCCAAACACAGAGACATACAAGAAAAAGTGTTCCACTACTTCAACGCAAACCCTCACCTTCAAACCCCCGTTGAGATCTCCAAAGATGATCATCGCGAATTATGCATGAACCAGCTTCTGGGGCTCGTAAGAGTGGCTGGGATTAGGCCCTTACATTACGTGCTTCACGATCCAGCACAGTATTTCGCAATATTGGAAGCTGTGGGCAGCGTCGACATGTCGCTTGGGATCAAGATGGGTGTGCAATATAGGTAGGTTGGTTGGTTTATTTCTTGCGATTCATTTCTGGGGTATCGAAAAGTTTGCAACTTGTTATGTGTTTTGATTTGAATTCACTGTGCATTTCAGTTTATGGGGTGGCTCTGTTATCAATCTGGGAACTCAGAAGCATAAGGATAAGTACTATGATGGTATTGATAACTTGGACTACCCTGGTTGTTTTGCTATGACCGAGCTTCACCATGGTAATTTCCTATTCATGTTTCTTTTTCACTAATTGCTTCCTTGCATTGCTGATTGCTCTTTCTTCCTTTGCCTTGTAGTTTTTTCGATATTGTAAATGTAAACTTTGTTTTATCACTTTTTTATATCAATAGTGTTTGGATTTCAGATTACAGGTTGCTGAAACCTGCATATCTTCATCTAAGATTAACAGTCTTCCTTCTAGGCTTTAGCCCCTTTGTTCTACCAATAAAAAAAATTCTTTGTTGATGTTAAAATGCCTTTTGTTTAATTCTGTTATTAAATAGATTGTCTTTCATTCCCAACTTCCCATTGGGTTTAGGGCTTTTTTTTTATTTCTAGTCTTTCCACTCGACCATGGCAGCTATTATATAGCACTGTCCCAGCTATACATTTCTAAACTGCTTGTTTTTTGTGCTTAAAAGGTTCAAATGTGCAGGGCCTCCAAACTGTTGCCACCTTTGATCCCATCACTGATGAATTTATCATTGATACACCAAATGATGGTGCCATTAAATGGTGGATTGGCAATGCTGCGGTGCATGGCAAGTTTGCTACTGTTTTTGCCAGGTTGAAGTTACCCACTTATGACACAAAAGGAGTTTCTGATATGGGTGTCCATGCTTTCATAGTTCCAATAAGAGATATGAAAACCCATCAACCACTTCCTGGAATTGAGATACATGATTGTGGTCATAAAGTTGGCCTCAATGGCGTGGATAATGGAGCATTGAGATTCCGCTCTGTAAGAATTCCTCGAGACAATCTTCTAAACCGTTTCGGAGATGTCTCCCGTGACGGGAAGTACACAAGTAACCTTCCTAGTGCAAATAAGCGGTTTGCTGCAACTCTAGGGGAACTCGTAGGTGGTAGGGTAGGCCTTGCATATTCTTCCGTTAGTGTCTTGAAGGTTGCTGCCACAATTGCCATCCGGTATTCTCTACTTCGTCAGCAATTTGGACCTCCAAACCAACCTGAAGTCAGTATTCTTGATTACCAGTCCCAACAGCATAAGCTTATGCCGATGCTGGCTTCAACTTATGCATTTCATTTCGCCACTACCAATTTAGTGGAGAAATACTCTGAAATGAAAAAGTATCATGATGAAGAATTAGTTGCAGATGTCCATGCTCTTTCAGCAGGTCTAAAGGCTTATGTAACAGCATATACCGCAAAGTCGCTGAGCATCTGTAGGGAAGCCTGTGGAGGCCATGGTTACGCTGCTGTAAATCGGTTTGGTGTCTTACGGAATGATCATGACATTTTTCAGACATTTGAAGGAGACAACACGGTTCTTCTTCAACAGGTTACTAACTATAAGCTCACTTATATCACCTCTGGTAGAGACTTTTATAACCATACTTTTGGAATGTCTTCATTTGAGATTTGGTACAAATAACAGAACGACAATGGAAAGATGCAATTGGCTAGCCCTTACTTTGGTTCAAAATGCCACTTTAATCTATCACAGTATTCTTTGGGCGAGTTTCTTATTATTGGCATTCTTCTGAGATTAAATATTAGTAAAGCTTCTTTGGATCTTGCTTCTGATAGTCTCCAAATGAAAGCCAAACTATTCTGTTAAAGTAATTAATTAAATGATTTAATTCTTTGTGCATGGATTCATTTGCATCATTGCTTTCATATTTAATCATATGTTGAATGGAATTACAGGGAAGCATTTCTTCCTCTGTTGTAGTTTTACAGCTTTAGGCTATTTTCATGTTTTGTTTTTTGTTTTCTGCATTATTGGTTAGACCTCGGTTCTTGTATTGTATACAAAGAACAAAGTTATAGTTTTGAATTTTTCCTTTACAACTGAAGGTTGCAGGTGATCTTTTGAAACAATATAGCGGAAAGTTCAAAGGAGGGACTTTTGCAGTGACATGGAACTACTTGAGAGATTCCATGAATACATATCTGTCACAGCCAAATCCAGTTACTGCTCGGTGGGAAGGCGAAGACCATTTACGAAATCCTAAATTTCAGTTGGATGCTTTCAGAGTGAGTTTTATTTTGACTCGTTGACCACAATCTAATATATGCGGACATAAATGAATCAGCAAGTTGTTTTGATTCCCTTGCAGTATCGAACATCTAGGTTACTTCAGAGTGTTGCTGTGCGACTTAGAAAGCATTCTAAATCTCTTGGGGGCTTTGGTGCATGGAATAGATGCTTAAATCACCTTTTGACACTTGCAGAGTCACATATTGAGTCAGTCATCCTTGCTAAATTCATTGAAGCTGTGCAGAGGTGCTTCCTAGTTTCTAGTATTTGTTTATCTCCTTGATTTCGTGCATAATATTATGTCCAATTTTAACTTGGCCTATCTCTTTACCAGCTGTCCTGATCCAAGTTCTCAAGCTGCTCTGAAGCTAGTATGTGATCTTTATGCTCTGGATCGAATATGGAATGACATTGGAACCTACCGTAATGTTGACTATGTGGCTCCTAACAAAGCCAAGGTATAAAAACACCTGTTTGAAACAAATTTAATGTAATTTTCTTTTATAAAAAAATGGAAAAAACTATTAGCTGATTTTCAGTTTTCCCTCAGCCTGTAAAAACACTTAATTACCAATGGGATAGTAGCTACTGTGAGAGGACAATTCTGAACAAACCACTAAACCAGGCATAACTAGTAAAAACCTGGATAGGTGCTGGGTCAGGGAGGGACAATTTTGATGGCTGTAAGAAAAAAAAACTGGATAACCTTGGATAGGTACTATGAATGGCATTTTTATCCAAGTGAAGAGGGACACAAATAATTTAAGCTATGTGGCACTCAACAAAGGCACGGCTATAGAAAGCACTTCTGTTTGAACTTAATTTAAAAAAACATGATTTGTGATAATTTCAGATTCATACACTGCTGACTCTACTAACCACATTGATTATGATCACAAGTTAGCTTTTGACAAACTTGGTTTGGGAAATCACTTTTTAACCTTAAGTAAACAGCAAGATGACATAACAGAAGTACGGGTCTGCATTAGAAGAGGATGGATATGCATGCATGTATGAAGTTTTCTCCGTCTAATACATTTGGTTCTACTTCGTTTTCTGTGCACACCTCTATTTTGCTTCTGCCATAGGCAGACACTAACTTTTTTCTTGCTCTTTGAACTTTGCAATCTTAATATTGTCGAATATTGAAGATTTTCCATTTCACAGGCAATCCACAAACTCACGGAGTATCTGAGTTTTCAAGTGAAGAATATTGCAAGAGAACTTGTTGATGCATTTGATCTTCCAGATCATGTTACGCGGGCCCCTATTGCCATGCAATCAGAAGCGTACTCACAGTACACACAATATGTGGGATTCTAATGAAAGAAGATCGATGTGTTTGGAGGAATTAAACATGGAAAAGGATTTTTTTTAGCTCATTGTTGAAACTGTTGTATATTAGTGGTTGCAACTTTGAAGATGAATTTAACTGCGAACGAAACACAACTCACAGACCCCCCAGTCCACAGAATCATAAATGAAACATGCGGCTTCAATCAAAGATTGTTCATGGAAAGTGAAAAATACTCGTTGTCACTAAATGTGTTATATTTATTTTTTTTCTTTTAGGAAGCTGTTAAGATGTATCCTTTTATACTGAATGTAAACTATTGCTCAGTTTAAGCATAAAAGATGATAATATTCATTTTATAAGGCTATCTACCTTAATGTGTGAAAACTAGCAGGCTGAGAATTAATCAATTGACCTTTTCTTGTAATGCCAATTCACGGACCAGAAAACTAAAAAAAAAAAAAAAACAAGGAACGCAAGACTGAAACTCATTTGCAGACATTTAACAAATTTCTTGCTACCAACAAGGACCATATGTGTTTACAATATTTTTGGTGTCTTTCAAACATGTATCTATCTCAAGCATGCAAAGGCATAAATTTGTATGATGTAAATGAGAACTAAACTTTTTCGGCCCTGATAGTTCTGCAATTAAGGTATGCAGTTCGAGCTGCATCACTTTTTTGCCTGATATCTTCATACATCTTCAATGATGCCTCAGAAAATTTGGTCAGTCGATCCAGAACCTTAGTTAAACTTGCATGTATGCAGCATAAATTTGCGGATTCATCTTCAATGTCTTCATTAGTGTTTCCCTCGCTTTCTGCAGTGCTTGCATGAGCTGAATTCTGTTTCTTAAGTTGATCATTCTGCTGCTCCATCAGATGGCAAAGATCAGACAAAAAGTTTCTGATTGCTTGACTTAGTTCCTCAGAGGGCAGAGCCTTGATCCCGTTAGACCAATCGCGACAAAGAACAAATATAGGTGGTGCCAGAACTCGGCGAGGGGAGAACGGCCTTCTGCTCTTGGAACGCTCCCTTGGTTGCAGGATACAGTTCTGCAGCCACCCGTTGAGAGCCTCCACATATGAAGTGAGGCTGTTAATCCAGTTAGCAAAGCTTAGACCAAAGAACTCAATTTCTTCTTGCAGCTGACGCATTATCTCTCTGCGAGCATCTCCTTGCAAGGTTCCTGTTGAGCTCCTTGAATGATATGCCAAGGAGATGGTGATGTATTGTGCATGATGACATTCAAGCATGGCTTTCCACATCCTGATCATTCTGCACAGCCAAAAGTTCCTTGAGCCAGTAGTAGTAATAATTTCACTTTAATGCCAGGAGTGTTGTTTAAAGATAGCAAATAGATAGTAATACTTCGAGGTAACATAAATAGAAAATCCAGAACCCTGACTTACCCTCCAGTTAATTCCAAAAGTTGTGGGTACAACTCTTCATCCCTCATCCTCTCAATTCGTTTAGATATTGAATCAACAGAATAAATAGCCACTCCTATCCGTGAATGCAGATCCTTCACAACTGACCGGGTTTTGTCAATTACTTGAGTTCCTTGATCTTTTGCAAATTGATATCTAAGTCGGTCACATTTTCGATCATAGTCCTTCCTGATGCATTCACTAGCCTGTAGATAGCACGAGGTTTATGTAAAGAATTTGTCCAGTTATCTTGATTGTTGATAAATTCAAATAACTTATGATGCATCATTTACTTTGATTGTTGACAAATATCATTAACTCCTAGCATTACAATTGAAGTGGGGAAGCATTGTAGGTGAAGAACACCAAGATTTAATCAAAATTGGAGTCTGCGGTAAATTGCTCCTATATGTTAACTGAAAAGATCAACTAAGTTCTCTTTTTGTTGCATACTCCCTATGAATCATGGATGGAAAATTTCTTGATACCACTTCCCTAGTGGAAATCCTTAGGAAGATAGAAGATAGATACAAAGATAAATAACAAATAA
Organism: Sophora flavescens; assembly: GCA_030762895.1. Classification (NCBI taxonomy): domain Eukaryota; kingdom Viridiplantae; phylum Streptophyta; class Magnoliopsida; order Fabales; family Fabaceae; genus Sophora; species Sophora flavescens. The sequence goes on along the minus strand of CM061068.1, from coordinate 55,190,615 downwards.
GCCCTGGAATGCAAATTAACACAGCAAATGAACATTTATTATTTCATTTTGATTATCAAAAAAAAAAACACAGCAAATGAACACTATGATGGGAGTGCATTTTCAAAAACATTATGGAGGCATTTGGTACACAAGAATCCTAAGTGCAAAGTATCTAAGGGATCTTAATTTTTCATACGTCTTATACCCAAGGAGTCCCAAGATAATTGAGATTTATGATTTCCATGTAGTAAGTCCTATAGGCATAGAAGTCCATGGAACTCAGATCCTCGTTGACTGACATGCTTGAGAAATTACATACCACTTGCTTATTATGTAAAATAGCATATTCAAATATCATGTGATGTCAGATTTATCCATTTAAAACATGATTTTTATTTTAATACTTCACTGTCTTCAACATAAAACCGCTACTCTTTTTCATTTTTTCGCTAATTGGAATACCTTTACTTCATCATAGAGTTTTCGCTCCCACGCATAGAGTCTGTCAAGGGTGGATGAATGGCTTCCAGCAATCATGCAGAATTCTTCAACAAAGTCACTTCCACTATCATCGATATCTTCCTTTGATTTTGTAGCCAAAGCATTCCTGGATGAGGATGATCGGGAAGATGCTGTCCGTTTCCAAATAATAATTTTTTGTACAGGTTCTACAGAGTACAGAAAATAGGGACAAATTAGTCCATTATAAATATTCATCTTTCAAGTATCAAAGCTACAGCAGGCAAATGAAACAGATACCTCATAATTACAGCTTAAATAAAAAGATAAAAGCTAACTAAAGAAAAATTTGGGAAAAATTGATACCCTGTATCTGAAGCTAAGGAACCTACAGGTAGACCAGATTGCTTCAAGCAGTACAATATACCTCTTTATTTCCTGACTCATAACAAGGTAAAACCTTATGCCAGCATAGCTTAGCTTTACCATAAAGCTAAAACCATTATTTATTCTTTAACTAAATGAAAATTCAAACTCCATAAATGGAAGGAGACCATCCAGATAGCATGTTGATGCAGAATAGAAAAAAAAAAATCAGTTTTTGTTGCCAAACTCAAAACATTCAGCAAATATTGGACCAAATAGAAATAGGTTATATTTATTAGCAATAGCAGCTTAAAATTTTGAGCTTGTGTCTTTTCCAGTGCAGTTTCATTTCATTTGTCAAGAAAAGGTCAATGCTGCGAATCTAACAAGAGTTAATGAAGTATCTAGGGACCTTTTAGAGAATAATAAGCTTAATTCAAAGGAAAACGGCAAACCCAAACCATCAAGGATGTAATGTTCATGATAAGTGATCAGTGTCTATTTACAGAATCATCGAGAAGTTAATAAGTTAGTGATCAGTGTCTATTTACAGAATTGAGCTACAACTTACCCTGGGAAACAGGTGTAGCCTTTCTACGGCAACAAACAGGCTGGAAAGCCACAAACAGAGCCATGGGAGATGATTTTCCTATCAGAAGAAAACTGAAGGACATTAGCAATTCGACTTAACAAAAAATAAATGCCTGACCAGCTATATGTTGCACTATTACATACAAAAATCATATTAAGTTCAGTATCTGGAAAAAGAAGTTAACTAACAAGAACTACCTTTTGCCTCAGAATATCCAACCTTGATTTTGTTTGCCTCTAACAGCCTCGAGACCTCCCTACCAGATTCAGAAGCTCGAATGAACCGATGCTCGATATCCTTTATGCTAGAGAGAAAATCTTTAGCCCTGTGTGTGATGAACTCTGAAGGATCCTCTCTTTCTGTGCACACATTTTTCCCAGCCAAATTCTTCTCCTCCTTTGAAGTGGATCTTCCAACACCACCCTTGTCTGCTACAGTCTCCTTTAAGACGCCTCCATTACTTGGTGACTCTAGCTGTCTCACTTCACCACCAACCATTTGTTTGCAACCTTCAACTTCTCTTGAAGCAATTGAATGATCAGAACAGTGTACATGAGGGCTGCTATACTCATTTCCTGTTGCAGCAATGCTGAAGTTTCTACCAAATTTTTCATCCAGGTTGGGTTTCATCATGAAATGTCCATCTGATTCAACTTCCAACCATTGGTCCCTGCACTCTCTGGAATCACTAGCAGCCGCTACAAACCTGAAGCTCTCACTATCCCCCCAGGTTCAAAGAAATCCCAAGATGCACCTGACTCGGGAGGGGGTGGAGGTGGAGGCATAGTGAACACATTGGACTCATCATCCAAATAGTTGTTGTTACCACAAGCATCGATCCTAACAGTCACAGAAGCATTACCCCCAGATTTCATGTAACTTAGAGTGGACACAGACTGAAAATGAGGAACCTCATTGTGCAATGGCGACTCTGAAACTTCAACCTCAGCCTCAGCAACATGTAAAGGTGATGATGGAGAAGGGTAACTAGTTTGAGACGGGGTTTTATCAGAAATGGACAGAGAAGACTCCATAGGTATCTCAGCCTCGGCGTACCTCCGAAGAGCAATGCCAACGTTTCGGAGAGATTGAATGTAAGAAACATGGGAAGCAGCTAAAGCATATCTAGAATCTATAGCCACCTTGATGAATCGCTTTCGTTCTCTACACAGACGCAAAGCTTCATTCTTTTCAGCTTTTGAATTCGTAACACCCATTTTTCATGGATGAACCAAAACCCCTTTATCAGATTACATCCATTCACTAAGCATTCAACAAGAAAACGAAGAAAAGACTCGATTTAAAACATACCCAATTCCCTATTTCACAATGCAAAGTCCTTTTCTTTTTCATACCCCACTTGGAAGAAGAAAGTGAAATTAACTGCGGAACACTTCAAATGTCATAAACTTTAAAGTTGATAGCAGGAAGAACAAGTCCTCATACGTCAAAATGTAAGCTTTACGGTTCAGACAGGGGCAAACAGAGTAACCGTTAGCACCCAAGTTGCATGGTGAGTGCAGCAAGTGTGAAAGGGACAAGACCCTTAAGAGAAGGAAAGGGGAAGCAATGAGGGTAGGTAGGAGTAATCAAAGCAAAACCATTAAGAGAAACCTGGTGCTTTTTGTTGAGTGTGAATAGTAAAACCTTGATGCAGAGATTTTGCAGAGATGACCTGGGCAAATGAGCAATGAGCAATAAGCAGGGATGGGAAAAAGTAGCAAAAGAGAAACAAACAAGTAAAGATACTGTGAAAACGTGAACGGCTTCGAGTAACAAAAAATATGTAACCGTTTATTACTTACTTATTACTGAACCTCGTTTTGTGTGTGTTTGTGCGTTCTCTGTTTTTTCATTCCATTACACATTAATTCAACTTGGGATACAGGGAGATTAGAATATTAATCAGTGTGCCCTTAATAACAATGATTAAGAAAAAAATATACTAATCATTATCCTTAGGACATTGATTAAGATATCAAAACAAGAAAGTTTGCATAAAAAATAGTATATTCAATATATTGAAAAATGTTACGCTTAATTTTTCAATACGAACTTTTCTTTTATGGTTTTCTTGATCAATACCCTTAGGGCTCGTTTGGTGGTCAGGATAGGATAGAGGCGGATATGACAAGAGAACAGGATAGGAGTAGGATATGATATGAGCAGGATAAGCTGTTACCATATCCGACGTTTGGTGTCCACCAGATAACCAATCGGACAGCATTATAATTTAAGTATGAATTTTAAATTTTTTCGTTTTATTCTAAATGTTTTCATCTTTTATTAGATTTTAGTTTTTTTTATAATTTTCATTATTTAAAATTATACAAAAAGACAAAATTATCCTTGTGATAAAATTACATATAATTTTTTAAATTTTTTAAATATTATCTAACTAAAATTATTTTTTTATATTTTTAAATATTCATTTTTTGTTTTTACTTTATATATAGTTAAATTATTAGAATACATTTTTATATTTTACAGTTTTTTAAAATAATATAAAATAACAAAATTAGCATTGCTATAAAATAAAAATAAATTTTAAAATGAATTATTAATATTTTTATTATTTTAAATATTTTATATTTTATTACACTTTTTTTTGGTAACCATGTTAAATTTTATTATACTTTAAATTATTATTTTATTATACTTTAATTAATTTATGTATTATATATTTTTATATTTTATTATACTTTAAATCACCCTATCCTATTTGTTACCAGAAAAAAAATACCTTATCCTATCCCTGTTGAGTCTTGCTGGCCTCCCCTCGAGGATAGAATTTTAACTAGATGAACAATGAGTTTGAGGCAGGGATATGATAGCTTATCATATCATGTCTCTCTTATCCTGACCACCAAACGAGTCCTTAGGACACTCGCTAGTTAGACTTGTTAAAAATAGAAATTTTATATTGAGAATCGTAATTTTTAAATTTTTGAAAAATTGAATATTCCACTTCTAAATACTTATTTTCTATCTATGTTTTCTTAACCATTTAGGCCATTGGTTAACATTCGTCTAAAAAAAATTAGATAAATGCTAACCACTATCAATATATAAAAAATAATATTACTTCTGGTCCATATTACAATAGACAAAACCCTAAATAATATTTTAATAAAAAAACCCTAAATAATAGAGATCAAGGAAAAATTTTGAAATGTTAATTGTAATTAATACTCATATGGATTTCCAACCATACCCCTTATAAATTGATGAACCAACTGACTTAGCACGAAATATCTCATAAATATAAATCATATTATAAATAAAGGTAATATTAGAAACTATCATTTAATATATGTGAAAAATTATGCATGTTTCTAATATTTTGGACTAAAAAAATTGACCAATTTGTTTCTTATAATATGAATCGGATGGGGTATATTTAAAATATTGAAAAATAATATACTAAATTATTTAATGAATAATTATTGTTTTTGAAATTTCAATGTCTTGAATACATCATTTTCTAATAAAAGATTTCTATCTTTAATTTCTTAATCAATATTCGTAGTGTAATGATTAGCATTTTTCAGAAACATTGTTTTGGTTGAACCTTTAATTAATGCCTATTTATTATTATTTTCGAGGAATTTACACAAACAAAAAACTCTAAAAAAGATTTTGTGAAAGTATTTTTTAAGTTAAGATTTCTGTTATATTATTGGTAGCTATTTTATCATAAAAAAAGAAAAGGGTAAAGCGGCCAATGTGTGAAAGTGTGAGAGTGCAGTCCACAATCCATACCGCAAAAGGGACAGAAGTCCAGTGCTTCTCGGTCTCTCTGTCCACCCAACTTTGCTGCGTAATATAATAATGCATGATGCCTAATAGAAAAAGAAAAGGCTAAGGCGGTCAATGGTGAGTGTAAGGTGAAGATCCACCCATCATTGATCATTGTTGTTTAACGAGTAGATATTTGTTTTGAATATATAATTCGAACATCTTTTATAAATATTGTAGAACCAGTTTATAAGTGTTTTGAAAATAATAAAACATATAATGAGAGAAAAGAAAATAATAAATAAATAATAAAAAATATTTTTATATGATGTTAGATAAATTTTTTATTCAAATATCAATACTTTTTGTTTAACATGTAGAGACCACGGTTGGCACGTGAACTGTCAGTTCTCATGTCAGTACTCAGCATCAATTGTGTAAGTTAATTCTGCCTTAATATAAAAATGATTTATGTGGTGTTTGGAAGAGCTTATTTAAGTTTTTTTTGACTTATTTGATGACATAAGTTCTTATATAGTGTGTTTGACAGAGCTTATAAAAATAACTTATGTCATCCTATAAGGAGTTTTTGACTTATTTTCATAAGTCATTGGGAGAAGCTTATGGAATTATCATAAGAGCTTATGCACTAAACACTCTCTCCGTGTTTTTCACTATTTGAATCCTCTCATGCGCGCCCTTTCTTTCTTTTTCTTTCTTTAAACACTTATGGTATAAACTCTCATACGATAATATCTTATGTGATAAGCTCTTAATTAAGTTGTTTATCCAAACGCACCCTTAATTATGAGGTAAAAATTTTACATGGTTAATCAACCATATAATTTTCTTTTGAAAGAATCAACCATATATTTATATCATTAAAAATAGTCAATTTTTATATTGTCTTAAAAATCATTTATAAAATGATATAAGTTTGATTGATGATGGAAAAAATTACAATAACAATCTATAAAAAATAAACTCAATATAAAATACACAATTTAAGTCATGTATAATAAAATTATATGTATATAACTTTTTCCTTCATTATGATAGTAAGGTTCATAGATGTTCTTGGAAGAGTTTATTTCTGGCTTTGTGGAGATGGAAGGGTCCTGAGTAGAGCTGTCAAAACGGGCTGGCCCAGCCCATTATTTGGCCACGCCCGTTCGACCCATGGCGATTTCAGGCTGGTGGGCTGGGGCAAAAATCAAATGGGCTGCTAATTTCCTAGCTGACCAATTACCTATACGCGGTGGTCAGCCAAACGGGCTAGCCCATGGGCCGATAATGTTTTTTTAAAATTATTTTTATTGTTTTTTAAAATTGATTTTATTAACTAACAAATTCCATTACCATTCCATTCATATGGTTATAACTTATGAATTAACATAAAAAATGCATGTACCATAGTTATAATAAATATCCATCGTTATAAAAAACATACATTTAAGTTTAACCGTAACACGAAAAGTATAGGATATGTCATGTACCAAACAAAATATCACAAAAAAATTAGGATGAGGATCTCGTCACAAAAAAAAAGACATAAAGGCATAACATAAGTAGGATCTCATCTCAAAAAACATTGAACTTATCATCTTCATTCAACATCATTCTTCTTCCTCCTCCTCCTCAACGATGACATTCAAAGGATTCTTTTTATCATTGACTTTGTTTGTCCTTTCATTCGCACCATCAATAGAACTCAATCCTCCTATACATTAAAATATACATTTAGCCATAACAATAACATATAATAGTAGTAACTTAAAGTACAAAACAAAGCTATACAAGAGCTTCAAAAAATATTCTTACCATCTTGTGAGAACCCAAGTAACCAATTGCGAGCACAAATGAGAGCTTCCAGATTTTTTGAAAGTAAAGAGCTTCTATACTTACTCAAAATACGACCTCCAATGCTAAAAGTGGACTCAGATGCCACCGTGGTAATTGGAATACTCAATATATCACTAGCCATCCTTCCTAAATCAGGAAATCTACGGCTATTATCCCTCCAATAATCCAAAACATCTAAATCCTTGTGACCCACAAGTTTTGATTCTTCCAAGTAGAGGTCAAGTTCAGATTTTCCATTCAACAAAGTTTCTTTACTCTCTTCTGCTTCAAATTCCTATCAAATAATCACTAAAAGATTAAAACAAGTACAATAGATGAAAGATGAATAAGTTTGTTGAAGTACAATAACTTACATCATAGTCTCTTTGGCAATGTTGAAATACTTGTCCCTTCTTGACAAGTTTGAGTGGAAGTACTTGCATCCATCATAGGATTATGAACTTCCAAATTGTTGGCATAATGATTAAAAAGTTCATACAAAGCATTCTTCACAACACTTAACTTCTCATCAACCAAAAGCTTGTTGGAATAAAGTTTAGAGTAAGCATATTTAAGCATTTGCAACTTCAACCTAGGATCAAGAACACATCCTAAAGCAAGAATTGTGCTACACTCATTCCAATACTTATCAAACTTTTCCATCATTCTTAAAGCCATATCACTAATCACATAATCTTGACTTGATCTACTATTTTTCAATAGAACCTCAATCTTCCATATTTGCATGAAATACAAATTGGATGTAGGATATTTAGAACCCCGGAAAACATTTTGGTGATTTCATAAAAAGGCTCTAAAAATTCATAAATCTTCTTTCCTCTTTCCCAATCTTCATTTGTTGGACAATGCTTATAATGCTCATCTTGATTACCCAAGCTTTCAAAAGCACGACTATACTTAATTGCACTCCCAAGCATTAAATAAGTAGAGTTCCATCTAGTGGACACATCTAAGCGCAAGCCAACATTAGTATCAATGCCACCAATCCCTTCAACACATTGATTAAATAGTTTCATTCTTGATTCCGAACCCCTCACATACTTTATACTTTCTCTAATATTGTGCAATGCGGCACTTGCTACCTTCAATCCTTCTTGAACAATGATATTTAGGATATGTGCACAGCATCTAATATGAAAAAAGTCTCCATTGCACAACAAATTATTTGACAAACAAAGTTGACTTTTCAAGAACTTTTGCATGAGACCATTAGAGGAAGCATTGTCTAAAGTAATTGAAAAACTTTTTCTCAATTCCCCATTCTTTCAAAAACTCAAGCACCTTCCTTGATAGCTCATGACCGGTATGTGGGGGTTCCAAATGACAAAAGTTTAACAACTTACTGTTTAACTTCCAATTCTCATCAATAAAGTGAGCGAGTTAGAGTGATATAGCCACGAGTAGTGCAAGAAGTCCAACGATCGGAGGTCAAACAAATTCTCCCATTATGTCTAGCCAATTGATTTTTCAATCTTTCTTTTTCATGCATGTAAATCTTCATCACATCCCCAGTAATAGAAGTTCTAGAAATATTAGTAGCCTCACCAAAAGAAATATATTGACATAACGTTCTAAATCCATGCCACTCAACACATTGAAATGGAAGATCATGCAATATAATCATTTGCGCCATCAAATCACGAACAACATTATCATCAAGTTTTCTAGACCTCATTTTGGTAGTATAGTCAAGCATCATAGTCCCCACATTATCAAATTTAGGAATCTTTACACAATTAGCAATATGACGATTTAAGTGAGATGTACCTCCGCTTAGCTGGACAATCTGTATACCTTCCCACAACCTTTGCATTTACACGTTTCTTTTCCGTCTTCAGTCAAAGGAAGTTTCTCAAAGTGCTTCCAAGCATTTGAGCTATTTGTTTTAGCCTTTTTCTGTCGTGGTTCAACCTTATCATCCTCTTTGGCAGGTTTTAAATCATCTACCTCAATAATTTTGCAATCCTCTCCAGCATTAGGCATATGATTACTCATATTAAAAAGATGTATTATTCAAAAAAAAAAGATTTAAAACAACCAAATCAAGTTAATAAATCAATGTGAATCATATTCTCCATGGACAATCTAATTCAAAGATCATAAAAAAAAACATCATCTGGGAGAGACTAAGGACATAGATACATGAGCCCGTATTGGAAGAGACTATCATCCAAAGAGAATCGAATAACATGAGAGTTAGTGAGTAAAATTCTTATTTGATTTGTTCTCATGAGAGTTAGTGAGTAAAATTCATTTTGATTGGAAGTTGTAACCGTAGTCAACCAGTATACATTGGGTTTCTACGTATATTACTTTTCATTGGTAAGAGAGTTGATAATTATCTATGAATGAAGGATTGTTGGTCAATGGTCAAATCCACTGTTCTAGTATAGAGATAACAATGGTCAAAAGAAGCAACTGCAATCCTCCATCAAAATGAATGGTAATGAAACAATAGAAGAAGAACAAGATCAGATAGAACTAGAACTACACAGTCACACACATTTATATATATGAACATGACATGATATATACTCACATTAAACCGTTGCAATCGACCAAGAGTCCTCCAAAAAAACACCTACGTCTTTGGTCTACCTAGTAGCTACCAATTCCCAATACGGGCTCATGTATCTATTCCCAATTTTGAGCCCCACGCAAAATCAAACTCAACAACACTGAAAAACATGCCAAAACATGCCAAAACAAAGAGACTCAACATTCAATTTTTAAGCCATATGTGTTAGTGAGTAACATGAGAGGATCGAATCCTCATCCAAAGAGACTATCAACACGGGTTATTTTCAAAACATTAACCACTAAAGTAGCAAGTTTGGAAGAAGTACCCACAAAAGCCATAGCATCAAATTATCGAACAGATGGAGGGCATAAAAAAGTAAAAGGAATATAATCTACTCATCAGTGACCATGGAAACTCAACACCACAATCAAAATCAAAATGGTCAAGAGAACTCTCCGCATATCATTCATACTACTGTTAAGAAGAAGAAAAAGAAGATCTACCAGATCCAGATGTGAGGTTGGCGACGAAGAGAGACAGAGAGAGAGCGGTGGCAGTGTTGACGCAGAGAGCCGAGAGACGGAGAGAGGCGACGCAGAGAGCCGAGAGCCGAGACGAGAGAGAGGCGGTGAGCGGTGAGGTTGCAGACTTGCAAGAGTGCAAAGACTGACGCGAGAGAGAGTGAGACGCAGGGCAGAGCAAGATGACGCACAGAGCACAGTTGGTTTGAATTGATAAAAGGCTAAACAGGAAACTAGGTTTGATAAAAAGGCTACATGCATTTCGGGGTTTAGGGCCAACAAGGCTGCCTAAAATGCTAAAGGCATTCGGGTGGTGTGCCCTACCCGTTCGGGCTAGGCATTGATGGGCCAACAAATTTTGGTAGGCGGCGGCAGCCAAAAATCAATGGGCTTTAATTTTAGTAACCTTGCCCGTCATTTTTTCGGCTAACGGGTGGCCCGTCGTCAGTAGGTCGATTTTGTGACTCTAGTCCTGAGAGGTTCCGTTCTTTCTGTGGAAAGCAAGTCATGAAATCCTCTGAATGAATGAAGTGAGACACGGGAGAGGTATGTCCTTATCCAACTCTTGTTCAATATGAGAGTCGTTTTCATGTTTTTAGAGATTGTGAAACTGTTAAGGCCATGTGGGAGGTGATTTTTTTTTTCTCGAAAAAAAAGATTATGCTGATAATCAATTTTTGTATAATCGATTATAATCATAATATATTTTTGTTTGGGTTTGTTTGCTTAAAAGCGATTTTAAGATAATCTATTTCGTTTGGATGGTGAAAAAAAATCACTTTTATATAATAAATTACACAAAAAATGGTATGAAGTTATTTGTATAATTTAATAATATTTGTTTATAAGTTAGTTTTGTAGGGGTAAATAGGGAAGAGAGTTTTGAGAATTAAAAATAATCAAATCACAACAATCTTGAGGTAGGAAAAACTAAACGGCATAAAACAGCTTTTTTCCCCTAAAAAGCTTTTTTTTTATAAATTTAAGCAAAATATCAAACATAATAGATTATCTATAAAACAACTTTTAAACCAAAAAACAGTTGAAACCAGAAAAAATAATCTTTCCTAAACACACTATAAATGACAAGATTGGCTTTATAGGAGTACTTGATGGAATTCAATGGAGTATTCTTTTTGGTGTCATGCTTGCTAAATTATGGTGGAAAATAAATGAGATGGTTTTCAATAATGTAGCTTGGAATTCTTCTGAGATTCTCTGTAAAGCTAGGAGAATGGTGGATGCGATAGAGATTGCTTCGGAGACTAGTGAGAGAGTTCTGGTTAGAAATGTTGAGACTGCGCGGGATGCTTATGTCGGATGGCAAGCTCCGGACCAGGGCTCTGTTGCTTTAAATTGCGATGGGTCTATTACTGATACTGGAAGGCGAGCAGCTTGTGGAGGTGTTCTAAGAGATTAGATAGGTAATTTCATTGTGGGTTTCCTTTCCAACTTGGGTGCCTGCTCGGTTATAGAAGCAAAACTTTGGGCAATCTTCCATGCTTTGAAGCTAGCTTGAAGCATGGGTTATAGGAAGATATGTATTTTTTCTGATTCACAAGCTGATTTTAGGCTTTTATATGATGGTTGTTGTAGAACTCATCCTTGTCATGCTTTAGTCACAGCCATCCACGGTGTTCATGGTCAGGAATATTGTGTCAAGTGGTCTCATGTGTTGAGGGAAGCCAACCAAGTGGCAGATGCTGTAGCAAAGGCTGGTTTATCCTCGGATTATGCTTTTAGAATTTTTGATGTTGTTCCTTCTTTTATTTCTAGTGCTTTAAGGGCATATGCTGCCAGTATTAGTTTTCCTAGAGGTTTTTCTAGCTCGTTTTTGTTTAGGGTTTAACCCCTCTTTGTTCATAAAAAAAAAGGATGTGGATGCAAAATTATAAATCTACATCAGCCGTACTTGAATGGTAATTGTCTTTGGTAGATGAGTAAAATCCGGTCACCGAGTTTGGATACCCGATCCAATAAAAGTGGGGAGAATAAGATATCGATATCATCTTCAATAAATCATGATATTATCTCAAATAACCTTATCCGGTTAGAAGAGATAAATCCCTCAAATTAAGGAGATCATATCTATATTTAATAAATCCCAATATTATCGAGATAAATCCCTCAATTTAAGGAGATCGTATCTATATTTAATAAATCCCGATATTATCTCAAATAACATTATCCGGTTAGAAGAGATAAATCCCTCAAATTAAGGAAGTCATATCTCAAAGAAGATTTAAGAGATAAAATGAGATAAATCCGGGTCTTTTAAAGATATGGGGATCCTATTATAAAAAGAGGAGAACCCAAGAGAGAGACTCACTTTTGAACAGAACCCAGGTGACTCTCCCTTAAGCGTATTAGAGAAACTAGCTTGACCTAGAGACTGTTGAAGAGTCCTTGCTCGCTGATATTCATCAGATACAAGATTAGGGGATTGAGATCACTATATGACCAAGGGTTGAACTGAGAACTACGTCTGGCTTTGATTCACATTGGGATACGTAGGACCGGAATACAATATTCTGTCAAGCCGTAATCTAAAACGACCCATGTGTTCACTCTTGGTTTGACGTTCTACGGTGAGATTCCGGCAAGTCGGATCTCGGCAGGAACATTTGGCGCCCACCGTGGGGCCGAGGAAAAACTTTCCCCGGTTCCATAAGAAAGCTTGATGGTGACAACACGGAATGGACCGAGGGGAGGGCGAACAGCACGAACCGTGAAGATCATGAGGCTTTGAACACAAGCCAGAACCATGACAATCACCCCCCCCTCCCATCGATGAAAATAACCCTCAGTTGGGAGAGGTTATGGCACAGTTAAGACAACTGCGTAAGGAGAACGAGGAGATGCGTGCTCAGAATCAAAGGCTTTTAAGAATTCGGAAAAGAGAAAGATCAGTGACGCCTTCCGAGGAAGAGCAATCATCACCCGATGGTAGCCGAAAGGATCCATCCTACGTACCTTCTCCTCATGATATGAGCCGACCGTCCAAGACCAAACCTCGCCCAGAGGCTTCAGAAGCTAAATCTCGTGCAGAAAGGATTATCCAAAAAGAAAGGGTAACAGACCGAAGACCGAGGTTGCCGTTCACGGATGACATCGATGAGGTGATTATGCCTAGACAATTTAAGCCTCTTAACATTGATAAATTCAATGGCACCACTGACCCAACCGAGCACGTAGAATCCTTTATTTCTTCTGTTTACCTGGTGACTGATTCGGAAGCCGTCATGTGCAAAAAAATTTCAACCACTTTGCAAGGCCATGCCTTAACCTGGCTTACGAATCTATCACCTCAGTCAATTAATTCCTTTGATGTGCTTGTAACTAAGTTCACTGCACAATTCACAGAGAGCCGAAAGCATAAAAGGCACTCGGTCTCGCTGGTGAATTTTAAACAAGAAAAGAATGAATCACTTAGAGATTATATGGCTCGTTTTAGTGCCAAACAAATTTTAATTCCCAATATGAGCTCGGAACTCTGTCTCCATACCGTCATGGGCGGTTTGAAGCCGGGGCCATTCTTTGAGTATTTATCTCGAAAACCACCGAGGGATTTTGAAGAGTTGCAGGAAAAAAGCTACATGTTTCATGAACTCGGAGGAGATGGTAGAATCCAAAAGGAGAGAAAGAAGTTTTGAAGACAAGAGCTTGGTTTGAAGCGGGGAAAGAGAGAGGGGGGCTAATCCACAAAGGGCCCAAAAGACCAATGAAATGGGGTTCTCGGAGAGGCAACCCAGGTACCAGTCTTATACACCGCTAAACCGATCTCGGGCCACCGTTCTCCCGGAGGTGTGCAACGCTGAGTTACTCACCTTACCTCGACCGTCTAAAACTTAGGCCAATGCAGACAGAAGTAAAGAATGCAAATGGCATCAAAACTATGGTCACTCCACTGAAGACTGTAAAACAGCCCAGGAAAAAATTGAGGACTTGATACAGGCAGGTCGTCTTGACTGGTTCGTTCGCCGAGATGATAATGGAGGCGAACGAGCTGGACGACGACGACGAAGACGCGGTTATGACAATCGTAACCGAGATGCAAACCTGGAAGGAAATAATCAGAACGGAGATCGATTGAATAACTAGAGGGCTCTTAATGAAGAAACAGAAGGAGGAGGCAGAGGGGTCATCAATACAATCTCAGGAGGATTTGCAGGTGGAGGAACAACGAGTTCAGCTCGACGACATCAAGTAAAAGCCATCCCACTACAAAAAAAAAGGTCATTTAGCGACCGAAAATAGCGACCGGATTTGTTGGTTGCTGTTTGCGACCGAAATGGCGACCGATTGTAGGATCCAAATCAAACACTGATTAAAGTTGATATTGCGATCGAAATAGCGACCGAAATAGAGCGTAGCAAAGTTATCGGTCTCTATTTCGGTCGCAAAATAAAGGAAAGTAACAATAAAAAATTTATGACTTTTTAGCGACCAAAATGGCGACCGAGTTAAATGCAACGGTTAAAATTAAGTTATCTTTTGTGACCGATATTAAAGCGGTCGCTAAACAGCGCGTAAAAAATTAAAATAGAGAGTTTTAGTGACCGAATTATTCGGTCGCTAAAATTACGAATTCAAATTTCAAACTAACCATTTTAGCGACCGAATTATTCGGTCGCTAAAATTACGAATTCAAATTTCAAATTAACCATTTTAGCGACCGATTTAATTTTAGATTTGAAAATAAACTGGTTTGACATTAATCAGACATTAAATTTTGGACCGAGTATTTTCTTAGTTGATCAGTTCAACTATTAATCTTTACTCTAATTTGAATTTTGAAATCATATATTTATCAATCTTTATTTTTAGATTCAAAAACTAAAAACATATTTATTTTTAGGCTTAATATTTTATCACTCATTTTTGTACCTATCACTGAATGTTAAGTTTAAAACATAAAAACTCTCTCCTTCCCTCATTAGACCCGTAACCCCTCCCCCCTCTCTCTTTCTTTCTTTTTCTTCTTCTTTCTCCTTCTTTCTCTCTTCTTCTTCTTCCTCCCTCCAACTTCACCCTCTTCCTTCACTCCCAGCTGGCGTCGTCCCTCCACCGCAGCCACCGTCCGGCCGCGAGCCGCTCCTCCTAGGGACGCCGTTCAGCCACTGCTCAACACGGAGAAGATGGCTATCCGACCCAGCCCTTTCCTGCATGCGCCTGGCCGCTGCTTCGCCCTCCGCCGTCGTGAAACGACATCTCCACTTTGGTAAGCTCCGGTTGCCGCCATCAATGGTGGTTTTCAACCTCTATGGGTTGTTACACCTCCTTTCCTCCTCCCCTAAAGCTTGATTGTTGTTTTCATTTAGATCTTGGTGCTGTCCAGAAGTGCATCGCCGTCCTCCGCTGCCACTGCCGGCCGTCCTCCGCTGCCACTGCCGCCGCGCCGGACAGCCAGACCGCCACCATCTCTTCTCCCTTACTTGTGGGTGAGTGATTCCTCACCTTACCTTGTTGGATTTCAAGAAATCCCCAAATTGATTTTGAAACCCTAACCCTTTGATTTCAGATTTTACTCTTAAAATTAAACCTTGTTTTATGAAATTGGGACTGTGAACCCTAAACCCCAAACAATCCCCATTGGGAATGAAGTTGGCTAGAGAGATGGATGGCTCAGCAGCCCTCCCAGGGCCGAAGCACTTTGGATCATAATAATCCCTGCTTCTCCTTTTTGAGGACCTTTATATTTCTCTGTTCTTAAAATTTAGGTTGATAAAGCTGCTCAAGGTTGGGTTCCTATATATTTGGCATTCATGCATTTATGTTCATATTAGTTACTATGATCAATCGAAATATCTATCACCATGTAAAGCTATTTTGCATACCGACCACATGAATTCATAATTATTAAAAAGTTTAGATACAGAATGCTATATAAGGAACTATTTATATGTTAGCCTCTGAATCATTGTGGTTTGGTGATCTTTTCGTGTATTCCACCTCTGTACTTTGCTATGTCATTAAATAAATAGATACATCACTTTGTTATTCAAGTGTGAGGCTAGAATGACATTTATTGAGTTCTGCATTTGTTGAGTTAACTATTTGGAATTGATATATGGCTTATTGTTTCTATTATATGGAATGGAAGTACATTTGGGATGTTATGTGATACGAAGGCTTATTTTTGAAAATGCTATCTTTGTAGGAGAAGAGGCAATTTTATGCTTTTGTGGTTCTTCTTATTGATTCTACAGTTGGGAGGCTGTTTAGGGGCATTAAGCTTCATTATGGAACATGGAATCAATCATACTACACCTATGCATGTGATCCATTTGGAAGTCTTAGTGGGCTGCTGCAACTTATGCTTCTTTTTGGTTCAGGGCGGTGAGTTTGTGTTGGTAACGATGGAAATGATTTATGCTTGATTGCATACTTAGGTGTGTTTCACATTGACTTGCATTAACCAATGAAATTGCTTGAGATTTTGTGCTTAAATGAATATCCACACTCTTCAAATTGAGTTGTGTTTTTATTTTTGAAGATATATTTGAGCTCACTGAGGAAGCTGCAATAATATGTCATCTAATATCTTAGTGGTCTTTTGCCTAAACTTTTATGTATTTTAAGAACATTAATACAGGAGCATTGCTACATTGTTTTTCAAAAAGGAAGTTTTTTGTCATATTGAAATATTTTTGGGGGATGTTATGACAAGTCATGATTTATTCACTTAATTTGCTTGATGTAACCTTGCAGGGGTGTGTGGTCTTTGTATTTTTTTTTATTGTAAATTGATTTTTGGACTATTGGTTCAGTCTGACCATATTAGTTCTATTCTCTAAATGATAAGATACCATTTATAAGATAAAAAAATTGATCAATGATTAAGGTATATGGTGCACCTTAAGGCTCAATAAGGGTTTTAAACATAGAATATTTTGAAGCCACTGCTACCTTGGTTCAGTACTCTATCCCATTTGCTTTTTACTTCTATTTTCTAATTGTCACTGTTTTCTTTTCCATTCTTGCATAGTCACACAATATAAAGCTTAACGTGCTTAATGTATTTTATGTTATTCATTCTGAATTGATGGTTTCATTGTTTGCTTTTTCCTTTATTTTTTCTCCTTGGTTTGCAGATGCATGAATTAGCGTTGAATCTTGCACTGCAGAAGTCCCAGAATGCACAACTCAGAAGTCAATTTGAAGGTTTGTTGAATGAAATTTATTTCAGTATGTTCTGGCTTTTCAATCTTTTGACTCTTACAACAGCTACTCAGTAACTGCTAGTGTGCCGTGTCACCTTTGGTATCAGATTTATATGCATTTATAATCATGTATTTTCTTTTCAAACAAAGAGGTATTGAATCAATAATTTGGTGTTTTGTTGGATGCTTGGAAGTCTTTTGCAGATATGGATTAAATGGCAAGTGCATTACTGTTAACAGTCTTTTGGGAGGTCAAATGTTTTCCCTGCAACATTGAAGTTTAAATCAAATTCTTTCTCTACATGGAGTTGGGTGTTGTGCTCTTCATGGTGGCTAATACAGGATTGAATTAATTGCTACAGATTAAAAGTTTATGGACTTGTTATGGTCTTTTTGGGCTTTTGATTTTCTATAGGGTGTAAAGGTTCAAAGGGCTTTTTCTCTTTTGCTGCTGTTATCCCTAATAAGCTTTTAGGCACTAAATTGCCAATAGCTGGGCGGTGGATTGGTTTTAGATATTAGGTGCTGAGGAATTTTTTTTGGTCGACGATTAGTTAGTATATCAACCATTATTGTCTTCTCCGACTTTGGTTGAATCTCTACCTTATCCCTCTTGTATCTGGTTCTTTTGTTTATGAGTTTAGAGTACCCATTATACTCTTTCAATACACTTTAGCTTATAAAAAAAAATTATATTTGGTTTGTTATATGTTTTTTAAAGAAATCGGTCACTAAATTGGTCCCTAGAACAAGTTTTGGGGACACATTTAGTGACTGATTTTTTTTAATTTGGTGGCCAATTTAGCGACCGAATTTTCGGTCGCTAAAATTGGTCACATAACTGGTTACAGGAGACCAATTTAGTGACCGAATTAGCGACCGAATTTTCGGTCGCTAAAATTGGTCACATAACTGGTTTTAGGAGACCAATTTAGCGACCGATTACAAATTCAGTCGCCAAATCATTTAGCGACCAGGGTTTTAGCAACCGTCATTATTCGATCGCTAATTCGGTCGTTAACCATTTTAGCGACCGAATTTTGATGAATAGCGACCGATTTCTTGATGTCGCTAAACACCCTTTTTTTGTAGTGTCCGATCTGTAAGCGATTATGCGGAAAACCTACAAGGATGGGACCTCCAATAACTTTCTCGGATGATGATTTCCAAGGGCTGGATCCAAATCAAGATGACCCAATGGTGATAACGGTCCGAATTAGACAACTTCTCGGTCAAGCGAACACTTATTGACTAGGGAAGCTCGACGGATATTTTATACTGGCGACCTTCAAGAAACTTGGAATTCCAGAAAAGCTGATAAAAGAGCAAGAAGACAAGCTAGTAGGGTTCGCCGGAGAGCAAGTAAAAACTCGAGGTTATATAGACCTCTTAACAACGTTTGGAGAGGGAAAACTCTCCAAGTCCGTATCAGTCAGGTATGTTATTGTGGATGTCAGCACGCCGTACAACATCCTTATTGGAAGACCGACATTGAATGAACTCGGAGCGATTGTCTCTACCCCACACCTCACAATGAAATTCCCAGTCGAGTCTGGAGATATAGTCCCTGTCCGAGCTGACCAAAGGATGGTCAGGCAATGATATGTGGATAGCCTAAAGGTTACCCGAAACCAAAATATCGCAAAGAATGCCGAGGATGATAAAGCAGAAGTGGAAAGCTCGGTCAGTTCGGTAACTTCAGCGAGCTCGGTCAACATGTTTGAACTAGACCCAAGGATGGAGATGTACGAATCCAGAGCCTAACCAATAGAGTCTTTGGAAAGGTTCCAGTTGGGAGCCCTAGCTGAACAGTGCATCAAAGTCGGAAG
Source organism: Sophora flavescens (assembly GCA_030762895.1). Classification (NCBI taxonomy): domain Eukaryota; kingdom Viridiplantae; phylum Streptophyta; class Magnoliopsida; order Fabales; family Fabaceae; genus Sophora; species Sophora flavescens. The sequence goes on along the minus strand of CM061068.1, from coordinate 55,171,581 downwards.
TCAGCTTGACCCCTTGCTCAAACAACAGATTCAAGCGGTCTTAAAAAAGAATGCCGATTTGTTTGCTTGGAAGACAACGGATATGCCTGGCATAGACCCCAATTTTATGTGCCATAAACTATCTATATGTCCCGAAGCCAAGTCTATAGCTCAGAGAAAAAGAAAACTTGGCGAAGAAAGGCGCCAAGCAGTAGTCGAGGAGACTGCCAAACCGGTCAAAGCAAATTTCATCAAAGAAGTGAAATACACTACTTGGCTAGCCAATGTGGTGTTAGTTAGAAAGGCCAATGGTAAGTGGAGAATGTGCACCAACTACACCGATCTCAACAAAGCGTGCCCAAAGGATTCTTATCATCTTCCCAACATTGACAGGTTGGTAGACGGAGCTTTGGGGTACAAGGTTTTGTCCTTATTTGACGCGTACTCGGGTTATAACCAAATCAGGATGTATCCACCCGATGAAGAAAAAACGGCATTTATGACCGATGGGGCAAACTAATGCTACCGAGTAATGCCTTTCAGTTTAAAAAATGCTGGTGCAACGTATCAAAGGCTTATGGATAAAGTCTTTGTCAACCAGATCGGCAGGAACCTAGAAGTATATGTTGACGATATGGTGGTAAAGTCCGATGATCCAAAGCAACACTCAGCCTACCTCGAAGAAATTTTCAGTCAACTCAGAAAGTACAACACGAGGTTAAATCCAGAAAAATGCTCTTTTGGTGTACAAGGAGGAAAGGTCTTAGGATATATGCTAACACACAGAGGAATTGAAGCTAATCCTGATAAGTGCAAAGCTGTCATTGAAATACGAAGCCCTCAGAATATGAAGCAAATCCACAGGTTAGCTGGCCGATTAGCTTCTCTATCCCTCTTTCTCCCAAAATCCGCAGAAAAAGTAAGACCCTTCTTTCAGCTTCTAAAAAAATCGAAAGAGTTCACTTGGACAGCGGAGTGTGAAAAGGCCTTTGGAGACTTGAAAATTTTTCTGGCCTCTCCCCCGATCCTTACTCGGGCACAGCTCGGCAAGGATCTGTATTTGTATCTGTCTGTCAATGATTACGCAATCAGTGCAGTAATCGTCCAGGAAGAAGAAAAACAACAAATGCAGGTGTATTATGTGAGTAGAATTCTGAAAGATGCCGAAACACGGTATCAAGTAATTGAAAAACTAGCTCTCGCCTTAATTATGGCAGCTCGGAGGTTACGACCTTACTTCTAGTCACACCAAGTTATAGTCAAAACAGATCATCCAATAAAACAGGTGCTCAGGAAACCCGGTCTAGCCGGACGAATGATAGCTTGGTTGGTAGAATTGTCAGAGTTCGGTTTGCAATATGAGCCGAGGGGACCAATGAAAGCTCAATGCCTCTCCGACTTCATTGCGGAGCTCTCTTCTAAGCCAAGGTCGGGATCCTTCACCTGGCTTCTATACATTGATGGTTCATCTAACTCAAAGGGCGGAGCTGGAATAATTCTCTAAGGTCCTGATGATCTAATCCTAGAACAATCTTTAAAGTTTGGGTTTACTTCTTCAAACAACCAAGCAGAATATGAAGCCCTTATTGCAGAACTGATGCTAGCTAAAGAGGTTGGAGTCAAAGAATTAAAATGCCGAAGTGACTCACAACTTGTAACAGGACAAGTCTCAGGTGATTATCAAACAAAGGATCCCCAACTAACCAGATATCTCTACAGAGTTAATAGTCTAATTTCTGAATTTGATAATTTCATTATCGAGCATATACCTCGGGAGGAAAATTCCAGGGTGGATCTGTTGTCTAAGTTGGCTAGCACCAAGAAAGCTGGCCAACTAAGAACTTTCATTCACGAGAATCTCCTCGAACCAAGCATAAAAAGTGCCAAAGTGATTATGATCGAGCACTATGATCATGGCTGGATGACACCAATTTGGGAATATTTTGCCTCTGACAAATTGCCCAATGACCCTAAGGAGACGAGGAGAATTCGTCTAAAATCTTGCCATTACACCATCCGAGACGGAGAGCTGTACAAAAGAGGATTCTCCATGCCATTATTAAAGTGCATAGCAAAGGAGCAGTCCGAGTACGTAATGGACGAGATGCACCAAGGAATCCGTGGAATGCATTCAGGTGGCCGATCTCTGGCAGCTCGGGTCCTGCGAGCGGGGTTTTACTGGCCGACCATGAGATTGGATTGTGCTACCTGGACTAACAGGTGTGAGCCTTGTCAGAAGTTCGCCAATATAGCACGAGCTCCAAGAGAAGAGCTCCATTCCATGTTCTAGCCGTGGCCCTTTACTATGTGGGGGATGGATATAGTCGGTCCTTTCCCAGTTGCTAAAGGTCAAGTCAAGTTCTTGCTGGTAGGAGTAGACTACTTCACTAAATGGATTGAAGCAGAACCATTAGCTACCATAACAGCTAAAAAGGTTCAAAGTTTTGTATGGAAAAACATCATATGCAGGCACGGCCTCCCTTATGCAATTGTCACAGATAATGGAAAGCAATTCACCGATAAAGAGCTTAGAGAGTTCTATTCCAACCTCGGAATCAAGCATAAAGTGACCTCGGTTGAGCATCCACAAATAAATGGACAAACAGAAGCAGCCAACAAAGTCATTTTGAACGATCTCAAAAGAAGGTTAGGCCAATCAAAAGGGGCATGGGTTGAAGAGTTACCAAGCATCCTATGGGCCTACCATTGCTCACCACTGATTTTCAACTGGTGAAACGCCATTCAAGCTAACCTATGGAACCGATGCAATGATTCCAATTGAGCTCGACGAACTCTCTTTCTGAAGGCAGCATCATGACCAAAGTAAGAGCGAGGAAGAAATCCGAGTTGAGCTTGAAATGGTTGAGGAAGTCCGAGATGAGGCAAAAATCAGAGAAGAACTATGCAACCAAAAAGCAACTCGGAAGTATAACTCGAGGTTACAGCCAAGGGAATTTGTGCAAGGTGACTTAGTGCTTGAGATTGCAAAACGATGCGAGAAAAGACCCCGAGAGAGGGTAAGCTCGCAACAAACTGGTGCAGCCCATTTAGAATAGTTGAAAATCTAGGAAATGGTGCTTATAGGCTAGAAGAGTTGTCGGGAAAGGTTGTTCCGAGAACATGGAACACTTCCCACCTTAAGTTTTATTTTAGTTAAAGTTATGTAAATAGGTGATGTACTCTTTTTCCTATCCCGGTCTTATTTCCACGAGGTTTTGGCAGGGGAAGGTTTTAATGAGGCACACACAGGAAAAATAAATAAATAGAATCATTTTCAGTTGCGCTATTAGGAAAGAATAATGTTATATGGTCAAAATTTTATTTATGAAAAACTACTAACCTAAAAAGGTTGACCGAGCTAAAATCGACCGAGTTGAGGACGAAATGCCGAGCCTAAAAAGGTAAACAACATCTAAAGGTAGTTAAAAACCTAAAAAGGCTGACCGAGCTAAAATCAACCGCATTGAGGTCGAAATGCCGAGCCTAAAAAGGTAAACAACATCTAAAGGTAGTTAAAAACCTAAAAAGGCTAACCGAGCTAAAATTGACCGAGTTGAGGACGAAATGTCGAGCCTAAAAAGGTAAACAACATCTAAAGGTAGTTTAAAACCTAAAAAGGCTGACCGAGCTAAAATCGATCGAGTTGAGGTCGAAATGTCGAGCCTAAAAAGGTAAACAACATCTAAAGGTAGTTAAAAACCTAAAAGGGCTGACCGAGTCGAGGTCGAAATTCCGAGCCTAAAAAGGTCAACAACATCAAAAGGAAGTTAAGAGCCTAAAAAGATTGACCGAGCTAAAATCGACCGAGTTAAGGTTGAGATGCCGAACCTAAAGAGGCAACAACTAAATACCTAAAAGGGTTGTCCGAGCTCCAAAAACTCGAAAAAGTCGAGGAGCACGCAAAAATGAAAAAGTCAAGCACTAACTCATGAAAAAGTTACAAGATTGAGCTCCAAGAGCCAACATGAAAAAACAAGGCATGAAAAACTTAGAAAATTTTCTAAGTGAAGAGTAACTCGTGATCAAACACGTGATTTCATTAATAAAAAGGGGAAGCCCAGAGTACACGAGAGTTCAAAATAAAAGGGCATTGCCCTAGGAACATTTTTCCTAGGTTACTCATGGGCATCCCCATGAGCAACGGTTTCAACAAAAATAGAGTTGGGGTCATCCTCGGTACTTGGAGGCATAGCAAAAGAGTGGTCACGAAAGCCTATTTTGCCTCCACCATCGGCTCCCTCCTCGGCCGCTTGAACTTCAAACTCTTCTTCTTGAGTTACCTCTTCCTCATCCTCTAACTCGGACAATGGAACTAGAATTCCATCTCTGTCAAAATCCTTGTCCACGTCAGCCAGGGAGAAGTCAGCATTCGGGTTGAAGAGCTGAAGCTGCTTCACTGCTCGGGAGAAGCCATTGACATGCTCCTTCATAATGGAAGCCTCGACTTCAGCCGGCTCAGATCGGAGCATTAGATTGACCTCCTTCTCGGCCTCTAGTGACTTCCGCAGCTCGAGATTGGTCTCCTTCTCGGCTTGAAGTTCCTTGGCGACCTTCTGAAGATTGAGTCGTTCGGCCTTTTCTAGGTCCAGCTCGGCTTGAAAAGCAGCCTTATCTTTTTCTAGCTCTGCCTTTTGGGCTTTCAGCTGGCCAACAGCCCGAGCTTGCTCTCACACTTGGCCACGGCCTGATCCAGCTTGTCCCTCACCCTCAAGATACGAGCTGCATCGGCCCTCAACACCTCCATCTTCTTGGCATTATCAGCAATCTGGTGACTCCATAAGTGAGTAATTGAGGCGATCCGAAGAGCATAGGCAGCAGCCGCCTCCATACACTCATCAAGCCCATGCTCCAGCAAGAGCCTAGCATCGGAAGGTTTCAGCACTTGGTCGTCGATGAGGGTAGCAGGGTCTAACTCATTCCCCATAGCGAGGTGATGCCGGGTTGCGGTTTCCATTGTACCATTTGGTGTCCAAGTAAGATTGGTAACCATGGGAGCATTGCCCAACCTCGATCGGCGGCAGGAGTTTCTTCAATCATCAACAGGGGAGAAGAACTTCTTATCAGGACCTCGGACTGAATGTCTTCCCGAATCCTTTTAGGAATTCGAGTGTTCATGTTAGAAGCTTCAGCAACCTTCTTCTTCTTCCCCTTGACATTTGAAGCCGGGCTGATCCACCAGCAGCTTGATTAGCCGACTTCTTCATCAGGGCCTTGTAGTTGAACTTCCCCATTATCACTGCAAGAAGGAAATCGGTCAGATACAATAAGCACGCTACAGGATAAATTAGCACTTGTCAACAAAAGCTACTTACATTCAAAGTCAGCTTGCCGAGTGGAAGAGGTATGAAGCTTTAAAAGTCTTCCACAAGGCAGTGGCCGAGAATAATGTTTCAAGGCCTCAACATCGACTCGCTCTTGAGCGGTCATAGAGCTGAGGTCATAGCTATGGAATTTGGAAGGGTGAGGTTGCCAGTAGAAGGGAAATTTAGGATTTCCAGCCGAGTCAAAAAAGAAAGACTCATTACCCTCAATAGGTCGAACTTTGAAGAAATTCGACTTGAAAAACTTGTATGAGCTCTTATAGAGCCCGATGATCCCTCTCTGCTCAACCCCACTCAGGGAGATCCAGCCAACTCGGTCTCCGAACCGAACTCGGTAAAATTAAAGAAACTTAGGAGCAGTAGCCTCTATCCCTATCTGACCACACAGAATTTGGAAGGCTTTCAAGAAGGCCCAACTATTCCGGTGCAGCTGGGTAGGAGCAACGTTCATAGCTCTCAAGACTTCGTACTCGAATGGGGTGAAGGGAATGGAAACACCAATTTCACTAGTGCAGTAAGTGCTTTTTACGTCAGTTAAAATTATTTTTTACGTCAGAATACTAACTGACGTAAATACAGCTGACGTTAATAGTTAATATTTTAACGTCAGTTGAGAACTGACGTTAGTTGAGAACTGACGTTAAATATAAAACTATTAACGTCAGTTCTTTAACAAAACTGACGTTAATTTTGTAAAAATTAACGTCAGTTTTTTAAACAACTGACGTTAAACATAAAACTATTAACGTCAGTTCTTTAAGACAACGGACGTTGATTTTGTTAAAACTAACGTCAGTTGTTATAAAGAACTGACGTTAAAGGTATAATTTTAACGTCAGTTGTAATAAACAAATGACGTTAATAGGTTTTTTTTTTAAATTCAGTTTTAAAATATCACTCCCCTCAGCTATCCCTGCATTCAGTCCCAGTAACATAGAATATCACACACATTACAGAATTGCAAAGGAAAATTGAACAATGGGGGGACTTAAACCCAAAACCCATGTATATATATAAATAAATTTTAGTTCCAATGTCTAAAAAACAAAACTATCTAAGGATATATATATATATATATATATACATGTTATTAATTAGTTTCTAAAGTCTAACCAAAAAACTATTCATCTAAATAGTGCGGAGGTATGTTGTCAATTCCTTTTTCAGCCGCATACTTGAAGAAGAATTCAGCGAAGCGCATCCTCAAGTCTCTTAACTCTTCTTCTTCAATAGGCGATTGGTCAATAAATGCCTAGACACGTTCAAATAATAACAATAACATCAATGCAAGTCATCTTCAAAACTATAATATATAATTTAACAAGTTGTTTAAATATTACCTTCTTCCATCCATCCATAATAGATGCGAAGACTATGTTCAGCATATGAAGCATCACATAATAGCCGCACGACCACCCGTCAGTTTGAAATCGAGACTACCAACAAAATTAATTTCAACGTAAGTTGAATATACATATAAATTAGTAATTATAATATTAATTATTTGATAAATAAACTACCACACCTTGAGGATGTTCCATACAGGATTTGCTTTAGCCTTAGAAGTCCTACTTCTCCCGTTGGCGCAACTTATGCTAGTCGCCTTGGTAAGTTATCATAAACAAATAATCATGTCGATCAATTAACAAACTCATATATCATGTGTGTAATAAACTAAAAACAACTGATATTAAAACTTAAATTAAATTTAAGATTAGTTACTTACTTATTTACTGCTTCCACTACCTTGGTGGCGGATCTTGGTGGAGAAGAAGAGAAGAATATGACAGTATGCCTAGACGGGTGAAGTACGAACAACTGCCAATGGCGTTCCATACAGTAGGGAGCCAGATATAATTCTTTCGGATTGTCTCCGAACAAGTTCCCTAAGTATTTACTCAATGCATCTTTAGCAAAGAATTCGGGCACAAGGATTGACGGATCTAAGAAACCGTAAACTGATGCAACGCCCTTATCAAGCTGAAGATGATGGAGATACCTAAGATATGAAAAGGTGTGGATGTTAATTACATAATATATATATATTGAAATTAAAATAAATTATTAAATGGAAAAATACCAAAAATAAATAAGTTATAAAATTAAAATTAACTTACGTGCACCGAGTGATGACATTCTTTGTTCATCCGGATGTTATTTTCGGGGCGTTCAGAGATCGTCACCAACGAAGGAAAATATCCTCTGTTGATCTGGGTGTGCCACCCATCCATCGTGATCCAATGGACACACAAAAATCTCAAATGCATAATCCTCACCAAGTGAGAACAAACGAGTGATAGGTGACAGCGACACCGACGTCGACTTGGCCTTCAGTTTAGGAAAAATAAAATAGATAAGTTGTTGATAATTAAAAAAAACACAAGTAATTATTTGACTAATTTGGACATTAATAATGAATAAATACCTTTTCTAACATTTCGAGCTCACGTCGTTTGGAGTCCAACTCAAGCTCACGCCTTTTCATTTCCAACTCAAGCTCATGGCACTGGACTTCCAACTCCCGCTCCCTAGCTGCCAACTCATCGTCCTCCACATGTGCCCTACTAAAACTCTCTTTTGTGCTCACATGTGAAGGGTTGGCAAGCCCTATGGTGTCCTGGGATGTACCGACGGAGGAAAGCTCTCTGGCAAGCGCCTGCTTGAATTCTGGGTTGGATAGTAAGCCTTGCATCAGATGTGTTGTAATATCTGGGTTGGACATGAGGTGCTGAGTAAGGTCAGCCAAAATTGATGCTTCATTGATCACCCGCTTTCGTGAAGCAGACTTGCCATAATATTGTTTGATGGTCACATTCCCAGGAACACCGAGAACCCGACCAGGATGGTCTTTCTTGCCTAGAGCAGTCATCAAGACGTCCTGCTGTCCAGAAGGGACGAATGCGCCCTGGGAGGATTTTGCTTTAAGATCCATCTACAATGAAAACAAATGAAAAAACGTGCAAGTGAAAAGTGTTGCAACTATCTATACAAATATCAATTGAAATCAAGTTAATTATTTACTTACAAACTTATCTGCCACTTCGTGAGTGGCATCAACTTTAAAAGATCCCGTCTTTGTCATGCGGCCGGCTAACCAGACATCCTCGCGGTCGATGTCCGACGAAGGACTTGATGGTGTGCCCTCAGGCACCTCTCCTCTTTCAATCCTAGCAGAGTGCTCTTCCTGATTCACCCTCAGCCTATCCGCCATCATCTGCTCGATCCGATTCTGGTACCCACCCTGAGACATGGTGTGGCGGTGGACGTTCTTCGCCTGATTCTGCCGACCCTTATTTGCCTTAGCCTATTCAAACAAAAACACATAATTAAATACAGTTAAATGATATATAATAAGCATACAAAATTAACTTAATCAACCAACCTGAAATTCTCCATCCTGTCGACTCCTGGCAAACATATCCCAAGTATCCTGATCAATCCAGGGATAATCCGAGAACATTTTATCAAGCCGCTTCTTCCCAGATACATAGTACCTGGTAAGATCATGCTTGAACCCATTCCAACGCTTTGATGCCATTTTCATACATTTATGACGATGATCCTCGTCATTTGGCACGATCCAAGCTACCTACACATTAGATACATATATAACAAGCTGGATGGATTATAACTCGGATAATTATCTAATAATGTAAATCAAGCGAATGTAAAGGTAAAATACCGTGATAGCCTCCCAAATCGATCCTTAATGTTCCGTGGAGCGTCATTCCGATGGTTGTAGTTTATGCTTACGTCTTGCTTCGCTTGTAGAAACACCCACTTATTAAATTCTTTAGCACGGGGTCCCCTGGGCATTTAGATTAGCATCGAAGGACACCTCAAGCTTCGTCCGCTCTGCTGTCCTTCTCTAGTTTCTTCAACGAGGTGGCTCCTCTACCCCGTTTCCTATGAGCCTGTGATGTCTGTATGGACAAAAAAAATGATAAAATAGAGGGTTGTAACATTATAAACTTACATTAAAAAGAAGGACTAAAGATAGTATATAACATGTAAACTTACACTAGAATCAGGCGTAGGCGTGATCGGGTCCTGCGTAGCCCCCACAGTGTCCTCCTGTGCATGTGGGCTATCCGACTGATCCATATGTATGCCTGTTCAGAAACAATATATATTTATTAACATAGGTTATAACTCAAAATAAATACAGAAGTATAAATAAAAATAACTAGATAGGTCCTATAGATATACAAAACATATATCCAATATAAGGACAATACGGGAGATTGAAAACTATAGTTTTTGAAGATTGCCAAGCACTGGTCACGGCCTGGCAGTGATGTCCATCACGGTCGTAACGTGCCAACTGAACCAGACCCTCATAGGCAGAACTGATCACGGCCTAGCCGTGGGCCGTGATGAGCATCACGGCCGTGACAGATCAACCAGCAGAGCAACATGCACCCAAAACCAAAAATAGAGACATTCCAAACAACTCAAACTCACGGTTTAAAGTTACAACTACTGAGACTACAGTTTCAACATACACTCAAAACCAAAAATAGAGACATTCCAAACAACTCAAACTCACAGTTTCAAGTTTCAACTACTGAGACTACAGTTTCAAACCAGCAGAGCAACATGCATGCACTCAAAACCAAAAATAAAAAAATGTGCCCTAATTAAAGACTCACCAGAAATAGGCGCTCGCGTGGTGGTGGGGGGAAGCTCGAGTGGTGGCCAACGTTCGATGTGGTTACTGAGAGCAGAGGGACAAGGAGAGTTAGTGCGCGGGAAGGGGAAAGAGAGATGTCAAGTTATTGCAAAGAATGAGCGGGAAAGACAGAGTTAGGGGTTAAGAGTGTACCTCACGGTGGTGGCGAAGAAGCCCTCGCGGTGGTTGCGGTGGAGATGAGCTCGCGATTAGGGCAGAGTGAGAGCGAGAGTGAGGGTTGAGAGTGAGGGTTGAGCGAGATGAAAAGAGACGTACAGAGAAGTGCAGAAGGCGCGCGGGTGTAAACGTTATAATTAAAATAAAACAACATTTTACGTCAGTTGTTAGTAAAACCTGACGTTAAAGGTCATATATTTAACGTCAGTTGTCTTAAAAAAGCGGCGTTAAAAACACTCACACTTCTTACGTCGGTTTTTAGTAACAAGCGGCGTTAAAGGTCATATATTTAACGTCAATTGAATTAAGAAGCCGGCGTTAAAAACACTCACAACTTCTTACGTCGGTTGTATTACACAACGGATGTTAAAAGTTTATTAGTTTCTGCAAAAACATTCATTCCTTTGACTACTTTGTGCTACTTACCCATTCACCTTGTACCTAATCCTCTTAATGAGCATTAAGTTTATAGATAAGTTTTCAAGAAAATCAGAATAGCTTATTCACCTTGTACCGCTCCTATAAATAGCTTCCTTCCATCCTTTTAATTTTTCTGCTTCACATATGGCTCTGCCATGGAGACTAACTTCATCACTCTTTCTTCCTATTCCTAGACTCAAAGATCTTTGTCTTAATGGTCAAACAACCACGAGTTTGAGTAAATCACATTACATGGATATTAAGGTTGGGTGAATCACGTAATGTGATTCTCTCACTTTATTTCATCCCCGTCATCCCTTTCACCTTGCTTTGGAAGCAAGTGATTGTGGATTCAAGATGATGCATCAAGGAATTCCACTGAAGAAGAAAGATGCAAAGATCCCTTTCACTTTTCTTTATTTTGCTAGTGATTCGAGGATTTACTTTGCATCATGGAATTCAAGTGAGGGAGGAGGTGATGCATCCATTGGAGTTTCTGATGACAGGACTGAGAAGAAAATGATGTTGATGCAGAAAATTTTTTATATTTTAGGGCTATGTTGCAGAAATTTTTTATCTTTTAATCATGTAATTTTAACTTATGAATCGCTTCAATGTCATACGATTTGATTATACATATAACTTGTTTTATGTTAAGTGTTTATTTATTTTAATTTACACAAGAATTTGTTTACTAATTCAAGCTAATTAATAAAAATTAAAAATAAACTTGTATAAATTAAAAAAAGGTTTAGAAATAAACTGCAGTACTATATGGAGTGATCTGCGTTAAGAGGGACAACAGGGACATGACAAGCAATGAAATGAGTTTCATAATTATTTACGTCAGTTATTTATAGAACTGACGCAAATAGTGATTTAATATTTACAAACTGCCACCACCTAATTTTTAACATCAACTTAATTTATGACTGCCAAGTTCTCGTATATTAATTACATTATTTGCAATATTCATTCTGCACGTTTATAATATATAGGATTATTTACGTCAGCTATTTATTTAACTGAAGTAAAAATCAAACTTTTAACGTCAGTTTTTAAAAAAACTGACGTTAACAATAAATATTTTTTATTTTAAAAACACTTTTAACGTCAGTTTTTTTAAACAACTGGCGTTAAAAGTGTATAGATATCTGCAAAAACATTCATTCCTTTGACTACTGTGCTACTTACCCATGCACCTTGTAACTCAATCCTCTTAATGAGCATCAAGTTTATAGATAAATAGCTAGCTTAGTAATAGCTTCCTTCCATCCACTGCTCCTATAAATAGCTTCGTTCCATCCTTTTAATTTTCTGCTTCACAATATGGCTCTGCCGTGGAGATTAACTTCATCACTCTTTCTTCCTATTCCTAGACTCAAAGGTCTTTGTCTTAATGGTCAAACAACTTCTGAGTTTGAGTAAATTACATTACATGGGTGATAAGTCTGAGTAAATTACATTATGTGAGTTGCTCACCTTATCACCTTCCGGAGAATCAGCTGCTGCAGGGCTAATCAGGTGCTCGGGGGTCACAGTTCCAAAACCTCAGCTTTGGCAGCAAGTGACCGTCTTGGAAGTCTCTGGAACCACTGCCTTTGCTTGAAACAGATCTAGTGCACCTGTTTTTGCCTCTCTCTTGAGCTCTCTCATGCCCCCCAGTTTTATGAGGTCTTCAGAGTATATATAGTTTTCCCTTTGGCATATTTCATAAAACTCTCTGATGGGATGTAGCTTTAATGTTTAGGATTTTTAAACCCTTTCAATGTAACTTTTTATAGGATTTTAAACCCTTTCAATGTAACTTTTTATAGGATTTTAAACCCTTTCAATCTTCTGTATCGATCAGTCTGTATTACACTTCATGAATGAGATCCGGTTTGGGTTATTGATTCAACTTATACTTCGCACATATATTTTAGTTTTCAAAACAGAAACACAAAACATCAAAGCAATTCATGTGAAACTGAAACTTTGAGGAAGGCAATGCGGAAGGAATCGTATACTAGATAAAAAAAAATAATTAAAATAACCTTTAACGTCTGAAGATGTAGGGACTGACGTAAAAAGTGAAGAGACTTACTTCTAACGTCGAGTTCTTTATCGAACCGAGCGTTAAAATGTTCACTTTTAGCGTCGGTTCTTTATTGAAGCTGCGTTAAAAGTGAGTCACTTCACTTTTAACGTCGGTCATTAAAACAACTGGCGTTAAAATTGAATTAATGAAGTCTGATATTTACAAAACTGCCACCGCCTCCTTTTTAACGTCTAGCTTTTGGTTAACTGACGTAAACCTTTACTATCTAATGTATATTTTCCACTAGTGTTTGTTCAAAAAAGGTCTTGTATACGTATGTAAAGTGTGGCTCATCTGAAGGTGGGCAAAGAAAAACATGATCACCTTCTGCACAAGGAAGGCACTCTACAGTGCCTCGTTTAGCAGTAACCTTATTTTTCATGGCTTCGAGGGATTCAAAGTCCCTGAAATTAGAATAAAATGCTCCAACATCGGGTTTTACCCAGAAATACCCAGGAATGGTAATATCCGGGTAGGGAACCCTGGGCATCCTAGAAGCACGCTTGCGGCGCTTAGGGGCAACGATAGCGTCAGGAGTAGCAGAGCTACTCCCGTCATAAAATGAAGAAGAACCCTTGGCACCTCCATCACCATGAGAGGGAGAGGGGGAGTGATGAGGAGAGCCCCCAATCTGATTGATTTCGAGATCTAAGATATGAACCCCAGAAGAGGCATTCTGGGATACCTCGAATGAAGTTTCCATGGAGGAAAGAAATAGTGGAGGAGAAGGACGATGACATACCTGGAACAGAAAAGGAAATGCAGAAGTTGGGAGGAGAAGAGCTTGAAGAGAGGTTTGAGCAGGGAAGAGGTAAAATGAGCTCCTCATCAAACTTCTACCCAACTTATAGAAACTTCGACGCTTCGAAAGAAAACAGATCTTAACGTTACTTTGGAAAGTAATAATGACGGATGCTATGTGAAGAAAGGAAATGTCTCTTCAAGTCTGCGAAATTCGGCTCACTAATGAAGGAGTCACACGTGGCTAAAATATCAGAATAAACGCTGCGACAAGCTAACGGCTTCAATCATGCAACCAAAGAGCAGACCTCAGAAGTAATGACACAGAGGCCACGTCATTGAACGGATATTCCTCTAACTGGTTGAACTTAACCGAGTAGACGAGCCCTTCATTAAGGACTTAGCCAGTCCAAAGACTTGTGTGGACGAGCGCTTTTGTCACTTTAGTGGACGAGCGCTTGTATCACTTTAGTGGACGAGTGCTTGTATCACTTTAGTGGACGAGCGCTTGTATCATTTTAGTGGACGAGCACTTCTGTCACAGAGGCCACGCGTCACAAACTTGCCTTATCTTAAAAACGAATTCAATATCTCTTTTTCATCTCGAGAACCAAGAAACTTTGGTCACGGTGCAAAACTAAGATGACTACCTCCGTCTCGGCTAGGCTCGACCCCTCGGTAGAAGCTTCCACACATTCAAAACAGCTCTAAGCTTGGGGGTCTTGTATATGGGCCGAGGGGTAAAGCTTGCCAACTGGAAGCATGAATCTCGGTCGCCCGAGTTATTCACCAAAGTAAAAGATATATATAGACCGAAATGTGAAGCTCGGCCACTTACCTCGCCAACTTGAAAGGCTAAAAGAAGAAACTAAGTTTCTAAGGTCGGATTGGTCAAGGTACAAGATCGGTCATTAAGACTATGATAAAAAGGGGAAGAGAACCTACACCATAAACCTTAGATTCTCCAAAAAAAAAGGTTTTTAAAGGCCAAGCTCGGCTACTGTCATGAAAACTTTTACGCTTCTACTAGCTCAAAGCTTGGGGGGCTTGTGTACTGGTCGATAAGTAAAACCCGGCCATCGAGCTTGGATACCCGATCCAATAAAAGTGGGAAGGATAAGATATCGATATCATCTTCAATAAATCCTGATATTATCTCAAATAACCTTATCCGATTAGAAGAGATAAATCCCTCAAATTAAGGAGATCATATATATATTTAATAAATCCCGATATTATCTCAAATAACCTTATATGGTTAGAAGAGATAAATCCCTCAATTTAAGGAGATCATATCTATATTTAATAAATCCCGATATTATCTCAAATAACCTTATCCGGTTAGAAGAGATAAATCTCTCAAATTAAGGAAGTCATATCTCAAAGAAGAAAAGGAGATAAATCCAGGTCTCTTAAAGATATGGGGATCTTATTATAAAAAGAGGAGAACCCAAGAGAGATACTCACTTTTGAATAGAACCCAGGTGACTCTCCCTTAAGCATATTAGAGAAATTAGCTCGACCAAGAGACTATTGAAGAGTCCTTGCTCGCTGGTATTCATCAGATACAAGATTAGGGGATTGAGATCACTATATGACCAAGGGTTGAACTGAGAACTACGTCTGGCTTTGATTCTCATTGGGATACGTAGGACCCGAATACAATATTCTGTCAAGCCATAATCTAAAACGACCCCTGTGTTCACTCTTGGTTTGACGTTCTACGGCAAGATTCCGGCAAGTCGGATCTCGGCAGGAACAGTAATTTTTTTTTCCGGAACTCATCCTAATTAGCCATTTGGGTCTAATGGGTCCACCCAAGTATCCTATGACTCAGGACCTTCGGGCCCGTTACGGGACTAATCTCTGGTTTGGCTGATTGAGCAGAGTTTTTACCCATTGATTCTCGGCCTTCCAATGAGGGTGACTCCATAAAGATTCGAACCTGGATTCCTTGGGTGGAAATTTACTTTTTTTTATTTAAGGGTGAGGTTCATAAGAAGAGGTGATAGAAAAAAAAAAGGAAAAGTGGAAAAGCGTATTGCGAGTATTTGACTTGTGCACTTACAATTTATGTCCCGTAGTTTAATTAATTAAAGCGACTCAAAGGAACCAAAACATACCTTTCTTTCATTAATAAATTTCTGATGTATTTATGTGGTAAAATTATAATATAGGTTTAAAAAAATAAAGTGCCACCAATTGTATTTATATATTAAAATTTGTATATTTGTTAAATATATGTAAATATTAAATAAGTTCATGGTGTAGTCAGTGCACCAAGGTAGTAGAATTAGAATGTAAGTATGAAAAAAATGATTAGACTAATTATAATCATATGATTTCAAAAAATTGTAAAGAGAATTTTCTAAAATCAGTTTGTCTTAAATTATAGGTAAAGTTCAAGGGTGGAATTTATATATTCTTGCATGTCTATTTTAGAGGTGGATTTAATTGGTATGCACTGTCAGTATAAATAATTTTTACACATTTAACCAATCAGAAATTGCCACATAAGTTAAAATGTTTTACTCTTATCCTGATTACCTTAAAAGTCACTCATACCATGATTTCTGATTGGTTGATAATATAAAAAATTTTACATTGACAGTGTATAGAAATTAAACTCTTTAAAAATATTTAAATTACAGAAAATATATCTATAAACGCTATGTAAGAATAAAATAATAACAATATGGGTATAAATATAGGATTTAATTGTGCAGTGTCCCTACAAGGTTCTTTCATTTTTTTTATTGGAGGTTTTTGGTTATTAATTGATTATGTATTTATTTATTTTTATAAAATTGATTATGTATTGTTATATCATTAAAAGTAATTAACCTTTATAATAACTACTTTCAAAACCACACATGTTTATAAGGGTCTTGTTTATCGATACCTTAAATATATAAAGTTTTATAGTAAAGTATAATTTTTGAATTTTTAATGTATCGAATACATTACTTTTCAATGTCAACTTTTTATTTTTGTTTTATTAACTAATATCTTAAGGATAATAATTAACATTTGTCTATTTATAATTATGAATTTGCAAGTCATTAATTACCTGGACTAATCGTTGAAGATAAAAAATGAATTTTTATCAAAAAATAACGTTAAAGTGATATATATTTTTTGGTGCAATTAAAGTGGTATGTTTAGTAAATAAAAAATATGTAATATTTAATAAAAATTACTTTTTGTCCAACTATACGTGACTAACATTATCGTTGCAAATGTGTGACTGTAGTAACAAGAAAGTTGTGACTTGAGAAGTTTTTTGACCTCTGTAGTAATCTACTGCAAGTCTAAAAGGAATTACCTCCCTAAGCTAAGTTGTATATATGAGATACAACTTTGAAGTTATATCTGATATATGCGATTGCATTTTTATAATAAAATAATAAAAGTTGTACTTGTTTTCTACGACTCATGCTGAATCAGAATATGAAAAGTAAGTAAAGTCGTATATAACAAGCACGACTTCCATTATTTTATTATAAAATTGAAAAAGTGAAATGATATATACAAGGACGTATCCAGAAATTTTGATTAGTGGAGGCAAAATTATATATTATAAAAAATATAAATACATAAACAATAAAATAATAACATCATTACCATTAAGTCAGAAGTTGGAGATTACAAAAATTATACCATTATATATATAGCCATAAAATTGAAGACACCTAAACTTCTATAAATTATAATTGCTCTCTATGTATTTTTGTATTTTGAGATTGTTGTGTATTTTTTTTCATTTTTAACACTATCAAGATGATTTCTCTATATATGTGGTCAAATTGTTACTGAAAAAATAAAGTGTTATGGAAAGTAGGATTGTAGAGCAATGAGGACAACATTTTTTTAGTGGCGGGAATGTATATTTTTTAGTAAGGGCGCAATAGAAAAAATTAATCTAAGATTTAATTAAAAAAATTTACTTTGTGGGGGCAGTTGCCCCCATTATGACATACATAGGTTCGTCCTTGGATATATGAGATATATGATTTCAACAACTTACTTCTGACATGTGATTTCTTTCAGGGAAATGAATCATCTATCGTTGTGGTGAGAAAGGCACCATGCATTTCCCTCCTTGTGAGTCGTCAGATTAATCCGACGGTCCAGAAGGAGCCACGTGTCCACCTGTTTTTTTAAAAAAAAACTAATAAACTTTTGAAATATATAACTCAGACCCACTCTTTGCACGGTGTGACCCATGCCCCACGTAACCATGACCGGACGCTGATGA
This sequence comes from Sophora flavescens, assembly GCA_030762895.1. Taxonomy (NCBI): domain Eukaryota; kingdom Viridiplantae; phylum Streptophyta; class Magnoliopsida; order Fabales; family Fabaceae; genus Sophora; species Sophora flavescens. Next base: position 55,153,933 of record CM061068.1, on the reverse strand, counting down.
GTTGTGCCTTGGTGCTTTTTGGCTAAGGGAGCCTTGACCCCGTGGTTTGGGTCTAAGGTGTTGTTGATGTTGTACCTTGGCAACCGAGAGTTTGCTCCAAGGGGGCCTTGACCTGGTTGGGTTTAAGGTGTTGCGGTAGATTTCGCTGGTTAAATGTTTTGCGGTAGATTCCGTTGTTATCTTCGATTAATTCCGTTGGAGCTAAGGTGGTGGCGGTTGCCATTGTTTGTTGTTGTGCCATATGCATCGAGCATTGGAGTTGTCGTTGTTGGGGGATGTTCGATATAGGGGAGGTCGCCCAAGAGTACGGCGATCTGGCCATCCACGGTAGGAGTAGATTCTCCGTGCTCCCCCGTGATGAGGTTTTCGTTGGTTTGATGCGTTGACTATCCGAGGAGTAGATTCTCCGGTGTTGAGTCGATTCTCAATGTGGATATTTAACTCTGAAGTCGTTCATCCTGAGTTAGTTTGGATCCACATGCATGTTGGAGTAGTGAAGTAGTGTTGCATTGCACTGCATAGCATACTTGGTTGGTATGATGTTGATTGGATGTTTATATATATATATATGTTATGATGATGCTATACTGTATGTTCTACCTTGCTTCCTATCTCCATGTGTTTACATGATTCTTACTCCCCGTTGTTTGTTTGTTTGTTTGGCCTGATAGGCACCTTGCGAGAGAATGGCGGCGATCGAGAGGAGTGACTACGAGGAGCCACCACTCATAGTTAGGGTTTTCCCCTTGAAATTAGTTTGTTAGTTTCAGTTGTATTAGAGGATTTTATTCCAAGCAGTTGTACCAGCTTTGTATGTGACATCGGGGGTTGGGTTGCTTTTGTGGTTTATCTTTGTTATGTTTTATTGCTTAAAACTTGTTTTTATTTCCGCTATTTGTGAACTCGTTCATGTGGGACCTTTCTACCCATGAACCTTTTTATTAAAGGATGTATGTTTTATGTTTTATCTTTATCTTTTATGCCTTATAACATACGGGGTAGTTGGGTGTCACATTTAGTGCTATCAGAGCATGTATGTCCTATCAGGCCGTGTTGTGAGTTTGTTGTGTGCTCATGTTTGAATTGTCTATATTTATATAGACAATGTTACGTTGTGCTAAGTACCTATAGCTTCGCTTTGGCTTGACTTACTGCATTTGGTGGTTTGTCTCGAACAATCCAAGAATCCATGAGTGCTTCTTATGTTTAGGATGATCGTTCTATTATCATTTGATAGTAAGAACTCTACAGTTGATCTTGTGTGCTTACCTTTTAAAAATCGCTCGACGTTACTCTCGGCATGGACTGGTTATCATCCAACCACGTCCTTCTAAACAATTTTGATAAAACCTTGATTGTTGGAACTCCAACAGAGTCTAAGAATCCGGACCTTCTCTCTTCCAGCCAAGTTCAAGCTTCGATGAAAGACGAAGCCCAGGTATACATGATGTTAGCTTCCCTGGAAGTAGAGAGCAGCCCTCCTGATGTCGCCAGCTTACCTGTTGTGCGAGAGTTTCCTGAAGTGTTCCCGAGGGATGTTTATAACTTACCCCCAGAGAGAGATGTTGAGTTCACCGTAGACTTAGTGCCTGGCACCAGGCCAATCACCATAGCACCCTATAGAATGTCTCCTCTAGAGTTAGCTAAGTTGAAGGAACAATTGGAGGACCTGATGAAGAAGCAGTTCATTAGGCCGAGTATTTCTCCATGGGGAGCACCTGTGTTGTTGGTGAAAAAGAAAGATGGTAATATGAGGTTGTGCATCGACTATCGACAGCTCAACAAGGTGACCATAAAGAATCGGTATCCCCTCCCTATGATTAATGATCTTATGCACCAGTTGATGGGCACTTGCGTCTTTTCAAAGATAGATTTGAGGTCAGGGTACCATTAGATTCGGGTTAAGTCTGGGGACATCCCGAAGGCGGCGTTTAGGACGCGATATGGTCACTATGAGTACTTGGTTATGCCCTTTGGTGTGACCAATGCTCCTGCGGTCTTCATGGACTACATGAACAAGACCTTTCACCCTTACTTGGATAAGTTTGTGGTGGTGTTTATAGATGACATCTTAGTGTACTCCAAAATCAAGGAGGATCATGAGGAACACCTGAGGGTTGTCTTGCAGACCCTTAAGGAAAAAGCAGTGAGTACGCTAAGGTGTCGAAGTGTGAGTTACGGTTAGAGGAAGTGAGCCTATTAGGGCATGTCATCTCTAAGGGTGGCATAGCAGTGGACCCATCTAAGGTAGAGACGGTGCTCCAGTGAGAAGCGCCGAAGTCTGTAACCGAGATTAGGAGTTTCTTGGGGTTAGCCGGGTATTACAGGCGGTTTATAGAAGGTTTCTCTAAGATAGCTTTACCTTTAACCCGTCTCACCAAGAAGGGACGGTTGTTTGTGTGGGACTCCAAGTGTGAAGAGGGTTTCCAAACCCTTAAGGATAGGTTGACATCAGCACCAGTGTTAGTTTTGCCAGATCCTAGTGAACCTTTCATAGTTTACTACGATGCTTCTAAGCAAGGGTTAGGTGGTGTGTTGATGCAAAATGGTAAGGTGGTTGCTTATGCTTCTAGGTAGTTGAAACCTCATGAGAAGAACTACCCTACCCATGACATAGAGCTAGGGGCTGTAGTATTTGCCTTAAAGATCTAGAGGCATTACCTGTATGGAGCGAGGTTTGAGGTTTTTAATGATCATAAGAGTTTTAGGTACCTCTTTGATCAAAAGGAGTTGAACATGAGGCAGCGTAGGTGGATGGAGTTCTTAAAGGATTATGACTTTGAGCTGACCTATCACCCAGGAACGGCCGATGTGGTGGCCGATGCCTTGAGTAGGAAAACCTTGCACGTCTCTGCTTCGATGGTTAGGAAGATGGATCTGCTTGAGGAGTTTAGAGACCTTAGTCTAGCTTGTGAGTTTACCCCTAAGAGTATTAGGCTTGGAACCTTGAAGGTTACCAACAGCTTGATGGATCAGATTAGAGGGGGTCAGAAGTTAGATAAGTTTCTCTTAGACCAGCGAGAGTTGCTTGCTCAGGGTAGAGATCTTAGCTTTAAGGATGGCAGTGATGATGTCTTGAGGTTTAAGGATAGAGTTTGTGTGCCAGATGTTCCTGAGCTTAGAAAGTTGATCCTTGAGGAAGGACATAGGAGTGGGTTAAGTGTGCACCTAGGTGCCACTAAGATGTATCAGGACCTTAAGAGGATGTTTTGGTGGCCTATGATGAAAAATGATGTAGCTGAGTTTGTATATGCGTGCCTAGTTTGTCAGACGGCCAAGATAGAACACCAAAAGCCATCAGGTAAGTTACAACCTTTGAGTATCCCAGAATGGAAATGGGATAGCATCTCCATGGATTTTGTGTCTGGACTCCCTAGGACTCCAGTTGGTTTCGAGGCTATATGGGTTGTTGTGGATAGATTGACTAAGTTTGACCATTTCACCCAAAGCATAAAGAAAAATGAGAAAAGGAACTTGAGTGGAATTTCAATGTTTTGAAAAGTTTCTTGCTCTCTTAGTTCCTAGGGTCTTCAGCCTAGTACCCTTGTATATCCTACCCTTAGCCAGGCCCCATTACAACCATAAAAGACCTTTTGATGTTGTATGCATGTTTTCTGTGGGAACCATTTTGAGATGAAAATCAAATTTATGGGAAGTTCTCTTAAGAGTGAAATTGAGTGAATTGTTGATAGCCTAGACACAAACTGAGCGAATGAGTGAAACACCAAATGCCCTTGTGAGGAAGGCAGTTGTTTGAATTTGGTGATCTCCTTCTTGTGTGTAACTTGGATCCCTTGCTTAGATTAATGATTGCTTGAATGATGAAGTTCTCAATTGTTCAGAATAAATGAATGTGGGGATTGCTTTGTTTGAAAGTGGGGGACATTGAAGAAAACTGTTTTGGTGAAATTGCTTGAAATTTGTGCAAAGTTGATTGAATCTTTTAAGCTTGCCATGTCTTGAGTCTTTTTAAGTTTTTGAGTTTTAGTTTGCTTGGGGACAAGCAAAGTTTAAGTTTGGGGTATTTTGATCAGCCGCTGGCTCATCTAGTTTTATGACTAGTATGGCCAGGTGGTTTTGTGCTAATTTTATCTCATTTTCACCCAAATTAGACTTGATTGTCTTTAAGCAGCATTTTGAGTCTGCAAAGTATTTTTAGGTTAATTTAGTTGATTTAGAGTCAAATAAAACACTTATGCTATTTACTGTTTGCAGGTAATAAAAAGAAATAATTCTGGAGTTCTTCGCCCCGCGAGAAGGCATTCGCCTCGCGAACCTGAAGCGTGACTGTTCCAGAATTTGCAATCCTTTCTGTCTCGCCCCGCGAATCCATTATTCGCCTCGCGAGACTAAAGACCAGAAGCCATGACTTTTCCATTCCTCGCCACGCGAGCCGTACTTCGCCTCGCGAGAAGACCAAACGATGCAGACTGTTCATAGTATTCGCCTCGCGAGACAGTGTTCGCCTCGCGAGCCCGCGGAATCCAGAAGCTGTATATAAGCCTGTTTGAAGGCAGAACTGGAGACTTAGTCAGTAATAGTAGTTTATCTTCTTTTCTTAGGTTTACAGTTTTGTGTTTCTTTTGTAATGGAGAACTAGTCTCCTTGATTAATCTACTGCGATTGGTTTCCATTACCACATTTGAGGTTTTGTAATTCCTGTTTTATTTGCTTTTCTCTTTTCAATGCTATGCTATATGTTTGTTTGTTTAATTCAGGAGTGTATAGTGTCGTGTTGATTCGTTTCGGTGATGTTATGTTCCTATATTGAATCGCGTTTGTTTAATTCACGTGTGTTCGTTCATGTTCGTTTAGCTCATGAGGGCTTAACCTCGTTTGTTTAATTCGGGAATAGGAACATATATCTGTAGTAGCGATTTTGTTTGTTAATTGTTGCTACAACCGAAAGGGGATTAGAATCTGCTTAGGGCTTGGAATTTACATGAACCGATGATAGTGGGGAACCGAGAACAGTAGGTTAATCATCTTTGGTTTATTTGATAATCTTTTAAACTGCTCTATTTTTATTACTCTGTTTTGTTTTGTTTCTTTACTTTATTTCATATCCAAACCCCCCCAAAACTGATTTTGTGTTAATAACAACAACCTAAGAGTCCTTGTGAGACGATACTCGAGTTGTCGCTTCCTATACTACATTTTTATAAAACGCTCGCTTTTTAGCGCGTGTGCGACAGCGCGACCAACTGTGATGATGTTATGATTGAGTTGATGAGGATGTGGGATCTGGAAAATATGTTGTTAAAATGGATTAGGATTAATGGACTTAATCATTGAAATAATTGGCTAAGAACTGTGTTTTAACTCTGCCCAGAACAGTACTGTCGTGTATTGAGCACGGTCATGGTGAACAGGGTGCATGCTCGTGCTCCCAGTTTGAATTTTGGAAAATGGTCCCGCATTAAGCACGGCCGTGCAGCAGAGGAGCACGATCGTGCTGCTGAGCATGACCGTGCCTAATAGGAAGCACGCCCGTGCTTCACTTATGTGACCAGCATGGTCGTGCAGGGGATCAGCACGCCCGTGCTCCCCTACAGACCAAAGATGGAATTAATGACTTTTAAGGGGTTTCTAACCCCAATTCCTCAATGATGAAGAGATAACACAACTAATTAATGTGATGGATTAGATAACTTGGTCAATGATTAACAAAGGTGATTAAGATGATGAGATGGAGAGGTGTTGAGTTTGATAAGCCGGTACCCGTTGGGTTACCGCACCTTGATGAGTTGTGCCTTTGTGCTTTTTGGCCAAGGGAGCCTTGACCTCGTGGTTTGGGTCTAAGGTGTTGTTGATGTTGTACTTTGGCGGTGAGAGTTTGCTCTAAGGGAGCCTTGACCCGATTGGACTTAAGGTGTTGCGGTAGATTCCGCTGTGGTTGATTCCACTGGTTAAAGGTTTTGCGGTAGATTCCGCTGTTATCTTCGGTTGATTCCGTTGGAGCTAAGGTAGTGGCGGTTGCCATTGTTTGTTGTTGTGGCATATGCATAGAGCATTGGAGTTGTTGTTGTTAGGGGAGGTCGCCCGAGAGTACGGCGATCTGGCCATCCACGGTAGGAGTAGATTCTCCGTGCGCCCCCGTGATGAGGTATTCGTTGGTTTGATGCGTTGGCTATCCGAGGAGTAGATTCTCCGGCGTTGAGTCGATTCTCAATGTGAATATTTAACTCTGAAGTCGTTCATCCTGAGTTAGTTTGGATCCACATGCATGTTGGAGTAGTGAAGTAGTGTTGCATTGCACTGCATAGCATACTTGATTGATATGATGTTGATTGGATGTTAATATATATATATATATATATATATATATATATATATATATATATTGATGTGTGTTATGATGATGTTATGCTGTATGTTTTACCTTGCTTCCTACTCCATGCCGTATATGTTTACATGATTCTTACTCCCCGTTGTTTGTTTGTTTATTTGTTTGGCCTGATCGGCACCTTGCGGAGAACGGCGAGCAGTCAGGAGATGAGTGACTCTGAGGAGCCACCACTCACAGTTAGGTTTTTCCCCTTTCAGTTAGTTTGTTAGTTTCAGTTGTATTCCGATGATTTTATTCCGGAACGGTTGTACCAGCTCTGTATGTGACATCGGGGTTGGGTTGCTTTTGTTGTTTATCTTTGTTATGTTTTATTGTTTAAAACTTGTTTTTATTTCCATGATTTGTGAACCCGTTCATGTGAGACATTTCTACCCATGAACCTTTTTATTAAATGACATATGTTTTATGTTTTATCTTTATCTTTTATGCTTTATAACATGCGGGGTTGTCCTTACCTTTTTACTTGTCATGGACTCATGGTGTTGATTAATTTGTTTTATTATGTAGGCACCCCTTAATGATATAGACATTGCAAGAGGAGGTATCATGCCTTCATTCCCAGATATACGTTCAAAGAATTGAAGACATGCATTCAAAGAATTGAAGCTAATTATGGATAATATTATAGTTTTTTGGTACAATATTATTTTGGTGTGTTGAAGATGTTAGTATATGTGTATTCAAAGAATTGAAGCTGATTGTGGATAGTATTATAGTTTTTTGATACAATATTATTTTGGTGTGTTGATGATGTTGATATCTATATACTGGGAGACTATTTAATTGGTTATGGTTGATCAATTTCATCCGGTTTAACATTTCTATATGTTCCTTATTATAGTTAGTCAATTTGATTCAATAAATATCAAAATAAGAAAGTAATAGAAAAGTCCTTATTCTTTCAATAAGTTAAATTTCATCAATAAGAGTACATTACATTGTCATTGACCATAACAAGCAGCAAAACATACTATTACATTACATCAGGCCATATCAAGTAGCAGAATATACTATCACATCTCTATTGTAAATTGAGTAAATAGTCAATTTGGTTCATGAAATTGTAAAGTAGTATTAATCTGATTTCTGAAATTATCGAAATTCCAAATTAGTCCCTGAAATTATAAAACGGTAATCAACTTAGTCCCTATGTTGAAAATCGTATGAACTAAGTTGATTTTAAATTAGTAGTGTCAGGAACTTAATTGATATTAAGGGAGTAAAATGAGGGACCAAATTGATATTAACTTATCATTTAGGGACGCTTTTGGAATTTCAATAATTTTAAGGAACAAGTTGATCTTCTTGCAATTTCAAGAACGGAATTGGATGTTTATTCCGTCTCTATTACATATTGATCCTCCTGTTACAGTAGCAGAACATTCCTAGTTCACTAAAATAAGCCTAAGTCCATCCCACTTGAATCCAACCTCAAGCATCAAAACAGAACAAGTGCACATAACAGCAACCTGTTCACTACTCTAAGCTTGTGCAATGAGACTCTGTTGCAGCGACCTCAAGTGCTTGGCAGCTTTCTCATGGCAAAAGCACACAATAATCAGCACATTACAATGTGTAAGTTAAAGCTATCTTGCTATGAAATACAAAGGAAATTTGGCCATAAAGCACTAAATCTGCATATGCACAAATCATATAAGATAACAACATTCATTTTATTTTATGATTTGCAAAGACTGTAAGTTAAATTTTGCTTCCTTCTCCTTGCTCTGTTATCCAAGAAGCAAGAAATCAAGATATGCAAATAAAATTTATCAAACTTTATCTGAATTGAAGAGAAATCAATTTATGTAAATAAAATTTATCTCCTTGCTCTGTTATCACGGCGGCGTGGCGGAGGGCGACGAACGAGGCAGTGCGAAGGGGAGAAGCTTTTTCTTTGTTTTCTCCTCGCGACGGTGACATGGAGGCAGCGGCTAGGACGGAGCGACAGCATCTGCGATCGACGGGCGGCAGGCGGCTGTGGAGAGGCGCAGCGATACAGGGCAAGGGTAAGTGGTGCGGGTCTATCTGGGTCATTTGGGTTTTCTCTAAACTTTTGTTAGGTTTTCTTCAACTTAGGGTGGCCGGAGCAGTGAGGCGGAGGGCGGCGAGGTGGATGGCGGAGGGCGGAGGGCGGAGGGCGGCGAGGCGGTGTTACGCGAGGCAGGGGTCACATGTTGCAGAGAGTGGGTCTGGGTTATATATTTCAATTTCAAAAGTTTATTAGGTTTTTTTAAAAAAAATCCGTTTCCTTCTTTCAGAGGTCAAAAAACCGACTTGAGACTTGAGAGCAGTGATGTGGAAGAAATAAGAAAAAGACTAAACCCCCAATTTGGTTCCTGAAAAAAACACTCGGGTCTGAAATAGTCCCTAACCAAAAAAAACTATCCATTTAGTCCTTAAGAATGTATTTAAGGATGATTAGTCCTTTCGTCAGTTGACCACCTTTGATCGCAGGTAAAATGCTGACGTGTCGGTTTCCATTCCAAAACGGCATGTCGTTTCTTACTTCTTCTTCCTCCAGCTTCTTCTTAGTGGGCCTTCTCAGTCGAGGAAATCTCCGTCGACGGCGAGCCTTCCAAGATGAACCGCAGCGCTTCCGAGTGGGCCTTCCAGCGCTTCCTCCAGGAAGCTACAACCGCTAACTCTCCACCTTCTTCTTCCTCTGCCGCTGATCGAAACGACGACGTCGCCATCGTCGAGATCAACAACCACCAACCCAAACCGGATCGCGTCGACGCCATGCCCCTTCCCAAAAACGGTGTCGTTCTGCCCAATGGGCCTCCTCCTCCTGCTCCTCCTGTGGCCGTTGATTCAGAGGAATATCAGGCTTTCCTGAAGAGCAAGCTCAATCTCGCGTGCGCTGCTCAATCTGGAATCTAATATGAAAATAATATCAGGCTTTCCTGAAGAGCAAGCTCAATCTGGAATCTAATATGAAAATTTTGCGGCGCTTAAGCTAAGAAAACGTTTCCATTGGTTTGGATCTGGATTGGATCTGTCCCTTGCGTCTTGCGTGTTGAATGTTGATAGTTCTGCGTCTAACTATTTTCTTCTTCTTTTTTTATTTTTAAAATCTGGGTGTTGATAAAAATCCAAAATTCGAGGGAAGAGAAGCTCAAAATTTCACCTTGATTATTTTTTTTTCTTTGTCTTGGTTGCATGGTCCTTTTTTTGTTTAGCAATCTAGGTCATGATTCTTCTGAATAATTAAATCTTTGAGATTATTATTATTTTAGCTTGTTGGGTTTCAATTTGAAAATTAAACCAATGTTTCAGAACTGGGATATGGCCGTTCACTTTAAATTGGAGCCCATTTTTTGTTGTCATGATTTCGACCTATAAATCAATAAAAATCATAGATTCTCTGTTGAAGCGTGTGTTGTTAGGAGCAAAAGGTGACTACTAAACCTCCGATAGTGATAGGCAGTAACTATTGCTGAAATGAAAAAACTTTACTGGAGAAATGGCAAAAAGGCTGGAGGAAGAAGAAGCTGGAGGAAGAAACGACATGCCGTTTTGGAATGGAAATCGACACGTCAGCATTTTACCTGCGATCAAAGGTGGTCAACTGACGGAAGGACTAATCTGTCCCGGAAATACATTCTTAAGGACTAAATGGATAGTTTTTTTTTGGTTAGGGACTATTTTGAACAAGTATTTTCTCGGGGGCCAAATGGGGGTTTAGTATAAGAAAAATAGTCATTTTACATTATTCTTACACTATTTATTCTAATTAATGGTATATAAAAGTGTAGATAATAATATTTATTATTTGATCAAAATTCAACAAAAATAGATAAAACAATCAATTTATTATTAATTAAGGCATATTATTAATTACAAGTTTTTGTATTATTAACTAATGTAAAAATAAAACTCAAGAAAAAATACTGTACTTGAACCTTAAAAAAAAAGGAAATATTAGTGAGTGGGAGAGAAAAACTAATATATTTAATATTTGAATAAATTAAACACTAAATTTTTTTTATAAATATTTGTTTCTTATCGTTTCTTAATAAGTGTGGACACTCGTTAATGCATGGAAAAAAAAAAACTGTATTTCTTTTAAGCTTTGAATTTCCCGAGGCACGCCAACAACTCCTTAAAACCCGGTTCGGTTTCTACTTTCTGGCAAGATCGCTGCCTATTTGCTTAAACTTTTTTACCCTCTTTTTTAGATTAAATAACAAACAAAAATATTACAGGTTTAACAAATTCAATAAAATAGAATTAACTTATAAATTTATTTGATTAAAATAGATGGGTTTGATGTACACAAAAAAAAAGATATGTTTGATAAGCAAATTTATCTTATTACTTATAACTTTTTTATAAGCTAATTTATTTAGCTTTTAACTAATAGCTTCTAGTTTATTAAAAAAAAATCCTTTAAAAAAATTTAGGGTGATGGGATGATACCCATTAAGGCAGGGAAAATCTTTGGACTTTATAAACACTTATAAAAGGATTTATATTTAGCTCCCCAATGAGACTAGTGGGGACTCGAACCTGCAACCTATCATATACGAGATCCAGTCATGCTCCACTGGACAAACCCTTTGAGGTTTACCTTATTAAGTTTTCTTTCATTTTTACTCTTATTAATTTAACGAAGTTCATATTTTATCTTGTCTCTCATAGAATAAAATTTATATTAAGAAAATCATATAAACATTCATTTCATTTATATTATCCAATAAATATGTCATTTTATATTATTTTACATTTATAAACTAATTCAGCTAATAATCATATTAAATATTTCAAATTCAATCAACTAACATTTCAACTATTAAGTATCAACTGTCAGCTTTCAACTAAAAATTAACTTATCAGTTATAAGCTAATTTTTGCATCAAACAAAATATTCATAATATTATACAAAATTTTGTGGTTATATTGGTGTACTTAACTACCTTATGTGTTTGAGAAAGCTAGAAAAATAGATTATGCCGGTAATTGTATAATCGATTATTAAAAAAAATTGATTATAATCAGAATCTATTTTTGTTTGGGTATGTTTGCTGAAAAATAATTTTAAGATAATCTATTTCGTTTGGATAGTGAAAAACTTTAATTTTACATAATAAATTACAAAAATATATATATATAAAGTTATTTGTTTACGTTAATGTTAAGAGTTTAGTAAAAGAGGAGATGGAGAGAAAGGACGTTGCATGTGATAGTGACATTTAAACCCCCCCCCCCCCCCACACACACTAATTTGAATTTTTTACACCTTATAGAAATTTAATTTCTGTCAAAAGTAAGTAGTTTTTATACGTACATTTATAATTTTTACGTACACATAAGTTACTAATTTTTATGCTTACAAACAACAGTAAAATTTTCTCTCTCTTTTTTAAAGAAAATAATTTCATTAAGCAGCAGCTAGCAGAACATCCAGCATTGCAAGATTACAGGTGTTCAAGGTGTATCTTCAATCCACACACGGTTGGAGAAAGAGGAAGCAATTTAGTCCCAGACCGGGGGCAATATAAAATTTGACGCAAACCCTTTTACTTCTTGAATCGTGTGCCTCATAGGCCGCGTCTTCCTTTCCTTTGTCCGATAAGTTTATATAAGTTCATAGGATGAGAATTGTCCACTACTTATAAGCAGTATATGGGTTAGGATAGTTTTGATACTATATTAAATTTTAGACTCAACTCAATCTCAATGCTTCATGGGGCGATGATTACTCACTCTTATAAACCCTCATTAGATATTATCTCTAATTAATGTGGGATTTGAGTTTTTCAATAAAAAGAAATGATAGTTTGAGGGCTATAAAGGAAAAGAAAATTGAACTACAACTCAAAATGTGTAAGCAACTATGCATCCTTAACGATGACGATTAATCATTTGTCTTATGAGTACATAAAAAGTTTTGTTTCATCTGTAAAAAAAAAATCATTACTCTTTTACCCAAAAGAGAGATCAATAAAGAAAAAGTGTAAGTAATTGCATCGCAAAACAATGTTCAATGCCTTGTTTTTTACTCTGTGCTGCAATCCTTTTCACATCATTGAAGGAATGAGAACGAACCCGGCAAAGCAGTCCTTCTCTCGTGCATCTTAAGTTAGTTGGAAAAATAACTTGCTTAGTGCTTACCATGACCATCGTTAATCATAAAGAAAATTGTAAATTAATTTCCAGTCTTCTTTGATACTCAAAATTCATATGAATGAAGTATGTGAGATTGAAGAAATAACTAATAAATTTAAGGCTTAAATGTACTTTTGGTCCTCGAGGTATCATGATCGTGCAATTTTGGTCCCCTGATTTCAATTGCGACAATCGAGTCTCCCACGATCGTCCAATTTTAGTCATCCGGGGTTCCAATTACGCCAATTAGGTCTCCAAGTATCATAATTGTACAATTTTTGTCCTTTAGATATCATGATTGGGTAATTTTTAAGGCTGATTGCTTATGTGACTCACATGAGACTGATATGGCATTTAGTAAGGTCAGTTTAACACCTTACATGACATTCATATGTGACATTATTGACACATCACCTACTTTAATGGTAACATGTACATCATGTGAGTATGTATAGGGGTCCAATGTTGTTATGAAAATGACATTTCTGAAGATTGGTCTCAAGTCAGTCCCACGTTAAAAATTGCACAATCATGATATTGGAGGGATCAAAATTGCACAATCGTGATACCTAGAGATCCAATTGGTGCAATTGAAACTCGGGAAACTAAAATTACACGATCATAATATCTGAAGGACCTGATTGTCGCAATTGAAACCAATGAGTTAAAATTGTACAATCATGATACTTCAGGGACCAAAACTGCCATTAGGACCAAATTTAAATTATATCTTTTGTTGCTTTTAAATAAATTACAAATTAATTGATCATAAAATTGAAATTCATTAGTCAATGGCCCTAATTTATATTATAAGATTAGAGTTTCATTTTCTAACAACTTTCTATTTCTCTAAAAAAGTTATGTTATAATTTAGAATATGTGTTTGTTCTGGTTTGTCAGAACGGGGGTGCTTTTAGGGAGGGTGGGTGGGTGCATACAGGTGCTAGGTAGCGGCATCAAGGCCGAGTCTCTTTTGTTTTCTTCATGTATTGTGCGCCTCATCTAGAAGATGCTTCGTGTGACGTGGGACTTAGGGTTCTGATTTGGGAGTCCGAGTAGGTTACATCCCGAGCCAGTGGGCCAGAATCCTCTTTTCCTATTTGGGTCAAGATGTTCATGGTCCTTCCAGAAACGGGCCACTCATCCAGTATTGATGGTCTTCTATTGCGTCTATTGGGCTTCTTACCTTTGACGTGTTGCATGACTTCCTGAGTTTGCTCTGTCGAGAAGTGACATCTTTCCAAGCTACGTGTTGTCTTGTCAAGGGACGCTTACCCATCATATTCAAAACCACTTTCTGTAAAATCTGCAGAATTTTACGTATTTGTTTGGCACCGAGCGCCACACACCTAATGATGAGCGCTGATATTCTTGCACTGAGTGCATGACCTTTTTGAACTTGTGTTCTTTGGACTTACAAAATATGAAAGTCCCTCACATAAATTTTGGTGTAATATTTAATATATATTAGACAAGGACAAATTCACATGAAAGGCAAAGGAGAACTGGAATTACATACCTAGCGATAAGAGAAGGCGATGGAAGGAGAAGGAAAAGGAGAATACTAGGTTTTCATTCTGATAGAGATATAAAACATTTCATGGTATTATTGTCAACAAAAAAAATAATAGAATGCTTTTATTGTTTTTCTTTGAGTTGGCTCAATTAGTTTAGTGATGGGACATAAATTGTAAGTACACGGGTTCAAACTTCAAACTTTCACAATACACTTTACCCATTTCTCACCCAAGAGAAGCCAGATCCTTCAAAACACAGCTCTTATCATACCGGACTCGAATCAGAAATTGCAGCCCCTCTAACTAGCCCACAGATTTTCCTCCCCAACAACTCAACAAGCATGCAGTTTTCCCATGCAATCACACAGATGCTCATGACTTCGATCGCTTCTTACATAATATTTTTTTGGAACTAACACTCACATAATAAATAAATAATATGTACATATATAACAAGTAGCATTTTCAATTCATGAATATTAATTACACTCAACACGCGGCACTCATTGCACCATTTCCTCAGGCATCCTCATCCCTTGGTTGAATTTCCTAAGCTTAATTTCCTGAACACATCATCCCATTCTAACACCGCCATTCAAATATATGCTTCACATATGTATATATTAACATATATTCCTGCATATACTCATCCTTGTTTTTCTCTACAAGTAAGCTTCTTTCATATCGACATTTGCAGAAATCATGCACGAAGAAATCCACCCTTTTGATCAGGAAGAATTTGAAGACAATGAAGAAGAAGATATATCGACTATGACCAGCTCAAGAAGCGCATGTGGAAGGATAGGATCCTACTGCAGAAGCTCAAGGAGAAACGTCACATAGGTGAGGGTGCAGACCAACAAACAAAACAAGAGGCATCAAGGAGGAAGAAGATGTCAAGAGCACAAGATTCAATCCTCAAGTACATGGTTAAGATTATGGAAGTTTGCAAAGCTCGTGGTTTTGTTTATGGGATTGTCCCAGAGAAGGGACAGCTTGCGTGAGTGGTGGAAAGGAAAAGTGGGTTTTGATCAAAATGCTCCATCTGCTATTGCCAAGTACTTGCCACTCCTTGAAGGAGATGATGATCATGATTTGGATCCAATTACTTCTTATATACGTCTTCTTAATAACTTGCAAGACACTACTTTGGGTTCTCTCCTTTCAGCTCTCATGCAACACTGTGTACCTCCCCAAAGAAGGTTCCCTGTTGAGAGAGGATTGCCACCACCTTTGGTGGGGTGAACAAGGACTTGTTGTGACTCAAGAACATGGTCCACCTCCTTATAAGAGGCCCCATGACCTCAAAAAAGCTTGGAAGGTTTCTGTGTTGGCTGCAGTCATCAAGCACATGTCACCTGATTTGGATAGAATGAGAAGGTTGGTAATTCATTCCAAGATCTTGCAAGATAAGATGACAGCCAAAGATACTGCAACTTGGTCCAAAGTGGTGAACCAAGAAGAGGCTTTGCTGCAACTCACTAATAACAAGTGCATCGAAATTCGAAGCATCCCCAACAAAGGAAGATGAAAACAAAGAAGCTGAAAGCTCTACTATCAATGGTTCCATTTTGTGTGGTAACAGCCAGAAAAGGAAGAGTGTGTTTGATTTAGATGCTGCTGTTAACAAGCTATCGTTGAATTGGAAGGTTTTAGATAAGAAAGGAGTAAAAGAGAGAAACAAATTAACAAATAATAAGACTAATATTGAATCGATATAGTGATGATATTATTACAGAAGACAATCCTAATAGTACTATTTATACTAAAATTAGAATCATAATCTTAATCAAATAGAGAATCAAATCATAAAATATAAATAAGAAATAAATCCTAAGAAATCATCTAGGATACTCTAAGATATATTAAGATATTAAAAGATATTATCAGATATTTCTCTAATTTTCTAACACTACCCCTCAAGCTAAAGCTTACTAAGCTTTAAGCTAGTTACATGAAAACAATGTATTTCCCTTCAAATTAAAAAAATTAAAAAAACTGAGCTACACGAAAATAATGGTTGGAAGGCAACTCAAGAATGTTGGAGAGGCCGGAGAGAGTTGCTGGAAAGATAATTTAGCAAGATAGCTGGAATGATCATCAGTCTCATAGAAATTTCTTTGCAAGCAATCTAACAAAGCAAGGTCCGAACTCCTCAAAACCGCATTTGGAAGATTCAACAACAATATCGAAGAGCCAGATTTTAAAATTTTTGAAATTAAGATAGACAACTACTTCCGGGACTGGGACGAGGTCAGTGCATCTGGGACAAGGGGTCAAGGCTAGTGCATCTTGAAGAAACACGGGCCAGTGCATCTAGGAAAAAAAGCTAGGCCAGAGCATCTGGGACAATGAGTTGGGCTAGTGTGAGTCATAGCCAACATAAGTCAATCATCGACAGAAATAGAAGTCACAAATAATATGATTCATATGTGGGAAAAGAGTCACCACCGGAATGATCGTCGGTGGGAACAAAAATCACCACTAATATGATTCATCCATGGGAAAGGGGTTACCACGTGAATGATAGCGGGTGGGAAGAGAAGCCACACTGGTATGATAGGGAGTCCTTAGGAGTATCAGAGGAGGTAGAACTAGCCATGGTTCAGAACACAAATGCAAATAACCGAAATCACAGGTACATGAACCGTACAACACACAGGGACGTTACTCAAAAGAGGTTCGATGAAGGAGGTGAGCACATATCCAGAGAAAATAGGGAACGGCGAGTTCAGTGCTGGAAACGACATCTGAAACAATGGTCGGACTCTCCGTCACGCGCCGGTGAAAGGGAAGCGCGTGCGGCTGCATGCTGATCAGAGGACACGCGCGTGCGGGTGCGTCTGGAGGCATAGGGCGGTGTTGTTTGAACGACTGGACAGATCTGCAGCAGGCGAGTCTAGAGGTGGTGTCAGCGGAACGAGGCGACGGCGGACGGCAACTGACAGCGGCTAACGAGACAAGAACGCAGGTCGGAAAGAAGAAGGACGCGCCCGAAAAGAACACAACGGAGGAGAGAAAATGATTTTTTGTTTGTTCTTTTTTTTTTGTTGTTGTATGGCTAAGAAGATGATTAGAGTTCCTTCATACTTATCAGAACTCCGCAGCGGAATAGTGATGGGACAGGTCACGGAGGATGGTACCTTTGTGTCTGGCTCTAGATACCATGTTGAATTGGAATGTTTTAGACAGGGAATGAGTAAAAGAGAGAAACAAGTTAACAAATAATAAGACTAATATTGAATCGATGTAGTGATGATGTTATTACAAAAGACAACCCCAATAGTTCTATTTATACTAAAAGTATAATCATAATCTTAATCTTAATCAAATAGAGAATCAAATCATAAAATATAAATAAGAAATAAATCCTAAGAGATCATCTATGATATTCTAAGTTATGTTAAGATATGAAAATATATTATCAGATATTTCTCAGATTTTCTAACACTACCCCTCAAGCTAAAGCTTACTAAGCTTTAAGCTTGTTACATGAAAACAATGTATTTCCCCTCAAATAAAAAAAATAAAAAAACTGAGCTCCACTAAAATAATGGTTGGAAGGTAACTCAATAATGTTGGAGAGGCCGGAGAGAGTTGCTGGAAAGATAACTTAGCAAGATAGCTGGAATGATCATCAGTCTCACAGAAATTTCTTTGCAAGCAATCTAACAAAGCAAGGTCTAAACTCCTCAAAACCTCATTTGGAAGCTTCAACAACAATATCGAAGACCCGGATTTTTTAATTTTTGAAATTAAGATAGACAACTACTTCCGGGACTGGGACGAGGTCAGTGCATCTGGGACAAGGGACCAAGGCTAGTGCATCTTGGAGAAAGACGGGCCAGTGCATCTAGGAAAAAAATCCGGGCCAGAGTATCTGGGACAATGAGTTGAGCTAGTGTGAGTCATAGCCAACATAAGTCAATCATCGACAGAAATAGAAGTCATGACTAATATGATTCATATGTGGGAAAAGAGTCATCACCGGAATGATCGTCGGTGGGAACAAAAGTCACCACTTATATGATTCATCCATGAGAAAAGGGGTTACCACCGGAATGATCGTCGGTGGGAAGAGAAGCCACACTGGTATGATAGGGAGTCCTTAGGAGTATCGGAGGAGGTAGAACTAGCCATGGGTCATAACACAAATGCATATAACCGAAATCACAGGTACATGAACCGTACAACACACAGGGACGTTGCTCAAAAGAGGTCCGATGAAGGAGGTGAGCACATATATATATCCAGAGAGAGCAGGGAACGACGAGTTGATCTTTGGAAAGCGAGCGTCTGGGAACGAGTGGCGGCCGCTCCGTCACACGCCGGTAAAAGGGAATCACGTGCGGCTGCACGTTGAAAAGAGGACACGTGCGTGCGGGTGCGTCTGGAGGCATAGGTCGGTGCTATTTGAGCGACTGGACAGATCGGCGGGCAGTGAGTGCGGCGGTGGTGTCGGCGGAAGGAGATGATGACGGGACGACAAACCGACGGCGGCTAACGGGACAAGAACGCAGGTCGGAAAGAAGAAGGACGCGCCCGAAAAGAACACAACGGAGGAGAGAAAATGATTTTTTGTTTGTTCTTTCTTTTTTGTTGTTGTATGGCTAAGAAGATGATTAGAGTTCCTTCATACCTTTGTGTCTGGCTCTAGATACTATGTTGAATTGGAAGGTTTTAGATAGGGGAGTGTAAAAGAGATAAACAAGTTAACAAATAATAAGACTAATATTGAATCGATGTAGTGATGATGTTATTACGAAAGATAACCCCAATAGTGGTGAACCAAGAAGAGGCTTTGTTGCAACTCACTAATAACAAGTGCATCGAAGCATCCCCAACAAAGGAAGATTGAAACAAAGAAGCTAAAAGCTCTACTATCAATGGTTCCATTTTGTGTGGTAACAGCTAGAAAAGGAAGAGTGTGTTTGATTTAGATGTTGCTGTTAATAAGCTATCGTTGAATTGGAAGGTTTTAGATAGGGAAGGAGGAAAAGAGAGAAAAGTTAACAAATAATAAGACTAATATTGAATTGATGTAGTGATGATGTTATTACAAAAGACAACCCCAATAGTACTATCTATACTAAAAGTAGAATCCTAATCTTAATCAAATAGAGAATCAAATAATAAAATATAAATAAGAAATAAATCCTAAGAGATCATCTAAGATATATTAAGATATGAAAAGATATTATCAGATATTTCTCTGATTTTCTAACACTACCCCTCAAGCTAAAGCTTACTAAGCTTTAAGCTTGTTACATGAAAATAATGTATTTCCCCTCAAATTTAAAAAAATAAAAAAACCGAGCTCCACGAAAATAATGGTTGGAAGACAACTCAAGAATGTTGGAGAGGCCGGAGAGAGTTTCTGGAAAGATAATTTAGCAAGTTAGCTGGAATGATCATCAGCCTCACAGAAATTTCTTTGCAAGCAATCTAACAAAGCAAGGTCCGAACTCCTCAAAACCGCATTTGGAAGATTCAACAACAATATCGAAGACCCAGATTTTTTAATTTTTGAAATTAAGATAGACAACTACTTCCGGGACTGAGACGAGGCCAATGCATCTGGGACAAGGGGCCAAGGCTAGTGCATCTTGGAGAAAGACGGGCCAGTGCATCTAGGGAAAAAAGCCGGGCCAGAGCATCTGGGATGTCAATGAGTTGGGCTAGTGTGAGTCATAGCCAACATAAGTCAATTATCGACAGAAATAGAAGTCACAAATAATATGATTCATATGTGGGAAAAGAGTCACAACCGGAATGATCGTCGGTGGGAACAAAAGTCACCACTAATATGATTCATCCATGGGAAAGGGGTTACCACGTGAATGATCGCGGGTGGGAAGAGAAGCCACACTGGTATGATAGGGAGTCCTTAGGAGTATCTGAAGAGGTAGAACTAGCCATGGGTCAGAACACAAATGCAAATAACCGAAATCACGGGTACATGAACCGTACAACACACAGGGATGTTGCTCAAAAGAGGTCCGATGAAGGAGGTGAGCACATATATATCCAGAGAGAGCAGGGAACGACGAGTTCAATGCTGGAAACGGCATCCGGAACAGTGACCGGACGCTCCGTCACGCGCCGATGAAAGGGAAGCGCGTGCGGCTGTACGCTGATCAGAGGACACGCGTGTGCGAGTGCGTCTGGAGGCATAGGGCGGTGCTGTTTGAACAACTGGACAGATCTGCATCAGGCGAGTCTGGCAGTGGTGTCAGCGGAACGAGACGACGGTGGAAGGCAACTGACAGCGGCTAACGGGACAAGAACGCAGGTCGGCAAGAAGAAGGAGGCACCGGAAAAGAACACAACGGAGGAGAGAAAATGATATATTTTTTTGTTCTTTTTATTTTTGTTGTTGTATGGCTAAGAAGATGATTAGAGTTCCTTCATACTTATCGGAACTCCGCAGCGGAATAGTGACGGGACAGGTCATGGAGGATGGTACCTTTGTGTCTGGCTCTAGATACCATGTTGAATTGGATGGTTTTAGATAGGGAATGAGTAAAAGAGAGAAACAAGTTAACAAATAATAAGACTAATATTGAATCGATGTAGTGATGATGTTATTACAAAAGACAACCCCAATAGTCCTATTTATACTAAAAGTAGAATCCTAATCTTAATCAAATAGAGAATCAAATCATAAAATATAAATAAGAAATGAATCCTAAGAGATCATCTAGGATATTCTAAGATATGTTAAGATATGAAAAGATATTATTAGATATTTCTCTGATTTTCTAACACTACCCCTCAAGCTAAAGCTTACTAAGCTTTAAGATTGTTACATGAATATTTCCCCTCAAATTAAAAAAATAAAAAAATTGAGCTCCACTAAAATAATGGTTGGAAGGCAACTCAATGATGTTGGAGAGGCCGGAGAGAGTTGCTTGAAAGATAACTTAGCAAGATAGCTGGAATGATCATCAGACTCACAGAAATATCTTTGCAAGCAATCTAACAAAGCAAGGTCCGAACTCCTCAAAACCGCATTTGGAAGCTTCAACAACAATATCGAAGACCCGGATTTTTTAATTTTTGAAATTAAGATAGACAGCTACTTCCGAGACTGGGACGAGGCTAGTGCATCTGGGACAAGGGGCCAAGGCTAGTGCATCTTGGAGAAAGACGGGCCAGTGCATCTAGGAAAAAAATCCGGGCCAGAGTATCTGGGACAATGAGTTGGGCTATTGTGAGTCATAGCCAACATAAGTCTATCATCGACATAAATAGAAGTCACGACTAATACGATTCATATGTGGGAAAAGAGTCATCACCGGAATGATCGTCTGTGGGAACAAAAGTCACCACTAATATGATTCAACCATGGGAAAGGGGTTACCACAGGAATGATCGTCGGTGGGAAGAGAAGCCACACTGGTATGATAGGGAGTCCTTAGGAGTATCAGAGGAGGTAGAACTAGCCATGGGTCATAACACAAATGCAAATAACCGAAATCACAGGTACATGAACCGTACAACACACAGGGACGTTGCTTAAAAGAGATGCGATGAAGGAGGTGAGCATATATCCAGAAAGAGCAGGGAACGACGAGTTCAGTGCTGGAAACGGCATCCGGAATAGTGGTCGGACGCTCCGTCACGCGTTGGTGAAAGGGAAGCGCGTGCGGCTGCGCGTTGATCAGAGGACACGTGCGTGCGGGTGCGTCTGGAGGCATAGGGCGGTGCTGTTTGAATGACTGGACAGATCGGCGGCAGGTGAGTCTGGCGGTGGTGTCAGCGGAAGGAGACGACGGCGGACGGCAACTGACAGCGGCTAACGGGACAAGAACGCAGGTCGGAAAAAAGAAGGACGCGCCCGAAAAGAACACAACGGAGGAGAGAAAATGATTTTGTTTTTTATTCTTTTTTTTTGTTGTTGTATGGCTAAGAAGATGATTAGAGTTCTTTCATACTTATCGGAACTCTGCAGCGGAATAGTGACGGGACAGGTCATGGAGGATGGTACCTTTGTGTCTGGCTCTAGATACCATGTTGAATTGGAAGGTTTTAAATAGGGAAGGAGTAAAAGAGATAAACAAGTTAATAAATAATAAAACTAATATTAAATCGATGTAGTGATAATGTTATTACAAAAGACAACCCCAATAGTCCTATTTATACTAAAAGCAGAATCCTAATATTAATCAAATAGAGAATCAAATCATAAAATATAAATAAGAAATAAATCCTAAAAGATCATCTATGATACTCTAAGATATGTTAAGATATGAAAAGATATCGGATATTTCTCTGATTTTGTAACAAAGATATTCTTGTCAATACACTCAGTGTCCACAAAGTGAGTTGTGTATGGGATTTCAGGATAAAAACTCGAGGGTGAACCATGAATCCCTCCGTGCTTACGGTGGCACTGAGCAAAGCCATGATTATCTGTCCAATGACACACAGATAGCAAGTTTAGATGATCACTGGTTGAATATGGAGCTAGGAAGGGCTAATCAGAATGAGAATGACCTAGTTGGGCATTTGAATGAGTTGAGAGAAGCAGAAGATTATGGAGGTTTCTGGCTAAATGGAGTTCAAGTTCTTGAATTGCATGCAGCACTGGATATGGAAATAGATAGTGTGCACTTGAATCAGTATCCACCTCAAGCTCAAGGCCAAGAACGAACTTCAGTTTGGGACTTGGCATACTAGGAATAAGTCCCTGACCTCATGTTCTATGTGCTATTTTCTTTAAATAAACTGACTTATTAGAGATTAAAGATAAAAATTATTTAAGAAGGAATGTCTCCTGATGTAACTGATGAGAATATTTAGCTTATACAAATACTAAAAGTTTTTCTCTTTAATTTCATGTTTGGGGTTTCAATGAATAGTGTCAACTCTATTTACATCGATCTCTACATGTATCAATAGTTTAAATGAATACTAATTTAATCGTTGCTTTGCTCTTATGTATATTGTTAGGATTCTAGCTATGGACACCTTAGTGAGTATGGGGACAAAGAGAAAGGAAATAAAGAAAGGTGATAGAACATTCTTCTATAAATCCTAAGGAAATATACAAGGTTAATTTGAGGTTTATATTAATAATCATAGAAACTATGCCTTTGAGGTATGATATCTTCGTATTCAAGTCTTGGACTAGTGTAGGAATAGCCCTTCCTGAACCTGTTGTTTCTGCTTCTTACTTTCACATTCACTGAGAAGACAGCACAAACAGGTCTGTGGTCAGAAAATCTTGATTCTCCACGGATGTATGATAATTGTTCGATGCCATTGCCACGCCATAATATCCTATCACACCTGACAATTATTGATCAATTACAGAGTAGTTAGTATCAATGATTTTAGTAATTATCTGTATTAAAAAGCCTGGTACTTAGCATATATTTCTTTAGTTATTTGATCATATCATATACATTATTAATAAATGTCAAGAGACATGCAATACCATGCAGGTGTTCGTCGTTTCTTCTTAGATTTGACAGTCTCACCAGCATAAGAGTCTGAATTATGTGAATACTTGTAAGTGGGGGCAAACAAAATCCGTCCCTCTTTGAAACCATTAAATACCCTTCCTGCGTCTCTTTCTATGTTCAACTGCACGCTTAATGAAAAACAAGTTAATAAACTATAACTTATGTGACAATAAAAGTAGTATTTAATATAGGAATGAATGGAGGGACATACTTGATCTTTCTCTAACAAAGTGTCCCAGTCATTATCCTCCAATAGTACCCTTGTTTCATCATAACTCAAAGCCACCCGATAATTCAAATCTCCTAGCCATATTATTCGACTGCAGAAAAAGCTAAAAGTGATCACAGGGTACAAGATAAAAAAAGATGGGAGGAAAAAAATCAATAGAACATTAAGTAAAAAGACAAGACTTTGGTATAATTATATAGGTACGTTGTTTTCAATAGCAATAAAACATGTGTAACAGCTCATCAATAAAAACATAACATATGTAACAGCTGTTACACATGTTCTATCGTCATTGAAAAATAGCACCTAATGTACCTATGAAATTGTACCTAAATTTTGTCCTAAGTAAAAAGTGGTGATGATATCTTACTCGTGATCAACTATCTTTTCTGGTGCTCGATTGCAAGGATTCTTGCAAATCCTAGGGAATTGTATGCCTTTGAGTATCTCAGTTACATCAGCATTCCTCTTCAGTTCATCCCCTTCTTTCTCTCCAGAAGCCAAGTGACTACAGACGAAACAAAGGCTAGTTTGATGTAATGACATGCTTATTGATATACACCCCTGCAATCAATTATTGATTCCATATGTATTATTAGTCTTCTCATTAAAAAAGAAGTCATCATAGTTTTAAGATTAATATAATCCTTATGCTTACCTTGTTGCCTAAGCAACCCATGATTCCTCTCCCCACAGAGTCTACTCTAAGATGGCCAATGTGTGGAACTAACTCTTTCTTAGTCCATATAGTGAGAAAAATCCCAACCATCTGCTTACTTGAAATAAGGTTGTATTTAGCTTGAGTTGGTGAACAGGGTATCTCAGCAATTGAAAGCAACTCTTCCATGCTGCTCTCACCGCGAATATCAGAATCTAACTTACTTATAGGGTCACTAAACTTTCTCATCCTCCGTCTCTCTCTGGATGGAGAATCCACAGGACAATTACAAGCTTTAAGGAGGCTGCTACCCTCTGCCCTGAAATTCCTACTGATAACTTTAAGAGAAGGCTTCTGAAAGAAATTCAGGCTTGCTGGGGATTTTGACTCTTTTGAGTTGTTATGGTTTTTGGAGCTAGTTCCTGAATCAGAGGAATCACTATACTCATTTTTTGGTCTGTTTAGTGCTTGACTTATCAATGCCAACCACTTTGCAGCAGGTTCATTGTCTTCACTTACTAAAACATTCCCAGCACTTAGAGGAACAATTTCCTGAAACCTGTAAGGAAGATACAAACGAGTACGTTGTCAGGTAACATCAACTTGTAATAAAAGGATTGAAGAGACTGCATTATGAATTTTCAAGCACAACTTCATTGATTTATTGTTTCTCCTTAGAACATCATCTTTGCATCACACAAGCTTGATAACTTATATATGACCTCTAAAGCCTAGTAAAAATTGTTCCTTATTGCAACCATTTTCTAAAGTATGCTGAAATGTTGCAAAGTCTACCATACCCCAAGACATATACATCTGCTGAGCCCTCCACCAGCAAAAAATCTTGAAGGTTGAGATCATAGTTTGGTGACTTTCCTCCAACATTCCATGTTGCAACAAATATCCTGCAATTCCCATTATGTAAAGTTATGATATCATTAGCATGACCAAGTCAACAAGATAGTATCTGAGTCTGAATATAATACATATGCAACAAAACTGAATGAATTCTCATACCTGAAACTCTGAAGTTCAGTTTCCGGAGCCATAGGCCTTTCAAAGTTGGACAAATTTAGGCCTTCAATCCCTGGGCTAGTCTCCCTTTCTGTGAATAGATTAAAATAATTAAGATCATGTTTTATTTTATCATGTTCTCACTCAGGTCTTGACAAATCTATTATTGCAGTGGGTGTATAGTACATTATACAAATACATCAAATTAGACGAGGGGACTTTAAGGTCAATATCAAACAAGAAAAACGTTTTTTTGAACATACAAAGCAATCGTATATTTTATTTTATTTTGTTTTATCTTCATTTTTTTCTTCAATCTTATATTTTGTTCTTTTTCCTGCATAACATCATGGTTTAGCATCTGCATTAAAAATATTATCTGATGATATTTCTAGCAAGTTGAATTTGATGTACAACATACATAGTAATTTCAGTGTCTCTGGCATTTCCACGTACCAAGCTTTCCAAATCAAAAATCAGATTTGTTGGCAAGGGAATGGCAAGTCAAACCTAATGCGAATGAACCACAAGCATCCACCTACCATGAATTATAGTTCTAGGGTTCTACGTTTGCGTTTTTAATTGTGATTGTAATTTTGTTTTTTTGTTTTTTTAACTTTAGAGAAAAGCAGAGGCAGAGTGATTGTGTTTTAAGTAGGATTAATTGTTATATATGTGTAGACAAGCCAGCAAACCATAAATAATATGACACATGATAAATATTTTAAGAGGTGTAACCGGTGCATACTAGAAAACTTTCATCATTTGATATGAAGTATCAACTGTGAATTTTTTTTTATTTTTTTTGTCTTCCACCGGTATTACTATAAGCACTATGAGACTAACTCTTGGATTAGTAGTGAAAATTAGATAAAGTTTTTCTTAAAGTGACGACTCCAAAATTCGAACCCTTGACCTTTTAGGTAAAATTCGTTTGGGAACACATTTCGACTTTAGAATACCAACTATGATTGATACATGGCGAAAATTTAATTATGATATATTTTCAGTGTAAACTTTTTTATAATATTAATCAATCAAAAATTATCTTATTAAAATTATTTTGGTTTAGTAAAGTTTTATTAAATCAACAAATTGTTAATTAGTAAAAAAAATAAATCAGGTCCTACAGTGAGAGAGAAAAGATGCTAGAGTGTTTTTTGCATTCATATTATCGAATAAATTTGTTATTTTCTCCTTTCATATATACGTGCGTGTGTGTGCGAAAATGTGAGTGCCTGTGGAAGAAAGAAGACAAATTTATGCATGAGTGTATATCAAGATATTCTTTATTTTAAAGTAGCGTAAATGTATCGTACATAAACGTGAGTCTGGATATCATCAAAATGTCGATTATAGTTATTAAAACGATTTTTTTAACGTACGAAACCTTGTACATATTAAGTAATAAAAAAATATAAATGTTGTATTGGAAAGAGTAACCTTTAAACTTTTAAGGAATTGAATATACAACTTTCAACATAATATTTATATTTTTGATTTCTTAACATGTGCAAGGTTGTATAAAATAAAAAATCGATATAAAAATAATTGAATAGAAAAACAAAATTTGGTTTCCGCAATTATGATTTGGGCCTTACTAACGAGTGTCCTAATGATATTGATTAAGGAATCTACAAAAGGAAATTTTGTATTTGAAAATTGAGTATAACACTTTTTAAAATACTTATTACACCATTTTTCCCTTACAAAGTTTTCTTTCTTGAAAGCTTAAACAAATACACATTCGTTAGCATTTGTCTTATGATTTCCCCCTTAGTAACAATATATCCTACTAATAACCAAAAATTAGGTAAGCTACCAAAATAATACATGAGCTAATTGTATGATAATGTTAGAGTGAGTGTCATTGAGTGTTGATTATAGTTGTGAAAAAATTGGAGTTAGACAAGAAAAATCGATTTCCTCTGTTATGTTTATCCCCTTAATAACAAAATTTCGGTGCTGTTAGGCAAGCTACCACAATAATACATGAGGAAGATTTCATCTTGATTGATAGGTACCAGTTGGATCCAGAATCTAGTGTTGATCGACCAGTTTTTCAATGAAAACTCAAGCCGCAAAATTGGCCGGATATATTAATAACATTATATTATAGAATAAACAATTGTGATAAACTCATAAAATTATCAACATGATATTATTTAAATTTTCAGGGAATCTGAAAATTGTGTTTGTGCCACAACATAATTGCATTCAACAGTTATTATACCTGAGAAACTTTTTCTCATGATGGGTGATGATTCCAAGAATGCTTTTCTTCTGAACTCAATCTTCTTCTCCAAATCTTTCCATACAAAACAATTTATGAAGGAAAACTATTATAAAGGGCAAGCCTGGGGACATGAAAATGTGAAGAAAGAAATAAAGAAAGAAGCAATGTAATGAATACCAAGAGTAACTCCACTATCTCCTTCTGGTTGTGAGTGTGATTTGAGTGCATCTTCATCTGAGCCTCTCCCATTTCGCTTTGATCCAAAAATCTTGGGAAAGAGAGACTTGAACCAAAGAAAAAAAAGGGTCAAGAAAAAGAACCATCCATCACCATTATTAACACACAAGAAAAATGCAATAAAAAACGCTTACCTTCTTTTTCTTGTCATTCTTGCCACCAGTGTCAGGCGAGGGGGTGGTTGTATTAACGCACAAGTTAGTGTCGTTAGCATTGGTCGTTTCAGGACTAGCATTTGCTTTAGAATTGGTCCTTTCAGGACTACCATTTGGTTTCGCTTTGGTCATTTCAGGACTAGCATTTGGTTTTGAACGTCCAGCATTAAACGAAGACATTCATTCGTTTATCGTTCATTCATGTTTCCAACATGCACGCCCTTATTCTGGTCTTCAGACTTTGTCACGTGTTGAGAAAACAACAATGGATGGCTACATACATACGTTCAGCTGATGATGATCAAAGGATCTGTGCAAATTTTTTTTCTCTTAAAGTGTCCTTTTCTTCTTGTCACTTTTGATTGAAATTTTTATTCGATAATAATTGGATAAGATTATTGATGTTTTTCTATGTTTTTGTTTTCTGTTTTGAAAGGATGAGATTTTGGTGGCAGAGCTTTCGGAGGACTTAAGGTTCAGGGCGATAGGGAGCCAAAAAGAGGTAAGAAACCGTTGAGTAACAGCACATAAAATTTGTAACCCAAAAGATAAATTAAATAAATGAAGAAAAACGGCACACAATAAAAAATAAAAAATAAAATTGCAGTTGTAAGTTTGTTATGTAGCATAGCAGCACAGGGTACCATCATCCATACCCGTAAACATCTATAATCTCTTGTTTCATCACCTAGTGAACTGATAGATAACCCCACTTTTCAACAGAAAAAGAAAAATGGTGTTCATTTTTGTTTTCATTATTTTTATATTCTTCCATTAAACTACGACATTGGAATAACCACAAGAGAATGTTTAGCTGTTTTTTCGTTC
Organism: Sophora flavescens; assembly: GCA_030762895.1. Classification (NCBI taxonomy): domain Eukaryota; kingdom Viridiplantae; phylum Streptophyta; class Magnoliopsida; order Fabales; family Fabaceae; genus Sophora; species Sophora flavescens. Next base: position 55,125,129 of record CM061068.1, on the reverse strand, counting down.
TTATTTTCTGTTCATATATTTGTATCAACAAGTAGAAAAAATTACATTGTTCTTTTTATTTAATATATTTTTTGAAGAAAATAACCAAAATAAAATCTTATTTTGGGACCTACCAACCCATAATTTTGGTTTTCAATAACGTGAATCCAATGTGGTAAAAATAATCACGCTTTTATTTTTTATTTTTGGGAACAAGTGAAACAGAGACAAAAGAAAGAAAAAGCAAACTACAATAGCACAAAACCAATGCCAACAGCATCTGCTGATAACAGAGGCATCAAATCATCAGGAGGCACTATAAGAGCAAGTGAGCACACCCGTTTGGTTCACGAAAAGATGGACAAGCTGAACATCCCAAATTCGAGCCATTAGGGACTGGATATCAGATATAACAGCACCAAAGTGATTGTATTGCTCAGCCAACAGAATGCACACAAGGGGAGCCAGCAGAATCGCAGATTCTCAATGCAGTTGGAGAATTGTCCCCACGCAGTATGGCACCTCCCACAAACTGGGCTTGTAGCCAGGCCACTTGTAGGCAAAGCATCATGACGAATTAACCAAAAAAGGAAACAAACTTTCTCTGGAGTGGGCATGTCTACTTCCACAACCAACGTCAAGAGAAGGAAGGTACAAACTACCTATTCTGATTTCTGAGCAAGTAGCCAAGCATACCCCGATCGCGCATCATATCTACACGAGTACTGACCACCCCAAACAATGCACTCGTCAATATTGTCGTCCTCTACCATGCTATTTAATATCCACGCTTACTAAAATTAGCAACATTCTACAAATCGTGGTCATTATTAAACAAGTACTAATTTTTGGTGTGCGTGCGTGTGTGTATATATGATCTGGTAGGTCCCCGAAATAAAATTTTGTTTTTTTTGGTTATTTTCTTCATAAAATATAATAAATAGCTAAATGAAAACAGTAATATTTCTCTACTTATTAATAATAATATATATGAACAGAAAATTGGAACAAAAAAACAAACTAAATTCTCTTATGGTTAGACATATCAATCTTTACCCTTACTATTAGTTTATTACACATATCTGCTTTCAAAATGCCCTAGGATAATGTCTTCTAATATCTTCCAAACTACAATTTGACAACATGATAAGAAGAGGCACAAAACGGACAATCGTTTAGACAAATTATAAATGACAGAAAACATAAGTTCATTCTTACTACAAAGATCGACGAAATATTTTGATTCGTTGTTTTCATTCTTCAACCATAAATTCATTTATCTATAGGTCCAAAACATGACAGCTACCTATAATATAAGTTCACTTCCATTCAGAAGCAACAAATTCTAATGCTACATTACCAATCTTGATTGTTTTTTCACTGTCTTTCTCTGACCAAAAAGGTTTTGGGCTGGACTGCATTGCTACAGTGCAGAAAAAAATTCAGAGCTACCATGTTTCGCCATCACAGATTTGAAACGAACAAGGGTTGATCAATCTCTTCCGACAATTTCCAGTGTTGTACGGGCATACGAGAAGAAATAATAAAATCTGTAGAACTGTGAGGCCATCCATCAAAACTGGATACAGATAATTAACCTGCAAATATATATGATCACACTCGGTCATCAAAATATTCAGCTAATCAATCAAGTTTAGATTCAGTCGTGTATAGACAACATCAAATATTTTATTTGGGAATTAGACTACCCTGGTGTATGGACACAAAATACAAATCATCACTGTGTATTATAGCATACCTTTTTATCTTTCACGTGAAGAGGGATCAATAACTTCAATGTGACATTTCATCTAACTGTTGTCTGTAAACAGCTAAGCTCTGCAGAAACAAATGGCAACAAGCATACAACATGGGTATAATCAGATAAGTTCAACAAGATGAATGTAATAAGTAAATAATGACATGATCTGATGACTATGAAATAAAAAGAGGATACAGCAGCAACTTAAAGAAAAAGACTAGATCACTAGAATATCTCCCTTATATATAACTCTGAACCCCCAAACAAAACTATCATTAGTTGTTACTTGGACAAAAACCAAACAAAAGAGAATATCACTGAACCCCAAAGGAAATGGATTTTATGGCTTTCCATTATCATCTTTGTTGATTGTCGACAAGTAGGTCCATGGCTACATATCTCAAGTGACATCCAAGGAAAATCTGACAGCAAGTGAAAATATTCTAAAATTGAACTTAGAAAGAAGCAGCAAATTTAAAAGGAGCTGCTCATCACTTCTCCAAGAACAGTGGAAAACATTATTGTTCTTTATACACAAACATTCAATTATTTGATTAAAATTTTGCATTGTAAGTTGTGAAATTTAAGGTCCCTTTCAAAAACACCTCCCCCCTCCACAAAGAAAAAAAAAAAAAACTCTGTTGTGAACTTGATTTACAACTTTGAAATGAAAATTGCTTGTTATTTATACGAAGACGAATGGATGATTACCAGTTCTAAAAAGAAAAACAACTATAAGATGTACGGACTTATGACTTGTAAGACCTTCCTATAAATCCTGGTAAACCAAGTATTTTTTTCTTTTGTTACATTGGGCACCTAGTTAAGGTAGGGGAATAGGTGGCCAGTGGCCAAGTGGAGGGAGGCTTGGGCTGGTGTTAATTGAGCCACAAGTTTGTCAGCAGATTCCACATCATTGTGATTTGCTTTAGCAAGTCATTTAGTTCTTATAACTCTGAAAAGCATTGGAATAATAATAAAACTATAAAATAAAAAAATAAAAAACACAGAGGAATGCCCCTTCAATTATTTGAGAAGCATCCACTGCCAATTTGAGTTCACAATACCCCTTCATTTATTTGAGAAGCATCCACTGCCAATTTGAGTTCACAATAACAACAGGTAAATACAATGCAAAGGGGTCATACCTGAGTATATGCATAAACACCAGCTTCGGTAGGTCCCACTGGACTTCCTCTACTGATGAACTTTCCCTCTTTATATATGTAAAGCAATGGTATCCCAGTTGATAATTCTAAATTAGTGACCTGTTTATCCACAGACAACCGAAGATTAATCCCAGTCCTATTCTATTATTTCTATGTAATACATGTTTAATACAAAATTTTTTTATTAATTTTATAATAATGCTAAGTTGTTTGTGGATTATGACAATACATATCTTGCACAGAGGGATCTGAATACCTCTACACTTACATACCTACAGAAAGGTGAGAAATATTGTATTATGAATTTTTTTTAATGCATAAATGAGATGGTGGCAACATAAGAATTGCAGGATGCTACCTCTTGAGACGTTAACCTGTCAAGGTACATTATAATAGACCTCAGTGAATTCCCATGAGCAGCAACCATCACGTGTTTTCCTGATTTTAGTTGGGGTTCAATCTACAATGCATGGCTCCCAATATCAACTCCCACAGCAATTCAAAATGTTTTAAATCCCAGAAACATATCAAAGTCATACAAATCAAAAATAAAACTTTGATATTAAGGAATGCAAAAATTAACACTCTTACAAAATCTTTAAAATAGGCAACAGCTCTCTGTGAACACATTTCCAAGCTCTCACCCTTTGGAGGAGGGATATCAAAACTCCGACGCCACTCATACACTTTCTCCTTCCCATATCTTTCTGCAGTCTCCTTCTTATTAAGACCCTGTAACTCCCCATACCTATATAAGTAGAATAAAGAAGGATAATTCCATCCTTCTAAAATTTATTGAAAATATACTATGAACAAGAAACAGAATCAAAGATTAATAGCTGCATACATTCTTTCATTCAACTGCCAGGCTGTTATAACTGGAATAGACTGCTTGGTGGTTTTTTCACTGAAAACTTGAGTCCAAGTCGTTGCCTGTTCACTCTCATTATGGATGATAATAGGAACCTGTAGAGTAAACATTTGGTTTAGAAATCCAGGTTTTAAAAATAAGTATACCAAACATTACTCTTTACTGGATTTTTACATGGTTATTACATTTTCTTTACAACTCAGAAAATGATGTATCGTTAGACACCTCTAATCTATAGTACAGACATTTTCCTTACAAGTAGGCCACAAGCAATGATTGTTCAAAAAGTTATCGAATATATTGATCAAACCTAAACCGATTTTTTGGGACTTATAAAATACAACACAGTAAGTTCGTTTTTCCCCTTTACTACATACAATTAGAGGAAAGAATGATGAACAAAATACAAATGAAAGCATCATATGACTAAAACCACCATACTTAATTTTGGGATTGCAACATAGATGAATGTTTTACAAAAATGCATGTTAACTTAAATGGGTAAAGTCCTTTTCCTGTAAGCATTATTTAAATTTTTATTATACCAATTGCATAAGTTAAGAAAACATCTAGAGCAGCTTTAACTGTAAAGTTCAACATTAACCAACAAATTAAGTAGTTATAATCTGAGGTAGCATTTATGCAAACAAGTAACACTTTTAAATTGGATACGAATGACATCACTACCTTCTTCTGGCGGTGCTGAGTCATTGCAAGCATAGCTGTCATCTGTGCTCGAATCAATGCAGATGTAAAAATTATATCTACTGGTATATAGCTAATTCTCTTACCAGCTTCAATGGCTTCCTCCACACCTCTCTTGGTCAAAGGCACATCACAACATCCAGTGAACAAGTTCTTCTCATTCCACAAAGATTCACCATGACGAATCAAAATCAAAGTACTCTCACCTATTTTAAGGGGGGAAAAGTTGTTCTTGGGTTATTGGATTGACACCTAGTTTAAAAATTAAATAGGTTTGCTTAATTAATTTTAAGTCTCTAAATTATTTGAGAATTTTAAAACAGATCCATGTGCTTTAAAAGTTTGTAATTAGGTCTCTGAACACATAAAATTTGTAATTGAGTCTCTCGTATACTTTTCCGTTAGGGTTTGGTTAGGGTACCAAAAAGTACAATGACCTAATTGAATTTTCCCAAAAAGTACAGGAAGCTATTTGAATTTTTTTTCAAAAAGTTTAGGGAGCCATAAATGATGAGCGAACGGATCACTTAACCCTAACAAATACTTAATGAAATCCTAACAAAAAAGTGCATGAGGAACCCGATTATAAATTTTCTATGTGTTCCGTCCAAATATCTCAGGTGGGAGATACTCGGCCGGAGAAGATCTAGTGGGAGTGTTTTGGAATTAGCTTGACAAAATTGAAATTCTGCTCCTACGTATCCAAATGGGAATCAAAGCAAACGTAGTTCTCATTGAGGGGGTTGAGCCCCTATTTATAGATATTTTCAGTGCCACCGTTAGAGTAAGACGGTTACTGAGATCCTATTTGTTAGGATCAGATTGCTATGGCAGTTAGGCAATGATATGGATAAGGCTCCGAGTTATACGGAGAGATATTTGGACCAGCGAGATATTCGGCCCGATCGATTGCATTTGGATAGCTCAGGGCCGAGATATCTTCATTCGTGGTCTGGTGTGGAATAGGGCGAGTAGTTGTCCTCGGGTGTTGAGTGTATTAATAAGTCTTCGGCTTTATGGGAGTTCGGGTGAATGTCCACCTACGAGAATGAGCTCGGTTGTATTGACAATCCTCGGCCTTATATCTTCGGCCGGTACACAAGCCCCCCGAGCTCCGAGCTTAAATAAGCGAAAGAGCTGATAAGTATGAAACCGAGCTTATTCTTCGGTCACACAAACTTCTGCATTCCCAGCTGTCATTTCAATCAAATCTTTCCTCTTTGTCAGAGAAAGTAATCATTCCCCCTAATACTTCTGCGGTACGCTTTAGGTAAGAAACCCTAGGGTTCCGCGCCCATTTAATGAGGGGAAAATCAAAAGTCGCGCCCTTTTGGGCTTGATGGAACGTGGGCCGTCAACCGCAGCTACAAATATCCCTTCCGACTCCAACTCCCTTCTACCTTGCTTATCCTCCTTCGTCCTTCACCTTCGTCTTCCAAGTTTCTGCCATCACTCTTCTGCTTGTCGTTTTTCAGGTACGCCCAGTCTCCTTCCCCTCGTGCTTCTAAGTTTAATTTCTGCTTACCAGATGAGTTCATCCATGTCCTCTGAGTCAAATACCTCGCCTCTAATTGAGCGCGAGGTTTCCCCCATTGGGGGTTCTCCCTCCACCTCTTCGATTCCTTCATGGGAGTTGAATATCGGAGAAGGGGAAACGTCCTTCTCCGGGTTGTCTTCCCCTGGGTCTGATTCCTCTGGGTCTGACTCCAAGTCCGACTCTCCCTCTCCCCCGGTGTCCAAACCCGTTGCTCGCAAACAACGCCTAAGGGTTCCAAAAGACCCTGTTCCCGATATTACCCTTCCTGGGTATACCTGGGTTAAAGGCGAGGTTGGGACCTTCTTTTCTGACTTCCAGACTCCAGAGTCAATTGATCAACTTCCGTCCCAGATTAATATCTCGGCGTCCGGGGACGAGTCTGAGTTCATTTGCTCCCCATGCTCGGGTGCCGAGTGTGTTTTTCTCAGGGCTCGTCCTTCCTAGCCCCCTTTACATACATGTACAAAACATTATTTGATAAGCTTCGTGTGTCTCTTCCTTTTACCGAGTTTGAGTGTGACGTTCTGAGAACCATGAACGTCGCTCCTACTCAACTTCACCCCAACAGCTGGACTTTTATGAAAGCCTTTCAAATCCTATGTAAATACCTCGGGATGGAGCCCACCACTCCAAAATTTTTGTATTTTTACCAAACAAGGTTTGGTGAGAAAATGGGATGGATTTCCCTTAATGGGCTGAACCGGAGAGGACTGCTTAGTCTGTACACATCATCGTACAAAGATTTCAAAGTCGGCTTCTTCCGAGTTCGCCCCTCGGGCTCTCACTCCTCCCACTTTTTTGACGATGATAACTGCGCCAGGTTTCCTTTATACTGGCAATCCTCCTCCACAAAATTCGTTGGCTTTGAGTACCAATCCCTCCCAGCCGAGGATAGGCGGGACATAGACATACTAGAAAAACTTCCTCGGCCCCTCCATTGTGGACGCCTTCTGAAACTACCCTTCTCATCTACTCCGAGAACTGACCTGAAAAGTAAGTGCTCGGCTTCTTAGTTTTTGAATCTTTTCTGTATGTGTTGCTGTACTAACAACTCTTTCTTTTTGGCAGTCATTATGGGGAAATTTGACTTCTCCAAGCTTGTAAAGGCTGCTGCAAAAGAGGGTCAGGGTCCCTCGGCAACTGAGAAGAAGAAAAGACCTCCTCCCATCAAGGCCTCCGCGAAGGGGGCTTCATCCTCCGCCCCTCAAAAAAGAAAGAGGGTGGAGGTTGTAGTTGATACCGAAGATTCTCCTCTTCGCAAGTCCCCCCCACCCTACTACTCAGGTGACAGGAGCCACGGGGCGAGAAGAACAAAACCCTCCTTCTACCGAGGTGAAGTGGTACAACACTTCCCTAAAAGCAGGGACCTCGTCCCTTTGGGGCGAAGACTTCAACCCCTTTCCTTCTTTCGATTCAAACTTCCTTAAGCCTGCTGACCTCCGGCTAATGAAGCAACAAGGGGCTCAATCTAGCATGGAGGCTCTCTCCACCTACTGCATCCGAGCTGCTGCCTTGGCCCGCTTTTGCAGTCGAGATCTAGTGGAGGCTGAAAGGAAGTCTCGGCAACTGGAAGCCGAACTGGCTTCTATTGAGAAGCTAAAGGGGGATTTTACCCAGACCTCCACTGAGCGTGACGAGCTGGCCAAGGCTAATAATCTCCTGAACACTACCATCACCGAGTTGAATGACCAGAACTCCGAGCTTAACACCAAAGCAAAATCTGCTGAGGAGAGTAAAGCTCAGGTTGAATAAGGTAGAGCTCGTGCTGAAGAGGAGCTCAAAAAGGCTCAGGCTGAAATTGAGCAACTTAAAGCTGCCTTGGAGGCCGAGACCAAGGCCAAGATGGAGCTTCAGGAGGATGTAAAAGAGGCCACTAACTGTATTATCATCGAGCATCGGAAAGGTTTTGACAAGGCTATTGCTCAGGTTGAGGTTCTTGCCCCGGGGGTTGATCTTTCGGGAGTCGATGTGAATAAGAAGGTGGTGAACGGGGAACTTATTCCCATAATTCTTGAAGAGGAAGAGGAGGTGGAGGTGGAAGGGGAGGAAAACTCTCCCGGGGATCACATCGAGGCCGAAGAGGGACCTGGGGACAAGTAGCTGTATTAGCTTTTTGTAGTCATTATCCTTTGTAATGGGCTTTTGCCCTTGTTACTTTAATTTTGACTTAATGAAAATTGTTGCACCATTTTGGTGACCTTCCCTTTTCTTGTAGCCTCTTGTTTGGCCGAGATACACTTGAAGTATTTTTTTATCTTCCGACGTTGTATTCTGTCTGTTTAAACAAATCTTCGGTTAAGACCGAGGTATTCTACCGTCCATATCAAAAATGGACGGTGGTTGTTACACGTGAAACACATGTTTCACACCTTACGCATGCAGTCACGCATTATATGCTTTGGAAACCGCAATGGGTTCATGCAATTACTGCTTTTTGCTTAGTTTCGAGATTTGTTTTTCCAACAAACATTTTCCCACGCATACTTCTTCCTTTCCAACGCCTCTCCCCCCTTATAAATAGGGCTGTTTTACTGCTTCTTTCATTCATTCTTCATTCTTTCCCACCAGCCAAATTCGTCTCTCTTCCACCCGAGTAGTTCTATGATAGTGTTAGGGGTTTACGCTCCCTTCTCCCCGTTAACATCCTTTTTTGAGTTTCATAGCTGCCAAAAAGGATATAAGTGGGAGACGGGATCCAGAATTCCTTTTATGATTCAATCCTCCAAGAAGGATGTTAACTGGGAGAATAGCAGACTTCGGGAGTCGCGAAAGGGGTAGAGGCCGTCTACTCCCTGAGCGGGTCGAGCACCTTATCATCCAACTTGGCCGTCTACTCCCGGAGTGGGCCGAGCACCTGATCTTGCCCCTACCCTAATTGGGGAGACGACTGGCAACCCGGGCGGGCCTTATTTTCAATTTCAGCCCTTTATGTAAGTCGTAGTACTTTCTAGTACTCGACTCGTACCTTGTTTCTACTTTCAACATTGTACTCGGTATTATCAATAAATTTCAAAGGCTCGGATTCGGCCTTTAGATTACAATTTTATTCTCCTTACTGCTTGTAATTTATTGCACTTAAGTAATTTCAAATGCTAGTACTCGGCCTTCAGGCTCAAACTTGGCCTTAAACAATTTAATTGCCTCGAACTCGGCCTTTAGGCTCAAACTTGGCCTTAAACAATTTAATGGCTCGTACCCGGCCTTCAAGCTCAAACTTGGCCTTAAACGATGTAATGGCTCGTACTCGGCCTTTAGGCTCAAACTTGGCCTTAAACAATTAAAACGGCTCGAACTCGGCCTTCAGGCTCAAACTTAGCCTTAAACAACTTAATTGACTCGAACTCGGCCTTTAGGCTCAAACTTGGCCTTAAACAACTTAATTAGCTCGAACTCGGCCTTTAGGCTCAGACTTGGCCTTAAACAATTAAAACGGCTCGAACTCGGCCTTCAGGCTCAAACTTGGCCTTAAACAATTTAATGTTCGGGAAACACATACATCGGCAAATTAAGAAAACAATGTTCATAATAAATTCTTTTATTGGATAAAAAGGAAGTCTACGGTGTGCCTCGTTAAAACCTTCTCGGTCAAAACCCTTTTTGGGACAAAATACCGAGGTAGGAAAAGGAGTACATCACTTGACTATATGCATCAACTATAATAAAATTTTAAACGCGAAGCATTCCAAGTCCTCGGGATAGGCTTCCCGGACAACTCTTCTAACCTATAGGCTCCGTTTCCCAAGTTTTCTACTACCCGGAATGGCCCTCCCCAGTTTGCTGCCAACTTGCCTTCCGTGTGATCCTTCCTTGCTTCTCCTTTTATTCTCAGCACCAAGTTTCCATGCCAGAAACTCCTCGGTTTCACTCTTGAATTATACCTCCTAGTTGCTCTCTGTTTGCAAGCTTCTTCTCTGATTTTGGCCTCCTCCCTGATTTCCTCTACCAAGTCAAGTTCGACCCTTAAATTGCTTTCATTATCTTTCGGTTCATGTTGCATACGTCGGAAAGACGGCTCACCAACCTCCACTGGGATCATGGCGTCTGTTCCATATGTCAGCCTGAAGGGTGTTTCTTGAGTGGTAGATTGAGGCGTGCAGTGGTAGGCCCAGAGGATACTGGGCAATTCTTCTGCCCAAGCTCCTTTGGATTTTCCCACTCTCTTCTTCAATTCTCCGAGAATGACCTTGTTGGCTGCCTCGGCTTGTCCATTGGTATGAGGATGCTCAACCGACGTAACGTGGTGTTTAACGCCGAGGTTGGCATAGAATTCTTGCAATGTCTTGTCTATAAACTGTCTTCCGTTATCTGTGACGATTGCAAAGGGAATTCCGTGCCTACAGATGAGGCTTTTCCACACAAACTTTTGCACCTTCTCGGCGGTAATTTTCGCCAAAGGCTCTGCTTCAATCCATTTTGTAAAGTAGTCCACTGCTACAAGGAGGAATTTGACTTGACCTTTGGCCACAGGGAATGACCCCAGTATATCCATTCCCCACATAGCAAAAGGCCAAGGTGAGTTTAATGTGTGAAGTCCTTCGGGAGGGGTACGACTTATATTGGAAAATCTTTGGCACTCATCACATTGCTTCGTCCACTCAATGCAATCTGCTCGGATGGTAGGCCAATAGTACCCTGCTCGGACTACCTTGGAGGCCATTGATCTGCCCCCGCAGTGAAAACCACAGATTCCTCGGTGAACCTCTTCCATGACGTACTTTGATTGCGCCTTCGTCAGACATTTTAGCAACGGTACCGAGAACCCCCGTTTAAACAATTCTCCGGAAATAATAGCAAAATGACTTGCTCTGAGCCTGATCTTCCTGGCCTCAACATGATCTGGGGGCAGAGTTTCTGAGGATAAATACTCCCAAATGGGTGTCATCCATTCTCGGTCAACTGGCTCGTTGGCCATCACCTCCCCAAACGTGACACTCGGTTCATTTATGGTTTCTTGAATAACTGTTCTATGGTGACCGGCTTCTTTATCTGGCTAATTTGGACAAAGCAAGTCGGCCGAGTGTTTTCTTCTCTGGGAATGTGCTCAATAGCAAATTTCGAAGTTGGAGATTAATTGGTTGACCTTGCATAAATACTTGGTGAGCCGAGGCTCTTTCGTTTGATACCCTCCGGATATTTGCCCGGTGACTAGCCGTGAATCACTCCCAAGCATCTAAATGACCTTCGCCCCCATTTCCTTTGCCAAAGATCAATCCCGCTATCAAAGCTTCATATTCGGCTTGGTTGTTTGAGGTTTTGAACTCAAACTTTAGTGACTGTTCCAGATCGGATCTCCGGGCCTTCCAGAATCACCCCAGCTCCACTGCCCCTGACATTCGAGGATCCATCCACATACAAATTCCACCATATATCCTCGATTATCGGCTGCGGGTTGAGCTCGGCTACGAAGTCGGAGAGACATTGAGCTTTCAGAGGGCCTCTCAACTCGTATCTCAGGCCGAACTCGGATAACTCTACCAACCACGCAATCATACGCCCTGCCAACTCGGGCTTTTTGAGAATCTGCTTAATCGGGTGATCAGTTTTGACAATCACCTGGTGACTTTGGAAATACGGACGCAATCGCCGAGCTGCAGTTATCAGGGCCAAAACCAGCTTTTAAATGACTTGATACCGGGTTTCAGCATCATGAAGGACCCTACTGATGAAGTACACCGGCATTTGAACTTTCTCTATTTTCTGCACAATGAATGCACTGATGGCGTACTCGGTGGCTGACAGGTATAAGTATAACTCTTTCCCTGGGATGGGTCGAGTTAATATCGGTGGTGAAGACAAAAAGGCCTTGAAATCGACGAAGGCCTTCTCGCATTCCTCGGTCCATGTGAAGGTTTGAGGCCTCTTTAGTAATCTAAAGAAAGGCCGAGCTTTCTCTGCAGATTTGGGTTGGAACCGAGATAATGATGTCAGCCGTCCTGCAAGTCTTTGCACTTCTTTAATATTTTGTGGGCTTCTCATCTCAATCACAGCCCGACATTTATCAGGATTGACTTCGATTCCCCGGTGTGTCAACATCAAGCCGAGGAATTTTCCACCCTGGACACCGAAAACACACTTCTCCGGATTCAACCTCATATTATACTTTCTCAGCTGCTGAAAAATTTCCTCCAGATCTTTTGGGTGGCTGTTGGGGTCATCGGATTTTACGACCATGTCATCCACATAAACCTCCATAGTCCTTCCGATTTGTTTTTCGAATACCCGGTCCATGAGCCTTTGGTATGTAGCCCCAGCATTTTTCAGTCCAAACGGCATTACCGTGAACAATGAATTCGAGCCTTGATTATGAAAGTTGTTTTCTCCTCATCCTGGGGATACATTCGGATCCGATTGTACCCGAGTATGCATCCAAGAAACTCAAAATTCTGTATCCGGAGGCTCCATCCACCAGTCTATCAATACTCGGCAAAGGATAGGAATCCTTTGGGCAAGTTTTATTCAAATCTGTGTAATCGGTGCACATGCGCCACTTGCCATTTGCTTTTTTGACCAGAACAACGTTGGCCAGCCAGGTAGTGTATTCTACTTCTCGGATAAAGTTGGCCTTGACCAACTTCGTTGTTTCCTCTTCCACAACCTTTCTCCTCTCCTCACCAAGTCTCTTTTTCCTTTGGGCCACTGGTTCCGCCTCGGGACAAATTGCCAGTTTGTGGCATAAGAAGTCGGGATCAATTCCCGGCATATCAGATGTGGTCCAGGCGAACAAATCGGCGTTGCTGCGAAGCACTTCCTTTATTTCTTCTTTCAAATTTGGCTCAAGATGACCGCCGAGTTTGGTGCACTGATCGGGCTGTGAACCGAGCTGGAACTTTTCTAGCTCCTCAATGGGTTGTGGACGTTGTTCCTGCATATCCATTCTCGGATCCAGTTCAACAGAGTTAACAGAATTCACCGACTTGTCTTTCCCCCTGTCTAGGGTTTCTGCAGGTGTAGGTTTAAGTTTGCTTACACGCAAACTATCAAGATAAGACTGCCTCGGCCATTTTCGATCGGCCGGACAAAGCAACTATGTCTCCCGAGTTGGAAGGGAATTTCATCGTGAGGTGGGGAGTAGAGACCCACGACTCCTAGCTCGTTCAAAGATGGTCTTCCGATCGGGATATTGTATGATATTACTGCATTAACCAACACATACCGACCATGATAGTCTTGGATGCTTTGCCATCCCCAAAAGTAGTCGGGAGGTCAATGTATCCTCGCGTATCCACTTGTTCCCCTGCAAAGCCGACGAGCTTCATCGTCAAATGCGGTTGGATAGATTTCTCTCGGGATCCCGAGCTTCGAAATGTTGAATAATATAAGATATCCGCCGAGCTCCCCCGGTCGACAAGGGTTTTTTTGACCGAGAAATTAGCCAACCGCACGGTGATCACCATAGGGTCATCTTGATTAGGATCCACCCCCACGAAGTCTTCGTCGAGAAAAAGATAATAGGTGGGGAAATTCTCGGGGTTTCTTAGGCCACCGAGTTGATGGCCCGAATAGCCCGCAGGTGCTTTCTCCGAGCTGAACTTGTCGTGCCTCCCCCTACGAATCCACCTGAAATAGTGTTTATCACACCTCGGACCACATTATCCTCCTCTCGCCTTTCATTCTGGCCCTCTCTGGTTTTTGTTCTTTCATTATTTCGTTGACCGCCGCCCCTTCTCGGGCTTTGGTCACCTCCTCTCCTTCTACTACCCGCCACGCCTCACCATTGCTGTGGTTTCTCCGAACAAAATTTTTGAGATGGCCAGCTTGCACCAACTCTTCAATATTATCTAGCAGGACCCAGCACTCCTCGGTAGTATGGCCATAATTACGATGATACCAACAATGTTTCTGTCGATCAGCATTCTGGGGCGTGTGGCCACGGTTAGGGAGCTGCAAAAGTTCCGCGTTGTATGCTTCCTCAAACACCCGAGCTCGGTTTGTGTTGAAAGGAGTATAGTGCTCATACTTCGGTCCTCTATGCAAATGCTCGGACGGGCCTTTGAATTTCGGCCTATCGCCTCCGGCCCTCCTCTTCTCTCTCCCTCTCGCTCTGCAAAGATCGCATCGTCGAGTTCTCTCTCCTTTTCTTAGACTCCTCAACCTCCTCCATATTAATGAATCCCGCATGACTTTTCTCCTCAATTCATCCATACTTGGTTGGTGGCTTCCGAGCTAAGTGTGTCGGCAAAAGGGCCAGGCCTTAACCCTGGTCAAGATGGTGTGTAGTGCAACATCGGCACTGAGATTCCGGATGAGGACCGTCTCCTTGCTGAATCTGGCCATGAAATCACGCAGGGACTCATTCTTTTCTTGCCTAAAGTTTACCAACGAGGCCGAGGTTTTTTGATGAGCCCGGCTCGTGGCAAACCGAGCATTGAACTTAGCCATGAATGTGTCAAAGGAGTCAACTGACGCTGACGGTAGCTGGGTGTACCAGGTCAACGCAGCATCCTTCAGAGTAGTTGGAAAGACTTTACACATTACAGCATCATCGTCGGTAAAGAGGTACATCTGAGTAGTGAAATCGTCCAAGTGACGCTCGGGGTCCGAGGTGCCATCATATCTGTCAATGCTTATTGGTTTGTAGTTGGCTGGTAGGGGAACCTCCATGATAGCGTTTGTGAAGGGATGTCTCGGCCTCCGCACGCTGGTCCTTTCATTAAGTCTATTTGCCTGCAGTGACGGTTCGGGGGCCTGCCTAGGAAATTCCTCCTCGTCTACTCGATCCATATGATGAGAAGCCCGGAGTTGTGGGCCTCCTTCTCTGCGCGAGTTTCTGGATCCTTCATTCTCAGCTGTCCGACGCTCTCTCTCAGGAGGAGAAGAGACGGACCTTTCTCTGCTCTGTCCTGGTTCGCGACGGCTGTTCTGCCGCCGAAACTCCTCATTCTCCCTTCTCAGCATTGCCACTTGTGCGAGGAGTTCTTGGACAATGGGATTGTCAGTCGTCATAGTCGGGTTTATGGACCGTTCCCCATTATCCTCGTTGTTGGCATTCTCTGGCTCCTCTCTCCTGCAGTTCCCGCTCCTTATTGTTTGTGGTATGGAAAAGTTTTGCTTCGATTCCCACAGACGGCGCCAAATGTTCCGTCCAAATATCTCAGGTGGGAGATACTCGACCGGAGAAGATCTAGTGGAAGTGTTTTGGAATTAGCTTGACAGAATTGGAATTCTGCTCCTACGTATCCAAATGGGAATCAAAGCAAACGTAGTTCTCATTGAGGGGGTTGAGCCCCTATTTATAGATATTTTCAGTGCCACCGTTAGAGTAAGACGGTTACTGAGATCCTATTTGTTAGGATCAGATTGCTATGGCAGTTAGGCAATGATATGGATAAGGCTCCAAGTTATACGGAGAGATATTTGGACCAGCGAGATATTCTGCCCTGTCAGTTGAGTCTTGATAGCTCAGGGCCGAGATATCTTCATTCGTGGTCTGGTGTGGAATAGGGCCGAGTAGTTGTCCTCGGGTGTTGAGTGTATTAATAAGTCTTCGGCTTTATGGGAGTTCGGGTGAATGTCCACCTACGAGAATGAGCTCGGTTGTATTGACAATCATCGGCCTTATATCTTCGGCCAGTACACAAGCCCCCCGAGCTCCGAGCTTAAATAAGCGAAAGAGCTGATAAGTATGAAACCGAGCTTATTCTTCGGCCACACAAACTTCTGCATTCCCAGCTGTCATTTCAATCAAATCTTTACTCTTTGCCAGAGAAAGTAATCATTCCCCCTAATACTTCTGCGGTACGCTTTAGGTAAGAAACCCTAGGGTTCCGCGCCCATTTAATGAGGGGAAAATCAAAAGTCGCGCCCTTTTGGGCTTAATGGAACGTGGGCCGTCAACCGCAGCTACAAATATCCCTTCCGACTCCAACTCCCTTCTACCTTGCTTATCCTCCTTCGCCCTTCACCTTCGTCTTCCAAGTTTCTGCCATCACTCTTCTGCTTATCATTTTTCATGTACGCCCAGTCTCCTTCTTCCCCTCGTGCTTCTAAGTTTAATTTCTGCTTACCATTATCAGCACCTACTAAAAAATTCCCAATTGCTTCGGAAACCAATAGACTAAATTTGGGTAAAATCGATGTGTATAATTTTGAATGCAAAGAGCTGTTGTAGAGAATAGGTGCTTACTTGATGAGTGGTGAGAATTGGAGAGTGATGAAGGATTACGAGACGCATGAGAAATGGATCCACGAATGGGATAGGGTTTATAGTGGCTAGCATTGCCCCAAAAACGCGGTGAGAGGAATCTGAGAGAGAAACTGCCGAATTTCCTAGAAGAAGCGGGAACATCAGTGCCCCAACCATGAAGTCCCGCGGGTTGGTAAAGAAAAGTAGAAGCCATTAATCCTGATAATCAAATCAAATGAACCACAAACAGTAAACAAAATAATAATTATGATGATGATGATCAAATACAGGGAATAAGAAAAATAGATATTACAGATAATGATCGCGGATTTGGTGTGAAATGGAAGTCGAAAACGACGTTTGGTGAAGAAGAAGAAGCGGAAAGTGTGATGCTGAGACTCGAAAATGAGCGAGTAGTATGAGTATGTGTATGGGTGTGATTGAGATTGTGAAACTGAAAAGAAAACACAAGAATTGGAATTCATCAAACCTACCAGAAACATAAATATAAATAAATAAATTAGAAAAAGAAAAGCCGCGGACGCCAGCGCCAAACGGGTGCGGGTGGCGGTCTCCATTTTCAGAAGCTGGAGTTTTATACGACATCGTTTCGTCTTTTCCCCTCGATTTTAAAAGGGTTTTATTCTATCCTTTTTCAAAATTATCTTCTCAATCTTTCTAATATTAAAGATAAAAATAAAATATTAAATTAAATAATAATGTATCCAAAATTTAATATTTTAATAGAAAATAGTTCAATATTTTCTTTGGTTAAATAACGTAAAGATAGAAATTTTTTATTGAAAATTGTAACTTTTAAATTTGTAAAGTGTTGAATACATCATTTTTCAATATAAATTTTTTATTTCTGATTCCTTAAGCAATGTCCTTTCTATTGGTTAGTATTTGTCATTTATTTAATATTATGAATCAACAATTGTGTTTATTTATTATATACATCCTCCACGTATTGTTAAGGGTATTTAAGAAGCTCCTATGTAAATCATGAACTTGAGTTGCCTAGTCCTGCAAAATCATGTGTTTGTTTGTGTACATACCATTGTTGCCAAAATTCACTTTGTACAAGAGGAGTTTGCATAGTGTCTGCTATTCAGTACAAAAATATTTCTTGGAATGGATTCTCGGTGAATTTTTTTATTTTATTTTTTTATTGGAATGGATGATCATTTATTAATACGTTCTTTGTAAATATTATTGTAAGCTCTCACTTAAATTTATGACATGCATTCTAAACTTTTATTGAAAGTGAAACGGAAAGAACATAAACAAAATTATTAAGTTGAATTTATTTTTTTTGGTTCTAAAAAGTTAAATAATTTAATTGGCTTAAATTTGCAAATAAATATTCTTTTCATTTTACTGGTAAACATTTACAATAAGAATTTAACCTGGGTAGGAAAATAGTCTAGATAAGACATATTTATATAAGAGCGTGATGGACACTTTAGAAATCTCAACTCTCTTTGAACCAAAACTAAAATGAAATTACACTCCCCCTTCCTTCACAAAATTTACCCAATAATTAAACACATTTTATTCATCTTCCTAAAGACATAGCTCGCATGTGCTATGCCATCTCATGCAGGTTAATAAAAAAATTATTTTACGTCAACATTTGCATTTATTTATCCCCTTAAGTCAGTTTAGCTGGCTATGAAATATGAATGGGTTCAAAGACTCATAATGTGCTTCACCCCTTTCTCGTTCTTTTCTCTCCTTTCCCATTTTTCTATGTAAGACTACTTATAAGTCTTTCTTTAGGGAAAAAAAATTAGTCGCATTCAGGTACAGCCTAAAACAAAGTGAGGTATAAAGTTAGGTGAAACTTTAGAGTGGACAAATCATGAGAGGGAGTCTCATATGTATAATTTTTGTTAGGTATTAGACAATTTCGTTCATGGACTATATAGGGGTTGAAGGGGTGGATTGAGGGCCTAAACAAGGGCTTGTCTAATTTTAGCCTTAAGTCGACCCTCTGCATTTTTGAGGTATTACTATTCTCCCGTGTAAATGGATGAACATTTATGTTTGAGTTGTGTTATTTGAACACAAAATTTAGACACCGTATATATTTATTTTTATCTCTTACTTTTTATCATATTTATATACACGTATTTCGAGAATACTTAAAAAAAAATAAAGGGGACACCATTAAAAAAACATAATTGTTATGTTTTCTCTTAACGGATGAAGATTTTGAATTAATATTGGAATCACACATTCTAAATGGGCCATGATAGTCCATAGTAAGTCTTGCGGAATTGACCTGGGCCAGCAACGTTTCGGAGACATGGATCACATTAATATTCTTTGGGGGGAGGGAGTGGGGCTTTTTGATAAAACTGGATTTTTTTTAGAAACTATTTAATAGTTTAGGGTTATTCTGAAATTATTTATTAATGGGGGGTTGTTTTGGATACGTGACATATTTTCTTTTTTTTTTTTAATCTGACAAGTCAAAGGCGCCACTGCAGTTGACGCCAACCCCTATTTAAAAAAAAAGAAAAAAAGCAAAAAGCTGAAAGCAGAGGCGCAGTCGCCTCCCCCCTACGATACCTTTAGCAGCATTTTTTTTTAAATTTTGACTTTTTTAAAAAAATAAAAATTTTATTTCTAAAAAAACTCATTCACCAGATAATGAACTGAATTCATCAAATATTTGTACATGATTCACCAGATATTTGCACATACTTAACCAAAAAATTTATTTCTCCAAAAAACCTATTCACCAGATAATGAACTGAATTCACCAGATATTTATACATGATTCACCAGATATTTGCACATACTTAACCAAAAAAATTATTTCTCAAAAAACCATTCACCAGATAATGAACTGAATTCACTAGATATTTGTACCCGATTCACCAGATATTTACACATACTTAACCAAAAAAATTTATTTCTCAAAAAAACACATTCACCATATATTTACACATACTTAAACAAAAAAATTATCTATAAAAAAAACACATTCACCAGATAATGAACTGAATTCACCAGATATTTATATCTGATTCACCATATATTTGCACATACTTAATCGAAAAATTTATTTCTCAAAAAAACTTATTCACCAGTGAATTCAGTTCATTATCTGGTGAATGTGTTTTTTTTATAAATAAATTTTTTGGTTAATGTTGTGTAAATATCTGGTGAATGGGTTTTTTTGATAAATAGATTTTTTTGGTTAAGTATGTGTAAATATATGGTGAATCAGGTATAAATATCTGGTGAATTCAGTTCATTATCTGGTGAATGTGTTTTTTTTTATAAATAAATTTTTTGGTTAAGTATGTGTAAATATCTGGTGAATGGGTTTTTTTGAGAAATAAATTTTTTTTGGTTAAGTATGTGTAAATATCTGGTGAATCGGGTACAAATATCTGGTGAATTCAGTTCATTATCTGGTGAATGGTTTTTTTGAGAAATATTTTTTTTTGTTAAGAATGTGCAAATATTTGGTGAATCAAGTATAAATATCTGATGAATTCAGTTCATTATCTGGTAAATATGTTTTTTTGAGAAATAAATTTTTTGGTTAAGTATGTGCAAATATCTGGTGAATCATGTACAGATATCTGACGAATTCAGTTCATTATCTGGTGAATAGGTTTTTTTAGAAATAAAATTTTTATTTAAAAAAAAAATGCTGCTACAGTAGCGCTACAGTTGGCTACTATAGCAGGTATCGTAGGGGAGAGGCGCAGGTGCATTCTGCTTTTTTTTTTTAAATGGGGGTAGGCGCCAACTGCAGTGGCGCCTTTAAAGGCGTCATCTGCGGTGGGGCCTTTGACTTGTCAGATTGAAAAAAAATAAAATATGTCATGTGTTCAAAACGATCTTCCATTAATAAATAATTTCAGAATAACCCTAAACTGATAATTAATTTCTAAAAGGAAATCAGTTTGGTCAAAAAGCCTGGCAGTCGTCCCAACACCGATACATTATCAAGTTAGTTATGAGTTATGACAACTTCACAAGAAAACGTTATCTTGGAAGGAAAATGATTCGTGGTCATATAATAAAGATGGAAATACATTAGCGTAAAAGAATGGAGTTTAATTTAGTATACAGTTTTTTACACCGTTAATAATCACAAGTTATAAAAATTAATATAAATGTCGATCATTTTTAATAATGTGATAATTTATGATTGGATAACAGCATAAAAAGAAAATTACACTAACAATACATATTAAGTCTAAAATAAAAATTCCAAGCATAAACATTGTTTCGGCCGAGAAGAAACAATAAACTCCCATCAAGCGGAGATGGTGAGGAGTTGTGGGTTGATCCTGATAGAATGTGAAATTTCGCACCTATGTATCCAATTGGGAATCAAGGCTAACGTAGTTCTATGTTTTGTGGTGTCTATGAGAGAGTCCTCTTGTGAAGAGGTAGGGCTCCTCTTATATAACTTCTTAGTGGGTCTAATGGTCTAGTCTTCAAGGAATTGGGTCTTGTTCCATTTGTTCGAGCTATTATCCTCTTGTCTCGTCCGAGTCGTTATCCTCTTGTTCTTATTGGTCTCCATTCTTATTGGGTTGTTCACTCATCGTAATTAGACCTATCTTACATTGGGCCCTTGGTCCAATTCGGGAAGGAACAAACAAAATAAATATTGAATTTAAGAGTTTGTTTGTGAAAGATTAATTCTTTTCCTTTCAACTGTTTTTAAATCTTTCAGTTGTTTTGTCAAATAATCATTATATTTGGATACAAAGATGAATTTTTAAAAAAACTTTTTTTTTACATATTTCAGCCATTTTATTTAAGCTACTTCATTCGACTGTTTTTAAAAAAGCTTTCTTTACATTACACAACCACTTTCAATTTTCTTTCTTGCCCTGCCTATTCCGCGGCCACTTTGCACCTCCAATGTGTCTAGGGGTGATCATAAACCGACGACCCAACCGAACCCGTACTATCCATTTCGAGATTGGGTGAAACGGTCAGGTTCAAATGGGTGGCGGGTTCAAACGGATGAACTGAATGGGTTAAGATGGATAAGAGCGGGTGGGTTTGGGTCTGTTTTATGTCATCCATCGGTACCCGACTCGACCCGCTCATAACAAAAAAAATAATAATTTTTTTTTTATAGAGAATGGGTTGCCAAGGCTGGATCTTAGATTTTTTTCCCCCCTCTTTTGTTATTTTTTTTTGGTACTTAATTGGGCTGAAAGCATTAAATTTTAATTAAGCTCGTTGGTTTTTTTTTAATTTTTTGGAATAAAATTAAATAATTAAAAATCTTAAATCCGTTGCAACCCGCCCGAAACCCGACCAAACCGCCACCCGACCAACCCGATGTATAGATGGGCGGGTTCAGATTTCATTTTTCTTACATCGAACCCACCCGAACCCGACAAACTCCACCCGAACCCGCCTGATGCTCACCCCTAACTGCGTCAGTCACTTTCAATTTATATGTTACACCTCCACCGCCTCAGCCAAATTTCCACTTGCTTTTATAGATATTATTTATTTAATTAATATTCATTATTTATTTACATTATTTATTGTTAATTTTTGTTAAAAAATTAAATATTTTTTAATGTTAAAAAAATCAAATATTATTAAATTATACAAATAACTTGATACCATTTTCATAATTTACTATATAAAAGTGATTATTTTTATATCCCCCAAATAAAATAGATCATCTTAAAACCGTTTTTTAGCAAACATACCCAAACAAAAACAGATTCTGATTATAATCGATTATCACAATAATCAATTATTTGGAAATAAATTATCAGAATAATCTTTTTTTTCCACCTTTCCTAAATACACTCTAAATAAAAAAGAAGTGCAGGGTTGTGGAGTTACAGATACATAATGCATAGATGATTATAGTTTTTCGGCTTTTCGCCCTTAATCTATCGGACAACCCTTTTAAATGTTTTACATCCTTAACATGTGATTGGATGATACTAAAAGTGTATATCAATTAAATTTAAAAGAAAAAAGCCAAACATGAAACAAAATAAATATTGAATTTGAATAGGAATAAGAAGTGCAAAGTTGTAGGATTACGGACACATAATGTATACATGATGGTAGTATTACATCCTTCATCTCTACGACAACCCTATTAAATGTTTTCTTTAGCTTGGTATAATATATTTATAACTTGTCAAAAAAAAAAATTATAAAAGAAGTCTATACTCCACTACCATTTTTTGGGTACTATATACTCCACTACTTTAAAATGTATCAAAATGAAAACAAAATTCAAATTCTATCATAAACTGCACTCCACCAAATTTTGTTTACTTAAGTATTGTTAACCTCACACCTTGGGGTCGGAATAGGTCAGGACAGGTCAAGTTTTGCGCAAGTAGGACTGACCTATTTAAATATTTAAAAGCTTAAGTCTGACGTGTTACTTGTTAGAGGTTTTATTTTGAGATTGGCCTGACCTTTTTAAAAGCCTGGCCTGACCTGTTAACCTTTTTAAAAACCTATTTCGTATTAAAGCCAGAAATAAATACTTTTTAAATATTTTTTTGACAAAATAAATAAATATTCTGAATAATATATATATATATATATATATACACACACACACACATAAACAGGGCGGCCTAATAGGTCAGAAAGGCTTTTCTATAGGCCTAAGTCTGGTTTTTTTAATTAAAAAGGCTTTTTCAAAAACTAAATCTGATCTTTTTGCTAAACAGATTAGGCCTTAAATAACTGAACTTTAAAATAGCTATCATTGTCTTTATTTTTTTAAAATAAATAATATATTCGATGTATTTTATTTAAAATAACAACAACAAATGGACAAAACATATGTATTTTTTTTTTTTTGGTTAATAACACGTGTGTTATTATCTAAGTGCTTGTAGTGTCTTTTTTTTTTTTTACGGAAAAGTGCTTGTAGTGCTGATATTTATCTTAGTCATTATACATATTATATTTTTATTAATAAACTATTATACATGTTTCGTTCTCTTTAAAAAATAACATCATGAGCATATAAAGAATAACACCTAAAATTTGTAAAAAAAGAAAAATTGTCTAACTTCATTCATGTCCGTTTGTTTAATATTAAAAATTAAATGATTTTAATATAAAATAATTTAATGATTATTTTTAGAGATTTAAAAAAAAAAGCAGAAGCAGATTTATGTTTATTTATAATAAAAAAATCATTTTTTTAAAAAAACAGTAATTAGTTATAAAAACTGTTTTTTTCCAAAAACATATAAAAATTACTTTTCATTTTAATCCTGAAAATAATTTTTTTCTGCTTTTCATTATTTTCAAAAGTAAAGACAAACAAACTAAAAGTTTTAAAAAATAATTATTTAATTAATAAAATAATTTTTTAATAAAATAAACAATAACAAACGTATTTAAACCTATTAGTTTAATGGATTATATCGTAAAGAGCCACCTTTATTGTCGACATACCTAAGAAAAACAGCACGAATTGTTTTTTTAGAGAAAACAGCACAAAATTAACAATTTTTTTTTTTTTGGTGAACAAATACTATGTTGGAAATATGGAATTCAATCCTTCATGGGGTAAATTCGAGACAATTTGGACCCGTTTGTTTGTGTTTCGAATAAAATCACTTTAATAATATTTTTGTTAGATGGTCGTTTTTCTCTTAACTTATAAGAGAAGTACTAAAACATTTGTTTTTGAGTCTCTCTTTTTTCCCCAAAACGCTTATAAAATAATAATTATATATTTTTAAACATATTTTTTTTAATTAAAAAACATATTATCTTTAAAAAAAAAGTCACAAATAAACGGGCCCAAATTATGAATACGAAGAAGCTGATTTTATTTATGTTTTAATTATTGAGAAATTAGTTAGTAGGAATTAATATATAAAGGATTAAATTAAAGATAAACACCAATATAAAGAAATTAATGATAAACACATTAACATGTCAAAATAAAATCTTTCATATATTTTATATATGGATTTAATTTAAAGCTTACTTTTGATATATTATTAATGTATTTTTTATAATGTTTAACAATCATTAATTACCCTCAAGTGCAACATGGATTTGTTTCAGCAATTAATTCTCTCTTCACAGTTGCGGAAGGTGAAGCAATGAGACTCCTTAAACCAATTCGGTGGATTCGAAGCCTAGGTCTATCCAATGTCTAGTTTGAGTTGGATTGTCAAAATGTGGTGCTCTATGTTCAGCATCCGAATGACAACATTTCGAAATTTGGTGTGGTCTCAAAGACTTGTCATGATTTATTATTGTCTTTTCCAAACTTTGGTGTAAGTTTTTCTAGAAGGCAAACGAATAGTGTTGCTCATAGCCTAAAAAAGAAGCCACTTTCTTTAGCTAGTCTCCATGTCTTTTATCATGTTCCATCGTGTATTGCTTCGTTAATTGTTAATGAAATGCATTGATTTTCATTGGTCAAAAGAAACAATCATTAATCATTCCATGTGTGATTTTTAAAATAATTATAATAACTGTCAAATAATTTTTTTTAAACCAAAATGTCAAATAATATTGATGACCTGATAATTCGTGATTGGTTGTGTTCCTCCTGCCAAGATCCGACTTACCGGAATCGAGACGGAGAACGTCAAACCAAGAGTGAACAATGGGGGTTGTTTTAGATTATGGCTTAACAGAATATTGTATTCCGGTCCTACGTATCCCGATGGGAATCAAAGTCAGACGTAGTTCTAGGTTCAACCCTTGGCCAGGCGGTGACCTCAATCCCTTAATCTTGTATCTGATGAATACCAGCGAGCAAGGACTCTTCAAATATTCTCTTGGTTGAGCTAGTTTCTCTAAAACGCTTAAGGGAGAGTTACCGGGGTTAGTGAAAAGTGAGTCTCTCTCTTGAGTTATCCTCCTTTTATAATAGGATCCCCATATCTTTAAGAGATTTGGATTTATCTCCTTTTATCTCTTAAATCCTCTTTGAGATGTGATTTCCTTAATTTAAGGGATATTATCTCTTTTAACCAGACAAGGTTATGTGAGATAATATCAGGATTGATTAAGATGATATCTTAAATTGATATCTTAATCGAATAAGGTTATTTGAGATAATATTAGGATTGTTTAAGGATATCAATATCTTATCCCTTAATTTAAGGGATATTATCTCTTCTAACCGGATAAGGTTGTTTGAGATAATGTCAGGATTATTGAAGATAATATCAATATCTTATCCTTAATATCTGGGTTGGATCGGGTATCCAAGCTCGGTGGCCGGGTTTTTCTCCTCGGCCAGTACACAAGTCCCCCCAAGCTTTGAGCTAGTAAAGCGTAGAAGCTTTCATGGCATTAGCCGAGCTTAGGAACTTGGTTTCTTCTTTGGTCTTTCAAGTCTGCGAGGCAAGTGGCCGAGCTTTACAACTCGGCCCATATACAAGTCCCGCGAGTAGCCGGAGCTCAAATGATAAGTCGAGAGCCGGAGCTCAACCGAGTAGTCGGGAGCCGGAGCTCAACCTATGGAGCTCCCAAGTAGGAATCGAGCTCCAACCGATTCGGGAGTAGGATCTCAACCGAGTAGTCGGGAGCCGACGCTCAACCGAGTAGTCGGGAGCCGGAGCTCGATCGAGTAGGGGAGGAGCTCCAACCGCAGCGCTTGACACCATTATTCTCCTCTAATTCCTTTTCCATTTTCTTCACGCTTGGGTGGCTACAACCTTTCCTTGACACCCTTATTTTGAGCTCACCGAGTAGTGGAGCCGAGCTCACCCGGAGCCGGAGCTCAATCGAGTGGGGAGCCGGAGCTCAACCAAGTAGGGAATCGGAGCTCCAACCAGTAGTCGGGAGTAGGATCTCAACCGAGTAGTCGGGAGCCGGAGCTCAACCGAGTAGTCGGGAGTCGGAGCTCAACCGAGTAGTCGGGAGCCGGAGCTCAATCGAGTAGGGAGCCGGAGCTCCAACCAGTAGTCAGGAGCAGAAAGCTTTGTACACCATTATTCTCACTCTAATTCCTTTTTCCATTTTTCTTTTCGACGCTTTGGGTGGCTACAACCTTTTTCCTTTGACACCCTTTTATTTTGCCCCTTTTCTTTTGGCATTTTTTTTCCTTCATTTTTCTTCTTTTTGCCTTTGGCTACAACCTTTATTTTTTTCTTTTTCTCAACCCAAAATAACATATCAAACTCTTGTAGCCACCCCAAACTTAGTTTCTTTCGACCCTTCTCTTTCTAAGCTTCCATGCTCTCCTAATCCTAAGATTGGGTTAACATGTTTTTTTCGGATTTTTTGGCTTATAACTTAAGGTCGTCAAGAAACAATAGGCTCATTAGGCTCAATGTGGCTAACTAGGGAACATGCATTAGGGATGGTTCTTTTTAGGCCAAGCAACTATTTCAGAGAAAATTGCCTAAATCATTTGATGCAACACATAAATATGCAAACCATGAAGAGATTCAAGCAAATCCGGGAAAGTGCAACTTAAAAGTGATTCACACAATAAAAAACAATGTTGGAGGCTCAAATTCCTCACCTGGACATTTTTTTCGCAAATTGTTTGACAGAGATTCAATCCCTAATGTGTGCATCCCTTCACCCCCAAACTTATCATAATTTATGCCATCAAAATAGAATATCTCAAAGTTCAATTTTCAAATTTTCACATAGGGATCAATTTTCAAAACCTAGGGGGAAATCATCAACAGTCAACATATATCATGCAATCAATCTATGCTAAATTTAATTAAAATCCATCAAGCTCACCGACACAACAGTCAACACACATAAATGACTCAATTAAAGAGAAGCAAAATAATTAAAAAGATAAAGGTTTAGAAAAACTCATGAAGGCGCTTCCACCGGGATCCCACTGCCTGTGATACAGCGGCCAAGGAATGCTCAAATTGTAACATAATCCTCCCGGATCCCATAGCATGCAGCATGAATACGACAGTGAGCGCTTGACAATCATGGTGACCTCGTCAAGTATGGCGAACTTCTCACTCCCTCTTAGGTCAAAGATGACCTCCTTGTCAACAAAGTCTTCCCAATAAAAATGGGGTTCAACCTCTTGGACTGGCTATAGTGCCTTTATATTTAAAGATGCAACATCCAGTTTCTCAGGCAGAGGCTTGAACTCCATCGTTGGTTGCTTCACAGTGTGAGGTGGTAAACAAGTGGAGAGGATCACTGGTGCTGCTTCGAGTTATGCATAATTTTCACTCACTGCATTACCAAATCCATCACCTTCTATACATCCAGTAATCTCAGCACACACCACACAAGTATAATCTCCCATCACAATCAACACATGCATAGGAATCAATAGAATCATCTAATTTCAAACTTTCTTCATCATCCTCTAGCATGGCGAAATAGATGTCCTCCATACGCCTCTTCCTCAAAATCTCTTCATTCAAGGGTTCAGTGGGAGATGGTGCAACTATGTTCTCACAAACAGTGTCTTCACTTCTTAATTCGGTTGCTCCCACCTCTTCATCTTCCGTTTCATCCATTATTTCATCATCTTCATCATCACCCATCAATGCATCATCTTCATCATCATCCATCAAGTTCCCAATTGGCATTTCGGATAGTTGGTTAGAGAGTTTCTCAACACGTACCCCGAGACTTCGAATGGTATCTTCTTGATTTTTTAAACTTTCCATTTTGTTACCATGAAGTTCTTCAAAATATCCTCTAAGTGAGACCGACTATCCGGAATAGGTTGCTCAAAATTGACTGTGATTTCGGATTTGAAGTTCTCCCAAGCAACTTCCAATGGTGATGGCTCATCATACCATTGAGATGGTTGTGGTTGATATGAAGGTGCGGAAGATTCCCAATGTTGCTCTTGATCAATCCAAGCATTGTTTGGAGGATTCCCCCACCATGTAGTGGAAGTGTTGGGAAATTGATTTCCCCATTCAGAATAGCCTACCATTGGTGGAGGAGAGACTATTGCCTTTGACAACATATTGCTTACTTGTTGGATGTTTATGGACAATTCTAGCATATCTGCCTGCAGCTGTAGCTCAGATATCTCAATTTCTTCATCAGCTGGATGATAATAATTGTAATGATCCATGATCCTGTCAATTCAAAATCTACCTCACAGACAAATGAAACCCATATTAAAAAAGCACAAATTCTAAAATATACAAAACTAACAGAAGAAAGACATCAAATATATACAGAGATGAAGGAAAAAAATGTCTAGATTAGTTGCCTTCTTTGTTACTACTGATATTGGCAAAGCCAATCCCCGGCAACGGCGCCAAAAACTTGTTACGACTTTTTGAATAGGCAAGTGCACCTAGTCGTTCAAGTAATACGGTGGCGAGACCGGATATCGTCCTCAGGGATCGGTTGCCAATTACCAATTCACAAACTCAACAACTATCTAGACTAAACTATGGTATGAAGAGATCAAAACATAAAATAAAGAACCAAAGCAATTAAAATATTTTTTGTATTTTGGATATTTAATCAAACACTTGGAGGGCAACAGAAATGTGGTTAAGATTGTCAAGGTTAGACTACACTAATCCTCCCTTAATTGCAATGAAATGGTTACTAACGCAAGTCCTAATTCAATTATGACAATCAAGTCTTTTTAAACACTCAAACCCTAATGTCTTAGGTGGAATGAGCCTAAAACCCCAAATTAAACCCTAATATCTTAGGTGGATTAACCTGAGATTTTGCATTAAGAGTCGAGACTTATAAGATTGCAAGCACCCCAAGACCTATGTCTAGGTTCATGAACTACTTGGCATTTGATTCATGAGCATGTCTTAACATCAATCTGTCAATTGTCTATCAAAGTAACATATCATCCCAAGGGTGACCAAACCAAGGAAAGCATTAAGCATAGAATCAAATACTCATAAAGAAATAGAAACTTGCATTGAAACTAAATCAAATACAAACAAGTTCAGAAAAGCTACATCTAACCCCAACAACAATGGGGTTTAACTACTCATGATAAATGACAATACAAAATAGAAGGAGAGAAGAAAATAAGAAAACTCTATGAAGAATCTCCGATCTTCTTCCATTCCCAGAGTAAGGAAAACATCCCTTTTTAGGGTTGGAACCCTCTTCCAGCCGTCTGGCCTCCAGTGCAGATCTCTGCTCCTCTCTTAGGGTAAAAGTTTGATGCCCTATTTATAGATGAGAGAAGTCTGAGTCTAAAAAGTGCGCGTCACGGCCGTGATGGCCATTACGGCCAGGCCGTGACGGATTCTGCCAAGTGCACATATTCAAATTCTAGTCTGTCACGGCCGTAATGGGCATCACGGCTAGGCCGTGATCAATTCTGGGCCATAGGTGTTGATCTGTCACGACCATGACCTCCATCACGGCTAGGCCGTGATGCTCTCTGACTTTCAGGGTCCTTCTCATCACGCCCGTGATGCTGATCATGGGCAGGTCGTGATCCTTTCTGGTCTTCCTGGTTAGCTCATCACGGCCGTGACCAGTGTCACGGCCTGGGCGTGATGACTTCTGCTTTATTGTCCTTCCCTTTTAACCTGAAAATATAAAATAGCATTAAATGCTTTATTTGACTCAAAATTAACCAAAATATCCTAAAAACTACTTAAGAGACTCAAAGTGTTGCTTGAGGACAATTAAATCCAATTTGGGCGAAAACGATATATAATTAGCACAAAACCAAGGTTTTTTCTAGTTATAAAACTAGATGAGCCAGAGGCTAATCAATATCTTAAATTGATCTCTTAACCGAATAAGGTTATTTGAGATAATATTAGGATTACTTAAGGATATCAATATCTTATCCCTTAATTTAAGGGATATTATCTCTTCTAACTGGATAAGGTTGTTTGAGATAATGTCAGGATCATTGAAGATAATATCAATATCTTATCCTTAATATCTGGGTTGGATCGGGTATCAAAGCTCGGTGGCCGGGTTTTACTCCTCGGCCAGTACAGGTTGTAACACACTAACATGGATATTAGTACACAATTAGTATAAAAAAACTATATTGATGTCTAATTATTATTATTATTTTGACAAAATATCTAATTATGTATTGCTATATCATTCATATGATTCTCACAATAACTAATTTAAAATTACATATATGATAATAGAGTTTAACAAATATATACTGACAGTATAAAAAAGTTTTATACAGATGCCTAATCATATTTCACCATTAAGCCATTTTATTATATTAGTTCATAAAGTATCTCCACAAATATTTATGTGGTGATATATGATTTGACGACAGTGTAAAATCTTTTTATACTGTCAATACATATACATTAAATCGATGATAATATGTGGTTGATTGATGATTTATAAATTTAGGATAAAGGCCCATTTTGGTCCATGAGAAAAAGTGCGGAGGCCATTTCAGTCCCTAACAAAAAAAAACTACTCCGTTAGTCCATAAAAATTACTAACGTGGGACAAGTTATTCTCTACGTTGGCTTCCATTAGCCAACGTCCGTTACTTGGATGACGTGGCCGTTAAATCGTCCTACCTGGTTGTTATCTCTGCCCAGTTGGATTTTAATTTATTTTTCAATTTTTTAATCTTCCAAAATGGAATTTGTAAGGGACTGAAATGACCTCTGCATTTTTTATCATTAAGCAAAACACTCCACTGTCCAGATGAACTCTTTTGGTTTTTTCAAAAGCTGGAAGTAGGGTCTTGCCTTTTCTGCGGACTTCGGGAGAAAGCGGGATAGAGAAGCTAATCGGCCAGCCAACCTCTGAATTTCTTTCACATTCCGAGGACTCCGCATTTCCATGACAGCTTTGCACTTATCTGGATTAGCTTCAATCCCTCTGTGTGTTAGCATATATCCTAAGAAATTTCCTCCTTGTACACCAAAAGAGCATTTTTTTGGATTTAACCTCATGTTGTATTTTTTGAGCTGACTGAAAATTTCTTCGAGGTCGGCTGAGTGTTGCCTTAGGTCATCGAATTTTACCACCATATCATCAACATATACTTCTAGGTTCTTTCCGATCTGGTTGACAAAAACTTTGTCCATAAGCCTTTGATATGTTGCACCAGCATTTTTTAAACCGAAAGGCATTACCCGATAGCAGTAGTTTGCCCCGTCAGTCATAAATGCCGTTTTTTCTTCATCGGGTGGATACATCCTGATCTGGTTATAACCTGAGTATGTGTCCAAAAAGGACAAAACTTTGTACCCTGAGGCCTAATCTACCAGTCTATCAATATTGGGAAGAGGATAAGAATCCTTTGGGCACGCCTTGTTGAGATCAGTGTAGTCGGTGCACATTCTCCATTCATCGTTGGTCTTTCTAACCAACACCATGTTGGCTAGCCAAGTAGTGTATTTCACCTCTCTGATGAAATTTGCTTTGACCAGTTTGGCAATCTCCTCGGCTACTGCTTGGCGCCTTTCTTCGCCAAGTTTTCTTTTTCTCTGAGCTACAGGCTTGGCTTCGGGACATATAGATAGCTTATGGCACATGAAATTGGGGTCTATACCAGGCATATCCGATATCTTCCAAGCAAACAAATCGGCATTCTTTCTTAAGACCGCTTGAATCCTTTGTTTGAGCGAGGGGTCGAGCTGACTGCCGACTTTGGTGGATTGTTCAGCTTGGGCTCCCAACTGGAACCTTTCTAAAGACCCTGTTGGTTCGGCTCTGGACTCGTACATCTTCGTCCTTGGGTCAAGTTCAAACATGCCGACCGAGCTGGATGAAGTTATCGAATTGACCGAGCTTACCACTTCTGCTTTATCATCCTCGACATTCTTTGCGATATCCTGGTTTCAGGTAACCTTTAGGCTATCCACATAGCATTGCCTGGCTATCCTTTGGTCAGCTCGGACCGCGACTATATCTCCAAACTCGACTGAGAATTTCATTGTCAGGTGTGGGGTAGAGACGATCGCTCTGAGTTCATTCAACGTCGGTCTTCCAATAAGGATGTTGTACGACGTGCTGGCATCCACAATAACGTACCTGACTGACACGGACTCGGAGAGTTTTCCTTCTCCAAACGTTGTTAAGAGGTCTATGTAACCTCGGGTTTTTACTTGCTCCCCGGCGAACCCTACTAGCTTGTCTTCCTGCTCTTTTATCAGCTTTTATGGAATTCCAAGTTTCTTGAAGGTCGCCAGGTATAGAATATCAGCGGAGCTCCCCTGATCAATAAGTGTTCATTTGACCGAGAAGTTGGCTAATTCAATCGTTATCACCATTGGGTCATCTTGATTTGGATCTAGCCCTTGGAAATCATCATCCGAGAAAGTTATTGGAGGTCTTGCCCTCGTAGGTTTTCCAGACACCGTGTTTACAGATCGGATGGCTTTTACACGATGCCTCCGAGCTGAACTCGTTGTTCCTCCACCTGCTAATCCTCCTGAGATTGTAATGATGACCCCTCTGACTCCTCCTTCTGATTCTTCATTAAGAGCCCTCTGATTATTCAACCGATCTCCGTTCTGATTATTTCCTGGCAGGTTTGCATCTCGGTTACGATTGTCATAACCGCGTCTCCGTCGTCTTCGACCAGCTCGTCCGCATCCATTATCATCTCGGCGAACGAAACGGTCAAGACGACCTGCCCGTACCAAGTCCTCAATTTTTTCCCGGGTTGCTCTATAGTCTTCAGTGGAGTGACCATAGTTTTGATGCCACTTGCATTCTTTGCTTTTGTCTGCATTGGCCGGCGTTTTGGACGGTCGAGGTAAGGTGAGTAACTCGGCGTTGCACATCTCCTGGAGAATGGTTGCCTGAGATCTGTTTAGTGGCGTATAAGACTGGTACCTGGGTTGCTTCTCCGAGAATCCTCTTTCATTGGTCTTTCGGGCCCTTTGTGGATTTGACTCCCTATCTCTTTATTTGCTCGGAACCGAGTTCATGTCCTCAAAACCTCTTTCTCTCCTTTTGAATTATATCATCTCTTCCGAGTTCATGAAACCGGTAGCTTTTTCCTGCAACTCTTCAAAATCTCTCGGTGGTTTTCGAGATAAATACTCAAAGAATGACCCCGGCTTCAGACCGCCCATGACGGTGTGAAGATAGAGTTCCGAGCTCATATTGGGAATTAAAATTTGTTTGGCACTAAAACGAGCCATGTAATTTCTGAGCGATTCATTCCTTTCTTGTTTAAAATTTACCAGCGAGACCGAGTGCCTTTTGTGCTTTCGGCTCGCTGCGAATTGTGCAGTGAACTTGGTTATAAGCACATCAAAGGAATTAATTGAACGAGGTGGTAGATTGGTAAGCTAGGTTAAGGCAGGGCCTTGCAAAGTGGTTGGAAAAACTTTGCACATGACGACTTCCGAATTGGTCACCAGGTAAACAGAAGAAACAAAGGATTCTACGTGCTCGGTTGGGTCAGTGGTGCCATTGAATTTATCAATGTTAAGGGGCTTAAAATGTTTAGACATGATTACCTCATCGATGTCATCTGTGAACGGCATCCTCAGTCATCGGTCTGTTACCCTTTCTTTTTGGATAGTCATTTCTACACGAGACTTAGCTTCTGAAGCCTTTGGACGGGGTTTGGTCTTGGACGGTCGGTTAGTATCATGAGGAGAAAGTACGTAGGATGGATCCTTTTGGCTAGCCTCAGGTGAGGATTGCTCTTCCTCGGAAGGTACCACTGATCTTTCTCTTTTCCGAGTTCTAAAAAGCCTTTAATTCTGAGCACATATCTCCTCATTCTCCTTCTACAACTGCCTTAACCATGCCATAACCTCTCCCAGCCGAGGGTTATCTTCATCGATGGGAGGGGGAGGGTGATTGTCATGGTTTTGGCTCGTGTTCGAAGCCTCATGATCTTCATGGTTCATGCTGTTCGTCCCTCCCCTCGGGCCATTATGTGTAGTCACCATCAAGCTTTCTTATGGAACCGGGAAAGTTTTTCCTCGGCCCAACGGTGGGCGCCAAATGTTCCTACCGAGATCCGACTTGCCGGAATCTCGCCGTAGAACGTCAAATCAAGAGTGAACAATGGGGGGTTGTTTTAGATTACGGCTTGACATAATATTGTATTCCGGTCCTACGTATCCCGATGGGAATCAAAGCCAGATGTAGTTCTAGGTTCAACCCTTGGCCATACGGTGATCTCAATCCCTTAATCTTGTATCTGATGAATACCAGCGAACAAGGACTCTTCAATAGTCTCTTGGTCAAGCTAGTTTCTCTAATACGTTTAAGGGAGAGTCACCCGAGTCCGTGAAAAGTGAGTCTCTCTCTTGGGTTCTCATTTTTTTATAATAGGATCCCCATATCCTGAAGAGAAGGATTACTCCACCAAATCTTCGAGATGGACCCAAAAGGGAAACTCTAGGATAAGGTCGGGATTATCAAAGAATACAATATTTTATCTAATAGGAGGACGGTATCAAGCGTGGCAGTTACCCACAATGGTGATCATGGGCTATGAGGATGGTGATAATGAGTAGGGAAGTGGTGAAAAGGGGTTTATGACTTGATGTGGTATAGGGAGAAGTGAAAAGGAAATGGTGATGGAAGTGAGGTGATGAATATGGTTGGAATGGAGGAAAAGAAGATGAAAGAAAGAGCTCACGTGATATGAGAAGAATTTGGTTTGTCGTGGTGTTCTTCTTCTATCAGATTGAAAACGAGAAGGGGGAGAAGAGATGGAGAAAGAAAGAAAAAGGGTAGATGTTGTCCCTTTGAAGTATTTAAAAATTGAAAAAACAAATTAAATCCACATAGGCAACATAACAGACAGTTGGGAGCCGTTAACGATCATGTCATCAATTGACAGAGGATGGGTAGCGGAAGTCAACGTAGGGACTAACTTGTCCCATGTTAATAATTGTTGGGGACTAACGGAATAATTTTTTTTTTGTTAGGGATTGAAATGGCCTCCATACTTTACCCATAAATTTATATTAACAATACATGAAAATTAGCTCTTTTAAATATGTGGAATCAGGAATGGACCATTGGAAACTATTTTAAAAATAAAGTGAACACAGCCAAACCATTATAATGATGCATATAAGTAGGGACAGCATCTATGTGGGACGACCATAGTCACTAATAAGCAATTATTAACAACTGGAGCAAAGTCGGGTACAGAAAATGGGTGCATTTATCTATGATTCATGAATTGTTGTGTAAGAAAAAGCTCCTGGGCTCACGGGCCTGTGGCCCTGTATATTATCAATTATATTGCTATTGGATCACTGCATTACACAAGTGTAATAACTAGAAGAGAAAAGGAATAATAGACCAGCTCACCAAAGGATAGAACTTACTCGTATTCATCATGTTGTTTTTTGAAATAACAATATATTATGTATTTAAAACAACTTTTTTATTTTTTCATTATTTCTGTACAAATTTCTGAAAATAGAAAACAGAATTAAAACAATGAACGATTTTGTAATTATTTTTGAAAAAAAAAATTGAAATCAGGAAACTGGGTCAGCTTTCTGAAACGTATTCTAAGTAAAAAAAATGTTTATATTGTTTATACTAATTATATATATATATATATATATATATATATATATATATATATATATATATATATATTTTAAGTGAGCATCCTGCCAGTGTCTAATGTTGAGACTAATATGCTTTAACACATCTGTATGTTACCATTGGTACTTGCTAATTTCATGGGGAAGAAATGTTGAGAAGAAAGTTACAAAACGTTACTTTCAGACTGGGGAGTAAATGAAGTTTGTTTTTTCTCTTTGACTATCTTATGAGAAAATAAGGCTGAGAAGTGTTGCAACATAAAATTTGGGAAGGAGCCTCTCACCTCAAAAAGAAAAAAAGAAAGAAAAAGGGAGGAGTTAGAAAAGAAAAAATTACGGTTTCCCGGTCGCGCCAAATAACATACACTTCCAAAAGTACTTTCGAAAGTTTTCCTGGTTAGTTGATGATTTATGTGGTAGAGATTCGGAAGATGAGTGAGGTTCCTCAGTTTGGTGCAGTGCGGACACAACAGGCGTTAAGCATAACCATCACGTGAAGTTAGCCAATATTTCTTCTTCTGTTTAGCACCATTACATTACAATTATTCTGACATCCTCATCCAACAGATTATGTATGTCCCACTAGTATCTTCCTAGTAGCCCCACCCAGCGTTCATCATGCCCAAAGCATTTTGATTTTTTTTCCTCCCTAAAATCCGATTTGTCGGATTCTAGCCGTAGGACTAAAAATGAACATTGAGATTGTTTTAGATTATGGTTTGACAGAATAAGGTATTCCGGTCTGATGTATCCCAATGAGAATCAAAGCCGGACGTAGTTCTATGTTCAACCCTTGGCCATATGGTGAAGTCAATCCCTTAATCTTGTATGTGATGAATATCAGTGAGCAAGGACTCTTTGATGGTCTCTTAGATCGACTGGTTCCTCACGTACGCTTATGGGAAATTCACACAGGTTAGCAAAAAGTGTCTTTCTCTTAAGGTTATTCTCTTTTTATAATAGGATCCCTATATCTCTTAGAGATTGGTTTTATCTCTTCCAATCTCTTATCTTTTAAACCAAATTCTTGATATATGATAAACAAGATTTATCGCTTATATTTGAACTTAGGTTATTAGCTAAGCTTAGGTGAGTGTTATCTTCTAAGCTTATCTTTCTTATATCTTTGGGAGATCAAGTCTCCAAGCTCGGTGGCCGAGTCTACCACCTCGTGTAGCTACCGAAAAAAAAAGAACTTGTTTTTCCTTTTAGAGAGAAAAAATGGAGTCGCCACCAACTTTTTTTGATTTCAGGGAAGTTGGAAAACCCCTTTAAGAAAAAGCTTTGGGTTCGGGAGTCGATTATGTCTAGGGAAGGCATGGAGACCTAACCCCACGGCACCCTAGAACATCCATAAAAAGGTTACCCAAAATTAGTTGTGTAAATTATTAGTAACATTGAAAATATTTGTTTTACCCCACAAAAAAAAACGTCTTTTAAGAAGGAAACATCTTTAGTTGTGAAATTTTTTATTGAACCTATGTGAGGTTGAACATGGCACGTAAATCCACAGAGCAACCTCAAAAGCTGAAGGGTTGAACATGACACTTGTCATAAGGCAACCCAGGAAATAAGATTGTTTTAATCAAGTGATCATTCTCTATTTTTATGTAAAATAAATAATTTTACCTCTTGAAAATGGGTCAGAAATGGGATGTAGAAATGAAACTTTTTACTAACTTATTCAGTGAACAGAGGTACAAAAAATGAGATTGTCAAGAGAAACTTATGAATAATATCAACAAAGAGAACAAGGATTACCAAATGAGAGCAGAATAACAATGACTTTATTTCCTCCCAGTGGTAAGATCTCAAGATCAAGACCTTTACATTTCAATCTCACTGACTCTTTCTAACTCTTCCTTTTTAACCACTCTAATAATAGGGAAGAGAAAAGCTCAGATTTCTAATCTCTTTTCTTCACCAAGAAAATGTTAGATAAAATCTCTCTCCTCTCCCTCTCCCTTTGTATCTTTCCTCTCTATCTCCTCTCTGATTTTTCGTTCTCCCTCTAAAGAAAATCTTCTCTCTCAAAAATCTGTCCTCCTCCTTTTGTTTCCGTCCCCCCCCCCCCCCCTATAGATGGAAGAGTGGCCTTCATGCTTCTTCTTACCCAGCGGCTTCTAGGTTGGTCTTCATGTAATCCAAGGCTTGGGTGGTTCTGAGCAGCAATAGCGTGTTTGATGGGGGCAGCGCGAGCAGCAGAAAGGGGGTGATTTGATGTGAAGGTTGCGTGTTTGAAGAGAGAAGGAGATGAGGAAGAAGAAGGACCAATGGATAGAGGAGGAAAAGAGGTCTTGTTTGATGTGTAAAATAGGGTTTTTAGGGTTAGGAGTGAGGTTGCTAGGTCAAAACGAGGGAGGAGATGAGGAAGAAGAAGGACCAATGGATAGAGGAGGAAAAGAGGTCTTGTCTGATGTGTAAAATAGGGTTTTTAGGGTTAGGAGTGGGGTTGCTAGGTCAAAACGAGGGAGGAGATGAGGAAGAAGAAGGACCAATGGATAGAGGAGGAAAAGAGGTCTTCTTTGATGTGTAAAATAGGTTTTCTAGGGTTAGGAGAAGCAACTCAATCTCCTTTCCTTTTTGTTGACTGCCCTTTTCTTCTTTTTTTCTTCGTCCTTACTTGATTATCTTTTCCTTTTTCTTTCTTTATTCTTTAGCCTTCAGCCTGAAAATAAAATTGTGGTGGACGGAGTCTCTTCGTCCAACAGAAACTTAGATATGCAAAAGTATATATACACTGGGTGGACCTCCTCGTCCAGCAGAAAATTAAACATGCAATGGACGGAACCTCTTCGTCCAACAGAAAATTAAATGTAATGGAATACCTACTCGTCCAACAGAAAATTAGATGTGTAATGGACGAGACCACATCGTCCATCCGAGAATTAAATGCAATGGACTCGACGCGTTCAACAGCAAATGCATCGTAAATGGACCAGACGTGTCCAACATAAAATACAATGTAATGGACTGGACGCGTTCAACAGCAAATGCATCGTAAAAGGACCAGACGCGTCCAACATAAAATACAATGCAATGGACTGGACGCGTTCAAAGGCAAATGCATTGGAATGGACGGAACCATCCCGGCCCAACAAAGAAGTGCAATGGGTCGGATCTGCGCCCAACAAAGAAGTCAATGCAATGGACGGGACCACCCCGTCCAACAAGTCCAATGTAATGGACTAGACTGCGTCAAACAGCAAGTCCAATGCAATGGACGGGACCACCCCGTCCAACAGCAAGTGCAATGGACTGGCCTGGACCACGTCCAACAGCAAGTCTGATGTAATGGGCGAGACCACTCCGTCCAACAACAAGTGCAATGGACTGACCTGGACCGCGCCCAACAGCAAGTCCAATGCAATGGACGGGATCATCCCGTCCAACAGCAAGTCCAACGGACTGGACTAAACCGCATCCAGTAGCAAGTGCAATGGACTGGACTGGACCGCGTCCAATAACAAGTCCAATGCAATGGACTTGCCTGGACCGCGTCCAACGGACTGGACTGTGTCCAACAGCAAGTCCAATGCAATGGACGGGACCACCCCGTCCAACAGCAAATTAATTATGAGCCCCCTCCTTTCTTTATTATTTTCTTTTTATTCTTTCTCTCTTCACTATTATTATTAGTCTCCTTGAAGCACAATATCATGAAAATTAGAATAAAATATGGACAAAAATGGGTGTTCACACCTCGGCCTGTACATTTTTGAATGGATCAAATTATAAACGGATGATGATCCTCAATCTTCAAAACAATATGTGCATGTAACTCCCTTCCTAGTTAGTAGTATAATTACTCCTGCACAGTTTTGAATTAAGGCACTCGGTAGGCAATTTTCCTCCAAAAGTGTCTGACTACTTATTTTGGATGTGTTTGGGACAACTACGAAAAATAAATTATATCAATAATTAATTATATGTATAATTAGGTATGTTAACGGGAGAGGATAGGGGGTACTCCTCGTCGTCCCCCAAATTTTAGCCCGTCCTTGTCCCAGTTCATCGTCACAAGGAGTTTTTCTTGCCGTCCCCATTCCCCTGTGGTGTTTGGGGACTCTGAAAACTCATGAAAAAGAGGTAATAAATTAAACTCCAATGAAATGTAAAATATATAAAACTAAAAAAATCTTTAAGCTAATGCACTCTCAATGACATTAGAACACGTTCAAATTCAAATTATAGTATCACCATGAGATTCAACAAAAGTTATGATATGATTTAAGACTGCATCAAGTTCAATTCTTCTAACATTTTAATGACAATGCTATGGACAAGTGGCACTGTAGTGAGATGTGAAAGAATAAAGTTGATACTCTCGGAAGGCATACGAAGACCAGACACATGAAGATATGAGAGTGAGAAGTCTGGTCGCATGGGGACTAGAAGGTGAGGACTGTAGAGAAGGAAATAAGAAATTGAAGAGAATTAAGAAATTTAGGGATGAATTTTTTAATATTTTTATCAAATTAATAAATAAGAATATATATTTAGAATTACTTAAATATATCTATAATATACACAAACATATATTTATAAATAAGTATACTTTGTAATCTTATCGGAGACGAGGACCTTACGAGACGAGGAGTATGTTTACCATCCCCGACCACGAAATGCCTTCAGGGGCATTTTCTCCCTCATCCCCTTCCCCACAGGGAAGAAAATCCTCGTCCGCGAGGCCCCGTTAGGGGAAATACCCGCGGGGATCCCCACGCTTGGGTGGAAATTGTTGTACCTATGTATAATCGATTATTATTATAATCGAATATTGAATAATCGATTATTATGATAATCGAATATTGAATAATCGATTATAATCGAATTTGTTTTTGTTTGGGTATGCTTGCTAAAAAAATATTATAAGATAATCTATTTCATTTTTTTTGTAACCATGTTATGAGTACGAAGTATCCATCACTATTAGTGGTGATTAATCTCTGTCGGGAAACATGTTGGACCAACCACATGTTGGTAGATAATCTATTTCGTTTGGATGATGTAAAAAATTGCCTTTATATAGTAAATTACAAAAAAAGGGTTAGAAGTTGTTTGTATTGAATAATAATATTTGTTTGATAGTTAGTTATATATGGATAAAATTGGGAAATGAGATTGATTTCAAAATAAGTAAAAGCTCTTTTTCAAATAAACTTTAAAATTTTAGCTTTTCTGAAAATGATTTTTTATATTTTAAAAACGCTTTTATGCTTTAAGCTAATTTACGAACATGTCAGATTAATTTCAAAACAACTTTTTTAAGGAAAAAAAAAATACTTTTTTTCCCCAAAAACTAAGTTGTCCCAAACATGAACTTTGTATGAAATAATAATATTTATTTGTCAGTTAGTTATACTGAGATAAATGGCAGGAAAATGAGATTAGTTTCAAAATAATTAATTTTTTTAAATAAGTTTCAAACTTTTAACTTTTACGAAAACCACTATTTTTATATAAAATAAAAGTTTAATTATATTTTTAATTAATTTGCCAATACACGTCATTTTAATTTCAAAACATTTTTTAGGAAAAAAAAAGGCTTTTTTCCAAATATTAAGTGGTCCCAAACACACACTGTGTTTGGATTAATTGTAAAAATAATATTATTTAATAATTCATTATGTATAACCCGCTATTGTTATAATCAATTATAATATGAGTAAAGATCCAAAATGGTCCCTCAAATTTTTCAAGTAGGATAATTTGGTACCTGAAAAAAAAGGACAATTTGGTCTCACAAATTTCAAAACGGGGGTCAATTTGGGCCCCAATTATGAAATTTGGGGGACCAAATTGTCCTTTTTTTAGGTACCAAATTGTCCTACTTGAAAAATTTGAGAGACCACTTTGGGTCTTTACTTTTATAATATAATCAGTTTTATCTTTGGTTGCATTTAATAAAAAATGATTTAACAATAATCTATTTTATTTGAGTTGTGTAAAAGAATTACTTTTATAAGCTAAATTAAAAAAAAAAAAGCTATGTAGTTACTTGTATGATTTAATAATATTTATTAGTAGTTAATTTTGTAAGATTGAAATTTGAAAATATTGTTGCTAACAGGGGTTGACACATCTGATCAAGCCTTCCGCTCACACTAGCTGTGACTTGGGTTTGATTCCTAGATCTCCTTTTTTGGTAGGCAATATTCCCTGACCTTATAAGGGGACGTGCCTTCCCCCAATCTAAACTTTTATGACTCAATTATAAATTTGAAAATATTATTGCTTTCAAAATATTTAACAAATTTTCAAATAAACTTCAAACTTCTTTAACAATAACTTATTTACTGATAAAAACAATTTTTTGTAATTTAATCAGGTTTGCCAAAAACATCAAATTTTTGTCTTCCACCCATTGTACTTTCTGAAACTTTAACAAAATTCGAACAAAAAAATGTATGAATAATCTAATTACAAATTCTTTTATATATTCAACAATTTAATTAAAAACTTTTAAAGTTTATGTATCTATTTAAAAATTTACAAACAGATTAATTAAACCAAGAAATTTATAGAAATGAAATATTTACTCATAGTTTATAAACAAACGGGACAGTTTTTTTTTTAGGAAACAAACGGGACAGTAAGAAATGAACTATTTGCACATTATTTAGCGTGTGCTTGGATAATCATTTTATCAAAGTAATTGTGAATGTAATTGATTTTGTAAAATTGATTTGGTTAGAATTGAGTTTAAAGCGGGATTATTTATGTTTGATCATTTTTTTTATTATTTTGAAAGCAAGTTTGATGTAAAACTTAGTGTGTGTTTGGATGAACTTTTGACAAACGTGATTTTTGAAAGAATTAATTTTGTAGAATTGATTTTGGTTAAAAGTGATTTGAAAGTAAAGTGATTTATGTTTGGATGTCTTTTTGAAAAAAGTGATTTTTATTAATTCTTGTTGTTTGGATAGTTTGAATCAAAATTGTTTTTTGATGAGTAATTATCAAAATAGGTTTTGGTGGGCATATATATACATATACTTCAACTAGATTTCTTTATCATTATAACTATTATATATATATATATAAACAAGTAAGATAAATATATTAAGATAATTATTTTAATTTTTGTTAAATTACGAAACTAAAAATAATTATATACAATTGGAACATTTCAGAGATAAATAATATTTCTATGATTTTTTTTTATAATCAAAATATATATAAAATAGAATACAAGAGGCATTCAACTCATTTACAAGCTTTCCCCAAGTCGACAGTATCGGTATCCATACCTAATAAACAAAAACTATAACAAAGTTCACCTATTTCTGGTTACAGTTTAAAATATCCAAATTCATGTACCCTGCACTTTAGCATGTAGACCCTCTAATTGCATCTGCAACACTTCTATTATGTACACCCAGGGAGTAAAAAAACAACAGCACACACACCTCTTCGAACCACACTACCAGTAATTACTAGGAAAAATAAGTGACATCCACATATCAGCAAACAGCACAGCAGTAGGAAACCAAGAAAGTGCATGTACGGGCCGAGGTTACTAACCCGGCCACCGAGCTCAAGTACCTGGTCCAGTCCGAAAATTAAGGATAATAAATCAAAGATCACTTAATTAAATGAATAAGATATTAACATTAAATCCTGATATTATCCAAAATAACCTTATCTGGTTAAAAGAGAAAATATCCCTTAAATTAAGGAATCATATCTCAAAGAGATATTAAGAAATAAATCAAATCTCTAAAAGATATTAAGAGATAAATCAGATCTCTAAGAGATAGGGGAATCCTATTATAAAAGGAGGAGTACCCCTCATAAGAAACTCACTTTTCACTGAACAGAGGTGACTCTCTCTTAAGCGTATTAGAGAAACTAGTGCCGACCAAGAGACCATCAGAGAGTCCTTGCTCCCTAGTATTCGTCCGATACAAAATTAAGAGATCAAGATCACCACGGCCAAGGGTTGAATCAAGAACTACGTCCGGCTTT
Source organism: Sophora flavescens (assembly GCA_030762895.1). Taxonomy (NCBI): domain Eukaryota; kingdom Viridiplantae; phylum Streptophyta; class Magnoliopsida; order Fabales; family Fabaceae; genus Sophora; species Sophora flavescens. Next base: position 55,081,570 of record CM061068.1, on the reverse strand, counting down.
GATTCCCTTCGGGATACGTAGGACCGGAATCACCGAATTCTGTCAAGCCAAATCCTAAAACAACCCCAATATTCATCCTTGGTTCAACGTTCACGGCGGAGCTCCGGTAAACCGGATCCCGGCAGGAACATTTGGCGCCCACCGTGGGGCCGAGGCGAAACTTTCCCCGGTTCCGCAAGAAAAGCTCGATGGTGACTACACGCAATGGATTGCGGGGAGGGGGGAGCAGCGTGAATCACGAGGGCCAGGAGGCTTCGGATGCCCAGAACCATGACAATCATCTTTTCTCTCCCCTCAGTGAAGGTAATCCTCGGTTGGAGGAAATTATGGAGCAACTCAAGCAGCTCCGGAAGGAGAACGAGGAGATACGGGCGCAAAATCAGAAGCTTTTGAAAGCCCGAAAGAGAGGAAGGTCCCTGACACCTTCAGACGGAGAACAATCCTCACCCGAGGCCAGCAAGGATCCTCCGACGCACTCTCCTCGGGGCACTAACCGAGCATCCAAGACCAAACCCCCTCCTGGGGCATCGGAAGTCAGGTCCCATGCAGAGAGGACTAGCCAGAAAGAAAGAATATCAGACCGACGTCCAAGGCTCCCCTTCACCGAGGACATTAATGAGGCAAACGTGCCAACCCATTTTAAGCCCCTTAACATAGACAAATTCAATGGCACCACTGATCCAACCGAGCATGTAGAATCCTTTGTATCCTCAATTTACTTGGTGACTGATTCAGAGGCCGTCATGTGCAAGGTTTTCCCGACTACCCTGCAAGGTCCAGCCCTGACCTGGTTAACGAATCTGCCGCCTCAGTCAATTGACTCCTTTGATGCCCTCATAACCAAGTTCACGGCACAATTTGCGGCAAGCCAAAGGCACAGGAGGCACTCCGTCTCACTGGTAAATTTCAAGCATGAAAGAAATGAATCACTTAGGGATTACATGGCCCGCTTCAATGCAAAGCAGATCCTGATTCCGAATATGAGCTCGGAACTCTGCCTTCACACCGTTATGGCGGGTCTCAAGCCAGGGCCATTCTTCGAGTACCTATCTCGGAAACCACCGAGAAATTTTGAGGAGCTACAGGAAAAGGCTATAGGGTTCATGAACTCAGAAGAGATGCTAGAATTTAAAAGGCAAGAAAGAGGTTACGGGGACAAGAACTCAGCCTCCAACAAAGACAGAAACAGGGGGTTGGACTCACGAAGGACCAGAGAGTCCCCGCAGAGGCATTCCAGGAATCCATCTTTCACTCCGCTGAACCGATCTCGGGCAGCCATCCTGCAGGAGGTGTGCAGAACAGAATTGCTTACCTTACCTGAACCGTCCAAAACAAGGGACAATGCTGACAGAAGCAAGGAATGTGCGTGGCATCAGAACTATGGACACTCCACTGAAGAGTGCACAACACTCCAGAGAAAGATTGAGGAGTTAGTGCGAGCAGGCCGTCTTGACCGATTCGTCCGCCGAGATGGCAATGGTGAAGGACGACTCGGTCGGAGACAACGAAGACAGGGTAATGATGACCGAGATCGAGATACAAACAATCGAAGAAATCATCAGGGCGGAGATCGCCAGAACAACCAAAGGCCCCCGGTAGAAGAATCGGAGGGAGGAATCAGGGGGGTCATCAATACAATCTCGGGGGGATTTGCAGGAGGAGGAGCAACTAGCTCAGCTCGTAAGCGGCATGTCAAGGCTCTCCGATCTGTTAGCACAGTGTCTGGAAGACCTCCAAGAGCAAGGTCCCCCATAACATTCACAGATGATGACTTCCAAGGGGCAGACCCCAACCAGGATGACCCGATGGTGATAATGGTCGAGCTGGCCAACTTCTCGGTCAGACGAACGCTTATTGATCAGGGAAGCTCGGCCGACATTCTCTACCTGGCGACCTTTAAGAAGCTCGGCATCCCCGAAAAGCTGATTAAAGAACAGGAGGACAAGCTGGTGGGATTTGCTGGGGAACAAGTCAAGACTCGAGGATATATAGATCTCTTAACAACATTCGGAGAGGGCAGACTCTCCAAGTCTCAGATCGGCGTGTATGTCATCGTAGATGCCACCACGTCGTACAATATTCTAATCGGAAGACCGACGTTGAATGAGCTCGGGGCAATTGTCTCTACCCCTCACCTGACAATGAAGTTCCCAACAGTCTCAGGGGAGATTGTTTCAGTCCGAGCTGACCAAAAATTGGCAAGGCAGTGTTATGTTGACAGCTTGAAGGTTTCCCGTCACCGTGACGGCCCGAAGAAAACAGAAGAAGGTAAAGCAGAGCTGGTAAGCTCGGTCAGCTCGGTAAATTTAGCAAGTACAGTCAGTATGTTTGAGCTGGACCCAAGGGTAGAGATGTATGAGACCAGAGCCGAACCAACCGAGTCCTTAGAGAAGTTCCAGTTGGGAGTCCATCCTGAACAGTGCACCCACGTTGGTAGTCAGCTCGACCCCTCACTCAGAGAGAAGATTCACATGGTACTAATAAAGAATGCTGACCTGTTCGCCTGGAAGACATCGGACATGCCGGGCATAGATCCTAACTTTATGTGCCATAGGCTGTCTATATGTCCCGAAGCTAAACCAGTGACTCAGAGAAAAAGGAAGCTGGGTGAAGAAAGGCGCTGAGCTATGGCCGAGGAGACCTCTAAACTACTCAAAGCTAATTTCATCCGCGAGGTGAAATACACCACCTGGTTAGCCAACGTGGTATTAGTCAAAAAGGCCAATGGAAGGTGGCGCATGTGCACCGACTATACCGACCTCAACAAGGCGTGCCCAAAGGATTCCTATCCCTTACCCAACATTGACAGGCTAGTGGATGGGGCCTCAGGTTATAAGGTTTTGTCCTTCTTGGATGCATATTCCGGTTACAACCAGATCAGGATGTACCCCCCCCGACGAGGAAACAACAGCGTTCATGACCGATGGGGCTAATTATTGTTACCGAGTAATGCCTTTCGGCCTAAAAAATGCCGGGGCAACATATCAGAGGCTTATGGACAAGGTTTTCGCAGATCAAATCGGAAAGAACTTAGAAGTGTATGTTGATGACATGGTAGTAAAATCCGATGATCCGAGTTAGCACCCAGCCGACCTCGAGGAAATCTTCGGGCAACTCAGGAAGTACAATATGAGGCTGAATCCCGAGAAGTGCTCTTTCGGTGTGCAGGGAGAAAAATTCTTGGGGTATATGCTAACCCATCGAGGCATCGAAGCCAATCCAGATAAATGCAGGGCCGTCATGGAAATGCGAAGTCCTCGGAATGTGAAGGAAATTCAAAGGATGGCAGGCCAATTAGCCTCCCTATCCCGCTTTCTACCGAAGTCCGCAGAAAAGGCACGACTTTTTTTCCAGCTCCTGAAGAAGTCGAAGGATTTCATTTGGACTAAAGAGTGTGAGAAGGCATTCGAAGATCTGAAACTTTTCTTGGCTTCTCCCCCAATTCTTACTCGGCCTCAGCTCGGCAAGGATCTCTACCTATACCTCTCCGTCAATGATTATGCAATCAGTGCGGTAATTACCCAGGAAGAGGAAGAGCAACAGATGCCGGCATACTATGTCAGTAGAATCTTGAAAGACGCGGAAACGCGATACCAAGTAATTGAAAAACTGGCTCTCGCCTTAGTGATGGCAGCTCGGAAGTTACGGCCCTACTTCCAATCTCATCAAGTCATCGTCAAGACGGATCACCCGATAAAGCAGGTACTCAGGAAACCTGACCTAGCCGGACGAATGATAACTTGGTCAGTGGAGTTGTCAGAGTTCGGCCTACGGTATGAACCGAGGGGGCCAATGAAAGCCCAGTGCCTCTCAGATTTTATTGCTGAGCTTTCTTCCAAACCGAGGTCGGAATCCTTCCTCTGGCTCCTGTACGTTGATGGATCATCTAACCAGAAAGGAAGCGGAGCTAGAATAATTCTCGAAGGGCCCGATGATCTAGTCCTTGAGCAATCGTTGAAGTTTGGGTTCACTGCTTCAAACAACCAAGCAGAGTATGAAGCCCTCATAGCTGGGCTATTGTTAGCCAAAGAAGTCGGGGTTCGAGAACTAAAGTGCCGAAGTGACTCACAGCTCGTAACGGGACAAGTCGCTGGCAATTATCAGACAAAGGACCCCCAATTAACCAGATATCTCTGCAAGGTCAATAGTCTCATCTCCGAGTTTGAGCATTTCTCCATTGAGCACATACCTCGAGAAGAAAACTCCAGAGCAGATCTGCTTTCCAAATTAGCGAGCACAAAGAAGGCTGGCCAACTCAAGACTTTCATTCAAGAAAGCATCCTCAAGCCGAGCATCAAAAGTGCCGAAGTGACAGTGACCGAGCACCTTGACCGGGGCTGGATGACTCCGATCTGGGAGTACCTTATCTTGGACAAACTACCGAATCACCAAAGGGAGGCAAGAAGGATCCGTCTGAAATCTTGTCACTACACCGTCCTCGACGGAGAACTGTACAAAAGGGGATTCTCCAAGCCGTTGCTAAAATGCCTCACAAAGGAGCAATCCGAGTATGTAATGGATGAGATGCATCGAGGAATCTGCGGATTGCATTCAGGCGGCCGATCTCTGGCAGCTCGGATCTTATGAAGGCGGGGTTCTATTGGCCAACCATGAGACTCGATTGTTCGAACTGGACCAATAAGTGTGACCCTTGTCGAAGTTCGCCAACATAGCCCGTGCTCCAGAGAGAGAACTCCACTCCATGTTCTCGCCGTGGCCCTTTACCATGTGGGGGATGGACATAGTTGGTCCCTTCCCGGTGGCTAAGGGTCAAGTCAAGTTCCTCTTGGTAGGAGTAGATTACTTCACCAAGTGGATTGAAAGAGAGCCATTGGCTACGATAATCGCCAAGAAGGTCCAGGATTTTGTATGGAAAAATATTATATGCAGGCATGGCCTTCCCTATGCAGTGTTATTACGAGATAACGGGAAGCAATTCACCGATAAGGAGCTCGGAGAGTTCTATTCCAACCTCGAATTAAACACAAAGTAACCTCGGTTGAGCATCCGCAAACAAATGGCCAGGCGGAGGCAGCAAATAAGGTTATTCTACACGAGCTCAAAAGAAGGTGGGACAATCAAAAGGAGCTTGGGTTGAGCAGATTGCCAAGCATTCGTGGGCTTACCATTGTTCGCCACAATCCTCAACGGGAGAGACACCGTTCAAACTAACCTATGGAACCGATGCCATGGTTCCAGTGGAACTCGGTGAGCTCTCATTTCGAAGACAGCACTACAATGAAAGCCAAAATAATGAACAACTCTGAGTTGAGCTCGACATGGTCGAAGAAGTCCGAGATGCAGCGAGGATAAGGGAAGAGTTGTGCAAGCGAAAGGCAACTCGGAAGTACAACTCAAGGCTGCGCCCAAGGGAATTTGTGCAGGGCGACCTGGTGCTAAGACTGCAAAGCGACTCGAGAAAAGACTCCAGGGAGGGTAAGCTCGCGGCAAATTGGTCAGGACCATTCAGGATAGCAGAAAATCTAGGAAATGGTGCCTACAGGCTTGAAGAATTGTCAGGAAAGTTGATTCCTAGGACTTGGAACACTTCCCATATCAAATTTTATTTTAGCTAAAGTTAGAAGTGATGCACTCTTTTTCCTATCTCGGTCTTTTTCCCACGAGGTTTTGGCCGAGAAGGTTTTAATGAGGCACACTAGAAAAAATTAATGAATCAAAATTCTATTTTCCTTCAATCTCCTAAGTAAGAGAAAAAACTACTCGACTCCTAAGTAAGAGAAAAAACTACTCGACTCCTAAGTAAGAGAAAAAACTACTCACACTCGACTCCTAAGTAAGAGAAAAAACTACTCACACTTGACTCCTAAGTAAGAGAAAAAACTACTTACATTGACTCCTAAGTAAGAGAAAAAACTACTCGGCTCCTAAGTAAGAGAAAAAACTACTCGGCTCCTAAGTAAGAGAAAAAACTACTCACACTCGACTCCTAAGTAAGAGAAAAAACTACTTACACTTGACTCCTAAGTAAGAGAAAAAACTACTTACACTTGACTCCTAAGTAAGAGAAAAAACTACTCGGCTCCTAAGTAAGAGAAAAAACTACTCACACTCGACTCCTAAGTAAGAGAAAAAACTACTTACACTTGACTTCTAAGTAAGAGAAAAAACTACTCGACTCCTAAGTAAGAGAAAAAACTACTTACACTTGACTCCTAAGTAAGAGAAAAAACTACTCGACTCCTAAGCAGGAGATAAAGCCTAAGCAGGCACTCGATTTCTAAGCAAGAGCCACATTCGACCGATTAAGATCAAAGTGCCGAGCCTGTAAAGATGTATCAAGTAGCATTAATCAATCAAGGTTAACAAACCGAATCCATAAGACATCGGAAAAATTGCCAAAATATAAATAAGATTCAAAAATATCAGAAGAAGTTTCATTAAGGTAAAAGGGGAAGTCCCCGAATGCATAATACATGAGTTAACCTTAAACTACTTATACAACATCATGACTCGAGGTCCACCTCGACATCAGGAGCAATCAGGTCTATCTGGCCAGGTCGGCCCATTTCACCTTCCTCGTCCAATTGGTCCTCACCCTCTTCTCCCTGAGTTTCGGCCTCATCATCCTCATCTTCGAGCTCGGCCGATGGCACAAGTATCCCATCTTGGTTGAAATCCTTATCCACGTCGGCGCTGGAGAAGTCGACAGTAGGGTTGAAGTGCTGGAGTTGCTTCACGACTCGAGAGAAACCGTTAACATGCTCCCTCATGATTGATGTCTCAGCTTCAGCTAAATCAGCACGGAGCCTCTGATTCGCCTCCCTCTCGTCCTCCAGCAACTTCCGCAACTCCGGGATGGCTTCTTTCTCGGCTTCCAGCCCTTTCACCATATTCTGAAGGTTGAGTCGGTCAGCTCTTTCCACTTCTAACTCGGCTGTAAGAGTAGCTCGACTTTCTTCCAGCTGCATCTTCTGGGCCTTCAGCTGGCCGATGACCCGACTTTGTTCCTCACACTTGGCCATAGCCTGAGTAAGCTCATCTCTCACCCTCAAGGCTCGGGCTGCATCCGCCCTCATCGCCTCTATCTTCTTCGCATTATCAGCAAGGTGCTGGCTCCAGAAGCGTGTAATGGAAGCAATGCGGAGAGCATAGGCACCAGCCACCTCCATACTTCCCTCGGGGCCCTGTTCTAGCAAAGAAAGGGCATCAGATGGCTTTAGCACCTGGCTGTCAATCAGGCCACCAGGATCGCACTCGTTGCCCCAGAGAGAGCTAATCCCCGGATTACAATTACCATTATACCACTTGGTGTCCGAAGTAAGGTCGGTCACCAAGGGAGCGCTGCTCGGCCGGATTCCGGAAAGAGGAGTCTCCCCGATCACCAAGTTGTGGGGGAGAGTTTCCGGTTGGCACCTCGGGTTCCGGATCAGCTCTTGTCTTCTTCGGAGGACGAGTATTAAGCTGGGAAGCTTCAGTAGACTTCTTCTTTTTCCCCTTAATATTGGCAGCAGCAGCTGATCCGCCTGCAGATGACTTCTTCACCAAAGCTTTGTAGTTGAACTTGCCCATTATCACTGCAAAGAGATGAGCAGGTTAGATACAAACGCATGGTTAAATAAGTAAAGCACCCAACAGCTACTACTTACACTCAAAATCGACTTGCCGAGTTGATGACTTAGGAAGCAACAAAAGTCTACCACAGGGCAATGGCCGAGGATAGAGTTTTAAGAACTCAACGTCGGCTCTCTCCTCCGCTGTCATGCAGCCGATATCATAACTATTGAATTTGGTGGGGTGGGGTTGCCAGTAAAGGGGAAATCTGGAAACTCCATCCGAGTCATAAAATAAAGACTCGTGCCCGGCAGTGGGCCGAACTTTGAAGAAGTCCGACTTGAAGAACTTATACGAACTCTTGTAGAGTCCGATAATACCCCCCGACTCGGCCCCACTGAGGGAGATCCAACCAACCCGGTCCCCAAACCTGACCTTATAAAAATAAAGAAAGATGGGAGCAGTGGCCACTATGCCTATCTGCTCACACAGGATCTGGAAGGCCTTTAAAAAGGCCCAGCTGTTCGGGTGAAGCTGGGTAGGAGCAACATTCATAATTTTTAAAACATCGCACTCAAACTTGGAAAAAGGAAGACGAACTCCAATTTGTGCAAATAAGGTCTTGTATACATAAGTAAAAGAAGGCTCCCCTGGAGAAGGATGAAGGAAGACATGTTCATTCCCAGTACACGGAAGACACTGAACACCGTCCTCGAGGGAAGAGATTTTGTTTTGTAATGGAAAGAGGGATTCAAAGTTCCTAAAGTTGGAGTGAAAAGCCCCTACATCGGGCCTCACCCAGAAATACCCAGGAATGACGATATCAGGGTATGGCACCCTGGGCGCTCTGGTAGTACGCCTGCGACGTGTTGGGATGGGAGCCGCGTCAGCAGTGACTGAGCTGCTCCCATCGGAGGAGGAAGAGCCACCAGCGGCACCGCCGCCACCATGAGAAGAGGATGGGGAAGAATGGGGAGAGCCCCCAATTAGAAGGATTTCAGGTTCAACAACCCGAATCCCAGAAGAGACATCCTGGGATACCTCAAAAGAAGGTTCCATGGAGGAGTAATCAAGAAATAAAAAGACAGGGAACTTGAAGGAAAGGAAATGGGCGTACCTGCAGTAGAAGGAAAGTATGAACGCTCGGGTTAGAAATGACACGAGAAAAAGGTCTAGGGTTCACAGAAGCACCTTTACCTATGGCCTCGCCCTAATTTATGAAAGACGAGGACAACACCTCCCTCTTGCATTAATGAGGGTAGTTGGGCGAGGGCAGGGAAACATCCCCTCGTATCTCTGACCAAATTCGCCAATCGAATGGGAAGGCCACACGTGGCAGTAGCGCCAGGGTACTAAACCGCCCTCACGAGAAACTAGGAGCACGCCAAGAAGCACGCCATAATCAAAAAATCTCGAGAACAGTACAACGAGGGCCACGTGTCACACAGGTAACACTTCTTCTCTGGGCTCGAGAAAACATGGCGTCAGCACAAAGCAATCATTTCCACCGCGACAAACCTCGGCTCCAACAGAAAGCTCCCACGCCATTGGCTCGGAGCTTGGGGGCTTGTGTACGGGCCGAGGTTACTAGATGCAAAGTGACATAAGCTCGGCCACCCGAACCGCTCACCGAGCTGGAAGACGCATATATATGGACAGAATGTGAAGATCGGCCAAGGAATGTGACACTCGGCCAAAGGCCTCACCTCGACTAAAAGACAAAAAATGAAACCGAGTTCCTGAGCTCGGCTAGCATCATGAAAGCTTTTACACTTCATCAGCTCAAAGCTTGAGGGGCTTGTGTACGGGCCGAGGTTACTAACCTGGCCACCGAGCTCAAGTACCCGGCCCAGTCCGAAAATTAAGGATAATAAATCAAAGATCACTTAATTAAATGAATAAGATATTAACATTAAATCCTGATATTATCCAAAATAACCTTATCTGGTTAAAAGAGATAATATCCCTTAAATTAAGGAATCATATCTCAAAGAGATATTAAGAGATAAATCAAATCTCTAAAAGATATTAAGAGATAAATCAGATCTCTAAGAGATAGGGGAATGCTATTATAAAAGGAGGAGTACCCCTCATAAGAAACTCACTTTTCACTGAACAGAGGTGACTCTCTTTTAAGCGTATTAGAGAAACTAGTGCCGACCAAGAGACCATCAGAGAGTCCTTGCTCCCTAGTATTCGTCCGATACAAAATTAAGAGATCGAGATCACCACGGCCAATGGTTGAATCAAGAACTACGTCCGGCTTTGATTCCCTTCGGGATACGTAGGATCGGAATCACCGAATTCTGTCAAGCCAAATCCTAAAACAACCCCAATATTCATCCTTGGTTCAACGTTCACGGCGGAGCTCCGATAAACCGGATCCCGGCAGGAACAGTGCAGCAAAAATGCAATCCAACTCTACATCATCACCTTTATCCTTAACCAGGCACACGGATTGTAGTAACCCATGAAACTCCTCATGCAATTCTTTTTCCCAAATAAACAAACTTCTTCTCCATTCAAGAGACCACACCCTTGCAGGTCCCTTATTGTTCATACACTCTCTCGTAATTTCGATCAAGGGACTGCACTTGATGAACCAGATAATCTGTCTAGATGGCAAATTATAAGGGAAAAGAAAAAGAAACTAAAAAAGAGGAAAGGCAACAGTAACTTCTATCATTCCTTCACAAGAGAACAATAGAAATAGCAAATAAGAACTATATTAAGAAGTCAACACTCAATAAAACCATGATAACCGATATGATTAACAAAATAACAAGCATGCAAGCAGATTTCGAATTTCAATCAAGAAAAGAAATGAATAGAACCATTTGTACAATCTCGTCTAGACAGCTTGGGCAGGAAAGGAAAGGAAAGGAACAATCCTTGTGGTCTATCAAATGGCCAATCTCCTCCTATATATGCTGAAGATGAACACCAGGGAAAAAAAATCCAATACTTAGGCTGAATTGTAAAGCAACAAAACTCAAGGATAATATTCTCAGAAACAGATAGTTTTCTAGCCAACCAGTAAACATGTATACATACTAAATAGTTTACTGATAATTTAGATGCAAACTTAGAACATGTAAACATACTTAATATAATTTAGATGTCACGTGCTATGTCACATAATAATTCTAATTTGTATCAGTAAAATCAGTAAAACCAACCACTCTGAAACCACATATAAAATAAATCTAATGCAATCATCAAACCCTGAGAGAAAGGAACGAGTGTTGACTAGATGTCATCATCGAGATAAAGCACACAAGACAATTCTCAGTGGTTCTAGCCTTTTAGCCTATGAAATTTGAACTTGCACTGCCAAGGAAAAATGGTATACAAGCTTTGCGATTTCAAAAAAAAAAAAATGCTTACTCTTAAAAGAGACATTTTATCAAACATTTTGAAAACAATCTTTATTAAACTTTGGCTATGTCCGCAACAATGATAAGTAGGGGTGGAAGTAGACCAGGCCGTCCGACAGGGGCCTATGGCCTGACCTATTTAATAAAAAGGCCGGGTAAATGCTTTTTCAAAAGCCTTTTTAGATAAATAGGCCAGGCTTGAGCTTCAGAAAAAGCCTACGAAGCCTGATAGGTCGGTCTATTTATAATAAATAAATAAATAAATAAATAATATTAAAAATAAAATTATTTTTTATTATATATATATAATATGATTTATATAATTTAAAGAGATGCAATTTGCTCTTTATTTATAAAATGTTGGTTTGCTCCACATGTATACTTTAAGAGATATGGGACTTTATAGAAAATGCACACACGTACCCATTATGCCGCAGTAAAACCAGCAACTCCTGAAGAGAGATGAATAACATACCCCCCAGAAAAGTCAATAACCCCAAGCTTAGCGAACCACCCATCAGGGCACCAAATACTGAAAGCAGTGACAGTGTAACAAAAAGTAACCCGAAGTGGCACAAACAACATCCACACACGAAAGTTCATCCTCCCCAATAAAGCACCAGCTATCAATATCAAAGTGATAACTGCAAACACACCTTGAATAAACACCATGGTAACATTAGGAAAGTTCCCTAAAAACGCTTTCCCTAATAGGAACTTCTCATCCAATGTAACCCCAGGTTTCCCAAAGAAGAAGACCAACTTGTCACCAAATGACATGCGGAAACCCCATGCAACCCAGCGAAGGAGAACGGATGCAAAAGCATAGAAGGCCATGAAGGCAGAGTTGACAGCCCATGTTTTCTTCACTAGTCCCAAGTTGCTAAAATTACACATGTGAAGCAGACCATCATTATATAAATAGAGAGCAATTATGTATCTTTTAATAAAATTAGATAGGCCCTTAAAAAGGCTAACAGGCCAGGCTAAGCTTTTAAAAATGTCAGGTCAGGCTTAAAAAAAAGTCTTTGACAGGTAACAGGTCAGGCTTAGGTTTTTAATTTTTCAAACAAGTCAGCCTATTTAATCAAAGCCTGGTCTGGCCTATTTCCACCCCTAATGATAAGTGATATATGATGGTTATATCGGTGTTAGAAACTCAACCAGCAACTCTGAGAGACATGTTAGCATGGAAGAAGCATTGACAAAGATTAAAAAGAAAAAAAAAACAACAACAACTAAGCTTCAAATGACACAGATGCAGCTAGAAGGAAGGTTTTTGTTGAATTACAAAGAAGGGGCAAATAAGAGAACACACCTCTCCCACTTATTCAAAATGGATTCTCCCTAACTCAGAAGCTACTCTGTGCAACTTCAACTCCTACTACACTTTTGGTGTTGAGAAATCACGTTCCCACATGAAGCCAAACATGTGGGTCACAAGAGAGAAATAACATCGACCTTACACGCACATTTGATGTGGGGGAAACGTAGAACCAAACACATAGTTAGTATAAAAATCACGTCTGAGGAAGAATAAAATCAATTCTAGAATTTTTTAATGGAAAACCAAAGACACACTTACCTACGAGGATTAAAATATAATTACCAAAAACTGATGCGTTCCTCAGACTTCAGAAATCAGAATGGTCCTACCTAGAAAATAGGTAACGGTTAAACAAAAAGAAAAGTAGAAAACAGGGGTTAGTTTAAAAAAGTGTCACAGGATGGAGGTCCTACTGGCAATTTTCCAAAAGAGTCACCTTCCAAGTTCTTTTCATTCAGTCCCACTCACGCCCTCAATCACACTGTACCACGTGTTCGTAGGACACCTGTCAGTCCTCGAGCAACCAACAACATCCGAGCGTGTACACACGCGACATAGAATGGAGCGTGGAGGCAGAGCAATCCAAAATGCACCATTCAGGGTCACGTTACTGAGTCCACTCACGAGTCGCGATCAGTGTTATGGTCCCGTTAACGTTCGAGTGTGTTCCTTTGACAGTTGGGCCCCACATATCCACCGGAGAAAATGCTACTCGCACTTGGCCGCTTCAGGTTGCTGCCACGACTAAACACTTTCTTTTCTTTTCTTTGTTTTTTTTCCTGCTTATGAGCAAACACGTTTTAGTTCACATCAACAATTATTTCAGTTAGACAAGCTCACACTCTCCTCCCCAAGGTATCAACTAAAACTTTGTTTTTAACGAAATGAGAGAAAAGAAAAGAATTAAAAAATTTAATGATCTTGTAGTCTTCTGTTGTTTGGATGGAAAAAAATTGATGAGACCCATACAAAAAAGTATTTCTTTTTAGTTATGAGAAAAAAATGGATGAGAGAGAAATAAAATGATGTGAAATGTTAAATTTGATGGGGGATTTGTTGTATCATTTTAGTAAAACATACTTTATCCATGTTAATAATATTTTAACACATATTGGGATTGGGGAGCTCAAATGGTTTGAGCTAAGGGTATAAAAAGTTGGAGGAGTAGCAGGTACAATGTTCAAACCTTGACAAATGAAAGAAAAAGTAACCTAACAATTAACTACTAACATTTGTCTATATAAAAAAAATTCTTATCACATATTGTATTTTTTATAAAAATTATAAAAGATTTTAACTTATGCGACAAGATGTTATTGGTGGAAACAAAATATTGTACATCAAAATAGAATAGTAGATTTTCATCCCATCAACTAGTGGTGTAACGCCCTAAACTGGGGCGTCGCTTTGTTATCCGTTGTGGAAAATAAAATAATTAAATCGCCGGTTGCTTCCGGTAAATGACATTTTCTTAATAAGTGAGTATTATCAAAATGGTGATATTTTTTTTTTAAACAAGGGTAAGTGATAAACACTCAGAACATGAAATGTAAACATCATATATATATATATATATATATATATATATATATATATGTATATATATATATATATATATATATATATATTATATATATATAATCTATCCTAGTGGGATTCAGAGTTTAGTACAGAAACTAGGGTCGGATCAGGACGGTCATTAATAACATAGTTACAGAACATACTGTTAACAGCTGTAAACTAAGTAAAGCAAAATAGGGGAGGGTCCGGAACCACACATCAAAAGGGTGGCTCTAAGAAGCCAAATACAGTCGGACCGAGACAGACTAACCACCAAATATACACCCTAAACTGGCCACTACTAACGACTAAAGGAAGACTCGCCACGAACACTCCCACAAGAAGAGACCCCAGGTGATGGGTCCACAACGTCTCCGCCCTCACAGGAGAATCGGAATCATAAAAATCCGGATCGTCATCAAGCACGTACTCTGGCACCTCTTCAAGATCACCGTCGTGATCCAAGACGTGGTACACGGGCTCATCCTCCAGGTACTCCTCGGGGTCCTCCTCCGGGTCCTCTTCAATCGGTGAAGCCGGCTCGACTCCAGGTAATGGTACCCCTAGAGGCGGGTGCTCATGTAGCTGTCCATTCATCTGTAGCACGTCTAAGTAGTACGATGGTGGGAGAGAAATCCTCCTCGTCTCAACTGTCTGAACTCTGCGACATGGTTCGCCCTCGACATTCTTCTCCAGCATGGTTATCGATCCATGATAGGTAGCCGTTGTAGATTCGGGGTGAATCTGCCACGCCCCTGCATTCCCCGCATCATCGAAGATCTCGGTCTTCAATTCCGACGGTACCAATGGGATGTTCGGATCCATCTAAACTCATAGATATACAGCGATGACGAAAATCAAAGAGAAATAACAAGAAGATATGCAATAGTGAGATACCAATATATGGATAGATTACAATAACCATATGCATGATACATGCATCACATCAACATATTAACATTTACCAGATATTAATAGATAAAACAACAAGTATCATATCAATGGGTGTCATACCCGTACAATAAGTTTTTATAAAGATTATGCATGACACTTCAATACTCTGGCTCTATAAACTTAATCTCATGAGATCCCTTCATCTTTCTAAGAGTTGATCAAACTCAAGCCCCCACTTGGGCATCACCGTCGTGACTAAAGTCCCTATTTGGACATCACCGTCGTGACTTATATAACAGTCCCTGCTTGGGCATCACCGAAGTGACTAAAAGTCCCTGTTTGGACATCACCGAAGTGACTAATAGCCCTTGCTAGGGCATCACAGAAGTGACTAACCTGTGAGGCATGTCTGCCTAAATGCATGACGAAAAACATTCGTTCAAGATGTTTTCTCTATGTTCAATCTCATTCGTTGTCGAAGCTTAAAGCTAATGACCATTCATAATTTTCATTACTTGAAATTACTCAACATCAACACAGGACACGCAGTCCGGGTGCTCAATCACAACACCTTAGACCGCTGCACCAGTCAAGGCTTGTGGTCATAGAAAACAACATTCACCTTTAATAACGTTTATCACAACATGATCATGACACACAGTCCACAACAACGTGAATAGGACACACAGTCCACAACAACGTAATTAGGACACACAGTCCACAACAACGTGACACGGATCAAATATCTACGTGTAAATTACAGAACACTAGTATTTAGACGTCTCGTATACTAGATTCGATTTCACCCGTTCTTACTTTTCGTTTGGTGAAAATCAAATACCAAAATAAAACCTCGATAACCCATCCAAGTTACCGGAATGTTTTCCAAAGTATTTCCTTACAGGAAATCTTTTCATTGGAAAATCATTTGTAAACTATTATAAGAAATCTATTTTCTCTTGAAATCATTTTCTTAAACTCATCTCTATTTAAGGTCAAATATTTTCCAAAAGCTTTTCCTTCCGTAAAAACACATATTTTCTAAATGATTTTATCTTGTACAAAAACTTAGTTCGTCAGAAAATAATTTTTTTTAACTTGAAATTATTTAACACAAGTTTCAAAGTTTGATCCTTCCGGAATAAATACAAATAAGATCACTTACTTTCCAAACCACATATTTTTCTAAAGAACATTTTAAAATGAATATCATTAATTTCAAAGTTCTCTTCGAAGCTTATTTAGGCTTTTAATCATATAATTAGTTGAGCACTGACTAACGTCGGGCTTTTCGGACGTTAATCAATATCATCATAATCTCAATCAGCAATATAACAGTTAACGACAGTTCATAACATATATGATTCACAATACTTTAAATCAAGTAAGGATCAACTTCATATAGTTATCACAACAGTTCAAGTATACAAATCATTCAAACTTTGATTCAATCTAATAACAATATTCAATAGATATAAAGTAAGAGCATTTTAAGAAGACATAAAGTAAACTCATGAAATAAGTGTAAAACTTTCAATAGAAGAGTATGAGAGTGTTACCCTTAAAACTAAAAAGAAAAAGTATGAAGAACTTGAAGCTTGAAACTAAGTAAAAATGGAAACTTTAAGTGTTAGAAACTTAAAAATGAGAAAGTGAAGAAGTAGAAAAGTGATGAAGAGAAAATGAAATGGGTATTTATAGAGGGAGGGGTGAGATTTGAGTGAAAGAGAAGGGAGGGCAAGTCTTGATGGCCAAGTTTTGGCTTATGCCTTGTTTGGTTGAAGAAGAGAGAGAAAAATGGATTTTTAGAATATAATATGACATAATTTGAAAAGTGTGATGATTACACTTTTGGAGTGTGTCATAACCTATGTCCATCATATCCCATCAAGTCGCTTCACTTTTTTTGGGCTCACTTTTCTGTCCTATTGTGTATCCGGTTCAAATTTCCCATCGTATTTCGTCCGTAATAAATATTATATTTTATTTCTGAAATCAAATTTTCTAAAATTTCCAATATTACACAAAACATCACAAAAACACTAACTGTTTCATTCAAGATTCAAAATTAGGTTTTATGCTCAATAAACTTGTACTGGCAGTGAAAACGCAGACCAGTTTTCGTCTGAATTTTCAACCGAAAATCTAACCTTGACTTTACACGATAAAACAACATAAGAAAATGATTTTAGTTTATTTAAAATCACTTTATGGATTTTATAAAAAATAAACACATATACATAAGTATTTACTGTTACAGAAGGACACAGAAATCGGGACGTTATAAGTGGCCCCTTAATCTACTAAAAAACTTTTTTATTTTCTTTTCAATTTCTTTCATGTTTCTATGAAAACATACCATTCGTATGCTATATTTGGATATGAAAGTAAGTATGGTGGAAATAAGTATGAGAGAAGAGAAAATAATAGGAGAACGAGTATATTTTTTAGATTGTTTGGATCGAAAGAAAAAATAAAGAAAAATTAAGTTTTAACATAAAGACATTTTTATCATTATAATAATAATAATGATAGTTTTTTCTAATTCTTGAAAATATAAATGAGTAAAGTTGGCATCTCAGAGACTCTCTCTCCTCCCATCAAAATATCTTCAAAAGTGAGGAGATTTTTTTCGTTGGTCCCACTTAAAGAAACTTATACCCACTCTTTCCTCCTTGGTCATTCAAAGTTCAAACAAGAGGTTGGGCTAAGGTGTACCACCCATATTTTACACCACCCACTATACTATCCATATGTGGCAAATTTTGGACCAATCAAATTGCCACATGAGTTTGGTCAAAATTTCAAACTTTCTAGTTGTATTTCTATTGTAGTCAAATATATGAATACAATATATTGTAGTATAATATATGTACTCTTTGTATTCGCAAATTTATCCCATATTAAAATAATGTTTTTAAATTAAAAAAACTGATTATATTGCAAAATAATATTTTAATATGAATTAAAATAATATTCGTTGTCAATAATATTTTGTAATATAATCAGTTTTTTTTCATCAAAAAATATTATTTTAATATGAGTTAAATTTGCAAATATAAAAGTACATATATTATACTACAATATACTATATTCATATAGTTTGACTACGGTATAATAAAACTAGAAAGTTTGAAATATTGACCAACCTATGTGGTAATTTGATTGACCCAAAATTTGCCACATAGGTGGTATAGTGGGTGGTATAAAATGTGGATGGTGCACCATAACCCAACCCTCAAACAAATTCATTTTTTCTCTTCCACTTCCCTCCTCCTCACTTTCTTTCATCCAAACGATTCATTAAAATTTATTCATTTTTTCACTATTTTTTTTATCTATTCATATTCTTTCTTTTTATCTCTTCTCTTTATATTTTCTTTCTAAAACCAAACAAAGCAAATATGCCTTACCAACATGTCTCTGGTCGTTAATTTGTTACAAATTGTAACTAGTTTAAATTTTAGAAAATAGATTTTATTACATTTTTAGGTTGGATTGAGGTTATACTTACAATATTTTAAATTTATCCTAATATTTCATATTTTTATAAAATATAGCCTAATCTTACTTTCCTGCTCATTAGTTTTTTTTTAATAGAGAAATGTTAATGTTGATGTTATTATTTTGTTAACGGGCGGAGTTTGAACCATCAACCTTCTTATCACTCCACTCCTTGACTCCCCCACTCTAACCATCTTAACCACCTTATAACACTCTTCGGGCTCATTATTTAGTTATGTATATTGTGTGGATGATACCATCTTGAACATTATTAATTCAAAATCGAGTTATTTTTGTGTCTAAAAAAACGACTTTATCAAAATATCGAGGTAATTTGAATCACCATAAATCTATCTCAACTTCTCATACAAAAACATGTAATGTCAACGTAGTAAATATTCCAATACTTAACGAAAGTAAAAGACAAATGAATCTTCTTTATTATTACATGAATACTAAGCTATACACTTTTTTTTTATAAGCAATAATAACATTTACACTGATATGATTAAACTAATAATTTTAATTTTGTTGCGTCAATATAAATTTCTTTCATACTATCAATCATAATATGATAATGTAAGGTTAATTAATAATATAAGAAACTTTGTATCACATTGCATTACAATTAGGATTTAATGTATATACACAAACAGTGAAAAATTTTTACACAATCATCCAATCATATCTCACCATATAGATATTTGTTGAGATATTTTATTAACTAATACAACAAAGTGATACAATGGGGAAATATGATTGGACGTCCGTGTAAAACTTTTCTAAACTGTTGGTGTATATTTATTAAACTCTTACAATTAAATAATCTATGTACATGCATGCATATCTTTTTTTTTTTTTTTTTGAGTTATGAAAAATGTCAAACATTTTACATGTCGTTATTCATATTTGGATTTAGTTAAAAATATTTATTTTATAATACTAATTACATTAAAAATCATATATATGGTGGTTTATAATTAATTAATAGTGTAATAAATTTACAGCGAAAATATATCACAATTGAACTCTTTATATTCATATATTTCCTATAAAATAAACAATTTAATGAATATTTGACAATTAAGTTTTGTATTAAATCATAAGAATACTATCCCGTCAAAAAAAAAATCATAAGAATACTATATTACTTGAGGAGAAAATATGAGTCATTGGATCCCGATGAATGATTTTTGTACATAAAATTGGAACACTATAAGGTGTCTTTTTTGTTTTTAGAGTGTATTTTCTAGAAACGAGTATATAAAGAAGTTAAAAAGTAAGTGAGAGGTAGAGATAAACATATATGGTGTCTCATACGGTGTCCAAAATTTGTGTTCAAATATCACAACTCTTTGATCATTCATGAATTGTCAGGATTTAGAACATAAAATCATATGATTTTTTTAAATGATCATATGACTACTAACTAACTTATAATTCTTACTATCTATGTATGGTTTAATGATCCGGATTTCCTATTTTCACTCTCACTATAAAAATAATTTGTCTTCTGAAGAAAGAATCCACATTTAAATGTTAAGTAAGGCAATTACTAAGTAAACTTCATAATTCGGACATCATTTAATAATAAATTAAAATTTTAAAACAACCTATGAAAATATATTAATCTAACATTTAATACTGAAATTAAAATAATTACATCTTAAAATTACCATAAATTACACCGTATTTCTTGTTAAGATTTTATCATAAAAGAATTAATTTTAAAGGATGAAGGTTATCTACACTGTTTTCGTGATCTTTACTATAAATGTCAAATTCATAATTTACCTCTCATATTAATCACGTTCACTTATCTATTAATGTACGCTATATGATGCAATGTACTCCCTCTTGTCCTTATTATAAGAAACAAAATCCTAAAACATACAGATCAATGAAATATATTAAAATAAGATAATTGTAATTAATATTCATATAAATTTATAAAAACACTTATTCTAATCTTAATTAATGTTCCACTTATATGGAAAGTTGTTACTATCTCGTAAATATAGATCCTATAATAAATGAGGGTAAAATTGGGAATTAACATTGAATATGTGTCAAAATTGATGCATGTTTCTTCTATTTTGGACAAAAAAAAACAACCCATTTTTTTCTTATAATAAGGATCAGAGGGAGTATATATATAAAAAAAATTGAAGGAAATATATATATATATATATATATATATATATATATATACACTGTATCATATAGTGTACATATGTAATTTTCAATAATGCTATAACTTACCTAATATATATATTTCATAGTATAAAATAAGAATTATACCCAAAAATAAAATAGTATAAAATAAGAAATGATCTTTATTTGTACATAAGAATTTTTATCATAATTAAGGTTAAATGCTGGATTTTCAAGTGCAGCTTGAACATGCACACAATTAATACTCAAGCTGAACAACATAATTTCACGACCAAAATATTGATTATACAGTATTTAATAATCAACCAAAAATAATTGTTACTTTTTAAGTAATAAAAAAATATTTTATAAATAATATTGAATAATATTCTTTCACTAATATCTTTAGGGTACTCATTAACAAAACTTTTAAAAGTTAGTAAAAACAAAACAAAACATTTAAAATATCAATAAATAAATAAATAAATTCCACAATTAAAATATGAGGCATTTCGATATCCACTCATATTTATGTCAATATACGATGTTTAACTTAAGTATCCGATTTAGTAATTGGGAAAAAAAAAACTATAGTATAATTGCACGTGTTTATGTATTGAGTAAGGATATTTTTACTTTTCTTTACGCATCCATTTATACATATTTTATAACTATCTATCATTTTTCGTTGTTATTTGAAGAGTAAAAAAAAAAAAAGTAGATATTGAAATATTTGGTTCTAAAGGAGTCCAAATGAACATATTTAATCCAAATAGAGCCTAAATGGACTTGTCAGGTCATATAGGACCTAATTGGGCCAATTTCCTCAATCGACCCAATTATATTTCTTTGATCATAATAGAGTTCAAATGAATTTGTTTGAACCTAATAAAGCTCATACATGATATGCTTCTCTTCTTCATGATATTTGTTGGCTTCTTCAAAAGCCTTTGATGATTAAGGTGGTTCACACGTTGAGGAAAGGGAACTAATGTACAGATTTCTTGGCCAAGATGGGAGCCTCCCAAGATGAGAAATGGAGAATTTTTGAGCCTCCTCCTACGAGCATAGGCAACATGTTATAGCAGCTGATATGGCTGGTTCAGTTCCCCGATTGTAATTTTTCCTTTGGTTTGGTTTTTGATTTTCTTGTTGCCCTTTTTTCATCCTTTTACCTAAAAAAAGTATATATTAAAAAAATAAAAGTACATTTTTTTTTAAACAGATACACTTCTTTATATGTTTGTGAGGTTGTTTTTCAATAAAAACACACTTATAACAATTCATCAATAAAAGAGTCTTTGCTAATAATGAGAAGTATCTATGAGTGGAGAGAAGGAAGAGTGAAAATTCAGAGAATTTAGTGTATTCTGATTCTTTTTCACTTAACTTGTTTCAATTGTTACAAGAGAAGGTTTATATAACCTTGCTAGCTAATCTTGCTGACTCACAGCAAAGAGTAACTAACTATCATAACAGCAGAGAGTAATTAGCAGCAGAGAGTAACTAACCTAACAACTAACAGCAAAGAGTAACTAACCTGAGAGCTGCCACTAACTAGTGTACAGTTATACAAGATACATTACATAGCCTTACTTTATTATTCCCCCCTCAAGCTCATGGGGGTTTTGGACAAGAAACAACATTGAGCTTGGATCTTAACTCTACAAATCTAGATGAGGATACTGGCTTTGTTAAAGAGTCTGCTAGCTGGTCTGCACTTGGAACGTGCACAGTGTTGAGAGCTTTGGAGAGAACCTTTTCTCTAACAAAGTGGATATCAAGCTCTATATGTTTGGTCCTCGCATGAAGAATAGCATTGTAGGCCAAGTTTACTGTACTTAAGTTATCGCAAAAGAGTTGTGGCATGGCTAAGGGAATGTGCAGTTTAGTTAGGAGTGACTGAATCCATAGAGTCTCAGCTGTAGCATTGGCCATGCTGCGGTACTCGGCCTCTGTGCTGGATCTAGCAACAAGTGGCTGCTTGTTTGAGCTCCAGGAAACCAGATTTGGGCCAAAGAAGATGCAGGAGGCAGAGGTTGAACACCTGCCATCGGGGTCACTGGCCCAACCTGCATCAAAGTAGGTGTGCAGAGAATAAGGTGCAGAGGGAACAGCTGCAGGTATGAGTAGAAGACCATAGTCCAAGGAGCCTTTGAGGTATCTTAAAACCCTCTTAACAGCCTGCCAGTGAGAGTCAAGAGGGTTGGACATGAATTGGCAAACCCTGTTCACACTATAGGCAATGTCGAGCCGAGTGAGGGTGGCATACTAAAGTGCACCCACAATAGATCTATAGCAATGAGGATCCGCCAGTGTATCAGTGCCAAACTTTGACAATTTGAAATTACTAATCATAGGAGAGGAAATCCCTTTAGCTTCTGACATGTGGGCCTTAGCCAATAAGTCTCTGATATACTTGGTTTGAGTGAGGAGAAATTCACTACTGCTCAGGTGCTTAACTTCAATGCCAAGAAAATAATCCAGATTCCCAAGCTCTCTGAGAGCAAACTGTGCAATATCAAGCTTTTGAATTAGATTTTGAACAAGGGCAGTGGAAGATCCAGCGACAATGATGTCATCCACATAAACCAAGACATATAGGCAAGTAGATCCCTTAGAGTAGATGAACAGGGAAGAATCACACTTGCTGGTCATGAATCCAAACTGCAGAAGAGTGGAGGCAAGCCTCTAATACTAAGCTCGAGGGGCTTGCTTTAGACCATAGAGAGCTTTTTGAAGCTTACAAACAAGAGATTTGTCACTGTGCTCAAACCCGGGTGGCTGCACCATATAGACTTCCTCACTGAGGACACCATTCAAGAAAGCATTGTTGACATCAATTTGCTTAATTGCCCATCTGTTTGTGAGAGCTAAGGTGAGTATAATCCGAATAATTACAGGTTTGACTGCCTGAGAGAAGGTTTCAAAGAAATCAAAACCATACTGTTGGTGAAAACCTTTGGCAACCAGCCTAGCCTTAAATTTGTTTACTGTCCCATCAGGATTTTCCTTTACTCGAAAAACCCACTTACAGCCAATAGCAGTCCTGTTTGGAGGCAGTGTGACTAGGGACCAAGTGTTATTTTTAATTAGAGCATTATGCTCATCTTGCATGACTTGAAGCCATTGTGGACTAGCCAAGGCCTCCTTGACAGAATGAGGCTCAACATGACTCAAGAAAATTCTAGGAGGCAAATGTCCAGTTTTGGATCTTGTCATCATAGGATGGAGATTGATAGGTACAATTGGAGATAGAGAGTCAGAGGAAGTGGTGGGTGAGGGAGCAGCACTGGAGGGTGCAGAAGACATAGGTTCAGATTGTGCAGGAAATCGGGTAGAAGAGGAAGAGGAGATAGGGGATGATGCAGGACTGGCTGCCATAGTATCACTGGCAGTGACAGAAACACTAGGTGAAAGAGGCAAGGGAGAGGGTGCAGCACTAGAGGGTGCATGAGACATTGGTTCAGATTGAGCAAGATTGGTTGCCACAATATCATTGACAGTGACAGAAACACTAGGTGAAAGAGGCAAGGGAGAAGGTGGATGCTGAGTTATAGGAGTGGCATGCAGAGGAGGATATGTGGGAATAGGTATAGTAGCAGAGTAAGTTACAGGGTTAGAAACAGGTGAGACAGAATGTTGTTGGAAGAGTTTAGGATAAGGGAACATGGATTCATTGAACAAAACATCCTTTGAAATGTATATACGTCCATTAGAATCAAGGCACTTGTGGCCTTTATGTTGAGGAGAGGGACCTAAGTAGACACACTCAGAGGACCGGAAATCAAACTTGTGTTGATTGTATGGTTTAAGAAAAGGAAAACAGGCACATCCAAAGACCCGAAAGGTAGAGTAATCAGGGATGGTTCCAAACAAGGCATGAAAGGGCGAGGAGTGAGAGGTTAATGTTGCAGTGGGCAGTCTGTTGATCGTATGAACAGCTTGTGTAAAGCTGTGGTCCCAAAATTTTAAAGGTAGAGAAGCATGGGACAAAAGAGTCAGTCCCATTTCAACTATATGTCGGTGCTTTCTCTCAACAATCCCATTTTGATGGGAGGTGTGAGGACAAGTTAGACGATGCAAAATGCCTAGCTCAGTTAAGTACTTGGAAAAGGGTCGAAATTCCCCTCCCCAGTCTGACTGCAAAAATTTAATTTTGGCAGAAAATTGAGTTTTAATGAGAGTTAAAAATTGTTTAAATGCAATCAAAGCATCTGATTTTTGCTTTAAGAAATAGATCCATGTGAATCTTGTATGAGCATCAACACATGTAATATAGTAAGAGTAGCCTCCATAAGAGGTGAATGGTGCGGGTCCCCACAAATCACTATGGATTAGTTCAAAAGGAGTAGGATGAATGGTGGAGGAAGGTGGAGCATGTATTCTATGTGCTTTACTGATGCAACATGCATTACAAAATTCATAGGATGTTTTATTCAATGATGGAATATTACAAAGTTGAAGAATGGTTTTTACAGCATTATTATTTGCATGTCCAAGTCTATAATGCCAAGTGGCAAAAGAACTAGATACAGCAGAGGACCTAGGTGAATTGGTTACAACAGAGGACTGAGCTCCAGATTCGTTAGAAGCCGCAGTTGAAACAGTGTGTTGAAAGCAAGAGGTGGAGGGTTCCTTTAGAATGTTGATGTTTTCAAAACTGTAGAGACCATCACCTCCTAGGGAACCTTGAAGAAGAATCTTACTAGAGCCCTGTGATTTCACATAGCAAGAGAATGGGTGAAACTCGAAATAAACATTGTTATCACGGGCAAACTTGGAAACAGAAACTAGATTCTTGGTTATATTAGGAACAAGAAGGAGATTATTAAGTTTAAAAATGGTTTGAGGACTAGTAGGATAGAAAAATTTTGAAGAGCCTATAGAGTTAATTGAGAGACCTTGACCGTTACCCATTAAAACTTGATCCTGGCCTCCAAAGGGACTACTTTGAGTGATATTGTTGGAATCAGCAGTAATGTGATGAGATGCACCAGAATCTGGGAACCACGCTTGGGGATCAAACTGTCTTTGCAGAGGTTCTTGAGTATTTGGAACAAATTGCGGTTGCTGCATTACTAGATTGGCACTAGGTTGTTGCTGTGAGGGTGGGAATCTGGGAGCAGTGCTTTGAGTACCTTGATTATATTCCTGAGAGTTGTAATTATGAGTATAGCCTGACTGAGCTTGATTAGAATCTTGAGGAGGCGGTCTTTGAACCTGAACAAACGTATCATCAAACCGATACCAGCAATTAAAGGCTTCATGTCCATACTTATGGCAAAGTTGACACGTGGGTTTAGGACCACCGTGTCCACGACCTCGATCACCTCTGCCACGGTCTCGACCACCACGGCCTCGATTACCACTACGAAAACCACTCTGATTCTGCCGATAATCACCTGAAGCGGACAAATTTCCCAGATTTGGTGCCTGAGCCACATTAACAGTGACTGAAGGGGACGGTAATTCTTGTCGGAACCTCGCAAGCTAAGCATCTTGCATCAGTAGCAGAGATTCAATCTCATCAATTGATGGTGATTCCGCCCTAGTAAAGATCATCATCACGAAGGAGTTGTACTCCTCAGGGAGTCCTTCGAGGACCGTATCTATGTGATCCTGCTCTGTGACAGGATCGTCGATGGCTTGGAGAGATTCGATTAGGGCACGAATACACATTAGGTATTCCGAGATCGTATGTGTGCCTTTCTTGGTGTTTTTCAATTCAGAACGAAATTGACGCACCTTGACCTTCAGGTGTGCATGGAAATGCTTGTGAATTTTGTCCCAAACTTGCCAGGACTGTTTGCAACCAATGAATCGAGGAAGAATTGATGGAGATAACGAGTTCAGGAGCCATGTGAACAGCATTTGGTCCTGAACGATCCAAAGTTGATACTCATCAGACTCAATCCCTAGCGCACGATTCGCCTCTGTAGTGAATTGTGGTGGAATTGAAGGATTTACTACAAATCGATGGAGTTTATGCGAGATTATGACAGCTTCTACGTACTTGCTGCTTCCACAACAGAAAGTTGTGATCATCGAGTTTGATGGACATTGAAGACTATAAGGTTGACGGTGTCGGAGCAGTTACCGAAGCTCCAGAACCAGGAATATCGAACGGATTGCGAACGGTTGCAGCCATGGGATAACACGACAAGAACGAAGGAGAAAGAATGAGCCCAAAAAATTAGCTCATGATACCATAATGAGAAGTATCCATGAGTGGAGAGAAGGAAGAGTGAAAATTCAGAGAATTCAGTGTATTCTGATTCTTTTTCACTTAACTTGTTTCAATTGTTACAAGAGAAGGTTTATATAACCTTGCTGGCTAATCTTGCTGACTCACAGCAGAGAGTAACTAACTATCATAACAGCAGAGAGTAACTAACAGCAGAGAGTAACTAACCTAACAGCTAACAGCAGAGAGTAACTAACCTGAGAGCTGCCACTAACTAATGTACAATTATACAAGATACATTACATAGCCTTACTCTATTAGCTAATGAGTGTCATTAGAACACTGGTTGAGGAACCCAAATATAGTAAGACTTTATTGAAAAATCAAATGTTTATATTCGAAAGCTTTAACTTTAATTATCATTTTTCAATAATATTTTTCTTTTTTTATTCTCTAACTAGTAACCTAAGGATTCTCATTAACATTTTAATTAATAAAAGTATAATATTATATTTGGTTGGAAAAACAATGCTAATGACACACTTTGAATAGTACCCAAGTTTTGTCGGAAATTCATATTTCTTAATTATTACATGAGCTTAGGACCTGCAACCACTGATGTCCAGACACGTGTTGTATAAAGAGTCGTGGTTGCTCTCTATATATAGAGGCTGCTTCAGCTACGTGAAGCTGCACCCAACACAATAACCCTCTTCTCATCTCAATAGGAAAAAAACGCTTCCTTCCAGCCAGCTTTCTTTTTTCCTTTCAAACGTTGTTCAGTTTCCCTTGAAGGAATAACCAAAGATGTTCATAGACAGTTTCAAGGTGGAGAGTCCTAATGTGAAGTACACAGAGACTGAGATTCAGTCTGTGTACAAGTATGAAACCACTGAGCTTGTTCATGAGAACAAGAATGGCAGTTATCAGTGGGTTGTCAAGCCCAAGACCGTCAAATATGAATTTAAAACCAACAGACATGTCCCTAAATTAGGGTCAGCTCTCATTTCATGTCCTCCGATTCCCTTCATGATTCTGTATCGAAAATCCTTTTAATTTATACATGTTTTTTTTTATTGGTTGTTGATATGTCTTTCTGTGGAATGTTTTAAAGGGTAATGCTTGTGGGATGGGGTGGAAACAATGGTTCATCCCTCACTGGTGGTGTTATCGCTAACCGAGAGTAAGTTCCATTTTCCTATATAACTCTTATTTTGATCATGGAATTATTATTATTATTTTCTGTGGCTGTGGTATATATGGAAATTAAGGGGTGACCACCATGTCTATGTTATGATTGTTAGGGGTATTTCATGGGCAACAAAGGACAAAATTCAACAAGCCAATTACTTTGGGTCGCTGACCCAGGCGTCAGCTATCAGAGTGGGGTCTTTCCAAGGGGAGGAAATCTATGCCCCCTTCAACAGCCTCCTTCCAATGGTATATCATCTCTATCATAACCCATTCCCCCACACACTTTTTAGCTTTTTCCTATGACTTGTTTGTTAGAAAAAATGCTTTTCTTTTTTAAAAGAAAAAGTCTCAAAAAGTGAGATATGGGGACATTGACAAGGAAAAAAAGAAAAAGAGAAAAATAAATGACGGGGTATCATTTTAAAATACTTTTTAACTATCCTTCTTTTAAAAAAGTGATTATTAAATAACCAAGTCTCATCGTCCGGTGGTTGTAAAGCCTATCCTGAAACACTTTAGAGATCGATTCGGTTTGCTTCCGTATTCGATTCACGATAATGTTAAAATAATGTTTGACCAGTAGAAGCCACGCCCCACAAACAGTGATCAGTCCTTCGTTAATGACAGTGAAATACACTGGGTTTAGAAAAAAATAGTAATGATTAAATTAAAATTGAAGTATTTAATTTTTATTAAAATATTAACTGCTTGCTTTAGCGATTTTTAAGTAAAACTGAAACTAATTTATATTTATTTATTATCATAAAAATCATTTTTTACTATAAAATTATTTTCAACTTGTTTGGATTTTTTTTGAACCACTTGTTTGGATAATAAAACTACGTAAAAGTATTTTTTTACTTACAAATTTACATTAAATGACAAAAAAAAAAATCATTTTAAGGAAATATATTTGTAATATTTAAATTTTTACAAGCTAATTTGGGCAAAAAAACGGTTTCACTTATTTCGATGAATATTTTCCCTTTTTTTATAGAATCATACTTCAAGCAAAATCTATTCAAAATAGCTTTAGATTTCATTTTTTAAAATTAAACATTTTTTTAGATTCTTATTACTTTTAAAAATTGAAAAAATATTTAAAATTCTTAAAATAATTGGTTTTTCCCCCAAAAAATAATTGGTAAGAAACGGACTTTTAAAAGTTTTAATCAAACAAGTCTTCCTTGGCGTTACTCTAAAAAGCTAAAACAAACAACGATCCGGATCCCTATTATGAACTCTGATGATTTCAGTGTGTCAAAACTCAAAAAAATAAAATTTCTTAAATTATATACTTGATGATATTCTGAACTATGTCGTTACATAAACTTGAGTCTTAATTTATATGCAGGTTAACCCTGATGACATTGTGTTTGGGGGATGGGATATCAGCGACATGAACCTGGCTGATGCCATGGGCAGGGCCAAGGTCTTTGACATCGATCTTCAGAAACAGTTGAGGCCTTACATGGAATCCCTGGTTCCACTCCCAGGAATCTATGACCCTGATTTCATTGCTGCCAACCAAGGTGACCGTGCCAACAACGTCATCAAGGGCACTAAGAAAGAGCAAGTTCAACAAATCCTTAAAGACATTAAGTAAGTCAAATTAATGTGAACCCATATAATTACTTGAAAGCTTATAGTTTGAAACTTACAAATTGCATGTTCAATTCAGGGAGTTCAAGGAAGCCACCAAGGTGGACAAGGTTGTTGTCCTCTGGACTGCCAACACAGAAAGGTACAGTAATGTTGTTGCCGGACTAAACGACACCGTGGAGAACCTCTTGGCTTCCTTGGACAGGAATGAGGCTGAGATTTCTCCTTCTACCTTGTATGCCATAGCTTGTGTTTTGGAAAATGTTCCTTTCATCAATGGAAGCCCTCAGAACACCTTTGTCCCAGGTTTATTATAATTGCTTGCCTTATCTTCCCAACTTACCCCTTCAGTTTTTTATTTTTTATTGTTATTTATGCAAAATTGGTTGTGCCTTGTGTGAGCATTATAAAACTTCAATTTTTCTAACCCGTGTGTTATTATTATTAGGGTTGATTGATCTGGCCATACAGAGGAACAGTTTGATTGGTGGAGATGACTTCAAGAGTGGTCAGACCAAAATGAAATCTGTGCTGGTGGATTTCCTCGTGGGGGCTGGAATCAAGGTACCTTTGTTTTTTATTATTTTTTTTACTAAAATCATATCATTATTCATTAGTGCTACCTTTTTAAAAAAAAATTATTTTAGACATACATATGGATTATGTTAGACAAAAAAGTGAATAAATTGATCTTTTATTTGTCTTGGTGATGAGTGACAGCCAACATCAATAGTGAGTTACAATCATCTGGGAAACAATGATGGTATGAATCTGTCAGCCCCACAAACCTTCCGCTCTAAGGAAATCTCCAAGAGCAACGTTGTTGACGATATGGTCAACAGCAATGGCATCCTCTACGAGCCTGGTGAACATCCAGACCATGTCGTTGTTATTAAGGTAAACTTATATTTATTTCACTCATCTTTCTGTTCTCTCCCTTGTCATTCACTATGTTTGTTATTTGACCCTTTGGTTTGTTGTTTTTGTAGTATGTGCCCTATGTGGCAGACAGCAAGAGGGCCATGGATGAGTACACTTCCGAAATATTCATGGGTGGAAGGAACACAATTGTGTTGCACAACACATGTGAGGATTCACTCTTAGCTGCTCCTATTATCTTGGACTTGGTCCTTCTTGCTGAGCTTAGCACTCGTATCCAGTTTAAGTCTGAACAAGAGGTTCTTATCATTTCATTTTTTGATCAATGTCCAAGCACTTGTATTATTTTCAGCCCCTATTGTGACACAAATTAATAATGTCTCTTATAGGACAAGTTTCACTCATTCCACCCTGTTGCTACCATCCTCAGTTACCTGACCAAGGCTCCTCTTGTAAGTACCTAGAATTAATATTCATTCTTTTGTTCTGTGAATTTTCTCATTTCCCCCACTTAAATCCAACATCAAAAGTTAGTGAGATAAACTAATTGTTGTTGTGGGCACCAATTAATCACAGGTTCCTCCGGGCACACCAGTGGTGAATGCACTGTCAAAGCAGCGTGCTATGCTGGAAAATATCATGAGAGCTTGTGTTGGATTGGCTCCAGAGAACAACATGATTCTGGAATACAAGTGAAGCATGGAAAAGAGTAGCTAGCGGTTGGGATAACCCAGATGAATTAACTCTGCATAAGACTTATCCCAGACCCCTCTTTTCTGCTATGATGAATATGTTGAGTTTGCTTATGATTTCACAGATGTAAAATATAGTCACTGTCTTTGCTCCAGCCCACTTATTTGAGTCTTGAGAGCAGGCTTTCTAAATATATGAAATAAATATTCAAGTTATCAAAGTCTCTTGTGCCTTTGTTTCATGCTTATCTTCCTTCCCGACCGTTTTCATTTTATGTATTTAGAATAATAGGAAAAGGTTACACAGAATTACAGTCTCAACAGTTAACCTGGAAGTAATCTCTAAAAGCTCAAGAACCAGAAATTATATTTCAATGGATCCTAATAACAACAAGAGTCCTTCATAAAGCTAATGGCCATAAAAAATCCTACTTCTTTTCTATTTTATTCGCCTGTTAAATTGTTGCAAAAAAAAAAAAAAAAACTTAATAAAGTCAATAATTAATCTTGATAATAAGTAACAATAACTAAATTTAAGTTCTTAAAAGATTTAATTGATATCCATAAATGGTGTAAAGATTTCTTACGCCCGAAATGAATCGTAAATATTGTAACATCATTAAAAATAGAAAAAAGCTAGCAACACATTCTTTAACACACGCTATCCAACATACTCCCTCCTATTGGTTGAAATTCATGTGGGTGGGTCATACAAAATTCAAGTGGGACCCACATGAATTAATGAGACCCACATGAATTTCAACCAATAAGAAGTGTGTTGGAAAATATGTGTTAGAGAGTGTGTTACTTGCACTCCTCTTAATTTTTTTTTACTCTTATTATAATTACGTTAAAAATTATTTATATATAAATTTGTAATTAGTTAACATTGTAAAAAAAATTTAATTTATTACTAATACTATTTTTTACTGGTAATTTATAAATACTTAAACATTATTGTTACTCTATTACTCCCTTCATTCTTTTTTCTTGGTAATTTAAGGTTTTTACATATAGATTAAGAAATCATTAATGTGTTTATATTTGTGCCAAAATACCTTTATTTCTACCATTAATTATTTACAAATTCCAACTATATTTACTCTATACTCCACTAGCCATTTATGTACTTGGAAGGTTTTGTGTATTTTCAAGGAATCTCAATTTAATTCTATAATAAGGATATATATGGAAAAAAATGATCAAATATGTTTTGGGTTTATAAAACACCCATTGTTTTGGAAAAAAAAACAAATAAAGTAATATATTAATCTTTTCACTTATTAGTACTATGGGTTGGTCAGGAAATTAATAATTAATACATTGGTTTTCTAAAACAACAAATAAATATTAATGGTTTTTTTTCCTTATAAAAAGACAGATGAAAAAAAAAAAAAGTAAAAAGTAACAACAAACTTCCTGTTGACTTAATTATAAGTAAAAAGGTACCTATATTTTATGGACTCAAATATAAACAAAATTCAACTAATTCAACTATATTTAATGTCAATGTTACAAAAATCAAGAAAATTAATCAATTCAACCAATTCTGTTTTTACTTTTCCAAGAGCATTACACACTCCCGAGGCAATTAAAGGATATATTAGTAATTATAACTCGTTTTTTTTACATAAATCAAGATAATTAAACTAACTCAACTAACTTTCTTAATAAATATGAAATTAAATAATTTTGTTTATAATTGAGTCCGAGGAAGTATGACACAGGTACGGTTATGTGGTAGAGTTACATTGGATGCCCATAAAATTATTGATAGGTCCACTTGAAATTAGAAGGTTGAAAATGTATAAACGTTAGGCAAATGTCAAGGGCATTGAATAAGTAACTAAAAATAGAATATTTGTATTGGAAAGTGTACTTTAAAAATTATAAAGTTATAATTTTCAATAATTTTTTTTTAATCTTTAGGATGCTTAACCAATATAGCTAGTGCAGTGGTTGGCAAGAATGATATTAAAGTGTGTAGCTTGAACTTTGAATGACAATTATGAATCCACGTGAGCTATTAGCTCCCATCATCGCCAGAGGTTGTAGGTACTATGCTGGACTGAATCTCAAGATCAGATTATACTTGCAGAATTTGGTGCCTAGAGCTTACGTTCTGTAACTCCTGTTTCCTAATTCCCTTAATATTGGACCGTCCTGTGATAATGAAATCTTCGAAAATTTTCTAGGTTTAGTCAAAAAATGAAAAAAAAATTAGGTAAGGTTTCCTTTTTGAGTAGTTTTCTGGGTAATCTTGTCTTCGCTCAGAATTCTTGAAGAGGAGCAACAAGAACGAGAAACCTTTCTGTATTTATAAAACGTTGGTATCAGAGCTAAATAATTGTGAATGTTGCACCAAAATCAATAATACATTGAGACACCGTTATGGCCCATTCCTTCGTTTCAACATCACTAAAGCCGAAACGCATGAAGTGCTTGGGTGATAAACGATCCATAATTCATATGTTCCCCGTACCACTCCATAATTGGACCATTTAGCTAAGGCATCACATGGATATGAATATGGGGATATCCTTTCAATCATGTTCGATCTTCATGAACAGTTAATAGTTCACTTATGGACAATTTTTTGAGATATTATATGCCGGTTCAATTTTTTTAGAGATATTAATGGTGAGAAAAGGATTGCTTTTCAACCCATTTGAATTTTTTTTTAATAAGCAAACAAGTATTATTGTAAATGAATGTTTTTGTCTCTCTGTCTTTTATTCATCAAGGTGAAGGGAAAATATATACATGAATGGACAACAACTCCTAATAATGTTACAGCAACTATTAAGGGATACAAATCAAATATGATAGCCACAAAATCTATTATAATAACTCCTAATAATGTTACAGCAACTATCAAGGGATACAAATCAAATGTGATTGTTGTTATCTAATATTATACGAGACTAATAAAGGCTATTAAGCTAATAATGGCCACTAATTATAGGGATACTGTAAGTCTCTAACCCATTACATCAAGTCGTTTACAACTTCATATCATATTATCATGTACAAATACAGTATCTACTTCCTAGAACATGATTCCAAATAATAAATAGGATGGATGCACCAATATGAAAAGTGACCTCCTCCATGATCTAAAGTAGCACCAACTCCCAGTTATAAGCCTACTTAAGTCAAACACTATGTGAAAATCAAGCTTTCCTTTTTTGAAGATGATTCATTCCTGTGTATCCATGAAGTCCAAATAATTGAGAACCAGATCGCAACCTCCAACACTTTATGGGATTCTTTTGTACAACAGTCCGAAATGTTGATTAAAGTGAGCTGTCAAATCTAGTGGTAACAACCCATTTGATTATTTTCCCCACTTTACTCTTAATTAATGTGTTAAGTTCCGTTTAGAGGGGAACACAAAGATGATATTCGGTCTATAGTTGCAATCATTTTTGTATGGTGGATTTTATTTTAGATGAGCCTAATCCTTGATTCTAAGACCTCGTAAACAATTGCGAAATACTCTATACTAGCTACTTAATACATGAGCTAGTTTTGGTTGCCTTTCTATGTTTCTGTGGAGGTATGTGGTGTTTTGAAACTCTATTGTGAAGTTGATGTTGGAGGGGGAATATATACATGGAGAATAAAGGGCTATGGACTTGAAAGTGCAGAGTGGTAAATGATGTGAAGGGCAAAGCTTTTAATACTACACTTTGCACTTGGTAGATTGCTGCAGATCATTTTTTAAGTTTTCTTTTGCAATCAACAAAGTAAATGATGGATGGGGAAGCTATAAAGGATCCCTTTTTACGGAGGACATTTTATGCTCTTCAGCTGTTGTTAACACAGGTAAGGAGGCAAGGGTCTTGGGAGTTTAGACTTTAGAGACGTTGCTGCAGAGTGCAGATGTATTGGTTTTTGGATGCTTGTTTCTTGAAGCTCTCTTTTGTTGGTGAAGCTAACATGTTTTGGCTTTGGATGCTTGTCTTTTTTGTCTTTGCTGATAATGGAATTTGCCTCGAATGAGGCATCATATCTATACATATTATGGTTTTCTGTGGAACAGTTTTGGGAGCTTATTGTGGTGTTGCATGTGCATCAGAAATTGCAATCTAAAAGTGGTGCCTTTTTCATGACAAATGCTTTTGGATAGGATCCCTACTAGGATAAATCTACACCATAGGAAGGTTTTAGGTGAGAATGATTCTTTGCTTTGTGCTTTTGTAATAGCTATGAGGAATCAGGGAGTCATCTTTTTCTACATTGTTCTTTCTCCTCCTCCATATGGTGCAGATTTGTATCTTGGTTAGGGGCTGGTTTCTCCATACCAGATTCAATCCCCAATCTTCTCACTCTTTTTAGTGAAGGATTCCCAAAGAGGGTGAATGGGTGATGTTAGGCACACGATTATTGTTATGGCACGTGGTTGTTTGGTGTATTTGGAGCTGCACAATGGTATAATCTTTTGGAATGACAAGACTGATATGATATATGTTATGGATAGGATGAAGGTGCTGTCATGGAAGTGGATTTCTGCAGGTCTGGGTGGTAGTTTTTGTTCATTTAGTGATTGGTGTATGGCCCTATATCTTGTCTAAATTCTTAGGAGTTGCTGTTTCATTGTACTGCAGATAGGTGACTTGTTATGACTATGTTGTAAAAGGGTTGTAGAGTATCCCTTATAATGATACTTTTGCCTTTTCCAAAAAACATAGAGTTTTCACTGAGTGATTTGCAGGAATTGTTTTTGACTCAAGTTGCTTTGGGATGGCTGATCATGTTTGCTCTCTTTCTTTAAGTTTTTGCTGATCTCTTAGGACATAAGTCTTTGGTTATAGCCTTAATTTTTAGACACTTTTTTAATTATTTTTTATCAATATCAACTTGTTTAATTACTGTTTTTATTTAATTTTTATTAAATTAAATTATATAAGATTTTCGTTTTAATATTTATTAGACGAAGGACCCGTGCGGGTGAAATATGTGTCCATGTTACAGCTTCATATTATTAATTTTAGACAATACATGGTTATGTTAAATTAAAAAAATAATTAATAGAAACATGAATGTCATAATGCATTTTCATATGATTTGTAATATATACTTGTGAAATTAAAAAATTATAATTATGAAATTAAATACATATTTCGCTTATAAAAAAAATGTCGATAAAGAGTTTGCTGTCTTTACAACATATCAACGACAGATTCTATCTATAGCCTGAACATGAACTTTGGACAACTTGGACATCTGTTTCTTAGTGTCAACAACAACTGAAAGTCTAAAACGTCAGTTAAAGTTGTAAGTAGTTTGCTTAAAATATAACTTTTAAAGAAAGGGGTCTTCATAAATCTTAAAAATATTATTATGTGTATTAGATTAAACTGATTACAACTATGTTATCTCCTTGCCGAAGCAAACACAGGAAGAAACTACTCAGAACCCAAATGTGGAATCTAATCGGCCTAAACTGTATAATACTTCAAAAAAAATATCACAAAACACAACTTTTAAATAAATGAGTTCTAAGAAAATTAAAAATATTATTGCAACTATGCTATCTCCCCGTCAAACCAAATATAAGAAACAAATCCGAATAACGCAAATATTCAAATCGGTATCACCCACACAAAATTCAAAAAAAAAAGCAACATTTAAAAGATGTGTCTTAACAATTTTTAAAAATATTATGATATGTATTAGATTAAATTGATTGCAGCTGTACTATCTTTCTGTGGAAGCAAACTTAGGAAGCAACTACTAAAAACCCAAATGCATAATCATTATTGTCTCCCTTGCACCAAATTTCACAACAAAAGTAAATCATAAAACACAATTTCACAACAAAAATAAATCATAAAACTCAACTTTTTTAAAAAAAAAATAGTCCGAAGATAGTTTGAAAAGATTATGACACGTATTAGATTATATATATTGATTGCAGCTATGCTGTCTCCCAATTGAAGCAAATGAAATAGTGAAGGCGATTTATATCTAACTTGTTAGAAGAATTGCAGTCTCATTCATATGACTACTATATAATTCATATAGGGTATTTTCGCCATTTAACAAAATTGGATGGTTTAAAAAAAATCACAAAACACAACCTTTAAATAAATGAGTTCTAAGAAAAATAAAAATATTATTACAACTATGCTATCTCCCCGTCAAACCAAACATAAGAAACAAATCCTAATAACGCAAATATTCAAATCGACATCACCCACACAAAATTCAAAAAAAAAAAACTTTTAAAAGATGTTTTTACAATTTTTAAAAATATCATTATATGTATTAGATTAAATTGATTGCAGCTGTACTGTCTCTCTGTCGAACCAAACTTAGGAAGCAACTACTAAAAACCCAAATCCATAATTATTTTGGTCTCCCTTGCACCAAATTTCACAACAAAAGTAAATCATAAAACACAATTTCACAACAAAAATAACTCATATAACACAACTTTTTTAAAAAAAAGTAGTCCCAAGTGTTTGTAAACCTATAAAATTGGGTGGTTTGGGGTGAAGGATATAAATGTGTTTAATCTAAGTTTACTTGGAAAGTGGAGGTGAAGGTTATTGGTGGAGAGGGATGCACTCTGGGTTTCGGATTTAAGAGCAAGATATGGAAAAGGGTGAGTGATGAAATTAATATCAGTAGGGTGGGTGAATGTAGATGGTCTTCTGCTTGGATGAAAGATTTGAGCAGAATTGGGTGCTTTGGTGGGGATAGAGATTGGGTTCAGGAGGGTATAAGGAAGAAAATTGGTAATGGCAAAACTATACTCTTTTGGTATGATATTTGGCTTGGAGGGTCACCTTTGAAGGACTGTTTTCCTCGCCTATTTGCTGTTTCTTCTTTGAAAAATGAATTTGGAGCATGGTCGAATGGGGTATGGATATGGGACTTCAAATGGAGGAGGAACTTGTTTGTGTGGGAAGAGAATATACTGTTGGAATTCACTAACTTGGTTGGTTCAGTGGGACTGTTGGATAGAGAGGACTGTTGGATATGGACTCCGGATCAAAATGGAGCATACTCGGTTAAAACAGCTTATAGCTTTTAAGTTGTTATGGAGTTGTTCTGCACCGTTGAAGACAAAAGCTTTTACTTGGCAATTACTTTTGGGAAAATTATCAACAAGAAACAACCTTCTGCGCAGGAAAGTGTTGCAGCCTAATGGTATTATGAACTGCGTTTTTTGTGTGGAGTGCTCACTTCATATTTTTGTGCAGTGTCCCTTTGTGGTTAATCTATGGGCGTCGCTGTCTTCTTGGTTGTGGGTTTCATTAAACCCGAGTGCACACATCTTCCCATTTTTTGTGGACTTTGGGGAGGCTATCAGGCTGAAAAATAATTTGAAACATTGGGTGATGATTGCGACTGCTTTGGCGTGGAGCATTTGGGAACTGAGGAATGAGATGATTTTTGGGGACTTGAAAGTAGATTTGATATATATTTTGGATAGGATAAAAATAATCTCTTGGAAATGGTTCAGTGTAAAGTAACAAGATACTTTTTGTCCCTTTTTAGATTAATGTATAGATCTTACAAAGTGTATCGACCGGATGTAAATATGATATTTGTTTCTTTTTACTTTGTGAATCTACGGGTCTCCTGTATACATGCTTAGTAATATAATATTTTTGCCGTGTCAAAAAAAAACCACAACAAAGAGAAAGTAAGAAAGTTAAGAATTTATTGCTTTTAAACAACTATCTAGTGCTCATTTGTGTAAATGGATTTATGTTTCTCAACAACACACACCAATTTTGTTTTTCGATTCAAATTAATGGTGTTAAAAAATTCAATAGTATGAATTGAAAATCATGTGGTCTATCAAGATTTCCATTAACCAAAAAAAAATGTGCATGCCACTGATTTTCTCTCGATGTACAAAAGAGGGTAACATAATTGAAAGCAATTAAGCTCATTGTTGGATATTTAAAATCAATTGCCACCGGTGGAAATAATATAATATACGGAAACGTTTTACGTCAGTTGACCATATGTTTGATGTTAAAAATGAGGCGGTGACAGTTTTGTAAATATTAAATCACTATTTGCGTCAGTTGTGTAATGAACTAATGTTAAAAGTGATTTGCAAGAATTATTAATACTTTTAACGCCGATTGTTTACACAATGACGTTAAAAGTGTGATTTTTACTTGATTAAATAAATAACCCGACGTAAATAATCCTATATTCCTATCTGAAACTCATTCCTATCTTTCTTTCGTTGTCATCTCCCTGTTGTCACTCTTAACGCAGATCACTCCATATATAGTGCAGTTTATTTCTAATCTTTTTTTTAAACAAGTTTATTTTTAATCTTAATTAATTAGCTTGAATTAGTAAACAAAATCTTGTGCAAATTAAAATAAATAAACATTTAACATAAAATAAGGTGTATGTATAATCAAATCGTATCTCATTGAAGCGATTTATAAGTTACAATTACATGATTAAAAGATAAAAAATTTCTGCAACATAGCCCTAAAATATAAAAAAAATTTCTGCTTCAACGTCATTTTCTTCTCAGTCATGTCCTCAGAAAATCCAATGGATGCATCCCCTCCCTCATTTGAAGTCCTTGAAGCTCCATCTGAATCCACAATCACTTGCTGCCAAAGCGGAGTGAAAGGGATGAAGGGGATGAAATAAAGTGAAGGAATCGCATTATGTGATTCACTCAACCTTACCATCCATGTTATGTGATTTACTCAACCTCAGAAGTTTTTTGACCATTAAGACAGAAACCTTTAAGTCTAGGTATAGGAAGAAATAACAAAAGTCTCAAATATGATAGAGCCATATTGTGAAGGAATAGAAAACGCACGAAATATAGAGGAAAAGAAGAGGGTGTATTACAGACTGATACAGAAGAATGATACTTTATATAGAGAAGAGAGACTGCCTGATTTTCCTCAAAACTGATCTATAAACTTAATGTTCATTAAGAGGATTATTACAAGGTGTATGGGTAAGTAGCATAGTAGTCAAATGAATGAAGACAACTGACGTTAAAAGTGTTTATAAAATAAAAAATATTTATTTTTTAACGTCAGTTGTTTAATACAACTGACGTTAAACAATGACTTTTAACGTCAGTTGTGTTAAACAACTGACGTAAACTGTTGTTTTATTTTTGATTATAACGATTACACCCCTGTGCCTTCTTCACTTTGCTCTGTACGTCTCTGTTCTTCTCTTTTCATCACGCTCACTCTCACTCTCACTCTCACTCTACCCTAATCATGAGCTCCTCTCCACCGCAACCACCACGAGGGCTTCTTCGCCACCACCGTGAGGTACACTCTCAACCCTAACTTTGTCTTTCCCGCTCATTCTTTGCAATAACTTGACATCTCTCTTTCCCCTTCCCGCGTACTAACCCTCCTTGTCCCTCTGCTCTCAGTAACCACATCGAAAGTTGGCCACCACTCGAGCTCCCCTCCCCACCACCACGCGAGCACCTATTTCTGGTGAGTCTTTAGGGCATATTTTTTTATTTTTGGTTTTGGCGACGACCCTGAAGCGGTGAGGAGAACTAACCACGAGATCGAACTTCGGCGGCGGAGAGGGCGACGAGGAATAAGGCGGCGGCGGCGGGTTTCTGAACGGCACCAAGACCATTCAGGGGTAAGAGCATATCACCCTGTAATTAGCACACCATATGTTTGTTAAAAGTCCTTAGTGGTTAGAAGACCACATGATTGATGAAAACCCTTGGTAGTTTGAACTCTATAAATGACTTGAAGCATATCACACATCATATGCCTATGAATTTTTAGTAACAGTATGCTATTTTATTCTATTATAGGTGTTGAAACGCTTAGATCTCGATATGGCATGAAAGAAGGGGGACATGCTTAGTTTTGCTATGAATTCTTTATGGAAACTATCATGGAGTATGTGTGCATTACAATTTCATGAAATTATTCATGACACCAATAGGTATTGATTTTGAAAATTGTGTGAAGTGAGTTAATATAATTTTATGTTTGCCATGGTTCATTGGAAAATGCACATCTTTTTCACATAAGTTGATCATTGTGGGTATTGTTGAACATGATATATTGTTGAATCTCAACGTGTTAAGTAAAAAAGTGGAGTTGTCTAACTGTGACGAGAGGTTTATGAGTGGCTATACATTTTATTCTTAACTATGATATATTTCTTTGTAATTTTTCTCATTTTTCTTAGTTGATATACCTCTTGACCTCGAAAGTTTATGAGTGGTTGGTACGTCATATACCTTATACTTGAATTCAAGTTTGTATGTATACTTGCAAACCTCAACTTATACTTTTTGATGTCTTTTCAACATCTAAGTGACAAGTACAGCTACTTCTGCAGGTGTCCTGGCAGGCTTACTCACTTTATATAGCTTCAAAATTTGTCCAGAATATGGTAAGGACCACGAGCAATTTACAATCCAATGTTTTAGTGATGAATATAGTATGTAGAATGTGATTAGTACTTAGTACCAGTTAGATATGAAGTTAAGATAATGTGAGAATCAATTTTCATTTCTACGTGATAATCATTTTGTTGTAATGCAGATTACAGGCATTGAGGAAGAATACACTGAAGATCAAGGAAGAAGAAGAACGTGGCAAGAGAACAAGAAAGTTTTCTGAATAAGTAGGATTTCTTATTTTCATTGGTATTTTTGTTTTTAGACATTAGAGACTAAAATTTATATATATATATATATATATATATATATATATATATATATATATATATATATATATATATATATACTTGTAGATAGTTATGTTTTTCCTATACATGGGTTTTGGTTTTAAGTCCCCCCATTGTTCCTTTGTATATTTCTTTTCTTTTAGTTAATATTGAAATTTAAGGGTAGTGTTTGCAATTCTGTAATGTGTGTGATATTCTGTGTTACTGGGATATTTACTGAATGCAGGGATAGCTGAGGGGAGTGATGTTTTAAAACTGAATTAAAAAAAAAACTATTAACGTCAGTTGTTTGGTATTTTATAAAATATACAGTACACTATTAACGTCAGTTGTATTAGTTTGAACAACATTAACATTAACGTCAGTTGTGTTAAAGAACTGACGTTAATAGTTTTATATTTAACGTCAGTTGTATTTACGTCAGACAATATTCTGACGTATAAAATCAATTTTAACTGACGTAAAAAGCACTTATTGCACTAGTGTGCTAATTTAATACCACTGCTATCAATGTGTACTTTGTACAACTTTACCAACCTTGTTGTTGTGAAACCCTAAAATAGTCTTCTAGTTACCCATCTAAATTTACAATAAAATTTGCTTCCAAAATCATCTTGAATGATGCGATTTGTTGGCCTACA
This sequence comes from Sophora flavescens, assembly GCA_030762895.1. Taxonomy (NCBI): domain Eukaryota; kingdom Viridiplantae; phylum Streptophyta; class Magnoliopsida; order Fabales; family Fabaceae; genus Sophora; species Sophora flavescens. The sequence continues at coordinate 55,039,358 of CM061068.1, read as the reverse complement.
CAACAAAACTCCATGACAAAATCTGCAAAAGATAAACAATCATGAATGAAGCAACAAAATAAATAATGACTTCATATTAACAATAAATTAATTGAATAAAAAAATTGACTATGTAATTTAAAAAAATTGCCTGTGTGGATAGCAAGTGGTGTAAGCCTCTTTATTGCAAGGCAGATTGGAATGTTGATTCCTTTCAAACTTTCCAAAGCAAAAGTGACATTTACGTCATAGAAATTTGATAACTTCATAAAAAAATTAAAATCCATTGGGAAGCAATCGATTGGGTGTTGTGTATATATAATTCTCTTGCTTGTGTGATCCATTCTTCGACCAAAATGTATAAGCAAGGTGAAAGCTAACACCAGCAAGACCAAGACCCAGAGAAATTGCATTCTGAAATTTAATAACTTCATAAACAAATAGTCAGTTTTGAGCAAAGTAGCAAATAGCAAGCAATTAAGATGCATGCATGCACTCCAACTGGAAATGTTGTAAAGAAAGATCTCCATGCATGTATAACAATACTTTCCATTCACTTGAAATTACAAAATATTTGCAAAATCAAATAAATATGAAAGTTTCGTTATTACACGGAATCTCCCAATTAAGCAAAATAAAATGTTAAAAGGTGTTGAACCTTTTTGACCCAAAAGATTAACATAAAGCAACAAATTTAAAATTCATATTTCTCATTCCAACTTAAATGCTGTCAGAAAATATGCATTTTATTAATTGAGAAAAAAATTCTATTAACTTTATTTAATTTCAAAACCATTATAAATTTTTTAAACAATCAACAAAGCTTTTAATATGTTAACGATAGAGAGGAAAAAATTTAATCAATGATAGCATGTGACGGATCTCACCGGCCAGTTCAATTCTTGTACACATTAGTTTGAATCAAATAAGGCTCCCGCGTTCTATTTCCCAAGAACTCAAAACCAAGCTCATCATCTCTTTCAAGCCCTACACCATTTTCAGAGCACATCTACCATAATTTCCCATCATAGATTATTGAGGGGAACTCATCAAAGAGGAACATTTACTATATATGTGATACATGCATGTAAGCATAGAAGTACTTGCATAATAATCTGTTACTACAACAGCAGAGTCGCCTCCTACCAACTTCAGCTTCATACTGGACCAACCGACCAACCAAATCTGTAATATTGCTTTTTTGAAACCCAAATCCTATCAAACAGTGAATGCATCAGAAATGGTCTCAAATTAAACCATTCAATTATATAAGATCATACTAATTGTACCGGCCGAAAATGTGAGGCCGAGGACTTGTATATATACGGGACTGATCGAGCTTACCCCGGTAAATGGGCCCTCGCCCAAACTCCTCCGAAGCCGAGGATATATCAGCGCACAGGGCCAGCCGAGGATAAGTACTCGGACTTACCCAGCCCTGGAAGTACATCTCGGTCTCATGGGATCGAGTCATAAATGACTCGATCCGAATATCACTCCGCATAATCGGGACTCGATCCTAATATCTCTCCGTATATCTCGGAGCCTGATCCTGAAAGATCTCTATAAATAGGGGGCTCACCCCCTCATTCAGAACGACGTTTGCTTTGATTCCCATTTGGATACGTAGGAGCAGAATCCACATTCTGTCAAGCACAATCCAAAAACACCCCACTAATCCTCGTTCGGCCGAGTATCTCACATCCGAGGTATTTGGACGGAACATTTAGCGCCGTCTGTGGGAATCGAAGCAAATATTTTCCTATACCACAAAAATGGTGGAGACCAGGAAAGGGTGTCTCGATCAAAGAAGAAGCTGAAGGAGTTCTTGTTTCAGTTCTTTCACCCCCTTGATGTCCAGAGAGTCCTGAAAGGGGGACCCTGGTCGTTTGATGGCAATATGCTTATCCTGGGAGTGATGCAAGAGGGTGATATCCCTCGTAAAGTGCCCCTGAATGCTGTTCCGTTTTGGATCCAAGTCCATAATGTCCTTGTGGGTTTCATGTCAGAAATAGTAGGAAGGCACATTGGCAACTTCATAGGCGAGTTCTTGGAATATGACCCAAATAACTCCTCCGACTTCTGGAAATCATACATGCGAATCAGGATCTTGATTGATGTCCGGAAACCCTCAAAGAAGGCAAGACGCATCAAGAATATCCGGTGAAGCAAAGGAGGTGGTTTTCAAGTACGAGAGACTAGGGTCTTTTTGTTATCTATGTGGTTTCCTTGGTCATGTAGAAGCTTTATGTCACCGTCTTTTTACCATGGCCAATGATGATGGCCGCAGAGCATGGGGCCCGCAACTCAGGGATGAACACGGAAGAACCACCAGGGATGGCGGAGCGCGGTGGCTGCGGGAAGAAATTAAGGGATCCTGGTCAGTACCAAATCAGGAAGATATTTGCTCCAAGAATCTCGGTAACCATAGTGCAACGGATCCCAAAGATAAAGGGAAGAGTATCGCGAGATATGAGGAGGACTAGATAAGGAATGATATAATGGCAATGATTTTCAAAAATCCAGAGATTCTCTTTCCAAATCCCCAGATGAGTATCTCTCATTTAGGAGAGATAAATAAGGATGACAACACTAGTGCTGCAGGAGACATCGAAAGAGACAAAAATAAAGGCAGAAGCGAGGAAGAACCGGAAACGCAAGTCCATACCATGCACGTAGACAGTATCAAAAGCCCAACCCTTCCCTCGGGAAACCTCCAGGCAGTTCCAACATTGAGGGATCTGTCCCGTTCTCACCACCCGGACGTGATCTTCTGAGTTAAACGTTGGCTCACGTGAGGAGGGTTGAGGAAATAAAGGTCTGGTTAGGTTTCGATTTTTGTTGCTAATAGAGAAGGTAGAGGAGGAGGTTTAGCTTTGTTTTGGAAGAATAATGTGAGGTTAACTATCACCGGCTATGCCCAGAATTTCATAAATGCAGTAATAGAGGAGGATGCTAGGGACCCATGGAGACTTACTTGTTTCTACGGCTTCCTAGAAAGGCACCTCAGACGCGATTCCTGGAATCTGCTGAGAACACTCGCGGGTATGTCAGAGATCCCTTGGTGTGTGATAGGTGATATGAATGACATGTTGGCTGCTGAGGATAAAAGAGGTACCCTAGATCACCCTTTGTGGGTTATCCGTGGGTTTAGAGAAGCTGTAATGGACTGTAACCTTGTTGATGTCCCTTTGGAAGGGTACCAGTACACATGGAGGAACAATTGTAGCAATGATCAAGCCGTGGAAGAAAGATTGGACCGTGCCCTAGCAACTCCAGCGCTTGCAAGACAAAATAACAGGAATTTCAAATTTGAAAATCAATGGCTATTTGTGGAAGGTCTGGCTGATATTGTTAAGGATGGTTGGGGGGTCAACGAGGTGCATAACTTGCATGATAAGATCACCAACCGTGCGCGTCTTCGTGAGCATTGGGGCAAAAGCATTCGACCCAAATTTAGATTTGATATCCAGCGTTGCAAGAGGAAGCTAGAGGAGTTACATACCTTGAATGACGAGAACTCTAGAGTGACCTTCGAAGCAACAAAGGACCAACTCTCCAAGTTGCTTATTCATGAAGAATCCTATTGGAGGCAAAGGGTAAAAAACCATCGGTTGATAGGTGGGGATCTTAACACAAAATACTTCCATGCTTCTGCAACCTCTGGAACGAAACGTAACTTGATTGAGAGGCTTACTAATGATGAAGGGGTCGGCGCGAGGAGGCCTAGGCATCCCTTCACAAATGCCATCATGGAGGTTCCCCTACCAGTCAACTACAAACCAATAAGCATTGACAGGTATGATGGCACCTCGGACCCTGAGCGTCACTTAGATGCTTTCACTACTTAGATGTACCTCTTTACCGACGATGATGCTGTCATGTGTAAAGTCTTTCCGACTACTCTGAAAGATGCTGCGCTGAGCTGGTACACCCAGCTACCGCCAGCGTCGGTTGACTCCTTTGACACATTCATGACCAAGTTCAATGCTCAGTTTGCCACGAGCCGAGCTCATCAAAAAACCTCGGCCTCATTGGTAAACTTTAAGCAAGAAAGGAATGAGTCTCTGCGTGATTTCATGGCCAGATTCAGCAAGGAAACGGTCCTCATCCGGAATCTCAGTGCCGATGTTGCACTACACACCATTCTGACCGGGTTACGGCCTGGCCCTTTTGCCAGACACCTAGCTCGGAAGCCTCCATCCAGTATGGATGAGTTGAGGAGAAAAGCTGTCGGATTCATTAATATGGAGGAAATAGAAGAGTCTAAGAAAAGGGAAAGAACCGATGATTCCGATAGACGAGAAGGGAGAGAGAAGAGGAGGGCTGGAGGTGACAATCTGAAATTCAAAAACACATCTGAGCATAGGGGGCCAAAGTATGAGTACTATACCCCCCTCAACACCAATCGAACTCGGGTATTTGAGGAAGCTTACAACGCAGAACTTTTACAGCTCCCCAACCGTGGCCACACGCCCCAGAATGCTGATCGACAAAAGCATTGTCGGTACCATCGTAACTACGGGCATACCACCGAGGAGTGCTAGGTCCTGTGTGACAAGATTGAAGATTTAGTGCAAGCTGGTTATCTGAATAATTTCGTTCGGAGAAATCACAACAATGGTGAAGGGCGTGGCAGAGATAGAAGACGAGGAGGTGGCCAAAGCCCTGGAAGGGGCGGTGGTCGACAAAATAATGAAAGAGAAGAAAATAGGGAAGATCAGAATGAAAGGAGGGAGAAGGATAATACTGTCCGAGGTGTAATAAACACTATTTCAGGTGGATTTGTGGGAGGAGGCACAACGAGTTCAGCTCGTAGAAAACACCTGCGGGCTATTCGGGCTGTAAACTCGGTAGCTGGCAAACCCCCGAGGATTTCCCCACCGATTATCTTTTCCGATGAAGACTTCTTGGGTGTGGATCCTAATCAGGACGACCCTATGGTAATCACAGTGCAATTGGCCAACTTCTCGGTCAAGAGAATCCTCGTCGACCAGGGGAGCTCGGCTGATACTTTATATTATTCAACATTTTAGAAGCTCGGGATCCCAGAAAAATATATTCAGCCATACGACAGTAAGCTCGTCGGCTTTGCTGGGGAACAGGTGAATTCCCGAGGATACATTGACCTCCTAACTACTTTTGGAGATGGCAAAGCGTCCAAAACTATTCTGGTCAGGTACGTGTTGGTTAATGCAGTAACATCGTACAATGTCGTAATCGGAAGACCATCTTTGAACGAGCTGGGAGCCGTGGTCTCTACTCCCCACCTCACAATGAAATTCCCTTCCAACTCGGGAGACATAGTTGCTATCCGGGTTGATCAAAAAATGGCCAGGCAATGCTATGCTGATAGTTTGCGTGTAAGCAAGCTCAAACCTACACCTGCAGAAACACTAGACAGGGGAAAAAGACAAGTCTGTAAATTCTGTCAGCTCTGTTCAACTAGACCCGAAAATTGACATGCAAGAACAACGGCCACAACCCATTGAGGAGTTGGAAAAGTTCCAGCTTTGATCACAGCCCGATCAGTGCACTAAGCTGCAGTTGATGTATATAGTCAGGTGATGTACTCTTTTTCCTACCTCGGTATTTTATCCCAAAAAAAAGGGTTTTGACTGAGAAGGTTTTAACGAGGCACACCGCAGACTCCATCCAATAAAAGAATTAATTATGAATATTGTTTTATGTTCTCTTATTTTTCCGAAGTATTTATTCTGCAGGCATCTTATTCTAAAGGCCAAGTTTGAGCCTGTTGGCCGAGTTCGAGCCAGTCAAATTTCTAAGGCCAAGTCTGAGCCTGTTGGCCGAGTACGAGCCATTAAAAATCTAAAGGCCAAGTCTGAGCCTGGTGGCCGAGTTCGAGCCAGACAAATTTCTAAGGCCAAGTCCGAGCCTGGTGGCCGAGTACGAGCCAATGGCCGAGTTCGAGCCAGACAAATTTCTAAGGCCAAGTTTGAGCCTGGTGGCCGAGTACGAGCCATTAAATTTCTAAAGGCCAAGTTTGAGCCTGTTGGCCGAGTTCGAGCCAGTCAAATTTCTAAGGCCAAGTCTGAGCCTGTTGGCCGAGTACGAGCCATTAAAAATCTAAAGGCAACTCGGCCAGACAAATTTCTAAGGCCAAGTCTGAGCCTGGTGGCCGAGTACGAGCCAATGGCCGAGTTCGAGCCAGACAAATTTCTAAGGCCAAGTTTGAGCCTGGTGGCCGAGTACGAGCCATTAAATTTCTAAAGGCCAAGTTTAAGCCTGATGGCCGAGTTCGAGCCAGTCAAATTTCTAAGGCCAAGTTTGAGTTTGTTGGCCGAGTTCGAGCCAGTCAAATTTCTAAGGCCAAGTTTGAGCCTGGTGGCCGAGTACGAGCCATTAAATTTCTAAAGGCCAAGTTTGAGCCCGATGGCCGAGTTCGAGCCAGTCAAATTTCTAAGGCCAAGTTTGAGCCTGATGGCCGAGTTCGAGCCAGTCAAATTTCTAAGGCCAAGTTTGAGCCTGGTGGCCGAGTTCGAGCCAGTCAAATTTCTAAGGGTCGAGTTCAAGCCATTAAAGTTACGAAAAGCCGAGTTCAAGTTATTAAATTATTAAAGGCCGAGTTCGAGCCCCGAAATTACTAGGAAAAATCGAAGGTCCACGTGGCCGAAGCATAAGCTCGGTTTAATACCTGTCAGCTCTTTCGCTTATTTAAGCTCAGAGCTCGGGGGGCTTGTGTACCGGCCGAGAATGTGAGGCCGAGGACTTGTATATATACGGGATCGACCGAGCTTACCCAGTAAATGGGCCTCGCCCAAACTCCTCCGGCCGAGGATATATCGGCCACACAGGGCCAGCCGAGGATAAGTACTCGGACTTACCCGCACTGGAAGTACATCTTGGTCTCTTGCGGATCGAGTCATAAATGATCGATCCGAATATCACTCCGCATAATCGGGGACCCGATCCTAATATCTCTCCGTATATCTCTGAGCCTCGATCCTGAAAGATCTCTATAAATAGGGGCTCACCCCCTCATTCGTAACGACGTTTGCTTTGATTCCCATTTGGATACGTAGGAGCGAGTAATCCACATTCTGTCAAGCACAATCCAAAAACACCCCACTAATCCTCGTTCGGCCGAGTATCTCACATCCGATGTATTTGGACGGAACATTCAATGTTCAAAATTGCTCATTCATGCATTGCCTTGCCTCATCCCAAATGTTTGGCTTAACGATTACAGCATAATTTTTCTATTAGAAATCATTTGTTTAATTTAAAAACTTTAACAATGATATTTATTATTATTATTATTATATCATAGCAACAAAACATAAAACTTTAAATTAAATTTCAGGATAACCACAAAACATATTATGAACATAAAAAAGAAACATAGTTCACCAGAAAGAAAATAAAAATGGCAAAAAAATCATATCCAAGGTCAACAAAATCATCAACTGTGGAAATATGAAATGCATGTTGATAATCTATTAAATAAAAAGAAACCTCAACTTTAAGCATGTAGATCACACTTCTTGTAGATTGCAATGAAGAATCAATTTTCCATGTAGATTGCAACACGTCGTCAGAAAATGGAAGCAAGGAGAACAACCCGATAGAAAAGAGCAGTGGAGGATTCGATAAATGAAGAAGTAGATAGGAAGATTTTGGAAATGATTCTAAACGTAATTAATGCTGCTGACCACATTTTGAATACCAAGTTTGAATAGAATTGATTTTGAATCAATTAATTTTAGAAGAATTGATTTTAAAAAGTGGAGTTTAGAAAAATTGATTTGTGTTTGATAATAATATCTTAAAAGTGAGTTTAGAAGAATTGATTTTGTTTATATGATAAAGTAAAATCACTTTTGAGCTGTAAATATATAAAATTTCGTGATCCTACATCTAGAATCAATTATTTTCAACGGAAAAGCTAGAAATTTTTGCTTCCACAAAACTCATACCAAGAATCAATTATTTCTAACTGAGTTTCATATCCAAACATATGAACAATACTTTAATAACTTTAATTCTCTAGAATGGAAAAAAATGCCGTTTGCGTTAGGAAAAATCCTAACCAAACGGGCACTTAGAATATGAGTGTGTCTGGGATTCCAGTAGCAGGATGATTGGACCCCAGTTTAAACCAGGTATCTTGTTGTGGGCCTCCCAAATGGTGAACTCCAAATTGACAAGCTCAACTTATATATTACCACATTAAATGTCATAATTAATGTGTTTCTCAGAGACACCATTAAAATTTTTTTTGTTGTTGTTACGGAAAATATTGAAGAATCATTGATGAAATCTACATAAAGTATCGCTGCATTATTGATGCAATCAATCCCGACAACTTACGGTCCATACGGGGGACGACAAATGAAGAGGGTGGCATACCAGCCAAAGCACTTGAAATGGAAGTTTTGATTTAGCGGAAGAGACAATTGCCAGTGTGACAAAAAGTGCACATGGCATGTGCATATTAAGGAACCACATGTTCCCACTTCCCACAGGCTTTAATTTATATATAAAAAAAGAACCCAAACCTTCCTGTACCAATTATAAGCGAAACATTTATTGGATACCATTTTATTTTAATTGAGAATTTTAACATTAAAATTTTTATACTATTTTTACATATTAATTGTCTGGGTTAAATAAAGCAGAGAGAAAATACGTTGGAGTGTGCGTTTTGCTTGTTTTACTACTTAAAAAATGTAGTATAAAGATGATATAAAATTTTTGATGTACAAATATAATTACTAAAAACAAAAATAATGAAAGAATGCTTTGAACATTTTATTCACACCATTTTATGTTGTAGCTTATTATTTCAATGTATTTTAGATAATGTTTGGATAGGGGTAAGTAGAATACAACATAATTAATAAGATGAAATAAGATGGAATATGACATAAATTTTCTTATTATCATTTGACTATCTAATGATGGAATAAGGAAAATTTCACTTAGAAGTTCTAGCGGCGTGATATTATATGAAAACAATTATAAATATTTGCTCCTATATCATCATTTCACCTCATTTCCCCCAATTTGAGGGAGAGGTGGGATTTAGAGTAGAAAGATATCAACTAAATGTCACTCTCGTTCCATTAATTTCATTATTATTTTTAAAAGTTAAGGATAGTGTTTTAACCTATTTCTTTCCTTTTCCAATTCATTCCATTCTTTACTAACAATTTAAACGTCTACTCACACATGATTTCAACCTAAATCCAAGATTTATTTTAAAGGTCATGTTAACGAATGATCCAGAGGTTTTGATTAAGGAGTTTTAAAAAAATAAGATTATGTGGAAAACTAATATATTACTTCTTAAAATATTAAATATATCAATTTTCAATTAAAAAAAATTCTTAATTCAGTAAACAATGACATTGGAGCACTCGGTTAATATTATATTGCCCTTATTTTAGTTTTGTTGCATTGAGTTTTGTCAAGCGTCTCCTTTTACTCTGGCCTCTTTGTGGAAGAAGTAAAAGTTTAGACAGATGTGTGTTACGTAAGCGCATATAAGGTGTGTGATTTTTTGAGGAAGATGGGATCAAGGTAGCATTATAATATCAAGCTTGTGCCGCGTGTCTGATGCTCGGTTACAAATTTCCTCTGCTGCTCTACACAAAAAATAAAAACAACAAAGCATGAGCAGAAGGGTTATTGAGCGAAGAAGCTGGGCTTCAAATATATTCTACTATTACTTGTAACACGGTCATTGAGTTTTTATTGAGTAGGTCATGAAAGTGAAGTGATAATCAATTTTAGTTTCATATAGAATTATTAATCTCTATACCATATATTTGATTGTGAACGTCGGCTACAAGTAGTTTGAAGCATCAATTTTAAATTGTTAGTATATTATGTTTCTTCCTTTAATTCTTTTTTATCTCTGGCTAGTTACTAATTAAATATTCCTGTCTCGCAACAATACGAAGAATTCTTCGCCTTTAATTTTCGAAAGGTCACAAAGCTGCAGAAACAACGTTTATCCTTTTGTTTTAGTTTTATTTGGAAGCGTTGGAAGTGTCTCTATATATCTCACACACACGCTGTTAAATATGGGTATGAAAACTATAATAGGGGCTGCAACGTTGTGGTTTCAATGGTCTTCAAAATTATATCGCGATCATAATTACGATTGCATTGACTATAACTTAAAATCTTGGTAGTACATATTATATACTAAATAATACATGTATGTAGGTGTCTTGACCAGGTCCCAGACGTTTGTCCTGAGAAAGTGAGCAGTGTTAACATATATATATAGGAGGAAGTTGATTGAATGGTTTTGATGGTATGTAGCTGTCGTTGTGGAGGAAGGAAACATATATCACCGTGCCTGTTGCTGTGGTTGTGGACTGTGTTATTATTTATGGAGTGAGCCACGTACAGCTTTATTGCCCGGGCCCATTGATTGGCACGGCATGCGGATGTGGATGTTTGATGATCCCATCTTGATTGGCACGGCATGAGGATCACACCACTACTAGCTCCTCATGATCTATGTATGATTCTATGAATTCCAATCAAATTGAATCTACTATTCCTTCTGGACAAACTTTATAATTATTATTAAGCCAAAACCAAGTGCCACTTGTCAAATAGTTAATTACTTCATTATGATGGATGCCCAAATACATTGTTCTTCCGTCCAAATATCTCAAGTGAGAGATACTCGTCCGGAGAAACTCTTGTGGGAGTGTTTTTGAATAGCTTGACAGAATGAGAATTATGCTCCTACATATCCAAATGGGAATCAAAGCAAACGTAGTTCTAAGTGAGGGGGTTGGACCCCTTTTTATAGAGATGTTTTGGTGTAACAGTTTGAGTTGGACTATTATTGAGATCCTATTTGTTAGGATCGGATTGTTATTGTAATTAGATAAAGATAAGGATAAGGCTCCGAGTTATACGGAGGGATATTTGGACCAGCGAGATATTTGGCTCAGTCAGTTGTGACTGGAGTACACGGGACTGAGGTGCCTTCGCCGGTGGTTTATTACGGGATAGATCCGAGTATTTATTCTCGGCTGATAAGCGTATTAACGAGTCCTCGGCCTTGGAAGAGTTCGGGTCAAAGCCCATTTATAAGAGTAAGCTCGGTTGATCCAGTTTATTAACAAGCCATCGGCAAGTCCTCGGCCTTATATTTTCGGTTAGTACATAAGCCCCCCGAGCTCCGAGCTTAAGTAAGCGAAAGATCTGACAAGTATCAAACCGAGCTTATGCTTCGATTCGCTACTGGACTTTCTTCCTTCTGTGTTTCAAACCGTCATTTCAACTGACTTTTCCTCATGTCAGAGAAGGTTATCATTTCCCTTCAATCTTCTGCTGCACGTTATGGATGAGTAACCCTAGAGTTCCACGCTCATTTAATGAGGGGGAAAATTAAAAGTCGTGCCCCTTTTCCTTCTTTCTTCTTTCTTCTTTTTTTTATTTGAAGGAATGTGGACCGTTGATCATATCTCATCATCAACCGCAGCAGCTATAAATATTCCTCTAACTCCACCTTATTCCCCCTTGCCCACTACCTTCCTCCACTCTTCATCTCTGTCTTTCAAGTTTCTGCAATCGTCTCCCTGCCTTTTGCTCTCCAGGTACGCCCAGCCTTCTTCCTTCTTTCAAATTTCTAAGTTTATTTCTGGATTCCGGTCATGAGTTCATCCGAGTCCACCGAGTCAAACACTTCGCCTCTGGTGGAGCGCGAGGTTTCCCCCATTGGGGGCTCTCCTTCCACTTCTTCTGTTCCTTCACAGGAACTAAACATCGGTCAGGTGAGACCGTCCTCCTCCGGGTCGTCTTCTTCTGAGTCTGATTCTTCTGGGTCCGACCCTTCTAGGTCTGGTTCTCCATCCCCCCAAATTTCCAAACCCGCCGCTCGCAAACAACGCCAAAGGGTTCCAAAAGACCCTGTTCCCGATATTACCCTACCTGGGTATACCTGGGTTAAGGGCGAAGTTGGGGCTTATTTTTCTGACTTTCAGTCTTCAGATTCAATTGCTCGTCTTCGGTCCCAGATTAATATCTCGGCATCCGGAGACGAATCCGAGTTTATTTGTTCCCCATGCTCGGGTACCGAGTATGTTTTCCTCAGGGCTCATCCTTCTTAGCCCCCTTTTACATATATGTATAAAACACTATTTGCTCAGCTGTGCGTGTCTCTTCCTTTCACTGAGTTTGAGTGTGACGTTCTGAGAACCATGAATGTCGCACCTACTCAGCTTCATCCCAACAGTTGGGCTTTTCTAAAAGCCTTTCAAATTCTGTGTAAATACATCGGGATGGAGCCCACTACTCCCAAATTTTTGTACTTTTACCAAACAAGGTTTGGTGAGAAAACGGGATGGATTTCCCTCAATGGGATGAACCGAAGAGGACTGATTAGTTTATACACATCATCGTATAAAGACTTCAAAGTCGGCTCCTTCCGAGTTCGCCCCTCGGGCTCTCACTCTTCCCACTTTTTTGATGAAAATGAATGCGCCAGGTTTCCTTTGTACTGGCAATCATCTCCTACCAAATTCGTTGGTTTTGAATACCAATCCCTTCCTGCCAAGGATAGACGGGATATAGATATATTAGAAAAACTTCCTCGGCCTCTCCATTGTGGACGTCTTTTGAAACTCCCCTTTTCATCCACTCCGAGAGCCGACTTTAAAAGTAAGTGTTCGACTTTTTAGTTTTTAAATCTTTTCTGTATGTGTTCCTGTACTAACAACTTTTCTTTTCGGCAGTTATCATGGGGAAATTCGACTTCTAAAAGCTTTTGAAATCTGCCGCGAAAGAGGGTCAGGGTCCCTCAACGACCGAGAAGAAAAAGAAAAGAATTCCTCCGGCCGCTGCTAAGACCACTGCCAAGGGGGCTTCATCATCCGCCCCTCACAAAAGAAAAAGGGTAGAGATAGTAGTCGACGCCGAAGATTCTTCCCCTCCTCGCTCAAGTCCCCCACATCGTACCACTCATGAGATGGGAACTACGGGGCGAGAGGAGCAAGTTCCTCCTTCTACCGAGGTGAAGTGGTATAACACTTCTCTGAAAACAGGAACCTCGTCTCTGGGGGCGAAGACTTCAATCCCTTCCCTTCTTTTGACTCGAATTTCCTGAAGCCCGCTGATCTCCGCTTAATCAAGCAACACGGGGCTCAGTCTAGTATGGAGGCCCTCTCGGCCTACTGCATCCGAGCTGCTGCTCTGGCCCGCTTTTGTAGCCGAGATTTGATGGAGACTGAGAGGAAATCCCAGCACCTGGAAGCTGAACTTGGTTCTATTGAGGATTTTGCCCGGATCTCCGCGGAGCGTGATGAGCTGGCCAAAGCCAATAATCTCCTGAACACTACCATCGCCGAGCTTAATGGCCAGAACTCCGAGCTTAACTCCCAAGCAAAATTAGCTGAGGAGAATAAAGCTTGGGCTGAAGAGGATAAAGCTCGCGCTGAAGAAGAGCTCAAGAAGGCTCAAGTTGTAATCGAACAACTTCAAGCCGCCCTGGAGGCCGAGACTAAGGCCAAAATGGAGGTTCAGGAAGATTTAAAAGAGGCCACCGACTGCATTCTTGCTGAGCATCGGAAAGGTTTCGCAAAGGCCATTGCTCAAGTTGAAATTCTCGCTCCGGGGATTGATATCTCGGGTGCCGATGTAACTAAAGAGGTGCACAATGGGGAACTTGTTCCCATTTTTCCCGAAGAGGAAGAGGAGGTGGAAGGGGGGGGGAAGATTCTCCCGAGGATAACATCTGTAACATCCTAAAATTCAAACATAATTAATTTAAAAATAAAATAAAATAAATAATAATGGTAATAATATTAAGTTATTAAAAAGTATAGTGCAAATAAAATATAAATAGGAGATTTAGTGTAAAGGAATGATAATATAAGGATTTAATGAAATTTGTTAGCTATTATAAAAAATGCAAAATTATATATATATAAATAAATATATATGACACAAAAAAAAAAGGATACTTGGGCTTTAAAAACCCAAGAAGCCAGTGACAATTTAAAAAGAAACGTAAAAACACGGCTGCCACATATATATATATATATATATATATATATATATATTAAAACCTAATTGTTCAGAACGGGACGTGTGCAGTAGACTTTGAAGCGCCGTACAGTGAACTTTGAAAGGCCGCTACAGTGAACACGTTCACTCTTCCGCTGCCACCGAGGCCCATCCCCATCCCCTCACGCAGGCAACGTACATTTCATTGACTTAATTGAATAGTTCAATCCAAAAGCAGCTACATTGTTCTGCCAGTTTGGTCCTACACTATAGCTAAAAGACCACCCTCATTCTAATTCTGAAGAGTCACTCTTGCACTGATTGTAATCGTGACGCGAAAGGGAAGAAGATTTTTTTAGAGACAGTAGTTTTATCAAACATATTTTTTGAACACTTTGGAGGTCTTCGAGAGGTGAGTAAAAATATTTTTTCTCACACTTTCATGGTACAATTGATTTGAAGCTTTGTTATATGGATTTGTTTAATTACAAAAATTAAGATTTTAGAGTACATGATTTTTATTTGAAACTTTGAAATATTTTCACGTCACTTGATGAATTGGTTTAGTGAGTGTAATTTTCTTGTTATTCTATTAATGTTTGATGCAATAAAATGATAATGATAAATAAAATAAATAGCTAAATAGATGCCCAAATTTCGTGCATCGTGCGTAACCTTATTGCAGTGACATAACATTATTTATGTTTGATATTAGATGATTTCTATTGATACATATATGCCACGCCCCTGTGAGTGAATACATGTACTATAACAAGCATAAATTATATTAAGGACTTATATGTTATGGTTGTGTTTGTATTTTAAATCCTGTTATAGTGTCTATGTAATTACTGCATGGAGCTTGAGGAAATATTTGGTAGTCATCTGGGATGACATTTGACATCATCTAGGATGACATGTTGCTCGGGAAGGGTGACGGTTGTACATTCTATTCCGGAATAGGATGAGAGATATCACCATCCGGGATGGGATATCAATTTATTGAAAATATTCACATCCGGGATGGAATATTAGATACCTCCATCCGGGATGGGGAAGGCAGTGGGGACGCCATTGCATGGATATGAGCTCATAGACCTTAGTGGATCTGGGATCCACACCGGTTCTGGGAACCAAAGAGTCAAGTTAAGTGATTCTGGGAATCACCGAGTCATGTTTGTGGAGTTGCATTGTGTAGAGTTTGCATGGTGAATGTGTTTAAATGCAATGTGATGTGACCGTTCTTTGAGTTTATGAGTTTGTGCTTTAAATGCTTGACATTAATTTTATATATATGTATATATAATTATTATTTTGGAGGTTTATTATATTCAATATTTTAAAAATTAGCGGGTACCATGAACGTTTTCCGGTTATCATGACCGGCTGAGAACAACACTATTTGCGAAAATATTTTTAGAACTTGATTTTTACTCACTGGGATTATATCTCATTAAAAGTGTTGTTTTCAGAGCACGAGGACGATATCACTGAAGCTGAAGAGGATTGAAGACTTAGCGAATTTACTTATTTATTATCTAGCTTTGTTAGTATTTTATTTTGAATAAGGAGCCGTTTGTTGCTAGACATATTTATTTTATTTTTTATTTATCGTTGGGTTTATTAGTAGACGCCCGGTTTTGAGGCTTGGGATTTTTATTTGGACATATGGACTTATTATTTATTACTTTGATACATTATTACTATTTTATTTAATATGAGACACTGTCCATACTTATATAATTGATAAAATTTTTATGACTAACATATTTTAATTAAATTTATTAGAGGATTTTTATACAATTTGTTTTGGGTTACTAATGTAACGAAGGGCGTTACATTTATGGTATCAGAGCAGTTCGATTCTAAATCGGACTGTGGTAGTAGGGCTTTTCAAAAACAAAACTTGGGCGCATAGGATGCTTGTTAGAGTTATAAATGCTGCATGCTATTCTTTGGGATATTGGACCTGATCAACCCAGTATTTCATGGGTAGCGAGCAGATTTATGGCGACTAATAGGCGAGGGACGAATGTTGCACTTGCAGCAGCTTTGGATTGTATGGCCAAGGTTATGCAAGGGCAGACGGAGACTTGCCGTCAACTGAAAGGGAATGGAGGCCAGTCACTAATGAAGTGGTGGCAACCTAGGACCCTTAACACGTGGGGCTTTTCGAATTTAAGAAGAACAACCCGCCATCATTCTGAGGTAGCTTAGATCCGAAGGAGGCTGAATTTCTTCCACTCGTTAAGAAGAAAAAAATTTAAATTATTATATTGTTTGATTCCGGAGCAACGCATTCCTTGATACATCCTTTATGTGTGAAAATTTGGAGATACCAACATTTCATTTGTCCTTTGATTCATAAGTTTCTACTCCTATAGGGATATTCTTGTTCTTCAATTTGGCTACTTAAATTGTTTCCTTGTGCGTCAAGACACTCCTTATGACATCAACCTTATTGTTATCTATGTATTGTATGTTATTCTTGGTATTGACTTATTGGCATCTAGACTCATTACCATAAGCATTCTGACAAAAATATCCTTATCTCTTCACATCCAATGTCTAATGATTTTCCCCGTACCCAGTTCTATTGTTTCTGCTGTTGCTTGTCATAAGTGCTTAGTTGAGGGAGCTCAAGGATATATACTCTTATTCTCTGCTAAGATAGAGGCTGACAGTGATGTGACGGCTATACCTGTGGTGTGTGAATTCCAGGATGTTTTCCCTAAGGGTGTCTCTAGCTTGCCTTCGAATAGGGAAGTTGAGTTTAACATATATCTAGTGCCAGGGAGTGGACCAGTATCGGTGGCGCCTTATAGAATGGCACCTTTAGAGTTGAGCGAGCTTAAGAAACGGTTAGAGGAGATGCTAGGGAAGGGGTTTATTAGGCCTAATGTGTCACCCTGTGGGGCACCTGTCCTCCTGGTGAAAAAGAGGGATGGGAGCATGAGGTTATGTGTTGACTATAGGCAGTTGAACAAAGTGACCATCAAGAATAAATACCTTTTGCCTAGGATAGATGACCTCTTAGACTAGCTGAGGAGAGCGTCAATGTTTTCCAAAATAGATCTAAGATCGGGATACCATCAAATTGGAGTCAAGAATGAGGACATTCCTAAGACAGCCTTTAGGACGAGGTATGGGCACTACGAGTATGTAGCGATGCCCTTTGGAGTGACCAATGCTCCAGCCGTTTTCAGGGATTACATGAATCAGATCTTTAGGCCGTTCTTGGATAGCTTTGTGGTGGTGTTCATAGATGATATTTTGATATACTCTAGGACATCAGAGGATCATGAGGAGCATTTGAGGTTAGTGTTGCGGATTCTGAGGGAAGAACAACTGTATGCAAAGCCAGAAAAGTGTGAATTTTGGCTTGATGAGGTGACGTTTATAGGACACACTGTATCTCGGAGTGGTGTAGCGGTTGACTCTAGTAAGGTTGATGCAGTGCTTGGATGGGAGCAACCTAAGTCAGTGACGGAAGTGAGGAGTTTCCTAGGACTGGCAGGTTACTGCAGGAAGTCCATAGAAGGGTGCTCTCGACTAGCCTTACCTCTCACCAAGTTGACTAGGAAAGGAAAATCTTTTGAGTGGGATAAGGAATGCGAAGAGAATTTTGAGGAGCTTAAGAGAAGATTGGTGTCATCACCGGTCTTAACCATTCTAGATCCTTCAGTTAGTTTTGTGGTATATTGTGACGCTTCTAAGAATGGTTTAGGTTGTATGTTGATGCAGGAAGGTAGGGTAGTGGCTTATGCATCTAGGCAGCTTAGGCCACATGAGGGGAATTACCCTACCCATGACCTAGAGCTAGCAGCGGTGATTTTTGCCCTTAAGATCGGAGGCATTACCTTTATAGGGCAAGTTTGAAGTTTTTAGTGACCATAAAAGCCTTAAATATCTATTCGACCAGAAGGAGTTGAACATGAGACAATGAAGGTGGATGGAGTTCCTTAAGGACTATGACTTCAAGTTGAAGTACCATCCGGGAAAGGCCAATATGGTGACTGATGCTTTGAGTAGGAGGTCCCCACACGTGTCGAGCTTGGTGGTGCAAGAGCTGAACCCCACGAAAGAATTTGGGGACATGAATCTGGAGGTGTTGGATGTGTCCTTAAATGTATTAAGTTTGAATCTGAATGGGTTGGAAATTAATAGTGACCTTAGAGATGAGGTTAGGCGGGAACAACTTTTAGACCAGGAGTTGCAGTCTCGATTGGGACAAGAGGGTTATGAGTTGTCTGTTGATGGGCTAGTGAAGTTTAAGAATAGGACCGTTGTTCCTAAGGAGGGGAGCCTTAGAGAGAAGATATTAGAGGAAGATCATAAGGGAAAGTTTACCATACACCCCGGAATAACTAAGATGTACCAAGACTTTAAGAGGATGTATTGGTGGCCAGGAATGAAAAAGGATGTGGCTAGCTTCGTAGCTAGATGTTTAGTGTGCCAAAAGGTTAAGATAAGACATTAGAAGCCTTCGGGGTGTTGCAGTCCTTGGAGATTCCATAATGGAAGTGGGAGAGAATTTCTATGGACTTTGTGATGGGGTTACCTAAGACGCGTTTGGGCTTAGACGCCATTTGGGTGATAGTGGATAGGTTGACCAAGTCTGCCCACTTCTTGCCAATTAGGGCAACCTATAGCTTAGACAAGTTGGCATACCTCTATATCAAGGAAATAGTCAAGCTTCATGGGATACCCACATCTATAGTGTCGAGATAGACCCGAGGTTTACCTCTAGATTTTGGAAAGCTTTTCAACAAGCCTTTGGGACTAAGTTGCACCTTAGCACGGCCTATCATCCCCAAACAGATGATCAGTCAGAGCGGACCATTCAAACCCTTGAGGACATGCTTAGAGCGTGTGTCCTAGATGAAGGAGGGAGTTGGGATGGATTCCTACCTCTCATTAAGTTTGCGTATAACCATAGTTATCACGCTAGTATAGGTATGGCACCTTATGAGGCCCTATATGGGAGGAAATGTAGGTCCCCTTTATGTTGGTGTGAGGTAGGTGAGAAAATCTTGATAGGACCTGAATTGGTCCAGAAACCTCCGAGAGAATAAAAATGATTAGGGGAGAGGATGCGCACGGCGCAAAGTAGAAAAAAAGGAGCTAGGCCTACAAAAGGAGAAAGCCTTTAGAATTCCAGGAAAGCGAGCATGTATTTTTGAGAGTCACTCCTAAGATGGGGGTAGGGAGGTCGATGAAAGTCCGCAAGCTAAATCCTCGTTTCATAGGACATTTCCAAATCCTTAAAAGAGTCGGGCCTGTTGCTTATCAATTGGCTCTTATGTCATGGTGGCAAACCTTCATGATGTTTTCCATGTGTCACAACTCAGAAAATATGTGCCCGATGAATCTCACGTGATAGCTCCCGAGTCTGTACAATTGAAGGATGATTCGATCTATAAGCCAATGCCTAGTCAAATCATGGACAAGAGCACTAAGACTCTGAGGAACAAGACGATTCCATTGGTGAAAGTGTTATGAGAAGGATTAACTCCTGAGGAAGCCACTTGGGAGATGGAGGAGGACATCGTTCATCAATACCCAGATTTTATTATCTAAGGTAGGGTAACCTTTTAGTTTTGAATATAACATATGTTACAATAGGTGCGTGTGTATGAGATGAATTTCGGGGACGAAATTCTTTAAGGAGGGGAGAAAATGTAACATCCTAAAATTCAAACATAATTAATTTAAAAATAAAATAAAATAAATAATAATGGTAATAATATTAAGTTATTAAAAAGTATAGTGCAAATAAAATATAAATAGGAGATTTAGTGTAAAGGAATGATAATATAAGGATTTAATGAAATTTGTTAGCTATTATAAAAAATGCAAAATTATATATATATAAATAAATATATATGACACAAAAAAAAAAGGATACTTGGGCTTTAAAAACCCAAGAAGCCAGTGAAAATTTAAAAAGAAACGTAAAAACACGGCTGCCACATATATATATATATATATATATATATATATATATATTAAAACCTAATTGTTCAGAACGGGACGTGTGCAGTAGACTTTGAAGCGCCGTACAGTGAACTTTGAAAGGCCGCTACAAGTGAACACGTTCACTCTTCCGCCGCCACCGAGGCCCATCCCCATCCCCTCACGCAGCAACGTACATTTCATTGACTTAATTGAATAGTTCAATCCAAAAGCAGCTACATTGTTCTCGCCGGTTTGGTCCTACACTATAGCTAAAAGACCACCCTCATTCTAATTCTGAAGAGTCACTCTTGCACTCGATTGTAATCGTGACGCGGAAGGGAAGAAGATTTTTTTAGAGACAGTAGTTTTATCAAACATATTTTTTTGAACACTTTGGAGGTCTTCGAGAGGTGAGTAAAAATATTTTTTCTCACACTTTCATGGTACAATTGATTTGAAGCTTTGTTATATGGATTTGTTTAATTACAAAAATTAAGATTTTAGAGTACATGATTTTTATTTGAAACTTTGAAATATTTTCACGTCACTTGATGAATTGGTTTAGTGAGTGTAATTTTCTTGTTATTCTATTAATGTTTGATGCAATAAAATGATAATGATAAATAAAATAAATAGCTAAATAGATGCCCAAATTTCGTACCGTGCGTAACCTTATTGCAGTGACATAACATTATTTATGTTTGATATTAGATGATTTCTATTGATACATATATGCCACGCCCCTGTGAGTGAATACATGTACTATAACAAGCATAAATTATATTAAGGACTTATATGTTATGGTTGTGTTTGTATTTTAAATCATGTTATAGTGTCTATGTAATTACTGCATGGAGCTTGAGGAAATATTTGGTAGTCATCTGGGATGACATTTGACAGTCATCTAGGATGACATGTTGCTCGGGAAGGGGTGACGGTTGTACATTCTATTCCGGGAATAGGATGAGAGATATCACCATCTGGGATGGGATATCAATTTATTGAAAATATTCACATCTGGGATGGAATATTAGATACCTCCATCTGGGATGGGGAAGGCAGTGGGACGC
This sequence comes from Sophora flavescens, assembly GCA_030762895.1. Lineage (NCBI taxonomy): Eukaryota > Viridiplantae > Streptophyta > Magnoliopsida > Fabales > Fabaceae > Sophora > Sophora flavescens. Next base: position 55,018,356 of record CM061068.1, on the reverse strand, counting down.
CATTGCATGGATATGAGCTCATAGACCTTAGTGGATCTGGGATCCACACCGGTTCTGGGAACCAAAGAGTCAAGTTAAGTGATTCTGGGAATCACCGAGTCATGTTTGTGGAGTTGCATTGTGTAGAGTTTGCATGGTGAATGTGTTTAAATGCAATGTGATGTGACCGTTGCTGAGTTTATGAGTTTGTGCTTTAAATGCTTGACATTAATTTTATATATATGTATATATAATTATTATTTTGGAGGTTTATTATATTCAATATTTTAAAAATTAGCGGGTACCATGAACGTTTTTCCGGTTACCGCACCGGCTGAGAACAACACTATTTGCGAAAATATTTTTAGAACTTGATTTTTACTCACTGGGATTATATCTCATTAAAAGTGTTGTTTTCAGAGCACGAGGACGATATCATTGAAGCTGAAGAGGATTGAAGACTTAGCGAATTTACTTATTTATTATCTAGCTTTGTTAGTATTTTATTTTGAATAAGGAGCCGTTTGTTGCTAGACATATTTATTTTATTTTTTATTTATCGTTGGGTTTATTAGTAGACGCCCGGTTTTGAGGCTTGGGATTTTTATTTGGACATATGGACTTATTATTTATTACTTTGATACATTATTACTATTTTATTTAATATGAGACACTGTCCATACTTATATAATTGATAAAATTTTTATGACTAACATATTTTAATTAAATTTATTAGAGGATTTTTATACAATTTGTTTTGGGTTACTAATGTAACGAAGGGCGTTACATTAACATCAACGCCGAAGAGAGCCCTAGGGACGAATAACTGTATTTTTATTTTTCATACCTCTGTAATGGGCTTTTCTCCTTGTAATCCTTGTTAATCTAATGAAAAACTCTTCCAGCTTTTTGATGACTTCCTCTTACTTTTACAGCATTTGCTTGGCCGAGATATTCTTCGAAATATTTTCATATTCCAACGTTGTTTGTGTTGCATGCTCGGCTGTTTAAACAAGACCTCGACTAAGGCCGAGATATTTTGTCATCCGTATCAAAAACGGATAGTTGTTGTCACATTTGAAATGCATGATTCATGTTTTGTACACGCGGTCACACGTTATGTGCCTTGGAAATCCCAGTGGGTTCATGCAATTACTGCTTTTTGCTGAGTTTCGAGATTCATTTTTTCAATAAACCTTTTCTCAGCGCATGTTCCTCCTTTCCAACGCCTCTCCCCCCTTATAAATAGGGCTGTTTCTTTGCTTCACTTATTCATTCTTCATTTTTTTTTCCACCAGCAAAATTCGTCCTTCTTCGACCCGAGTAGGTTGATAATATTGCTAGGGGTTTACGTTCCTCTCTCCCAATTAACATCCTTTTTCAAGCTTTAAAGTTGCCAAAAAGGGTGTAATTGGGAGATGGGATCCAGAATCTCTTTCATGATGTAATCCCTTTTTTAAAAAGGATGTTGGCTGGGAGAATAGCAGTTTCCGGGAGTGGTGAAAGGGGTAGTACCCGTCTCCTCCCGAAGCAGGCCGAGTACCTCATCGTCCAGCTTTCTCAGGGGGAAGTGATTACTTCCTCCTCCGAAGGAAGGTCATGGCGTCCGATTGGGGGGACTACTGGCCAATCGGTCTTGCTCCCGTTCCAATTGGGGGGACTACTGGCCAATTGGGCGGGCCTTATTTTCAATTTCTGCCCTGTAACTAAGTCATAGTACTTTCTAATACTCGACCCGTACCTTGTTTTTATTTTCATCATTGTACTCGGTTTCCTCAGAAAATTTTAATGGCTCGAACTCGGCCTTTAGATTTAAACTTGGTTCTCCTCAATTGCTCGATTTGATTTCTCTTAGCAATTTTCAGGCCCGAATTCGGCCTTAATAATTCAATTGGCTTGAACTCGGTCTTAAACTATTTAATTGGCTCGAACTCAGCCTTCAGGCTCAAACTTGGCCTTAGCAGTTTAATGGCTCGAACTCGGCCTTCAGGCTCAAACTTGGCCTTAATAATTTAAATGGCTCGAACTTGGCCTTCAGGTTCAAACATGGCCTTAATAATTTAAATGGCTCGAACTCGGCCTTTAGGCTCAAACTTGGCCTTAACAGTTTAATATTCGCGGAATAAATACATCGGCAAAATAAGAAAATAGAACAATGTTCATAATAAATTCTTTTATTGGATAGAAAAGAAAGTCTGCGGTGTGCCTCGTTAAAACGTTCTCGGTCAAAACCCTTTTTTGGGATAAAATACCGAGGTAGGAAAAAGAGTACATCACCTGACTATGTACATCAATTGTAATAAAATTTTAAATGAGAAGCATTCCAAGTTCTTGGGATAGGCTTCCCTGACAATTCTTGTAACCTATATGCTCCGTTTCCCAAGTTTTCTACCACTCGGAATGGTCCTCCCCAATTTGCTGCTAGCTTGCCCTCCGTATGATCTCTTCTTGCTTCTCCTTTCATTCTTAGCACCAAGTCTCCGCGCACGAAACTCCTCGGTTGCATCTTTGAATTATACCTCCGAGTAGCTCTTCGTTTGCAGGCTTCCTCCCTGATTTTATCCTCCTCCCTGATCTCCTCCACCAAATCAAGTTCGACCCTTAAGTTGCTTTCATTCTCATTCTGCTCATGTTGCATACGCCGAAAAGACGACTCACCGACCTCAACCGGGATCATGGCGTCTGTTCCGTATGTCAGCCTGAAGGGTGTTTCTTGAGTAGTGGATTGTGGCGTGCAGTGGTTGGCCCAAAGAATACTCGGCAATTCTTCTGTCCAAGCTCATTTGGCTTTTCCCACTCTCTTCTTCAGTTCTCCGAGAATGACTTTGTTGGCCGCCTCGGCCTGCCCATTGGTTTGGGGATGCTCCACTAATGTGACGTGGTGTTTAACACCGAGATTGACATAGAATTCTCGCAATGTCTTGTCTATAAACTGCCTTCCGTTATCAGTGACAATTGCGAAGGGAATTCCGTGCCTACAGATGAGATTTTTCCACACAAACTTTTGTACCTTCTCGGCAGTAATTTTTGCCAAAGGTTTTGCTTCAATCCATTTTGTGAAGTACTCTACCGCTACCAAGAGAAATTTGACTTGACCTTTGGCTATGGGGAATGGTCCAAGTATATCCATTCCCCACATAGCAAAGGGCCAGGGCAAGTTCAATGTGTGAAGTTCTTCGGGCGGGGTACGACTTACACTGGAAAATCTTTGACATTCATCACATTGTCTCGTCCACTTGATGCAATCTGCTCGGATGGTAGGCCAATAGTACCCTGCTCGGACTACCTTGGAGGCCATTGATCTGCCCCCGCAGTGAAAACCACAAATTCCTCTGTGAACTTCTTCCATTACATACTTTGACATCGGGACCGAGAATCCCCGTTTATACAACTCTCCGGAAATAATAGCAAAGTGACTTGCTCTGAGCCTGATCTTTCTAGCCTCGGCGTGATCTGGGGGCAGAGTATCTGAGGATAAATATTCCCATATGGGTGTCATCCATTCTCGGTCAACCGGCTCATTGGCCATCACCTCTGCAAACGTGATACTCGGTTCATTAAGAGTTTCTTGAATAACTGTTCTATGCTGGCCTGACCTCTTCGTGCTGGCCAATTTCGACAGTAGATCGGCCCGAGTATTTTCTTCTCTGGGAATGTGTTCCATAGCAAATTTCTCAAAGTTGGAAATTAACTAATTTACTTTACGTAAATACCTGGTGAGTTGAGGCTCTTTTGTTTGGTATTCTCCGAGATTTGTCCTCTCGACTATCCGTGAATCACTTGGCATCTAATGACCTTTGCTCCCATTTCCTTAGCCAAGCATTAACCCCTGCTATCAAGGCTTCGTACTCAGCTTGGTTGTTTGAGGTTTTGAACTCAAACTTTAATGACTGCTCTAGGATTAGCTCTCCCGGACCTTCTTGTATTATCCCAGCTCCACTGCCTTTGACATTCGAGGATCCGTCCACATACAAATTCCACCATAAATCTTTGGTTATCGGCAGCGGATTGAGCTCGGCTACGAAGTCGGAGATACATTGAGCTTTCAGAGGACCTCTCAACTCGTATTTCAGGCCAAACTCGGATAATTCCACCGACCAAGCAATCATACGGCCTGCCAACTCGGGTTTTTTGAGAATCTGCTTAATCGGGTGATCAGTTTTGACAATCACCTGGTGACTCTGGAAATACGGACACAATTGCCGAGTTGCAGTTACCAGAGCCAAAACTAGCTTTTATATGACTTGATACCGGGTTTCGGCGTCGTGAAGGACCCTGCTGATGAAATACACCGGCATTTGCGTTTTCTCTACTTCTTGTACAATGACCGCACTGATGGCGTACTCGGTGGCTGACAGGTATAAATATAACTCTTTCCCTGGGATAGGTCGAGTTAATATTGGCGGTGAAGACAAAAAGGCCTTGAAGTCGACAAAGGCCTTCTCGCATTCCTCAGTCCACGCCGAAGGTTTGAGGCCTCTTCAATAATCTAAAGAAAGGCCGAACTTTCTCGCCGATCCGGGAGAAACCGAGATAATGATGCCAGACGCCCTGCAAGTCGCTACACTTCTTTAATATTTTGTGGACTTCGCATCTCAATCACCGCTCGACATTTATCAGGATTGGCCTCGATTCCCCGGTGCGTCACCATAAAACCGAGGAATTTTCCACCTTGGACACCGAAAACACACTTTTCTGGATTCAACCTCATATTATACTTTCTCAACTGCTGAAAAATTTCCTCCAAATCCTTCGGGTGGTTGTTGTGGTCATCGAATTTTATGATCATATCATCCACATAAACCTCCATAGTCCTTCGATCTATTCTTCAAACACCCTGTCCATGAGCCTTTGGTAGGTGGCTCTAGCATTTTTCAATCCGAATGGCATTACCTGGTAATAATAGTTCGAGCCTTCGGTTATAAAAGCTGTTTTCTCCTCGTTTGGGGGATACATTCTGATCTGATTGTACCCCGAGTATGCATCTAAGAAGCTCAAAATTCTGTACCCAGAAGCACCATCCACCAACCTGTCAATACTTGGTAAAGGATAAGAGTCTTTTGGGCAAGCCTTGGTCAAGTCTGTATAATCTGTGCACATGCGCCACTTGCCATTTGCTTTTTTGACCAGAACCACGTTGGCCAGCCAAGTAGTGTATTCTATTTCTCGAATAAAGTTGGCTTTAACCAACTTTGTTGTTTCTTCTTCCACCACTTTTCTCCTTTCCTCACCAAGTCTCCTTTTCCTCTGAGCTACCGGTTTTGCCTCAGGACAGATTGCCAGTCTGTGGCATAAGAAGTGGGGGTCAATCCCCAACATGTCTGATGTTGTCCAAGCGAACAAATCGGCGTTGTTTCGGAGTACTTCCTTTATTTTCTTTTTTAAATTCGGCTCAAGTTGTCCGCCTAGCTTGGTGCACTGATCGGGCTGTGATCCAAGCTGGAACTTCTCCAACTCCTCAGTGGGTTGCGGCCGTTGTTCTTGCATGTCAATCCTCGGGTCTAGTTCAACAGAACTAACTGAATTTACAAACTTGTCTTTTCCTCTGTCCAGTGTTTCTGCAGGTGTAGGTTTGAGTTTGCTCACACGCAAACTATCGGCATAGCACTGTCTGGCCATTTTCTGATCAGCCCGGATAGCAACTATATCTCCCGAGTTAGAAGGGAACTTCATTGTGAGGTGGGGAGTATAGACCATGGCTCCCAGCTCGTTCAAGGATGGTCTTCCGATTAAGATATTATACGATGTTACTGCATTAACCAACACGTACCTGACCAGAATAGTTTTGGACGTTTTGCCATCTCCAAAAGTAGTTAGGAGGTCGATGTATCCTCGAGTATCCACCCGTTCCCCAGCAAAGCCAACGAGCTTACTGTCGTATGGCTGAATAGATTTTTCTGGGATCCCGAGCTTCTGAAATGTTGAATAATATAGAATATCAGTCGAGCTCCCTTGGTCGACGAGAGTTCTCTTGACTGAGAAGTTGGCCAATTGCACTGTGATTACCATAGGGTCGGCCTGATTAGGATCCACACCCAAGAAGTCTTCATCGGAAAAGATAATCGGCGGGCAAATCCTCGGGGGTTTGCCAGCTACCGAGTTGACAGCCCGAATAGTCCGCAGGTGTTTTCTCCGAGCTGAACTCGTCGTGCCTCCTCCCGCAAATCCACCTGAAATAGTGTTTATCACACCTCAGACAGTATTATCCTCCTCTCGCCTTTCATTCTGATTTTCCCTATTTTCTGTTCTTTCATTATTTTGCCGACCGCCGTCCCTTCCCGGGCTTTGGCCACCTCCTCTTCTTCTACTTCTGCCACGCCCCTCACCATTGTTGTAATTTAACCGAACGAAATTATTCAGATGACCAGCTTGCACTAACTCTTCAATCTTGTCACGCAGGACCCAGCACTCCTCGGTGATATGCCCGTAGTTACGATGGTACCGACAATGCTTCTGTCGATCAGCATTATGGGGCGTGTGGCCACGGTTGGGGAGCTGCAAAAGTTCTGCGTTGTAGGCTTCCTCAAATACCCGAGCTCGGTTGGTGTTGAGGGGGGTATAGTGTTCATACTTCGGTCCCCTATGTAAATGCTCGGATGTGTTTTTGTATTTCTGCTTGTCACCTCCAGCCCTCCTCATCTCTCTCCCTTCTCGTCAATCAGAATCATCGGTTCTTTATCTTTTCTTAGACTCTTCAATTTCCTCCATATTAATGAATCCGGCAGCTTTCCTCCTCAACTCATCCATGCTGGTTGGAGGCTTCCGAGCTAGGTGTCTGGCGAAAAGGGCCAGGCCGTAATCCTGTCAAGATGGTATGTAGCGCGACATCGGCACTGAGATTCCGGATGAGGACAGTCTCTTTGCTGAACCTGGACATAAAATCACGCAGAGACTCATTTTTTTCTTGCTTAAATTTTACCAACAAGGCCGAGGTTTTTTGATGAGCTCGGCTAGTGGCAAACTGAGCATTGAATTTAGTCATAAACGTGTCAAAAGAGTCAACCGATCTTTGGCGGATTGAGTATACCCGCCTTAACGCAAAGATCTTTTGAGTAGTAGGGAAGACTTTACACATGACAACATCATCGTCGGTGAAGAGATATATTTGAGTAGTGAAAGCATCTAAATGATGTTTCGGGTCCGATGTGCCATCATACCTGTCAATATTTATTGGTTTGTAGTTGGCTGGTAGATGAACCTCCTTGATGGCGTAGATGAAGGGATGTCTCGGTCTCAGCGCGCCGGCCATCTCATTAGGCCTGTTTGCCTGAAGTGAAAGTTCAGGGGCCTGCCTAGGAAATTCCTCCTCGCCTCTTCGGTCGACATGGTGAGAAAGACGGGGTTGTGGGACTCCTTCTTCTCTGCGCGTGTTTCTGGACCCTTCATTCTCAGCTGTTCGGCGCTCCCTCTCATGAGGAGAAGAGGCAGACCTTTCTCTGCTTTGTTCTCGTTCACGACGGCTGTTCTGCCGACGAATCTCCTCATTCTCCCTTGTCAGCATTGCCACTTGTGCGAGGAGTTCTTGAATGATGGGATTGTCGGTCGTCATTACTTGGTTTATGGATCCTTCTCCATTATCCCCATTGTTGGCATTCTCTGGATCCTCTCTCCTGCAGTTCCCGCTCCTTGTCCTCACCATTGTTTGTGGTATGGGAAAATTTTGCTTCGATTCCCACAGACGGCGCCAAATGTTCCGTCCAAATATCTCAAGTGAGAGATACTCGTCCGGAGAAGCTCTTGTGGGAGTGTTTTTGAATAGCTTGACAGAATGGGAATTCTGCTCCTACGTATCCAAATGGGAATCAAAGCAAACGTAGTTCTAAGTGAGGGGGTTGGACCCTTTTTTATAGAGATGTTTTGGTGTAACAGTTTGAGTTGGACTGTTATTGAGATCCTATTTGTTAGGATCGGATTGTTATTGTAATTAGATAAAGATAAGGATAATGCTCCAAGTTATACGGAGGGATATTTGGACCAGCGAGATATTTGGCCCAGTCATTTGTGACTGGAGTACACGGGACCGAGGTGCCTTCGCCGGTGGTTTATTACGGGATAGATCCGAGTATTTATTCTCGGCTGATAAGCGTATTAACGAGTCATCGGCCTTGGAAGAGTTCGTGTCAAAGCCCATTTATAAGAGTAAGCTCGGTTGGTCCAGTTTATTAACAAGCCCTCGCCAAATTCTCGACCTTATATTTTCGGTTAGTACAATTGTGTTCAAAATGAGGGGCGAGAGGGAGGGATGGGGAAGTAAAAGTAACAATAGGTTAAACTAAAATTCAGGATGCTTTTATTTCCAACGATTAGCCAAAGTCAATTAGGATGTGGTGAGATTAAGTTACCTCTTGATGTAGTTGCCAGTACACTAGTAGTAAGGTGTCATTTTCATATGGTATTGAGGATTTATATTTTATTTACGAGATTTAGACTTGTAACAATAATTCTCATCAAGTCTATAAATATCTTTACCAAATATATATTGACAAATTCTTTTACCACTGTAACAGCATACATGATAAATCCTTACCATATGAATCAATCAATACGAGCAACATCAACTAACGTTTGATAAGGGAAAATAATCAAGATATATAATTTTTTTAACATACGCTTCTTTTTCTTCGTTTTATGTTTCTACTATAAGAAAAAGTACAAGAAATAAAGATACGGTTGCTGAGAAACAGTAGGCCCTTAATTATGAGGTTGATGTTCGGCTTGGCATAAAAGCAGGGAGAGTAGGACCCAAACAAATTAAGTGGCAGATGGTGACAAAATAGAGCTCCAGGCACCACATGCATATGGCCATGGTTGAGAATTGAGAGAATGGGACAGCCTTGACCATATTCCAATGGCAACATCGAGCAAACCCCAAATTGACAACCAAGCAAAATCATGACTTAAACAAAGCCCTTCAAACAAACATAGCAACACCTCCATTAACCATCTTTTCCATTTCCAACGCAACCGGGTTAACAAATGGATGGATTTTGATTCGGATTATAATAGATTGGATTAAAATAATTTATTAATTCATTTCAATCCATTAAAAATATATTAAAAAAATCAAATCCATCCATAATCTATTTAATAAAAAAACATCCAATACATCCATTAGTCAATTTTATATAAATGGATATACGAATCATTCATTTAAAAATACATTTTACACTAAAATTTTATTTTAATAATTTTTACATACTAAATGTTTCTCTATGAAATTTTAAGGACCTTAATAAATACATGAACGTTATACTTTATAATAATAATATTTTTTACGCACTTATAATAATAATTAGAAATGTAGGAGCAATGGATCAAAAATTCATGCTTATATTCTTCGTTCGTGAAACATGAGTCCAGAGAATGTCATCATGCTTATTTGATTTGAAATAACTTTTAATCTTGTTTTTTAAAAAAAAAATATTTATTTATATATTTTATTTAGGATTAAATATGTTTTTAGTCCCTTATTGTTTTTACAAAAGTTCAGTTTTAGTCCCTCTTTTAAAAAATGTATTTTTTTAGTTCCCCTTATTAAAATGTGTCAGAAGTGGTCCTTACACCACACTTCTGTTTGAAAAAGAGGGACTAAGACTAATTTTTTTGTAAAAAAATAGGGACTAAAAATGTGTGACGAAAATAAATGAGGGACTAAAAAAATTAGTATAGAGATCACTTCCGACACATTTCAAAAAACGTGAGACTAAAAAAATATGTTTTTCAAACAAAAGACTATAATCAAACTTTTGTAAAAAGAAGGAATAAAAACATATTTATTATAAGGAAAAAGAGTCGACCTCTCTCTCTCTCTCCCACATTCCAACCAGCGCCTAGGTGAACTGGTACATTTACAAAGTCTTTTTTCATGTAGTCTGTATGTTTCCATGGTAAGTGATTTTAAAAATTATTTATTCATTTTATTATTGTTGTTGGATGGGTTGGATGGACAGATGATCCATGGATTCTTTTGCCATACCTAATTTCCACCAAATAACAGTATGAAGCTTCAATGCAGGTTCTGGAACGCGTTCCCCTACACATCAGACCTTCTGGTCTCTCGTTTTTTGGCGTTTTGAACGTCTCAGAAGAAGACCTTCTTCTTCGGTTCTTGTTACGTCTTTGGTTTAGTGTTTTATTTTTTATTTTTTCTTTATTTCAGCTTTTATTTTGTTGTGTTTGGTTCTATTATCATATCTGTTGGAACTTTATTTTGGGCTCTTGACTTGGATTAGCTAGGCCCCAGCCGCCGTCCTGAGGTTGGGCCTTGTGTTAGGTCTTTAATTCTCTTGTTAAAAAAAACAAATGAGAGAAAGGATTCTTTTCAAAATAAAAAAAATTGAAATTTTATGAAAATAAATAATATTTGAAATTAAAACCTAAAAGAAAGAAATAAAATCTGTTCAAAAAATAATTCTTTTGTTTTGAAGCAATCAAAAATCTTTTTCAAAAGATATAATAAGCTTTGAAAAAATAAAATAAAAAATTTATTAAAAGAGAAGTTTTCTAAGTTTCTGGCTATGTTTTCACTCTGTTTGAAGACAAGGCAATGAGGTTGCTCATTCCTTAGATAAGATGGCTCATCTAATCCTTGTCTTCATGATTATGATTATATGTTCATGTATTGCTTCCTCTAATCCTTGTCTTAATGAAATGATGATTATCACTATGTTCCTTATGTATTGCTCCCTTGATATGATGTTTCCAGGAAATACATGATAGAAGCAGGAAGAGACCCAAGCAAATTAACCCAATTTAATTCAAGCATTCCAATTTAATGCTTTATACAAAATAATTCAATATTATTATTATAAATAATACATTGTTAAAATTATTAGTCAATTAATAAATTAATCAATAACGAATTATATTGATAACATTACCGCCACTAAAACCCTAATTAAATTGAGAAATAAAAAGTTAAACTAATAAGAACATATACTACACTTGATCTTAGCCAAAAGGAAGAGAAAGGTATAAGTTGCATTGTGTTTGAGTTCATTTTTTATACTAGTAGTGTCTTGGGTGCTACTGCTTCCTGCTCAAGCAATGTGGTACTTGGTCGTTCCCAATCCAATTTGAAGACATGATTCGTCCTTGGTTTCTTTGCTCTTTTCACAAGTTTAGTTCCAACCCTCCATGGGATTTCCTGTTGAAAACAATACCTTTCTTGAAGCTCAAGTGTAATTCTCGTTCACATTCCACCTTGTGCTGAACACGCTATGCTTTCCATTATTTAACAACCTTTGAAGCCAAATCAGTAGTAGCAACTGCAAAGCAAATCTCTAGAACACGAAGGGGCACCAAGTAAATGAATCAAAGTCAACTCAAATCAAACACATATTCCTTATTCTAACTTTTTACACTAAGAGTAATATATGGTGTTATACGCTAAGTACTTGCAGTAAAAATGAAGTTCATTAACAATTTCCTTGGTCTCAGCCACAGTTTCTTGGAGGGAAATTTCAAAGTAAATCATGATGCAGAAGAAAGGAAGAGAAGTGAGAAAGGTGAATATGTTGAAGTTAGATTTTTTGTCATAGCGTATAGCAGCTTCCTTGAGCATATTTTTTCTTGTTTCTCCTTTCCAAGAAATACATTTGCAGAAGACTTCACTTTTGATTTAGACTTTTGCTTAACTAATCGGTGCATGTTTGGTTCCATGGTGAGAACAACCAAATTCACTTTTGCAATCCATTTTTAAGATGTTTGGCTATTGGATGCAGAAGCAATTTTGTATTCCATAATCAATTCTACCATAAGCAGTTTGAAGTGGCTTATGTTTCTGGATTGAAAAATTACAATAAGTTTTATACGAAACTTGCTTTTAAAATAAAATCATTCAAACATAAATCACTTCACTTCAAACTCAATTATATTGAAATCAATTCTATAAAATCAATTCCTTTCAAAATCACGTTTGTCAAACGTTGATCCACATTTAATAACTTCAAATCTCAACACCACGGCCAGCCAACCAGCTTTTAATTTATGTCAACATTACATTATCAACTTCTATCTCTTAGGTGTAGATAGTATAATTTCATAGAAATTGAGTCCTTTTGGGAGGAAGGGGTGAACCGGTTAAGTTTGACAGAGGAAAGTGTGGATGATAGAGAAGGGGTTGAGTGTTAGGAATCTTAGCAGGAATTGGAAGGGACAAAACTTTTCGTACTCCCAACATTACAAAGAAAATGGTCATATAATCGAATGAGATCTATGGCACTGTAATTTTGCAACTCACATTACCAAGTTCAATGTCTTCTGCAAGCAACTCACGGTTAAAGACAGAATCCTACATTGAATCAATGCAGCCATTTAAGATTTTAAAGGAGGTGTTTATTCCCTTTCGAGTTCAATATCAACTTGGTTAAATTCATTCTATGGTTAATTGTATCACATGGTCTGCTGTGTTGGAAGATGTGTAGGTAACCATGAATGGCATCCCTGCTTTTGTTGAGCACTTTTTGCTAGTTAACTAACATAATTAAATGCAATTTGGCAAAAAGCCACAAAATGAATATTTGTAATTTAAAATTCCATATGCTAATTATTAACATTGTTACATCAAATAAGATATGAATATTAATGATCTTTATCAATATATATATATATATATATATATATATATATATATGAATACAATTCCTTGCCCAAGCTCATATAGTCATTTTATTTTTATTTCCTTTGTAGTTGATACCAGTTCCGGCGGTGAAAGGTTAGGCTTCTTATCTTTCACACATCATCACCTAGAACTAAATAAAATCAAAAGATAAATTTGAACCAGGGAGCCCGAATTTTTACCATATGAAAATTCAATAGAATCAAACAAGTAGAGTATATATCATGGGGGGGAAACCTCTTTGGCATAGGCTTACATGGACCAACACTAGATCCCAGGGAAAGCTTGGCATTACTCATGGAAAAAATGCACCTTAGTCTTATATTGGGGACTGCAAATTTAGTGAGTTTGATGCGTCGGTGGGCATTGCAACATGGTATATACTTATACGAAAGTAATCGAAGCTTTCAAAGAGCTCAGAAAACAGAGAAAATGATTTGGAGGATGAGAATGCAAAAAACTTCGGATGAAAAAATTGTTAGGATGAAAAAACTTCGGGAAATACGGGACAATTTTTCAGTCCTTGACGTTTTGATTAAACTTTAAATTCCTTTGTGTCTAATGTTTTATCATGTCTATAATTCATTTCTTACAACAATGTTAATATGTCTTCAATTCATTTCTTACAATACCAAAAGGATAATGCTTTGTCGTTTTCAGGTTGTTCACATGCAAACCTAAGAGAATATCCATCATCTGAATGTTGACATTAGAAAATTAGATCCACCTTTAAGACTTAAAATAATTTTAAAACTGAATAGGAGGGGTGTGCCAGGCCCGTGCAGTAGTGCAACGCATGGGCGACACTCGAGAAGCCCAGTAGCAAGCTACTGTAATGGCTCCTCCCCCTTAAAAAATTAATTTAATATCGTGTGGGCCGTTGGCCCACATATCAGATATTAAACTGATAAGAACAGATACTACACTTGATCTTAGCCAAAAGGCCGAGAAAGGTATGAATTGAAATGAGCAAGAGTGCTTTATTTTATAATAACCTCTTGGGTGCTGCTTCTACCACTCAAGCTATGTGGGACATAGTTATCAGCAGGTCAAATGTTCAATGGCCTCGCATCTGTTCTTTAGGCCAAATCACATCACAGTATTGTTAAAGATTCGACCAGCAGCTCAAATTGTAACAAAACTTGTTCAAACAACGGATCATGATTGCTTGACGCACTTCGAACAAAATTAATATAGCTGCTTGGTCAAGCTTGTTGCTGCATAAAACTAGTAATTATTTATGACAAATGAGTGAATGAAAAGAACAACATATATTGAGTCACTGAGACTTGAATGTTCTTGCTCTGTATGGTAGAGGGAAACAACAATTTTACTTCAAAGACCAGAAACGTATAAGATCCAACCAAGGAACCTGGTTGCAGCAAACAACCTTGCTCCAGAGTCTTCAAATAACCAAAATGTTTCTCACAGATTCACCACAATATGGAGCATATATATGATAGAGCATGACAATTTTATCTGAAAAACTACTTATTTGTAAACAAACAAAAAATTTACATTCTGTTTAAGTTTACACAATCTTCAACAGTATAGCATCTTGCTGCTTTTGGCTGATGACTAGATACATAGACATATGTTAAGCTTGCTGCTTTTGGAAGGTGAGGTATGATCATATGAAGCATTTATAATTTATAAATACAAAAAAATCTGGTAACTAATTTTTCTTGAAGTTACCACTAGTCTTTACAAGAACACTCTACCTTGCTAAAGTGGGGGAAACAATTCCTGTGTCATTATTGTTATATAACAATCGTGTAGTCTCTGACTGACCATAAGTAATTGAAAGTTTTTTACTCTGGTAGAATAGGAGATTCTCACTTAAATAAGCACTTATTGCTTTTTTTTCCCCTCAATCATCCACGAAAACTTGAGAATCTAATCGTTTGTACTTGAATCTGTAGCTGAATAAGTCTATCCAAAAGAGGCACGAAGATAGGTGCCGTGTTATACCAAATTATCTAATTACATTTACATATTCTTAAGCCTTGTATGATTGTATTAACAAATAGACTTAGTGAACTACAATGGCCGTATGGGTCTCACAACCCTACCCTCACTCAAGTAAATTTTAAGGGTAGAGTACTTTAAATATTGAAATTTTTTAAGTCCATAAGTAGATTCTCAAGTAGCTAATAAGTAGATTCTCCAAACTTCGACATCACTTGGAGGTTAGCAAACGGGTAGAATAGAAATTTCATTCCTTAAATATTGCATGCTTTTCTCTATACGTAAGTTATGTGAATTTAATGGTGATTCAAACTAGTTCATCAATAGCCAAAAATGGGCATGAAAGGATGATGGCATGGATTTTTGGGCAACCATTGTTAACCACGTAATGCACATTATTAACGAATAAAATTTGTATGTTGCTAATTGCTATAAAAATAGTATGAAAAGGTGATGTGTGCTTATCATATTTCCTTTATTTTAAGTATATGCTATATGTAACAGTAGTATACTAGTATGTCATCGTTTTTTTTTTTTTTTTTTGTGAATTACTTGTACACTTCACTCCATTTCATTTAAGTTGACATCTAAAATGAAGCACCCAACACTAACAGAGCACTCAGCACAGGGACAAGCTAGAACTTTACATAATTGTGGTTGATCATCCACATGAGGCTCCAGTATTTAGAGACAGATTTGTAAGACCAATAAGCCCATCCAAAAGTAGCACGAGTGTATACCTCTACTTGGACCTGCTCAAATTTTTGGTAATCTTGCTTTGATGCATTTTGTACTTTCCAGTCACCACTCCACTCCCCTGCCAGATTCCACCACAACAAACAGTGTAAGCTATGGTATGCTATATTTTTAAAAAGGCATTACTATACTATATTTTTCCTAAAAAATTGTGTTAATATAGATTCCTGTTCATGGCAAATCTCATAGATAATAGCATATTTACCATTGAGTTTCATAATATGCACATTTTATAATTTTGTATTAAGTTTTGAACTGTGGATATGCTGCCACCAATCCTACAACAGTACCTAATAGCATTTGATGATACGAAGTTCTTATTAATTGGATAAACTTACCAACAAAGATGAGGGGTCCATTTGATGTGTGCAGAGCACTAAGATCAGAAGCTCTTTGGATTTTTATGTAATCGATGTTCTGTTGCACATTCATATTGGAGAACTTATCCGAAAAGAGACTGTAGTAATGGACATCAATGACAACTCTATTGAAAGCTTCAGCAAACGACAGAAGCACTTTTGAATCTCTATCCAGAGGGTTAGACATGATCACATAAGCACTCGACGTGTGTTTCCGTATAGCATCATAGCCTGCTTGATAATACTTTTTAAGGCTTTCCAGATTGATGCCTAGAGGCTCATTCATCAGCTCTATTGCTACGAGATTTGATCTGTTAGCATATCTGCACAGCAATTTTGGAGCTACATATATATGAGTCAACGGCAGTAAGAGCAATCTTAAGTGTTCAGATATTCAAAACCTTAAGTACTGTATAGAATAACGTAAATCAATAAATTCACTCTGAAGATTGTAAATTTTTTCATCCATAAAGGTACAACAGTGCTATTCAGTACAAATAGTAGTTGACAAATTTTGTACCACTGGAGCATTGTTCATGGAGGTCACATTCGCCCTTCATTTATGATAACATCAATTTTGTTCTTCAGTTATAATCAGATCATTTAGTGACAAATTTAAATGTAAATTTAATGACTAATTTGCTGATATAAATTGACAATTTTTTTTATGTTTATATAGATAAAGATGAACTGAATGCATTATAGATACATATTTATAGTAGCAAAACAGACATTTACTCTAAAAATTCAAACCTTTCGGCTAGGAAGTCTATGGTTGCCACAGTGTCAGGTATGTATGAATCTCCCCATTCTTGATATCCATCTCTTGTTGCACTGTGAGACCTTCCGTTTTGTGAACCTTGAGCTGCATGCAGGTCCACAATTACCTTCATTCCATTCTTTCTGCAATTACATTCAGTAGCAACCCATGAGACATTTATTATAGCCAATTGACATGGACAGAATGGCATTTTTCATCTCTTTTTCTTGTTAATAAAAAAGACGAGTTAATGTGTCTTACTCTGCCCATGTGAAGGCATTGTCTAGTATTTGCAAAGAACCCCCAACAAATGGCTTTGGTGGTGTTGGGTCATGAGTTATCCACCACCCAACTGGAACTCTAACAGCATTTAGGCCATTTGCTGACATGAATCTGAAATCATCTTCAGTGATATACTTATTCCAGTGATCCTGCATAACCATCATTCAATTAAAATCTGCTACAAATTGGTGGTCCTTGTTCTATTTAAAGCCTGTATTTTTTCACCTGCATGATTTTGGGAGCTCTATCTGGGCCATAACCATTTGTAATTTGGTATTCACCATTTAAAGACCTGTCAGTCAAAACAGTCATTTTGAAGACAGATGGATCACTATCATCCCAAGCTGAGGCTCCATAATCTGCAATCACTGGAGTCTCTGATATGGCCTGATAAACAATGTTAACATTATAGAAACATCAAACATCACCAGGGACACACTCTAGAAGAAGCTATCAACTACTTATGAAAGTGGTCATATGTAGTGTGATCAACAACACAAGTGAGGCAAAACAAAAAGTACCTGTAAAAACAGACCGTTTGGGGCTCTAATGCGAACCTTGTTTGGATCACCATCATTCCTCACAATCTGAAACGTTTCCATGTCGCTAGGTGAATATGAATCTGCCACTAATTTGTTTCCTTCACCTTGTCTTACAAATTGCTTGTTAGACACTCTAAAATTGAAGGCTGATTCATTGACCCTCCACAACTGTGATGTTGATAAGTTGTTAAAACATAAAAAGAAAAGAAAAGAAAGAAACAAGTCATAACTAGAAAGAAAATAATTGAGAATCAAACCCTGAAAGTTTCCCAACTCCTAGCTTTGGTGCGGTTGATAACAACAATAATTCCTCCCCCTTGTTCTGCGCAGAGATACATCTGCAACCTTGTGGACATGAACTGCACTTGAGCTCCATCCTGAAATCTCCAGATAGTTATTGGACTCACAACTTCAACTACATATAAACAGTCATAGACTAGTAACATAATTTTTTATTGATAGACATTAGTACCATACCAAAAGATCTTTGTTGATTATTCCATCAAATAGAGAAGGTTGCATAGACCCTTCAGTAACCAACCAATTTCCAAGATTCACAGCTTTGAGTGGCAAAGTGAAATTCTCTGTCTGCGCAACAGTAACATAGTGACATGAGAGGTAGAAAACCAACACAAGTTCAGTGTACAAAAATTGCTTTCCCATTTTATTACACTGGGTGTGTGGAATGACTGTTATGCACCAGGATATATATTATATATGGTGTATATATGTAGGTTCACGGTTATAAATAGATGCATAGATTCTAGAAGAACTTTCACTTTTTAAAGACAAAGAAGTAGCTCTCAACCTCTCCCACTTCATTTTTCATTCATTTCCAGTTATGCGTCATCAAAGTGTTGCTCTTCAATCTTCATTCATATTCACGGTCTTTAATCAAATCAATTATTATATAATAGATATTGTTAGGCGCAGATGACTACTGCTTACCAAAGTGTAACATCATTTTAATAAATCTTTCACAGACAATAGACGTCATACAGGGCTATGAAAGAGTCAGCAAAGTCAATGTAAAAAAACTCTCAAATAAAGGAAATGTTTAGTTAAAATAAAATTTTCTACTCCAATCATATATTTTTCCCCATCTTCCATCCAAATTAATATACCATTATTTTTGGCAGTTGTGACTTGGGACAATGGGATTTAATCACGATCTCAAATTGTCATTGGAGTCTGGGCTGAGCTGATATGAAATATGGTTTGGATTTATACAGTTGAGAAAGATTACAAAGCAGCCCAGGGAGGTCCAAAAGAAAAAAACCAACATTGAACTTTTGGGCATGGACTTTGAGAGGTTCTACTGGCATAAAGAATGGAGTTTGATTTACCTGTGAAACCCAAAATGAATCAATCATTTTATTATTATCTATAATTAGAGTAAACATTTATTTTAGTTCTCCAAAAATATACTGTGATATAAGTTATAACATAGTTTTCATTTAAATTGGCCATCCAATTATAACTTCATATCGATTTCATCCTCCAAGCATCAATTTAATGACAAACATATGATATTGAGTGCATGTATGCAGGAATCAGATCTTAGATATTCTTGTCTTGTTTGAAGTGGAATGTCACGGTAGTACTCATATATGATGCTTGATTATATGTTTAAATTTTTTTTCTACTTTATGTACAAAAGCATAGTCCAAAGTGGGGCAGTAGAGTAAGTCTGTCAAACACACTGGAAGGAGTCATCAGCCATCATAACAATATGATAGCAGTTTGTGGGAGCTTAAAGATAAGCAGATAAATAAAGGTTACCTTTTTACCTACTAATCAGATTCGTGTTACTTCTGCATATGCCTATTGTCTAGCTATTAAACTTTTTAATACTTTTTGTTTACAATTTTTTTTCTTTCTAATTCTAATCATTGGATCATATATGCATGATTATGATTAGAACATAAATTATGTAATAATTTTAAATTATCACTTGCCATTTAAATAACTTGTAATTTTAAGCAGATTATTGAATAGTTAAGACTAATTTCTCTCTCATCTAGTCATCTCCCATGATAATGCTCTCAGCCTCTCAGCCCCTTTTTCCATTACTATAAAAAACGTCCTTCATTCTAATTTCTTACATGTTGTGCCCTTCAAACATTGCATGCTAGCACTTCAGAATCTCAGCTTTCATCGAACTTGTTCATATATGGCAACAAGTATTCTTATAATAGAGAAGAGTAGTTACTATTTAGGCTTTTGTACAGGGAACAGATAGAGTTCTCCCAAACACTTCAATTAAATATGGCTTTGTCAGCTATTGAGAGTTGCAAAGTTGAGGATCCAGTGGTGGTGGACACTGAGAAGAACACCCAGGAACGTTCTGAAACGTCTCAGTGGGTGCTCAATGCTCCTGACCCACCAAGTCTGTGGCATCAGCTTGTGGTTTCTGTCAGGAACACCATTTCACACTATCAACAAAGGTGCTCTTCTCTTAGAGGCCAACCCGGACCCAAAGTTGTGCTTTCATTCTTGCGTGGCATTTTGCCTATTCTTGATTGGGGCCAAAACTATACAGTAACCAAATTCAGAAACGATTTACTTGCAGGCTTAACTATTGCAAGTCTCTGCATTCCTCAGGTATAACTAACTCTCTAATGTGTGTGTGTTTTTTTTTTTTTGTGTGTGTAACACAACTCACACAGTTTATGTTTCAATGCAGAGCATTGGGTATGCGACTTTAGCGAAGCTTGATCCTGAATATGGCCTCTGTAAGTCACTTTAATTTCCTTTTTTTTATAACATGTAATATTTTGAAATAGAGTTGAAATCAATCTTATGGTAAAAAAATTATTAGATACAAGTGTGGTACCACCTCTTATCTATGCTTTAATGGGAACTTCAAGAGAAATAGCAATTGGACCCGTGGCAGTGGTATCGCTTCTCTTGTCATCTATGATTCAGAAATTAACAGACCCTGCTACTGATCCTATTGGTTACAAAAAGCTTGTTTTCACTGCCACTCTCTTTGCTGGTATCTTTCAGGCTGCGTTTGGAATCTTCAGGTGCGTATGATATGAAATAATGAATTATAATATACATGCATGATTGTTATATGTTTATGAGGCTCTTTAGTGTTAACGTTAGCAATTAATTATAGGTTGGGGTTCCTTGTGGATTTTCTGTCTCATGCTGCTATTGTTGGATTCATGGCGGGAGCAGCTATAGTAATTGGTCTTCAACAGCTGAAGGGACTATTTGGGATCATTCATTTTACAAACAAAACAGATATAATATCTGTCATGATATCTGTCTGGGAATCAGTTCATCATGCTGTTTGTTACTCTTCTTATCCATTTAATCATAATCTCATAGGAGAATTATTACAAAGGACTTGCGTGTTGTGTTGTTGATTATATGAGGAAAACAAAATCTAGTATAATCAGCTAGCTAAGTAGTTAAAATAGAGTCCTCCCATTAATTCTCCAAAATATCATTGTTATAAACATGGAATTTTTTATTATTTAAAATTGTTATGATACGTTGTGAGTTATATTTACCATCATCATGATTGTATTAAAGGTTAAGTGAGGAATCATAAAATTTGAACCAAAAAAATCATAAATTATCTCACCAATACTTGTATTTGTTTAACTGCAGTGGAATCCCCGAAATTTTTTTCTAGGATGTTCGTTCTTCATTTTCATCCTATTTACAAGATTTCTGGTGAGTGATAGTAAATTAGTAATAAAAAGAAGTAATTCTCTTGTCTTTCTGGACTGTTCTGGTTAAAATATTATATTTGTCTAATTAACTAAAGCACGAAACTAAACTCGCAATGTCAGGGTAAAAGAAATAGGAAACTGTTCTGGCTGCCAGCAATATCCCCTCTTGTATCGGTTATATTAGCAACGCTTATTGTTTTTCTAACACGAGCGGACAAAAGTGGAGTTGATATTGTGAAACATATAAAAGGAGGACTAAATCCAAGTTCAATCAATCAGATAGAGTTGAATAGTCCTCATGTTGGAGCATTGGCCAAAATTGGACTAGTTGTTGCTGCTGTTGCACTAGCTGTGAGTAGTGCTCAAGCCAATAATTTAATTTTGATGTGATGAGGTTCCCATTATCAATTTTTTCACATTATTAATTGTATGCATGCTACTGAGTTTAGGAATCGGTTGCTGTTGGTCGATCTTTTGCATCCATGAAAGGATA
The DNA here is from genome assembly GCA_030762895.1 of Sophora flavescens. Taxonomy (NCBI): domain Eukaryota; kingdom Viridiplantae; phylum Streptophyta; class Magnoliopsida; order Fabales; family Fabaceae; genus Sophora; species Sophora flavescens. Next base: position 54,996,909 of record CM061068.1, on the reverse strand, counting down.
CCACCTTGATGGAAACAAAGAAATGGTGTCATTAGGCTTCATGAACATCATAGGATGCTTCACTTCTTGCTATGTTGCAACTGGTAAGTTTGATATAGATGGAGATATGCACTCAATTACTTCTTTTTATACTTGTTTTATTTTATAGGGTTTTAATTAGATTGCCACTAAAAATGAAGAATCCGTACATGCTATCTTAACTCTTAAGTACCCCTTGCGAAAGCGATGATTGATAAAGTGAATATGGGATATTCTTTTTAATTATACATACTCTTACTTGGCTAGTTGATACAACAGTTAGAATTATTCAATTCAATTACTATCAATTAGGTCAGATTTTGGTAGATAAAGGTGCCATATAGTCTCAAAGTTGTTTAATTATGAATTAATGCTGTGAGGACCACCTATTAGCGGGGAATAAATAAAAATACTAGTCCAATGACAGGGTACAAAAAACACAAAATCACAAGATATTGTAAGCGAACTACCTTTTTTTTGGCTTTTATGGATAGGATCCACACCGTGAGAGACAAAATTTTTAAATCTTCTATTACTTAATTATCACAAGAAAGTTTAATGCCACTTGCTTAAAGTTTAGGGTTAAGTGGAAAGTTAACTTTTCAAAAGTTTGTAACGGATGACATAACGTAATCGATTTAATTATAGAAGATTTTGTTTTGAATAAAGCACCGTAGCATCTTCAAGTTCATGTAGCCGATCATATTTAAGCTTAATTTGAAGTAGCTTTTTTGACAAAGTAATATTTTCTTTAATTGAATTTATGTGCAGGTTCTTTCTCCCGCACGGTGGTTAATTTCACTGCCGGTTGTGAAACATTAGCGTCAAACATTGTGATGGCCATTACGGTGATGATATCACTGCAATGTTTGACGAAGCTGTTATATTTTACCCCAACTGCAATTCTTGCTTCAATTATCCTTTCAGCTCTCCCAGGACTCATAGACATCAATGAAGCTTACAAAATATGGAAGACTGATAAGGTTGATTTTCTTGCTTGCATTGGAGCCTTCTTTGGGGTGCTGTTTGCGTCTGTCGAGATTGGTCTGCTACTGGCGGTAACAACACTTGTTTCATCATTTGCTAGCTTTTGCAATCATGTGCAGATGTTATGCAAACTATTTTTTAGAGAAGAATACAAGATATATAGTTGCAATTCCACTAACATGCATATCAACTGTGTTATAGATGTAGTAGTCGCTATCTGTCCCTCTCCACCAATTCATATTCTTGCAGAATCACCACTAACTTATGTCATTTTCCACCATAAATTATAAATTAGATAAATATTCCCGACTCGAATATTTAATGTATGTCTCTGACGAAGAGGGACGGCTAAAACTACTGTAGCGATGCGAATTATGATAACATTATTATTAAGAAAAAAATATTCCTTTAAAATGAATTTATCTTTAATTATAAAGTCAATAAATAAATAAGGATATATTCGTTCATAATTTCATAAATTGTATAGAGATGCAAAGAATACTTCAACAATATCTGCTGCGTGAAGTTTGTGGGCTTGTGGCCAAGTTGAGAGGATATCTGACTAGTGCGGTTTCTTCTGCCTTTTCCAATCGAACTGGATTAAGAAATTTAGCGCTAGCTTAATTTTCATAAGCAATCCAAAAAGTGAGAAGCAAAGTGGACGCACTTGAAACTCCAATATCTCGGGACATCAGTGGGATAAGAAGAGTTCCATTATCCTTGGGGATTTCTCTAAACATAACATTGAAAACTAGTGTTAGCTGCACAGGCAGAATTGATATGCCACTACAGATTTTACACACACACACTTTTATAATTTATAAGGTGTTTTTTCTCTCTTCCTCTACTTCATCGTAAAGAAATGAATTTTGTCTTACACCTTATTTGTGCAAGTATATTAACATTTAACCGATATATGAATATTAGATTATCAGCCAACTGTCCAGCACCTTTATTTGAGGTTCTTTTAATCAGGTTTTGTGCTATTTCTTTACAGTACATCCCATCCAATTAAAAGTCAAACTAACGCTTGCTAGCAAAATTGCATTCGGATTAAAGAAGAATGCAGAAAATAGGATAGTAAAAAAAATAAACCAAAGAAATGAAGCGCGTGTGCGTACTGAATTAAGGAATATGTATGATTCAACAAGAAACTAATTGGAATAATTGATGTACTAAGGTAAAAAATAATTAACAAGAGATATTTAAATTTATTTTTCAGGTGGCCATATCTTTTACAAAGATACTTTTGATGTCTATTGGAGCTGGAACAGAAACGCTAGGAAGACTTCCCGGCACAGATATGTTCTGCGATGTCCATCAATATCCTATGGCTGTGAAGACTCCTGGGGTTGTAATAATACGCATCAAGTCTTCCATGCTTTGCTTTTCTAATGCCAATTCTGTTATAGAAAGGTATTGGCCACATGCAGAGAGTACTTTCATGATATTTAAAATTAATTAGGAAACTCAGGTATCGTAACGACTTATTAGAATTTGGGTTTGGGCCTAACTAAATCCTAAAAGCTAGCTTGTAGGATGAGGGTTGCCCCTTACTTACACCCCTCACGCCCATCTGAAGCGTGAAGTTTGCAGTATTGAACATCTGTGGGTGGCCCAACAAATGTAGGATAGACTCTGATACCATATTGGAATTTGGGTTTAGATTTAACTTAACCCCAAAAGCTAGCTTGTATGGTGAGGGTTATCCCTTACTTGTAAGCACTCTTTATATCGTATATCTATCTAATGTGTGAGACTCCAACACAACTAAATGATCATATTAAATTTTTCTTGCAAGGATCATGAAATGGATCAGTAAGGAAGAAGCAGAAGGGACCAAGGAGGACACCAGAAGCATAATTCAGCTCGTAATCCTTGACTCCTCCAGTAAGTTTTCTTTTCCCTGAATTAGATGAAATTGAAAAGCCTTTCATATTTAAAAGGAAAAATAAAACAGAGGGGATGGAAAAAAAATAACGAATTAATTGCATCAGTTAACTTTGCTGATTTAGTTATGAAATATTTTGTTACTGATATGATAAATGTCCATTACCAATTATTGTTCATTTATGGATTTGCTGTACGTATCTATAGTTACATTCTAATACTGAACATTTCATTTCATTATATTGTTACTATATGTATATATGGTAGATTTGGTGAGCATCGACACCTCAGGAATTGCTTCTCTCGAGGAACTGCATAAGAGTTTGGTCTCAAGTGGTAAACAGGTACGGAACTACATTGTAATTTCGCAGTTTTCATGTGTGCATTGTGCGTATTAACCTTAGAGGATGGCTAATTTGACACAGAAAAGCATGCACCTAAGAAAACACCGTATGAACAGTGCCGCACAAGACAAGATCAGAACATACATTCTGTTGATCAGAAGATTTTTTTTTCTTTTTTAATTTAAATTTTTTTTATAAATAAAATTTTTGATTAAGTATATTTCTATCAGTTAGCCATTGCCAACCCAAGGTGGCATGTGATTTACAAGCTAAAGACAACCAACTTTGTCAAAAGAATTGGAGGAAGGGTCTTCTTGACTGTTGGAGAAGCTGTTGACTCCAAGCTATGTTGAAATTGGATGGCTACTAACTAAACTGTGCGTCTCTGTCATAGAAGTTGTGCGTGGTAATAAAATCTTTGCTTTTCATGTCTGGTCTGAATTGGAATGTTGCAGTCCCCGAGTACTTTATGTACAATAATATAAAGGGATACAATCTATCCAAAAATAAATAAATAAATAATAATAATAGTGGGATAGAAAAAATAAGTCTTCCCATTCCTGTTAGGTACACAGGAAGCACATGTTGGGTTATGTACTATATAGGTATGTGCCTGTTATTATGTAATAAAATATCTGTTTGATTTGTGTGTTATTTTTTGTTTGATTTGTGTTTATTTTTCTGTCTCATCCACCTACAAAACTCATTACAATATGATAGTGCTTTGTAGGAAAAGGACAGGCAAATGAACTGTGTGTAATAGTGTCCTCAATTACCGCAGGTGGAAAATTTACAGTAGTATCAGATTATGGATTAGGAATGCAGGACAAATTAGCTTTCAGATGTAACATGGATAATTTCATAGATAATAAGCAACAATTTATCCTAAAATTTTAGCTTATTTTTTTCTCGTGTATAGAAGTATTTATCAATTAAACTAGTAGTCAAACTATAAATATATTTTCAATTAAAAAATAAAGTGAACCGTTTAATTGAACTTGTCAACTCTAATTTTGTATATAAGTTGTAAATTATGTGTATTTAATCAACTTGTCGTGATTCAATTGAACGGAGAATCCAAGTTTACAGATATTTTGACCACTATTCATTTCATTGATGTCACATAATTACAAGAACTGGCGTTAGCAGCATCTTTCATTGAAGAGTTGCTTTAAGAATTTGAATGAATCAATTAATTGAAGTATGTACAATCATAAATAAATGAATTCTGAGGGTTGAGTGTTAAACATCCGCAGATGCGTGCTAAAAAAATATAGCTGGTGACCCTAATTCAATCTTGCGTATGCATATTCTCTATCCTCCTTCAACAAATCGTGAGACCTTTCTCAAGGTAGAACAGAATATAAGTTCTTTCCGGAAAGTGGCATATTCCATCTTTGTAATTAGTCCTGTTCACCTAAGAAGAGAATGAGAATGCTTGAGTAGTTGGTTAAGAGGTTGTTGCCCTTGGGCTTTACACAAGAGACCCTTCACTCTTTCTGTCATCTGCATGCGTTTAAACAAGTTACAGTAATCATTTGTTAGTGGCTGATCTATATATGTACCTTAATTATAAGACTAAAAATGCTTATTAGCACATACTTTAAGACCATATATATGTTATGCTAATATATATATATAGAACCTTTCCCAAACTTCCCCTTGCATAGGGGACTGTCCTCTGATATCCTAAAGATAAAGTAGTTGGGGGAGATTTTCTACTACTCTCTTCTCTGCAGGGTGATTTTCCAAGAGTTTTGCTTCGCGTCATAATGCTGGAAGAGCCATACCATTTGCTATGCAATGTGCTAGGGAGGCTTGATTCCTGACATTACCCAAAAGCCATAACAAAATGGGTGAGAGCTGGAATATTAATTTGTTTTCAAGGGTAGGCAAGAAAAATTGATCAATGTATGTGTACATGGAGATTAATTGCACACCAGAAACAACACCGTCGCACAGTGCTTAAGGACCTCCAAATTCATGCGAACATCTTCTAGGCTCCTGCTTCAAGAAAGCATATATAAATCCATATCATTCAAATTTTACGAAAACTTATATATATCATCTTAATTCCTAACCATTGAGCACTATAGTTATCAGAACTTAAAAAATGCTTAGCATACCTGTGCTTTTGTTGCCCCAGCCCAAAATAAGAAGCCAATGTTGCCATCTGTTCATAAATAAATATTAGTCATTAAGAACTCTCAAAGATTATGAGGATTTTTGTTGTGTGAGGAATTAATCACTTGCTGCTTTTTCTTATTACAATACTTACCTTCATATTACCAGCTCTTCTTCCAAACTTGTCAGTGAGGACACCCAAAGAATCAATGATTCCAACTGGTATTGGTGCTGGCCTATTGATATCTTCAAAGGCCTCTTTGATACGAACACAATCAAATCTCTGAATATTATGTCCTGCCCAAACCCTTCCATTCAAAATACTGAATATCCTATCTGCAACATCCTCAAAAGATGGTGCATTCTCTACAGCTTTACGAGTTATGCCATCGCTTCTGCTGGATTTCACTGACACTACAGATAGATCTTTGGGCCTTATCAACGTGGTATAGCTGTCAATCTCGCTCAGTTTGTGGGCACTAACCACAATTGCACCAAACTCCAACACCCAGAACCTTTGTCCACCCTTTTTGGGCACTGTAGTTTCCAAATCAAAGAACACAATCTCGGGTACGTGCTCATTGCACTCCATCATTATCACAAGGCTTTTCTTCTTCCTCTCTACAACCCTTTTTGTTTTTTTGACTTAGGATTAAAGTTCTTCCTCTTTGAAACTTGGTTTCATCTATTTACTATATATAGATGAAACTTAATTAAATATAGATATATAGGTGCGTGTTGCTTTGGAACAGAAAAAACACACGTGGAATGTTTGTCGAGGTTGATTGTCTTCTAGTTAAAGTCACTTTGCTAGGCTTTGCATGAAGGAGGAGCTAGGGGCTCCTTAGCTTCTTGACCATGTTAAACTTGCAGCTAAATGAGAATATCTAACGTGGAGAATTAAGATTGCCTTTTTCTTCGTTTCCTTCCTTCCAACCTTCTTCTCTCCCTTTTCCCTCAATCAGGAAACTTGCAATGAAACCTTAACCTTACCTATTGGAAAACTTGGGCAGTTGGATCACTATTGAATATTGGATTTCTTGGACATTTCATGGTCTCCTCCTACCTGGGAATTGATTCTATGCCAAAATAAGCATATTCTATGCCACATATACTATATCAATTAATAATTAATTGACCAAATATATCTATGGTTTTTATTTTTGGATCATCCTACGTGGATTAATGAACATTTTATGAACCCGAAACACATAAACCTGTCCTCGAAACACCGGATATTAATTTCTAAAACCCGAACCCATTACAATTAGCTTCAAGCCCAGATAAATAAGTCGGAAAGTTCAGATCTTGAACACCCGTACTCTAATGTTTTGTTTGTGCTGATCTTGTTTTTTGATCAAACTGGATTCTTTTAGAAACTATTTATCAGTTTAGGATTGTTCTGAAATCATTTATCAATGGGGGTCTTTTTGGACACATGGCATATTTTCTTTTTTTTTTTCACTCTGACGGATCAAAGGCGCCAGTCAGACTGGTGCCTTCCAAGTCAAAGGCACCAGTCTACCAGTATTAAAAAAATAAAAGACAATTGATAGCAATAATAAGAGTTATAAAAAAATAATAGCAATAACAATTTACACCAATAAATATTCATCAATTATTACAGTAGTAAAAAAAATTTTACCTTGTGTTCCTGCCAAGATCCGTTTTGTCGGAGTCTCGCTATAGAACGTTAAACCAAGGGGGTTGTTTTAGATTTTGGCTTGACAGAATTCAGTGATTCCGGTCCTACGTATCCCAGTGGGAATCAAAGCCAGACGTAGTTCTAAGTTCATCCCTTGTGGGGGGCGGTGATCTCGATCCCTTAATTTTGTATTGGACGAGTACTAGGGAGCAAGGATTGTCTGAGAGTCTCTTGGTCGACGCTAGTTCCTCTAACACGCTTAAGGGAGAGTTACCGGGATTCAGTAAAAGTGTCTTTCTTATGAGGGGTATTCCTCCTTTTATAATAGGATTCCCCTATCTCTTAGATATCTGATTTATCTCTTAATATCTGTTAGAGATTTGATTTATCTCTTAATATCTCTTTTGAGATATGATTCCTTAATTTAAGGGATATTATCCCTTTTAACCAGATAAGGCTATTTTGGATAATATCATGAATTAATATCAATATCTTATTTCTTTAATTAAATGATCTTTGATTTATTATCCTTATTTTTTGGACTGGGCCGGGTACTTGAGCTCGGTGGCCGGGTTAATAACCTCGGCCAGTACACAAGCCCCCCAAGCTTTGAGCTGATTAGGCGTAGAAGCTTTCATGATGTTTTAGCCGAGCTCTGTATCTCGGTCCATACACAAGCCCCCCAAGCTTTGAGCTGATCACGTGGAAGCTTTTTCGAAGGAGCCGAGGCTAGGAACTTGGTTTCACCTTATGATCTTTCGTCTCGGCGAGGTGAGTGGCCGAGCTTCATACCTTATATAGGTGTTCACAAACTCCAACTCGGTGAGCATCTCGGGTGACCGAGCTTGATGCTTTCGAGGTACCGAGCCGAGGTGGGGATGGTTACTCATTTCCTGTTGAGGCCATACTTTCTCGGTTCCCGAGATGGAAAAGAGACGTTACTGTGTGTGACGCGTGGCCTTCATGGCATCATTTGTAAGGCTTGCGCTGTAGTTGCGTGTTCAACGGTAAGTCAAGAGCCGGAGCTCAACCGAGTGGTCGGGAGCCGGAGCTCAACTCATTAGGGAACCTGAGCTTCACGTTTCAGGCTGTCGAGCTTTACATTTCGGTCAATTCTTAAGTTCAGCGGGCTCGGTGGGCGAGCCTAGTAATCATTTCCCTTTGATTGTTTGGGTTTGGAGATTTATTTCTCATCCAATATTTTAGTTTGGTGGGCTCAGTGGCCGAGTTTAACATCTCGGTCAGTATATAAGCTCTCCAAGCTTTGAGCTCAGAATAAGCGAAAGAGTTTTATGAATGAAGCTGAGCTTGTCCTTGGTGTTGATAAGGTACTGGATTTGCATAGATCCTCTTACTTCGATTAATACCTCTCGGGCAGTACTCGAGTTTAGTGGTTGAGGTTCACATCTCGGCCAGTAACATGCTCTGAACATAAGATACTTCAATCTTACCTTTGTTTGGTAGCTGAGATTCGACTTAGCAGTGGTTCAGGTTTGAACCGATCTTTTGAAGAGTCAAGTTCAAACTCGGTCATTAGGAATTTACCTCGGTGTTTGTATTTCATCCTTTAAGACATGTGGGTCTCAGAATAGAATTTCCTAATATCTTCTCCAATTTGTATGAGAAAATAGCTTTCATACAAGTTCTTCGAGTTGTAGGCTAGGGGATATCCTTTCTCTGTACTTTCCGAGAATGCCCTTCCTTTATTCCTACTAGCCCGCCAAACTCCGAGCTTGAAACAAGCGAAAGAGCTTAAATGTCAACCCACATGTCTTGACACGCTTTTTGGTGCCGAGGACTTCGGACTATGATTCGCGGGAGCATTGCTCGGAAATCTGTTTTTTGTAGAACCAAGCCTTTCTTGGGTTATCATCTTGCTTGGCCGAGCACTGCGCGGACTTTTGCGCGGAGCCCAGTCGTACCTGGGATTCTGGCTTATTTGGTTGAACACTACCAGGATTTCCCCTGATCCTGGGTTTCTAACATGTATGATCTACTGTGGACTTTGTCTTGGTGCGAAGATGTCGTGGTTGGCCTAGGATCTTTATTGCGAGGAGGGAAACATTGCTCGACTTCGACTTTTTCAGGTGCGTGGTGCGAGGGAGCATAGTTCGACCTCGGCTTTTTGGGCTTCTGCCCTTTGTTCTTAGCTAGACAATTTTAACTCTGGCCCTGTAGTGGGTTCTCTAGTTGTTGAGCCAGCATATGCTTGGCTTTTACTAGAATTGGTCCATGATGCGGCGGGAAAGGCTGCTGCCGCTTACGCTCTTCCGAGTCTCCTCCATTACCTTTTTTTCGAGCCGCGAGCTTTCTAATAATGAAAAGTATGAAGGCGGAAGCTGCCCGAACTTTGCGACCGGGATGAGCTTAAAAAAGCCATGGCAAAGTGTGAAGAGCAAGCTCGGCTAAACGGGCGGTTGAAAGCCCAAAAGGTGGAACCGAAAAAAGGCAATACTACCCTTATGACCGAAATTGGAAATGGAAAGAACCGACCGGCTCAACCACCGAGAGGGTCGTGGAAGGGCTTCAAGCCGAGAAGGAAGCCAGTCTTGAGTTGTGGAAGTTCTTGGAATCCGAGAATGGGGGGAATCTCGAGGCTCCGTTCGATCCCGGTCCGGCCGAGGCTTATCATGAGGGAGGATGTTAATGGCTTTTCCCGAGCCGTGAAGCAGCTTCAGCATTTCAATCCGAATACTGACTTCTCTTGTGCTGACGTGGGCACGGATTTTACCCGAGATGGAATCCTAGTTCCAATGTCCGAGCTAGAGGATGAGGAGGATGAGAATGCTCAGGCTCTGTCCAAGTGTGAGGAACAAGGCCGGGTCATCGGTCAGTTGAAGGCCCAGAAGGTGCAGCTGGAAGAAGGTCGAGCTACTCTTACGACCGAGGTAGAAGCGGAGAGAACTGACCGACTTAATCTTCAAAATGTAGTGAAAAGGGCTGGGAGCCGAGACAGAAGCCAGCCAGGAGTTGCGGAAGTTGCTGGAGGCCGAGAAGGAGGAGAACCGGAGGCTCCGTGCTGATCTAGCTGAAGCTGAGACTTCAATCATGAGGGAGCATGTTAACGGTTTCTCCCGAGCCGTGAAGCAACTCCAGCACTTCAACCCTACTGCCGATTTCTCCAGTGCCGATGTGGACAAGGATTTCAACCGAGACGGGATCCTTATGGCATTGGCCGGGCTGGAGGATGAGGATGAGGCCGCAACTCCTGGAGAAGAGGGCGAGGATCAATTGGACGAGGAGGGACCCGAAGGTGAAGTGGGCCAAACTGGCCAGATTAATATCGTTCCTTCCGAGGCGGAGGAGAACCTAGATTCCTGAAGTTGTATAAGCGGTATAGAAATATCTTTGTTTTTGTAAGACTTTATGTACTTGGGGACTTGCCCCTAAAATTTCTTATTTTACTTGTGGATTTATTTATACTTTGGTGAATTTTCTGATGTTTTATGGGTTGATCCTGATTGATCACTTATTAACTTGATATATTTATATAGGCTTGGCACTTCGACCCTGATCGGTCGAATGTGGCTCTTGCTTAGGATTCGAGCACCTTTAGAGGCTTTGGTTGACCTCTTCAGGGTTTAGCACCTGCTTAGGAGTCAAGTACCTTTAGAGGCTTCGGTTGGCCTCTTCAGGGTTTAGCACCTTTAGGTGTTATCTCCTGCTTAGGAGTCAAGTGCCTGCTTAGGCTTTATCTCCTGCTTAGGAGTCAAGTATAAGTAGTTTTTCCTCTTACTTAGGAGTCAAGTGTGAGTAGTTTTTCCTCTTGCTTAGGAGTCAAGTATAAGTAGTTTTTCCTCTTACTTAGGAGTCAAGTATAAGTAGTTTTTCCTCTTACTTAGGAGTCAAGTATGGTGTCTGAGTGCTGAAGCCGATGGAATTTTATTTTCCAAGGGAGAGCTTGATCTTTCGGGAGCCGGAGCTCATATCAAATCATATTAGATTTAAACTAGATTTAAGGAATAATATCACCTGGGCACCTTGCGGCCTCTGATTTAGGCATTCCCTCAAGCCCACATGGTCGAGCTCTCCTAGTTGTGCTGGCCGAGCTCCGAGGCCGAGCTGTGCTGACCGATCTCCGAGGCCGAGCTGTGGTGGCCGAGCTGTGATGGCCAAGCTCTCTTTGTCTTCGGCTCTCCGGGGCCGAGCTGTGGTGGCCGTGCTCCGAGGCCAAACTGTGCTGGCCGATCTCCGAGGCCGAGCTGTGGTGGCCGATCTCCGAGGCCGAGCTGTGCTGGCCGAGTTCTCTATCATAAAAACTTTCTTTTCTTTTCTCAAGGAACTTTAGGAGTGAAGCTCTCCTTGAATACCTCATATCTGAAACAGCAGCTTGGTTCCCTAGTCTAAGGGTTTCGGAGGCAGAGTTTGTCTGAGGCACTTTGGAGCCTTTCAAATTTTCAGCGGCAACAGGAGCACCGGAGGGACTTTCTTTGATGCTGGAATTGTCAGAAGCTAACTTGGTGGCTAACTCCATGATCTCAGTGGCCCTCTCAGGCGGAAAAGCATCAAATACTAACAATTTTCCGGCACAGAAGATTGTCAACTGGGGGGTTTCGGACACAGGTGCCGTGCTATCATTAGACTTATGAATACAGGGGTTTTTCACAAGCTGGGGAAGGAAATCCATAGTTTAAGCATCTAATCTCAAACCCCCATCTGAATTTTGCAGGTTAGATAACAAATCCTTCGTCTGTGCTTTAGGATCCGTTTTCCCATTAATTCCAAAGGTAGAAGAAGCTTCCAGAAAAGTGCTTTTCCTTCAAGAAATTGTTCAACAAGCCGCAAGTCTGTGAGAAATTGGACTTCTCCGGTGCCTTGCCGGACTTCCGGGCATCCACCACTTACGGAAAAATCTGCGAAATTAGATGATTGTGGCTAAAAATGATCTCTTTTGATGATGGGTAACCCTGTTCAGTTCATAATTGTTAGTTTTGAGAGGGTCCATACCCTTTCAATATCGGAAAACCACTGCCTTCTCCTTCGGTATACTAGTTAATGTGATAGAGCTAGTGACCCTTCATCGTTTCTCAGCCAGCGGCGGCGGATGGTGTAAGCAAACCGCCCCGATCCGATGCACCGCTTGGTCGCCATGGATGACGAGGTCACGCAGCGATAATGGGTCTCTTCTCAAATATATACTAATCTGTGTTTGCAGATTGATGTTGTCGCAGATTTGTCTATCCGAGCTCAAGAGAACGGGTCATGCAGGTGACATAGCATTTAGGATGATGAAGGTCGAGATTGACAGATCCGGTAATGGTTTTTGCCCCTGCGGTGTTGCATTTGGGCGACGGGAGCGAGATTCCAGTGATCTTGCGCTTTGCTTCTGGGAAACAATACCTTAATGGATTCAAAAGATGCTCCTATCTTTTCAAGCGCTGTCGGGAATGATCCATAGATGACAGTGGAGTTGGCATCGCTCGGAAGGGATGAAAGTCATGGTACGGGTTTCCTTGCTTGGGTTCCAAACAGACGGGAGTGGAATCTGTGGCCCGGGAAAGTTTTACCGGGCCCCACGGTGGGCGCCAAATGTTCCTGCCAAGATCCGTTTTGTCGGAGTCTCGCTATAGAACGTTAAACCAAGGGGGTTGTTTTAGATTTTGGCTTGACAGAATTCAGTGATTCCGGTCCTACGTATCCCAGTGGGAATCAAAGCCAGACGTAGTTCTAAGTTCATCCCTTGTGGGGGGTGGTGATCTCGATCCCTTAATTTTGTATTGGACGAGTACTAGGGAGCAAGGATTGTCTGAGAGTCTCTTGGTCGACGCTAGTTCCTCTAACACGCTTAAGGGAGAGTTACCGGGATTAAGTAAAAGTGTCTTTCTTATGAGGGGTATTCCTCCTTTTATAATAGGATTCCCCTATCTCTTAGATATCTGATTTTTCTCTTAATATCTGTTAGAGATTTGATTTATCTCTTAATATCTCTTTTGAGATATGATTCCTTAATTTAAGGGATATTATCCCTTTTAACCAGATAAGGCTATTTTGGATAATATCATGAATTAATATCAATATCTTATTTCTTTAATTAAATGATCTTTGATTTATTATCCTTATTTTTCGGACTGGGCCGGGTACTTGAGCTCGGTGGCCGGGTTAATAACCTCGGCCAGTACACCTTGTAATAGCATTAATGTCATCGTTACTCCCTATATTTATAGTATAATTTTTTTTAGCAGTGTTCCTTTAAAATTGCTGGCAACTTTCTTTTAATTCTTATAAGGTAAATTTTTTTTACTACTGTAATAATTGATGAATATTTATTGGTGTAAATTGTTATTGCTATTATTTTTTTATGACTCTTGTGATATTATTTGCTACTTGTTATTATGAGATTTTTTTATTGCCTCTTGTTGTTTTAAATGGTTTTTTGACCAAAATGGGTTTCTTTTAGAAACTATTTATAAGTAGCAAGTAACAAATAACAATGACAAGTAGCAAATAATATCACAAGAGGCATTAAAAAATAATAGCAATAATAATTTACACCAATAAAAATTAATCAATTATTACAGTAGTAAAAAAAAATACCTTATAAGACTTAAAATAAATTAATCTGCAATTTAGAAGGAACACTGCTACAAAAAAATTATACTATAAGTATAGGGAGTAACAATGACATTAATGATAAAGTATCTATTTAAAACAACAAGAGACAATAAAAAAAATCCCCTAATAACAAGTAGCAAATAATATCACAAGAGTCATAAAAAAATAATAGCAATAACAGTTTATACCAATAAATATTCATCAATTATTACAGTAGTAAAAAAAATTTACCTTATGAGAATTAAAAGAAAGTTACCTGCAATTTAGAAGGAACACTGCTAAAAAAAAATTTATACTATAAGTATAGGGAGTAACGATGACATTAATGTTAAAGTATCTATTTAAAACAACAAGAGGCAATAAAAATATCCCCTAATAACAAGTAGCAAATAATATCACAAGAGTCATAAAAAATTAATAGCAATAACAATTTACACCAATAAATATTCATCAATTATTACAGTAGTAAAAAAAAATTTACCTTGTAAGAATTAAAAGAAAGTTACCTGCAATTTAGAAGGAACGCTGCTACAAAAAAAAAATCATACTATAAGTATAAGGAGTAACGATGACAATAATGCTAAAGTATCTATTTAAAACAACATGAGGCAACAAAAAAAATCCCCTAATAACAAGTAGCAAATAATATCACAAGAGTCATAAAAAAATAATAGCAATAACAATTTACACCAATAAATATTCATCAATTATTACAGTAGTAAAAAAAAATTACCTTGTAAGAATTAAAAGAAAATTACCAGCAATTCAGAAGGAACATTGCTACAAAAAAAATTATACTATAAGTATAAGGATTAACGATGACATTAATGCTAAAGTATCTATTTAAAACAACAAGAGGCAATAAAAAAAATCCCCTAATAACAAGTAGCAAATAATATCACAAGAGTCATAAAAAAAAAATAATAGCAATAACAATTTACCCCAATAAATATTCATCAATTATTACAATAGTAAAAAAAAAATACCTCGTAAGAATTAAAAGAAATTTACCAGCAATTTTAAAGGAACACTGCTAAAAAAATTATACTATAAGTATAGGGAGTAACGATGACATTAATGCTATTACAAGGTAAATTTTTTTTTTTACTACTGTAATAATTGATGAATATTTATTGGTGTAAATTGTTATTACTATTATTTTTTTTATACCTCTTATTATTGATATCAATTGTCTTCTTCTTTTTTTAATACTGATAGTCGCCAGTCCGACTGGCGCCTTTGACCCGTCAGAGTGGGAAAAAAAATGACACATGTCCAAAAGGACCCCCATTGATAAATAGTTTCAGAACAACTCTAAACTGATAAATAATTTCTAAAAGGAACTCAATTTAGTCAAAAAGCCGTTGATCTTAGTGTGTTTAACAAATTGTGACGAGCGTTTAACAAATATGATTTTAAATAGAATTGATTTTGTATAATTGGCTTCAATAGAATTGAGTTTGAAATGAAGTGATTTATGTTTAGATGTTTTTTATTTTAAAAGATTGATGTAAAACTTAATATAATTTTTAAATCCAAAAACAAAAACTAAACTAAACTGCTTCAAGTAGAATTGATTCTGGAATGAAAAATTGCTTTCACACCAAAGATCCAAACATCTTCAAAAAATGGTCAAACCCACATTTGGCCACTGCACAAGTGCTTCTGGGAGCCACAAGCTTGGATCCAAACATGCACTTAAGTAATTTAGTCCTCAATAAGTATTCAAAATTAATGTTAATGTCGCCCCTCTCCTTTGTAACCCAGGTAAAAAAATGAGACAACTTCGTTATTATAATTTTAATAATAAAACATTAATAAAAAGGTCTCACTTTATCTGTGGAAATAGTCACAGCCTATTATTTTCAGAATAAATATATTACACACATTGCCAACCCTAAAATAAAATACACCAATTACAGCAAAGCATCGACATTAAACAAGTGCAGGGGAGCTTAGAGGGATGAGTGCTTTCTTAATCCTCTCTAGAGCAGCCTGTAGGGTAGTAAGGGATTCGGCGTAAGAGATGCGGATGCAAGTATCATCTCCAAATGCACTCCCTGGCACCAGGGCTACCTGTAAGACAGAACAGCAAAACACAAATGTTATGACTTATGAGACACTACAAAAGTTTTACATGTCAACTATAGATGATGATCTAACTGCAAAAGACCATGGAGGAGGCCTCCTAGAGAACTTCCACTCTCTTAGTTGTTATCATATTTCAAGAAAGAGAAAGCCATTTTCGAAATAACAGTGATTTAGTTCTTTCTTGACTACTTTCAAGGGAATACATTGAAATGAAAGACCATGTGAAAATTTCCTGCTCATAAAATATCACTAAAAATTAAAAACCATCAAATGAGTATACCTGGCCCTTATCCAGCAGGTATCGACAGAGGGACTCGGAATCCTCAATTTTACCAAATCCTTCAGCTTCTCTTCCATAATAGGAACTGAAATCAACAAATAGATAAAAAGCTCCCTGCGAGTCAAAAGAACAGATCTATTTATGAAGTAGAAAAGCAGACTTATGAAGTAGAAAAGCAGACGGGAAAAGGAAGAGACAAAACATGAAGAGAGTAGCTATGAAGAAATAAGCAAATAAAATAAAAGAGTTTGCACCTGAGGTTCTGATATTTTAACACCATCTATCTCACTTAAACTTTTAACCAAGAAATCCCTTCGCTCCCTAAATGCTTTCACCATGGTTGAAACAGCCTCCCCACCAGCATAGCCTAGTCCTAACGCAGCAACCGCAGCTTTCTGAGCTATACTACTGGCCCCTGAAGTGAACTGAGTTCAATAAGAAGTATCAGCTGGTATGTACTGCATGTAATATAAATAGCAACAGTAGTCCAACTCATTCCTAATGAATGCTAAGAAATTTCCTTAACAGTTTCCTCCCAAATTCTGAGTCTGGTAAACTTAAGAATCTATTAGATGTCTTGTAGAAAAGGGAAATCAAGAGAAGTATGATATTGTGTAGAACAAAGCTGACAAAAGTTGCCAACAAAAAGGAAGCATACCTGACTTTGGATCTTTGAACATGCTGCAGCAAAATGTTTTGGAGCAGCAAGATATCCAAGCCGCCAACCAGTCATAGCAAAGGCCTACAGGAATGCAGTTTAAAAGCATCAAAATCCAATTCTGAGGCCATGCTGTAATTCACAACCACACTAAGAAATACCGCATAGGCATTGAGTAGAAAATAAGAAGTGATAAACAACACAAACACCAAAAAAAAAACTCGGTAACAACTATTTATTGTATTTCAGGGAATTAACAGGTATAGCTACCAGAAAGAGAACACAACATTACCAACTAACCTTAGAAAATCCATTCACGGTTAGAGTTCTGTCCCACATTCCATTTAAAGATGCAAAGCTTGTATGAGTTGCTGGTGCATAAATTATGTGTTCGTAAATTTCATCACAGATAACCTGCGTAAAATAACCATTAATAACTTGAAAGGAACTATCGTCTAGGTTGAACGTATCGAAGTATGTGATCATGTCATAGATGTATGACTGTACCAGAAGCCTTGGGTACTTTGCTACAATCTGAGCTATCTCTTCGAGTAATTTCTTAGGGTAGACGGATCCTGTTGGGTTAGATGGCGAACAAAGAATAAGCACTCTCGATCTCTCTGTAATTTTGGACTCAAGGAGTTTGGGATCCAAAAGAAAATTATCAGATATCGATGTTGGAATAATCACAGGTGTTGCATCAGCCAACCTTGCCATTTCTGGGTAACTCACCCAGTATGGAGCTGGAATAATGACCTGAAACATTTAAGGCACACGGTAAATGAAAGCCACCATAGTGAGCTGAAGGAAAAATAACATCTATGTAATAAGTTGTCCAAAAGTACATCAAACACATTTTTATGAATGGGGGATATGCGCACAGTATGGAGTGTGGCTTTAGATTTGCTTGACTCTGACCACAATAAGCATAAGGCTTACTGGGCCCATAGTATATTACAAATTGATACAAAGTGAGTAAACCAGAGAAATAAAACATGGAGCAAAGGCTTTGGAAAATGAAAGGCAAATTGCAGAATCATTTTATCAAACAAAGGCACGCAGTGCAAATACGTTCAGACAGATTGCCAAATGACACTACAAGTCTACAATACAAGATAAGCATTGTTGTCACCGGAAATTTCTAATGTCAGTAATGTGTGAAACACTAACTTCATCTTTCATATAGTTGAAAGGTAAAAGAATTTTAATTTTAATAATTAAAATGACTTACTCAAATTACATACATGGCTCATACAACAACAACAACAACAACGTGCCTTATCCCACTAGGTGGGGTCGTTACATGGATCAAACGACACCATAATGTTCTACCATGTATCATTTTTGTAGTTAAACCATTGGCCTCTAAATCATTCTTAATAGTTTCCCTTTAGTTTTTCTTGGCCTTCCTCTACGTACAGTGAACCAATGAAAATCTTAAGATAATTTCAATAAGGGCTTTGGTGTTTTTTTAATTTGTTATTTTAGCGACGGTTAAGAATTTGATTGGTTGTGCCCAATAGATACTGTGCTCATGCAAGATCTTCTCACAAAAGTAATTCAAATACTTATCATCATTAGATTAGAGTGTAATAAAGTAAAGTAAACCACTTTACTTACCTCGTCTCCCGGGGAACAAACTGCAAGCACAGCCTGAGTAAGACTCTGTTTGGCTCCATTACTAACCACAATCTGATCAGGAGTATAAGTAATTCCATTCTCCTCTGCAACAACAATTCCACCACATGTAAGCGAAAAAAATACTTAAAAAAAAAGAGAGAGAGAACACGTGAAGCATATTATTATATACTAACTACTAACCCTTTAGCTTATGACAAATTGCTTGGCGTAGTTCTAATGTACCAGCATTAGGGGTGTACCTAGTGTAACCTTCACGAATAGCATTAATCCCAGCCTACACGAAACGATCACAAATCACAACATATCCAAAGAAGGAAAGAACAAATTTTGAAGAAAATTGAAAGAAACAAACCTCAGCTATGATGGCGGGGGTGTCGAAATCGGGCTCTCCAGCTGCGAGACGAATGACGGGGACGCCAGCTTGGACGAGAGCGGTGGCTTGGTCGCTAATGGCAACGGTTTTGGAAGGTTTCAAGGAATTGACACGTGGGCTCAACGATATGTCAAGGCCCACTTCATCTTCACCACTATTCTTTGCTTTCACTGTTGTTATGTTGTTGTTGTGTTTTGGAATGTCCATGGAAGAAAGTGATGATTTGAGAGAAAGGGTGGGAAGGTGAGAGGAAAAAGAAAGAGATCTGGGAAGTGGAACGGAATTGACTTCACCAACACCACCGGAATGGAATCGGATTCGGATTCGGCACGTGGCGGCGTTATAAAACGTGTTCGTGGCCATATGGAATATCGATAATCAGGGGAAGTGATTTGATTATCACGGACAACGCAATAAAGAACCAAACCAAACAACAAGTTATGATAAAAGGGAAGTTTTGGTTGGTGGGTGAGTTCGGTAGGAGGGAGTTGGTGGAACCAACTCGAGCTTCAATTCAATTCCATTCGATTCACCTTTTTTATATTCCAAACAATTTATGAATAAAATAATAAATAAAACTTTTATGTGTTAAATTTGAGTCTCTTGAAGGGGTGAGAATTGAGATCCTTTTCCTCTGCTCTGACTCTTCAAGAGTTCGAAGTCTCCCCTAGCTTTAAATGTATTTTTTTTTATTTTATTTTTTTTCAATCTATTTTAAAATCCGTCATTCATTATACTATTTATTTTATATTATTTCATTATAATATATTTTAGAAACCAATTAATTAGTTATTTTTAAATATTTTTATTTTTTTTAATAAAGTAAATAGGTGGTATTCTAAACTTTTATTACTTCCTGAGACGAAAGAATTGTGTTATTCTAACAATTCATATGAGAGTAACGAGACAACTCATGAGACAATTCTACTATGTAATCATATTTTTGTAATTTTAACTTACTTATAAACTTATTTATGAATAGAATTACTGATCATATACAGTATAGTTGTCCCAAATGATTCTTAGAATAACATTTTTGACCAGAAATGATAAACCAGCAACCCGCTTTGACAACTGACTATAAAATACCACTAAATGACAAAAGCATAAAAGACAAAAATAATATAATAATAAAACAATAACATAATGAGTTTATCCGAAGAAATGACAATAAAATTCGAGGGTATAGAAAATGGATTTAATTTGTATATACTGATAATGTAAAAAAAATTATATTGTCAACCAATTATAACTTGTCACATCTACTAAAATGCTTGAATCTTATCCCGATTATATTAAAAGTTATTCATACCATGAATTCTAATTGGTTGATAGTATAAAAAGCTTTACACTGTCAGTACATATCAATTAAACTCATAGAAAAAATAATGGAGGAGACTAATAAAAATATTATCCAATTAATATAAAATACTAATAAAATTGCAAATTACACTTGTAATAGAATAAAAAATGACAAAGTGAAATAAATAATATAAAAGATACACTAAATAATATAAGTAAAGGAAAGGAAATAGATGAAAATCAAAATATTGAAAGAATTAGAAAAGTTCTTGAACAATTAGAAAATCTTTTAGAAGACGAATAAAAGAATATATGTGTAACAATAAAAGAATTAGAATAGTAGCTAAAATCAAAAGATTTGGACAAGATAATAGTAAAACAAGAAACAAGTCTAGAATCATCAAAATTATCTCTACCAGTAACTTCATGGAGAGTATAAAATATGAATATATGAAAACTCTAAAGAAATCAAATGATCTAGAAGAGATCCAACAATTATTAGAACAATTGAAAATAATTGAAGAAGAACATGATCAAGTAAAAAAAAAATAGATTAGACAGACCAGATAACTAAAGAAAAAGATGAAAATGAATAAATAGTTTTAAATTATGGCTCATCTTCGTAATCTGAAGAAAATTATATAAAAATAGAAAAAGGAGAATATAGTGGAACAAAACCCAAAAGAAATTTGGAATAATATAAATACATTCCTGATGGAGCACGGGATAAATATGAAGAAGAAACCGTGTATAATAAAGGACATGCAAGAAAATATAATAAATGGACAAAAAATTCAAGAAGAATTTAAACCTCATTATGAATCGATAAGATCAGGAAATATATTAAACATTGATTGTGCAAGAAATAAAGAAAAAGTATTATTACAATAGACTAATGAAATAATATTATTAATAGCAATTGATGAAAGATTTAATAAGCCAAATATGTTAGATGTAAGAAACTTTTTATTATTTAAAACAGCAGAAAATGTACAAAGGTTTTTACATAGTATTAAAGATGAAATTTGGCAACAACATGCAAGATTAGTTAACAATAACCAAGACTTTGCCAAACTAGTTATGACAATAATATATCAAGAATTTATAGGATATAATATGTTTGAACAACAAGAAAAAACAAGTAAATTTTTACATGAAAAAGCTAAAACTCATTTAAATAAAATGCAAATATGTGACATGTGTCAAATAGAAAGCTTTATTTGTGAATATCAAAAATATTCTTATCAATTAGATGAAGAAACAAAAGAAATATATAAATATATTTTTATAGATAAATTACCACATCCCCTTAATTCTAAAATAAAAAGATTATGGGAATTTAGGCCAGATGAAACGGCTAATACCTTAGGAAGAATTATTCAAATCTTATACCAAGAATTAAGAGAATTGGTGATATATGGCTTTAATTTCTCTTCTATTTTGAAAAGTCAGAGGTAGAGAAATTCTCTCATCCGTTTGTCGCTAATGGTAGAGAGAGAATTTTGGTTAATAATCTGTAGTAATTGGTTGGTTAATAAAGGAAGTTATTCCCTATAAATTAAGAGTTTTTTTTTTCATTTCAATGAAAAAGAGTGAAATAGTAACATCGCATTACGAGACTCTCAGAGAAGTTTTGTCTTTGTATCTTCTCTTGGTATATTGTGAGAGTTTGTACTTTGTATACACCGGTGAGTAAATACTATGAGGTATTTGGATGTATTTAGGATTTGGGTTTGAGTGAAGTGTGTAAATACTCTTTTGTATTCTCCACCATATTTAACATCGAGTTATATAGTCACCGTTGCATGTGGATGTAAGCTAAAAGCTGAACCACTTTTGTGCTTATACTTCCGCTTTATTTACTTTATTTACAACAAACTAGTATCAGAATGCTTATAGCGTTCTGGGCAGATTTGTTTTAAAAAAAAATGGCGACTACAAAATTTGATATTCAGCAGTTCGATGGGCACATCAACTTCGGGATGTGGAAGGTCCGTATGATGGCTGTTTTGACACAACATAATTTAAAGGTGGCACTTTCTGGGAAAGAAAAGAAGCCTGCCACGATGAAGAATTCTGATTGGGACGATATTGATGATAAAGTTCTCTCCACTATTCAGTTATGCATCACAGATGATGTATTGCAGGAAGTTCTATCAGAAAAAATAGCAGCAACACTATGGACCAAATTGGAGTCCTTATACATGAAGAAGACGGTGTACAATCATCTTGGTATATTGCAACGTTTGTACACGCTTCCTATGGATGAAGGACATCCATTAGATCATATATCTCTGAGTTCACTTCCCTCGTTATGGAATTAAAAAATATGGACGAGACATTCTCAAGTGAGCAACAAGTAATGATGTTGCTTTGCTCTTTACCTCCCTCCTACAAGCACTTTCGTGAGACGCTTATATATGGGCGTGAGCGTCTAGATATTGATGAGGTTGAGTCCTCTCTTTTGAGTCGTGAAAAGATGGAACACGATAATAATGGACGTGATGATCCAGCTGCTGGATTGTTTGCTAGAGGGAGATCCAAGGAGGTTGGCTCGAGTAGTTTTAGAAGAGGCAAGTCTAGATCTAAATCTAGACATCGTAAAGGAATATGTCGATATTGCAAGATAGAAGGGTATTGGAAAGCAGAATGTCCAAAGCTCAAAGAAAAGAATGAAAGTAGTTCAAGTAATACAGCAAGTGTAGCTGAAGGTGCCGAAAATGTTCTCTCGGTATCAACTAGTTCAGTTGGTGATGCATGGATTATTGATTCTGGCTGCTCTTACCACATGTGTCCAAACCGAGATTGGTTTACCACTTGCCGGTCAATTGATAGTGGTGTTGTTATTATAGGAAATAATATGTCTTGTAAGGTCACTGGCATTGGTACAGTCCGAATCAAGATGCATGATGGAATTGTGAGAACTTTAACTAATGCGCGGCACATACCAGACTTGAAGAAAAATCTTATTTCTTTGGGTACTCTTGATTCTCAAGGGTGTAAGTATTCTGCTCAAGGTGGAGATTTAAAAGTCACCAAAGGTGCTCTTGTTGTTATTAAAGGGAAATTGGTCAATGGTCTCTACCTACTTCAAGGAAGTACCATTGTTGGAGTTGCATCTGTATCATCTTCCCCTGACTCGGATTTAGATACTACTCGTATGTGGCATATGCATCTCGGGCATATGAGTGAAGCTGGAATGTCTATTCTGAGCAAGTGTGGCTTGCTAAATGATCATAAAATTGGGAAGCTTGACTTTTGTGAGCATTGTGTCTATGGGAAGCAAACTAGAGTAAAGTTTAGCACTGTCATTCACAAGACTAAGGGCACAATTGACTATATTCACTCTGACTTATGGGGGCCTGCGCATGTCACGTCAAAGGGTGGTGCCAGATACCTGTTAACTTTCATTGATGATTTTTCAAGGAAAGTTTGGGTATATTTTCTTAAGCGTAAAAATGATGTTTTCTCTACTTTCAAGAAGTGGAAGGCGCTTATAGAAAATCAGACAGGTAAGAAAATCAAACGTCTGCGAACAGACAATGGTTTGGAGTTTAGATTTGAAAATACGTGGATTTAAAAGTAATCGGAGATTAATTTTGAATCATTGATTTTTTTGATTGATAAATTCAACAATCAACCTTTACCCCAATTTAAAATTTGAAATTATATAGTTGTTACTCATTATTTTTAGATCTAAGGTTCAATATTATTTCTTTTTTAAACTCTACCCACCAAGTAAATGAAAAAAAAAGTATTTTTCTCTGGTCCCTATTTGCGCACGTCGACCCTCTCCTTTCTCTTCCTGTTCCTTTTCTTTCTTCTTCTTTCATTTTTCAGATTCACTCTCTTCTCTCTCGTTCTTTTCGGGCGAGTCTTCAATCCTCACGCCCGTAACTTGAGTTTGCATCCTCACTACAAAAAAATGACTGGCCGAGGCAGTAGCCGGTAATTAATGGTCCAATTTTGAATTTAAGTAATACTGTAGCAGCCGGTTCCCTCCTACAATTGTCGGTTTCGACATATTTAATTAAATCGTTTGGTCCCTATACGTGACACTGATTTTCAATTTGGTCCTTATACATAAAAAGTTATCAATTTGGTCCCTATACGTGACACTAGTTTTTAATTTGGTCCTCACCGCTAATTGGTCCCTATATATGAGGACCAAATTGAAAATTATTGTCATATATAGGGACCAATTCAACAAAAAAAACCTGAAATCGGTCCCTACATATGACAATTATTTTCAATTTGGTCCCTATATGTGATAATAATTTGTAATTTGGTCCCTCTTAAATAGGGACCAATTAGCGGTGATGACCAAATTGAAAACCAGTGTCACGTATAGGGACCAAATTGATAATTTTTTACGTATAGGGACCAAATTAAAAATCAGCGTCACGTATAGGGACCAAAAGATTACTTTAACCTTAATTAAATATTAAACAAACATTGACAAAATAAAATGTACAAAAAGTGAGTGGCTGTCCTAATTTTTACAAGAGAGTTGCTACGATTCCCTTGCAAAAATGGAGGGTTTGATACCGTGTCTATTATTTTAATATTTTTTTCTCTCTCTTTTTTTAATACTTAGTTTTGATATCAGATTGATACCACTCTATTAATTATGAAAATGTTTAACTTATTCATAATTTTGGGGTAGTAATTTATAAATAATATTCAGGGTCATTGAATAATTGATATCCATGTTCATATACAGATGTGCTTATAGATTCATCTTCTGTATTACTCATATTTTATTTTTTACATATAAAGATAGATCTTTTACTTGATTAGTTAATTTAATAATATCATTTTCTTCATTAGTTCTTTCTAGTTCTGCCGGAAGAATAATTGGTCTTGGGATTGATTCGATCTCAAGTATTCTTGGTATATTTATTAAAGTTCCTAATTCTGTTATTTCATTTTTCTTATGATAATAAATCTTTCATATATCTTCAAGGATGTGACTATGGTGCACCACTCATATTTTACACCACCCACTACACTACCCATGTGACAAATTTTGGGCCAATCAAATTGCCACATAGGTTGGTCAAAATTTCAAACTTTCTAGTTGTATTATACTGTAGTCAAACTATATGAATACAATATATTGTAGTATAGTATATATACTCTTTGTATTTGCAAATTTAACCCATATTAAAATAATGTTTTTTGATTAAAAAAACTGATTATATTGCAAAATATTATTGACAACGAACATTATTTTAATTCATATTAAAATATTATTTTTTAATATAATCAGTTTTTTTAATCAAAAAACATTATTTTAATATGGGTTAAATTTGCGAATACAAATAGTACATATACTATACTACAATATGTTGTATTCATATATTTGACTACAGTAAAAATACAACTAGAAAGTTTGAAATTTTGACCAAACCCATGTGGCAATTTGATTGGTCCAAAATTTGCCACATATGGGTGGTATAGTGGGTGGTGCAAAATATGAATGATGCATCTTAACCCAATCCATATCTTTAAATAATCTTGGAATATCTATACGATCATGTATCATCTTCGTGTAGTCACGTGCACACAAAAATACTATACCAGCTATATTGTTTGCCGGTTTCCAGACCTCCCACATTAACCTTCAGTAACCGGTTCCTATAATTTCAATCTCCACCGTCCATATTAAATAACCATATATCTACGGTCATAAAATGCTGATGATGCAAACTCACCCTTTGGCAATGAGGATTTAAGACAGCGCCGTTCTTTTCCCTTCCAGCACCGCCGGCGAAGCTCTTCCTCCCCACATCACCGATCGACGCCGCTCGGACCAGGGAGGGAAGAAGACGATCGCCGCTGCTCAGTCTGGTCCGTTCGTCGCCGTTCATCGGGCCGTCCGGCGCCGCACGAGGTGGGGGAGGCACGGTCGTGCTAGTTCGAGCTCCGCCTGACTCTCCTCCCTTCGATTCGCGCTCTCCTTCGCATGGTGGCCGTGTTCGTCGCTGCTCCGCCGTTGGTAAGTCCGGTCACCATCTTACTTCGGCTTTCCCTCATCTCTAGTCTTTGATCCTTCCTTTCTCTTTTCTCTAAGTGTTTCTCTGTTTTGTTGGTTCAAATGGTTGCCAGAAACGCTCCTCCGCCGTGCACCTCCGCCGTCACTGTCAACCACCGTGCCGAACATTCCAACAGCAACCCCGTCCTTCTCCTTGCCCTGAGCGAGTTAAAATTTCACTGAATATGTCTCTGATTCAAAAAGCCCTAAACTAATTTTATTATGAGTAGATTGGTTTTTCCCCAAATTGTATTATGAACCTAAAGTCCCAAATCTATTTATTTTGAAATTTATCTTATAATTAGGAAATTAACTATGTTTTTATGTAATTGGGATTGTTAATTGATGTTTTGATAAACTGATTTCACATTTCTATAGTCAAATCTCTTTTCCCCAATTTTTGGTGTTGGACACTGCTTTGTCCAAATCTGATTTCTTTTGAAAGTGACCCTATTTTGTGATATTAAGTATATTAGTGAGTTAAATATATAGTGTTGAGGATGAGTAATTAATTTTGTGAATTGTCTGATTATTTCAATGATTGGGTCGCCTCTCTGCGATGTTGTTCGTGTTCGTGCTTGTTTTGGGAAAGCAGGAATTGCTCTTGGGAACTAATTGGAGCTGACCGCATAGCCGCGAAGTTCCAGAAAAACCCCCGAACGCCTTAAAAGGTGGGGAAGATAATATGTTAGGTGTAGTTTGGGATATATGCGGGTTAGTATAACTGCTTAGGAATATTGAGAATTGTTTAATGTGCTTGCTCAATATTTTTAATGTTGTTATTATCTGTGTAATCTTATAACCTTAGTTATACTCTGTTGTAATTGTTTAGATTTAATTTAGCGCTATGCTAAATCGGATCTAGTTGTTTTGGCGTAAGGTTCTAATTCCAGAATCTTACTTATCTTCGTAACTCGCGTACGTTAAGCGTTTGATATAATTCTAAGTAACTGAGCTCTAAGTATAAGCCTTATGTCCGCATGTTAAGTTGCTTAGGGACTTGTTGTGAAGTGCATTTGTTTCCTAACTTGGATTTAGGAGGTGTTGGAATGTAATTATCAGTTAGTATCAATTTCTTATTTATTGAATTTGTGAATTCAATCTTAAGGTTTATCCTTATTTATGTTTTGTTAAGTCTTAGGCTCGAAAATATTTTATTATACGGAGTTGAGTTAAAAAGGATATTTTGGCCAATGGTCCATTCGAGCCCAACTCTTATCGATAACTGTTTTTATATTGATGCTGGCGCTTTGGAACTTTTAGTTCCTATTTTATTTGTCTTCGGACAACATTCCAACATAATCATTGTCGTTGTCGTTCTGGAAGCATAGACACCTATTTATAGGATATTAGGGGACTGTGTGGGGGCAACGGAGACTTCGGGGATAGTCAGGCGTGGATCCTGCCAATGGTCCGATGTATGCATCATCGGTGCCGGTGGAGACCTGGACAGCAGGGTTATCTTGAAACTCCACTGAACTAAATATTATTCAGATGTTAAGTACTCTCGTGTGAAAGGACCGCGGAGATGGTTGATAGCGTACTCCAATCGGGACTTGTGCACCGAGTTGTTTACGCATATTACCTGAATGCTATCCTGACAGAACACTATGACAACAATAGTCTCCATGGAGCAAGGTTAGGTCGAAGTCTTAGGCATGCATTCGAGTCTTAGTCTTTTTTCTAAAATTATATAATTATTTTATGAACGTAACCCTAAATATATATATCCACTTGATTGATCTTTGTCACCTCATACCTATGTCTACGTTATGAGCTTGGCATAGAATCTTACCTCCATATGTGTTTCTTCTTTCTTCTTGTGTATGTGAGTAGGTGAATCTGATGGCCGCTCCGTACATGGGGTCGAGAATCTACCATGATCTGATGGACATCATGGATGCGACTCCCAAATTTAGAGGATCCTGTGTCTCAGAATATTTCGCGTACCTTGTTTTATTTTAATTAGGTACCAATGCTTGGGGAACTTGATGTATCTTTTGTATCGGCCTGTTTGATGGTAGCTCCTTGTGTTTTATGACTTTATGTATAATTTATGTTATTAATGAAAACTTATGCGTTTGTATGAAAATTAATTTGGGATTACTGTATCTATTTATGATTTTAAGTCTTTATTATAGTTGAAGTTTTTGTTATCCACTCCTGGCAATTGATGTAAGACCAGAGACCAAGTTTGGTTGGATAAAATATTTGATGTTATAAACTGATTTATCAGGTTTTTCCAACTTCATTCAAATCTCCGTTTTTCAAAGGAGACATTTCGGAAATGATATTCTGAAAATCCATATTTTAATCATTATAATTAGTGTTAATTAAATCTAGGCGTCACAGGAACTGTATAACAGGTGCTGGTTCTGGTTCCTCCTCAGGAGTGTTGTTGAATCTGATAGAAGTTCTGCTGCTTGAAGGAGATGCTGGTTAAATACAACATTTCCGTATCTGTTTGCAGCCAATGAAGCTGGGCACTGCTGGTCTTGTTATAAAACATTGATAAGAGCCTCTTCTAATTAATATCATTTTGGTGTTTTGTGATGTTGTGTTGATCATGTAAAAGGCGGGAGTTTATTTTGTTTTCCTTGGTAGGCTTTTGTTTTAAACCTGGGTGTTTCATCTATGGTTGGAATATGGCAGTAGTATAGGGTGTTGGTGTTGTCTGTATATTGGTTTAGGTATCTTGTTACAGGGTGTTGGTTTTGTTGGATTTTGGCTTGCATGGTTTTCAATGAGCATTGATGTATTTTTCTCCTAGCTTCGAGCACATGATAGAGTGTTCCTCTTCACCTCTTCCTAGAAGGTGGGAAGAGTGATCACTTGTGATGCTAAAGCTAGTTATCTTAATAAAATGTCTACTTATAAAAAAAAATATAACGACCTAGAAAATATTTAGAATTTTCTCAACCTTGGAGATATTTTTAAAATTTCGTGAAGGTTACTGTTGCACATACTTGTTCATGTTGTTGATGCTGCTTTCGGTAGATGTTCATGTTAGAACTCTTGTTTATTTTGACATAAGGTGTAGGATGTGAATATGTGTATATGTTCATTTTATATTAATGTACATCTTGGAAAGTATCGATGAAATTATGATATATAGATTGGAATAGTTTTGAAATTGTTCCTTGTTGGGTAGGTTCATATATTGTGTGAGAATGCAATAAGTGAAATGTTTAATTCGAGATTAAGGTGTTAAACTGTTTATGATATTTTATATACTCAAAATATTGAGTAGTAAATGAGTTGGTTATGTTATTGAGGAATGCTAAATATGATATATGTTAAATATGAGATTGTTAAATTTGCTCGAGTGTAATGAATGATTGAGGTATGTGGTTGAAAACTTTTTTTTTTATAAAAAGAGTACTTTGTGGAATGGATTGACAAGTTTTGAAATATGAATCTTTGGGTAGGCGAACCGGGGAGCAGTAGGCTCCAGTTATATAAATATCACCGTCGGGGATGACGGAATCTCATTAGATACCTCGGGTGTTGAGGAGGGATGTTAATGTTTGCTCGAGGGTGCGGTATCTCCGAGGTACGAAATTAAAACCGTCGGGGTGGGAGACCTTGAGAGAACAATCCCAAGTGGACCCAAAGATTCGATGTATATGATATGATGTGTATCCCCTTATGAATGGGACATGATTTTGAGAATTTAATCAAGTGCAAGTCATTCCAAAAGTATTCTCTTGAGGGATAAGATGTCCCTACAATACTTTTGTTAGTTTATGAGATATTTTATATATGTAAAGACATTTATGATGTGTAGATTGAAAGTTACTGTCTATTTGTTTGATCTAATGCTTGCCAGAGTATGTGATTTTATTTCACCCTGGATTTTGTATGATTGTATGTGTTTGGGAAAAACTCCCATACTGACTCAATGGATTCCCCCCACGTTTAGCATTTTAGATGCAGGTATCTGCGAAGCCGCCGGAAGTCTTAGATGCCATGTGGACAACTGTTAGTGGGTTGATACCCATAGTATAAGAGTATATAGTTTTTTTAACATGATTTTGTAATTTGTGTTGTTTTAATTACTCTGATGTATTATATTCATTATGTTGCAATTAATAAATGTAATTGTTTTCTTTGGATGGAATGAATTTTTGTATGCTTTTGAGGCTGTGAAGGGGAAAGAGAGACTTTCCTCTTCGGTCGGTCTTGGCTACTAAATTCGGGTCATGACAAATATAGACTGAACCATTGGATTATTTGTGGTTCTTGTTGTTGGGACACCAATTTATGTTTAGGGGCTGCTACCTGCACCACCACAAATGTTTCACTCACCATCCCGCATCTTTAATAAAATTATTACAATAAAAGTAAAAAAAAAAAACTCTTAACTGATCTTCTCCCTCTTCTCCGAAAAATTCCTCAGCACCCACCCTCTCTTCTCCTTCATCTCCCTCTTCTCTTGGTCTTCTTCCCACAAACGAAATCTGAAGATATTTTCAGCATAAATGTGAATACATTCGGTGTCGCATTTAACCAACTCCAAATATTTCAACCTCAGACCTTGACCAGTGACCACGAACATTCAAGCATACAAGGAGCTTCGATTATTTGACAAACATTGACTCAAGATATGGGCAAGAAGTTAGAAAATATTCAATGACCTCAATACTCACATCCAAAGAAGCCAAATACAAGACACACAATGACTTCATTTGACCATGGGTTGATGAAAATATGCATTCCGACAACTAGTTGTGGAATGCATATATGTATTAGGACAACTAATTGTCGGTAAGTCGAAAAACTAAATAAAAAAAAATGTACCGACATCTAATTGTTGGATGTTAAGAAATTTTGGGGAAAATTATATTTTGACAACTAATTACCGGTAGGTCAAATAATTTGAAAATTTATGTTCAACGTTTAATTGTTGGAAGCTAAAAATATTTGAACAAAATTTACGACAACCAATTATTGAAAATGACCTAAAATTGAAAAAATAAAAAATACTAAGGACCAAGGTAAATACACGGAGGAGAAGTACAAGTGTACTTCTCCCTTTGAATTTCAAGAAGATTTTGGGCTTGTAGTTGAATAACCAAGCTGCAAGAGGTAAGGTGAGGGAGATGAGAATGGGGGGGCTGCTATGTGCACTGTGGGGTGGTGTGTGAGGTGAAGGAGATGTGTGAGAATGGGGTGGTGCAAGTAGGGATATTTTGATTTCATCAAAAAAGAAGTTTCATAACAAAAAAAGTAGGGGTATTTTGAAAATAAAAATAAATAAATATAAAATATGGTGGTGGATGGAGTAAATGAGGTGGTGCAGGTAGGAATTGCCTTTATGTCTGTGGCATGGCCCATAAATCTACCAATACTACAGTGTCTTACATACATTGCCCCAAACATCCTTATCATAAGAAGGTATCGGCCTAATGGAAAAAATATGAAGTACAAGATGATCCATGCGTATATAATAAATAATTCAAATAAAATCATTCCTAATTTCTTGGGGAAAAAAAGTATTCCTAACATTTCTCTAAAAAAAAGTACTCCTAACATGGCTTCTCAATTAATGTTTTAATTTGGATATCTATAATAACAGGTGGTATTATTCTTAAACTTTTATTTATATGATTTTTTTTGACACAATTTATTTATATGATTTAAGAATCTTAAAGTAGTTTTATGTGATAATACTTCGAGTATGTTTGGGAAAACTAGATTTTTTTTTCCATTTCAACTGTTTTATCCTCAAAAAGCTATATTTTCAAAATAATCTAATATGTTTGTCACCGTGCTTAAATTTATTTTAAAAAACCTTTTTTTGAAGAAAAAAAAGTTGTTTTATGTCATCTAGTTTGTTTTAGTTTAAGATTGTTGTGATTTGATTATTTTTATTCTCAAAACTCTCTTCTCTATTCACCCCTACAAAATTAAATTCTAAACAAATATTATTAAATTATACAAATATCTCCATACCCTTTTTTTGGTAATTTACTATATAAAAGTGAATTTTTTTTTTGCATCACCAAACAAAATTGATTATCTTAAAATCGTTTTTCAGCACCCAAACAAAAACATATTCTAATTATAATCGATTATCACAATAATCGATTATAATCATAATATTTTTTTCCCAGCTTTCCTAAGCACACTCTTCATCTATTGATGGTGTAGTTTCATGAAACTTAAAAGCAAAGTACCAATTCACTTGAAAGTTTTTATTAAAAAAAATTCAATTGAAAGTTTATATTTAAGTGTTAAAACCGTTTTTTTTTACAGGTAAATGTTAGTATGGTAATGTTAGTATTTTTGTTAGTGGGTGTGGTTTGAACGTTCAACCTTCTTATCACTCAACTCCTTTACTCCCCTACCCAAACCACCTTGAAACAACTTTAGCATTTCATATAAGAATGTATTACACAAAGTTTTTTATTTAATTTATCAAAATAAAATTGATTGCTGTTGATTTTACTCATGCCTTACATGATTAATTTCTCTAATTTTTCCCCAAAAGCATTAGAAAGGATATTAAATCATTTTTAATAATCAATTATTATTATCTTTTATTGAACTATTTATTTTTATTAAAAATATTTTTACTTATTTTCTTAATTGTTTTCAGTAATAGAAATTGCTAATTGAATTGGATGATATTTTTCACTTTTTTTCACGTTCCAATTATTTTTTCTCTAATGAGGTTATCTATTTTGTGACCAATTTTTAGGGGTTCCTTCATATAGCCGTTGATTTATATTATTAATAAATATAAGAAATGCCAAGTTTTATGATCAATAACAGAGAAATTGTTTATACTGAAAAAAGGAAAGAAAAGAAACTGTGAAATCGCATAATAATCCTTCAAATAAAATATCTGCAATAAGATCCGTATACAAAAGTTATTTGGGCTTCAATCAGTAAGATATATAATTTGTGCCAATGAATGTTGGTTAGGTTGGTAAGGATGCAACTCATAACCCACAAGGTCGTGGATTTGAATCCTACTGTCGATATGAGGACCTCATTGATGCCTGATGGGTAATATGGGGACCTCGTTAGTGGGTAACCTGTAAGTACCCCTGCAAGTACTTTTTGAGTCGCGAGGCCTGCCCTAATCCTGGTGAGCCCTTGGGATCTAACTCACCTAAATTTTTATTTTATAAAAAAGAAGAAGAACAATTTGTATAGAGGATTTTTTTTAGTGGTTCGATCTGATGTGAAACCTATATTCAGTTATCATCTAAGGTGATAGTTTTCACTCTCCAAATACAAAGATTGAGGAATGAATGAGTTGTTGGTTCAAATGGGGGAGAAGCAACCCGAAGGTCACGTTTTGGTCTTCTAATTTAGCAATTTGGTATTGTGCAACCCTAAATACCAATTTGGGGGAAAATCCAGGTTTAACAGCTTCTTCACGGACCCTACCCCAAGGACCCAATTGAAATTCTGTTATAAGTCCAGGGATGCAATTAAATTTTTTATTAGTTCAAGGACTCAATTAGAAACTTTTTTAATTCAGTGATGTTCCTACAAATTTCCGGCAAGGTTAATACCGAGAGCCTGAAGAACAGTATCGCTATGTTTCACACATAATCTCAATCAAGAATACTCTCTCTTTATTGAAGAATGCTCTCAACAGAGATTATAGTTACAAAATAGCGTGTCCTTTCCTATACACAAATGTTCTATATATATTATCAGTTATCAGTCCTACTTCTTCTCGGCAGTTACTCACCTTCGCTTTAGTAACTGCACTACCTCCTCGTTTTGCCGAGTGCCCACGATCTCTCAACCACTTATCTGCTTATCTCGGCCTTTGCCCGAGTGGGGTCAAACCAACGACTCAACCGTTATTCATGCTTAGCAAGTAAGCTACTAAGAAAGACCTCGACCTAATATCCTCTAGCCCAAAACTCTCGGATGGACTCGACCTCATATCCTTTAGCCCAAATATTCTCGGATTACCATGATGTAAATAAGCCCCCTAAGCTCCGAGCTTTAATTAAGCAAAAGAGCTTGACTTCTCTACTCCCATAACCTCGGACTTCCTTGTAGTACACAAGCCCCCAAAGCTTTGAGCCTCAAATAGGCGAAAGAGCTTCAATAGATGTCTTTAATTAAATCCAAACTCTACCTGGCCTGAGCTATAAATGTCTTTAGGCAAATCCAAGCCGTTTTCAAGCTGACTTGCCGGTGTCTTCAAAGCAACATTTGGTGTGCCTCGTTAAAACCTTCCCAGGTAAAAAACCTTTTCAAGAAAAAGGTCCGGGGGTAGGAAAAAGAGTACACACGCAAAAGGACTTTAACATATATTTTCAAGTAAACTGAGTTTGGCTGATCTGATTATACATGTTCAAACTCTTCTTCTTCTTTGTCTTCCTCTTAGTAAACCGAGCTTTCTTCTTCTTCCTTCTGCTTGCTCCCTTTCTTCTTATTCTTTTAACTCTCCTTGTTTCAACTCGTCTTCTTTGTCTTCCTCCTATTAATCTGAGCTCTTTTCTTCTTTTTTATTTATATATACCTGTTAAAATACAACTTCAACTAGAACAACAACAAATATCATGTCGGATATGAATAGGGATATCAATCATGCTAACATATAAAATAAACTCTAAGGCATATCCATGCTGCCAACCAAAATTTAAAATAAACTTTAACTTCACCCTTAACCGATAGCAAAAGAGCTTGACTTCTCTGCTCAAATATCCTCGAACTCCTTTGTAATATATATATAAGCCTCCCGAGCTCCGAGCTTTACCAAAGCGAAAGAGATCGACTTACCGGCTCATCCATATTACGGGTCTCAACACGGTACACCTTCAATTCACCAAGGTTCAAATGATGGCCATTACTAACTATGACCACAACCGAGGTTTTTCTTACCGAACTTTGTAACGGCTAAACTCTTAAGATTCCATTTGATGAAAAAGTAACCTTTGAATGACGCAGTACCATTTGTGAAATCCCGACATGCGTCGTGTTGCGCACCTCCTCGAGCCGTGTTCCTATCCTTTTGTCTTTTCCACTTCACCTCGGTTGTCCCCATTCACTCTCCCTCCACATTAAATTGATAGATGGCAAGTAGTGATTAGTACAACTGTTCAATCCCCCATCCTGACGTTTCCTTTACTCTTCAGTATTTCAAAATTTCTTATTCATTATATAAACCTTGGTCTCATCCTCCATCATCCTCATTGTCTTCCCATTCCATTCACAAACCATCCTGCTTTAGAGTCTTCTTGTTGTGCTTCTTCTCCCTGCATTTATGTTTCAAAAGTTTCCAGGTACGCCTCCTCCCCTTCGAGCTTTGCTATCATAACACAAGGATTATGCTACCACACACTCCACATCTCTTTATCCTCAGAATGTCTTTCTCGTGGTTTTGCTAATTACTGACGATTCATCGTCGAAGTCGTCTTCCGCCACCTTCAACCAAAACATCACTGATCATGATGATCCTATCAACGACGCCTCTTCTGCGTCCTCCGAGCACCACCATGCCCGTGGGGTTGTTCTTTCACCTCCTCCCATTCCTCCTGTTCCCGGATATGAATGGGTTCATGAGGATGTGATAAAAATCTTTTCTGACTTCCAGACTGAGAACTCTATCCGAGACCTAAGGTCCACCATCAAACTATCCAGCTCGGAACAGGAACAACAATACACTTGTTATCCGTGTTCTGCTTTCGATCGTGTTTGTTTCGGACCCGCTGACGGCGAGTCTCCCTTCACGTTTCTATATAAAACCATGTTCATAGAGTTAGGGTTAGCTCTTCCATTTTCTCCCTTCCAGTGCTCTGTTCTCTATACCCTTAATGTTGCACCCACCCAACTACATCCTAATAGTTGGGCATTTCTTCGAGCTTTTGAGACACTCTGTTCCAAGCTCAATATTACTCCGACAGCCGCAAAGCTTTTCCATTTTTTTACTATCAGACTTGGGAAAATGGCTCGGTGGGTTTCCCTTCATGGGTGACATAATAATCGCCTATTCACTCTCTACACCTCTTCCTATAAATATTTCAAGAAAAACTTTTTCAAAGTAAGATCTTCCCCTGATGTGCTCTCCTTTTTCCTTGACTCCCATGGGGGGCCCCAATTCCCTCTTTATCGGACTCGTTCTCCTTGTCGAGTTACTGACTCCCACACTCATATGTTGGCCTTAGAGAAAGAGGAATTGGATTTCCTCTTTGAACTTGCACCATTAAATTGCCAGATCCTCCTTGATCTAGCAAACAACGAAGATCATGAAAAAAATTGGAAGAGTAAGCTTTGCAATGTTATTATACTTTTATAAATGTTATTTGTATCCACCCTTTTGACTTTGTCTTCTTAATGCATCTCTCATGGGTGAGAAGATTTCATTTGCTGAAATGAGGAAATTGCAATTGGAGAAATCTCGGCAGAAGACTTCGAATGCCTCGGTTCCCTTTGCTCCAAGTTGAGTAGCTGCCACTGCTCCTTCTGCATCTACAAAGTTTAACATAGCTTTATGTGCCTCACCCTCCAAGAAACGAAAATTCTCGCAGACCGAGAAGAACTTAGCCGGCGCTGCTACCTTTGAAAAAGAAAATGCCGAGAAGACCAATGCCGAGAAAAAGGGGCATCTACGTAAGTGGTTTGATGTTACTCGGAACATGGAACCTCACTCATTCTGGCATCATGAATTCAATCCATAGACTTTGATTGATACTCGGATGTTGTTTCCTGCGGACGTTGATGTAGTCAATCGGTATGGCCCCGCAGCTCCTTACGAAGCTGCTCAAACCTATGCTCTGCAAACTGCTGAACTAATTCGTATAGTTGAGAAAGAAAGGATTCAAGCTCACCTCCAGCTGGAAAAAATGAGTGCTGAGTTTTCCGAGATGGAGAGGTTGAAGAAGGACTTCCTTGAATGTCAAAAAGAAAGAAACTTGCTGGCTCAACAACAACAACAGTTGAAGAAAGCTACTGAAACCCTATCCCATGAGTTGGAGGAAACCAAGAAAGCCACTGCATCAACTATCATTGAGCTCAAAGATGCACGCACTTCTTTGGATACTAAGGAGGAAGAGATGACCTCTGCTAAAGTTGCCTTTGCTGTGGAGCTTGAAGAATACAAAAATGATGTTGCAGCAAAGTATGAGAAAGGCTTTAATGTTGCCCTTGATCAGGTGCATATTATTGCGCCGCAATTGGATATCTCTGAAGATTATGTATGAAAAGAAATAATAGATGGCCAACTCGTTCTTCGAGTCACTGAAGGGGAGGTTGCCGAGAAGGAACTGGATGCTTTTGCTGGTGAAAGTGTTGATAAGGGTAGTGAACTTGGTAGTACTGGCGAAGCTATTGCCCCTTCTGTTGTTTTTGAAAATGTTGATGGAGGCGTTTCTCGGTAGAGTAGTCCTCTTTTCATTTTTTTTTATTTCTTTTGCTAAGTCATATTATCATGTTTCATCGGGAAGTTTTAAGTGCTCCCAATTTTGTATCCTCCGCAAAATGAAATCAGTATTTAATTTTTGGCTTTAATAGTGCCTGGTATCACTTTTCAATTAAATTTTGTCTAGCAAGGAATTTATTTACCCTTTACTCAAAAACAAATTTTGGACAAGCGCAACATCTAAATCATGACTCATAATTTCTCGTGATGCACTTATCAACGTTCGCATTATTTATTTTTGAAGGTACGAGCTTAGTCTGAAGACTTGCTCCTTCTCAAGGGTGTTGATGTTTAGTCTTATCAGAGATCATATTCGTCTGTAAAGACCTTACTTTACCTTTTACTAACAATTCATTTTGAGTTTAAGGACTTAAAGCGCCTCCTCCAAGATCATTCTCGTCTTAGAGACTTGAGTGTCTTTTACCGAGATCATTCTCGTCTTAAGGACTTGAATGCCTTTTACCGAGATCATTCTCGTCTTAAGGAGTTGGTAATTTTCCTTTTACCGAGATCATTCTCATTTTAAGCATATCGTCAGTTAATATGCTGATTGAACAACTACTGCCAACTTAGATGAATCATTCACAGGTACCAACATTACTGGAAATCACAAACTTCATTGACATAACTTCAACTGCATATTTACATGACATCGGTGTGCCTCATTAAAACCTTCCCGACCAAATACCCTTTATAGGAAAAAAAGGTCGGGTTAGGAAAAAGAGTACACACCATCTAAATCAAACTAAATGAAGTAAAACCTAAGGTGAGAAGCATTCCATGTTCTTGGAATAGGCTTCCCTGATAATTCCTGTAATCGGTATGCGCCATTGTTCAATCTCTCCACTACTCGTAATGGTTCTGCCCAGTTGGTAGCTAGTTTTCCTTCCGTCTAATCTTTTCGAGCTTCTCCTTGATACCTCGGCACCAAATCTCCAACTTTAAAGCATATCGGCTTAAGAGTTGAGTTATATCTACACGCAGCTCTTTGTTTACTGGCTACCTCGGCTATTCAAGCATTGTCTCTTACCTCCTCAATCAACTCAAGGTCAAATATTCTGTCCTCTTCATTGTTCCATGAATCATATTCCTTCCTTCTCTGTGATATCTCTCCCAACTCCACATGAATCATATCATCAAATCCATATACGATTCTGAAAGGAGTTTCTTGTGTGGACGACTGCGGTGTGCAATGGTATGCCCAAAGGATACTCGGTAACTCTTTGGCCCATGAGCCTTTTGCTCTCCCTAGCCTCTTCTTCAGCTCATTGAGAATAACCTTATTTCCCGCTTCCACCTGCCCGTTGGTTTGTGGGTGCTCAACTGAGGAGAATCTTCTATGAATGTCGAGATTTGCACAAAATTCTTCAAAGAGTTGATCCGTGAACTGCTTCCCATTATCCGAGATGATAACGGCTGGTAGCCTGAAATGAAAGATCATTTTCTTCCACACAAACTTTTGAACCTGCTTCGCTGTGATCCTTGCTAATGTCTCGGCTTCAATCCATTTTGTGAAATAATCTATAGCCACCAATAAGAATTTGACCTGTCCCTTTGCCACAGGAAAATGACCAACGATGTCAATCCCCCAAATGTCAAAGGGCCAGGCTGCTGTGATGTCATGAAATTCCTCGGAATGAATGTGCTTGATGGAAGAGAATTTCTGGCATTCCTCACATTGTCGGACATATGTTGTACAATCAGCTGTTAATGTCGGCCAGAAATAGCCTACTCGAATAACCTTCTTTGCCATCGTCCTTCCCCCATTGTGCATGCCACAAATACCTCGGTGCATTTCTGCCATCACGTGTTCACCTTCTTCCTTAATCAAGCATTTCAACAATGGGCCTGAGAAGGATCACTTATACAGATCACCCGATATCAGTGTATATGAACTAGCCTGCCTTCTAACCCTCCGAGCTTCACTTGCATCCCTTGAGATTACATCATTGACTATGAATTCCCAAATCGGGGTCATCCATTCTCGGTCTTTTTTCTCCACCGCCAAGACCTCTTCTGTTAGCTCGATACTCGGCTAACATACTGTCTCCTGTATGACGGTCTTATGTTGACCTGTTTTCTTAATGCTAGCCAATTTTGATAATAAGTCAGCCAGAGCATTCCTCTCTCGGGGAACAT
This sequence comes from Sophora flavescens, assembly GCA_030762895.1. Classification (NCBI taxonomy): domain Eukaryota; kingdom Viridiplantae; phylum Streptophyta; class Magnoliopsida; order Fabales; family Fabaceae; genus Sophora; species Sophora flavescens. The sequence goes on along the minus strand of CM061068.1, from coordinate 54,957,433 downwards.
GTTCTATTTTAAAATAATTAAATTCAGAAATTAAAGTATTGACTTTACACAAATACTTGGTAAGGTGCGGTTGCTTCGCCTGGTATGTGCCCGAGATTTGTCCGGTTACGAGTTGAGAATCACTTCTGCACTTGACCAACTTTACACCTACCTCCTTAGTTAGCTTTAAACCAGTGACAAGGGCTTCATATTCCGCTTCATTGTTTGACGCTTTGAAATCAAACTTCAAGGATTGTTCTAATATCATGTCTCCGGGTCCTTCTAGGATTATTCCAGCACCGTTTCCTTTTACGTTAGATGCACCCTCAACATACAAAATCCACCATTCTGAAACGGGTTCTCAGATTGGGGTTAGCTCCGTAATGAAATCAGACAAGCACTGAGCCTTCATCGACCCCCTTGATTCATACCGCAGTCCAAACTCCGAAAGCTCCACCGACCATGCTATCATCCTCTCGGCCAATTCCGGCTTCCTCAGGACCTGCTTGATGGGGTGATCAGTCTTGATCACTACTTGATGACTTTGAAAGTAAGGTCGAAGACGTCGGGCAGCTGTAACTAATGCGAACGCCAAGTTCTCCACCATCATCCGATACCACGTTTCAACTTCATGTAGAATTTTGCTGATATAATAGATTGGGGATTTTGCTTGCCAGCCTCCTGAACTATGACCGCACTCACCGATGTTTTTGTAACCGAAAGGTACAACAATAATTCTCGTCCAGGTTGTGGTTTGCTTAGGACAGGTGATCCACTCAAACTTCTCAGGCTTCTTGAGGAGCTTGAATAGAGGACGAGCTTTTTCTGTTGACTTGGGTAAAAAACGAGCTAGCGATGCCAACCTGCCTGCCAATCTCTGCACTTCTTTTATATTGATTGGACTTCTCATTTCAATGATCGCTTTGCATTTGTCAGGGTTAGCCTCAATTCCCCTATGGGTCAACATAAACCCCAATGATCCACTTTTGTTTCCGAAGTTGCATTTTTCGGGATTTAACCTCATGTTGTGATTTGTGAGTTGTGAGAATATCTCCTCCAAATCGACTGCGTGTCGAGATGGCTCTCTAGACTTGACCACGACGTCGTCCACGTACACTTCCATTTTCCTTCCTATCTGCTCCTCAAAGACCTTATCCATTAATCGCTGATAAGTTGCTCCAGCGTTCTTCAACCAAGGCATAACCGATAACAATAGTTTGCCCGATTGGACTTGAAGGCTGTTTTATCTTCATCTAGACCAAACATCCGAATTTGGTTATACCCTGAGTAGGCATCTATTAGACCGAGTATTTCGTAACATGCTGCTCCATCTACTAGCTGATCAATACTCGGCAAGGGGTAAGAGTCATTTGGACATACTTTGTTTAAATTTGTACAGTCTGTACACATTCTCCATTTTCCATTAGCTTTATTCACCAGGACAACATTCGAAAGCCAAGTAGTGTATTTGATTTCTCGTATAAAATTTGCTTCCACCAGTTTAGTTGTCTCCTTCTCGATCACCTATCTTCTTTCCTCCTTCACCTTCCTTTTTCTTTGAGCTACCGGCTTCGCTTCAGGGCATAATGACAATTTGTGACAAATGAATTTTGGATATATTCCAGGCATGTCGGCTGCACTCCAAGCGAACAAGTCTGCATTCTTCAACACCACCTCACGAATTTCCTTCTTTGTTTTCGACTTGAGCTGCTTCCTTATGTGTGTTACCTGACCCTCCTATTTTCCCAATTGAAAACTGGTTAGTTCATCAACTGGCTTCGGATGTAGATCATCAACATTGATTCTCGGGTCAAGCTCCAGTGAATTCACAATGGATGGCTTAGGTTCAACGAACCCCCTTCTCATCTTTCTTCTTCCACTAGTGGAAATAATGTAATATACGAGAACGTTTTACGTTAATTGACCATATGTTTGACGTTAAAAATGAGGCGGTGGCAGTTTTGTAAACATTAAATCACTATTAGCGTCAGTTGTGTAATGAACTGACGTTAAAAGTGATTTGCAAGAATTATTAACACTTTTAACGTCAGTTGTTTATACAACTCACGTTAAAAGTGTGATTTTTACTTCAGTTAAATAAATAACTGACGTAAATAATCTTATATTCCCATCTGAAACTCATTCCTATCTTTCTTTCGTTGTCATCTCCCTGTTGTCACTCTTAACGCGGATCACTCCATATATAGTGCAGTTTATTTCTAATCTTTTTTTTAAACAAGTTTATTTTTAATCTTAATTAATTAGCTTGAATTAGTAAACAAATTCTTGTGCAAATTAAAATAAATAAACACTTAACATAAAACAAGTTATATGTATAATCAAATCGTATCTCATTGAAGCGATTCATAAGTTACAATTACATGATTACAAGATAAAAAATTTCTGCAACATAGTCGTAAAATATAAAAAAGTTTCTGCTTCAACGTCATTTTCTTCTCAATCCTGTCATCAGAAACTCCAATGGATGCATCCCCTCCCTCACTTGAATTCCTTGATGCTCCATCTGAATCCACAGTCACTTGCTGCCAAAGCGGAGTGAAAGGGATGAAGGGGATGAAATAAAGTGAGGGAATCGCATTATGTGATTCACCCAACCTTACCATCCATGTTATGTGATTTACTCAACCTCAGAAGTTTTTTGACCATTAAGACAAAAACCTTTAAGTCTAGGTATAGGAAGAAATAACAAAAGTCTCAAATATGATAGAGCCATATTGTGAAGGAATAGAAAATGCACGAAATATAGAGGAAAAGAAGAGGGTGTATTACTGATGATCTGAGAAGAATGGTACTTTATATAGAGAAGAGAGACTACCTGATTTTCTTCAAAACTGATCTATAAACTTAATGTTCATTAAGAGGATTAAGTTACAAGGTGCATGGGTAAGTAGCACAGTAGTCAAAGGAATTAATGTTTTTGCAGACACTTTTAACGTCAGTTGTCTTCAACAACTGACGTTAAAAGTGTTTTTAAATTAAAAAATATTTATTTTTAACGTCAGTTATTTAATACAGCTGACGTTAAACAATGACTTTTAACGTCAGTTGTTTAAGACAACTGACGCTATAAATGACTACTAACGTCAGTTGTATTAAACAACTAACGTAAACTGTTGTTTTATTTTTGATTTTAACGTTTACACCCGCGCACCTTCTTCACTTCGCTCTATACGTCTATGTTCTTCTCTTTTCATCACGCTCACGCTCACGCTCACTCTCACTCTCACTCTCACTCTCACTCTCACTCTCACTCTGCCCTAATCACGAGCTCCTCTCCACCGCAACCACCGCGAGGGCTTCTTCGCCACCACCGTGAGGTACACTCTTAACCCTAACTCTGTCTTTCCCGCTCATTCTTTGCAATAACTTGACATCTCTCTTTCCCCTTCCCGCGCACTAACTCTCCTTGTCCCTCTGCTCTCAGTAACCACATCGAACGTTGGCCACCACTCGAGCTCCCCACCACCACGCGAGCACCTATTTCTCGTGAGTCTTTAGGGCACATTTTTTTATTTTTGGTTTTGAGTGTATGTTGAAACTGTAGTCTCTGTAGTTGAAACTTGAAACTGTGAGTTTGAGTTGTTTGGAATGTCTCTATTTCTGGTCGTGGGTTTTGTGTTTTCTCTTGTTTTTCTTATGCTATCATGACCTATTTCAAAATGGAAAGAAATTTAGAGTTGCTTGTAGCATGTGACATCAACAATATATTGCTCATTGGAATTCTATTTTGTTAATTTATCTTCATCTGCTTATTTCTTGTCTTAAGAAACCTGAAAATGGTGTAAATTTGAAATAATTTTTAAACGCCTTGCTTGTATATATCATGCTCTCTTGATCGATTCATATGGCTGAGTGGTTATAGTACTAGATATATCAATAGTCCTAATATGTGTTGTTGCCTGCTTGATGAGAAGAATGATGTGAGATTATCGTGGAAATTTTGTTTTAGGCAGTTAGTCAAATAAGATATACATGGTTGACGAGATTTCAAAAACTAGTTTTCAATTAGGATTTCAAAAACTAGTTTTCAATCTCCCGTATTGTCCTTATAGAATTTACTCAAAGGAATGTTCCTAATAGTAATGGAATGTTCTGTTGTCATTGTGTTAAGTGTTTGAATACGAGGAAATGTACGGTGAAGGATATACGTACTAATTTGATTTGTGAAGCGATTTGCTTGAGTTATACAAGATGGATATGACATGGTGATGTGTTGTTGAGTAGTACGGCAAATGTCTCCCAAAGTGAGGACGTTGACGTAGATATGGAGGATGATCGAGTAGAGGACATGATCTGTGATATTGGACAAGAATCTTTTCATCGAGCTCATGTGTATGATAGGTTGTGCGGTGATGCGGATAAGCCTTTATATCCAGGGTGTACTACTCATACACGGTTGTCGGTGGTGCTAAAATTGGTTTGTGTGAAGGCGAGAAATGGTTTGACCGATAAAAGCTTCATCGAATTGCTTGAAGTGTTGAAAGACTTGCTTCCAGAGGACAACACATTGCCTGACTGTAACTATAAGGCCAAGAAGGTATTATGTCCGATGGGTATGGAGTATAAGAAGATACACGCATGTCCAAATGATTGCATATTGTACATCGGTGTTCATGAAGACAATCACGATTGCCCCAAATGTGGGTTATCACGATACAAAGTGAATGGTGGTGATGATGATGATGATCTTGATGATGTGAAAAAAAAAGGGTCATCTTGTGAAGGTGTTGTGGTATCTTCCAATAATTCCAAGGTTCAAGCGATTGTTTGCCAATACGAAAGATGCGAAGAATCTTAGATGGCATAATGATGAGAGGAAACGTGATGGAAAGGTTCGTCATCCTGCTGATTCTATGCAATGGAAGAATATTGATACTATGTTTCCGGATTTCACCGATGAGCCAAGAAACCTAAGGCTTGGACTTGCTACGGATGGAATGAATCCTTATGGTAACATGAGTAGTATTCATAGTTCATGACATGTTCTGTTGATAATTTACAACCTGCCCCCTTGGTTGTGCATGAAGCGCAAATACATGATGTTGTCTATGAAGATTTCGGGCCCAAAGCAACTGGGAAATGACTTAGATGTTTATCTAAGTCCCTTGATTGAAGACTTGAAAACGCTGTGGGTGGAAGGTGTTGATGTAGTTGATGGGTATTCTCATGAGACTTTCAAGCTTCGTGCCTTGTTATTTTGCACCATCAACGACTTTCCAGCATACACTAACTTGTCCGGGTACAGTGTCAAGGGGCATAAAGCATGCCCTATATGTGAAGAAGGCACATGCTACACTCAGTTGCATCATGGAAAGAAGACGGTTTACCTTGGGCATCGGAGATTTCGTAGACGTGATCACCCATATCGTAAGATGAAAAAAGCTTTTAATGGATGCCAAGAGACAGAAGAAGCTCCGGCGGCCTTAATTGGAGAGCAGGTTTATCAGAGGGTAAAGGGAATCAATGTTATATTCGGCAAGTCCAAAAAGAAAGGTAAAGCTGCTGATAAAAACATATGGAGGTCGATATTCTTTGATCTTCCATACTGGCGCAAGCTTGATGTCAGACACTGCATTGATATGATGCATGTGGAGAAAAATGTGTGTGATAGTGTGATCGGGACGCTTTTCAACATTCAGGGTAAGACAAAGGATGATGTGAATGCTCGTCTCGACCTCGTTGCTATGGGTATATGAGAGCAGTTAGCTCCAGTTGTTGAGGATGTTAAACGGACTTATTTGCCGCCAGCATGTCATACTTTGTCAAAATAAGAGAGACAAAGTTTCTGCGGGTGTCTTCAGGGCATCAAAGTTCCACATGGTTACTCTTCAAATATGAAGAGGCTTGTCTCTAGTGATCTTAAATTGGTTGGCTTAAATTCTCATGATTGTCACATCTTGATGCAACAACTTCTGCCCGTTGCTATTCGTGGTATTGCTCCAAAAAATGTGAGACATGCCATTACTCGGTTGTGCTCATTCTTCAATTCTATACGTAGCAAAGTCGTTGACCCCCGTATGTTGGATGACTTGGAAGTTGAGGCTGCTACAATCTTGTGCCAATTGGAGATGTATTTTCCTCCTTCCTTTTTCGACATAATGGTTCACTTAATTGTTCATTTGGTGAGGGAGATTAGATTATGTGGGCCGGTTTTTCTGAGATGGATGTACCCAGTTGAGCGCTACATGAAGATCTTGAAAGGGTACGTGAAGAATCCTCATCGTCCGGAAGCATCTATTGTTCAAAGGTATGTTGCAAAAGAAGCTATTGAGTTTTGTTCGGAGTTCCACATCTATCGACTCTAGGGGAAGTGTAGTCCCCCATTGTCCTTCTTGGTGCATTATCTTCTGCCATGGTGACAGCTGCTACTTCAATTTGTGGTTCTTGAACACTTGGTAACTCAACTTGTGGCTTTTGTATACTAGAAGATGCTCTTTCTCTGTTTTTCCTTGCTTGGGCTTCCTTTCTATTCTGTCTACAAAACCTCTCGATTTCAGGATCAAATTGCAGTTCACCTGGGTCAACTGTACCTCGCATACAAGGAGCAAACAGAGTAGCGCAGAGAAAGCAGAGACAAACAGAAAAACAGCACAATGCAGAAAAATACAGCAGAGAAACAGAAAACAAGAAAGAAAAACAACAGTAAGAAAACAATAAAAATGCCTAAATTAGGAGTCCCCTTTGGTACTCGTGATATTGACACGCCGATCCCCGGCAACGGCGCCAAAAACTTGACACGGACTCGGCAAGTGTACCGGTTCGTTGCAAGTAATAAAACGGTAAGACCGGTTATCGTCCTCAGGGATCGTGGACAAGTACCACTTCGCAAATTGAACTACTATTTAGGCGATCAATTTTGGAGTGAAGGTAGCTCTACCATCTAACAAAACAAACAAGAATAAAATGTTTTTGTTCTTTTTGGAATTTTATCAAACAGTTAATATGCAAACAGAAAGATGAATAACAAATGATAGAATTGTTAGGGTTAGACTAAGCTAATCCTCCCTTGATTGCTATGAAATGATAAATAACACAGTTCCTAATTCAGTTATGACAATCAGATCTTCTCAAATACTCAAACCCTAATGTCTTAGGTGGAATGAGCCTAAAATCCCAAATTAAACCCTAATGTCTTAGGTGGAATAACATGAGAAATTGCATTAAGAGTCAAGATTCATAAGATTGCAAGCAACCCAAGACCTATGTCTAGGCTCATGAACTACTTGGCATTTGATTCATGAGCATGCCTTAACATCAACCTTTCAGTTGTCTATCAAAGCAACTAATCATTCCTAGGATGATCAAGCCTAAGAAAACATTAAGCATGGAATCAAACACTCATAAAGAAAAAGGAAACTGCATTATAATCAAGTCATGTTACAATCAAGTTCAGAAGAGCAATCATCTAACCCCAACAAAGGGGAGTTTAGCTACACATAACTAAAGATAGAATCAAGGGAAGAAATACAGAGATGAACAAGGGAAGGGGCTCCATAGAAGGTTGCACAGCAGCCACAACAGCAGAGGGTCTATTTTTAGGTTTTTCTGAGTGCCCTTCTGTTCTGCTCAGAGGTTCTTTTATAACTCGTGGCCCGTCACGGCCGTGACGGGTTCTGTCTCTTGCAGTTCTGGCAAAATCAGTCTCTCGCGTGGCGAGACTTCCTTCGCGTCGCGAGCCATTTTTTCACGCCCATGATCTCCATCACGGCCAAGCCGTGATGGATTCTGACTTTTGGAGGTCTGGCACAGCTGGGAGATCACGGCCGTGATAGCCATCACGGCCAGGCCGTGACAGCTTCTGACTTTTGGCCTCTTTTTCTTCAGTTTTCAGGCTCTCTCTTCATCTCAGCTTCCTCATGGCTAAATCTTGGGCATTTAATCATAAATCCCTGCAAAACAACACACAATACCACCTTATCCGTTTCAAAGGAAAAACTAAACAAAATCCAACTAAAATGGCCTAACTATATGCAAATGCATGCAGAAATGTACATGGAAAATGAGGTGAAATCACACTCATCAACGACATCAATAACTTTTCCTTTTATATAAAGGAACAAGATAACAAGAGTACCATGCAAAATAGAGGGGTTATGATCGTGGCCGAAGCAATGCACTTCTCTAGTGTAAAGGACACAAAACCCGTTAAAGCACCGACATCTTACTTTGGATATATTGAAGATATTTGGGTGCTCGATTACACTAAGCTTACGGTGCCGGTTTTTAAATGTAAGTGGGTTGATAGTAACGGTGGTGTACAAACCGACGAATTGGGGTTCACATTGGTAGACCTCAACAAGTTAGGTCACATAAATGAGCCTTTCATAATGGCTTCCCAAGCAAAACAAGTGTTCTACATCACTGATCCTTCTAACAAAAGGTTGTCCGTGGTTCTCCAAGGAAAAATCATGTATAATGGTAGTGATGAAAATCAAGATTCAAATCTTGATATTCCTGAGACTCCTTCTTTTTCAACAAACATGCCTACTATAATCGAGGAGACACAGGTGGACGATGTACATGCCACTCGTGATGATCATCACGAAGGGATATTGATATAGGTAGTTTAAACTTAGTATACATTTATTTTTATTTATACTTCTGTATTTATTTTTAGTTATAACCTATTTTAATAGATATATATTGTTTCTGAACAGACATACATATGGATCAGTCGGATGACCCACATGCACGGGAGGACGCTGTGGGGCCTACGCAGGACCCGATCGCGCCTACGCCTGATTCTGGTGTAAGTTTACATGTTATATACTATCTTTAGTCCTTCTTTTTAATGTAAGTTTACATGTTATACTATCACAGTCTCAGTGGAAACGGGGTAGAGGAGCCACGACTTTGAAGAAATTAGAGAAGGCCAGGCAAAGCGGACAGAAGCTTGAGGTGTGCTTTAATGCTAATCTAAAGCCCCAGGGACCCCGTGCTAAAGAATTTAAAAAGTGGGTGTTTCTACAAGCGAAGCAGCACGTTAGCATCAACTACAATCATTGGAATGACGTTCCACAGAACGTTAAGGATCAGATTTGGGAGGCTATCACGGTATTTTACCTTTACATTCTTTTGATTTACATTATTAGATAATTATCCGAATTATAATCCATCCAGTTGTTATGTATTTAATTTAATGTGTAGGTAGCTTGGACTGTGCCGAATGAGGAGGATCATCGTACGAAATGTATGAAAATGGCATCGAAACGCTGGAATGGGTTCAAGCATGATATTACCAGGTACTATGTATCTGGGAAGAAGCGGCTTGATAAGATGTTCTCGGATTATCCCTGGATTGATATGGATACTTGGGATATGTTTGCTAGGAGTCGACAGGATGAAGAATTTCAGTTTGGTTGATTAAGTTAATTTTGTATGCTTCTTATAGATCATTTAACTGTATTTAATTATGTGTTTTTGTTTGAATAGGCTAAGGCAGAGAAGGGCAGGCAGAATCAGGCGAAGAACGTCCACCGCCACACCATGTCTCAGGGTGGGTACGAGACTCGGATCAAGGAGATGATGGCGGATAGGCTGAGGGTGAAGCAGGAAGAGCACGCTGCTAGGATAGAAAGAGGAGAGGTACCTAAAGGCACACCATTAAGTCCTCCGTCGGACATCGACCGCGAGGATGTCTGGTTAGCCGGCCGCATGAGAAAGACAGGATCTTTTAAAGTTGATGCCACTCGCGAAGCGGCAGATAAGATTGTAAGTAAATAATTAACTTCATTTCAATTGATATTTGTATAGATATTTTAAACACTTTTCACTTGCATGTTTTTTCATTTCTTCATTGTAGATGGATCTTAAAGCACAATGCTCCCAGGGCTCATTCATCCCTTCTGGACGGCGGGACATCTTGATGACTGCTCTAGGAAATAAAGACCATCCTGGTCGGGTTATCGGTGTTCCTGGGAACGTGACTATCAGAATATTATGGCAAGTCTGCTTCACGTAAGCGGGTCGTCGATGAGGCATCAATTTTGGAATCCATGACTCAGCAGCTCTTCTCCAACCCTGCTATTACAACGCATCTGATGAAAAGCTTCTTATCCAACCCAGAATTCAAGAAGACGCTTGTTAGAGAGCTTTCCTCCATTGATTCATCCCAGGACACCGCAGGACATGCCAACCCTTCACATGTGAGCACAAAAGAGAGTTATAGTAGGGCACATGTGGAGGACGGTGGGTTGGCAGCCAGGGAGCGGGAGCTGGAAGTCCAACGCCGTGAGCTTGAGTTGGAAATGCAAAGGCGTGAGCTTGAGTTGGACTTCAAACGCCGTGAGCTCGAAATGGTAACAAAGGTATGTATTCATTATTAATGTCCAAATTCGTCAAATAATTACTTGTGTTTTTTTTTAATTATCAACAACTTATCTATTCTATTTTTTCAAGTCGACGTCGGTGTCGCAGTCACCTGTCACTCGTTTGTTCTCACTTGGTGAGGATTATGACTTTGAGATTTTTGAATGTCCATTGGAGCACGATGGATGGGTGGCACGCCCAAATCAAGAGAGAATATTTTCCTTCTTTGGTGAAGATCTGGGGCACGCCTGCAGAGATAACGTGTGGATGGCCAGCATGGTTTTGAGTCTCTGGTGCACGTAAGTTAATTTAAATTTTATAACTTATTTATTTTTGGTATTTTTCCATTTAATAATTTATTTTAATTTCAATATATATATATATATATATATAATGTAATTAACATCCACACCTTTTCATATATTAGGTATCTCCATCGTCTTCAGCTTGATAAGGGCTACAAATCAGTTTATGCCTTCTTAGATTCATCAATCCTTATGCCTCAATTCTTTGCTGGTGGTGAATTAAGTAAATACATAGGAAACTTGATGGGAGACAATCGGAAAGAATTATATCTGGCTCCCTACTGTATGAACAACCGTTGGTAGTTGCTCGTACTTCACCCGTCTAGGCATACTGTCATATTCTTCTGCTCTCTCCACCAAAACCCGCCACAGGAGGTGGTGGAAGCTGTAAATACGTAAGTAACTAATCTTCAATTTAATTTAAGTTTTAATATCAGTTGTTTTTAGTTTATTACACACATGATATATGAATTTGTTATTTGACATGATTATTTGTTTATGATAGCGCGCTGAAGGTGAGTAGCAAAAGTTGCGCCAACGGGAGAAGTATGAATCCAAAGGCTAAAGGAAATCTTGATTGGATCATCCTCAAGGTTTGGTAGTTTATTTATCAAATAATTAATATTATAATTACTAATTTATATGTATATTGAACTGACACTGAAATTAATTTTGTTTGTAGTCTCGATTTCAACCTGACGGGTGGTCGTGCGGCTATTATGTGATGCTTCATATGCTGAACATAGTCTCCGCATCTATTACGGATGGATGGAAGAAGGTAATATTTAAACAACTTGTTAAATTATATATTATAGTTTTGGTGATGACTTGCGTTAATGTTATTGTTATTATTTGAACGTGTGTAGGCATTTAACAACCAATCGCCTCTTCAAAAAGATGAGTTTAGAGACTTGAGGATGCGCTTGACAAAATTCTTCTTCAAATATGCGGCTGAAAAAAGAATTGACAAGATACCTCTGCAATACTTAAATGAATAGTTTTTTTGTTAGACTTTAGAAACTAATTAATAACATATATATATATATATATATACTATGATTGGTAGTTTTGTTTTTAGACATTAGAGACTAAAATTTATATATATATATATATATATATATATATATACTTGTAGATAGTTATGTTTTTCCTATACATGGGTTTTGGTTTTAAGTCCCCTCATTGTTCCTTTGTATATTTCTTTTCTTTTAGTTAATATTGAAATTTAAGGGTAGTGTTTGCAATTCTGTAATGTGTGTGATATTCTGTGTTACTGGGATATTTACTGAATGCAGGGATAGCTGAGGGGAGTGATATTTTAAAACTGAATTTAAAAAATAAAATAAAATCTATTAACGTCAGTTGTATCAAACAACTGACGTTAATAGTATTTTATAAAATATACAGTACACTATTAACGTCAGTTGTATTAAGAAACTGACGTTAAAAATAAAACCTGCAACGTCAGTTCTTTAACAGAAATGACGTTAGTTTGAACAACAATAACGTCAGTTGTGTTAAAGAACTGACGTTCATAGTTTTATATTTAACGTCAGTTGTTTAAACAACTGACGTTAAAATATTAACTATTAACATCAGCTGTATTTACGTCAGACAATATTCTGACGTATAAAATCAATTTTAACTAACGTAAAAAGCACTTATTGCACTAGTGTTCTCTCCTGCACTGACCTTCAAACTGTCGACATAGCATTGTTGAGCAATCTGTTGGTTGGCTCTGATAGATACTATCTCTCCAGACTAGGTTGGGAACTTCATGGTTAGATGAGGTGTTGACACTATGGCTCCCAGCTCATTGAGACATGGTCTTCCCAGAATTATGTTGTATGCTGTTCGAGCCTCTACAATCACATACTTCACCGTGATAGTTTTGAATGCCGATCCATTGCAAAACTTAGTAAGAAGCTCGACATATCCTCGGGTATTCGCATGTTCTCCCGCGAATCCTACCAGTGCTGTGTTGAAACTTTTAATGATGCTTTCATGGATTCCTAACTTTTTAAAAGCTGAGTGATCCACTAGCATTTTCCTGACCATGAAATTAGCCATTTCTACAGTGATGCCATTGGGTCATCCTGATTTAGGTCAACTCCGACATAATCATCATCAGTAAAAATAATTGGTGTGTTTACCTGCTTTGGCTTGTAAATTACCGAATTAACCATTTTGACCGCCCTAAGATGCCTTCGTCGTGCTGAGCTGGTCTCTCCCCCTCCAGCAAATCCTCCAGATATGGTGTTTATAACTCTTATGACCCGATGATCTTCGTTATCTCGGGGTCTCGAACCTTCTCGATGTTCTCGCTGATTATTTGGCCCTTCTTCTCTCCTATAAGCATATCCTCTTCCCATATTTCATCCTCCTTCTTGGTCTCCTTGTTGATGTCTGTTACGTAAGATGTATTCTCCTAGCTTTCTGATGTGCTAGGATTCCGGCAAGTGTACCGGATTCATCGCCAAGTAATAAAAAGATCGATCCCACAGGGACCGTGATCTCAAATCGCAACTAATTACTGACAAAAAAACTTGACACGGACTCGGCAAGTGTACCGGTTCGTTGCAAGTAATAAAACGGTAAGACCGGATATCGTTCTCAGGGATCGTGGACAATTACCACTTCGCAAATTAGACTACTATCTAGGCGATCAAATTTTGGAGTGAAGGTAGCTCTAACATCTAACAAGCAAACAAGAAGAAAATGTTTTTGTTCTTTTTGGAAATTTTTCAAACAGTTAATGTGCAAACAGAAAGATGAACAACAATTGATAGAATTGTTGGGGTTAGACTAAGCTAATCATCCCTTGATTGTTATGAAATGACAAGTAACACAGTTCCTAATTCAATTATGACAATCAAGTCTTTTATGAAATACTCAAGCCTAATTCCTTAGGTGCATTGAGCCTAAAACCCCAAATTAAACCCTAATTCCTTAGGTGGATTAACCTGAGATTTTGCATTAAGTAAAGACTTATAAGATTGCAAGCACCTCAAGACCTATGCCTAGGCTCATGAACTACTTAGCATTTGATTCATGAGCAAGCTCTAACACCAACCTTCCAGTTATCTATTAAAGCAACTAATCATTCCTAGGGTGATCAAGCCTAAGAAAGCATTAAGCATGGAATCAAACACTCATAAAGAACAAGGAAACTGCATTATAATCAAGTCATTTTACAATCAAGTTCAGAAGAGCAATCATCTAACCCCAACAAAGGGGAGTTTAGCTACACATAATTGAAGATAAAACAAAAGAAAGAGTTACAGAGATGAACAAAGGAGAGAGCTCCATAGAATGTTGCACAGCAGCCACAGCAGCAGAGGATCTGATTTTAGGGTTTTTCTGAATGTTTTTTCTATTCTGCTCAGAAGTTCTTTTATAACTCGTGGCCGGTCCAGGCCGTGACGGGTTCTGACTCTTGCAGTTCTGGCAAAACTACTCTTTCACGAGGCGAGCCTTTCTTCGCGACGCGAGCCCACTTTTGATGCCCGTGATCTCTATCACGGCCAAGCCGTGATCGATTATGACTTGTGGAGGTTTCTGGGTCACGGCCGTGATGTACATCACGGCTAGGCCGTGATCGTCTCTGACTTTTGGTGGTTTTGGCACAATCAGTCTCTCGCGTGGCGAGCTATCATTCGTGACGCGAGCCAACTTTTTCACACCCATGATCTCCATCACGGCCAAGCCGTGATCGCTTCTGACTTTTGGTGGTTTTGGGTCACGGCCGTGATAGCCATCACGGCCAGGCTATGACAGATTCTGACTTTTGGCCCCCTTTTTCTTCAGTTTTCAGGCCTTCTCTTCATCTCAGCTTCCTCATGGCTAAAACTTGGGCATTTAATCATAAATCCCTGCAAAACAACACACAATACCACCTTATCCGTTCCAAAAGAAAAACTAAACAAAATCCAACTAAAATGGCTTAACTAAATGCAAATGCATGCAAAAATGTACATGGAAAATGAGGTGAAATCACACTCATCAAATCACCCCAAGCTTAAGACTTTGCTTGTCCTCAAGCAAAAACCAAGGCCAGAAAACCAAAATAAACAAAGCATGGATAGTGAATCAAGAACCCGAGTAAAATGATCCAAGTAACAGGCATTCAATTATTTCAGCAAGAGACAATCAATTCAAGTCCAATTAGGGGCTTAGGTTTCCTAGACTCACATTCTCACTGATTCGGGCACTCTATCTTACTTGAAGCTCACCCCAAGCTTGTTCATTTGCTTGGCTCCCATTCTTGCCTCACTCACTCAAGTGTTCAAGTATATATAACAATTCACTCCATTTTCCTCAAGGAATGATTCCTACCATATGCTTGACTATCAACCAAATCTTTACTTTATTAATGAAAACATCTAAGAATCAAGAGGTCTTATTCTTTGGTTGTAATGGGGCCATGGGATCAATTTTCAGGTGGGAATTTTGATGCGTGTATTTTTAAGAAATATAATTAAAGGCAAGTGCACCTCGTCGCAATCAAGTAATACGGTGGGGAGACCGGTTATCGTATCCACAGGGATTGGATGTCAATTACCAATTCGCAAATTCAACAACTATTTAGACTTAACTAAAGTGTGAGGGATTAAAACAGAAATTAAAGAAAGCAAAACAATATTTTTGGTCTTTTAGGAATTATATCGAACACTTGGAAGGCAAACAGAGATATGGCTAAGATTGTTAGGGTTAGACTACACTAATCCTCCCTTAGTTGCAATGAAATGGTTATCAACACAAGTCCTAATTCAATTATGCCAATCAAGCCTTTTCTAAAATACTCAAGCCTAATTCCTTAGGTGCATTGAGCCTAAAACCCCAAATTAAACCCTAATTCCTTAGGTGGATTAACCTGAGATTTTGCATTAAGTCAAGACTTATAAGATTGCAAGCATTCAACACCTATTCCTAGATTCTTGAACTACTTGGCATGTGATTCATGAGCATGCCTTAACACCAACCTTCCAGTCATCTATCAAAGCAACAAATCATTCCTATGGGTAGCTAATCCAAGGAAAGCATTAAGAACAGAATCACATGCTCATAAGAAAATAGAGACTTGCATTAAAACACCAATTCAAATACAACAAGTTCAGACAAGTTTCATCTAACCCCAACAATGGGGATTTAACTACTCATGATAAAAGGAAATACAAAACAGAATGAGAAAAGGGAAGGAGAACACTCATAGACAAGCTTCCTCCATCTTCTCCCCATCCAAGAGCAGAGAAAACGCCCCCCTATTTGGGTAGAAACCCTCTCCAGCCGCCAGCCACAGCCTGCCTCCAAGTGCAGATCGTTTTAGGTTAGAAGTTACTCCCTTTTTCTGTCTGCAGTGCTGTTATTTATAGGTCCGTCGCCCGTCACGGCCGTGATGGCCATCACGGCCAGGCCGTGATGGTCTCTGACTTGGGCGCCTCTTCATTCACTTATTCATCACGGCCGTGATATCCATCACGGCTAGGCCGTGATCGTTTCTGACTTTTCCAACTAGCAGGTCACGGCCGTGATAGCCATCACGGCCAGGCCGTGACGACTTTCTGACTTTTGGCTCAATCTTTCTTCAGCTACTGCTCCCTCACGGCCGTGAGGGCCATCACGGCCAGGCCGTGATACTCTCTGCTTGGCTCATAATCTTCACTTTTAATCTCTTTTTTCATCCAAGCTCCACCAAGGCTGATTTCTGGGCATTTTTCCATTAAATCCTGCAAAACAACACCAGAAACCACCTCATCCGTTCCAAAGGAAAAACTATACAAAATCAACACTAAATTGGCCTAACTATATGCAAATGCATGCAGAAATGTACATGAAAAATGAGGTAAAATCACACTCATCAAATCACCCCAAGCTTAAGACTTTGCTTGTCCTCAAGCAAAAACTAAGGCCAGAAGAGATAAACAGTCAAAGCATGGATAGTGAACCAAGAACCCGAGTAAAATGATCCAAGCAATAGGCAATTCAAACAATTCAGCAAGAGACAATCAATTCAAGTCCAATTAGGGGCTTAAGTTTCCTAGACTCACATTCTCACTGATTCGGGCACTCTTGCTCACTTGAAGCTCACCCCAAGCTTGTTTACTTGCTTGGCTCTCTTTCTTGCCTCACTCACTCAAGTGTTCAAGTATATATAACAATTCGCTCCATTTTCCTCAAGGAATGATTCCTACCATATGCTTGACTATCAACCAAATCTCCACTTTATTTATGAAAAACACTTAAGAATCAAGAGGTCTTTATTTGGTTGTAACGTGGCCATGGGATTAATCTTTAGGTGGGGATAACAAGAAAGGGATATTTCAAAAGGCTAAACCAAGTATCAAACATTTCAACACAAGAAACCTTCTAAAATACCTTCCTGGGTTTTCAATACATTTTTCCACCCTTCTTTTCTTTCTTTTTCTTTTTATTATTTTTTTGTCATCCCCTTCTCTATTTATTTTTCTTTTCTTTTTTTTCTCTTTTTTTTTTTTTTTTTGAAGAAGGGGAAATTTTTCAAATCAAGATTTTTTTTTTTTTCTGATTCTTTTCCCAAACTTTCAACTACCTTTTTCACCCTTTTTGTGATACTTTAGAAGGTCCCTTATCAAGTATATGTATCCAAATTTTTCAGGGTACCAAGAAAAGCATTTTATTCATTTTGGCTCAAAATTGGGCAACTAAGGGTAGCATTTACACATTCAAAGCTCAGAAGGCCAGAACAATACCTATTGCCTCAATCATTTTCAAAAATGTTTCCAAAAATTTTCTAAGCTTCAAAATGGTTTTAAGCCAAGTTCTAGAGAAAATAAACCAAGAGGAATAACACTCTACACAAAGAATGGGGGCAGATTTAGTGAGTACCCCCTAATGGCTCAAAAGCTCACATTTATCAGTTCAAGAACCAGTGAGAAACACAAGTCTAAAGAAACATATGCTAATCATCAACTATCCAAGATCATCTCAAGCATATTCATTTGCAGCCATATCACAAGAATAAACAGAATTGGGTTCAAAAATCCACTATCACAATTTAATTGGCACTTAGCTCTCACAATCATAAGCTCAATCTAAGCAAGGGTAATCAATTCATGTGATCATGCAAACTTAAGCCTATATGAATGCAATATTCACAATGCAAGCAAAAGATTACCCCTACCCCCAAGCTTAAAGATTTACATTGTCCCCAATGTAAACAATCAAGTTGGAGAGGGAGAAAAGAAAAATAAAATAAAACAAATAATTGGAGCGGCTTACCTGCAGGCGGTAGCGGGTGTTGGCTCACATGCTTTTTGGCTCTGTTTCTCCCCTGCTCTTTTTCTCCTTCCTTTATTCAAAATCTGAAGACACTTAACAAAATTATTAACAAACCTCTTGAGCTTCTCAAATTATTCAAGAGGTTAAAGCAAAAACAAAATTAACTAAAGAGAAGGGTTAAGAAAAGTTGGGTTGCCTCCCAATAAGCGCTTCTTTAACGTCACTAGCTTGACTCATCAAGAAGCATCCACCTGGATCCCATAACCTGTGGTATAAGGACCAAGGAATGCTAACCATGTGAGATCCTTCACCTGGATCCCACGATTTGCAGCAAAAATGTGGAAGTGAGCACTCGAAATTCATGCCGACTTCTTCAAATGGGAAGCGCTTTCCAATTCCACTCGGGTCAAAGATGACCCCTTTATCCATAAAATCTTCCCAATAAAAATGGGGTTCAACCTCAGGTAGAGGCATGAACTCCATTGTTGACTGCTTTAAAATATGAGGTGGCAAACAAACCGAGAGGATCATTGGTGCTTTGTTAAGCTTCTGTACCATCTTCACTCTCAGCATCGCCAAATCCATCACCTTCCAAATATGCAGAAATCTCCGCACAAACCACACAAGTGTTTCTCCCATCACATTCCACACATGCATAGGAACCAATAGCACCATCTAATTCCAAAAGTTTTTCATCATCTCCAAGCATGGTGAAATAGATATCCTCCAATTGCCTCTTCCTTTCAGGCTCCTTAGTCAAGGGTTCAATGGGGAGTGGTGCAACTATGTTCTCCAAAACAGGGTCTTCACTTCTTGACTCGGTTGCTCCCACTTCTTCTTCTTCCTCCTCATCCATCATTGCATCATCTTCATCATCATCCATCAAGTCCTCATTTGGCATTTTGGATAGTAGGTTAGAGAGTTCCTCAATACGTACTCCGAGACTTCGAATGGCATCTTCTTGATTCTTTAATTCTTCCATTGTTGTTGCCATGAAGTTCTCCAAAACAGCCTCTAAGTGAGGTTGACTATCCGGGATAGGTTGCTCAACCTCGACTGGGAATGCAGATTTGAAGTTCTCCCAAGCAACTTCCAATGGGGATGGCTCATCATACCAAGGTGGGGAAGATTCCCAATGTTCCCCTTCATCCATCAAAGTATTGTTTGGAGGGTTCCCCCACCATGGAGTAGAAGTGTTGGGAAATTGATTTCCCCATTCAGAACAACCTACCATTGGTGGAGGAGAGATTTGTGCCCTTGACAGCTCATTACTCACTTGTTGGATTTTTACGGCTAATTGCAGCATATCTACCCTTGTTTGCAACTCGGATATCTCCATTACGCATCAGGTGGTTGATACCAATTGTAGTCCATGATCCTATCTAATCAATTTTTTCACCTCACAAACAATTAAGCCCAAGATCAAAGAAACACAAAAACAAATATATACAAAACTAACAAAAGAAAGAGATCAATTATATACAGAAGAATAAAATAAAAAATGTCTAAACTAGTTGTCTCATTTGTTACTAATGATATTGACAAAACCAATCCCCGGCAACGGCGCCAAAAACTTGATGCGTGTATTTTTAAGAAATATAATTAAAGGCAAGTGCACCTCGTCGCAATCAAGTAATACGGTGGGGAGACCGGTTATCGTATCCACAGGGATTGGATGTCAATTACCAATTCGCAAATTCAACAACTATTTAGACTTAACTAAAGTGTGAGGGATTAAAACAGAAATTAAAGAAAGCAAAACAATATTTTTGGTCTTTTAGGAATTATATCGAACACTTGGAAGGCAAACAGAGATATGGCTAAGATTGTTAGGGTTAGACTACACTAATCCTCCCTTAGTTGCAATGAAATGGTTATCAACACAAGTCCTAATTCAATTATGCCAATCAAGCCTTTTCTAAAATACTCAAGCCTAATTCCTTAGGTGCATTGAGCCTAAAACCCCAAATTAAACCCTAATTCCTTAGGTGGATTAACCTGAGATTTTGCATTAAGTCAAGACTTATAAGATTGCAAGCATTCAACACCTATTCCTAGATTCTTGAACTACTTGGCATGTGATTCATGAGCATGCCTTAACACCAACCTTCCAGTCATCTATCAAAGCAACAAATCATTCCTATGGGTAGCTAATCCAAGGAAAGCATTAAGAACAGAATCACATGCTCATAAGAAAATAGAGACTTGCATTAAAACACCAATTCAAATACAACAAGTTCGGACAAGTTTCATCTAACCCCAACAATGGGGATTTAACTACTCATGATAAAAGGAAATACAAAACCAGAATGAGAAAAGGGAAGGAGAACACTCATAGACAAGCTTCCTCCATCTTCTCCCCATCCAAGAGCAGAGAAAACGCCCCCTATTTGGGTAGAAACCCTCTCCGGCCGCTGACCACACCTGCCTCCAAGTGCAGATCGTTTTAGGTTAGAAGTTACTCCCTTTTTGCATCTGCGGTCTTGTTATTTATAGGTCCGCCGCCCGTCACGGCCGTGATGGCCATCACGGCCAGGCCGTGATGGTCTCCGACTTGGGCGCCTCTTCATTCACTTATTCATCACGGTAGTGATATCCATCACGGCTAGGCCGTGATCGTTTCGACTTTTCCAACTAGCGAGGTCACGGTAGTGATAGCCATCACGGCCGGCGGGCGACAACGACCCGACTTTTGGCTCAATCTTTCTTGACTCTTGCTCCCTCACGGCCGTGAGGGCCATCACGGCCAGGCCGTGATACTCTCTGCTTGGCTCATAATCTTCACTTTTAATCTCTTTTTTCATCCAAGCTCCACCAAGGCTGATTTCTGGGCATTTTTCCATTAAATCCTGCAAAACAACACCAGAAACCACCTCATCCGTTCCAAAGGAAAAACTATACAAAATCAACACTAAATTGGCCTAACTATATGCAAATGCATGCAGAAATGTACATGAAAAATGAGGTAAAATCACACTCATCAAATTTCAAGAACAGGAAATTTCAAAAGGCTATACAAACAATCAAGCATTGCAAGGCACGACCTTCTAAAATACCTTTCTTTGGGTTTCAGTTTACTTTTCCACCATTCTTTCCTTTTATTTTTGCTATTTCTCACTTCTCTTGTCATCCCCTTCTCCATTTTTATTTCTTTTTCTCTTTTTTTTATTTTTTTTTTGTTTGGAGAAGGGGAGATTTTTCAATTCAAGAGAAAAAAATTTTCAGAATCATTTTTTTTCTTTTCATCATCCCAAACTTTCAACTACATTTTCCAACCCTTTTTACACAGTACTTTAGAAGGTCCCTCATAAGCATATTTAACACAACATTTCAGGGTACCAAGAAAAGCATGCTATTCATTCAGGCTCAAAATGGGCAACTACGAGTAGCATTATTCATTCAAAGCTCAGAAGGCCAGAAACAAAAACACCTATTGCCTCAATCCTTTTCAAAAATGTTCTCAAAAAATTTTCAAGTTTCGAAATGGTTTCAAGTCAAGTTCTAGAGAAAAACAATCCAAGCGGAACACACTCTACACAAAGAACGGGGCAGATTTCGTGAGTACACCCTAATGGCTCAAAAGCTCACATTTATCAGTTCAAGAACCAGTGAGAAACACAAATCCATAGAAACACATGCTAATCATCAACTATCCAAGACCATCTCAAGCATATTTAATGAAGCCATATCACAAGAATAGAAAATCAGGGTCCAAAAATTCACTATCACAGAAAAATTGGCACTTAGCTCTCACAATCATAAGCTCAATCTAAGCAGGGGTAACCGAATCATGCGATCATGCAAACTTAAGCCTATATGAATGCAATATTTACAATGCAAGCAAAAAGATTACCCCTACCCCAAGCTTAAAGACTTACATTGTCCTCAATGTAAATAATTAAGCTTAGAGAGGGGAGAAAACTGGAACAACTCACCAAGGTGGTAGTGGTGCTGCATCACATGCTTTCTGGTTTTGTTTCCTCCTGCCCTTCTTCTCCTCCTTCCTTCAAAATCTGAAAGCACTCAACAAACTATTAACAAACCTCTTGAGCTTCTCAAATTATTCAAGAGGAGAAATCAAAAACAAAAGAGAAGATGAAAATAAAAAACTAAAAATTGGGTTGCCTCCCAATAAGCGCTTCTTTAACGTCACTAGCTTGACGGATGATTTCTAAGATGGTGCCTCAAGAGGGATGGAGACTGCCTGACGATTAAAATCTCCTCCAAGGTAGTGCTTGAGCCTGTGCCCATTGACAGTGAAAGTATTTCCGGATGATGGATTTTCCAATTCAACTGAACCAAATGGAGAAACTAACTTGACATAGAATGGGCCTGACCATCTTGATCTCAATTTGCCCGGGAAAAACTTGAGTCTTGAGTTGAACAGCAAAACTGACAGGCCTTCTTCAAATTGCTTGGGAAGGATGTACTTATCATGCCAGAACTTGGTTCTTTCCTTGTATATCCTGGCACTCTCATAAGCCAAGAGTCGGAACTCATCCAACTCATTCAATTGAAGCATCCTCTTATCCATGGCCAGCCTTGTATCAAAGTTTAGGGCCTTCACTGCCCAAAAAGCACGGTGTTGTAGCTCTAACGGAAGTTGACATGATTTACAGAACACTAATTGGTAAGGTGACATACCAATAGGTGTCTTATAAGCAGTCCGATAGGCCCAAAGTGCATCATCCAATTTCTTCGCCCAATCCTTCCTTGCATTGTTCACAGTTTTTTCCAAAATCCTCTTCAACTCCCGGTTGGACAATTCCACTTGCCCACTGGTTTGGGGATGGTATGGTGTGGTAACTTTGTGGTTCACCCCAAACTTGGCAAGCACTGCATTGAACTCCTTATTGCAAAAGTGGGTACCCCCATCACTAATGATAGCCCTAGGGGTCCCAAACCGGGTAAAAATATTCTTCCTCACAAAACTGATCACAGTTCTTGCATCATCTTTCAGAGTTGGCACGGCTTCCACCCACTTGCTCACATAATCAACCGCCACCAGGATGTACTTGTTGTTGTAAGATGACGGGAAAGGACCCATGAAGTCGATCCCCCATACGTCAAAGAGCTCCACCTCTAATATACCCTTTAAGGGCATCTCATTTCTCTTGGAAATACTGCCGGTCCTCTGGCATTTATCACAATTCATCACCCAAGCTCTGGAGTCCTTGAAAATAGTGGGCCAAAATAGCCCGCTTTGCAAAATCTTCATGGCGGTCCTCTCACCACCAAAGTGTCCTCCATAGGGTGAGTTGTGGCAGTGGGTCAACACCCCATTAATCTCTTCTTCCGGTATGCACCTCCTCAGAATTCCATCCGAACCTCTTTTGAAAAGATACGGCTCATCCCATATATAGAACTTGGCATCATGAATGAGCTTCTTCCTCTATTGCGCATTGAAGTCCTTCGGAATCTTATTGGCTGCCTTGTAATTTGCAATATCCGCGAACCAAGGTGCCACTTGCACCACAAACAACTGTTCATCTGGGAATTCCTCTTGAATTGGCAACTTTGCTTCTGCTTGGACATCTGCTTGTGGAAGCCTAGACAAATGGTCGGCTACCACATTCTCCACTCCTTTTTTGTCCTTTATTTCCAAATCAAACTCTTGGAGTAGTAGTATCCACCTAATAAGCCTTGGCTTGGCATCCCGTTTAGTCAAAAGATATCTCAAAGCAGAATGATCAGTGTAGACAGTAGTTTTACAGCCAATCAAATAGGATCTAAATTTATCAAAAGCAAATACCACAGCAAGCAATTCTTTTTCAGTCGTGGTGTAATTCAATTGGGCATCATTAAGCACACGACTGGCATAGTAAATGACATGCAACACTTTGTTTTTTCTTTGGCCCAAAATGGCTCCCACCGCATAGTCACTTGCATCACACATTAGCTCAAAAGGTAAACTCCAATCTGGAGGTGCAATGACCGGTGCGGTGGTGAGTTTTTCTTTCAAAATTTTGAAGGCATGCATGCAATCATCATCAAATATAAAAGGAGTATCAGCTACCAAAAGCTTGCATAAGGGTTTCACAATTTTTGAAAAATCTTTTATGAACCTTCTATAAAAACCCGCATGCCCTAGGAAGCTTCTAACACCTTTCACATTTAAGGGAGGAGGAAGTTTTTCAATCACTTCAATTTTGGCTCTATCAACCTCCATCCCCCGTGATGAAATTTTATGCCCAAGAACTATACCCTCCCGAACCATGAAATGACATTTTTCCCAATTTAAAACGAGGTTAGTTTCTTGGCATCTTTTTAGAACACAGGCAAGATTATTCAAACAGTTATCAAAAGAATCACCAAACACAGAAAAATTGTCCATAAATACCTCAATAAATTTCTCATTCATATCAGAAAATATGGATAGCATGCACCTTTGAAAAGTGGCGGGTGCATTGCACAACCCGAAAGGCATTCTCCTGTATGCATAGACTCCATAAGGGCAGGTGAAAGCGGTCTTCTCTTGGTCCTCTGGGTCAACCACAATCTGGTTATACCCAGAGTATCCATCAAGGAAACAATAGAAAGCATGGCCCGCCAACCTCTCTAGCATCTGATCAATGAAGGGCAATGGAAAGTGGTCTTTTCTGGTGGCCTCATTCAGTCTTCTGTAATCAATGCATACCCTCCATCCAGACACGGTCCTAGAGGGAATAAGTTCATTCTTTTCATTCGCTACCACTGTCATCCCTCCTTTCTTCGGCACAACTTGGACCGGACTCACCCATGGACTATCGGAGATGGGATAGATAATGCCCGCATCCAACAACTTCACAATCTCCTTCCTCACAACTTCTTTCATATTCGGGTTGAGTCTTCTTTGCGGTTGCCTAACCGGCTTGAAATTTTCCTCCACACGGATTTTGTGCATGCAAAAAGAGGGGCTTATCCCTTTTAAATCAGACATAGACCATCCGATTGCAGATTTGTGCTCCCTAAGCACCCTCAACAGCTTCTCTTCTTCCAAGGAATTCAACCCACTACTGATGATAACTGGGAATGAAGAGTTCATCCCAAGGAAAGCATAACGGAGATGGGATGGCAATTCTTTCAACTCTAGCACCGGTGGGTCACCCTTGTCTTCAATTCTCACATCTT
This sequence comes from Sophora flavescens, assembly GCA_030762895.1. Classification (NCBI taxonomy): domain Eukaryota; kingdom Viridiplantae; phylum Streptophyta; class Magnoliopsida; order Fabales; family Fabaceae; genus Sophora; species Sophora flavescens. Next base: position 54,932,453 of record CM061068.1, on the reverse strand, counting down.
CCACCACTTTGTCTTCGTCAGTATTCACAACCAGACAAGCCTCCAGAGATTTAATCATGAGATCAACTTCTTCTGCACATACTTCTTCTTCTACATCCTCTACCATTAGAGCTGCTTCTAACGAATCTTCAAACTTCTGGTGTAAACTCTTGTCAGATAATGAATCAATGAGGTCCACTATCATGCATGTGTCCTTGTCGCTTGGGTGTTTCATCGCTTCAAACACATTAAAGGTGACCTTTCCGTCTTGTACCCGAAGCACCAATTCCCCTTGATTGACATCGATCAAAGTTCTACCTGTTGCTAGGAATGGTCTCCCAAGAATCAGAGGAGTATCACCATCTTCAGCCATATCTAACACCACAAAATCTGCTGGAAAAATGAATTTATCTACCTTCACCAACAAATCCTCCACAACACCATAGGGATATGTAATGGAGCGGTCGCGATTGAAGAGAAATCCCTGTTGGTTTTACCTCACCAATCCCCAGCTTCTTGAAAATGGAGAGCGGCATCAGATTAATACTTGCCCCTAAATCGTACAATGCTCTCCCTATGTTCAGATGACCAATCGTGCATGGGATAGTGAAACTGCCCGGGTCCTTCATCTTTACTGGTAACTTCTTTTGAAGTATAGCGCTGCACTCTTCAGTAAGCATAACTGTCTCCTCCTTCCACCTCCTCTTGTTTGTAAGAATCTCTTTCATGAACTTTGCGTAGGAGGGCATCTGTTGGAGAGCTTCTGCAAAAGGAATGTTGATTTGTAACTTTTTGAATACATCCAGAAACTTAGAAAATTGCTGGTCTTTTGCCTCCTTCTTCAACCGTTGGGGGTACGGGATTCTGAAATATGGGGGCAGCTCTTTGGGATTATCAACCTCTTCCAGAATCTGTCTTTTAGTCTTCTTCTTCGCAAATTCTTCATCAACTAATTTCTCCCTCTGCGGTTTTTTCAGCTTCTAGACCAGTAGGAATAGAGGTAGTATCTTGGGAAGTTCCGGGTTCTTCATTGTTTACCTTTTCAAACTGCACCTTATCAATTCCAGCATCACTTGTCTTTTCTTCCTTCTCTTTTTCTTGTGGATTTAACACTCTCCCACTTCTTGTAATAATGGCCTTACAATCTTCCTTTGGGTTCTTCTCAGTATCCCCAGGCAATTGTCCTTGAGGTCTCTCTGCCATCTGCCTTGCTAGTTGGCCTATCTGATGCTCCAAGTTCTTGATTGAGGCATTCTGATTCTTCATAGTCTCTTGAGTAGCTTGCATGAACTGGCCTAGAAGGTTCTCCAATTTGCTTGAACTCTCTTGAGGAGGCTTTGCTTGAGTACTTGAACTTTGCCCTTGTCTCCAACTAAAGTTAGGATGGTTGCGCCACCCCGGATTGTAGGTGTTGGAGTAAGGATCATTTCTAGGCCCTTGGTTGCCCATATAATTTACCTCTTCTTGTCCCGAACTTCCAACCACATTGATCTCACAGTTTCCATTTGCATGGTTGCCTCCACAGAAATCGCACACTGAGGTACCTTGAACTTGGACAGCTTGTAGTTGAGAATTCTGCAGTTGAACCGACCCCAGTTGTTTGGTAAGAATAGCCATTTGTGCCTTGAGAGCGCCAATTTCATCCAGCTCTAGAACACCTCTATTGACCATTGACCGAGAACTAGGCATTTGATAGTCATTGTTAGCCATGTTCTCAATCAAGTCCTTTGCTTCTTCGGGCGTCTTCTGACTCAATGTCCCTCCTGCAGCCGCTTCAATCATACTTCTTGAATTCCTGTTGAGTCCATTAACAAATGTTGCAACCTGCTGCCATGTCTCTAGTTCATGATTGGGACAAGCTGTGAGTAAGGACTTGAATCTCTCCCAGGCTTCATAGAGTGACTCACCATCCCTTTGTGCAAAGGCATTGATCTCTGATCTCAGCTTAATCATTCTTGACGGAGAAAAGAATCGAGATAAAAACTTGCTGACCAAGTCGTTCCAGGTGATGATGCTTCCATGAGGATGAGATTGAAGCCATGCCTTAGCTCTATCCCTCAAAGAGAAAGGGAAAAGCCTTAACCGAATGGCCTCATCAGAAGCTCCGTTTAACTTGATGGTGTCACACAGCTCAATGAAAGTACCAATGTGAGCATGAGGGTCTTCACTCTCCAAACCTCCAAACTGGTTTTGCTGCACAAGGTGGAGAAGTGATGCCTTGATTTCGAAATTATTGCAAGCCATTGCGGGTCTCACAATCGGAGTTCCACATCTATCAACTCTAGGGGAAGTGTAGTCCCCCATTGTTCTCCTTGGTGCATTATTTTCTGCCATGGTGACAGCTGTTACTTCAAATTGTGGTTCTTGCACACTGGGTAACTCAACTTGTTGCTCTTGTCTACTAGAAGATGCTCTTTCTCTGTTCTGTCTTGCCTTGGTTTTCTTTCTATTCCTTCTGCAGAGTCTCTCGATCTTTGGTTCGAATTGGAGTTCACCTGGGTCGATTGTACCTCGCATACACTGAACAAACAGAGTAGCGCAGAAAAAACAGAGAATAACAGAAAAACAGCAGAAAAACAGAAAAATACAGCAGAGAAACAGAAAAGAAGAAGGAAAGAACACAGTAGGAAAACAGTAAAAATGCCTAAATTAGGAGTCCCCTTTGGTACTCGTGATATTGGCACACTGATCCCCGGCAACGGCGCCAAAAAAACTTGACACGGACTCGGCAAGTGTACCGGTTCGTTGCAAGTAATAAAACGGTAAGACCGGATATCGTTCTCAGGGATCGTGGACAATTACCACTTCGAAAATTAGACTACTATCTAGGCGATCAAATTTTGGAGTGAAGGTAGCTTTAACATCTAACAAGCAAACAAGAAGAAAATGTTTTTGTTCTTTTTGGAAATTTTTCAAACAGTTAATGTGCAAACAGAAAGATGAACAACAATTGATAGAATTGTTGGGGTTAGACTAAGCTAATCCTCCCTTGATTGTTATGAAATGACAAGTAACACAGTTCCTAATTCAATTATGACAATCAAGTCTTTTCTGAAATACTCAAGCCTAATTCCTTAGGTGCATTGAGCCTAAAACCCAAATTAAACCCTAATTCCTTAGGTGGATTAACCTGAGATTTTGCATTAAGTAAAGACTTATAAGATTGCAAGCACCTCAAGACCTATGCCTAGGCTCATGAACTACTTGGCATTTGATTCATGAGCAAGCTCTAACACCAACCTTCCAGTTATCTATTAAAGCAACTAATCATTCCTAGGGTGATCAAGCCTAAGAAAGCATTAACCATGGAATCAAACACCCATAAAGAACAAGGAAACTGCATTATAATCAAGTCATTTTACAATCAAGTTCAGAAGAGCAATCATCTAACCCCAACAAAGGGGAGTTTAGCTACACATAATTGAAGATAAAACAAAAGAAAGAGTTACAGAGATGAACAAAGGAGAGAGCTCCATAGAATGTTGCACAGCAGCCACAGCAGCAGAGGATCTGATTTTAGGGTTTTTCTGAATGTTTTTTCTATTCTGCTCAGAAGTTCTTTTATTACTCGTGGCCGGTCACGGCCGTGACAGCCATCACGTCCAGGCCGTGACGGGTTCTGACTCTTGCAGTTCTGGCAAAACTACACTTTCGCGAGGCGAGCCTTTCTTCGCGACACGAGCCCACTTTTGATGCCCGTGATCTCTATCACGGCCAAGCCGTGATCGATTCTGACTTGTGGAGGTTTCTGGGTCACGGCCGTGATCGTCTCTGACTTTTGGTGGTTTTGGCACAATCACTCTCTCGCGTGGCGAGCTATCATTCGCGACGCGAGCCAACTTTTTCACACCCATGATCTCCATCACGGCCAAGCCGTGATCGCTTCTGACTTTTGGTGGTTTTGGGTCACGGCCGTGATAGCCATCACGGCCAGGCTGTGACAGATTCTGACTTTTGGCCCCCTTTTTCTTCATTTTTCAGGCCTTCTCTTCATCTCAGCTTCCTCATGGCTAAAATTTGGGCATTTAATCATAAATCCCTGCAAAACAACACACAATACCACCTTATCCGTTCCAAAAGAAAAACTAAACAAAATCCAACTAAAATGGCCTAACTAAATGCAAATGCATGCAAAAATGTACATGGAAAATGAGGTGAAATCACACTCATCAATCGATAAAACTGGACTATAAGAAAAGGATTTTGAAAAGGTTTTGATATTTGAAATCGGAATCAAGTAACAATCAAATTTAAAATTGCAATTAAACAAAATAGGAAAGTAAATCAGTTTAGAGGTTTTTCAAATCTAAAGGGATTCCTAGGAATTGGGTTACCAACAAGATTGTTCTTCTTACTAAATTGACTACCCCTCGTTAATTACCAAAATTGCTTTGAAGGCGAATTTATCCTAAATTAGTTAATGCTCCCTCTCGGGTTACAAAAATCGTGCCCAATTAAACCAACCCCTACTCTCGTGGTAGTTGAATTTAGATTGAACCCTTTACACTTTGTGACAATTCGTGAATCCTCGAAGGACCGCTTCTAACTCTCGTGATTTAAGTCCTAAGTCTGATTCTATAGATCCGATACCTAAGTTCACCGCTAGGTTTCTCCTTAGAATATCTACGACACGCAAATAAGTGGCCACCGAATTTACGAGTAATTAAAACAATAGAAATCAGATCTAAAGCAAAATTGAAATTAACAAAGGTAAAACATCAATTCGTAAACATAAATCAGATCTTGGGCATAGCCCCAATCCCTAGAAATAAAGCTACTACTCAAGCATTGCCATGGTGATGACAAGCTTGATTAACAACAACATGAAATAAATCCTAAGAGAAGAGAAGAAGAAGGAGAAGAGAATCCTAATTTTGCCTAAGTGTAGCAGCCCAAAAACCTCTAAAAAGTCCCCAGACTCGAGCCCCTAGGTCCTTTTTATAAGGTTGGGCAATTTGAATCCTAAACCAATACAAAAACTAGATCAAATCATTTGTTGAAGATCCATGGATTGCGCGTCACGATCGTGATGGCCATCACGGCCTGGCCGTGACAGCTTCTGCCTTGAACGTTGCTTCACTAAGTGGTCTGTCACGACCGTGATGGGTGTCACGGCGTGGCCGTGACAGATTCTGCCTTGAAGGGGTCTGGCTTAGTTGACATGTCACGGCCGTGATGGGCATCACGGCCTGGCCGTGACAGATTCTGACTTTTCCATTCTTCCTTTTCAGCTTCACTTGATCATGACCGTGATGGTCATCACGGCTAGGCCGTGATCACCTCTGTTTGCCTCATTTTCTTGTCTTCCAAACTCCCATCTTCGTGCCAGCTCCAACGCAACTGATCCTGAGCATTTTAATCTTCGATTCCTACACACAAGCACCACAAAACAACCTTACTCGTTCCAAGGTAAAATTAACAAATAATCAAATAAAATAAGCCTAAACTATATGAAAATGCATGCAAAATGTCAATGAATTTTGAGGTGAAATCACATTCATCAAACAACCCCAAGCTTAAGATTTTACTTGTCCTCAAGCAATAACTAAGGCCAGAAAAGATAATCAATCGAAGCATGGACAGTGAATCTAGAACCCGAGTAGTGAATTCAAACAACAGGCATAATTAATAAGAAACCAAGAGACAATCAATTTTAAGTCCAATTAGGAGCTTAGGTTCCCCAGACTCACATCTTTCACCAATTCGGGCACTCTTCTCACCTCACTCATGTGTTTGAGGGTATGTGACAATTCGCTCGATTTTCTCAAGGAAGGTATCCTACCATAAGCTTGACTATTAACCAAATCTCTACTTTATTAATGAAAGCACATAAGAATCAAGAGGTCTTTTATTTTGGTTGTAACGGGGCCATGGGATTAATTGTTAGGTGGGGAAATCAAGAAAAGGAAAATTCTAGAAGGCTAAATAAAATCAAACAGTGCAAAGAATGACACCTCCTAAAATTCCTTTTTGGGCTTCAGTTTAGTTTTCGCCCTTTCTTTCTTTCTTCCTTTTTACTTTTTATTTCTCACACTCTTTTTTTCTCATCCTCTTCTCCATTTTTGTTTTTTTAATTTGTTTGAAGAAGGGGAGATTTTCAACTTTAGAGAAATTTCTCTAACTTTTTATCCCACAATTTATTCTTCGAACTACCCTTTTTGCCCTTTTGAAACACTTTAAGAGGTGCCATACCAAGCATTGTTCATTAAAATAGATCAATGGTACCAAGAAAAGTATTTATTCTTTTAGGCTCAAAATTGGGCAACTAAGGGGTAGCAATTTATCAGTCAAAGTTCAGACGACCAGAAAAATACCTAGTGCCTCAATCATTTTCAAATGTGTTTTCAAAAAATTTTAAGTTTCGAAACGGTTTCAAGTCAAGTTCTAGAAGACACAATCCAAAAGGAATAAAACACTCGATCACAAGGAATGGGGTATATTTAGTGAGTACCCCTTTTTGGCTCAAAATCTCACATTTAGTGGTTTAGAATCAATGAGAAACCTAAATCTAAGGAACGATATGCTAATTATTAACTATCAAAAGATCATCTCAAGCATTTTTCATTTTTAGCCTATCACAAGAATGCAAAAATTGGGTTCAAAAATTCACTGTCTTAATTCAATTGGCACAAAGTTTTTCACTATTGGAGGCATATCCTAAGCAAAGGGCAGTCTATATATGCAAAACTAACCCTAAATGAATGCAGCATGCAAGAATGCAAAAATGATACCCCTACCCCAAGCTTAAAAACTTACATTGTCCCTAATGTAAATAATTAAGTCGTAGGGAGGAAAAAATAAAAAAAAATAACAAAATAACTCACTGAGGTGGTGGGTGTTGGCTCAGATGCCAGTCGTAAAGCTGCTGGAGCATGGCTCTCTGCTCACGCTACTCCTCCATAATGCGCTCCTGGTTCGCTAAGATGGTGTCAAAAGTGGATGCGAACCGCGCATAGGGATCATCGGATGACGTACCTGCAGAGGAAGAAGATGGGTGCCCTGACGGCCTAGCCTGTGGTGGCGGGCGTAACGGCCTTTGTACTCTAATAGGCTGAAGCTCCTCTCCCACCGGCACTTTCCAATTCGCCGGATTTGTTATATCTAAAAGTGTGGGGTTAGGGAATGGAATTGGGTGCCTGCGCCTTGGGTGTTTTAGGCAGTACATATCATCCTCCTGGATGATCATCCCCATGGCCTCACAAGCCTGCAGGGAGATACGGGTCCGTCCAGGGACGACCTCAAAACCATCTAGATCAAAGTTGAAGTGATGGCATATTGTGGTGATCAGGCCACCAATGACAATAGTGCCACTCGAACTTTTGGAAACCTTTAAGAGGTGCCTAGCCAAAAATGACCCTGTGTCCACATTGCTCTCTGGGTGGAGCATGGCCCATAGTATAAAGACCTCGTCCCGGCGGACGGATCTGTCACTCTCTCCACGGTCAAACAGGGTATTGGCTATGACCCTATGCATATATCTGATACTAGGGTTAGCAAAGGCCGTGGACTTGGAGGTCCGAGGGTCAAAACTCCTGCCTTCATGGTCAATTATTGACCAAAAACTATGCGCACTAAACCCTAAGGGGTATCTTCTGTCACCCCCTACTGGTAATCCAAAAATCTCATTAAATTCAGCAGGGTTAGTACGAAGTCCTGGTTGAAGAACCGGAATATGATCCATCCCTCTTGGCAATGCGGCCCTTGGAGAATTTCTGCATTCAGGGAGCTCAGGAACTCCAGAGTAGGGCCAGCAAATGCAGGGTATCTAGTGCGAGCGAACTCGCTCCACCCTATGTTTTCTAACATCCAATTGATGTCAACAGTCAAGCCTAGGGTGTCTATGCATGCATCATCAATATATTTGGTTTGGACTATCTTCCTATTTTTCAAAGCGTTGAATCTATCTTGTTGAGCATTATCCTTAAAAACAATCCCATACCCATATTCATCAGTCTCAGAGTTAGAGGAGTCAGAGTCAGAGTAGTTACCTGGGTTCCTGCTTCCTCTGGTGCGAGTGCGTGAGGCTTCGGTTGCCCTTTGATGTTTGCTTGCCATGATCCCAGAGCACCAAAATCCACAATCCCCTTCACCGTTTCTGAAATTTGGTTTGGTTAGGGTTTCAAAATTGGGACTTTTTGAGTTTGCCCAAAATTGAAGGATTTGCCTTGTGGGTCTTGTTGGGTTAAGTCTAGGGAGGAAGGGAGTAGGGTTGGTTGGGTGTGGGTGTAATGGGGAGATGATTTTCCGACCTCCTTTGGTGAATGGTTATGGTGGAGGGTGTGAGAGGAAGAAGAAGAAGAAGAATGGGTGAAGAAGAGGATGATGGGTTTGGGTTAAGGGGGAAGGTGCATTGATGATTGTGAGATGAGGGAAAGGAGGAGTTGGGAGGAAGGGGAGAGAGATGGGTGGCTATGGAGGTGGAGAGAAAATGGAGAAGATGAAGGGAGTTAAGGGTTTGTAGCAGAGGGGAGGCCGTGATGCTTTAAAAAGGCTGAGTTAACGCACGTCACGGTCGTGACCCACATCACGGGCAAGCCGTGACGCGTTCTGTGTCACACAAATTAATCTTTCACGGGCGTGATGAGTATCACGGCTGGACCGTGATGGAATCTGTCCTGCTTCAGCTGCCTATCACGACCGTGACCACTATCAAGGCCTGGCCGTGATCCTTTCTGACCCTTCTTGGTCTTCACATCACGGTCGTGACATACATCACGGCTAGGCCGTGATGGATTTTGATCTTCTGGGGCCTTCTTGTCACGCCCGTGATGTCCATCACGGCTGGGCCGTGATGGGTTTTGACTTTCTTTTCCATCCCCTCTTCACTCTTCATGACTTCCTGACCTGAAAACACTTTGACAAATCCATTAATTGATGATCTTTCTTCTCTAATTCTTCTCAATTATTCAAAAACAAAATTCAAAAACAAGTAAGAAGGGAAAGAAAGCTTGGGTTGCCTCCCAAGAAGCGCTTATTTACGGTCCTAAGCTTGACCATACTCCCTTCAATCAACCGGGATCGGCTGGGCTTGGAAGTGCAAGAACACTTATCTTCCATGGAAGTCCTTCAAAGAGCCTATTTTGTTCATATGGCCAGTTGCGCTTTCGCTTTGCTCTCTTCACTCTGAGCTTCATGGCCTTACTTCCTCCCGGCGGAAGTTCTAACTCCACATGATGGGCAACTCCGACTTCATCACCATTGGGTGCATCATTTGTCACGGAAAGCTTGGGAGTTGCTTCTATATTAGGCTCTTCCTTCACCTATGGAGGCATTATCTCGATCCTGCACACATGACTCTCAAAAAGAGGGTTGTTATAAGAGTTAGTCAAATCAAAATCTACCCTACCTTCCTCTACATTCAGAGAGAGTTTGCCATTCTTTAAGTCTATGATCGCTCCAGCTGTGGCCAAGAATGGCCTTCCTAGAATGATAGGGAATTTAGAATTCTCGTTCATATCCAATACCATGAAATCGGTAGGGATGAAGAATTTCCCTACCTTTATGGGAACATTCTCTAGTATGCCTAGAGGAGTTTTAGTAGAGCCATCCACAAATTGTAAAGAGAATTTGGATGGACTCAATTCCTTTGTTCCCAGCCTCTCAAAGATAGTGAGCGACATTAAACTCGCACTAGCCCTAAGTCACATAAGGCTTGGTCTATATTCACCTCTCCAATTGAGCAAGCAATAGAGAAACTTCTTGGATCTTTTAGTTTAGGAGGCATACTAGGTTTTATCATGGCTTTATGTTCCTCAATTAAGCTCTTAGTTTCTATTTCCACTTGCTTTCTCTAGACCAACCTTTGTGGGAAAGGTGCTTTGGGGTTGGTAAGGTGGTGGAGGGACATACTTTGGCTCTATCTCTTCATCTTCGCTCATGTCCTCCTCACATTCCTCATCCTTTTCAACTACCCCAAGCTTATCATCCCTTAAGTATATAGCATTACAGTGCTCATTGGGATTAACTTCGGGTTGTCCCGGAAAACGCACCCTTAGGTCTAGAATATGTGCTAGCTTGTTGGGCAATCTGAGTTTCTAGCATCTTATTATGGATGGCTAAGTTATCTACCTTAGATGCTAACTCTTTTACTGCCTCATTGACTGCCCTACCTTGTTGTGTAAACTCTTCATTTTGCTTTGTTGAGTTTCGACAAAGTTTTCTAAGAGGGACTCAAGTTTAGACTTTTGTACCTGAGGATACTCCGATGCGGGTTTCCTATTACCTTGACCTTCCTGGAATTCGTGGTTCAGCGTGTTGTTGTAGTTCCCATAGGAGAGGTAAGGGCTATTCTTCCTCTGGTTGTAGGGATTTGGGGGAGCGTAGTTTGGCAGCTTCGGGTTCGAGTCAAAGAAGTTATGACAAGAGTTCACTTGCTCCCCCGAAGCACCGGATCCAGGAGCCATACCACGTGGGCACTCCATTATGTCATGTCCCTGCATTCCACAAATCTCACAAACAATATTAGTAGCACCTATTGAACTCACATTAGCCTTTTCAAACTGATCAAATCGTTTATTCAGTGAGTCAATTTTAGACATAATCAGATCAGTGCTATTTATTTCAAACTTACCCCCCGAAATCTTTTTCGGGTTATTACCTCTTTCCGAGCCCCATTGGTGGTAGTTGGTGGCTACGTTTTCAATGATATTGAATGCTTCGGTTAGAGGTCTTTTCATAAAGGCTCCACCAGCTGCGGAGTCAAGTGACACCTTCGAAGAGTAATCCAATCCGTTGTAGAAGGTGTGCACTAACAACCACCTTTCGAGTCCATGATGTGGGCAAGACTCCAGCAATCCCTTGTAGCAATCCCAAGCTTCGGATAAGTACTCTCCGTCCTTTTGGAAGACGCCGCTGATCTGGGTTCGTAGGTAAGCCGTCTTGGATGGAGGGAAGAATTTCTCCAAGAATGCCTGCTCCAGTTGGTCCCAAGTTGACAAGGTATTAGCGGGCAATTGCTTCAGCCAAGCTTTTGCCTTTCCAGTAAGAGAGGAGGGGAACAACCTCAAGCGTATAGCATCAATCGGGGCACCATGAATCCCAATTGCATCGGTGAACTCCAGGAGTGTCTCCACATGATCGATCGGGGCATCCGAGGGCAATCCTCCGAATTGATGTTGCCTAATCATGCTAATTAGCCTAGGCGGTATAGTGTAGTTCTCTGCCTCGATCTCTGGCCTAGCAATCCCAATTCGTAAACCCCTAGCATTTGGGGCTGCGTAGTCCTTCAACGGTTTGGTATCCGGTAGATTCGCCATGAGTGGAATGGGAATCAACCTCTCATTCTCTCTTTGTAGTCGCCTACGTCTATGAAAGGTCCTTTCGATTTCGGGGTCGACTTCAATAAGGTTTCCAAGACTTAGGGATCTTTGCATAAAAGAGAAAAACACCTATAAGAGAGATAGATACTAAAAAGAAGAAGAAAAAGAGATAATTTTTTTTATTTAATATGAAAATTAAATAAAAAGAAAAAGTCCAGAAAAATCAATTTAAAAAAATTAAATTGAGATTTAAGAACGCACAGTCCCCGGCAACGACGCCAAAAACTTGATGTGCTAGGATTCCGGCAAGTGTACCGGATTCGTCGCCAAGTAATAAAAAGATCGATCCCACAGGGACCGTGATCTCAAATCGCAACTAATTACTAAATTGATAAAACTGGACTATAAGAAAAGGATTTTGAAAAGGTTTTGATATTTGAAATCGGAATCAAGTAATAATCAAATTTAAAATTGCAATTAAACAAAATAGGAAAGTAAATCAGTTTAGGGGTTTTTCAAATCTAAAGGGATTCCTAGAAATTGGGTTACCAACAAGATTGTTCATGTTACTAAATTGACTACCCCTCATTAATTACCAAAATTGCTTTGAAGGCGAATTTATCCTAAATTAGTTAATGCTCCCTCTCGGGTTACAAAAACCGTGTCCAATTAAACCAACCCCTACTCTCGTGGTAATTGAATTTAGATTGAACCCTTTACACTTTGTGACAATTCGTGAATCCTCGAAGGACCGCTTCTAACTCTCGTGATTTAAGTCCTAAGTCTGATTCTATAGATCCGATATCTAAGTTCACCGCTAGGTTCCTCCTTAGAATATCTACGACACGTAAATAAGTGGCCACCGAATTTACGAGTAATTAAAACAATAGAAATCAGATCTAAAGCAAAATTGAAATTAACAAAGGTAAAACATCAATTCGTAAACATAAATCAGATCTTGGGCATAGCCCCAATCCCTAGAAATAAAGCTACTACTCAAGCATTGCCATGGTGATGACAAGCTTGATTAACAACAACATGAAATAAATCCTAAGAGAAGAGAAGAAGAAGGAGAAGAGAATCCTAATTTTGCCTAAGTGTAGCAGCCCAAAACCCTCTAAAAAGTCCCCAGACTCGAGCCCCCGGGTCCTATTTATAAGGTTGGGCAATTTGAATCCTAAACCAATACAAAAACCAGATCAAATCATTTGTTGAAGATCCATGGATTGCGCGTCACGACCGTGATGGCCATCAAGGCCTGGCCGTGACAGCTTCTGCCTTGAACGTTGCTTCACTAAGTGGTCTGTCACGGCCGTGATGGGTGTCACGGCCTGGCCGTGACAGATTCTGCCTTGAAGGGGTCTGGCTCAGTTGACATGTCACACGGCCGTGATGGGCATCACGGCTGGCCGCGTGACAGATTCTGACTTTTTCATTCTTCCTTTTCAGCTTCACTTGATCATGGCCGTGATGGTCATCACGGCTAGGCCGTGATCACCTCTGTTTGCCTCATTTTCTTGTCTTCCAAACTCCCATCTTCGTGCTAGCTCCAACGCAACCGATCCTGAGCATTTTAATCTTCGATTCCTGCACACAAGCACCACAAAACCACCTTACTCGTTCCAAGGTAAAGTTAACAAATAATCAAATAAAATAAGCCTAAACTATATGAAAATGCATGCAAAATGTCAATGAATTATGAGGTGAAATCACACTCATCACTTTCCCATTTGAATCAACTCTTCTATCTAGTCCGTCCAATACCAGCAATCTTCTGTGGTATGCCCATAATTGTTGTGGAACCGGCAATATTTTCTTCTATCTGCTCTACCATATACTCGGTCTTGCAGTGGATAATCAACAATATTCGTGTGATAGACTTCATCTAAGATCTTTGCCCGTGTTGTGTTGAGTGGTGTATACACGCTATACTTAGGTCCATTTTTTGATCGAACCTCTCGTATAGATGTGTATCCCTTTTCGTTCCTTTGATTCTCCTTCTTTTCTGCTTTGCCTTGATTATGCTGCTTTTTTTTTTATTCTCTCACCTCCTCCATACTGATGTACTTGACTGCTCTCTGCCTTATTTCGTCAATGTCATGGGCCTCCCTTTTGGATAATGAGTCTGAGAACGGCCCCGACTTCAAACCAGAGGTAAAAGCATGGAAGACCACCCCTTATCGTAAGTCTGGGACTTGGATGACCTCCGTGTTAAAACGGTCAAGGTATTCTTTCAACGATTCTTGCTTTCCTTGTCTGAAATTCACCAGACAAGCCGACATTTTTCGAAGTCGTCGACTCGTGGAGAAATGAACATTGAACTTGGTGGTTAGATCAGTCCAAGACGTAATTGATCTCGGGGGGAGTCGAGAATACCACATTAATGCAGCCCCTTCAAGAGTAACCGGAAATACCTGACAATTTAAGTTCGTAGATGCTTGCAAAGGTATCATTTTTATGTTGAAGGTTGTGAGGTGCTCTTGAGGATCTATACTCCCATCGTACCGCTTCACCTTCGGGAATTGAAAGTTTTGAGGAAAGGCAGTTGCCATGACCTCATCTACGAACGGATGTTCCCGTGATTCCGTTCCTTCATTTGCAATACGACTACTTGTTTCTCGGTCATCACGACGAGAATTACAGTCCCTGCGACTTCTATCCTCGTGGCCAGAAGATTCTGATCTCTCTCGACTACGCTCCCCGTTCCTCCGGTACTCCTCGTTCTCTCGCCTGAGTTGCTCTATCTGTTGCCTCATCTCCATCATTTACCGAGTGATGATTGCATCGGGAATTTGTCGTCGAGGAGGGATCATTCCTCGACGTGGTGGTGGTTGTCCTACTTCGTCCATCATTACTTCACGTTTCTACCATCGTAACCTAACAAAATGCGGCTGGGGATGGTTTACCTCGATCCTACGGTGGGTGCCAAATGTTCCTACAAATTTCCGGCAAGGTTGATACCGAGAGCCTGAAGAACAGTATCGCTATGTTTCACACACAATCTCAATCAAGAATATTCTCTCTTTATTGAAGAATGCTCTCAACAGAGATTATAGTTACAGAATAGCTTGTCCATTCCTATACACAAATGTTCTATATATATTATCAGTTATCGGTCCTGCTTCTTCTCGGGAGTTACTCACCTTCGCCTCCTAGTCTTGCCGAGTGCCCACGATCTCTCAACTTCTTATCTGTTCATCTCGGTCTTTGCCCGAGTGGGGTCAAACCAACGACTCAACCGTTATTCATGCTTAGCGAGTGAGCTGCTAAGAAAGACCTCGGTCCAATATCCTCCTGCCCAAAACTCTTGGATGGACTCGGCCTCATACCCTTCAGCCCAAATATTCTCGGATTACCATGATGTACAAGTGACTACTTGAAAATTTTCAAATAGTTTAGGGACCAACTAAATAATTAAACCTTTGGATCAAGAAAAACAGAAAGAAGATTAAAAAAATGAAAAATATGGACTGATTCATTGGGTTATTTGTGGTCCTCACCATTGGGCCCTAATGATAGAAGTCAGATCACTAGCCCCAAATATTAGGTGTGTGTTTGTTTAACTCAAAAGTTTTGTTTCCATCCAAAAGAATTGCTTCTTGAAGGTGAAATGGTGTTTGGATGAAATTCAAGGTGGATAAAAGTGTGTTTAGATATGGGTAGGATTAATTTAGTGGAAGCAATAATTTATAACTTTTTCGTTTGCTAGAATTGATTTTGGGTGCGAGACCCACAAAATTCTTTATATTTATATATTAAAAGTGATTTTACTTTATCATCCAAATATAAATAATTTATTTTAAACTCACTTTCAAAATATCTTTACCGAACACAAATCACTTTTTTTAACCTTGATTTTTTTAAAATTAGTTCTTCAAAATCAATTCTATCACAATCTAAACAAATGGAAAACCTAGTAAGTTATACGGAGCTCCATATATTTACTTTTTCTATTTTCCTTTCCATCATATCCTAATTGTTTTATTTATTTATTTGGTTGGATTTTATGCTAGTGATTTATATATGTAGAGAAAGATGGTGAGATTGAAAGAAAAATTAGAGAGAAGAAAATGTGAAAAGAATACCTTTCAGCTAATAATTATCAAAACTTTCCTTTGATGATTTTGGGTTCAATGACTGAAGGATTTTTAAGACTCTGATCAATCCAACGTGTATAAATATTTCTTTAATAAAATTGTTATCAATACGTTAGCTATATGCCCATATGTATATTCACTTCTAATAAACGTGTTGAGTCAGTCCTATACAGTATTAACTGTGTGGAATGTGGAAAGCGCGTTCATCCCAAAAGGATTATTCTTTTGATAACAGACAATCTTCATATTTTATCATATTTTATATGAAAGTAATTGGTTTATTGCATATCACGATCTTCTCTAAGGCAACACACACTGTTTTTCTTTCTTTACAACTCTGTCAATGGAACATTGAAGTAACCGAAATAATTTTCTTTTTTCTTTTCTAATTGGCAAAGTGGAATAAATTAATAAAGAAACAGGAGAAAGGAGGTAGTAACGAGGAGAGAAAAGTTGGACCGAGTTTTAATATGCTTATGCTTTTCCTCTTTTGGCATATTGATAGGTAATCAAGGTTGTTAAAACTCAGAAGTTTTTGCTTGTTGCTTGTCGCAAAAATAAAATAAAATAGAAGTACTTTGCTAGTTGCTAATATGATCCATAGATAAATATCAATTTGGAACATAAATCTTGTAATTTACTAGTTAGGGTGTGTTTGGGTAAATAACTTAACTAAGCACTTATAGCATAAGGCCTTATTGTACAAGAGCTTATACCATAAGAGCTTGAATTCAATAAGTCATGTGCGTTTGGATGCATATTTCCAAAAGCACTTATACAAAATTAAGACGTTTGGATACATTATAAGTGCTTAATTGAGCGCTGGGCGCTACATCACCAGCGCTGGGCGCTGGCTGCCATCCACACTCGCGAGGCGAGCCAAGGTTCGCGGGCGAATCTCTAAAATCACTTCCCGCAGAGAGGACCAGGCCAGTTTCTGCTCACTTATTATTGCGGTATTGGCGCTCTTTGCATTGTTGGCGCCATGGTCCGCATAAGAGCTTATGAAATGCCATAAGTTAGTTTTCCTAACTTATGAGAATAAGTTAAAAGCAACTTATGAAATGCCATAAGTTCTTTTCATAAGTTGTGGCAAACACGTGGCATAAGAACTTATGACATCAGATAAGTCATAAGGAGCTTATTTAAGCTCTCACAACCGGGGCCTTATACTTTTTGTAATCCACGTTGACTTGGCTAGTTCAACACTGTATATGAACACAATTGGAGATGGAGGGCGTTTGGTCAAAACACGGTGTGAGAAAGAAAAAAAATATAAAATTTCATTCTGCGAAATTTTCCATCACCTGCTAAGTTTGACTAGGTAGAGCCTACAATAAAATAAAATTATATAAATGGGATTTCAGGACCAGGAATTTACACACACATCCTCAACCAAACTATCCCTCTATTTGCTCTCTAGCAGGTACTTGATATCCTTAACTAGCATAGCATTAATCATGATTGAGCTTCCATTAAGCTTAAAGGGTGTGCCAATATTATTGGTTCTCTGTGTCTTCTTCATTTTGGGGAATTCCCACAAAGCTGAGGCCAGAGTTAGACATTACAAATGGGAGGTGAAGTATGAGTATAAGTCCCCTGATTGTTTTAAGAAGCTGGTTATCACCATCAATGGCAAGACTCCAGGTCCCACCATCCAGGCACAGGAGGGTGATACTGTCATTGTTGAAGTTAACAACAATTTGGTCACAGAAAACCTTGCTATACATTGGCATGGGATTAGACAGGTTTGGTATAGAGTTTTTGTTTTTTATTTTTATTTTTGTGTGCATACTAATTAAGTAATTAATCAATTATGTGGTTTTGTACATGGCAGATTGGAACTCCTTGGTTTGATGGAACAGAAGGGGTAACTCAATGTCCCATACTGCCTGGAGACACCTTTAAGTATCAGTTTGTTGTTGACAGGGTAAGTTGTAAAAATCCAACTCTAATGTAACTGTTGATATTCCTTTAAAGAAAAGAATCATTCGTGCATTGCTTTCTTTCAAATACTAGTAAGCTATATTTGGAATCAATTCAAATCATCAATCATAACTGTTTACCTCTAATTTGGTTACATATTTATATTATTACAGCCTGGAACATATCTATACCATGCTCACTATGGAATGCAAAGGGAAGCAGGGGTATATGGATTAATCCGTGTGGCACCCCGGGACCCTGAACCCTTTGCTTATGACTTTGACCGAAGCATTATTCTGAATGACTGGTACCACCAGAGTACTTATGAACAAGCCGCTGGATTGTCTTCAATTCCTTTTCAATGGGTGGGGGAACCTCAGGTAAACAAATAATTGAGTTCAATGCTTCAATTCAAAATATAACATCTGTTTTTTATTCAATTCTCTAACTGTTTACTTTATTTTGCTCTTTCTGTGTATAATATTTGGTTCCCTCAGTCACTTCTGATTCATGGAAAAGGAAGATTCAACTGCTCTACAATATCTTCAAGCTTAAACTCTGGTGGGGTTTGTAACACATCAAACCCTGACTGCTCTCCCTATGTACAAACTGTGATCCCAGGAAAAACTTACCGACTCAGAATTGCCAGCTTGACTGCTCTATCAGCACTTAGTTTCCAAATAGAGGCAAGCAATAGTACTAAATAGATATTTTTTTCACATTTTTTTTGCCAAAAAGCATAGCCATTACTTGGGTCAACTCCTCCATCCCTCAACCAAGACCAACATATTTTGTTCACATGTTTCTAACAGGGGTGTTCATCAACCACCAATTCAAACCGTAAAAATCGAAAAAATCACAATTTTTTATTGGATTGGATCGGATTTTGGATCCTCTAGTGAAATCCAATCCAATCCAATCCGATCTATTATATACATATACTATTATTCTTGAAATTATAGTATTACTCATACTTAAACATTGTTTTTCATACTTTTATGTCCCCCATTCTCTTTAATATTTTTGTTGGGATGACGTATACGGGACTATTTAGAATAAGTATTAATGTCTTGAAGTTATATTTTGCTAAAAAAATTGATGCATAACATATATATATTTGATTGAGTAAACATGAAAAATATGAAATCAATTAAGCAAGTTTGAAAAATAACTAGTTACAATTTATCTATAGTCGATTCAAGGGGAAAAAAATAGGACAAACGAAAGTAGATATAGAAAATTAACATAAAAGAACGTGTTAAAAAATATCAATAATTATTTTTTCTCAAACTTCCAAATTAAAATTAAGATTATCCTTTGTTCACTATTAAATAAGTAGGATGAATACTTGGCATAAGAAAAAAAAGTAAAGTATGACAAAAACCGAATTATCCAATCCAATCTAAACCGCATTTAATTGGATTGGATCGGATATTTTTTAGGAAGCAAACCGATCGAATCCAAACCGCACGTTATTTTCATCATTAAATGGAACGACTTTTTTTACCAAAACCGATCCAATCCAATCCCAATCAGTTTCTAACGAAGTCTTTTTATTTACACGCAGGGCCATAATATGACTGTTGTTGAAGCAGATGGTCACTATGTTGAGCCTTTTGTGGTTCAGAATCTCTTCATATATTCAGGTGAGACATACTCAGTTCTTGTGAAAGCTGATCAAGACCCATCAAGAAACTATTGGATCACCTCAAATGTGGTGAGTAGAAACAGAACCACCCCACCAGGCTTGGCTACTTTCAACTACTACCCCAACCACCCTAGGAAGTCACCTACAACCTCTCCGCCACCTCCTCCTGCTTGGGATGATGTTGAGCCAAGGCTTGCTCAAAGTCTTGCCATCAAGGCACGCCAAGGTTACATAAACAAACCCCCCACAACCTCAGACAGAGTCATAGTATTCCTCAACACACAGAACACCATAGATGGCCGTCGCCGTTGGTCTGTGAACAATGTCTCTTTCTCCCTCCCTCACACCCCTTATCTTATTTCCCTCAAACAGAACCTAAAAGATGTATTCAACCACACACCTCCCCCTGATAGCTATGATTTTCTTCACTATGATATTTTCAGTGTGGCTAATAACTCAAATGCCACTAACAGCAATGGTATTTATAGGCTCAAGTTCAATACAACAGTGGATATTATACTTCAAAACGCCAACACAATGAACAAAAACAACAGTGAGACACATCCGTGGCATCTTCATGGGCATGATTTTTGGGTTCTCGGCTATGGAAAGGGCAAGTTTGACAAGTACAATGATACGAGGAAATATAATTTGGTGAACCCCATCATGAAGAACACTGTGCCAGTGCATCCATTTGGTTGGACTGCTTTGAGGTTTCGGGCGAACAATCCTGGTGTGTGGGCTTTCCATTGCCATATAGAGTCTCACTTCTATATGGGAATGGGAGTGGTTTTTGAAGAAGGAATAGACAGGGTCGGGAAGCTTCCTTCATCCATCATGGGTTGTGGTCAAACCAAAGGTTTTCACAGACCTTAATTGAACATACAAATATTCTATTTATTTTTTTCTAAAAAATCCAATACTTGACCACATTCGACATATCCTTGTATGATCCCAGTTTAATTCAATTCTTTTTGTTGTAAATTGTTAACAATTTCTATCATGCGTACTAGAGAGTCATCAGGCAATGTATTTTTTTCAATCCATGTTAGTATTACTGTTACAGAAATCGTGTCTTTTGTATTTCTTTGTCCGAGGAGTTAATTTCATTTGAGCTTAAGGTGGTGAATCAAAGATTTGGGTCATGAATCAGCCCAAATTGAAACCCTGGGCCTGGGACCAAACAATACCATTTCTTCAATTCCGCTAGTTAACAGATTCATTTATTTAACTAACAAATTGTCGAACCTGATCTTGGGACAAATATACTTCATCATAATCACACCCTAGCAAATAGCAACAAACCACAAGCCAAGAAGCACACAGCAATGAGATAAAAATAAACAAGGTCTTTTAGCAGGCAACAAAAACACTGAGTAAGTATAGTACGCATCTTATAGAATAATATACGAAACAAATGAATCATTTTTTTTGGTCTAAAATATAAGAAATATATATCAATTTTCACACATATTAAATATTAATTTCTAATATTACCTTTATTAATTATAATAATCAATTATAGATCATCAGAATATTAATTAAAATTAGAAAGAGTGTTTTTAAAAATTTACATAAAAATCAATACAAATTTTAAAATGAATAAAATTTTTCACTGTAGATCCGATGCGGCAGGCTCTCCAGATCAAAGGGAATTTTAATCTTATTTTAATCCATTCATTTGTTTGTAAATTTTTGTTATTGCTTATTTCATTTTTTTTTTTTTTGAGCTTGCTTAACCGAATAGAAGTGCATTTAATTGGAATAGACATTGACAACATCACAGAGTTGAGAAGACATGCCGTGTTCTCGTCGATGGACATGACCCACTCTTTCTTCCATACTTTTATACAAGCAGGTTTGGGAAGAAAAAGGTGTTTCTAGAATCATTGGAAACCAACCAGGACGAGGAGAGAGAAAGGATGCATGATGAAAGAGTTTTTCTTGTCTTCCTTCCTCCTTCATTCACTTAAATTTCAAATCTTGCTGACACTTTTCTGTGTTAGAAAAAAGACTGAGGAGGATGAAGTTGAGTTCTACGATTTTTGAAGGAAAAAAATAGCAGGAGTCGCAGGCAGGTTGCCGGAGGATCGGTCGAACGTCACATGGTGTTAATATGGTAAGTTTTGTTACCAGTGATATAGGTTTTGTTGAATTCTTAAAAGTAGGTCAGTTTCCATTTTCTCTTTGGGGTGTTGATGAGGGGCGGCAACCGGTGGTTGAATAGAGGGGACAAATGATGTCTGTTTCTTATTTAGAGCCGAACCAGAGTGATACTGATGGAGTGGGTGTTATTGTCTATTGACATGTTCAATTTCATTTGTACGGGCCGAGAATGTAATCCCGAGGACTTGCCTATACCTCGGGTTGACCGAGCTTACCCCGGCTATGGGCCCTAGCCCAAACTCCTCCAGGACCGAGGATATATCAGCACACCGGGCCAGCCGAAGATAAGTACTCGGACTCGGCCCGCCAGGGAGGGACATCTCGGTCCCTCCGGATCGATCATAAATGATCGATCCGAATATCACCCCTCGTAATCGGGGACCCGATCCTAATATTTCTCCGCTTATCTCGGAGCTTGATCCCGAGAGATCTCTATAAATGGGGGCTTACCCCTCATTCAAAACTCCTCCACCAAAACATAGTTCGCTGAGTATCTCTCAACTAGTACTAATTATGAATAGACAGGGGAAAAGACAAGTCTGAAAAAGTCATGCCATTTCGGTTGAACTAGACCCGAGAATTGACATAGCCCATTGAGGAGTTGGAGAAGTTCCGGCTTGGATCACCCCGATCACTGCACTAAGTCTGCAGTTGATGTATATAGTCGGGTCTTGTACTCTTTTTCCTACCTCGGTATTTTGTCCCAAAAGGGGTTTTGACCAGGGGAGGTTTTAACGAGGCACACCGCGGACTCCATCCAATAAAAGAATTTATTGTGAATATTGCTTTATTTTCTCTTATCTTGTCAAGTATTTACTCGACAGGCAAATTATTGAAGGCCGAAAGCACGAGCCATTGAATTGTTTAAGGCCAAGTCCGAGCCTCAAGGCCAAGTCACGAGCCATTAAATTATTTAAGGCCAAGTCTCGAGCCTCAAGGCCGAGTCACGAGCCATTAAATTGATTAAGGCCAAGTCTGAACCTGAAGGCCGAGTTCGAGCCATTGAAATTATTAAAGGAACCGAGCACAATGCCGAAAGTAAAAATGAGGCCGAGTTCAAAGCCTTAAAATACAAAAAGGAAGGCAGGTTCGGTTGAAGTAATGTGACTTGAAATAAGGAAGGAAGAAAGTCCACATGGCCGAAGTATCAGCTCGGTTTAATACTTGTCAGCTCTTTCGCTTGTTTAAGCTCAGAGCTTGGGGGGCTTGTGTACTGGCCGAGGTTATTAACCCGGCCACCGAGCCCAAGTACCCGGCCCGGTCCAGAAATTATAAAAGGGGCAGTACCCCTCATAAGAAGGGGAGACCTTTTCACTGAACACAGGCGACTCTCCCTAAAGTGTGTTAGAGGTACTAGCGTCGACCAAGAGACTATGAAACAGTCATTGCTCCCTAGTACTCGTCCGACACAAAATGAAGGGATCGAGATCACCCCCCGCCAAGGGATGAACCTAGAACTACGTCTGGCTTTGATTCCCACTGGGATACGTAGGACCGGAATCACTGAATTCTGTCAAGCCCAAATCATAAAATAACCCCCTTGGTTTCACGTTCTATGGAGATTCGGACAAAACGGATCTTGGCAGGAACATCATTCATTTAATAATTATTTACACTTAACTCCCTGTGTTTTATTATCAGTTAAAGAAGATACCAATCACCAAATGGTTTGTTTGTTTGTTTGTTTGGTTTCATCATGCCGGTGGTGAGGTGTGGTTGGTTTTTGCCAGCTGTCACCTTTGTAGTGAAACTAGGGAGTATATATGCCCAGTGATATTGTTGTTACCTTTGAAATGTGTGAATATTGTAGGATGCTGCAAAGATGGATGGTGCTGTGTTGCCATGTACAGACAAAGCATTTCTTCCTGTTAGTCAAGTATTTGATGCAAATAATTTTTTTTGGGAATGATGGGGTTAAGCAATGCGATCCTTTGGTTCTCACGTGTGCATCAACACCAAGTAAGTCTTCCCATCATTCCTTTGATTGCGTCATTTGGGGATTAAGTGGCGTAAGAAGCTTTTTAATTTTTCACACTACAAATATTCTTTCTTTTAATCCCTTTGCGTTCTTGATCCTTAAGTCATCCGCTTATCTGGGCAAGAATTGTAAATTATTGTGAGTTAATTATAATATATTTTGGATCAGGTTAAACCAATGGCAGAACTCAGACAGCAAATTGCATTAAAATAGTTGACTTATGAAGGTACTGCCTTTTCGTTGATGCATTGTCAAAAACATTATTTCATTCCAACAGATATGAATGTGTTTTTTCCATTGAATTCATTGCCTACCTAGGATTATACCCTTCTCTTTTTAGCTTGAATGTATATTAAAACCTTAGAGATTAGTCTATGAATTTTAAATGAAAAGGGAAAAAGATTAGTATAGGCCTATAAGGACAATTTTCAAGCCTATGAAACAACATATACATTTGCGTATATTCAATTCTCCAAGGGACTGGTGAATATTCATGATTTAAAGCTATTAAATGATCCTGACAGAATAGGTGGCTTGTATGTGACCAAAGGACACCATCTAGGTTTGAAGCAAAGTTATGCTATGCTGCTTTAGAGATTGCAGGAACCACATCAACTAGGATGTCTCTTTCTCTTGCCATAGAGCATCTTTGCTCTTCCAAGGAATTAGTGAAATTCACTTCTTTAGGGATACTACTAAGAGGTTATAAATAATTCTATGCTTCTTTCAATTTCTTCCATTAATATCTTTCAAGATGTGATAAACAATTTTATGCTTCTAAATAATAAGTAAATTTATCAAACTAACTCCAATCATTGCTATGTGACTATGCTTTAGGCTTAAATGGATCAATGTGTCTCAATTACTATGCATATACCATATTTTGACCAGTTTTATTTTTTATTTCTTACTTTAGGAATTTCAATTCAAATTTTTGAATTCTTAGTATTCCCATATCTGTGCTCTTAAAAAGATTTTGACTTGCAATGTAAATATTTTAACTTTGTGTGACTTGCAATGAGTAGCTTCTGATGGTATATCAGTTTCCCTTTACACAGAAGGTTGGCCTTCCTCAAGTTAAAGAATTTGCATACACGGGGGTAAATGAATTGACTCAATGCAATAAGTACAGCTTTTCTAAAGTTTGCGGTGCTGGTATTCCCTCTTTCCACCGAAGTCATCTTGAACCATTTATATAAGACTTAATATTTTATCTGTTAGCGTGCAACATTGTGAAATAAATTGAAAAATAGCAGAAGGATAATGCTGGAGTAGTTACATTACAGGAAATATACCTCTGAATATCCTGGAAGCCTGAGAGGGTTTGATAGCTCTGTATGGAATTGTGGTGTTAGGGATATTCACATCTCAATTGGAGATGCTAATTCAAGGTTGTTTCAAAGGTTGATTACAAGTAAAATGGGAAAGAACTGATTAATGAATTACTATTAAATGATGGTTAAACTTAAAATGAGAGATAAGAGAGAGGATTAATGATTTGTTGAGTGAACTTGAAGCAAAGAAAGAACATTATGGTGGTGTTTGGAAGAGCTTATTTAAGTTCCTTTTGACTTATCTGATGACATAAGCTCTTATGCAGTGTGTTTGGCAGAGTTTAAAAAAATAACTTATGTCATCCCATAAGGAGTTTTTGACTTATTTTCATAAGGCACTGGGAGAAGCTTATGGAATTATCAGAAGAGCTTATGCACTAAACACCCTCTCCGTGTTTTTCACTATTCGAATCCTCTCATGCCCCTTTCTTTCTTTTTCTTTCTTTAAGCGCTTATGGCATAAGCTCTCATACGATAAGATCTTATGTGATAAGCTCTTAATTAAGTTGTTTACCCAAACACACCCTATATTTATAGGCCTTATATACTTTCTCTCTCTTAGCTGACCGAACCATTTGATATTGTCTATTATGCCCAAATGCCACAATTATTGGGATTTTTTGAGGATTAGTGGTTTGTTGAAGAACTTGAAGCAAAGGAGGAACATTAAACCTATAGGCTGTATACTTGCTTTCTCTTAGCTAACTGAAATGAACCATTTGAAATTGTTGTCTATTATGTCCAAATGCGGCAAATATTGTGATTTTTATTTACTGCTATCATACTGCCACTTATCTATATTCTGGATTGCTACTACTTTCTATGTTATTTTTTATTTTTTTATTTCTTCCTTCTACCTCTTATCCATATTTCTTACTACTGAATTGCAAGATGGAATTTATTTTAGACAACCATTTTTGGGTGCTCATGTTTTTGGTGATGCTACAGAGAAACTTTTGGATTCTATTGATAAGTTGAAGCTGGATTCACATTGACCATCTACTTAAATTGTTAGTTCCCGAAGAAACTTGCAGCATTGCTTTCTCATTCGCTAGTGTCAGATGTCCCGGTTGTGAAAGATAATGCTTAAATCTGACATTCTTCTTTGAACTTACAATTCCTCCATGGCTCCATATTGTTGGGGTTTTTTAAAAAAAAATATGTATTTTTTAATGGCAGTTACACTTCTTGAAGCTGGTATTGCAAAATTGTAAACCTCGTTTGTCTGTGATAAAATTCCTGATTTTGTTTATATTTATATATGTATGTTGTTGATAGAAAAATTAAATTTTGTTGAGGAATATGATTTTGCATATTGTTGTGAAGGTATTTATATATTGATATCATTGTTTTCACATATTCATTAAAATTTATAGGATGTCTCTTGCGGACCGACCATCCACTGATCCATTTCACACTACTTTGTCTAGAATCTAGATTTAGCTTCTATTCCATCCTTCGCTTTGTTCTTTTTTTTTTTTTTTAATAAAATATTAATCAAGAATACTAAATTTGTTTACAGGACATTGCTATGTTTGTCGTGGTCTACAAAACATTAGAAGCATCAGTCCAACATGTTGCCATATGTCCTACAGAACTTCTTCAAAAGTGTTATTAGAAACATGGAGATTGGAGGTGAAATTTTATCGTAAGTGTTAGTCACAGCCTGATAGGTTCTATAAGCTTAAACACACGTATATTAGTGATATAGCGGATGCCAAGGGCAAAACTGAGTACGAGAATGAAACTTTTCTCTATGAAGGCTGTGAAGCTACTCGTGATTTATATTACTTTGTGAAAGGCAAGGCTGATTCTTCTCTGTTTGTCAAACTGAATTATATAACTCTTAATGGATTTGTCTCTTCTCATTGGCATGAAGTCTAAAGACTATAAAATTGTCTACAGGTTTGAGCGCTAGCATTTGTAGCTTGGTCTCATCTTTTATGGCATCATTGTAGGTATAGTTTGTTTTACTTGATGATATATATTTGGGAGCATGGACATTTCAGTGGTAGGTTTTAAACTTCTAATGAAAGTCAATTAAGACCTCTTTAATGAGTGTTTTACATGCTATTGGTTTTTCTAGAATGTTATCCTCTTTGGCATCAAGTTCGCTTGGTTTAGTATGTCCCATATATACAACTAAATATGTGTGTGTGCCTTTGTAATTACAATACAATATATGTATGTCCCATATATACAACAAGTCACTCATTGTTTACCTATTACAAGGATGCCCGTTAGTTGTCACTTGCTATTTACAAATAGAACTGCAACCAAAGATTGGTCTGACAAGTTTAATCCTGTTATAATTGCTATTATTTTTTCTGTTGAGAATTGATAGGATTTACTCCAAGAAACAGAGCAAAATAAGAGTACCGACTCTGTCACAGTTTTTGCTGTTGAGGTCTTTGTATCAGATCCATTAGGAATATATGATTTTGATGTGCAAGAAGAGGTGCAACAAAAAGTGAATGAAATCCAATCATCATCTATTCTACAATTTATTTCCGTTGACCCTTTTAGCATGCTATCATCATCTGTTTTGTTCATCTATCAATTGCTTTTGGAAGAAAGGGGATGAAATACAAATTCATATGCTTTCATATATTTACATATAACATTTGCACAGAAATCAAATTCATTCATTTAACCTGGAAAGTAAATATGTACATTAAAGGATTCTGCACATCTCTGTCTCCAGTATAGCTGCAATATTTTATCAAAATCCTTCCATATCCTAGGTTTTAAATATTTTTGATATGTTTATATGTTTATTCAGCACACATGATCTAAAATCCATAACATAGATGGTGCTTTCAACACCTTCATTGTGATAGTCACAGAGAGAAACAAATAAACTACTCTATCAAGTTCAATGAATAGTATGCCCTATTAGTACTAAAACATAAGATAATATGTATCTTATATCAATAGCATTATAACCATAATTAGATATAAGGAAATTTATATCTATAATATTTATCTGTTAAAGTTCACAACATGATTAGCAGTTGGTCCTATACTTGATAATAATTAAATTGGAAGCATAACATTTGTGGTGAATATATTTCCTTTCCTAGACACATTTCTAGATCAAAGTCATCTTTTGACATTTGAATTCTACATTATGTATGCAATTTTTTTTTTCTAAATTTTTAATTGAAGTATAATCTTTTAGTTGTATATGTATCTCAGGGTCCACAAAATTCAGAACTCAACAATTTACAAGAAAGATCCTCAAAGGATAAGTTATGTGATTTGTGTTTCTGCATACCTAATTGTGCAGGTTCTTTTTTTTCATGCCCCATGGACAGCTGTTTCTCTTAGAATCAGTTTTCAACTGGATGTGTGATGGTGGGACTTTTGATTCGTAATATGCCAAGGAAGTTAAACTAAAATTATTTATTCTAATTTTTATGGAAGTTCCAATGTTCTCAAATGCCATATCCAATGAGTTTCTTTTCTCTTGATATCAGCATATGTAATCTAATTGGAAAATGAAAGACATTCATTTACATTTACATGATTCCATACAACAGAGATGTCAGATGTGTATGTTTTAATAATTTTTAATAGAGTCAATCAAAGTGAAAGTTTGGTCTCCAAATGATAGGAGGATCATTCCCAAATCCCACCCTCTCCCCATAGAAAAATACATGGCAACCAAAAAAAAAAAATACTACAAATATATGTTGATGATGATGGATGTAAGAACAAGATTAAATATGAAGATTAGATGCCGCATTTTGAAGTTATTTTGCCTAGACATTGGGGTACTTTTGGTTTTAAAAAAATGCATCCTCATTCTTTCATTTGTTAATTTCTTTTTTCTTTTTGATAAAAATCGTTTCTTAATTCCCCTCCGATGGTTTTTTTCCTAAAAAAATAATCAAGACCAAGACATTGGGATATTTTTTCGGTTTCGTTTTACATTTTAGTAATAAACAGAGAATTTAAAAAGGATATATTAGATACTTAGATTTCAATTGCCAAAAATCAATATTTAACTCTTACGTATGTTTAAATCAAGGAATGGTTATACTTATACAAACTTTATTACAGAAATTATATGAAAATTACTATATAACATGTTCCTGCCGAGATCCGGTTTACCAGAGCCCCGCCGTGAACGTTAAACCAAGGATGAACATTGGGGTTGTTTTAGGATTTGGCTTGACAGAATTCAGTAATTTCGGTCCAACGTATCTCGAAGGGAATCAAAGCCGGACGTAGTTCTTGATTCAACCCTTGGCCGTGGTGACCTCGATCTCTTAATTTTGTATCGGACGAATACTAGGGAGCAAGGATTCTCTGATAGTCTCTTGGTCGACGCTAGTTTCTCTAACACGCTTAAGAGAGAGTCACCGGTATTCAGTGAAAAGTGAGTTTCTTATGAGGGGTACTCCTCCTTTTATAATAGGATTCCCCTATCCCTTAGAGATCTGACTTATCTCTTAATATCTTTTAGAGATCTGATTTATCTCTTGATATCTCTTTTGAGATATGATTCCTTAATTTAAGGGATATTATCTCTTTTAACCAGATAAGGTTATTTTAGATGATATCAGGATTTAATATCAATATCTTATTCCTTTAATTAAGTGATTTTTGATTTATTATCTTTAACTTCCGGACTCGGCCGGGTTCTGGAGCTCGGTGACCGGGTTAGTGCCTCGGCCAGTACACAAGCCTCCCAAGCTTTGAGTTGATGAAGTGTAAAATCTTTCACGGTGTTAGCCGAGCTCAGGAACTCGGTTTTATTTTTTGTCTTTTAGGCGAGGTGAGGCCCTTGACCGAGCTTCACGTTTTGCCTATATATATACGTCATCCGACTTGGTGAACAGGTCGAGTTGCCGAGCTTGATGCTCGGTAGCCGAGGTTGATGCCGGACTCTGTGTCACTCTGCATCTCGGCTCATACACAAGCCCCCCAAGCTTCGAGCCAACGGCGTGGAAGCTTTACTGTTGGAGCCGAGGTTAGCTGTGGCGGAGGTGATTAATTGCTGACGCCATACCTTTTCGGGCCGCGAGGTGGAAAAGAAACGTTACCTGGTGTGACACGTGGCCCTCGTGGTACTGTTCCCGAGGTTTATGGATTGGGAAGCGCTCCTTGGCGTGCTCCTAGTTTCCCGTGAGGGCGGTTTAATACCCTGACATTACTGCCACGTGTGGCCTTCCCATTTGGTTGGCGAATTCGGTCAGAGATACGAGGGGACGTTTCCCTGCTCTCGCCCAACAACCCTCATTAATGCAAAGGGGGAGGCGTTGTTCTCGTCTTCATAAGTTAGGGCGAGGCCATAGGTCTTCGTGCTTCCGTGAACCCTAGACCTCCTTATCGTGTCATCTCTAACCCGAGCGTCTATACTTTCCTTCTACTGTAGGTACGCCCTATTCCTCTCTTTCAAGTTCCCTGACTTTTACTTTCGTGATTACTCCATGGAATCTTCATTTGAGGTATCCCAGGATGTCTCATATGGGGTTCAGGTCGTGGAACCTTAAATCCGTCTAATTGGGGGCTCTCTCCATTCTTCCCCATCTTCTGCTCATGGTGGTGGCGGTGCCGTTGGTGGCTCTTCCTCCTCCGAAGGGAACAGCTCAGCCACGGCTGAGGCAGTTCCCGTTCCTAAATGCCGCAGGCGTACTACGAGAACGCCCAGGGTGCCATACCCAGATATCATTATTCCTGGGTATTTCTGGGTGAAGCCAGATGTAGGGGCCTTTCATTCCAACTTTATGAATTTTGAATCCCTCTCCTCATTACAAAATAAAATTTCTTCCCTTGAGGGCGGTGTGGAGTGTCTTCCATGCTCTGGGGATGAACACGTCTTTCTTCATCCTGCTCCGGGGGAGCCTTCTTTCACTTATGTATATAAAACTCTGTTTGCACAAATTGGAGTCCGTCTCCCTTTTTCCCAGTTTGAGTGTGATGTGTTAAAAATTATGAATGTCGCTCCTACCCAACTCCACCCGAACAGCTGGGCCTTTTTAAAGGCTTTCCAGATCCTGTGTGAGCAGATAGGGATAGTGGCCACTGCTCCAGTCTTCCTCCATTTTTACAAGGTCAGATTTGGGGACTGGGTCGGTTGGATTTCTCTTAGTAGGGTCGAGTCGGGGGGTGTCATTGGACTCTATAAGAGTTCGTATAAGTTCTTCAAGTCGGGCTTTTTCAAAGTCCGGCCCACTGCCGGGAACGAGTCTTTATTCTACGACTCGGATGGAGTCTCCAGATTTCCCCTCTACTGGCAACCCCATCCCACTAAATTCCATAGTTATGACGTCGGCTGCATGACAACGCAAGAGAGATCCGACGTCGAGTTCTTAAAACTCTATCCTCGGCCATTGCCCTGTGGTAGGCTTTTGTTGCTTCCTAAGTCATCAATTCGGCAAGCCGATTTTGAGTGTAAGTAGTATCTGTTGGGTGCTTTTACTTGCTCAAACGTGTGTTTGTGTCTAACCTATTCTTCTTTCTGCAGTGATAATGGGAAAATTCAACTACAAAGCCTTGATGAAGAAGTCGGTCTTTGGCGGATCATTCTTGGCTGCCAACATTAAGGGAAAAAAGAAGAAGTCTGCTGAGGCTTCTGAGCTGAACGTTCGTCCTTTGAAGAGGACGAGGGCTGATCCGGAGCCCGAGGTGCCAACCGGAAACTCTCCCCTGCAACTGATGATCGGAGAGACTCCTCCTTCTGGTAGCCGGCCGAGCAACGCTCCTTTGGTGACCGATCTCACTTCGGACACCAAATGGTACAACGGTAATTGTAATCCGGGGATCAGCTCGCTCTGGGGCGATGAGTTCGATCCTGCTAGCTTAATTGATGGCCAGGTGCTGAAGCCATCCGATGCCCGATTGCTGCTAGAACAGGGCCCTGAGGAAAGTATGGAGGCGGCTGGCGCCTATGCTATCCGCATTGCCTCCATCACACGCTTCTGGAGCCAGCACCTTATTGACAATGCGAAGAAGATAGAGATGATGAGGGCGGATGCGGCTCGAGCCTTGAGGGTGAGAGATGAGCTTGCTCAGGCTCTGGCCAAGTGTGAGGAACAAGGCCGGGTCATCGGTCATCTGAAGGCCCAGAAGGTGCAGCTGGAATAAGGCCGAGCTACTCTTACGGCCTAGCTAGAAGCGGAGAGAACTGACCGACTTAATCTTCAAAATGTAGTGAAAGGGCTGGAAGCCGAGAAAGAAGCCAGCCAGGAGTTGCGGAAGTTGTTGGAGGCCGAGAAGGAGGAGAACCGGAGGCTCCGTGCTGATCTAGCTGAAGCTGAGACTTCAATCATGAGTGAGCATGTTAACGGTTTCTCCCGAGCCGTGAAGCAACTCCAGCACCTCAACCCTACTGCCGACTTCTCCAGTGCCGATGTGGACAAGGATTTCAACCGAGACGGGATCCTTGTGCCATTGGCCGAGCTGGAGGATGAGGATGAGACCGCAACTCCTGGAGAAGAGGGCGAGGATCAATTGGACGAGGAGGGACCCAAAGGTGAAGTGGGCCAAACTGGCCAGATTAACACCGTCCCTTCCGAGGCCGAGGAGAACCTAGATTCCTAAAGTTGTATAAGCGGTTTAGAAATATCTTTGTTTTTTGTAAGACTTTATGTACTTGGGGGCTTGCCCCTTTAATGAAATTTCTTATTTTACTTGTGGATTTATTTATACTTTGGTGAATTTTCTGATGTTTTATGGGTTGATCCTGATTGATCACTTGTTAACTTGATATATTTATATAGGCTCATCACTTCGACCCTGATCGGTCGAATGTGTCTCGGCCAACCTCTTTAGGATTGAGCACCTCCTTAGGTTTTAGCTCCTGCTTAGGATTCAAGCACCTTTAGAGGCTTCGGTTGGCCTCTTCAGGGTTTAGCACCTCCTTAGGTTTTATCTCCTGCTTAGGATTCAAGTACCTTTAGAGGCTTCGGTTGGCCTCTTCAGGGTTTAGCACCTTCTTAGGTTTTATCTCCTGCTTAGGAGTCAAGTGCCTTTAGAGGCTTCGGTTGGCCTCTTCAGGGTTTAGCACCTTATTAGGTTTTATCTCCTGCTTAGGAGTCAAGTACCTTTAGAGGCTTCGGTTGGCCTCTTTAGGGTTTAGCACCTACTTAGGTTTTATCTCCTGCTTAGGAGTCAAGTACCTTTAGAGGCTTCGGTTGGCCTCTTCAGGGTTTAGTACCTACTTAGGTTTTATCTCCTGCTTAGGAGTCAAGTACCTTTAGAGGCTTCGGTTGGCCTCCTCAGGGTTTAGCACCTACTTAGGTTTTATCTCCTGCTTAGGAGTCAAGTAATATAATAGCTCAATTGAAGGAAAATAGAATTTTTATTCATTAATTTTTCCTAGTGTGCCTCGTTAAAACCTTCTCGGCCAAAACCTCGTGGGAAAAAGACCGAGATAGGAAAAAGAGTGCATCACTTCTAACTTCAGCTACAATAAAATTTGAGATGGGAAGTGTTCCATGTCCTGGGAACCAACTTTCCTGACAATTCCTCAAGCCTGTAGGCACCATTTCCTAGATTTTCTGCTATCCTGAATGGGCCTGACCAATTTGCCGCGAGCTTACCCTCCCTGGAGTCTTTTCTCGCGTCGCTTTGCAGTCTTAGCACCAAGTCGCCCTGCACAAATTCCCTTGGGCGCAGTCTTGAGTTGTACTTCCGAGTTGCCTTTTGCTTGCACAGCTCGTCTCTGATCCTGGCGGCATCTCGGACCTCTTCGACCATATCGAGCTCAACTCGGAGTTCTTCATTATTTTGGCTTTCATTGTGATGCTGCCTTCGAAATGAGAGCTCACCGAGTTCAACTAGAATCATTGCATCGGTTCCATGGGTTAGTTTGAACGGTGTCTCTCCCATTGAGGATTGCGGCGAGCAATGGTAAGCCCACAGAATGCTTGGAAACTGCTCAACCCAAGCTCCTTTTGATTGTCCCAGTCTTCTTTTGAGCTCATGTAGAATAACCTTATTGGCTGCCTCTTCCTGGCCATTCGTTTGTGGATGCTCAACCGAGGTTACTTTGTGTTTAATTCCGAGGTTGGAATAGAACTCCCCGAGCTCCTTATCGGTGAATTGCTTCCCGTTGTCTGTAACAACTGCATAGGGAAGGCCATGCCTGCATATAATGTTTTTCCATACAAAATTCTGGACCTTCTTGGCAGTTATCGTAGCCAATGGCTCTGCTTCAATCCACTCGGTGAAGTAATCTACTCCTACCAGAAGGAACTTGACTTGACCCTTGGCCACTGGGAAAGGACCGACTATGTCCATCCCCCACATGGTAAAGGGCCATGGCGAGAACATGGAGTGGAGCTCCTCTCCTGGAGCACGGGCTATGTTGGCGAACTTCTGACAAGGGTCACACTTATTGGTCCAGGCTGAACAATCGAGTCTCATGGTTGGCCAATAGAACCCTGCTCGCAAGATCCGAGCTGCCAGAGATCGGCCGCCAGAATGCATTCCGCAGATTCCTCGGTGCATCTCATCCATTACATACTCGGATCGCTCCTTTGTGAGGCATTTTAACAACGGCCTGGAGAATCCCCTTTTGTACAGTTCTCCGTCGAGGATGGTGTAGTGACAAGATTTCAGACGGATTCTTCTCGCCTCCCTTTGGTCATCCGGTAGCTTGTCCGAGGTTAGGTACTCCCAGATCGGAGTCATCCAGCCCCTGTCATAGTGCTCGGTCACATCATTGCTTCGGCACTCTTGATGCTCGGCTCGAGGAGGTTTTCTTGAATAAAAGTTTTGAGTTGGCCAGCCCTCTTTGTGTTTGCTAATTTGGAAAGCAGATCTGCCCTGGAGTTTTCTTCTCGAGGTATGTGCTCAATGGAGAAATGCTCAAACTCGGAGATGAGACTATTAACCTTGCAGAGATATCTGGTTAATTGGGGGTCTTTTGTCTGATAATTGCCCGCGACTTGTCCCGTTACGAGCTGTGAGTCACTCCTGCATTTTAGCTCCCGAACCCCGATTTCTTTGGCTAGCAATAGCCCAGCAATAAGGGCTTCATATTCTGCTTGATTATTTGAAGCAGTGAATCCAAACTTCAACGATTGCTCGAGGATCAGATCATCGGGTCCTTCGAGTATTCCCGCCCCGCTTCCTTTCCGGTTGGATGATCCATCAACGTATAGGAGCCAGAGGAAGGACTCCGACCTTGGTTTGGAAGAAAGCTCGGCAATAAAATCAGAGAGGCACTGGGCTTTCATTGGCCCCCTCGGTTCATACCGTAGACCGAACTCTGACAACTCCACTGACCAAGTTATCATTCGTCCGGCTAGATCAGGTTTCCTGAGTACTTGCTTGATCGGATGATCCGTCTTGACGATGACTTGATGAGATTGGAAATAGGACTGTAACCTCCGAGCTGCCATCACTAAGGCGAGAGCCAGCTTTTCAATTACTTGGTATCGCGTTTCCGCGTCTTTCAAGATTCTACTGACATAGTATACTGGCATCTGTTGCTCCTCCTCTTCCTGGATAATTACTGCACTGATTGCATAATCATTGACGGAAAGGTATAGGTACAGATCTTTGCCGAGCTGAGGCCGAGTGAGGATTGGGGGAGATGCCAAGAAGAGTTTCAGATCTTCGAATGCCTTCTCACATTCTTCAGTCCAAATGAAATCCTTCGGCTTTTTCAGGAGCTGGAAAAAAGGTCTTGCCTTTTCTGCGGACTTCGGTAGAAATCGGGATAGGGAGGCTAATCGGCCGGCCAGCCTCTGAATTTCCTTCACATTCCGAGGACTCCGCATTTCCATGACGGCTCTGCATTTATCTGGATTGGCTTCGATGCCCCGGTGGGTTAGCAAATACCCCAAGAATTTTCCTCCCTGTACACCAAAAGAGCACTTCTCTGGATTCAGCCTCATGTTGTACTTTCTGAGTTGGCCGAAGATTTCCTCGAGGTCGGCTGGGTGCTGGTTCGGATCATCGGATTTTACTACTGACACGGACTCGGCAAGTGTACCGGTTCGTTGCAAGTAATAAAACGGTAAGACCGGATATCGTTCTCAGGGATCGTGGACAATTACCACTTCGCAAATTTGACTACTATCTAGGCGATCGAATTTTGGAGTGAAGGTTGTTCTAACATCTAACAAGCAAACAAGAAGAAAATGTTTTTGTTCTTTTTGGATTTTTTCAAACAGTTAATTATGAAAACAGAAAGATGAATAACAATGAGATAGAATTGCTAGGGTTAAACTAAGCTAATCCTCCCTTGATTGTTATGAAATGATAACTAACACAGTTCCTAGTTCTATTATGACAATCAAGTCTTTTCTGAGATACTCAAGCCTAATTCCTTAGGTGCATTGAGCCTAAAACCCCAAGTTAAACCCTAATTCCTTAGGTGGATTAACCTCGAGATTTTGCATTAAGTAAAGACTTATAAGATTGCAAGCACCTCAAGACCTATTCCTAGGCTCATGAACTACTCGGCATTTGATTCATGAGCAAGCTCTAACACCAACCTTCCAGTCATCTATTAAAGCAACTAATCATTCCTAGGGTGATCAAGCCTAAGAAAGCATTAAGCATGGAATCAAACACTCATAAAGAACAAGGAAGCGCATTATAATCAAGTCATTTTACAACCAAGTTCGAGATAGCAATAGTCTAACCCCAACAAAGGGGAGTTTAGCTACACATAATTGAAGATAAAACAAAAGAAATAATTACGAGAGATGAACAAAGGAGAGAGCTCCATGAAAATGATGCCTGGCTGACCACACAGCAGCAGAGGATCTCTCTTCAGGGTTTTTCTGAATGCCTTTTCTTCTGTTCTGCTCAGTTCTTTTATTACTCGTGGCCGGTCACGGCCGTGATAGCCATCACGGCCAGGCCGTGACGGGTTCTGTCTCTTCCAGTTCTGGCCAAACTACTCTTTCGCGAGGCGAGCACTTATTTCGCGACGCGAGCCGACTTTTGATGCCCGTGATCCCCATCACGGCCAGGCCGTGATCGTCTCTGACTTTTGGTGGTTTTGGCACAATCACTCTCTCGCGAGGCGAGCTATCATTCGCGTCGCGAACCAACTTTTCACGCCCTTGATCTCTATCATGGCCAAGCCGTGATCGTCTCTGACTTTTGCTGGTTTTGGGTCACGGCCGTGACAGCCATCACGGCCAGGCCGTGATAGCCATCACGGCCAGGCCGTGACAGATTCTGACTTTTGGCGCCCTTCTTCTTCAGTTTTCAGGCCTTCTCTTCATCTCAGCTTCCTCATGGCTAAAACTTGGGCATTTAATCAAAAATCCCTGCAAAACAACACACAATACCACCTTATCCGTTCCAAATGAAAAACTAAACAAAATCCAACTAAAATGGCCTAACTATATGCAAATGCATGCAGAAATGTACATGGAAAATGAGGTGAAATCACACTCATCAAATCACCCCAAGCTTAAGATGTTGCTTGTCCTCAAGCAAAAACCAAGGCCATAAGATGAAAACAACCAGGACAATGATAGTGAACTAAGAACCCGAGTAAAATGATCCAAGCAACAGGCAGTCAATTATTTCAGCAAGAGACAATCAATTCAAGTCCAATTAGGGGCTTAATTTCCCTAGACTCACATTCTCACTAATTCGGGCACTCTATCTCACTTGAAGCTCATCCCAAGCTTGTTCATTTGCTTGGCTCTCTTTCTTGCCTCACTCACTCAAGTGTTAAGGGAATATGACATTTCACTCCATTTTCCTCAAAGAATGATTCCTACCATAAGCTTGACTATCAACCAAATATTCACTTTATTAATGAAAACATCTAAGAATCAAGAGGTCTTATTCATTGGTTGTAATGGGGCCATGGGATCAATTTTCAGGTGGGAACTTCAAGAACAGGAAATTTCAAAAGGCTATACAAACAATCAAGCATTGCAAGGCACGACCTTCTAAAATACCTTTCTTTGGGTTTCAGTTTACTCTTCCACCATTCTTTTCATTTTTTTTTCTTTTTACTTCTCATTCCTTTTTGTCATCCCCTTCCCCATTTTTATTTCTTTTTCTCTTCTTTTTTTTTTCTTTTTGTTTGGAGAAGGGAAGATTTTGCAATTCAAGAGAAGTAAAATTTTTTCAGATTCATTTTTTTATTTTCATCATCCCAAACTTTCAACTACATTTTCCAACCCATTTTTGCACAGTACTTTAGAAGGTCCCTCATAAGCATATTTAACACAACATTTCAGGGTACCAAGAAAAGCATGCTATTCATTCAGGCTCAAAATGGGGCAACTAAGGGTAGCATTATTCATTCAAAGCTCAGAAGGCCAGAAAAAACACCTATTGCCTCAATCCTTTTCAAAAATATTCTCAAAAATTTTCAAGTTTCGAAATGGTTTCAAGTCAAGTTCTAGAGAAAAACAATCCAAGAGGAACATACTCTACACAAAGAATGGGGGCAGATTTAGTGAGTACCCCCTAATGGCTCAAAAGCTCACATTTATCAGTTCAAGAACCAGTGAGAAACATAAATCCATAGAAACACATGCTAATCATCAACTATCCAAGACCATCTCAAGCATATTTAATGAAGCCATATCACAAGAATATAAAATCAGGGTCCAAAAATTCACTATCACAGAAAAATTGGCACTTAGCTCTCACAATCAGATGCTTAATCTAAGCAGGGGGCAATTAATTCATGTGATCATGCAAGACTAAAGCCTATATGAATGCAATATTTACAATGCAAGCAAAAAGATTACCCCTACCCCAAGCTTAAAGACTTACATTGTCCTCAATATAAATAATTAAGTTTAGAGAGGGGAGAAAATTGGAACAACTCACCAAAGTGGTAGTGGTCTTTGAATCACATGCTTTTCCGGTTTTGTTTCCTTTCCGCCCTTCTTCTCCTCCTTCCTTCAAAATCTGGAATCACTCAACAAACTATTAACAAACCTCTTGAGCTTCTCAAATTATTCAAGAGGGGAAATCAAAAACAAAAGAGAAGATGAAAATAAAATAAATAAAAAAAATAAAAATAAAAATTGGGTTGCCTCCCAATAAGCGCTTCTTTAACGTCACTAGCTTGACGAGTAGATACTTCCTTCATTAACCGGGATCTGCTGTACATAGAATTGCAAGAGCACTTTTCTTTCATGAAACTCCTGTAAAGAGCTGATTTTTCTTAAAAGGCCAACAATTGTGCTTCGGCTTTGCCTTTTCCGCTCTGGGCCTCTTGCCCTTTTTCTTACTCCTTCCTGGTGGAGGTTCCGTTTTCACAAGATGAGCAGGACCAACTTCCTCACCAACTGATGCATCATTTGTTTTGCATAACTTTAGACTTGCTTTCATGTTGGGCTTTTCCTTCTTCTCTGGAATAGAGGGGTGGTGTTGATGTGCAATGACTTCCTTATCTACTGTGTCCACCACTTCCATGCGGAAACACTCCTCTTCCTTGCTCGTGCGATGCATAGCTTCCAATACATTGAAAGTTACTTCCTCTTCTTGCACTCTGAATTTCAACTGGCCTTTTTCCACATCTATCAAAGCCCGACCAGTTGCCAGAAAAGGTCTCCCTAGTATGAGTGGAACTTGACATCCTCCTCCATGTCTAAAACCACAAAGTCTGCTGGAAAGATTAATTTATCCACCTTCACCAACAAATCCTCCACAACACCATAGGGATATGTAATGGAGCGGTCTGCCAGTTGAAGAGAAATTCCTGTTGGTTTTACCTCACCAATTCCCAGCTTTTTGAAAATGGACAACGGCATAAGGTTGACACTTGCGACTAGATCGCACAATGCTCTCCTAATGTTCACATGACCAATAGTGCATGGGATAGTGAAGCTACCGGGTCCTTCATCTTTCTTGGTAGCTTCCTCTCGAATTATAGCACTTGCACTCTTGATAAGCATCACCTTGTCTCCTCCTTCCACCTTCTTTTGTTTGTAAGGATCTCTTTCATGACTTTTGCGTAGGAAGGCATCTCGTGGAGAGCTTCACAAACGGGATGTTGATTTGTAGCTTTTTGAATACATCCAGGAACTTAGAAAAGCTGCTGGTCTTTTGCCTCCTTCTTCAACCGTTTGGGGTACGGGATTCTAAAATATGGGGGCAGCTCTTTGGGATTATCAACCTCTTCCAGAATCTGTCTTTTAGTCTTCTTCTTCGCAAATTCTTCATCAACCAATTTCTCCTTCTGCGGTTTTTCAGCTTCTACACCGGTAGGAATAGAGGTAGTATCTTGGGAATTTCTGGGTTCTTCATTGTTTACCTCTTCAAATTGTACCTTATCATCTCTAGCTCCTCTTGCCTCTTCTTCTCCTTCTCTTTCTTGTGGATTTAACACTCTCCCACTTCTTGTGATAATTGCCATGCAACCTTCCTTCGGATTCTTCTCTGTATCTCCTGGGAATTGTCCTTGAGGTCTTTCTGCCATTTGCTTTGCCAACTGTCCTATCTGGTGCTCAAGATTTTTGATGGAGGCATTTTGATTCTTCATAGTCTCTTGAGTGGCTTGCATGAACTGGCCTAAAATGCTCTCCAATTTGCTTGAACTCTCTTGAGGAGGCTGTGCTTGAGAACTCGAACTTTGCCCTTGTCTCCAACCAAAGTTAGGATGGCTGCGCCACCCCGGATTGTAGGTGTTGGAGTAAGGATCATTTCTAGGCCCTTGGTTGCCCATATAATTTACCTCTTCTTGTCCAGAACTTCCAACCACATTGATCTCACAATTTCCATTAGCATGGTTGCCTCCACGTAAATCGCACACCGAGGTACCTTGAATTTGGACAGACTTGTAGTTGAGAATTCTGCAGGTTGAACCGACCCCGAGTTGTTTGGTAAGAATAGCCATTTGTGCCTTGAGAGCACCAATTTCATCCAGCTCTAGAACACCTCTCTTGACCATTGACCGAGAACTAGGCATTTGATAGTCATTGTTAGCCATGTTCTCAATCAAGTCCTTTGCTTCTTCCGGTGTCTTTTGACTCAATGTCCCTCCTGCAGCCGCTTCAATCATACTTCTTGAATTCCTGTTGAGCCCATTAACAAAAGTTGCGACCTGCTGCCATGTCTCTAGTTCATGATTTGGACAAGCTGTAAGTAAAGACTTGAACCTCTCCCAGGCTTCATATAGTGACTCACCATCCCTCTGTGCAAAGGCATTGATCTCTCGACCTCAGCTTAATCATTCTTGACGGAGGGAAGAATCGAGATAAAAACTTGCTGACTAAGTCGTTCCAGGTGATGATGCTTCCATGAGGATGAGATTGAAGCCATGCCTTAGCTCTATCCCTCAAAGAGAAAGGGAAAAGCCTTAACCGAATGGCCTCATCGGAAGCTCCATTTAACTTGATGGTGTCACACAGCTCAATGAAGGTACCAATGTGAGCATGAGGATCTTCACTCTCCAACCCTCCAAATTGGTTTTCTTTGCACAAGGTGGAGAAGTGAGGCCTTGATTTCAAATTATTGCAGGCCACTGCAGGTCTCACAATCGGAGTTCCACATCTATCAACTCTAGGGGAAGTGTAGTCCCCATTGTTCTCCTTGGTGCATTCTCTTACGCCATGGTGACACTGCTATTTCAATTTGTGGTTCTTGCACACTTTGGGTAACTCAACTTGCTTGCTCTTGTCTACTAGAAGATGCTCTTTTTCTCGTTTCTGTCTTGCCTTGGTTTTCTTTCTATTCCTTCTGCCGAGTCTCTCGATCTCGGGTTCGAATTGGAGTTCACCTGGTCGATTGTACCTCGCATACACCGAACAAACGGAGTAGCAGAACAAAGCGGAAAAACAAAGCACTTGCGTAAATTAACAGCAGAGATACAGAAATTAAGAACGAAAAACACAGTAGTAAAACAGTAAAAAAAAAATGCCTAAATTAGGAGTCCCCTTTGGTACTCGTGATATTGGCACACCGATCCCTGGCAACGGCGCCAAAAACTTGACGCGGACTCGGCCAGTGTACCGGTTCGTTGCAAGTAATAAAACGGTAAGACCGGATATCGTTCTCAGGGATCGTGGACAATTACCACTTCGCAAATTTGACTACTATCTAGGCGATCGAATTTTGGAGTGAAGGTTGTTCTAACATCTAACAAGCAAACAAGAAGAAAATGTTTTTGTTCTTTTTGGATTTTTTCAACAGATTAATTATGAAAACGAGCAAGATGAATAACAATGAGATAGAATTGCTAGGGTTAAACTAAGCTAATCCTCCCTTGATTGTTATGAAATGATAACTAACACAGTTCCTAGTTCTATTATGACAATCAAGTCTTTTCTGAGATACTCAAGCCTAATTCCTTAGGTGCATTGAGCCTAAAACCCCAAGTTAAACCCTAATTCCTTAGGTGGATTAAACTGAGATTTTGCATTAAGTAAAGACTTATAAGATTGCAAGCACCTCAAGACCTATTCCTAGGCTCATGAACTACTCGGCATTTGATTCATGAGCAAGCTCTAACACCAACCTTCCAGTCATCTATTAAAGCAACTAATCATTCCTAGGGTGATCAAGCCTAAGAAAGCATTAAGCATGGAATCAAACACTCATAAAGAACAAGGAAACTGCATTATAATCAAGTCATTTTACAACCAAGTTCAGATAGCAATAGTCTAACCCCAACAAAGGGGAGTTTAGCTACACATAATTGAAGATAAAACAAAAGAAATAATTACAGAGATGAACAAAGGAGAGAGCTCCATGAAAATGATGCACAGCAGCCACAGCAGCAGAGGATCTCTCTTCAGGGTTTTTCTGAATGCCTTTTCTTCTTTGCTTTCGATTCTTTTATTACTCGTGGCTGGTCACGGCTGTGATAGCCATCACGGCCAGGCCGTGACGG
Organism: Sophora flavescens; assembly: GCA_030762895.1. NCBI lineage: Eukaryota > Viridiplantae > Streptophyta > Magnoliopsida > Fabales > Fabaceae > Sophora > Sophora flavescens. Next base: position 54,890,282 of record CM061068.1, on the reverse strand, counting down.
GTTCTGTCTCTTCCGATTTGGCCAAACTACTCTTTCGCGAGGCGAGCACTTATTTCGCGACGCGAGCCGACTTTTGATGCCCGTGATCCCCATCACGGCCAGGCCGTGATCGTCTCGACTTTTGGTGGTTTTGGCACAATCACTCTCTCGCGAGGCGAAGCTATCGTCGCGTCGCGAACCAACTTTTCACGCCCTTGATCTCTATCACGGCCAAGCCGTGATCGTCTCTCGACTTTTGCTGGTTTTGGGTCACGGCCGTGATAGCCATCACGGCCGGCCGTGACGGTCCCGACTTTTGGCGCCCTTCTTCTTTGATTTTCAGGCCTTCTCTTCATCTCAGCTTCCTCATGGCTAAAACTTGGGCATTTAATCAAAAATCCCTGCAAAACAACACACAATACCACCTTATCCGTTCCAAATGAAAAACTAAACAAAATCCAACTAAAATGGCCTAACTATATGCAAATGCATGCAGAAATGTACATGGAAAATGAGGTGAAATCACACTCATCAACTACCATGTCATCAACATACACTTCTAAGTTCTTTCCGATTTGTCCTGCGAAAACCTTGTCCATAAGCCTCTGATATGTTGCCCCGGCATTTTTTAGGCCGAAAGGCATTACTTGGTAGCAGTAATTAGCCCCATCAGTCATGAACGCTGTTTTTTCCTCGTCGGGGGGGGGGGGGGGGTACATCCTGATCTGGTTGTAACCGGAATATGCATCCAAGAAGGACAAAACCTTGTAACCTGAGGCCCCATCCACCAGCCTGTCAATGTTGGGAAAGGGATAGGAATCCTTTGGGCATGCCTTGTTGAGGTCGGTATAGTCGGTACACATGCGCCACTTACCATTGGCCTTTTTGACTAATACCACGTTGGCTAACCAAGTGGTGTACTTCACCTCGCGGATGAAATTTGCTTTGAGTAGTTTAGAAGTCTCCTCGGTCATAGCTCGACGCCTTTCTTCTCCCAGCTTCCTTTTTTTGAGTTACAGGTTTAGCTTCGGGACATATAGACAGCTTATGGCACATAAAGTTAGGATCTATGCCCGGCATGTCCGATGTCTTCCAGGTGAACAGGTCAGCATTCTTTATTAGTACCATGTGAATCTTCTTTCTGAGTGAGGGGTCCATCTGGCTACCGACGTGGGTGCACTGTTCAAGATGGGCTCCCAACTGGAACCTGTCTAAAGACTCCGTCGGTTCGGCTCTGGTCTCATACATCTCCACCCTTGGGTCTAGCTCAAACATGCTGACTGTACTTGCTGAATTTACCGAGCTGACCGAGCTTACCACCTCTGCTTTACCATCCTCTGTTTTCCTTGGGCCGTCCTGGTGACGAGTAACTTTCAGGCTGTCAACATAGCACTGCCTTGCCAGCTTCTGGTCAGCTCGGACTGAAACTATCTCCCCTGAGTCGGCTGGGAATTTCATTGTCAGGTGTGGGGTAGAGACAATTGCCCCGAGCTCATTCAACGTCGGTCTTCCAATAAGGATATTGTACGACGTGGTGGCATCTACAATGACATACCTGACTGATACAGACTTGGAGAGCCTGCCTTCTCCGAAAGTTGTTAAGAGATCTATATATCCTCGAGTCTTGACTTGTTCCCCGGCAAACCCTACCAGCTTGTCCTCCTGCTCTTTTATCAGCTTTTCAGGGATCCCGAGCTTCTTGAAGGTTGCCAGGTAGAGAATATCGGCCGAGCTCCCCTGGTCAATAAGCGTTCGTCTGACCGAGAAGTTGGCCAGCTCGACCGTTATCACCATCGGGTCATCCTGGTTGGGATCTACCCCTTGGAAATCATCATCTGTGAATGTTATGGGGGACCTTGCTCTTGGAGGTCTTCCAGACACTGTGCTAACAGATCGGAGGGCTTTGACATGCCGCCTCCGAGAAGAGCTCGTTGCTCCTCCTCCTGCAAACCCCCTCGAGATTGTATTGATGACCCCCTTGATTCCTCCCTCCGATTGTTCGACCGAGGGCCTTTGGTTGTTCTGGCGATCTCCGCCCTGATGATTTCTTCGATTGTTTGCATCTCGGTCTCGGTCATCATGACCGTGTCTTTGTGGTCTTCGACCGAATCGTCTGCCTCCGTTACCATCTCGGCGGATGAATCGGTCTAGACGACCTGCTTGCACCAACTCCTCAATCTTTTTCTGGAGTGTTCTGCACTCTTCAGTGGAGTGTCCATAGTTTCGATGCCACATGCATTCCTTGCTTCTGTCAGCATTGTCCATTGTTTTGGACGGTTCAGGTAAGGTAAGCAATTCTGCTCTGCACACCTCTTGCAGGATGGCTGCTCGAGATCGGTTCAGCGGAGTGTAAGATGGATACCTGGAACGCCTCTGCGGGAACTCTCTTTCATTGGTTTTTTGGGTCCTTTGTGAGTCAGACCCCTTGTTTTTGTCTTTGTTCGAGGCTGAGCTCTTGTCCTCGTAACCTCCTTCTCGCCTTTTAAACTCTAGCATCTCTTCCGAGTTCATGAACCCTGTAGCCTTTTCCTGTAGTTCCTCAAAATCTTTCGGTGGTTTCCGAGATAGGTACTCGAAGAATGGTCCTGGCTTAAGACCAGCCATGACTGTGTGGAGGCAGAGTTCCGAGCTCATACTGGGAATCAGGATCTGCTTTGCATTGAAGCGGGCCATGTAATCTCTGAGTGATTCATTCCTTTCCTGCTTGAAATTTACCAGTGAGACTGAGTGCCTTCTGTGCCTCCGGCTTGCTGCAAATTGTGCAGTGAACTTGGTTATGAGGGCATCAAAAGAGTCAATTGACTGAGGTGGCAGATTTGTTAACCAGGTCAGAGTTGGGCCTTGCAGGGTAGTTGGAAAAACTTTGCACATGACGGCCTCCGAATCAGTCACCAAGTAAATAGAGGAAATAAAGGACTCCACATGCTCGGTTGGGTCAGTGGTGCCATTGAATTTGTCAATGTTAAGGGGCTTAAAATGGGTTGGCACATTTACCTCGTTAATGTCCTCGGTGAAGGGGAGCCTCGGACGTCGGTCTGATGTCCTTCCTTTCTGACTAGTCCTTTCTGTGTGGGACTTGACTTCTGAAGCCCCGGGAGGGGGTTTGGTTTTGGATGCTCGGTTAGTGCCCCGAGGAGAGTGCGCCGGAGGATCCTTCTGGCCGGTCTCGGGTGAGGATTGCTCTCCGTCTGAAGGTGTCAGGGACCTTTCCCTTTTTCGGGTTTTCAAAAGCTTCTGATTTTGCGCCCGTATCTCCTCGTTCTCCTTCCGAAGCTGCCGGAGTTGCTTCAAAATTTCCTCCAACCGAGGGTTATCTTCACTATGAGGGGAGAGGAGATGATTGCTGTGATTCTGGGCGTCCGAAGCCTCATGACCCTCTTGATTCATGTTGCTCCCCCCTCCTCGCAGTCCATTTCGTGTGGTCACCATCGAGCTTTTCTTGTGGAACCGGGGAAAGTTTTGCCTCGACCCCACAGTGGGCGCCAAATGTTCCTGCCGTGATCCGGTTTACAGAAGCCCCGCCGTGAATGTCAAACCAAGGATGAATATTGGGGTTGTTTTAGGATTTGGCTTGACAGAATTCAGTAATTCCGGTCCTACGTATCCCGAAGGGAATCAAAGCCGGACGTAGTTCTTGATTCAACCCTTGGCCTAGGTGACCTCGATCTCTTAATTTTGTATCGGACGAATACTAGGGAGCAAGGACTCTCTGATAGTCTCTTGGTCGACGCTAGTTTCTCTAACACGCTTAAGAGAGAGTCACCGGTATTCAGTGAAAAGTGAGTTTCTTATGAGGGGTACTCCTCCTTTTATAATAGGATTCCCCTATCCCTTAGAGATCTGATTTATCTCTTAATATCTTTTAGAGATCTGATTTATCTCTTGATATCTCTTTTGAGATATGATTCCTTAATTTAAGGGATATTATCTCTTTTAACCAGATAAGGTTATTTTAGATGATATCAGGATTTAATATCAATATCTTATTCCTTTAATTAAGTGATCTTTGATTTATTATCTTTAACTTCCGGACTGGGCCGGGTTCTGGAGCTCGGTGACCGGGTTAGTGCCTCGGCCAGTACATAACATATTGAGCATTTTAATAGAAATCATATATCAACATAAATTTTTTAAATAAAAGATTTATATTTTTCTTTATATAAAATATCATTACTAACTAACTTACTGTAGGATAATATTTGTAAAATTTATATTTCTTATCATATACCGTGGATAGCACAGGCTTTTGTATAGTAGAGTTTAGTTTGTAATTCTTATTTCTTAATAGAGCTTGAACATTTTATTTGAATTAGAATAAAGACCCAAATTTCTCAGTGACAAAAAATATGGAGACATATTTAGCCTTTAAGAAATAGAAAATATCGATTTGGGACATTTTGGTCCCAAAAATTTTAAATGACGTTCAACATAGTTCATGGTAAATGTGTATGTTTTTTGTCAGGCACCAATTTAGGTCTTTACTCTTTGAATCATTACTATCTAATTTAAAACAGAATATTATTATAGAAATTTTACATTAATATAGTTTTTAATGTAAAAATTATATCTTTTTAACATATACCGTGCGTAGCACGAGCCTAATATCATACTCCTAAAATCATATTTCTATTTGCTATTTACTATTGTTTTTATTTCTACGTGTTCTTATTTCTATTTTAATTATATTTAACTATTTTATTTACAATCAGCATTAGGGATGGGAATAGGCCAGGCCGTCCGACAGGGGCCTATGGCCTGGTCTGACCTGTTTAGTAAAAAGGCTAGGCCTAGACTTTCCAAAAAGCCTTTTTAATTATATAGGCCAGACTCGGGCCTATAAAAAAACGTTTTAAGCCTAATAGGCCGACCTACTTATATGTATATATATATATTATATTATATTATATTATATTATATTATATTATATATATTATATTATATTTATATATATTATATATTATTATTATATTGTTTTAACAGAATAATATGAATTTTGTTATTTTTCTACTTATTTATTTATTATTTATAGATTATAGATTATATAGATGATACATTTTGTTATTTATTTATAGAATGTTGGTTTACTTCACATGTATATTTTGAGAGATGTGGGACTAACTCACAGAATAAGTTCTTGCAGCTTTTGTTTTTTCTTTTTTTGGCTATCTCAAAATCAGCAAATTCACTGTCCCAAAAGTCATACATTATTTATTGTAATAAAATAGAAGTAAAAGGATGAAGCCAAGAGAAGAAAACAAGATCAAATATAGCTTCTGAGAATACCCTGTATGCATTCTACACTGTAGGTGAAGTGTGAACTACATTACACCCAAAGCTATGACATGCGATCCAGCAATACAGTAAATATTGTTAGATCAACTTCAATAAGTAATATGAACCATTAGTAATGCATCCAATCTCACATAATGAGTTAAAAAACCTACTCAAGCCAGTGTATGATTTGTATGAACACTATATTGCAAAGCCGCTCCTTGTTCCATCTAGAAAACGATTAGTATGCCACCATTTCTTTGTAATTCTTCTAAAAACAAAGGGAAGACATCATTCATTTTCTCATAGGCCTGGCGCAAGATACTGGCACTGAGCTCGTGAGAAGACTTGTCGATTTGTAGCCACCCTCTCAATGCATCTTCACCGACAGCATCTTGTTCCAATACCATATCAATGCTTTTATCTCCATGACTTAAAAGAAACACACAATCTGATTGGGAGGAGGTTCTTTGTGGAATGTCGATTTGAAGGATACGATGGTGGCTTCGGAGGTGGATTTGGCCTTATTAGATAATAGTAGTTAGTCCCACATTGCTAAAAGTATATATCTGAAGTAGACCATCATTCTATAAATAGAGAGCAAATACAAGTTACAATCATTGGTTAAGTGACTAAGAAGGTCCATAGGGTGCCTTATGTTGCTTTCTGGAAGTCCTTATTATTAGTCTAAATATAGAACTTGATCAATGATCAATTTATTGGCCTATTAGTCTAAATATAGAACTTGATCAATGATCAATTTATTGGCCTGTTAGTATTGTTAGAGATTTAGAGATAAGCCAAATGTCCTATTTGAAGCCCTTAATATGAAATAGGCTTTTAATAAGGCCAACAGGTCAGGCCAGGCTTTTAAAAAGGTCAGACTAGGCTTCAAAAAAAGCATTTAACAGGTAACATGCCAGGCTCAAGCTTTTTTCTTTTAAATAGGCTAGGCCTATTTAAGCAAAGCCTGACCTGACTTATTTCCACCCCTAAATTCAGCACTTTATTTTCTATTTTATTCATTTTCTTTTTGGATTTTTGTCTCATGTGTTTTAGTCTGAATAAGGATCTTTTTATATATACATTTTGATTGACATACATTCTTAAAAATTTTAGAGATTTTTAAGTTCTTTGATGATTAATTGTTACAAAGTTTTTATATATTATAAAAATCTATTCACAATCTAGAGTCCTAATGGATCCCCATGTGTAACACGAATCATCATACTAATGAGTTTTTGATAATAGTCATGTTTATGGTTTAAATCTTAATGGAGTAAATTTTAGCTATTGATTAATAGTTATATCGGTGAAGATTTTCATCTCATGGAGATAGAAATTATATGAAAAATCTTATTATCCATCTTCATTGGTTATAATGAAGTGCATTCTTTAGATATATCTATTTATTCGTAATCCCAAATCACGACGAATCATGCACGGGTCAATAATACTAGTTAACTAGTTAATTATAATTAACTCATTCCATTTGTTTCTTATACGTGTGGATTGGACGGAGTAGTAAAGAAAATAAAGATAATCTTAGACAATTAATTGAGCCTGGAAATCTCTGAACAAGTCTGAATCAACAACGTTTTTATCAAGAGATATCCATGTTGGAGTATACAGCTTACAGCAGAGGAGCTCAAACTAAAGAGCAATTGCCTCCATTTCATGCTCAATATTTGTACAAACTAAAAAAAAAAAAAACAACTAAAGCAACAAAGCAAATTGATAACAGAGTAAACGAACAAGTTTCATTTCAGCAGAGAAACAAGTACATATCAGGATCACAGGCCATGGTGGTCTTCAATCTCCGCCATAGCCATGGGCTTAACCTGAACCTGAGGCATTGGGGACACACCACAGCCTCCATGTCCATCAACAGCAACAGAACAGGTTCCTTCATCCGGTTGCATATTCCCCGCTCCTTCACCACCTAAGAAACTATCATACGCAGCAGCCACAGGATTGATATGCGGAAATGGCAAGTACACGCTGTGCACCACGATCTTCACGTTTCGGATGACGTCAGCAACCTTAACCCTCACGTAGTTGATCCTCATTGGAGCCAAGCTCATTCCTCCCCCGGAGGTCGTGATCAGCAGCATCTGCCCTCGCTCCAACGTCGGCAGAGCGGTTCCAACCGGAAGCTTCTCCAGATCCACGATCGACAAGTAACGGTTCGGCACGATGTGGAACCTCACGTTGCTGATGTACGAGTGCGAACCGGAGAAGATCGAAAGGTCATCGACGGCGAACACGGTCATGTTGTTGAGAGTAACGAGCTCCGCATACTTAACCTTCATCGCAAGTGCGAGGATGCTGAAGCCGTTGTTGCGGAGCCTGAGCATGGCGTCGCGGAGCATGAGGCGCATGATAGCAGGCTGTGCGTTGGCGCCGGCGCCAGGAGTGTGGAGATGCTGACCGGAACGGTGATCGGGATGGAACGGGAACGAGAGCGACGTCATCCTCTCCACGTCGCAAGAAAACGGAGACAGCGGAGAGATGAAGCCGTGAATGCCGTGAACGACGACCATGCCGTTGTTGAAGAGATCCGGCTGCGTTATCTCCACGCCTCCGATGAAGATTTTAGAGGCGGCGGCGGAGCTGGTGTTCGGATGGACGGAATCGGAGGTGACGGTGATGCAACGGCCTGGACTCAAGGTCTCGATCTTGGTACCGAAAGCGAGCCTCCGGAGATAATCGATGGTGAAGAGACCTGGAACGATGTGTTCCCTGAGGAGGTTGGGGATTGAGCAAGAGTAGCACGTGCGGATGGAGGCATCGGAGGGAGCGAAGATGGTGGAAGGACCTGTCCAGGGGGAGGAGGCGGTGGAGGTGGCGTCGAAGAGCGACGGAGCCGCCGTTGCTAGCTCGTGGAAACCGAGATGAGAGAGGATCGGAGGAAGAAGCGCGGTGTGAGAGAAGAACGAGTGTTCTTGAAGATCTTGTGGAGTTGGCGACGGTGCTGATGGCGTTGAAGGAGTGAACGATGCTTCGAATCCTTCGGTGGCAGTGGTGACCTTGGCGCCGCAGAGCATGGCGGCGAAGAGCAGTGTGAAGAATCGCAGGAAGGAGTTATCCATGGCGGTCGAGGAAATAGAAGAGAGTGATGATTCAAGTTTCAGAGAGAATGCGAATGGAAGATTTGAACTGAGAAGTGCAGAGAGGTCTTTATATGCTATGCGCGCCAGTGAAACGGTTATGATAAGAGAAGGTGTTTGTTACGTGGTTGTTAGAGGTTAGAAGGTTCTTGAATCTTTTTAGTTTAATTCAGTTATATATATTTTTTTTTGGCGGGAAAGAAGGGTACGATTCTACTATTACGATTATGATTTATGAAGATGATGATAAGTTTTTTATTTTTTATAATTTTAATAGGACGAAAGATATTTTTAATATTTAAAAAATATCCTAATGAGTGGGGGGCCAGTTCCATATCCTCAGCTAGTGATACCCATACAAAAGCTTGGAGGTTGAATCTTCACCTCAGATACACATAGCTCTAACTTTGGAAATAGAAAATGGCTATTTCACTCTCACTCTCACTCTCCTCTGGTGTAGCCGTTCCCATATCAAATAGTAAAATAAATTTGGGATTTTCTTTCTGTTCTCCAATTTCCTGTGTTTGGAAACGCAACAGCAAGAGTTGCAAGGCGCGTAATCTTTCTTGTTCAGCACATAAGAATCCATTTGTTGGTATTGGCATTGGGGTGGTAGCAGCTTGGGCCGTGATGGGTTTAACGGCCTTGGATGCCGATGCTACTAGAATCGAATACTACGCTACAGTGGGAGAACCATTGTGCGAACTCAACTACGTCAAATCTGGGCTTGGTTACTGCGATATTGTTGAGGGCTTTGGCGATGAAGCCCCACTCGGCGAGCTTATAAATGTTAGTCACTCATTTTCAATCTCAAACTATATATTATACAATCATTTTCTTTAGTCAGTTAGTTAGTTAGTTACCCATTGTTTTGAAAATTATATTATTGATACACATGACAGGTTCACTATACTGCAAGATTCGCTGATGGGACAGTCTTTGATAGCAGCTATAAACGTGCTAGACCTCTCACCATGCGCATTGGTGTTGGCAAGGTCTAACAAAATTTCCCTCTTCATTATTATTAATATACTTTAGTTTTACACAAAATTATGTCATTCAATTTCTGAGCTGGCACTTGAAAATGTTTATCAAATACAGGTAATAAGGGGACTGGATCAGGGGATTTTAGGGGGTGAAGGAGTACCTCCAATGCGGATAGGTATGATATTCAATTTGATTGAAACAATTAAGTTCCTTAGATAATAATGGTACATGTCCCTTTAAAAGGACCATTTTTTGCTCAGGTGGGAAACGCAAACTTAAGATTCCTCCACTGTTAGCATATGGCCCTGAACCTGCCGGGTGCTTCTCAGGTTATGTTTCATCACATTTCAGCATTAATTGAGTATCTAATTTATTCTCAAACATGCAAAATTCCATTTTCGCCCAACCTGCAAGATATGGAAATTAATAGAGTCGTAAAAACTAAAAAGAGAGAAATAGTTATTAATTTCATTGGTTACTTACTTATGTATTTACTGACATGTTACTGTCTTAACACTTTTATTTTGGGAAAGAAAATGTAAGACCATGGATTTGATTTAATAAATTTGAGGATTACTTGTTTCAGGAAATGCTTTCTGATTATTTTTTTTATTACATGGGACATGCTTTTTCTTGTTAAAATTGAGTTTTAGAAAGCTGCATCAGATATTGAGTATATGATCATTGTTAGATGTCAAGTCATAAGTGTGATTGTTTATTTTGTTTGTTAGATTTTGACATGCTTATTACTGATTCAATAGGTGACTGCAATATACCCGGTAACGCCACTCTTCTGTATGACATTAATTTCGTTGAAGTTTATTCGGGTAATAGAAAGTGAAGGAAGTCAAAACTTATCAGACACATATATGCATATGAATCACACGTGGATCAAGTGAGTTTTCTGATCTCCTGAAAATAATATTATATCCATATATTAGATAATTGAGAATTGAAATTGTAGCCAAGCTGCCTCAGAATGTGTTGTCTCCAGCTTACTTTATCTATGCTAGGCACCTACAATTTGATGATTTTTCTTTCCATATTGTAAAAATTGTTAAGCATCACCTTCCAGTCTGACTGTGATGTAACAGGAACTTTTATGCATAGTGTATCAGCACCTGCATGATAAAACATTGATATTGGTCATATCTAATAAACAACAATAAAATTTGCTGACACAAGTGATCATAGTTAAATCATAGGCTGCTCAAAATCTTGTGAAAACACAGGGTTCAACACCATGTTGCCTAGATCATTAAAAAAAAAAAAAAACACTTGCCTAATGGCTGAGTGATATTTAAATTTAAGATTACTATGTGAGGTTTTCTTAGTTGTCTAATCGACCTTTAGCAAGTAATGTCAGTTTGAAGTAGACCAGCTTATTTTTATGTTTAATGTATCTTCCTAGTTTCTGTAGTATCAGAGAAAGATCCTTTAAACACTATACACGATAATGGTGACACTTGCTGGTATGCTACTATGCTTCTACTTCTCTTGCCTGGATTATCTAAAGGAGGCATACTTCTAATTTCTTATAGTTTAGAGCAATGGAATGAACTTTTTTTGCTAGAGAATATGGCAACTTGTTTGGCAGAATCTCCTTCCTGATTCCAGCGATCTCAAGTTACTGTTCCTGGTCATTGCAGTTGGACAACGGACATGATTGATCTGGAAACCCTTTTTTAGAGTAATGGGCTATCTTTCCTGGTGATATAGATTAGATAAGTCAGGTGTATCTCTGCACATGACATGCCATGCAACTTTTGTATACTGCTTTCTGAATGATAAATTCATTAATTCTTTATATGATACTACTTGATATGCTTTACCCATTAGATCTTCTTCCCTGAAATATGCAAGGCTCTATATGCTTGGAGCAATGAAATGTAAAGGGAGAAACATAATTTCGGCTGATTAACAAAATGTTCAAAGATGGTTAACTTGATTAACCATTCTTTTGGTTAATTCACCTAAAATTAGAAATATGTTCTGAAACGTGTTCTAGATTGTAATTCTGAATGGCACTCTAAATAATGATGCCAAATAATGATATGTTGCACCATCCCAATCTTTAAGGTACTGTTGTGATGCTCACTAGTTGCTATGAATTATGATCATTAGTTTTGTGAAAGCGAACATGAATGCTGTCAACCTTGCACACTTGAAGATCTTCTTGTAAATTGACGATTTGGATTGTGATAATAATAATGATAATCATTATCTGGGGGTAATTCTGTTGAATCCTCTGTACTGGCGCGGTTTACACGTGCCTTTACAGTTTCTTAGGATCTGGTAAAGGGAGAGGGAGAGAACAGAGAAAAGGCAAAGCAGAAAAAGTAAAGTTGATTCCTGCCTCACGTTGATTGAGAGAAAAGGATATGCCTTACTTGCCCATTATTGTTCCTGTTAGCTCCAGCTTCTTCTGGGAACCAAGTGTATTTGGAATTGAATTTCAAGTATGAATGTTTTTCCAACACTAAGCCCAATGCAGAAGCTCAAAGTTTCTTTTTTTGGTGAAAGAGGGGCCTAATGCTCCCTAACTAGGCAACAAGCAAGCGTGCGGGTAGGCAAAATGGAAAGCCAAACACTGTTAATACTTTATATTTATACTATTGGAAAATGATCACAGCCTGTAACTTGTGTGCGAGCAATTTTGAGTCTTTAAACAGTTATTTGCAGCTTCCTATTTGTGACCTTCATTCCTAGTATTTGTTGTTGCATTTTCCACATACTCTCCATCAGTTGGATAAACATGTTTTATTATAGATCAAATATTCCAATTTTCCCCTTCTTCTATTGCTCCAAATTTGCTAATTTTCTCTTGGATTCCAAGCACACAGAGAATAAACTAAAAAATAATTTCTTAAATTACAAGCTGACATGCTTGTTTGATCATTTCAACACCCTGCAGGCCTTAACTTGTTTATTTGCTATTCACATGCTTGTTTTACACACAAACCAGGTTTGTTTCAGGAGAAAAGAAAGCCATGCCATGACAACACAAGACAATTTCGTATCTCAAGGTCAAGGCCCACCAAAACTACCTACAGCAAAACTACAAGCGAGTTAGTACAGTGTAGTTCAGAACCATTGTAGCGAAAATTAGGCAACCAATTATTACAGCAACAACTCTTTTCATCTTTTAATGTAAATAAAAGTCTACACTCCAGGAAAAAAAACAAAAGTTGAAAATTGAACAGAAATAAAGGAAAGAAGAAAAACAAAAGGAACATACTACATTAAAATTTGAAAATTTACAATGATGTGCCCAAAAAAACATTGTTTTTCTTTGTCTACATGACAGAGCAGGCATTTGGGTTGTCATCACTGAACATGGTGATATAAGGGTCTTCATATTTTGTCATGGTTGCAGTGGCAGCAGTGTTCTCCACTCTCCTCACATAACCAGGAGGAGCCCTCTTGTCATAAGCAGAAGCAACATATGGCTGAGCCACCAAATTGTAAGGAACATAAGGCCAAATCTCAGCCTTCTTCCCTGTTGACTTGGCCTTCTTCAGCACCTTGTTTGGTTCAACATACCCAGTTACTGTCACTTTCTGCTGTTTACGGTTTATCTCCACAGATTTTACTCCTGCAAAGTCACCTCCTCATTTCATCAGCTTCATGTTAAATAAATGCTAACGGTAAACACCACATAAGAATAGATGATGATGACAAGAATGTTAACTCACCACTAAGTGAAGAGAGGGTTTTCTTGACCTTGAGCTCACAGCCATCACAGTCCATCCTTACCTTCAGCTCTACTGTGTTTAACTGCTTCTTCTTCTTCTTGTGATAATGGACACTGCCCACTAGATCAGACAAGTACTCAAGAGTGCCCGCAACTCCCATTTCTGTATATTAACAATGAAGTAAAATGGTTTATATACAAAAAGTGAAAAAAAGCTTGCCAATGAATATAGTGATATAGTATCACAAATTTACAACTGATTATGGGAATGTGTTGAGATAATTTTATATTGAAAACGAGGGAAGTGAGTTTTGAAACAAAATGAAGTTGCAAGGAACTTTCTTTCTGAAAAAAAAAAAAAAATTGGATTCCTTCCTTACCTTGTAATAATCAATAAATAAATAATGTTGTTCGGCTCTTTGAAGAACTTCTTTTACTTTGTTTGAGTCCTCTTACTTACATAGGCCTACTTATAGAGGCATTTCGTCAGATTCAAACAACTGAGGAATGGTCGTGGTCCCCACATGTACCACTAAACAAAAGCCTTTATTTTGGTACCCCTTGATTTATGTCTTGGAGACAGTACTAAATTCTAATTTATAAAATTGGTTCTGGACTTCTGGTAACATAAAACAGGGTTCAAGTAGGCCATGTCGGCTAATTCTACGGTGAGAGACTTAACCAAGCCTCTCACCATGCCATGAACAATGTTAAATAACCGTTAGATGTAAAGTGGTACATGATAATGATATGGGTAGTCCACACTTGATTGTTTTCCCTCTTTCTGATCCTTCTCTCTCACCTCCTCTGTATCCGACCCTTCCATTCTCCGCCATCTTGCTGCCATCAACAAACAGCAAAAGCAATCAAACAAATTCTCCATCGTCTCTCTTCTTCATCAGAACATTTGTCTTCTTCATCACAACTCTTGGAATCCTTCGACTAGTATACATTGCCACGGCCTGAAGCACCCCATCCACCCCACTCATCTGCCCTATCCTCTTCTGATTCGCGGTGCTGCTTCCTCCAAATTCAGAGAAGAATCAAAGATGACATCCATGGATGTCGATTCACCAACAAAAGATTTGAACTTTATCGATGACAGTAAAGGGAACAAGAGATTGAGGACATGTGTGAATGGATGAGGTTGTTAAACGTGTAGGTTTTTAGAAAATTTATGATGAGTGAATTAATTAAATTATTAAAACTAGTTTTGTTTAGTAAATTAATAATAACGGCACTATTGTTCTGATGGAGAGAAGATTATGCACTTTAATTGTTGCTAGAAAGGTCTTAAGTTTATGCTTCTTGTTGATGTTCCACTTTCAAATGACTTTCAAGGAGTGAAGAAAGCTTGGCAAGAGCTCAGTGCACGGAGTCGGCGTGGAGAGTAGGTGGCGACGGAGGCAGGGGTCGGAGAAAAGGGTGGTGGGTGGGTTGAAGGTGGGAGGGTTTGGAAGAGAAGATGAGGCGTTGAGATCGGAGTGAGCAGGAGAAAAAAAACTGTTGTGTGAAAGAATTTAAGGGACAAAAAATAACGCAGTGGGTAGAAGAAAAATAGAAGCTTGAAATTCTATGTGTTTGGGAAGAAGATGGTATGTGCAGGTTGACGGAGAAGAAGACTGAGAGTGAGAGAAGGAAGAAATGAGAAAAGATATTGCGTGGAGGGTGCAGGATGACATATGATGAAACTTCTCATCCGATGCACGGTGAGCGACATGTACTAATCGCTGACCCTAGAACGAGCCATGTCATGGTATTTATATTTTGGTAGCATTGTTGATAGTTACTTTTTAAACATATATTATAAAAGTAATATTTATAAAAATGTATAATTCACCTCAAATACATAATCATCAGTACAATATAAATTATCTTAAAAAGAGTATACGAGAAGGAAACAGTTGCAGTGGTGCAGTTCCTGAAACCTATATATATATATATATATATATATATATATATATATATATATATATATTATTAGGGTTTTGAACTTTGAACTCAAAATATGAACAGAGAGACACTCAATCATTATTAAGTGAAGGACCCCCAAAGTTAGATATGTATATGCAAATCTAAATACGCCGCATTTCTATGTTAACAAATTAATTAATGTTTATGCATCATCAACTTAGGGTTGGTCGAGTAGTAAACATCTCGATCTTATAAGAAGAAAAACGTAAGTTCGAATCCTGGTAAAGATACTAGTTGGGAGGTTGTAAAAATCAAGGGTTAATTCCTCGCTCTAGTCGGTTCAAAGGACCAAAGTTTGTGAGATATCTCAGAATGTCATCGGGGAGCAAAAGACCCTAATTATAGTGGTTCATACAAAAAAAAATTAATGTTTACAAATCGAGTTTGAAACTAGATATCACGTTGGTTGGTTGGGTTATGAATATTATAAAAATTTAGCATATATCAAACGATAGCGTATAATAATCACTGGCTTATAAATGGAATGGAATACCATCATATTTTAGTTCGAACAGAAGTTAATAATGCAGTGAGGGTGAAAGTAATTTTAGGTTTTAGGTAGCTAAGGCACCCTAGTTGCAACACCAGCACACTAACATGACATGGCTTTACGGAGAAAAGTACAAACCTCACACACCTCTTTCTACATACTCAGTCCAAATTTTCGACAAAAAGAGGTAACAAAGTTTTGTTGGAAATACCTGCCTTTACAAATTTGGTTCAATGATAGAAGCCACGGACGCGTTTGGTCAGGAACGTTGACACAGCACAGCTGTTAAGTAGTTGGTGCATAAAAATAGTATTGAGTATTTACTATTTACTTTATTTAATCGAAGAATATAAGGAAGACTACGGTTTTGGAGGCTTCTTTTTTTTTTTAGCTAAACAAAAGTAGGGGTGTAATCGGGTCGGTTTGGATCGGTTTTAAGGGGTTTCATCACCCGAACCGATCAAATTTGATCGGTTTGAATCGGTTCGGATTTGGCGAATTTTTATTCTGGATCCGAACCAATCACAAT
Source organism: Sophora flavescens (assembly GCA_030762895.1). Lineage (NCBI taxonomy): Eukaryota > Viridiplantae > Streptophyta > Magnoliopsida > Fabales > Fabaceae > Sophora > Sophora flavescens. Next base: position 54,874,248 of record CM061068.1, on the reverse strand, counting down.
CGGATTGGTTCGGTTCGGATCATCGGGTTACCTTTTTTTTTTTTTACACTTAAATATTAATAAAAAATTAGAAAATAAAATAAAATATACATATTTAATTATTAATTATATTAAATATATATAATAATATATTAATATTATATAAAATAATTTAAAATAAATATTTTATAGGGTTCGGATCGGATCAAATTTCTCGGATCCGAGACCCGAACCGATTTGGTTCTGATCGACGTTTTGGAATCCGATCTGATCCGATGATCCGAACCAATCCACCAAAACTGGTTCGGATCCGCCGGGTTCGCGGATCGGATCGGATCGGCTTACACCCCTAAACAAAAGTTTAGATGGGGGAATGCACACCCCTTGATCAGAGAATACCATACCATCAACATCAGTGAAGATTTATAGTGAAATTTACATATTGTCTATAGGGGATCTAAGAATCGAACCGAAGTCGTAGTTAGTGTGAGCGGAATACTTGATCAGATGTGCCAACCCCAGTTGGTGTTTTGGAGGCTTCTTTGATCCCCTACTCACAGGCAAAAATAATGTTTTTTTATTTGGAGAAGAGGAGGATGTTTTATTGTTTCATAAAGTTGCTTTCTTTTCATTACCAAAAAAAAATTGCTTTCTTTTCATATTAATAATGTGCATTATCCAAAAGGAACATTTTTTCTAGTAATTAATTGATAACATTATAGATGAACGATGAATGATCATAAAAAAAAAGATGAACGATTGTTGGTTAATTGTTGTTTTATCGGGAACCATCTGTTAGGGGAAAAAGCATAGGGGTTTCTTTTGGAAAACCAATGTAATTTTTCCATAGATTTTTCAAAACTCTCGGATCATGGGGTTTCTTTTGGGAAACTTTTTTTAAAACACACGAAGTAGGACACCTATATTTTTTTTGGTGAATACTTGTGTTTTTTTTTAAGGAAGCAACTTAATGTATTTCATTAGCAATCAAAGATTCAATATAAGGTGGAACGAGATGAAAAATATTGGGATTGGCAAAAAATAATGCCACCTTTACTAAGCTATGAGCTACATTATTTGTTTGCCGCCTAACGAAACTAACACCAAAGTTTCCAGAAGTTTTAAGAAGCTCATGACAAGCTCTAATAACAAATCCATACTCAGAGACGTCCTTCCTTGGAGCTTTAACATGATTAACAACTGCTTGACAATCTAACTCAAAAACAACATGATGGAGGTTAAGCTCTTTCACCCATTGGATAGCCTTGAGAAGCCTCATAGCCTCTCCCTCAAGGACCGAAAGACAAGAGGGCATGCACCCAATCACTTTTTGCAATAACAAATTAAACCACATGTTGCATCTCTGATGCACATGTCAAAGCTTGTTTTACCACTATCCAAGAAAAAAGCAGCATCTACGTTACATTACACATAACCCGCCTCTAGGACTTTCCATGAAGTGCGATGTTCCTCAGCACTGTTGCTTGATCGGTGTTGTCCTAGGCTCGTCATGCACGCCAATTTCCAATCACTAAGAAAAGATGTTGCACGGGCGAGCACCTGAACGCTTGATAAGGTACGACCCTCCCATAACTTGTCGTTGCGGGCTCCCCAAAGACTCCAAAGAGCCATGACAACTTGGTTTTTCTTGTCCCCATCAAGCACCTGTAGTAATGCAAACAAAACTTCCTAAAAAGAGGAGAGTGAATCTAACATAGGCTCAATCAAATGCCACACATTCAGACTCTCCCAACAGGCCACACTAACTGGGCAAGTCAAAAAGAGGTGCCAGAGATTCTCCATTTGGTGTTCACATGAGACACACATGCTTGAACAAGCCACGCCCCTCCGCTGAAGTTGAACCCTGCAAGGAAGAGTATCAGTGCAAGCATGCTATGCAAAGATCTTCACTCTAGCGGGAACATCCAGTTTCCAAATTTGCGCGCATCCAGTTACCATCCAAGCACAGGTGAGAACAATCAACAATATCAGATAGAATCAACTGATAAGCAGTCTTAACTGAGTATATACCATTATTGCTGTAATTCCAGATTACTCTATCATTCTGGACAACTTCATTCAACTTCATTCCAGAATACTTGTGTTTTTATTATATGTATTAATTAATACTTATTTATGCTCACATGATTTTATAGTATGTACATAGGTGTCCTATTGATTCACCAAAAGATTTTTGCTTATAAAAGAAAATACATCTAATATTTTAAATTGTTCATCAGTTTGTTCACATTTTATTGTACCTATTTATTGCTATTATTAGTTATTAGTTATTACTCTCTTTTTGAATACTTAAGTGCTCTTTTTGTTTCAATATATTTACTGTTTTTTTTTTTTTTGGATAAAGATTAAAAAGTGCTTCAGATCCTCTAAGGAAAACATAATTATACTTAGGGTATATTTGGGTAAACAGCTTAATTAAGTACTTATAGGACAAGCATTAATCATATAAGTGTTCATGTATAAGCTATTTCTATAATCAAAGAGAAATTATATAGTCAAACTATTTTTATATAAGCTATAAGCTGTTTTCATAAGCTATCCTGGAGAGCTTATCAAAATAAGCTGAAAACAGTTTGTGGACATGTCATAAGTTGTTTTCATAAGCTCTCCCAAATATTCTGACAAGTGTTTATGCTAATAGATAAGCTCAAATAAGATGTACATAAGCCAATCCAAATAGCCCCTTAATTATCCCCTTACTCTTAATAGTTAAATACTCTCATTCAATTTAAGGGGTAGCAAAAAGACAAGTCTAAAATTGAACAAAAAATTAACACCGTCTTGATTTTTTAAATTGTAGATAAAATGAACCATTTGTATTTCTCTAGAACAATAACTACTATAAAATAGAGGAAGTAACTAGTTTCAATATTTATATACGGTTAAAGAATCAAAATAGATCGAAAACTTTACATAAGAAAATAAGTATATTTAGTATATAATAAAAATATGTTAGACTTAAGTTTCCAGTATAAATTGTTCTTTTATTATTAATTAATTTCTTAACCAATATTCTTAAAATACAGATTAATAAGGTTTAGGTCCACCAGAAAGGTTCTTGATGAGGCCCCTAGATGGTCCCCAAGGTGGCCCCCAAGAGAGGGGTTGGAGGATAAAGGAAGAAAAATTAGGGAACTTAACTTTGTTCTTTGTAAATATAATGTCCTTTACTCTTTTTTTTTTGCTCTAAATACTGACGAGTAAGCTACTACTCCAAGATCTGGAGTAATATGGATACTGTCCCTCTCTAAGAAATTTATTTTTCATCATGATTCCAGTCAATTATGTACTTCACCAACTAAAATGCCGACTTTGATTTATATAATTGGTAAACCAAAATACTTATATGTATATCGAAGTTTTACTATTGTTGTCCTTTTATTTATTTATTTATTCATTGGCACAGAGCAAGGTCTGATGCCTGTCTCTTAAACATTTGAGATGATAGCCAAGATGGATAACAAACAATTGGATATAAAGGATATAATAAATGTAGGCAATAGGCACGTCGTTTTCTCTGCTTAGTTTGTTGCTTCTTACAGCTAGCTATCATATATGTCCTCTATAGATTTGAATACATGTTGCTTCTTTTCACCAACCCCATGAGTCTACCTTTCCACTCAATCATGCACTCCCATGCATATATATGTTACTATAGTGTTAGAGTTTTGTGTATATATGGTGGCCACTAGTCTATTTATTTGATCGATCACCGTCGGTTCGTCTACCTAAAAATAACAAATTCCTCAAAAGTGTATATGCACTATTAGATTGTTGCATCCTTCTAAAAGATTATTAAAGCAGATAGTACGTTGATGCTTATGGACAAACCTATCTATTGATGTGTTTGGTTTCAAGGTTAGAAGCATCGAAATTGATTTTGCATATGTGAACGTGATTTTTGTGAAAATATATATATTTGGTAACAGTCGGGTAAAAACAGTTTTGCCTCAACACATCGGTTTAACTAAAAGTGATAAAAAATAGTTTTTTGGTTAGGTTAAAGAGTTTACTCTAAATTTTACATCAAACTTATTTTCAGAGCAAAAAATATTAAAATATAAATCACTTCATTTCAAACTCAATTTAAACCAAATTAATTTTACAAAATCAAGTTTATTCAAAATCATTTTTTACAAAGACTCAACCAAAAACACACTATATATCATCTCTTCGGAGATTGGAGTTAATACTAATTAATGCAAAGCAATCTAATCAATGATGATCGTCAATTGTTTTTATGAGCAAATGGTGATTGTTAATTAATTAATTATATATACTTTTAGGTTAAAAATATTGGGGCATAATTGATATTATGATATATAAGTAAGTAGCTAGGATCATGCGCCATCCATATATATAATTCTTTTTCCAAATGGCTACCAGAAGGTTTGATGGGGGTTAATTAAGAAGGAGGGTGGATAATTGAATAGAATGTTACAGGTTATTGTGATTACATCTTTTTGATATATAAAAAATGCTAAATATTTTTATATATGTGTAGTGTTAACTGTTAAGCAAGTTGTAACTGCAACTAGCAACATGCAGCCTTTCGGATAAGAGGGAATATATCGAGGGAAAACGACAGCTATCTACTCCGTAAAAAGATATTGCATGATTGTATAAATAAGTGATTTCTTCTAAGAAATTCAAACTTCTCATAATTAATTTTCTTATGCATGGTAATTGTGTGGAATGGATTTTTTCCCCGTCAGATTTCACCACATTTTGTTTACAGAACTGAATAGATACCAGATAGATAGATATTTTCTTTCAAAAAATGTTTCCCATCTTGTTTTGAATTATCAGCTTTAGTCCTCACTTATGCTTTTTCAACAAAAGCTAACATAAAACAGCTTCTATTTCTTATATCCTAAGTATTAAAGAAAAAATAATATATATATAATATGATCAAAAATAGTTTCTAAATACTGATTAATAAATTTTAGTTTATTTTTTGAAAATATAACCTTAATTTAATGTATAAATATAAGATTTAGTAGTAGTTGAAGTAAAATAAATTTTAGAAAAAATACCATAAGGAATAGCAACAAAAAAAAAAAGAGAAGTGTATGATTGAAAATAACAAAAGTCATTAAGAAAATAAGAAATGGTAAAGACAAATATCAAAAGAAAACTACAAATGACAAAGCCAACTTCCCCGTGACAAAATCAATAAAGAACTCCTTTTATTTATATTGGAGAGAACTTAGAAGAGAAGCATGCATCATAATAATACCACAATATCTGTGCAAGTACAAAGTAATAGCTAGGTGCTGGAAGTATAAAGCAACAGCAGTTAGAGAAGTGGGTTTTTATAACCGGGATACAACGCGACGTGTTGTTTACATTTTGATAGAATTGATTTTAAAAAATTGATTATAGAAGAATTGATTTTGATAGAATTGATTTTGAAAAAATTGATTTGTGTTTGATAATGATATTTCGAAAGTGGGTTGAAAAAAAAATGATTTCGTTTGGATAATATAAGTAGAATCGTTTTTGACGTGTAAATATAAAAAATTTTGTGGATCTCACACCTAAAATCAATTCTTAACGAAAAAAAATTAAAAATTCTTATTTTCACCAAAATCAATTATATCCCCCCAAAATCAATTATTTTTAATTGAATTTAATATCCAAACACTCCAACTATCGTAACAACAGGAGTTTCGACACCAAGTTTGCGTTGCAAACAAACAGGCAAGCATTCTGTCAAAAATATCTGAAGTGAAATCACAAATATAGCTACATATATCAACGTTGACGTCCACCATGGGCAGCTTTTAGGTGGGAGAATAAATTGCGCAAATTTACCTCAAGGAGGTCAAGGATACGATAATAACAACAAAATCTCTCCCGGTGAGGTCAATATTTTATTTAATTGAACGAAACTGTTAGAGATATAATAAAGGTTATTTATAAATCTTTATCTATAATAGATTAAATTTTTGGAAGAGTTAATTTATGATATGATATCAAAATTAAATATCTATGAAAAAGGGCCTTAAACCTTTAAAAAAGATAGTTCATGACAAAAACAACGACATTATATTATGTTTTTTTTTAGGCAATGACATTGTATTATGTTAAAAACAAATATTTAAGAAAGGCCATTGGATCAAGGTTTAATTCAACAGTTCCTTCTAAAATTTTCCTTAATCTTTCTCTACTTTTATTTGTCTCCTTCTGGTCAATTGTTCTTACTCATGCTTATATTAGTTTCTCTCTGATGTGGCCAAACCATTTTAGATGAAATTGTGTCTTCTTTTCCTCATGATGAAAGAAATCAAGTCAAATTAAGTAATTATAATACACACCAGGATCGTGTACATCATATGACATATCATAATACAGTGCAGATAATAGCATTGTGATTCGTACGAGATAGGAATTAACATTTATCAATGACATGTTCATTCTGCTTTTAGAAGTTTGTTTGTCCACACACATGACACATCTTTTGAAGCTAGTCTCATGTTTGAAGGACGGAAGGGTACCTTAAACTGAAGGAAAGGTGCAACGATATCCTTAATATGCTTTATTCTTCCTTTGGGATTATAGATACTTTTTGTTTATGAAAATCAACTGTTAAGTCTTTAAAATGTCTGATGTGTATTTTTCTAAGTTTTGATGAGAACTAAATATTGGTTAATGATTTAATTAACCTTCATATTGGTTGCTAACCTGTTTATCTAGTGTGCAGATTAAAACTGTAAGAATTATCTATCTGCTCATAAGTGACTACCTGTTTGGATAAGCGAAAGTCAACCTGTCTGTTGACTATGATTATTGACTTATTGACTTCTTTCAAGATTAACCTGTCTCCCCACGAGTTCCTACACTTGTCCGAGGTTACTCGTTGAAGAATCAAGGACCAAACAAGCTTTTGTTGGTTGTCCCATTAGAAAGAGTCTTGAAGCCTTCTCTCTTACTTAGTCTCACGCCTATCAAGAAAAGTCAGAAGTTACTCTCTCAAGCAACCTCGGTTATCAGAACCAAAGACCAGTTAAAGAATGCTTCCAACATGCTTTATTCCCTAGTACCTCTAGCCCTTACACGAAAAGGGAATTGTACTCAGTAAAGTATAAAAAGCTCTCTGCACAACTCTGATATGGCTGTATCATGATGTATAAAGCCATGATCCTTCATGTTAGAATACAACCAACGTTCCTATTGCATTAATGGCTACCCAGAACGACTATTGCATTTAATGAAGTTCTGCTTGAAGCCAACATCTAAGGGAATGTCTCTAACAGATCCTAAATACTTGAAGACTATAAATACAAAAATCATTGAAGCTGAAGTATAGAGAATACATATAGCATAAAGAGTCATTACTCTGCGCATTAATATCTTCATCCTTTCATTCTGTATTCTTCAGTCATTTGAAGTTATTACACAGACTTTCCTAAGCTTTACATTTAAACCACTCTCTGAGTGTTAGTGAAAGATCTGTCTGTCTGAAGTTGTATTTATTGCAAACCAAATCTCTCAAACAAACCTGAGTGAGCCTTGTTGAAGTTATGGATTTTAGATAGAGAAGAAATTAAGATAAGAAAAAGAATGAAGACTCTACTTGAAAATTGAAACTGAATATGTCTCTTGTATTAACATTCCAATAGGACTACAATATATAATAGATAGGGGAACCTGATTCCTAGAGCATTAATTATCTATGCTAAGTCCTAGGAGAATAGATGCAATGAAACTAAGAATACAATGGATGAGAATCCACCGTCCACACCACCCAACCGTCCAAGCTTAATATAACATTAATCCTAATCTAATTTCAATAAGAGTATTAATTATAAGCAATTTTCAATACTCCCCCTCAAGCTAAAGCTTACTAAGCTTTAAGCTTGTTACAAATATACCCTTTGAAAGAAAATTTAACCAGACCAAAAAAAAAATCTTGGATGAGCCAACGAGAAACACCATAACAACCAGCCAATAAGGTTCGTGCCCAAGAACAAACCACCGAGCAACCAACTAAAGAAACCACTGCTGACTTTACAGACAGCAGGCAGACCAAACATAAACGATGACAAGTCAGCTGAGCTGAAGCTTGAACTAGAAGTTGTCACCACTTCAAACAAAACCAGAATGACATTGGGTCAGCGCTTACAGCAGCTAAAACCACAACTTGAAGGTATCACAACTTCGAACCAAAATGAAACAATAATGGACCAACGCTTATAGCAGCTGAAGTCCAAACTGAAACTGATGGTGGGATCGGTGGCGCCATGAATTTTGAACCAAATTGGAATGATAAATTGTAGTTGAGGTCTGAAAATAATTTCGGTGCAGCCAAACAGTGCTAAACAGCACCAAAGAGACAACTAAAAAATACTGCAACAGAGGGCAGCTCAAAACGAGAACAACAAAAAACAGAGACTCCTGAAAACAGAGTCAGTAACACACTACTCCAAGGAGGGTAGCAGAAACTTGAGACCCAGAAACCAAACATGGCCAATACAGAAGGGGGAGGGTTTAACAAATAAAATTTTGAATACAATTATTGGAATAGTACCAAACTTTTGGGGACTCAGCGGAATGGTGATGGGACAGGTCACAGAGGATGGTACCGCTCTGATACCATGTTGAAGTTATGGATTTTAGAAAGAGAAGAAATCAAGATAAGAAAAAGAATGAAGACTCTACTTGAAAATTGAAACTGAATATGTCTCTTGTATTAACATTCCAATAGGACTACGATATATAATAGATAGGGGAACCTGATTCATAGAGCATTAATTATCTATGCTAAGTCCTAGGAGAATAGATGCAATGAAACTAAGAATACAATGGATGAGAATCCACCGTCCACACCATCCAACCGTCCAAGCTTAATATAACATTAATCCTAATCTAATTTCAATAAGAGTATTAATTATAAGCAATTTCCAATAAGCCTGAAGAGGCTAGGTGTGCAAAGAATACTTGTCTTGGAGCCTGAAGAGGCTAGGTGTGCAAACAATACTTGGAGTCTGTAACCTGATCAGTTATAGTGGATAAAACTTGGTGCTGCCAAGGACTGGACGTAGCTCATTGCTTTGAAAAGTGAACCAGGATAAATAGTTGTGTCAATCTCTCTTTCCTTATAAACTCTTTAGTTGCCTTAGTTTTCTTATCCGTTTTTCAAGTGGTGTGTTTGTCTAAGTCACTGTTAAAATTTCATCAGACAGGTTATCTGTCTGTCCTGTATCTTTCCACTCGTCTGGACCAAGCTTCTGTATGTGAAAAGATTTCAACTTTGTTTAAATTCTGATAAACACAATTCAACCTCCCTTCTCGTGTTTATAGTTGTCTATTTCAGTTGGTATCAGAGCTCAGCCTCTGCGTTGAGCATCTAACAGTATAGAGGTAAAAGATCCCGAAGAATAGACATGACTGTTGGAGCTAGTTCAAGTGGAAGTCACCAGACTGAAGGAGCTTCCCTAACCAGACCTCCTTACTTCAATGGAGAAAATTACAACTATTGGAAAGATAGATTTCAATGGTTCATTCTATCTACAAACTCTGATCTTCGGGATGTCATTACAGATGGTCCATTCATTCCAAAGAATGATGATGACACTGACAAACCAAAAGCTCAATGGACTACTGCATAAAAGACAAAATGGGAGCTGAACCACAAAGCTAGATATAACATCATTTGTGTTCTTAGTCCTGAGGAGTTTGGGAAGGTATGTGCTTATGACTCTGCCAAAGAAATATGGGACACTTTACCTGTCACACATGAAGGAACAACCAAAGTCAAAGTCAAAGATTGTCATACTTGTCAGAAAGTATGAACTGTTTATCATGGAGGAGGAGAATCTGCTGCTCAATTGATAGGAAGATTTCAAACTATAGTCAACGGTTTAAAATCTCTTGGTAAAGTCTATACCAATGCTGAGAAGGTTGGAAAGATTCTGAGAAGTCTACCTAAACAGTGGAGACCTTTGGTCACTGCTATCTCTCAAGCCAAGGATCTCACTACCTTGACTATGGATGAACTTCTTGGAACACTCACTGTTCATGAGCAAGAACTTGGAGATGAAGTTGCACCAAAGAAGGGCAAGTCAATTGTTCTGAAAGCTGATCAAAAGTCAGCAAAAGTTTCCAAGGTCTAAAGGCAGACAAGTCATCCAGTGATGCCGACCTGTCTGAACACGGGGATTCTGAGAGTGATGAAGAATTGTCTCTCAGTAGTGCAATAAGTGCTTTTTACGTCAGTTAAAATTGATTTTTTACGTCAGAATACCGACTGACGTAAATACAACTGATGTTAATAGTTAATATTTTAACGTCAGTTTAGAACTGACGTTAAATATAAAACTATTAACATCAGTTCTTTAACAAAACTGACGTTAATTTTGTAAAAATTAACGTCAGTTTTTTAAACAACTGACGTTAAAAATAAAACTATTAACGTCAGTTCTTTAAGACAACAAACATTAATTTTGTTAAAACTAACGCCAGTTGTTATAAAGAACTGACGTTAAAGGTTTAATTTTAACGTCAGTTGTTTATTACAACTGACGTCAATAGTGTACTGTATATTTTATAAAATACTATTAACGTCAGTTGTTTGATACAACTGACGTTAATAGATTTATTTATTTTTTTAAATTCAGTTTTAAAATATCACTCCCCTCAGCTATCCCTGCATTTAGTAAATATCCCAGTAACACAAAATATCACACATATTACAGAATTGCAAAGGAAAAATGGAACAATGGGGGGACTTAAAACCAAAACCCATATATATATATAAATAAATTTTAGTTCCAATGTCTGAAAAACAAAACTACCAATCTAAGGATATATATATACATGTTATTAATTAGTTTCTAAAGTCTAACAAAACAACTATTCATCTAAGTAGTGCGGAGGTATCCTGTCAATTCCTTTTTCAGCCGCATACTTGAAGAAGAATTCAGTGAAGCGCATCCTCAAGTCTCTTAACTCATCTTCTTGAATAGGCGATTGGTCGATAAATGCCTAGACACGTTAAAATAATAACAATAACATCAATGTAAGTCATCTTCAAAACTATAATATATAATTTAACAAGTTGTTTAAATATTACCTTATTCCATCCATTCGTAATAGATGCGGAGACTATGTTCAGCATATGAAGCATCACATAATAGCCACACGACCACCCGTCAACTTGAAATCGAGACTACCAACAATATTAATTTCAACGTCAGTTGAATATACATATAAATTAGTAATTATAATATTAATTATTTGATAAATAAACTACCAAACCTTGAGGATGTTCCATACAGGATTTGCTTTAGCCTTAGAAGTCAAACTTCTCCCGTTGGCGCAACTTATGCTACTCGCCTTCAGCGCGCTATCATAAACAAATAATCATGTCGATCAATTAACAAATTCATATATCATGTATGTAATAAACTAAAAACAACTGATATTAAAACTTAAATTAAATTTAAGATTAGTTACTTACTTATTTACAGCTTCCAACACCACCTGTGGCGGCTGTTGGTGGAGAGAGCAAAAGAATATGACAGTATGCCTAGACGGGTGAACTACGAATAACTGCCAATGGCTTTTCATACAGTAGGGAGCCAGATATAATTCTTTCGGATTGTCTCCCAACAAGTTCCCTAAGTATTTACTCAATGCATCGCCAGCAAAGAAATCGAGCAGAAGGATTGATGGATCTAAGAAGCCGTAAACGGATGCAACACCCTTATCAAGCTGAAGACGATGGAGATACCTAAGATATGAAAAGGTGTGGATGTTAATTACATAATATATATATTGAAATTAAAATAAATTATTAAATGGAAAAATACCAAAAATAAATAAGTTATAAAATTAAAATTAACTTATGTGCACCAGAGACTGAAAACATTGTTGTTCATCCAGACGTTATTTCTACAGGCGTTCCCGAGATCGTCACCACAGAAGGTAAATATCCTCCGTTGATCTGGGCGTGCCACCCATCCATCGTGCTCCAATGGACATTCAAAAATCTCAAACGCATAATCCTCACCAAGTGAGAACAAACGAGTGATAGGTGACAGCGACACCGACGTCGACTCGGCCTTCAGTTTAGGAAAAATAAAATAGATAACTTGTTGATAATTAAAAAAACACAAGTAATTATTTGACTAATTTGGACATTAATAATGAATACATACCTTTGTTAGCATTTCGAGCTCACGTCGTTTGGAGTCCAACTCAAGCTCACGCCTTTTCATTTCCAACTCATGCTCATGGCGTTGGACTTCGAACTCCCGCTCCCTAGCTACCAACTCATCGTCCTCCACATGTGCCCTACTAAAACTCTCTTTTGTGCTCACATGTGAAGGGTTGGCATGCCCTGCGGTGTCCTGGGATGTACCGACGGAGGAAAGCTCTCTGGCAAGCGCCTGCTTGAATTTTGGGTTGGATATTAAACCTTGCATCAGATGTGTTGTAATAGCTGGGTTGGACATGTGGTGCTGAGTAATGTCAGCCAAAATTGATGCTTCATCGACCACCCACTTTCGTGAAGCAGACTTGCCATAATATTCTTTGATGGTCACGTTCCCAGGAACACCGAGAACCCGACCAGGATGGTCTTTCTTGCCTAGAGCAGTCATCAAGACGTCCCTCCGTCCAGAAGGGACGAATGCGCCCTGGGTGGATTGTGCTTTAAGATCCATCTACAATGAAAAAAAAAATGAAAAAACGTGCAAGTGAAAAGTGTTGCAAATATCTATACAAATATCAATTGAAATCAATTTAATTATTTACTTACAATCTTATCTGTCACTTCGCGAGTGGCATCAACTTTAAAAGATCCCGTCTTTATCATGCGGCCGGCTAACCAGACATCCTCACGGTCGATGTCCGACGGAGGACTTAATGGTGTGCCCTCAGGAACCTCTCCTCTTTCAATCCTAGCAGAGTGCTCTTCCTGCTTCACCCTCAGCCTATCCACCATCATCTGCTCGATCCGAGTCTGGTACCCACCCTAAGACATGGTGTGGCGGTGGACGTTCTTCGCCTGATTCTGCCGACCCTTATTTGCCTTAGCCTATTCAAACAAAAACACATAATTAAATACAGTTAAATGATCTATAATAAGCATACAAAATTAACTTAATCAACCAACTTGAAATTCTCCATCCTGTCGACTCCTGGCAAACATATCCCAAGTATCCTGATCAATCCAGGGATAATCCGAGAACATTTTATCAAGCCACTTCTTCCCAGATACATAGTACCTGGTAAGATCATGCTTGAACCCATTCCAACGCTTTGATGTCATTTTCATACATTTATGACGATGATCCTCGTCATTTGGCACAGTCCAAGCTACCTACACATTAAATACATAACAACTGGATGGATTATAACTCGGATAATTATCTAATAATGTAAATCAAATGAATGTAAAGGTAAAATACCGTGATAGCCTCCCAAATCTGATCCTTAACGTTCTATGGAACGTCATTCCAGTGGTTGTAGTTGATGCTTACGTGCTGCTTCGCTTGTAGAAACACCCACTTATTAAATTATTTAGCACGGGGTCCCCGGGCATTTAGATTAGCATCGAAGGACACCTCAATCTTCTGTCCGCTTTGCCTGTCCTTCTCTAGTTTCTTCAACGAGGTGGCTCCTCTACCCCGTTTCCTATGAGCCTGTGATGTCTGTATGGACAAAAAAAATGATAAAATAGAGGGTTGTAACATTATAAACTTACATTAAAAAGATGGACTAAAGATAGTATATAACATGTAAACTTACACTAGAATCAGGCGTAGGCGTGATCGGGTCCTGCGAAGCCCCCACAGTGTCCTCCCGTGCATGTGGGCTATCCGACTGATCCATATGTATGCCTGTTCAGAAACAATATATATGTATTAACATAGGTTATAACTCAAAATAAATACAGAAGTATAAATAAAAATAACTAGATAGGTCCCGTAGATATACAAAACATCTATCCAATATAAGGACAATACGGGAGATTGAAAATTATGGTTTTTGAAGATTACCAAGCACTGGTCACGGCCTGACAGTGATGTCCATCACGGCCGTAACGTACCAACTGAACCAGACCCTCACATGCAGAACTGATCATGGCCTAGCCGTGATGAGCATCACGGCCGTGACAGATCAACCTGTTGAGCAACATGCAGTCAAAACCAAAAATAGAGACATTCCAAACAACTCAAACTCACGGTTTCAAGTTTCAACTACTGAGACTACAGTTTCAACATACACTCAAAACCAAAAATAGAGACATTCCAAACAACTCAAACTCACAGTTTCAAGTTTCAACTACTGAGACTACAGTTTCAACATACACTCAAAACCAAAAATAAAAAAAATGTGCCCTAAAGACTCACCAGAAATAGGCGCTCGCATGGTGGTGGGGGGGAAGCTCGAGTGTTGGCCAACGTTCGATGTGGTTACTGGGAGCAGAGGGACAAGGAGAGTTAGTGCGCGGGAAGGGGAAAGAGAGATGTCAAGTTATTGCAAAGAATGAGCGTGAAAGACAGAGTTAGGGGTTAAGAGTGTACCTCACGGTGGTGGCGAAGAAGCCCTCGCGGTGGTTACGGTGGAGATGAGCTCGCGATTAGGGCAGAGTGAGAGTGAGAGTGAGGGTTGAGCGTGATGAAAAGAGAAAAGAGACGTATAGAGAAATGCAGAAGGCGCGAGGGTGTAAACGTTATAATCAAAATAAAACATTTTACGTCAGTTGTTAGTAAAAACTGACGTTAAAGGTCATATATTTAACGTTAGTTGTCTTAAGAAACTGACGTTAAAAATACTCACACTTCTAACGTCAGTTGTATTACACAACGGACGTTAAAAGTTTATTGGTTTCTGCAAAAACATTCATTCCTTTGACTACTGTGCTACTTACCCATTCCCCTTGTAACCTAATCCTCTTAATGAACATTAAGTTTTTAGATAAGTTTTCAAGAAAATCAGAATAGCTTAGTAACTTCATCCCCTGCTCCTATAAATAGCTTCCTTCCATCCTTTTAATTTTTTCTGCTTCACAATATGGCTCTGCCATGGAGATTAACTTCATCACTCTTTCTTCCTATGCCTAGACAGTGTGACCAAGATGGACAGATTTGCTCTGTACTACTTGATCCAAAAAATCAAGGTTGACATCAACGACCTTATCTACATGTACCTTGAGATTCTGATCAAGAGAACCAGCATGCAGACCTATCCTTATGGGATGTTGCTGATAAGGGTATTCAGGAACAAGTTGTTTGTTCCTAGTGATGTTCACTTTGTGGACATGTCACTATCCATAGACAATAAGATATTGTCTATGATGGACATCAAGGGAATCCCACTTGCTGATGAGGAGGAAGACAAGAAGAAGAAGAAGCAGAAGAAGAAGAAGTCTGCTGTTGAGCAGAAGGAGGAAGAACCAATGCTTTCCACTAACGAATTATAAGTCCCCATTTCTGAAAGATTGTTCAAACTGTCTGGCAAGGTGGCCAGACAAGACCAAATTCTAGAGTTGCAACCCTTAGTATCTGAAGATTCTACTGAAACAGTTGAGCCCTTGAGATTCAGGCTGAGGAGACCCCCTCTCAAGAGGAAGACTAGTGAAGCTGTGGAATTAGTGGATGTTCCTGCTCATCCCAGTAAGAAAAGGAAGCTGGTGAAGACCTTTGCCAAGGTCAGACAAGTTGAGTCTGAGCATAGCAAAGAGGGAGCATCTGCTCAGGGGGAGAAGACAGAGCAAGTCCTGGAAGAACCAAAGAAGACTTTCATTTTGGGAATTATTCCCAAAAGAGAAGATCTGGTTACCCAGTACTTGAAAAAGCTAACATTTCAGGAGACCTGTCTGGAGGAGCTCAGGCAGTTGTACCCAAGGATGACCAAGTGTCTCCTTCTCACGAGAAGTTGAAGATATCTGAAGAGCAGGCATTTCCTTCATTCCCTTCCCCTTCTCATCAAGGTATCATCAACCCATCTGTCTGTTCTCCATCTGCCCTTTTTGTTCAACCTCTTTCTGTTGCATCTCCTATTTCTTCACCTATCTCCTCCTTTTAAACTCAAAAATATTCTTTCACTATTGTACCTGATGACTGTCAGTACACAGTTGTTCACAGGGACTCTGCTCCAAAAGAACAAACTGGCATATCATCGAGGCTCTTTGTGTCTAATCTGCAATCTCTTTTATTTTCAAGTTTCTCACATGTCTCTTTCATCCCTTCTCCTCCACCTCATATTCTAAACCCCTATAAAGAACTTTTCTTCTACCCACCTATTATTATCTTCATTAGAACATTAGCTGGAACTCATTATCCTGCTTCTATTGTAATGCTACCACATAGGTCTAGGTATTTCTTTATGTTAGTCACAGGATCTAATTCTTTTTTATGCCATATTGACTCTTTATTACCTATCCCTCCCTCTGTTTTAGCTCAAACACCTCTTCCCCCACCTATTCAAATAACAATCATCAGACTGTCTCTGTCCGAGAGACTTTCCTGTGTGTTTCCTTCACCTGATACCGACTGTGTCAGAATCAATCTTATCTTCAAATTCGTCTTTCTTCCTTTCTATGCCCTTCAAACTCTCCATGAAATTTTCTTCCCTTCCATCATCTCTCCCCTATCTCTACCTAAGGCACCCCCATTTTTAGCCTTACCCTGGCACTCTTCTCTGTCTGTCACTTCTCAAACAGTGGCCTTACAAGACTTTCATCTGCTTCAAGGACAATTAGAAGACTTAAGAAGACAGCTAGATGAAGGAAGGCGAGCTAGGCTGCTCTTAGAGCAAAGGGTTGCTGTTTTATTTTTTTAATTAGTCAACCTAGGTAGTTTTTAGGTATATAGACTACCTTGTACTTGTAGATGTTCATGATGAATAAAATAAATTAATACTTTCATAGTTTATTCCTTTTTGATGTTGAGAAAAGGGGGAGAATGGGAGAAATGTGATATAGGAGAATGGGAGAATGAATATGATATGATCTTAAATAATACATGGACATGAGTATGTTCTAATAGTTGCTATAATTGCTTAGATAAATCTTAAGTAAGATTGCTCTGATAATAATTTCAAAGTAAAACAAGTCAAACTTATGTGTGAGTTAAGTTAAACGGATTATATAATTAATCTTAATGTCTGATCAAGCATCTGCATGACCTGTCCGCTTAAGAAAATTTCAACTTGTGTGATATATGCTATTTTCTTTTTCTGAGGTTCATTAAATCATCTCAATGTTTGTCATCATCAAAAAGGGGGAGATTGTTAAGGCTCTAAAATGTCTGATGTGCATTTCCCTAAGTTTTGATGAGAACTAAACATTGGTTAATGATTTAATTAACCTTCATATTAGTTGCTAGCCTGTCTATCTAATATGCATAATAAAACTGTAAGAATCATCTATCTGCTCATAAGTGACTACCTGTCTGGATAAGCGAAAGTCAACCTGTCCGTTAACTATGATTATTGACTTCTTTCAAGATACGTCTTCAACCTGTCTCCCCACGAGTTCCTACACTTGTCTGAGGTTACTCGTCGAAGAATCAAAGACCAAACAAGCTTTTGTTGGCTGTTCCATCAGAAAGAGACTTGAAGCCTTCTCTCCTACTTAGTCTCACGCCTATCAAGAAAAGCCAGGAGTTACTCTCTCAAGCAATCTCGGTTATCAGAACCAAAGACCAGTTAAAGAATGCTTCCAACATGCTTTATTCCCTAGTACCTCTGGTCCTTACACGAAAAAGGAATTGTATTCAGTAAAGTACAAAAGCTCTCTACACAACTCTGATATGGCTGTATCACGATGCATAAAGCCATGATCCTTCATGTTAGAGTACAACCAACATTCCTATTGCATTAATGGCTGCCCAGAACGACTCTATTGCATTTAATGAAGTTCTGCTTGAAGCCAACATCTGAGGGAATGTCTCTAACGGATCCTAAATACTTGAAGACTATAAATACAGAAGTCATTAAAGATGAAGTATAGAGAATACACATAGCAT
Organism: Sophora flavescens; assembly: GCA_030762895.1. Taxonomy (NCBI): domain Eukaryota; kingdom Viridiplantae; phylum Streptophyta; class Magnoliopsida; order Fabales; family Fabaceae; genus Sophora; species Sophora flavescens. Next base: position 54,856,264 of record CM061068.1, on the reverse strand, counting down.
TAAAGAGCCATTACTCTGCACATTAATATCTTCATTCTTTCATTCTGTATTCTTCAATCATTTGAAGTTATTACGCAGGCTTTCCTAAGCTTTACATTTAAACCACTCTATGAGTGTTAGTGAAAGATCTGTCTGTCTGAAGTTGTATTTATTACAAACCAAATCTCTCAAACAAACCTGAGTGAGCCTGAAGAGGCTAGGTGTGCAAAGAATACTTGTCTTGGAGCCTGAAGAGGCTAGGTGTGCAAACGATACTTGGAGTCTGTAACCTGATCAGTTATAGTGGATAAAACTTGGTGTTGCCAAGGATTGGACGTAGCTCTTTGCTTTGAAGAGTGAACCAAGATAAATAGCTGTGTCAATCTCCCTTTCCTTATAAACTCTTTAGTTGCCTTAGTTTTCTTATCCATTTTTCAAGTGGTGTGTTTGTCTAAGTCACTGTTAAAATTTCATCAGACAGGTCACCTGTCTGTCCTATATCTTTCCACTCGCCTGAACCAAGCTTCTGTATGCGAAAAGATTTCAAATTTGTTTAAATTCTAATAAACACAATTCAACCCCCCTTCTCGTGTTTATAGTTTTCTATTTCAGGAACTACTTCAGGAAATGAGGAGGGAATGCTAAGCTAAAGGCGTCTCTTCCAGTTCCCATTCCAGCGATCAACCACTTAGTGTGTGTTTGGATTGACGTTGGGTTCAACGCCAACACAAACCCAATGCCAATACACTTTGAATTGACATTGAAAAATCACATTAACTGTTTACTTTGTGTTGACGTTGGTGTTGAATCTAACATTAAAGAAATGCAGTAACAGTAAAGGAAAGAAATAGAGAATTCTGAGAAAATGAAATTGTATTTTCTTTTAATGAATTTACAGAAGGAGAAGCCTTTATATAGGTTTTGTACAGAGATGCAACAGCTGTCAATGCCTAACTGTCATTCTAACAAACTTAACTGAATATAGTATAGAACTACTCTATTAGCCTTCCCTCAAGCTCAAGGTGGTTGAACCACATTGAGCTTGGTCCTCAATTCTTCAAACTTTGGGGATGACAAGGGCTTGGTAAAGCAATCTACAAGCTGATCCATGCCTGGGATGTGCAGCACTGTAAGAGCCTTAGTTAACACTTTTTCTCTCACAAAATGAATGTCAAGTTCAATGTGCTTGGTGCGAGCATGAAACACCGGATTGTGGGCCAAATTTACTGCACTTAGGTTATCACACAACAATTTTGGTGTAGTAAATGAAACTTTTAGCTCTGTCAGAAGGGACTGTATCCACAATAACTTAGTAGTGGTGTTGGCCATACTGCGATACTCGGCCTCTGTGCTGGAACGGGCAACTAGTTGCTGCTTCTTGGAGCACCATGAAACAAGATTGGAGCCAAAGAAAATACATGAGCCAGATGTGGACCTTCGTCATCTGAATCACTTGCCCAATCGACATCACAATAGGCTAAGAGACTGAAGGGTGCAGGCTGCTGAACAGGGTGTAGAACCAAGCCATGATGAATAAAGCCCTTTAGATACCTCAGGATACGCTTGACTGCCTGCCAATGGGCGTCTAAGGGGTTTGTAATGAATTGGCAAACCATATTCACACTGAAAGCTATGTTTGGTCGAGTTAAGGTAGCATATTGAAGGGCTCCCACAATATACCTGTACATATGTGGATCAGACACTGTGTCAATCCCATGTTTAGTGAGTTTAGTACTACTCACCATAGGAGATCAAATTCCTTTAGCATCCGTCATATGTGCCTTAGACAAGAGATCACGAATGTACTTTGTTTGATTGAGTAAGAGTGAGCCATCAGGAAGGTGTTTAAACTCTACACCAAGAAAGTAATCAAGGTTTCCAAGCTCTTTAAGAGCAAACTGAGAATTGAGTTTGTGAATTAAGTCTTGTATCATAGTTGAAAATGGTCCAGTGATGATAATGTCGTCTACATACACTAGGACATAAATGGTAGTGGAACCTTTTAAGTAGACAAAGAGTGAAGGATCACACTTACTAGTGGTAAACCCAAATTGAAGTAAAGCCAAAGTAAGCCGTTCATACCAAGCTCTTGGAGCTTGTTTGAGGCCATATAGAGCCTTGTGCAGTTTGCACACTAGGGATTTATCACTATTTTCAAATCCCGGGAGCTGCACCATATATACACCTCCTCACTAAGCACTCCATTGAGAAATGCATTATTAACATCTATTTGTTTGATGGCCCAATTTTGAGTTATTGTCAATGTTAAAATTAGCTGAATGGTAACAGGTTTCACAACTGGGGAGAATGTTTCATAGAAATCAAAACCATGTTATTGGTGAAAGCCTTTGGCAACCAACCTTGCTTTATACTTGTTGACTGTCCGATCAGGGTTTTCCTTAACCCTAAAGACCCATTTACACCCAATCGCTTGTCTATTTGAAGGTAGAGAGACTAGGGACCAGGTGTTGTTTCTTAAAAGATCCATATACTCATCTTTCATAGCAGCCAACCAAGAAGGGTTGTTCAAAGCTTCTTTTACAATCCGAGGCTCAACATGACTCAAAAAGATCCTAGGAGGGAGGTGTCCTGTTTTGGACCGAGTCATCATGGGATGATTGTAACATCCTAAAATTCTAATATAAATAATTTGATTAAAAAAAAGATTAAGTTATTAAAAATATAGTACAAATAAAATATAATTAAGAAGTTTAGTGTAAAAATTTAATAGTATAAGAATTTATGAAAATTACTTAACTATTATAAATAAATAAATAATGCAATATATATATATATATATATATATATATATATATATATATATATATATATATATATATATATATATATATATAAGTGGCGTACGAGGGGTGTTAGGCCCCAGGTAACCTTTTATAGGCTTTGGCCTTGCCAAAAGCCATTTATATGGGTTAAACAAAGAAAAAAAAGGGAATTATAAAACCTAAAAAAAAAAGTCCTATGCATCAGTTGGTGTGAATTGGTCACTGCGCATGTGGGTTAGTAGCGCCGCAGAGTGAGTGAGTATAGCGAGGGAGAGACGTTCCATTCCCTGGCAATGCAATCGTTGTAACACACAGATCCAAAAACACCAGTGAACGGAAGAAGAATTTTTAGAGAAGCACTACCTTTTATCATACAAAATTTTTAGAGCATTTTGGAGGTCTTCAAGAGATGAATAACAATACTTTTTACGAACCATTTCTATGGTATTTTTATGTGTTTACGGTGGTTTTAAATTGACGATATCGTATTTCAATTGTTGAATGATATTATTTTTCGTTACTTGTGCTAATTGGGTGATAAAAAATTATTACTGAAATAGGAATTTTTGTAAAACACCTCGTTGTTGTACTATGAGTATATAATATATATTGAGGATTATTTTCTTATTTTGCTTGCAAAGGGACACTGACGCATGTATGGGGACCCTCATACAAGTACTGCTAATTCTATTTATCAATACAGAATTTTTAGCATATGAGCTTGTTAATGTATATTTATATTTATATATAAAACGGATTTTTAATCAGACAAATGGAAACTGAGTGTAAACTATATTTTTGTTTTGTTTTGTGGTTCTTCATAAAAATGGGATAATTGTTAAATTGATGTTATGATGTGTTTGTTTGTATGGATGTTTATGATTAATATAAAATATGTATGATTGATATTTGTACTAGTTGAATGATATGCTTGATGACATATGTTATGTCTTGATGTTCGTGTTTGTCATGGTGTAGTTATAAAATTACTTGATGACATGATATGAATCTATTTGGTATGCATGATAAGATTGAATATTTAATTCATGGTAAAAGAGTCGTTACATGTATGAGACATGAAATTTATGCCTTATGATGAGTTGTATGATGTTTGCCCAAATACCACCTATGATAGGGGTATCGAAGAGTAATACCGCCTTAATGGGGTATCGAAAGTAACATCTCCATGTGATTGGGATGTTGGAAACGAACGATACCACCTAAAAAGGGTATCGAAAGCAACACCGCCACATATTGGGGTGTCGAAAAGGGAGAAATACTGCCATGTGCACATGGGAGGTATCGAAATGGAAATGTCCCCGACAGGAGGGTGACATCGAAACACTCCTCGTGAGTAGGGGTGGGCAATGGGACGCCATTGTCATGTGATGTGTGAATTTGTGGCATGCTGGCAAGAGACCAATTTAATTAGGAGGTCTTCGGGCCATTTGGATTAAAACAGAATTTACTTGGTATAAGGAATGTGATGCATTGAGATAAGTCGTCATTACATTATATGCTATTGAGTTGATGAGATTATTGTTGTTATTAAAAGTATTTTCTTTTATATATATTATTTTGGAAAATTAGCAGGTGGCATGGACAGTTTTTTCGGTTACCGCGCCGGCTAAGAACAATACTATTTCGAAAATATTTTATAAAATTGTATTGTTGATCACTGGGATTTTATATCTCATTATAAGTGTTATTTTCAGAGACCGAGGACATCGCTGTTGAGGACCCAGAGATCTGAGGAGTCATCTTTTTAATCACCTAGTTGGTTAGTAATGTAATATGTTTGAGGGTGCTGACGACGTTCTTTGGTTTACGTATTATTCTCTCGGATTGTAATTAGACGCCCGGTTTTGAGGCTTTTGGTTTTTATTTATCATTCGAACGTATGGTTTTATATTTATATTCATTACATGGATACTTTATTACTATATTATTTAATATGAGGTATTTTCAGACTTTAAATAATTTTTTAATTTTTCTTTATGAGATATATGTTTTAATTAAATGCTTTAAAGGATTTTTATTGATTTTATCTTGGGATTACTAATGTAACAAAGGGCATTACATTTATGGTATCAGAGCAGTTCGATTCTAAATCGGACTGTGGTAGTGGGGCTTTTTCAAAAACAAAACTTGGGCGCATATGATGCTTGTTAGAGTTATAATTCTACATTCTATTCTTTTGGATATTGGACTTGATCAACCCACTGTTTGATTGGTGGAATGCAGATTATGGCAGCCAACAGGCGAGGGAGAAATGATGCACTTGCAGCGACTTTGGCTCGAATGGCCAGAGTTATGCAGGAGCAGACGGAGACACTCCGTCAGATAAGGGATAATGGGGACGTGCTTAACGTGGTACCGGTTACAGCTCCAGATCCACAGTACAGGGGTCTGTCAGAGTTCAGGAATAATAATCCGCCAGCTTTTCGAGGGACCACCGATCCTATTGAGGCAGAGGAATGGTTACTGAAATTAGAGAAGATCTTCCGGGCCATGAGGTGCTCCGATGCTCAGAAGGTGGATTTTGCCACCTATATGTTAGAGTCGGATGCAGATCACTGGTGGAACTGTGCCAGGGGCGGGTTGCTTGCTTCGGGCGCCCCTATCACGTGGGACAGATTCAAGGAGGTATTTCTAGAGAAGTACTTTCCGCACAGTGTCCGGATACAGAAAGAGATGGAGTTTCTACATCTTCGTCGGGGGAGTATGACGGTAGCGGAATATGTGGCCAAGTTCGAGAGGCTTGCAAGGTTCTCCACACAGGTGAGGGATAATCCTGATGGTCCATGGAAAGCAATTAAGTTCGAGCAAGGTTTGAAGCCAGAGCTGCAGAGCCTTATTGGGCTCCTAGAGATTCGAGACTACCCCACTTTAGTGAACAAGTGTAGGGTGGCGGAGCAGAACATGCAAGTTGTGCTGGCTGAGAGGTCGAAGGAGAAGAGCTTCAGTGACGGCAAAAGGTTCCATGGGAAAGGGGGTAATTTCCAGAAGAGCCTACGACATGTGCCTACAATCACGAAGGGTAAGCATGTTCAAGGTGCTCAAGGTGAAAGGGGGACTGCATGTTACAAGTGTGGGTGGCAGCATGTAGATTGTGTGTGTCCCGCGGCACAAACCACTTGCCACAAATACGAGAAGATGGGACACTTTGCTAGGATGTGCAAGTCAGGAGGGCAATCTCAAACCAGATCATTGAACCACGGAAGGGTCTTTACCATCCAAGGAGAGTAGGTGAAGGAGTCCGACGGTTTGATCCAAGGTAAGGGCTTTATTAAAGGTCATGATGTTATCATATTGTTCGATTCGGGATCAACACACTCATTCATTTCATTTAAATGTGCTCAATTCTTAGAGTTACCTGTTACTAAACTGTCATATGATCTGTGTGTTTCTACTCCTGCTAAAGATAGATTGATTACTTCTTCTGTCTGCCTGCAATGTCCCTTATTGTTTCAAGACCTGACTTATATTGTTGATTTGATATGTTTACCTATGTGTGGTCTAGATATTATTTTGGGCATGGACTGGTTGTCTCGTAACAATGCTATTATTGATTGTGCTAGTCGAACTATTTCTTTCATTCCACAGTCCATGTCTGTTAACTCTCCTGGGACAGAACATCTTATCTCTGCTACCTTATGTCGTAAGTGCTTAGTTGAGGGAGCTCAGGGATATATACTTCTCTTTTCTGCTAAGATAGAGTCTGAAAGAGATATAGCGGCGTTGCCTATTGTGTGTGAGTTCCCAGATGTGTTTCCTAAGGATGTCTCTAATTTACCTCCAGATAGAGAGATTGAGTTTACCATAGATTTAGTACCCGGGAGTGGACCTGTATCAGTAGCACCCTATAGGATGGCACCTCTAGAGTTGAGCGAGCTTAAGAAACAGATAGAGGATATGTTACAAAAGGGGTTCATTAGGCCTAGTGTGTCACCTTGGGGAGCACCGGTGCTTCTAGTGAAGAAAAAATATGGTAGTATAAGGTTGTGTGTTGATTATATGCAACTGAATAAGGTAACCATCAAGAACAAATATCCCTTGCCTAGGATAGATGACCTCTTAGATTAGTTAAGGGGAGCGTCAGTGTTTTCCAAAATAGATCTAAGATCGGGATACCATCAAATTAGAGTTAGAAGTGAGGACATCCCTAAGACAGCCTTCAGGACAAGGTATGAGCACTATGAGTATGTAGTGATGCCCTTTGGTGTGACCAACGCCCCAGCCGTTTTCATGGACTACATGAATCGGATCTTTAGGACCTTTTTGGACAGGTTTGTGGTAATGTTCATAGATGATATTTTAATATACTCTAGGACACCAGAAGAACATGGAGAACACTTAAGGTTGGTGTTGCAGATCTTGAGGGACGAGCGTCTTTATGCCAAACCGGAGAAGTGTGAGTTTTGGCTAGACGAGGTAAAGTTTTTAGGACACATAATCTCAAAGGATGGTGTAGCGGTTGATTCCTCTAAAGTTGATGCGGTGTTGGGATGGGAACAACCTAAGACAGTAACCGAAGTGAGAAGTTTCTTAGGCTTAGCTGGTTACTATAGGAAGTTCATAGAGGGGTTCTCTAGACTAGCCTTACCTTTGACCCAGTTGACTAAGAAAGGGAAACCTTTTGTGTGGGACCAGGAGTGTGAGGACGGGTTCCAAGAGCTTAAGAGGAGAATGGTGTCATCACCAGTCTTAACTATACCGGATCCCTTAGTGAGTTTTGTGGTATACTGCGACGCATCTAAGAATGGCTTGGGATGTGTCTTGATGCAGGAGGGCAAGGTGGTAGCATATGCCTCTAGGCAGCTTAGGCCATATGAGGGGAATTACCCTACCCATGACCTAGAGCTAGCAGTTGTGGTTTTTGCCCTTAAGATTTGGAGGCATTACCTTTATGGGGCAAAGTTTGAAGTTTTTAGTGACCATAAAAGCCTTAAATATCTGTTCGACCAGAAGGAGTTGAACATGAGACAACGAAGGTGGATGGAGTTCCTTAAGGACTATGACTTCGAGTTGAAGTACCATCCGGAAAAGGCCAATGTGGTGGCAGATGCTTTGAGTAGGAAGTCCCTACACGTGTCGAGCTTGATGGTGCAAGAGCTGAACCTCATGGAAGAGTTTAGGGACATGAATCTGGAGGTGTTGGATGTGTCCTTAAATGTCTTAAGTTTGAAGTTGAATAGGTTAGAAATTAATAGTGACCTTAGAGATGAGGTTAGGCGGGAACAACTTTTAGACCAAGAGTTACAATCTCGGTTGGGACAAAAGGGTTATGAGTTGTCTGTTGATGGGCTAGTGAAGTTTAAGAATAGGATTGTTGTTCCTAAGGAGGGGAGCCTTAGAGAGAAGATATTAGAGGAAGCTCATAAGGGAAATTTTACCATACATCCTGGAATAACTAAGATGTACCAAGACCTTAAGAGGATGTATTGGTGGCCAGGAATGAAAAAGGATGTGGCTAGCTTCGTAACTAGGTGTTTAGTGTGCCAAAAGGTTAGGATATAACATTAGAAGCCTTCTGGGTTGTTGCAGTCCTTGGAGATTCCAGAATGGAAGTGGGAGAGAATTTGTATGGACTTTGTGATTGGGTTACCTAAGACGTGTTTGGGCTTAGACGCCATTTGGGTGATAGTGGATAGGCTGACCAAGTCCGCCCATTTCTTGCCAATTAAGGCAACCTATAGCTTAGACAAGTTGGCATACCTCTATATCAAGGAAATAGTCAAGCTTCATGGGATACCCACATCTATAGTGTCAGATAGAGACCCGAGGTTTACCTCTAGATTTTGGAGGGCTTTTCAGTAAGCCTTTGGGACTAAGTTGAACCTTAGCACGGCCTATCATCCCCAAACGGATGGTCAGTCAGAGAGGACCATTCAGACCCTCGAGGACATGGTCAGAAGAAGAAGATGACTCAGATGTGGAAGAGGAAGCTACAGATGAGTGATCAAAATGTTGTGCAGGTGGAGATGAAGGACTGTCAGATTGAAGAATGGGTGAAAGAAGAGAAGGTTGATGTTGATTTAGTGGTACAGCATCAAGAGGAGGGTAAGATGGAATAGGAATTGAAGAGGGGAAGGTGGAGGAGGAGGAAGGGTTAGAGTTAGATGGTGGAGGAAATAGGTGAGGATAGGGAAAGGTGGTTTCATTGAATAAAACATCTTTTGAGATGTAGGTGCTGCCATTTGCATCAAGGCACTTTTGGCCTTTATGTTGTGGTGATAGGCCAAGATAAACACATTCAGAGGACCTAAATTGAAGTTTATTCTTGTTGTACGGTCTTAGAAAGGGAAAACATGCACACCCAAAATTCTTCAAAGTGGAGTAGTCAGGATATTTGCCAAACAAGGCATGAAAGGGTGAGGAAAAGGAAGAGAGGACTGTAGTGGGCAGCCTGTTTATAAGATGAACAACTTGTGTAAAGTTGTGATCCTAAAACTTTATAGGGATGGAGGCATGAGATAGCAAGGTGAGACTTATCTCAACAATTTGTCTATGTTTCCTCTCAATTGTCCCGTTTTGATGGGAATTGTGTGGGCAAGTTAGACGATGAAGAATGCCTAATTCTATTAGAAATTTGGTAAAGGGACGAAATCCCCCCCCCCCCCCCTTCTTCCCAATTTGATTGTACAGCCTTAATGGAAGCAGAAAATTGAGTTGCAGTTAAGGCAGAAAATTGCTTAAAAGCAGTTAAGGCATCATATTTGCTTTTAAGGAAATAAATCCATGTGTATCTTGAATGTGCATCAACAAAGGAAATATAGTAATTGTAGCCTCCATATGAAGAGAATGGGGCAGGTCCCCAAAGATCACAGTGGATTGATTCAAAGGATGTGGGGTGAACAGTAAGTGAAAGTGGTGCATGAAAACGATGTGATTTACCAAGGCAACAAGCATTACAGAAATCAAATGATGTTTTATTTAATGAAGGAATTTTAAAAATGTTTAGGATAGTTTTTACAACAAGACTATTGGCATGTCCTAAGCGTTGATGCCAAGTATTGAAAGTACTAGTTACATCGGAAGGAGACTTATCTAGATGCTCACTAGGAACAGAGGAACCTAAACTGTGTTGGAGACATGAGGAAGAAGGCTCTTTGAGAATGTTGATGTTAGAGAAGTTGTAGAGGCCATCTAGCCTTCAAGAAAAACGTGATTAGAGCCTTGTGATTTGACATAACAAGAGAATGGGTGAAATTTGAAATAGACGTTATTATCACCGGCAAACTTAGAGAAAGATACTAGATTTTTAGTAATATTAGGAACTAGAAGCAAATTCTTTAAAGAAAAGACAATTTGAGGTTGGGTTGGAGAAGAAAACTTAGATGAACCAATGGAGTTTATAGATAAACCTTGACCATTTCCCATGAGAACTTGTTGGTGTCCTCCAAAAGGATTGCTTTGAGTCAAGTTATTAGGATCGGATGTGATGTGGTGTGAGGCCCCTGAATCTGGAAACCAAGATTGTGGCTCAATAGGCCTTTGCAACTCTTCCTGAGTATTTGGCACAAACTGTGGTTGTTGCATAACAAGGTGTGCACTTGGCTGGCGCTGAAAGGATGACTGTCCTTGATGAGGAGCCTGAAATGAGGGACCCTGACCATTGAAGAACCCTTGAGAATTTTGAAACTGAGCTTGAGGAGGTTGGGACTGTGGAGGTCTTTGAGGGGGAACAAAGTTTTGGTCAAAACGATACCAACAGTGATAGGCATCGTGACCATATCGATCACATAGCTGACACGTAGGCCTTGAACCTCCACGGCCACGTTCGCGGCCACCACCACCGCGACCTCGATTCCGGCCACCACGTCCCCGATAGCCATCGTGAAAATTGGAGTTCTGACTTAAATCAGCAGCTGAGGACGAATCATTCATATTTATGGCCTGAGCGACATTCGCCGATACGGAGGGAGACGGTAATTCTTGCCGGAATTTCTCAAATTGTGCGTCTTGCATCAGCAAGAGCGCCTCGATATTGTCAATCGATGGAGGATCGCCTCTGGCGTAAATCATCATAACTAAGGAATTATATTCCTCTGGAAGACCTTCGAGGATCGTCTCGATGTGATCATGATCCGTAACCGGTTCACCAATGGCTTGAAGCGACTCGATTAGGGCACGAATTCTCAGTAGGTACTCAGAGATGGTTTGAGTGCCTTTTTTGGTGTTCTTGAGCTCAGAACGAAATTGACGCACCTTTGTACGAAGATGATCTTGAAACTATTTGTGAATCTTGTCCCATACCTGCCACGACTGCTTACAACCGATGAATCGAGGCAGAATCGAGGGAGAGATCAAGCCGAGAAGCCACATGAAAAGCATCTGATCTTGTACAACCCAAAGCTGATATGCATTTGATTCAATTCCTAGGGCACGATTTGATTCGTTGGTGAACTACGGAGGAATTTGTGGATTCACCACATAACGATGGAGTTTATGTGCGATGATGACAACTTCCACTTGTTGCCGTCATAGAAGGTAGTTCTGATCATCGAGTTTTATGGAGAGGGTGGGATTGATGTTTGCCGGCGCAGTTGCAGACACCGGAGCGCCACCGGAGGTGTCGCCGGAGGAAGTGGTTTCAGCCATGAGAGATGAATCAGCCCCAGCAAAAGGCTCATGATACCATAAAGAAATGTAGTAACAGTAGAGGAAAGAATGAGAGAATTCTAAGGAAATGAAATTGTATTTTCTTTTAATGAATTTACAGAAGGAGAAGCCTTTATATAGGCTTTGTACAGAGATGCAACAGCTGTTAATGTCTAACTGTCATTCTAACAAACTTAACTGAATATAGTATAGAACTTCTCTATTAAACATCGAATCGAACACACACTTATACAATTGTTTAGCTTCTTCAACGTATTATACTTGTTCTTCCCACCTTTGTTGGTAAATGGGGTGCTTCTATCAAGCGCCTTAGGAACAAAAGGCGCAATAAACACCCTGCATTTTGACCTGATGCAACTGGTTTATCTTTAATTGTTTATAAAATTAACCTAAATATATTGATATTTTTATATTTATTCAATGACCAAAGAGTAAAAAACGAATCTGTTTTTCTCACTCTGTTTTGTGACGACGCTATGGAGCTCAGCTGGTTTGGTGCTTGCTGGAGGTGGTGGGCTTGCCACAAGGCTAGCTGAAGGTGGCACGACGTCGGGACAGTTGCGGCGCGGCATTGTGGTTGTTGATTGATGATGACAGTGTATCAAAATTAAACTCAAAGAATTTAATATCTCAAAAATATTATCATAATTAAACTTTATAACAATATAACTAAAACATAATTAATGATGGTGTTAAAAAAGTTTACTCCACCATTATCCTTAACGCACGACAATCTTTGTCAGTGGTATTTTATATTGATTGTAGTCTCAAATAAGTGTTGTACTAATATTGTACAGCCTCCAAAGCATATAACAGACTCGCTATTTTTCTTTAATTTGACAACACGCGAAGAATCATACAAGAAACCAGAAGCAGGCCTGATCTTCGTGCCCCTAGTGTTTATCCTAGGAATTGAAGGATCAAGTTACAAGAGAATATTTTATGACAAAAGAATATGTTTGGAAATATAGACGAAAAATAAACTGCTATATACAAATGACAAAAATAAATCCAAAACTCTCTTTCCCAGCATGTTCCAATCTGAAAGCTTGACGGGTATCACTTGTTAGACCACTGGAATTCTATTTCTAGAACCCTTGAGGGGCCACTTTTACTTGCAGGCAACAAAGTGTACTCTCCAGCTACTGCTCCAAGCATTACCACTCGATCAATCTGGATTGTTACTTTCCCAAATTTACTCTGTCATCATATCACAATAGAGGGGTTAAGTGGAAGTGTCAAAACAAAATAATTGAAGATGAACACACTGAATTTATTAGTCCATGTTTCCAAGCATTTACCTTTCCCACTTTGCTCTTATTTTTGCAAGAAATATGAAGCTTCTGTCCTTTTGGAGGACTCTCAAAGGACCATGAAAAGCTCTCATCCCACTCTGGATTAGGGCCAGTTGAGACCACCTGATCAGCACATCATCATGGATATTAGTCATTTAGCAGTATATTTATTTTTCAACGAAAATAGTGTACGGCAAAAGATTTGAATTAATAAAAAATAAGGTTCCATCGTGAAATAAAATCAACAATCAAGTTTTTATATACACAATCGGCAGGAAACACAATATTCCTTGCCATAAACAATCAATCATACCAATGCTACAGATTCTTCTCTGTACATATTGAAACTCACAACTCAGAACAGTCTAGCACTTGAAGTGGCTCTAGATAGGATGGAGAGAGACCATAACTTGACAGCCAAGATACTCCCAAATCAATAAAGTAGCAAATCACCAGTTAAGTAAAAGATCAAGTGTCGGAAAAATTCAATCTGGGTGCAAAAGCACAGCACAATATGTAAATGGTCAAGTGGAAGCAGCTCTAAAAATGCATATCCTAATTGAACGTTTCTGTATTGGCATGACTTTCATTGAGAGAAAGCAGATAATATTATGCCATTTCAAGAGACAGCAGCATTCATAGGTCAAATTTGTGCACAATTGACATGGTGAGACAAAACCCCATTTTTGACACCCATGGCACTTAATCCTAGTGTTAGTTTAGACATGGACAGAAGCAACCCCCCACCAAAAAATCAAAACAAAACAACAACACACAAAAGATGACAGATCAGAAAACAATAGATAAATATGAAATTTTAAAAACAAAAATGACCTTGGTTTGCCTTGGTGGAGTGTTTCCAAGTGTAAGCTTACAGTAAACACTTGGATTTCCAACGGACTGCTTCATATTATTACCACGCTTGATGATCACCACCAATGTCCCCGGCAAACACTGCAATAGAAATTCTGCCTTCTCCTGAAACCGAGGCGGGCCAGACTGGATTAAGTACTGCAGAAATGGAATAGCATCTGCAGCTGCTATTGACTGAGCTTTTGAAACTTCAGCTGGGCATGCTGACCAAGCTTGTCTAAGCAGAAAAAGTGCATCCAAGGCAGCTTCCTGACAAGCCTCAGAGCCTGTTTTTAAGGATGTGACCAGATGGGGAATGCTAAGCGTTGCTGGTTCAGTTGCTCTCAGTCGTGGGAAGTTGCTAAATAGAGAATTTAAAGCTTTTAGATACTCCTCATTCACAGTTCCATTAGCCCATAAATCTTTTTCAATAGCGGCTACAAGAACAGAAAACTGTTAGACCATGTTTACACAGATCAAGAGAGACAGAAATATAAAGAGGGGGGTATTCCTATTTGCATGGTGACGTGACTCAAAAATTGTTCAATAATCATCATTGTTCTTCAATAATTCTGAGTAAAAACTGCAACTTTATGCATAAAATTTAGGCTTTAAAGTGCAGTCTTTATTTTTCAGTTACAATCATTGAATACTTAACAAAGCACCAGGAGTCTATTTTTACTACAAGTGGCTGTATAAGCACAAATAAAGTCAAGTTGTTTAAATTATGCAACAATTTGTTCACAAGTCACAAGTTTTACCATCTATATGTTTGTTCCCAAATTTTGGGTGCACGGTCAATTAAAATCAGCTAATCCATTATTCAAAAGATTTGTTCTCTTCTTCATATGTAACATTATTTATGTACTTTGCCTATTTTATTGAAAAACATTTAGAAATCAAGATATGCATTGGCTTATAAATGTATAGCAAAAAGCATTTACCATGACTGTTCAAATAACTGATGTAAGGATAAGAAAATCTGCATCGGAAGTAGCCACATCAAAAGTAACAAACATACCGCTTTATATCAATGCTTTTGTAGAAAGTATATTCCCTCAATTGGTGTGTTTTTTAATTTCCCAAAATATTCAATGTTTGGTTTTAACTATAACTAAACAGAGACAAAATTGTCACTAAAAAATGCACACGAAGGTCCTCCACTTATATCCACTCCTGCTTTTAAGGAAATTCTCTTTACTATTATTATTGTTGTTGTTATTGTTATTATCATATTATAATTCAAAATCAGTATACATTCAGTTTTAAAAAACTGTCATCATTTAACTCAAATGAAGTTTTCTCTTGACACCCACATCTAGGGAGTAAAATGAGGATATGCTATCATGCAGTTTTTTTCTTCTGTTTTTTGTAAAAAAGAAAAAGAAAAAGTGTTAAGGCCAAGCAATAAACAGTTCATGATATAAGCAAAGAAAAACTCACTAGTTATCGCTCTGACTGTTTCACTAGAAGCATACTCTTGAATAGTATTATTCGAGAAGAGAAGTTTAACAAACATTGCAGCCTGAATAGATGTTTCTGGATCACTTGAACTTATCAGATCCAATATAACCTGAACACCACCGGCCTCTGCAACTGCTCTTTTATTTGATCGACTGTACATCACAAGGTTTTGCAAAGCACATATGGCTACAACTTTCATTTCTTCTGTTGGTTGCTCTTCAAGCACATTCACTAAAGCACGACAAGCCAAAACTGCATCAGCTGATCGAGCAAGACCCTCATTCTGGAACAGGTCCCCAAGAGCCAAGGTTGCCAATAGCCTTGCCTGCTGTGCTTGGGTTTGTGGATCCAAGAGGTACTGGGATAATGTTAAGATAGCTGACTTAGTAGCTTTTGTTTCCCGGATCTTTACGTTGTTCAGCAGTACTTCCAAGAGTCTTGCAGCAGTTTCCTCACATTGATGAGATCTTAGAAGCTCCAACAGAGCCTCTATGGCCCCACTTTCAGCCATTGCCTCTGCACTAGTTCCATCATCACTTTCCAACACCAGAAGAGCATTTAAAGCACCAAGAACAGTGCTCTCTGAGCCAGATCGAAGCAACCTCACTAACACAGCAACAGGCACTTCCAAGAAGAATTCAGAACTAAATTGCAGAATACTTGACAAAACAGAGGCAGCAGACTCCCATAAAGCATGAGCAAGGGAAGGATCAGCTTGAATTATCACTTTGGAAATTTCAATAACACCGCCCTCTTTAGCAATTTCATTCGGCCACGTTAGTGCAATACTAACTAGGGCCTTTACAGCTCTCTGCTGCAATATGTGTATACCAGAACCAAGAACCCGTATAAGAGGACCAATTACCTGCTGTGTCACTGGATCCTTCTGAAGGTGTTCTTCTAGAAGAAGATGTGAAAGAAGCTCAGCAGCCAACTGTTGCACTGCTGATATTGGAGAATCGAGCAAGGGGATAAGCGGTTCAATAACTTGGTGAGAAGTCAATTTATAGTCAGCACGACACTGTGGATGTTCTAAAATATTAACCAAAACCTGCAGTGCACTATGCTGTCCATCAGGCCCAAATTCTTGTCTTGCCAGCAACAAAAACAAGGGTTCAACCAGTTTAGCAGCAGAGGGACCTTTAGCTATGCTAGCGTTATTGGTCAATATACGCAGCAATTCTGCAAAGGCTGCACATAGATAATCAGGTGCTTCATGTAATATGTCAAGTATGCTATCAATAACTCCAGTTTTCACCATTTCCATTTTACAAGCAGGCCTGTCTTTTCCTAACTTGACCAGAGCTCTGGAAACGGCCTCATGAAGCACATAGTTCCTACCATACAGTAGGCCAACAAGAGGAACAACTGCACCACTTGCAACAACTAATTCAGCCAGTTGCTCATCATCAACAAGCCTATCCAATGCCCGAACAACTGATTGCTGAGCAGGACTAAACTCAGTTACAAGGAGAGAGACTAGAGGTTCAACACAGCGTGCAGCAGCCATGGTGGACCGAATCCTTGTATTTCCAAAAAGAGCACAACATAATTCAGCAGCATCCCCTTTGAGGTCCATCGAACAATTTGATGAAAGGATCCTGCAAAGAACATCCACTGCATTCATCTCAACATCTGCAACAGCAAGTGCTCTTGATGGGTTTTCACTCAGCAACCTAACTAATGCAGCAATTGCAGCATGCTGCTCCCTCTCTGAACCAGTATTGAGAATCTCCACCAAAGGTTGAATGGCTTGTCGAGCAGTCTCTGCATTTTTAATGTGGTCAGAAGAGAATAAACTTTCCAAGACATTTGCAGCACTATATCTTGCACCTCTTCCTCCTAAACGTAGGACAGCTACAAGTTGAGTAACAACACCAAATACTGACTCATGTCTCCGTATGTCAGCACTACTAAACAGAATTCCTAACAGATCTGTGGCAGCTTCTTCAGTTGCATCTTGTGGACTCAGTGAAAGATATTTTGTAAGAGCCTCTAAGGCCCCAGACTCTACCATTACAATCTTATTTGATGGACAATCTCTAGCAAGCTGAGTCAAAAGCCCAAGTGCTAAAACTGGTGCTCCTGGGCGATCTGGAATTGGTTTGAGCAGATCAACTAGAGCAGGTATTGCCTTCCGAGAAGTGGCACCAACTCTTATATCTTCAACTCTAAACAACCTCTCAAGAGCAACTTGATCAGGAAAACGCACCAAAGAAAATTCCTCTGACAATTCTAGAAGATCCTGTATATCAGTATCAGCACAGCCAAGCAAGGAGATAAGTCCACCTGCTGCCCCAGAATTTGCCACAGACAAAAGTGTTCCCCTACTTCCATTACAGACAAGGCTAGCTATTGATTGTGCGGCAAAATATTTGTCTGCCATTTCCTCTGACTTCAACAAGTTGGCAAGTGCTGGTACAGTTTTCGTGGTTGCATGTGCTCGTATGATATCTCTATCTTGAAATAATACTGCCAACAACAAAGCACAAATCCACATGCTGCTATCTTCTTTGTTGTCAATCTGCATGTTCACCATAAAATAGCGAAGGTTCATATACAAAAATAATAATCATATACTAATATGTTATCTAGCTATTTCATGTGTCAGGGACGTGGGGCATTATTTAGGAACAATGAGTTCGTTAAGATGTGCTTATTTTGATGAAAAAAGGTTCTTCTTTATAAAAATAGAAAAGTACTTTTTGCATTTTTTTAATCATGTTTGGATGAGTTAAAGCACTAAAAAGATCTTTGTTTCTAGCTAGATTTTGGTACTTCTCAAAAATACCTTTTTTTATAGCATAAGAAAGCTGTTCAAACATGAGAAAAGTACTTATCAAATATGACATCCAAACACAAAAATAGCTTTTTTGTTTTAAAAATACCTTCTAAAAAATTATCATAAAAAAAGATCTTGTTTTAGAAGCTCATGCAAACGGACCCAATGGTTGACAGCTAAGGATGCCTTTATTATGCAAATAAATCAATATTTACTAGGGTCAATTACACTTTACCTTCACGAATTTTTTGTCTAAATCAATTTCAGTACATCAAGTTTAAAAACTTACAGTGCTTTCCCATATGTTTCTGAAACATATCCCTCCAATCACTGGAATATATATCTATATATAACATTGTAATGGTCAATAATTTAGTTAAAACTGACAATGGAGAGGTCATCGGCCACACCAGTGATCATTCTTTGCCAAATATTCTCCAAAAGAGAACACAATCTTTTCCAATACTTCATTTTCTACTGTTTACAACCAAAACTGAATGTGTCTTGAACAGTTTTTCAGTATACACAGAACTCACTATCTCTCCAGCTAGTGTGGGTAAATATCTAATGCATCTTGGTAAATTTGGTGTGATTTAAGTGAGAAAATGATCACATGCAATGTTTCTAGCATGCGGATGTGGTGTGGAAATTTTGAAACTTGGCGGGTGTAAGTTTTAGGATTCTAAATTTGGTAAATCATGTTTGAACTATTAAGTATTAACTATGACAACAATCAGATGGACTGTCTATTTCTTTATTTCGATTGACTGAAAACATAGTGGAAGATGGGATTTAAATACCTGAGAATATTGGAGGAAACAATTTGAGATCCTATCTGTAAGAACATCAATTGCTCCAGCATCCATTATTGCAGTTTTATTTTTTTCATCACGACAAGCAAGAATAGACAGTAACCATATAGCTAAGTCGGTGCCGCATATAATGGTGGTGCCAGTGTTGGATTCACCACCATTGGCCTCTTCTTTTGTATGCCTGCATATGCTGATGAGTTCCTTGTTGTTGTCACCCTGATCACCCAAAGACGACTGTGCAGAAATAAGCATATCAACAAGAGACTGAATAAGATTAGCACACAAGATTGATAAACTGAGATCCTCGACCAGTCTCTGATGATTTGCTTTTGCAGCACAAATAAGAAGTGCAGCTCCCCCAATTTTGACCTTTACATTTGTGGAACTAATTATCCTCTTAGCTATTGAAGATAAACATCCAGAGGCAGTTGCAACAGTGTCTCCTAAAACAACAGGCTGTTCCTTGCATAATTGAGATAATATCTCAATAGCTTTATCCTGCAACACAGGCGGTGAATCAACAATAGACAGCACTATTGGGCATATGCTTTTAGGGAATTCAGCCAAAACTGCACATGCAGGTTTAATATGGGCACTAGTCTCTTCCGACCTGGACAAAATGGCAAGTGCTTCTAGAGCCTCTGATGTGGCAACGGATTCACTAATAGCAGAATCTAAGAAAGAAACTAATGCAAGAACAGTGCCAGCACGATTCACACAATCAGTTACAGCATAATCAACTTTCCGAGAATGTAAAAGGCGAGCAATCGCTGCAGCAGCATGGGTTTTACCAGAAATTGTGCCTTCGCGTAATACTCTGGTAGCGGGCAGGATAACTTCTTCTGTAACAACTTTCTCTGCAATTTCACTATCCAGGATAAGATTAGCCACAGCACATGTTGCCATCTCTGCAACTTCCAAAACTGAAGAGTTAGCTAGTGCAACTAGCAGGGATAATGCATCTCTAGCAACAGCGGCTACATCCCTGTTCTCTTTTATGGAAAGAAATATTGCAGCCAGGCAGTGTGAGGACTCAATCAGGATACTTTCAGATTCAGCATTAAGCAATTTCATGGCTGACCAAAGAGTTTTAACAGCAATGTTGCTTTCACGGACATCTTTCCTCATTTCAAAAATTCCTGCCAGAGCTGATGCAGACTTTGCCTGAGTTTCTTCCTTGGTTGAGCTCAATAATACTATCATGGTATCAAATGCATCACCAGAAGCACTACCTTCACGTAGAATGTCACTAAGAGGAGCAACAGAAAGCATACTTCTTAAAGCATCTAAAACATAAACCTTAGATTCAGGTTGATCACTGGTCAATAATGCTGTGAGCTGACTGATAGTCGTAGTATCAGATTTGTGAATTAAATGATTTAAGGTCTTCGCCGCAATATCCTTCCCATTAGGGCTTCCATTCTTCAATAGCCACAACAATGCGGGAACAGCATCAGCACTTTCAACACAAGCACGTATATCTTCACTGTGATTACATAGGTTCTTAAGGATTGTTGCTGAATCTTCCTTTGCTTTTGCAGATCCTATCTCCAAAATCTGAACAAGTGGAGGTATACCACCAGCAGCAGTAATGGCCCATTTACTTTCATCATTTTCATTGGATAGAAGGCAAAGCAGAGCAACTGCACATTCTTGCTGCTGTTCTGATGAAAGCCCCAGAAGAGATATCAATAGCTGAACTCCTTCACGGCCTTGAAGTGCAAGCCATAAACTGCCTTTACTATTGCACAGTGTCATGAGAGCTTTTGTAAGCTCATCTTGCACTTCATTGGAAGCCATTGTTATTAAACCAACAAGCAACCGTTTTGCATCAGAATTTTCGAGTTTGATTGAGAGTATAGGATTGCCATACAAAGTAGCTAGGGCTTCAATAGTCCGTTCCTGCACAAGGAATGGCAAGCGAGGTTTGAATTGTTTGAGTAATGTCTTCTCAACTACCAAAGGATCTGATGCTTTGGTAGATTCTGCCTTGTCATCATATATCATAAGAGCTGAAGCTAAAGCTCCTAATGTGTCAGCAATTTGGGTAGGAGAGGTGCATGATTCAAGGCTTTGACCAAGGCTAGATATCACATTAGACAAACCGCCAGAGATGTTTGCCAGAGCACACATAGCATTCTCCTGTAATGCTTGAGCACACTCACCCTGCATGAATTCTTTGGAAGGAGCTATGGTAGCATTGATCAAAGCAGGAATACCATTAAAATTGGCTATCTCTCGCTTTGCATCTTTGCACTGGGCAGATAGAGATTTAAGAGCACCAGCTGCTTCAGCTCTAACAGGGTCATCATTACCAGGGCCTACTAGTTTCAGGAGTTGCTTTGTTACCTCTGCTGTCAGCACCTTTGAACAAACAGATGCATCCTCCATCATTACAGAAGCAAGTAAAAAGCACACATTAGCTAAAGTGCTAGACTGTCCTGTTGCCAATAACTTCACCAATATGTCCACTCCTCCAGCTTGTATTGTTGCATTCCAGAATCCCTCAGTATTGCTGGAGAGATTTTTCAATGCTCCAGTCAATAAACTTTCAACTACATTTCCTGCCTTCATGCCCCTTTGAAGCTTCTGCCAGAGCACTGGTACAACTCCTTCTGTTGAAAAAATTTTTGAGCCCACGTGATCTTTTGTGCCACCTTGAGAGACAGCATAAATAGTCTTTGCAGCAGCAATTTGCCCTTCAGTGGAACTGGACTTCAGTAGACCAAGCAATGGAGGAATGCATCCTCCAAGCAAAACTTTAACCCTCAACTCATTTTCTTTACAAAGAGAGCCCAACACAGTCGCTGCCTGTATCTTCACATTCAATGAACCTGATCGGAGAAGGGAAACAAGTACTGGAACTGCCTGAGAGTGAGATCCAACAGCACTAAAAGCATTTTCACGCATATCTATAAGCTCCAATAACTGCCTTAAGGAATACTCTTTCTCTTGTGCAGAAGATGAGCTCTGACGCAGCTGCTCAATGCATTGGGCAACACTAGCTAAGGTCCCATCTGGATCCTCCATACTGCTGCTACGTTCTCTGTAAGCAGTTAGGAATGTAAGATACCAAAGTTCACATGCATGAATTCAAATTTTCATTGTCCATAAACTGAAGCATCAATTTAAAGCATATTGTCAGATCAGAGGCTTCTACAACCTTATCTTCTATTATATGAGATTTTAATATATATATGTGTGTGTGTGTGTGTGTGTGTGTGTGTGTGTGTGTGTGTGTGTGTTTGACTTTTGACAATAACACTATCGCAAGAGGGATCAACAGGTGTTAGCTTACTTGTCTGCAAGCAGAAGGATAAATACTAACACAAAAAATGTGTCAAACAAAAGAGATTACAATCATTTGACCAAAAAGATAGGGAAAAAAAGAAAGAATTTACAATCATTGATTCTAGCAGCAATGCAAGCAATTGATCAATAACTGCATCAAGTTGCAAACTATTCCTGTACGACAAAATTTAAGGCATATTTGAAGTTGTAACCAACCTCAACCCCATCTTCAGAACAGAATGTGGAGTTGGGGGCTCTGAAGCTTGAGTCTTTCCATCACCATTTCTTTCCTACAATTAAAAGAATAACAGGGAGAATGTTAAGTTGTATGTCTGTATATCTCTGAATATTTCAATTGAACTAACAGATTAAATATATTTGGAACAACAAAACTAAACAAAAGTATGGGAATAATATAGAAAAAGATTCACCCAAGAAATTTCTTTTTCCTTCTTATTCCTATCCATAAAGCCAGTGAGGGATGGAAAACTAATGATATGTTTGATTATATTCCTTATCAATGAAATGAAAAATCTCAAAAGTATTAAACAAATAAAATTGTTGCAATGTGTAGTTAATATAGTGCTTGCCTGCTATCTGTAATAAATATTTGCTACCAATTTCTTGATATTCATTTAACTTAACATGTCTCAATCTGAAGAGATGTCACACATATGTTTCTAGAAGACAATGAAAGATGAGAAACAGATAGCGGAAATGGACACCCTTATCTTCAGAATTAAATCTCACACAGTTTCTTTAAACTTCCGCGACTCTCAATGGTACTTTCTACTTTTACAATTGTCTAACGCCCAGTACAAGATGAGAACAAAGCATTAGCTCAGCAAAACATCTGAATTTGACAAAAAATATCCAGATGTACCAAATGGGAATAAGATCCATAAATTCCAATACATGCTTATACTGACCAGAACAATATTCACCTCCACTAACTCCTAATTGCATAATGATGTGATGGATCAAGGAAAAATATGAAGAATTCTTTGAACAACTAGTACCAGATCATTTGAAGCAAGCCTCCAAGCCGTCGCAGTCGCAGTCGCCATTCGCGCTCTCGGCTGAAGACTCCAAGTAGATCAGTCCAGGATCCTGTCTCTCTGCAGATCTACACTGCAGAGACACTCAGAACATCATTCAAATTTCAAAACCTCCTGTTCTCAACACCAACAACATTGCAAGATTAGAATCATATCTTCAACAACAACATGGAAGAATGTGGATCAGACAGTAAATTGAAATCTGAGCTCAAATCAGTGAGTGATGCAATAAACAATCAGATCCTATGGCGTGACTTTCAGAAAGTAGTTGAACAAGTTTTGACTGAAATTGGACAAGGTTTGAAGAGAAAAAGTAAGAGATCAAATCGTAGTCAATGAAAGATGAAAGGAGCTTACGATGAAATGCAAGGAATGGAATAAGATGAATGCATTGAATTGAAGTAGTAGAATTCAGCAATGCTACATTCTACTGCGAATGGAAAACAGATAAGGAAGGAATGAACCTTGGGATTGGGATGACGATGGTGAGTGATGCTGCCTGCATCTATCTATGGGATTTGTTTTCGTGCAAAAGAAGCGAACAGACAATGAAGATAAAAAAGACCAGACACGACACGACCCTTTGGTAGGACTAGGAGGAACAAATATATACAACTGTACTTTCCTTTTTTTCTTTTTCTTTTTCTACTTTGTTTGGCTTTTATGTTTGTGACTTACGTTTCCATTTTCAATTCATGGATACGTAGTTGCTGTTGGAAACAGTGAGTATGAAGGGAAGAGAGTTTTGGGCGTCGCTGAAACGGAGCACCGACAAGTACTAGTTCAAGCTCCGAGCGTACCAGCTAGCCTGGCCTTCCTCTTACAGCCTTACAACACTTGCTTGGGTGGAAACCCAAAATGAACTTTTTGTTTTCTTGTTTTTTTAATTTTGGGTCATTAAACGTGTAGTATGTGAACCAACTTTATCTTCGTCCGAGTGGAACCGGACTCGGATCCCTTAAGTAACGTTTCGAGTTTGAGCCTCGGATGGAAAGACGTGATTGAGATGGGAGACCTCACTAAAGATGGCCTAGCTTTTCCGATGGAGATTAGTCATTGACGAAGTCGATGGATACTTCGCACCTATGTCATGATATAAAAAAACGTGTACTTTATGAGTTTTTTAAATTATTATAAGAGAAATGCTAGCATTACACTCTTCATCACATTACTCTTGACACATCCTTTATTATTGGGTGAATTTTATGTGGGATCATATGTTTTGGTGGGTCTTATATGAAATCCAACCAATAATAAAGGGTGTGTTGGAGAGGAGTGTGATAAAGAGTGTGATGATAACATTTTTCTTATTATTATCTCCTAATTTGAGCTATATTTTTTGCGGAGTTACATTATTTGTATATTTTTTTAATGTTAAGTTTTCTTGGTTTCCCAGAGTGTCTTCCTAGGTGAGAGACTAATCTCTCGGAGTACTGTGACGCGCCTAAGCGGGCGACCCCTAACAAGGATGTTTTTCCATACACACGGATCCAAGGATCGAACCTAGAACCATATGATTAAGGGATTCAAATCGCCTTATCACTTTGACCAACACCACGTTAATTTTAATGTTTTTAATGATCAAGGGATCCAAGGATGTTTTTAATGTTAAGTTGTTAACACTTAACACTATATTTTTATATTTAAAATATTTTTTATATTTCTTTCCTTCATTCCATTATATCATAAGACAAAAAATAAGGATATCATGTCATATCTCATACAGTATCCCTACAAAAGTTGTACAAATCAACAAAAAGAAAAAAAGCGTTGGCATAATAACTTAAAAACTTTTCTGCTAACTAAAATTGAAAATTTTGAAATTAATAATTAGAGTCATCACTCTTGAGTGCAGGTCATTCTCCACAACTCTCACACTCCATGTAAAATGAGACGGCTGATGGGAATAAAATACTATAGTTTGATTTTTGATACCTAGAATGACAGCATAACAAAATTTGGTCTTAACATTAGCTGCTAGAGGCAGATGCTGAAAGACAAGCTAATTATATAAAAAGGGTGAAAACTTGTTTTTAATGTACCAAAAAAGAATCTTAATATTATTTGGACCAGTAGGAATAGCAACTGGCGAGAATTGAGGTTGGCTATTATTATGCAATCAAATCAAGTGGCAAGTAACAAGTCATGTTATTAACAGCTCCACCCTGTAAGCATTTGCTGTCATTATCCCTCTAATGATTGGGACTCCATACCATATCAATATCACATCCCTAAATTAGACATTGCCTGTTTCTTTTGTTATCAACCCAACTTTTTTTTTTTACTTAAGTTATCAAACTAACTTAGAGACAGGATTTAGGAAATTCTTCGTAACAAAGACTAAAAAATTACTTTATTCAAAAGAATAATTTTTAACAAAATCACATAAAAAAACCATTTAAAAAAAATTAAGATAGCTTTAACAATTCCATAAAAAAAAGAGAAGTACTAGCAGCACACTCTTTAACACACTTTCCAACACACTCCCTCTTATTGATTGAAATTAATATGGGTCTCATTAATTCATATAGATCCCACTTGAATTTTGTAGGACTCACATGATAGAAAAGAAGTGTGTTGGAAAGTGTGTGTTAAAGAGTGTGTTGCTAGCATTTCTTTCAAAAGAATATACCATCTTCAATCCCACAAGTCTAGTGATGAAATCTCATCCCAAAGACCTAATTACAAATTTTATAAGTTCAATAATCCAATTACAAATGTTTAAAACATAGGGACCAAATTACATTATTTATCAGTTTAGGTACCCAGTTACAATATAAGGACATATTTCAAATAGTTGATGAACCTATGGAGTATTTGAACCTACAAGAAACACTGCTCTAGTCTATCTGCAAGTGTAAGCGCTGGTTCTCTTTCTACAGTTCGAGTAACTTTTTAACCCCTTACCAACAGTTTTCAAATAAGATTGCAAAGTTGCAACAAAGCCACCTGCAAATGGCAAAACATTCAAGAGAAAAATGAATGCAAGCATTCAAACCAACATTTGGCCGGGGGAACAGCTGAATACTTATCATCACTAACAAACCACGGATAACTATGCTTTGAATTCAAAACAATGATACACATTTTGTGTCCAACATTGCCCTGGTCGTATATTTATTGAAATTTCTATTGCGGGCAATGCAACATTTTTGTCATTCGAGGAAAAGAATAGAAAATTATACAGAGCCAGGCATCGGTGCATCACTTTAGTCCAAAGCCAATGGAGTTACACAGATATAACAGAATCAACGAATTTCAGCTGCTATGAAAGAAAAAGGTTAACGCGTTTCCCTTCTGGGTCAATAATTCAGGTAAATTCCCGTTGGCATTCTTGGTAGAACAAGATAATCTCTGCAACCTTAGGTACTAGATCAATATGGTTTTGTAAATATTCAAAATTTGAGAATTATGTAAGGCTAACGGAAGTGGCGTAAGATTGGAGAAGAAGTACAGCTTGCTCAGAAATAGCCCTGTTTCTTGCTTGCCTCGCCCAACCTGCAACAATTTCTTCAGCTCGGGTGCCTCTGACACTTTCTTCTAAGAAGTCTGCTGCTTCCGCAAGTTTTCCTTCAGTCAAGTAACTCTCAACTTTATTAATAACAGATTCAATCCCATCACCTGATTGGTCATCTTCGCTAACCTGAATACAAACCAAAGTTAAACATGAAAATATACATCGGAGTACCATCTTAAACTTTAGGATGTGCTTGATAAATGGGAGGAATTGGGGCGGGGGAAGAAATAAAAATGGTCGGTGTATCAAAGCATATATTATGTTGAAATGGCCACCAATTATCACTGCCCCTACAATGGCATGTTGGGAAGTGAGCTACATACCTTCAACAAGGATGCTATACGTGCCAAAGAATGTGCCAATATACCTCCACCTCCGGGTGGTAAGAAGCTGAAGTATCGCAGTGTGCCTTTTAAGTCATCAAACTGCAACGGAATGGGCACAATTTAGAAAGCTTCACGATTGAAATCCAAAATTACATGATTCATTCTAGAACTGGCATCGTAATAAACAAGTGCATTTCAGGAAACTGCGAACATTGCACCATAATTCTGGAAATTGCGTCAGTAGTCAATCTTAATGTTTTATTGTTTTGGTATGAATTTTATCAATAAGGAAGCTTCAAAAATAGGAGCATTACTGAATGTCAGACAAAAGTTATGGTATTGGTCACCAATGGATAGTAAAGAAATCGTTTCATAAGGGATCCATATTCATGCTATAAGCATCCAGAGTATATAACTTTCAGCAGATCATCAAATAAAAATTCTACAAGGTTACAAAATAATAACTAGAGAATAAATGTAGCAATTTTGAACTGAACTAGTAATCCGAGTAAAGTAAATAACTGTTGGGTGGGTCAGTCCTAAGTGGGTCCCACATTAGTTTAAAAAGAAAAAATAAATAAATAAAACTTGCCATTGGCCCAAGCCCAAGTGGCATTTGGAAAAAAAAAAGGGGTTTGAAATAAAGAAAGTGTGTGTGACTAGTGTGCGCGACAGAAAGAAAAAAGTGAGAGAGAGCAACAGAGAAAGAACGGCGCCGAAGGGGAGAAGAAGAAAAATAGGAACTTTATGCTCTTCATCATATGGGTAAATTCCTTCCATTCTCTATGAAATTTTAGTATGTTGTTTATGGTGTTGAGAGCAATATTTTGATATCATTATATTGTTGTTTTACCTTCCCTTTGAGCTGGGTTATACCCATTTTTGTTAGATTTCTCTCTTGTTGCTTGCTTGTATCCACCTTTTGGGTGATGTGTTGTTGATTTGGTGTTCCCTAGTATTTCTAGGAAGACTTGGTGTACCCATTATTATTTATAGTGGAAGTTTTTGCTGGACTTGATCCTGTGGTTTTTATCCCTACATTGGGGAATTTTCCACATTAAAAATTATGGTGTCATTGCTATTTATTTTTTTGCCATTGATATTATCCTGTGGAAGAATATTTTTGTTGTGCCTATTTATTTGCACAGGTGAAGGGAAAAAATATTTGCTTCATTAGAGATTGTTATCTCTGCTTTTTTTTCCCAACAAAGTGGTATCCAGAGCTTAGGTTGTTTTGTACTGTGCATTTAAATGGAGGAAAATCAAGGGTCAAATATGATTAAGCTGAACTCTACAAATTATACACTTTGGAAGACCCTCATGGAAGATATGTTATACAGCAAAGACTTATATGATCCCATTGAGGGGGACACTGCTCGACCCAAGGATAAAAATGAAAGTGATTGGAAGAAGATGAATAGAAAGACAGTTGCTTTGATTAGACAGTGGCTGTATTTGAGTGTATATCCTCATTTAGACACAAACAGATGCCCAGAAAATGTGGAAGAAGTTGGCCGAGCTGTATGAGCGGAAGAATGTGCAAAATAAAGCATTTCTGATCCGGAAGCTGGTGAATATGAAATACAAAGAAGGAGATTCAATGGCAGAGCATATGAGTATTTTTCAGAATACTGTGAATCAGTTGACAGCAGCAGATATTAAATTAGATGATGAGTTGCAAGCCTTGTTGTTGCTTAGTTCCTTGCCTGACACTTGGGAAGTTATGGTTGTGACATTCACTAATTCAGCTCCTAATGGGAAGTTAACAATGTCAATGGTAAAAGAGAGCACGTCGAGTGAAAAAGCTAGAAGAAAGGAGCGTGGTTTGATTGTTACCTCTACTCAGTCAAAAGCACTAGTTGCAGAGTCACGAGGGAGAAGTCAAACCATACATTTCCATCAGCATGAAAAATCTGACAGTCGTAGCAAGTCAAGAAGCAAGTCCAGGACTAGAAAAGAAGCGACATGTTATCATTGTGGCAAGGCGGGGCACATCAAAAGGCAATGCAGGTTCCTAAAGAGAGAGAAGTCAAGGGAAAGAGATGAAGATCAAGAGAAGAAAAATGATAAAGGCACAGCTGCAGTTGCATCTGATAGTGATGTTTACATTGTTTATGATGATAATTCTATAAATCTAGCATGTCATGATTCCAGTTGGATTGTTGATTCTAGAGCCTCATACCATGTTACTCCTAGATGTGATTTCTTCTCATCTTATACTGCTGGTGATTTTGGCATAGTAAAAATGGGAAATGAAGGGGTATGTAAAATTGTTGGTATGGGAGATGTTTGGATTGAAACTAGCACTGGGTGCAAATTGCAATTGAAGAATGTCAGACATGTTCCAGATATCCGTCTCAACTTGATTTCTATTAAAGCCTTGAGCATTGAGGGTTATCATACTTACTTTGGTGGTGGCATATGCAAGCTCACCAAAGGATCGCTAGTGGTGGCAAAAGAAGAAAGCTTCACTACTCTCTACAAGATGCCGGAAAAGTTAAGCAAGGAGGAAGTGAATGCAGTTGAAGATGCTTCTTCTGATTTGTGGCATATGCGCCTTGGTCACTTGAGTGAGAAAGGACTCAACATCCTTGCCAGGAAAAATTCTCTTCCTATGAAAGGTACACCTTTAAATACTTGCTCTCATTGTTTTGTTGGAAAACAACATAGAATTTCATTTCGTAGTCCTGGTCCTCATAGGAGGCCAAATGTTCTTGATTTAGTTCATACTGATGTTTGCACTATGGATTGTAAGTCTCTTGGTGGTGCTTCATATTTTGTTACTTTTATTGATGATCACTCTAGAAAAGTGTGGCCTTTTGCTTTGAAATCTAAAGACCGGGTACTTGGTGTCTTCAAGCACTTTCATGCAAGTCTTGAAAGAGAAAAAGGAAGCTAGTTGAAATGTGTCCGTGCAGATAATGGTGGTGAATACAGGGGTCCGTTTGAAGAATATTGCAAAGAACATGGAATCAGGCTTGAGAAGACAGTTCCAAAGACGTCTCAGCAAAATGGAGTTGCAGAGAGAATGAATCGTACCAGTAATGACAAAATCAGATGTATGCTCATGCAAAATTACCCAAATCCTTTTGGGGTGAAGCAATGAGAATTGCAGTGGATTTGATCAACCTTTCTCCTTCTGTGCCACTAGATGGTGATGTTCCAAACAAAGTATGGACAGGGAAAGATGTCTCTTATAGTCATTTGAGAGTGTTTGGCTGCAAGACTTTTGTTCACATTCCAAGAGATGAGAGGTCCAAGCTTGATGGAAAATCCAAACAATGTTTCTTCTTGGGTTATGGTCATGAAGAGTTTGGTTATAGACTCTGGGATCCAGCTGATAGAAAAATTATCAGAAGCCGGGATGTGATATTTCTTGAAGACCAAACCATTGAAGATTGAGAAAGCTGAGAAACAGAAACCGGTTGCCAGAAGTTATGCTGATGTTGTGCCTAAACCTCCTACTGGAACTTTTGTTGATGGGGGAAATATACAGGTAGATGATGGGAATGCAACTGATGACCCTACACCTCACCATGATGAACCAGTTGAAGAGGTTCCATTTGAGCCACCAGTTGAGGCTCAGTTGAGAAGATCTACTAGAGAGCGTCATGCTTCCCAAAGATACACTCCACATGAGTATGTGATGATCACTGATAGTGGAGAGCCAGAAAGCTATGAAGAGGCTATTGTAAATGTGCACAAGGAAGAGTGGTTGAAGGCCATGCAAGAATAAATGAATTCCTTGAATGAGAATCACACATATGAATTGGTGAAGTTGCCTAAGGGTAGAAAGCACTCGAGAACAAGTTGGTGTTCAAGTTGAAATCAGAAGAGAATAGCTCCCAGCCAAGGTACAAAGCAGATTGGTTGTGAAAGGCTTCAATCAGAGGAAAGGTATTGACTTTGAAGAAATTTTCTCACCTATGGTGAAGATGTCCTCTATTCGAGTTGTGATTGGATTAGCAGCTAGCTTGAACCTAGAGGCTGAACAACTTGATGTGAAGACAACATTCCTTCATGGTGATTTGGAGGAGGAAATTTATATGGAGCAACCTGAAGGCTTCAAGGTCAAAGGAAAAGAGCAGCTTGTGTGCAAGTTGAAGAAAAGTTTGTATGGACTCAAGCAAGCACCAAGGCAATGGTACAAGAAATTTGATTCTTTCATGGAGAAACATGGTTATAGCAAAACTACTTCTGATCATTGTGTGTTTGTGAAGAAATTCCCTGATGATGATTTTATTATCCTCTTGTTATATGTGGATGACATGTTGATTGTTGGTCATGACACTAAGAAGATTGATTGTCTGAAAAAGGATTTGAGCAAGTCCTTTGCCATGAAGGACTTGGGTCCTGCAAAGCAAATCCTTGGCATGAGAATTGCTCGTGACAGGAAGAATGGTAAATTGTGGTTATCTCAACATAAGTATATTGAGAAGGTATTAGAGAGGTTTAACATGAGCAATTCCAAACCTGTTAGTACTCCACTTGCAAGTCATTTCAAGTTGAGCTCTCAACAATGCCGTACAAGTGAGAAAGACAAAGAGATGAAGAAGGTTCCTTATGCATCCGCGGTTGGTAGTTTGATGTATGCTATGGTATGCACAAGGCCAGATATTGCCCATGCTGTTGGAGTTGTTAGTCGTTTTCTCTCTAATCCTGGTAAAGACCACTGGCAAGCAGTGAAGTGGATCTTCTTCAGGTATCTCAGAGGCACTTCTAGAGTATGTTTATGCTTTGGGGTTGGTCAACTTGTGTTAGACGGCTACACAGATTCAGATATGGCTGGTGATGTTGATTCTAGAAAATCTACTTCTGGATATTTGATGACTTTTGCAGGGGGAGCGGTGTCTTGGCAATCAAGATTACAAAAATGTGTTGCTTTGTCTACCACTGAGGCTGAGTATATTGCCATTACTGAAGCTTCTAAAGAACTTTTGTGGATGCAGAAATTCCTACAAGAGTTAGGCCTCAAGCAAGAGAAGTTTGTGTTATTTTGTGACAGTCAGAGTGCTATCCATCTCAGTAAGAATCCAACTTTTCATTCCAGGTCAAAGCACATTGAGGTGCGGTATCATTGGATACGAGATGCCCTAGAGATGAAGGCATTTTCACTTGAAAAGATCCATACTAATGAAAATGGTTCAGATATGATGATAAAGACCTTACCTATGACAGTTGATTTGTTGCAGAAAGAAGGCGATCTTGGTCGAGCAGTATCTTCCCACTTGAGTCGTGAGGGGGAGATTTGTTGGGTGGGTCACTCCTAAGTGGGTCCCACATTAGTTTAAAAAGAAAAAAATAAAAAATAAAACTTGCCATTGGCCCAAGCCCAAGTGGCATTTGAAAAAAAAAAAGGGTTTGAAATAAAGAAAGTAAGTGTGTGTGTGACTAGTGTGAGTGATAGAAAGAAAAAAAGTGAGAGAGCAACAGAGAAAGAACGGCGCCGAAAGGGAGGAGAAGAAAAATAGGAACTTTGTGCTCTTCATCAAATGGGTAAATTCCTTCCATTCTCTATGAACTTTTAGTATGTTGTTCCTGGTGTTGAGAGCAATATTTTGATATCATTATATTGTTGTTTTACCTTCCCTTTGAGCTGGGTTGTTATATCCATTTTTGTGAGGCTTCTCTCTTGTTGCTTGCTTGTATCCACCTTTTGGGTGATGTGTTGTTGATTTGGTGTTCCCTAGTATTTCTAGGAAGACTTGATGTACCCATTATTATTTATAGTGGAAGTTTCTGCTGGACTTGGTCCCGTGGTTTTTATCCCTACACTGGAGAGTTTTCCACGTTAAAAATTGTGGTGTCATTGCTATTTATTTTTCTGCCATTGATATTATCCTGTGGAAGAATATTTTTGTTGTGCCTATTTATTTGCACAGATGAAGAGAAAAAATATTTGCTTCATTAGAGATCGTTATCTGTGGTTTTTTTTTCCCAACAATAACAAACAAGAAGACAACTTGCCTTCTGCTTTAACTGCAGTTGTGTGTCTGTACCATTGTTCCGTGTCTCATCAGGAAGAGATGCTAACACCAAATCCAAAACAGAATCTTTATCCATGCCTTCAAGATTAGACTGCAAAGATGCTATTTCTGTCTGAATTGGCAATCCTTTGGACAGTGCATCGTCCAGTGCAAGTGCTCCCTGAAGGATTCATGCACAAGTATCATGACACTGATAAACAGAACTTCAGAAATTATTAAAGTACTATAAACTCATTTAACCTATCGACAAAAAGTAGAGATGAGAACAGCATGGAGGAATAATGGGGGAAAATATTACCAGAGCAAAATTTTGCGCAGCATGACTTTGGCGAGCTTCTTCAGACCGAGCATAAAATGCCATGCACAAGGCATTTATCTAGAGAATTGGAGGGAAAGAATTTTTTATACCAAGTCAAATCCCAACTTTGATTAACAGCATAAGAAACACAGATAAGTCAAAGAAAGTCAAAAGTATGTCCATTAATAAAAGTTTCAAACCAAGCTTTGTTAACAAAGGCTGTGATGTCAATTTTGCAACCATCAAAAAGACTACCCAGTGTTTGGTCCTTTTCAACACAAGTGTTCTTGATCAATACTTAAAAGCTTATGTTTGTATAAAAAACAACTTTCCCAGTAATTTCAGGGAAGCCATACTGTAGTTGTCTAATGACATATACTGAAAAAAAAAAAGAAAAGGAAATAATCGTCTCCATTGAAAAAATAATGATTGGTTCATATCCAGCAAAAATATCAGTACCAACACACGTTAAACTTAAGTGGTATCAGCACAAACACTTTGAGTGGTATGATTCATCCTCTTAAGAGGCAACACAGGCCTATAGACAATTAAGGCAGGAAATTGACTTATTTAACCTTCATTCAGGGTGAAGCCACCAGCCTTGATGCAGCTGTGATGAAATTTTTCTATAAATAATATATTCAACAAAAAATGCTAGTTCCACATATTTAAGAAGCACATCACCTCACATATGGGGTATATACAAGGTTTTGAAAACCGGACCGGACCGGCCGGTCCTACCGGGAACCGGGACCTTGGCCGGTCCGGT
Source organism: Sophora flavescens (assembly GCA_030762895.1). Lineage (NCBI taxonomy): Eukaryota > Viridiplantae > Streptophyta > Magnoliopsida > Fabales > Fabaceae > Sophora > Sophora flavescens. The sequence continues at coordinate 54,822,426 of CM061068.1, read as the reverse complement.
TCACAGGGAAAACCGGTCTAGCATCGAACCGGTGGAAAAATCGGAAAACCGGTTCAAAACCGGTCATAACCGGTAGTGAACCGGCCAGAACCGGTTTCTTAAAAAAAAAATTAGTATAAAAGGATTTGGGTCATCCTAGCCAAAACTCAATTCTTTTGTTTTCTAACATACGTGGGCTAGTTGTAGATTTTGGGTTGGTTTTCCCTATGAAAATGATTTTAACATATATTTTTATATTTATTTAGTTTAATTTCAAAATAAAAAAAATTGTGCTTAATAATTTTAGTTGTTATGTTGTTTTTTTTTTTAATATTGTTACAAATATTATATTAAAAATTAAAATAATATTATTTAATTATAACCGGTTCAACCACGGTTCAACCTCGGTTGGACCATTGAACCTCGAACCGCTGCCTTCACCGGTTCGATGGCCGGTACGGTTTTGTAAACCTTGGGTATATATATGACAGAATCAGAGTGTATGTTTGCAGAAACCGAGGTGGAATCAGATGATAAAAACTGTGTAAATGTGAGGTAAGGTGTGTATGTATAAGCAGTATTCAACATTTATTTTTTATCTTGGTTCTCACCTAAAACATTTAAGTCAGTTCTCTATCATCACAAACACATAAAGTAACTCTATTTCTTTGCTGTGTGCACTCTTACAAAAATTCTTCCATATGAACCTACCATGTAAATGACATGCAGGCATTCGTTTGCTAAGAACAATCGAAAGCTGGTTACTTACTATACCAAAAAATCTACACTAGTGGAAGGACTTTTCTCTGTTTAGAAACTTGCATCAAGTAATGACTAAGAATGCAATTGCTTGCGAAGCAGAGTTTTACTGGATGTAATCTGATAAAAATGGCAAAAGAACGCCAAAGCCATATCTGGATGTTGTTTTACATGCTTTTATAAGTTATTTACTAAATTGTGGACCTTTATGACAGAGGTTACTCTATGTAGAAGTTGCTCCAGGAAATTTTTATAGTAGCAGTTATCCAAAGCTATAATGACTATTTAATTCTTCTACAAGCCACCCAATAAAATTATATCCTTTTTCATAAATTAATTGAAGTTCACCCATACTAATCTATGACTAATTTAAATCTGGGTGTATCTACCGATCATTGAACATTGATTATGGTAGAAACCTCACATTAATATTTGCTTCAGCCATTTTTTCAATTTGGGCAGCCTTCTCATTTGCTATGGATGCATTTAACTCTGCCTTTGCCAATTCCTGAACTTTTTTCAACTGCATTTCCGCTTCATTTTCCTGCAATCACAAAAGACACACTTGATTTTAACACATTAATATTATATACTGATAACAGTAACAGTAGAGAGGCAGAGAAAGGAGGAAAACAGTACTTAAACTACCAGTAAAAAGTTGAATCTGCACCTTTTGTTCAAGTTCTGTCTTCAGCTTCTCTTCCATCTTTTCTTGAAGTGACTTGATAGCAAGGGCTGCTTTTGCTCTTTCTCGTTTTAGCTCCTGAAAGGTATTGAAGAAAAATAAAGAGGAAAGATAACGACTGAATGACTTTTTACATTTGGATTCTGGTAGAGAAACAGCCAAGGAAAGGCAAACAGCACATATAAAATAAATCATTCAACTTGATCAATAGAAAGCCTTCACGGTAACAAAACAAACCTGACAGGCTGAGAGTGCCAATTTGATTCTGATTATTTTTGTGTGACTATTTATTAGAGATGTTAGAAGTGTTGGAAGATAGGAACTCTGTGTAAACCCACCTTGGACTTAAAAGGGGGTATGTTGGAGTAGCTTAGTCTTATGTTACTACTTACTGTGCATATGAGCACAGCCGATCTCAGCTCTCTGCTGAGTCAGTTAGAGGCAGTTACAGCTGCACTCTATATATAGCATCATTCATTGTATCTACACTAAGATCTTTCAATACAATCAAGATTCAGTTTCAGATTCTATCTCTCTCCTCTCTTTCTCTCACTGCTAGGTTTATCACATGGTATCACGAGTTTAAGGCTAGGCCATGGCTTCCGCACTCAATCATGACGGTGATCCTCCGCCGCCTCCCCCTCCTCCGCCGCCACCGCCTTAGGCGGCGGCACCGCAATCGAATCTTAATTCTGTGGTTACCACGAAGCTAACGGAGAAGAACTTTCTCCATTAGAGGCAAATCGTCGAAGCCGTAATTCGAGCCAATCGCCTCGAGAAGTTTGTGGCATGTCCTAGGGTTTCGATGCTATACCTCACTGATCAAGATCGAATCGATGATAACGTGAATCCAGAGTATCAAGCCTGGGAGGCACAAGATCAGTATCTATTCATATGGTTGTTGAACTCCATTTCCGATTCCATTCATCCGCGTGTTGTCGGTTGCACACACGCATGGCAGCTCTGGGATGAGGTGCACAACTACTTCAATTCTCAGACGAAGGCACGCAGTACTCAGCTCCGTGCTGAACTTTGTCATATCGTGAAAGGTGATCGTACGATTGGTGAATACTTGCTAAGAATCAAGGCACTAGTGGATGCTTTGATTTCTATTGGAAATCCAATAACGAATCAAGAGCATATGGATGCAATTTTAGAAGGATTACCAGATGAGTATCACATACTCTTTCCTACCATAGAGTCGAATTGAACCTTATTCAATTGCTGAGATCGAGTCACTTCTACTTGCGCACGAATCGCGATTGGAGAGACTGAAGTCCAAAACGGCTGTTATAGAGGTGATCTCTACGAATCTGGCTCAAGTCAGACCCAATTCGAACCCTAATTCCACGCCACAATCCACACAATCAGTGAATCATATGAATAAGGTGAACTTTGCTTCTAATTTTCAGCAACCTGCGTCTTCCTTTCCGAGTAATGGAAATTTTCAGCAATTTAATTCTACTCCGTCCTTTGGTAATGGTTTTCGAGGTGGCCGTGGCGGTCGTCGCACCGTGGTAGAGGAGGCAGATACAGTAATGGAAGGTTTGGAAATGGACTCGAGTGTCAAATTTGTGGCCATAATAATCACTCCGCTTTTGATTGCTACTATCGGTACAATGAAAATTATGTACCTCCCAACACTAATCAGAATTCGTTTGGCTCCTATGGAAGAGGCCAGTATCGTGGCCAAGCTACATCTCATTACAGTTCAACTCTTCCTCGTGCAAACTTTCACTATGCTTCAGGACAGCAATCTACACAAGCTTTGCCTCCTCTCATACCTGCACCTCCAGCTCATCAACAACCTCTGTTGCCACTTCCTTGGCAAACCAACAATTCTCAAATGTCTCGGTCTGGTGCACAGCTCAGTAGCTTTCAACAGCAACATCAGCCTAAGGCTATGATGGCGTCTAGTTCTGATTGTGACTCCAATGCGTCGTTTCCTGACAGTGGAGCCACGCACCATGTTACTGCTGATCCACATTATCTTGTTCAATCTGTAGCACCAAGTGGCATTGATCAGATTTACATGGGTAATGGCCTCGGTTTATCTATAACTTCAATTGGTACTGCATGTGTTAGTTCTCCTTTTGACACCACTCGCACACTAACACTATCCAACTTATTACATGTACCATCCATAACTAAAAATCTCCTAAGTGTTAGTCGTTTTTCATCAGATAACAATGTCTATTTTGAGTTCTTTCCTCATATTTGTTATGTCAAATCACAGGATAATCATAAGGTTCTTCTAGAAGGTTCTGTGAATTTTGTGGGTCTGTATGTCTTCAACCAATTTCCTATAGCTTCAAGGTCTTCTTCAAGTGCTGCTGGTTCATCAAGTTCACCCACATGTCTGAGTGTTTCTTGTCCCACTCCCCTATCACAGTGTATTTCTTCTAATGTTGATTTAGGAACTGTTAATAAAGTGCCTCTACCCTATTATGTTTGGCACTGTAGATTAGGACATGCCAATGATGTGACTGTAAAATCCATACTCCAAAAGTGTAATTTGTCTCATGTTAATAAAAATACTTTAGATTTTTGCACTGCTTGCTGTTTTGCAAAGTCTCATAGACTTCCCTCTCACACTTCTCTAACTACTTATGCTAATCCCTTTGATCTTCTCTTCCTTGATCTATGGGGTCCAGCCCCTGTCAAATCCTCCATGGGATTCCACTATTATTTCTCTATTGTAGATGCTTGTTCAAAATATACATGGTTGTTTTTATTAAAACAAAAGTCAGACACCCTAAATACCTTCAAACAGTTTCTTGAACTTGTTAAAGTACAGTTTGGAACATGTGTTAAATCTGTACAGTCTGACTGGGGTGGAGAATTCAGACCTTTTACAAACTACCTAGCTGGTTTAGGTATCCAGCACAGGGTCATTTGTCCCCATACCCATCATCAAAATGGGACTGTTGAACGCAAGCACCGCCATGTCGTTGAAACTGGCTTAGCTCTCTTAGCACAAGCTTCTCTTCCTAAGTGTTATTGGGACCATGCTTTCTGCACAGCCACCTTTCTCATAAATCGCCTACCTACACCTGTGCTATCCAATCAATCACCTTATTCCATTCTCTATAAAACTGATCCAGATTACACTATGCTAAGAGTCTTTGGTTGTGCATGTTATCCATGCCTCGGACCCTATAACAAAAATAAGCTCGAATTTCGAACCAGTGAATGCACCTTTCTAGGTTACTCCACCTCACATAAAGGCTACAAATGCCTTGCTAAAGATGGCCGATTGTATATCTCCAAGGATGTCCAATTTAATGAGCATGTTTTTCCCTTTGCAAAAGAAAGTAGCAACTCTAACATTCCTGTTCCAACTTCTCTTCCTAATCCCATTCCTCTTACTGTAGTTCCACCAATTCCTAGATCTACCACTATGTCACAGTCCACTACAGGTTCTGTCCCTTTGTCACACCCACTTCCAAGTCATACAGCACCTTATTCCTCATCAAACTATTTCTTCTAGTCACTCTTCAACTTTGCCTTCTCTTCATTGTGGGTTAACTCCTAGTGGTTCTTCTCATTTGTCAGGCACATCTCCTGTGACAACACAGTCATGTTCTCCACCTGCACCTATCAATGCTCATCCAATGGTCACTAGGTCCAAAACTAGGTTGTACACTTCTCCCTCTATTTGACTGCAGAACCAAATTCCCCTAATGAGGCCCTTACCATTCCTCATTGGTTTGAGGCAATGCAACTGGAGTATAATGCTCTCATGAGCATCAATACTTGGACATTGGTTGACTTACCACCACACAGAAAGGCCATTGGTTGCAAGTGGGTATTTAGAGTAAAGGAAAACCCGGATGGAACCATCAATAAATACAACGCTAGGCTGGTAGCAAAAGGGTTTCATCAACAATTAGGGAGAGACTATTCTGAAACATTTTCTCCTGTTGTCAAACCAGTGATGGTGAGGGTGGTTTTGACTCTTGCAGTCACCTATGGGTGGTCCATACAGCAGCTGGACATCAATAATGCTTTTCTAAATGGCTTCCTATCCGAAGAGGTTTATATGGAGCACCCTATTGGATTCAAAAGTCCTAATTCTTCTCAAGTTTGCAAGCTGAATCGAGCCGAGCTATCTATGGACTGAAACAAGCCCCATGGGCTTGGTTTGAACGTCTCACAAAGACAATTGTACAGTTTGGCTTTCAAACCAGCCGTTGTGACCCTTCTCTTTTTATACACACACATTCGGGTCACTGCACATACATTCTAGTGTATGTGGATGATATTATAGTAACTGGATCCTCATCTACTCGAATATCAGCATTAATTGAAAAGCTCAATTCCACTTTTGCTCTCAAACAACTTGGCAATCTTGACTATTTCTTAGGTGTTGAAGTGAAACACTTGCCTAACAATGGAGGAATTCTACTGTCTCAGTCCAAATACATAAGAGATCTTGCCAAGGCTAATATGAGCAATGCAAAAGGCTCCCCCACACCTATGATTAGCAACAGCAAGCTGACCAAATATGGAGCTAATTACATGAGTGACCCTACCCTCTATAGATCCATTGTTGGAGCTTTGCAATATGCCACAATAACTCGGCCAGAGATCTGTTTCAGTGTCAGTAAAGTATGTCAGTATCTCTCACAGCCTCTAGAAGAACATTGGAAGGCTGTTAAACGAATCCTAAGGTACCTGAGGAGCACCATCACTCATAGCCTTGTTCTAAAACCAGCAAATCCTACTTGTTAGAGATAGTTCAGTTTCAGTTTATTGTTAGTTGTGCATATTCTGTTAGTTATTAGTTTAGCTCAGCAGTGCATTCTGTTATTCAGTTGCAACTGACTCATTTGTTATCTTGGCAATAACTGTCTAGTTTCTGCTATATATACAAAAGCAATAGCTCTCTGTAAGGTGAACTCAGTTTTCTCAATAATGAAAGTTATCTCCCTTCTATTCTTTCTTTCAATATTCTTGAGCTTCTAATATGGTATCAGAGCAAATTGACTAACACTAATTAGATTTTTAGTAATTGAGGGAACAAGAAGAAGATTGTGTAAGGTGAATTTGGTGTAGGGATAGTTAGGAGTGCTAAAATCCATAGAACCAACTTTGTTAATAGACAAACCTTGGCCATTGCCCAAGAAGACCTGATCAGGGTGTGCCAGAGAGGCAGTCTCAGTTATATTGGAAGGATCGGGAGTGACATGATGAGTAGCCCCAGAGTCAGGGTACCAGGGGCTGCCAAACTGAGACTCAGTACCTGTGAGATAAGCCTGTGGCTGCTGTGGTCTAGACGGTGTAGCAGAGGATTGAGCAAAGTAATGAGGCCTGGGCAATTGTTGAGTTATTGGAAATGGAGGTCTCTGATACACAAACGGATTCCAGGTCTGATGCTGTGAAGGTCCTTGATAATATTGGTCACTGTTAGAATGCCGATAATAGCAAATACTAGCATCATGCCCACCCTTTTTGCAAATTTGGCATTGAATATTGGAGCGACCACCAGATCGTCCACCACCACGACCTCTGGTCCTGCCACCACCATAGCGACCGCCACCACGGTTTCCGCGATAGACTTCGCCTCTGCTACCAGACTCTCCTCCAGTAACATGAGAAAAACTTTCTGGAAATTGAGAATCTTGAAAAGAACTGTTACTAGGGGGTTCGCAGGATGAAAGGTACCACCGAAATTGCCATTATTCGAACTTTGAATGGAGGATTGAGTGAGATTGATAGAGATTGAGTCAGGAAGAGCATTCTTTTTGTTCTTTTCAAGGCGAGCTTCATGAGCTAGAAGAATCGATTCCAATTCATCAAGAGAAACAAATTCTGTCTTGCTGTTGATTGCGGCTACGATGGGGTCATAATCCTCAGGAAGCGCATCAAGCGCAACTTCCAAAAGATTGCGATGCGGAATGGGGTCTCCGATTGAGAGAAGCGAGTCAGAGAGAGAGCGAACATAAAGAACGAATTCCGAGACAGAGCGATTACCTTTGGACAGGTTTCGCAATTCAGAACGGAGCTTCCTAGCTTTCGTACTCAAGAGTGTGTGAAAATGCTTATGAATTTCGTCCCAAATTTGCCAAGAATGACCACAATTAACCACGCGAGGAAGAAGAGCATCAGAAATCGAAGCTAGGAGCCAAGTGGATATCAGTGCATCTTGCTGTTCCCAATTGTTGTACGCAGGGTTTTCTTCATCATTTTCTTGATCAGATGTCGTGAGGAACCTTGGCGGAATTCGAGGATCGGTGGCGAATTTTCAAGTTTGTGGCCACGAATCACTCCTTCAATCTGTTGTTTCCATTGTCGAAAGTTGCTATCATCGAGTTTTAACGAAATTGGATGCGAGGGAGTAAATTGGGGTGCACTAGGGTTTGCAAAGGGATTGACAGAAGCCATAGCTCCAGGATCTAGAAGCTCTTTGATACCATATTAGAAGCTCAAGAATATTGAAAGAAAGAATAGAAGGGAGATAACTTTCATTATTGAGAAAACTGAGTTCACCTTACAGAGAGCTACTGCTTTTGTATATATAGCAGAAACTAGACAGTTATTGCCAAGATAACAAATGAGTCAGTTGCAACTGAATAACAGAATGCACTGCTGAGCTAAACTAATAACAGAATAATAACAGAATGCAACTGAATAACAAATGATTGGGGTGGGGAATTTCGTCCTCTGTTCAAGTATCTGTCTGGCTTTGGCATTGTCCATAGGCTTGCTTGTCCTCACACCCATCACCAAAATGGTCTTGTAGAATGCAAACACAGGCATGTATTTGAGACTGGCCTCACTCTCTTGGCTCATGCATCCATACCCTTCCAATTTTGGGATCATGCTTTTCTAACAGCTACTTACTTGATCAACAGAATGCCTTCGCCTGTTCTCAACTATAAATCTCCTTACTCCACTTTGTTACACCAGGAACCTAACCTTCAGTTCCTCAAGACCTTTGGTTGTGCATGCTATCCTTTCATACGCCCTTATCAGCAGCACAAGCTCTCTTATCACTCCAAAGAGTGTGTTTTTCTGGGATATTCCTCCTCCCACAAAGGCTACAAATGCCTTAGTCCTGATGGCAAACTGATTATTTCCAAAGATGTTGTGTTTAATGAAATTCGTTTTCCATACTCGGATTTGTTTCCTTGGAACTGCTCACTGCATCTCGTCTCCAACTCTCCCAATTTCTTCCATACCACCTACTTTGTCTCCAACAACACCCTCTCGTGGCTCCCACTTCTTCTCCAAGTCCTCATGTCAAGACTTCTTCTCTTGCATGTGCCGATCCCAAGACATCTTAGTCCTGCCAGTCCGGCAAATCTAAGTCCTGCAACCTCCTTTCCCCAACCTACTCAGTCACCTCAGACTCTGGCTCAGTCTCCTAGTCCTTCCAGTTCTTTGGGTCCGTCCTCTTCTTCTTCTGGAAATTTGCCTGAGCCCTCACCAAATGAGTCCTCTCATCCTCCATCTCTCCCTTACAACACACATCCTATGCAAACAAGGTCCAAATCAGGTATTGTTATGCCTAGACTTCAGTCTACCCTTCTTTTAACTTCCACAGAACCAACCTCTGTTAAACGGGCCTTAGTCTGCTCCCATTGGGCTGCTGACCATGAAAACCGAATATGATGCCTTACTCAACAACCACACTTGGACTTTGGTTCCCTCTCCACCACACGTAACTCCTATTGGTTGCAAATGGGTGTTCGGGGTCAAAGAGAACCCCGATGGCAAGTGTTAATAAGTACAAGGCCCGACTTGTTGCCAAGGGTTTTCATCAAAAAGCCGCATCGACTTTACGAAACCTTTTCCCCTGTTGTTAAACCGATCCTTTGTTAGGACTGTGCTAACAATTGCGGTATCTTTGTAGCTGGCCTATACGGCGAGTTAGATGTGAACAATGCCTTTTTAAATGGCTCCCTACATGAGGAAGTCTACATGCAACAACCCCTGGGTTTGAGGTGGCGAGACAAAACACTAGTCTGCCAGTTACACAAGGCCCTATATGGCCTCAAACAGCACCCAGGGCCTGGTTTGAAAGGCTGAAAACTGCTCTTCTACTCAAAGGCTTTGTGGCAAGCAAATGTGATCCTTCACTCTTTTTTTCCGCACACCGCCACCTACTGCATTCTAATTCTAGTATATGTTGATGACATACTTGTCACGGGAAACTCTCTTTCTCACATTCGAGTCTCATTGAAGCCACAGATTCAGAATTTGCCTCTGAAACAACTAGGTAACTTGGACTATTTTCCGGGCATAGAGGTTACTCATCTACCCAATGGTGCTCTACTTCTTTCTCAAACAAAGTACATTCGTGATTTTTTGTCCAAAGCCAAGATGGAGTCCGCAAAGAGCATCAATACGCCTATGGTTGCTAATCTGAAACTGTCTAAACTAGGGGTGACTATGTCCCCGATCCTTCTTTGTTTCGATCGGTTTTTGGAGCCTTGCGGTATGCAACACTTACAAGGCCGTAAATATCCTACTCGGTGAATAAAGTTTGTCAATTCTTATCTCGACCATTGGAGGAGCATTGGAAAGTCAGTTAAACGCATTTTAAGGTACCTAAAGGGTACCTTGCATCATGGACTTCTCATTCACCGCCGCCACTCATGCCCCCTTAACTTTAATCGGGTTACGTGATGCTGATTGGGCATCCGATCCGGATGATAGGCGATCCACCTCGGTGCCTGTGTGTACCTTGGTCCCAATCTTATTTCTTGGTGGTCTAAGAAACAGACTCTTGTTGCTAGGTCCGATCTTTGGCCAAGAAGAAGTATGGCGGCCTTGAGTCTTTGAAATCCTTTGGATACAATCTCTCCTTTCGGAATCGAAGATTAAAATTCACACTCCTAGAATCCTATGTGATAATCTAAGCACTTGTATCATTGGCTCACAATCCCGTTCGCATTCCAGAACCAAACATATGGAGCTAGACATTTTCTTTGTTCGAGAGAAAGTGTTAAATCACGACTTAAGTGTCACTCATGTTCTCTGCTCAAGATCGGTGGGGTGATGTACTCACCAAACCTCTCTCATCCTCAAGATTCAAAGCATACTAAGAGACAAACTCGAGTGTTTGAAAAGCACTCCTTTGGACAACCTCCCTGAACTTATATGGGGGAAGGTTAGAGATAGCTCGATTTCGGTTTATTGTTAGTTGTGCATATTCTCGTTAGTTATTAGTTTAGCTCAAAGGTGCATTCCGTTATTCGATTTGCAATCGACTCATTTGTTATCTTGGCAATAACTGTCTAGTTTCTGCTATATATACAAAAGCAGTAGCTCTCTGTAAGGTGAACTCAGTTTTCTCAATAATGAAAGTTATCTCCCTTCTATTCTTTCTTTCAATATTTTTGAGCTTCTAATACTGCTGTACCCTTCTCAATTCAAGCATTTAAAGATGCTGATTGGGCAGCAGATGTGGATGATCAGAGGTCAACATCGGGCTCTTGCATATACTTTGGGCCAAACCTTGTGTCTTGGTGGTCCCGGAAGCAGCCACTAGTGGCCAGATCCAAGATCAGAGGCCGATGCAGGGTGCAGCAGCAACCACAGCTGAGGTACTTTGGATCCAATCACTGTTGCAAGAGCTACATGTAAAGTCAGGGACACCAGTAGTATATTGTGATAACTTGAGCACGGTTTCATTGTCACAACCCGGTGCTTCACTCCAGAACAAAGCACATGGAGCTTGACATTTTCTATGTCAGAGAAAAGGTCATCAATAAGTCTCTAACTATCTGTCATCTGCCCGTGTATGATCAGGTTGCAGACCTTCTTACTAAGCCACTCTCACAGAAAAGGTTTGAAGAATTGAGAAGAAATCTAGGTGTTCTTGATCATCTATCACTTGTAAACCCACCTTAGATTAAAAGGGGGTATATTAGAGATGTTAGAAGTGTTGGAAGATAGGAACTCTGTGTAAACCCAACTTGGACTTAAAAGGGGGTATGTTGGAGTAACTTAGTCTTATGTTAGTGTGCATATGAGCACAGCTGATCTCAGCTCTCTGCTGAGTCAGTTAGAGGCAGTTACAGCTGCACTCTATATATAGCATCATTCATTGTATCTGCACCAAGATCTTTCAATACAATCAAGATTCAGTTTCAGATTCTATCTCTCTCCTCTTTTTCTCTCACTGCTAGGTTTATTACACTATTATATAGTCAAACTCAAAATAGAATGGTATTGCTTCAATTTCAATATGAACTGCTACACTCAATCAAGAATAATTAACTATAATTGAGTTAAAATATATATACTGAACAACAAACCCTCAGACCTCAGTCCCTTATACAGGAATTATTTTCTGTTTAACAAACTAGGACAGCCTCTCTACATGTTTTTTTGTTCTCTTGTTATTCCAACCCATGTATTTAAGGGAAAAAAGAAGAAGCAAAAATCATATTAAAATGAATATAAAGAAAAAAACTTTTACCTTGTCCAACATCGCAGCCTCTTCAGCAAGCATAAGTTCTCTAGCAGCTGCATCTTTCATCTTCTTTTCATATTTTTCCTAACATGAACAAAGTGGTAACCAAATTATGATAACAAAGCTCATCACATCTTACAAAAAATAATAAACAAAAGAAATACAGTTTTGTATAATATCAAAAGCTCGTCATATCATTCCATGCAGACTTGCATAGATTAGAGAGTAAGTTACAAAGGTTAATTATGTTATAGGCCAAACCTTTAACACTTTCTTTTCTTCATTAAAAACACGTGCATCTAAGTCAGCTTGCCTTTCCTCTGCAGCATGGATGGCTTGTAGGAAATCAAGAACCAGTTTCCCATCCTTAGAAATATAACCATCTTTCAACTCATCCATTACACCACTAAATGCCTAGTGTTTCAACAAGTTAGCTTTCACACATGATCAAGATCACAAATAAACCATACAAAAATAAAAGATTCTAAAGTAACCTAACCTCTTTTTCTTCAACAGAATGGCTGTTCTCAGTAAAACCATGACCATATAAATAAGTTGCAGGGCTTCCATTGGGCTTATCCCTTAAGTGATATGATTCAAGGAGGGTAGGTTGTTCTATATCTTTATCTAATAAATTCTGCAAAGAAGAAACAAAGGGAAGATATTTAAATGTAAAAAAATGTCAAAACTCATTTAAGAAAGAAAAGGGAAAAATACCTTAGCAAATGCTAGGAAATGACTGAACCATTTGATAAGCTAACATTCTATTATAAAATTTAAACCAGAATAATAACCAAAAAAAAGCCACAGCTGATATTGACGATTAACCTGGCATATTAAGTCATAAACTCTTAAGTACCTCTCTTCTGTTGTCTGTTTCCTGATGGTTTGGTTGAATGTTTTTCATCCCATTTTCATCTGGAACGGCACTGGTCTGTATATATGTGGATGTATATTGAGTTTCCACTTCGAGTCTTGGGTCAATGTCTGTCTCTGTGCTTTTTATGCTAACAACCCCTTCAGATTGAACGACAGACTCTCTTCTTGGATCATCAGATGTTAGACTGCTTTGAGGATATTCAGGTAACTGGCTTTCTTTGGCAGCAGTAATACCATCTTCAGTAATATCAGATTTGCCTGGCACTTGAATCAGCTTGTCGTCTTGATCATCTGTTACATTTTCTGGCTGTGGAAAATGGGTATCAATCTTCTGCTCTGCTTGTTCCACAGCAAGAACTTCATTGTTAGATTTCTCACTACTTGGTGGAACTAACTGGTCCATTGAATGTTGTAAACTCCTTGAATCTCCATTGGTAGCATTGACCTGAACTTCCTGGAGAACACTATGCTGCTCCTTCTTAAGATATTGATCTAAATAACCAGTTTGGTAAGCTGCCAGAAAAGCAGCACCAACAGCAACACTTCCAATGAAAAACTTTGATAGAGAGCCATTAGACTCTGGCGGATTTCCTGTAGAGCCAGAAGCTGAGGCCCCACCTGGTTTAGATGCAGTTGAGAATTTCTTTCGTGAAGATAGATGTGAAGGTATCTGCTGAATTATGCAATTATGAAAACAAGGGAGATACATTAGAAAAATAAGGGTAAAATAAGAATCTGATTAAAATTGGAAATGAATACTACCAAAATTAACAAACTAAGTATTTCACTATTTCGTAGCACATATACAAGTCCAGTAAATTAAGGAAATTGCATTCTTATAGCAAGAATAACAGCTTCAACATTAACACCCTCCTGCCTTACATTCCTACAATCAAATTAGTACAAAAGACTACAGAGATGAGAAGGGGTAGGACTAGCATCACTATTGCAGTATAAATTCATTAATCATTGTGCTAGAAACAAGTGAAATATGCAAATAAATTACAGCATTGCTACAACAATGTTGTTAGTTGAAACCAGTAATTCAATGTATAACATAAAGACATCAAATATTCAGACGGACTACATGCTTCATTTGAGAATTGAGAGCATAATGCTCTGAAACTTCATGCAAAATAATGATAATTGGCATGCACGCAAGAAAGAGTGACAGTTCCATCATAATGGTCTGCTTCAAATATTCCAAGATTGTCGAGGATCTTGTCCTACTTTGAAGCATAACTATCTAGACTTGAAAAAAATTTGGTGAAACCTAACCACTCATTGAGTATTTTGACTCTTGTCAGATCAAGCCTTTATCCATCCTATGCATCAGATAGAAGCCAGAGATCTCCTTCCTAGTTTTGTTTTTAACTTTCAAATGCTTCCAAGGAGAATAATCCAGACATCAGTTCAAATTAGAAGGGAGAAGCTTAAGAATTAGCAAGCTTATTTATTTTTAACATTATATCTGAAGTTTTAACGTATTTTGACAAGTTTTTGGGTCTTAAGTTTTGTGGGGTTTTCCTTAAGTTGTTTTTGTTAAGTTGGATTCAATCTATGCCTATTAACGGCTGGTTATTTTACTTAGCCTTCAAATTTAGGACTACATCGTTCTGAACTTTGGCTAGTTCTATTTAAGTGATGTATTTGACTATCAAAGAAGGAATGGATGATCAGATTTATGTTTGTTCAGTAATATGATGCCTTCTTGGTTGTGTGATACGAGTATACAGCCACACCCTAAATGTGATGCCTTATGCCTAGAATAATTTTATTCTTACCCTCAACCTTATTCTCTTTTTCTAATAATACATATGCACATATCTGAATCCAAAGATAGATAGCACCCAAAATTAATTCTTTTGCAAAATTAGATGATTCTTCCTCACATATAACCTAAATTGAATACCATCATACCCAAAATTCTAACAACACAAGTTCTGCTAATGACCCAACCTATTGCTTGCAAACAAGCACTCCCCTCACATATCATGAATAAGCCTTCAATTCCCTAATTAGGACAATTGGTCTTTTATGTTTGAATAGGGTAAAAGTATATAGTAATTAGGACATGAAGTGAACTAGCATATATGATTTTTCTGTTGTTCAAATGCTTTTCTGTTTTGAGATAATAATCGATCCTAACTCCAGTGTATTGAAAAGCAATTGCCATTGTCATGTCATACACATTGAAACTATATTCCAGGAAATGCATGGGAAATAAATGATTAACAGTAGAAACTAGAAAGTATCTACCTGATTAATAAAATGTCTAGGGTTCGTTCTAAGGGTTCGGCGAGATGATATTTCCAAAATCGACCTGGAATAAGCACGACAACACATTGAGCTTATGAATGTAGCGTTGAGAGAAATCACAGCCAGCGAAATCAAAAGAGTGGTTACGAAACGCAAATAATAATAATAAACAAAGTGTTAAACGTGTTGGTTTCGATAGGGGTAGTACCTCCGCAACATGGCAGTGGGGTGAGAGAGATTGAAACGCGCGCAGGGACGAGAGTGGGAATTGAATTTGGTGAGAGTGAAAGTCGACGGAGAATTCTGAGAAGAGAGTGGAGAGAGTGGTTTGGTTTTGGTTGGTATTGGCGGAGGAAATTTACCATAAAGTAAAAACAACATAATATTTTTCTTGTTTCTTGTGTAAGTCTTTGAAGAGAAAAAATAAAATAAAATTAAGGTAGTAATTATTAACAAAATCAAAAAATAAAAATAGTAAATTGAAAACAAAACAAACGAGTTCCTAGTTTTCTTCAAGCATCTCAGCAAGCCAGTCTGGTTTCTCTATCTCAGCTTGGTACATTAAATTCTTTCAATACTTCTTGTAAAGCAATTTTGTCATCGACCAATTCCATTTCCTTGTGATAGAGTCCTTTCTCGTATTGTGCCTCATTCGGCGGCTTATTTATTTTTTTTCGTCTCTCTTGCCTTTTGCAACATTTGAATATGTTCCTTCTGCTTCCGAAGTTGCTCCAATATAAGCTTTCGTTCAATATTAAGAATATCCATGACTTGTTCTCTATCATCACAAATTAGTAGAACTTTTTCGATCATAAACTCAACTTGCTCCCACCAATCATAAAAAGAGGCATTCACAGTTATGATGATCTAGCAAGGAACTAAATCAGCAAAAACCTGGATGTGACACTCATCAGTTGTGTCAAGGGAAACTCTATAGCACTTGTCAACTTCATGTTTTTCCTTCGCAAGAAGAGAAGATTGGATACAATGACGGCTCAATGATCGAAAGAAATCTACGTTCATTGCTAAAGCTTGAGTGATGAGTATGCTACTACAAATGAATAGTTAATGTAGAACTAAGGTGACGTTTGGAAGAACTTATTTAAGCTTCTTTTGACTTATCTGATGACATAAGCTCTTATGCAATGTGTTTGGCAGAGCTTATAAAAATAACTTATGTCATCCCATAAGGAGTTTTTGACTTATTTTCATAAGTCACTGGGAGAAGCTTATGGAATTATCATAAGAGCTTATGCACTAAACATCATATCCGTGTTTTTCACTATTCGAATCCTCTCATACCCCTTTCTTTCTTTTTCTTTCTTTAAGCGCTTATGGCATAAGCTCTCATACGATAAGATCTTATGTGATAAGCTCTTAATTAAGTTGTTTACCCAAACACACCCTAAGGATGACGAGGACCTCTTGAGATATCAACTACAACGAAAGTAAAATATTGAGATTCAATACTAACCACGTAATGCGTTATTTATAATCATTAGTTGGGTGATTTTATTGTACTCCAATTGTAACACTTTTTTTTTTTAGAAATGAATTGTAACACTTCTTATAAATCAATAATAATTAAAAAAAGTTAAGATAAAGATTGGTTAATAAGAAATGTGGATAAGTACTTTAAATATCATCAACATCATTCTTATGAGTAATCACAAAATCAAGACTTATCTAAAATATCTAAATTATTGTTTAAATAAAATAGCACACAAGATAAACTAATATCTCACTGTTGTAGAAGCTAACTACCTTATTTGATACAGATTATTATATGCAGTTGATTGTAACTATCATGGGAAAAAAAAAAAAACTCCCAACATTAACATGAATAACATTTAAAGATGTTTTAAAATTACAACGAACAAAAAAGGAAAAAAAAACTATCCTAATTTAAAATATTCATACATACTATCTAAACTATCTTAATCTCAACCATCAATATAATATACTTATCTAAATTCTAAAGTTCTTTTTTGTGAATACCCTCTGGTATCTATTATAAGTAAAAATTAAATAAAACACACATATTAAGGTGGTTGGTTAATTTTACATAATATTGTTAATTTTATTTAAAAAATTAAGTTTGATACCTAAATTATCCTTTATCATATTTATTAAGTTTGTGTTGTTGGGAATAAAATGAGTCATTGGAAAACAAAATTTGTATTAAATGAAGAGTATTTTAAGAATAATGTCATTAAATTGAATAGAAGTAATTAAAATTTACTTATATATTGGACAAAAATGTTGGGGAATTTTTTGCTTATAATAAAGACCAGAATGAGTATCTACATATCCACATACTAAAGATAAAAGCAAAAGTTATCATGAATTCAAATCAAATATCCATACAAACTATCTTAATCTCGATTATTTATATAAACTAATATACTTATCTGCATTCTAAACTTATTAAATTATCACTAGTCTAAAGTTAAATTGAAAAACCAATTATATATAAAGATAAAATAAAGATATTCCGATTTTATCATAACCATGGTATCGCAAGGATATTTGATTTTTATTATAACTGTTTTATCATAAAAATACTTGACTCTTATTACAACTGTTTTATCATAAAAAAAAATATTTGATTCTTATTATAATTATCTTAAAAATTAAAATGAGATAAATATTGTTATTAGTTGTATAAAAAATATTATTATTAGTTAACCATGTGAAAAACCTATATAAAAAATTCAAAATTACACGAATTATTCGTATCGGACCATGAAAATATACGGGCACAAAACGGGGTTGAGTGGTATATCCGACCCAATTAGCATATATATATATATATATATATATATTTGTAAAATGTAATGACCGAATTGCCCTTGGTGGCTCTGTCTGTCTGTGTGTGGAAGAGAGAGGCAACATAGTAGAACCTAAATATGAAAAGCAAAAGCAAACATTAACAAAAGCAAAAAGACACCGCCGTGGATGTTGTGAAGAATTTCCGGCATAAATGGGTAATAACAGACAAAGGAGATTCAAAACTCATCGCCATCGTGCTCAATCAACTCAAGAGGATGATGCTCAAAGCAGCTCTGTTCAAGGTGCCACTCCATTGCCCCATCTTTCCTTCTTTTCAAACAAATTAGATGTTTACCTTTTTCTCCTTTCTTCTGATTTTGGTTTCTGGCTCCAGAAACTCGCGAGGAGGAAGAAGAGGAAGGGGTGCTAACAGAACCCAATGTAAAGCTTGCCATGTGGGTATGCATATAACCCCTATTACTATTTACTACTTTTAATTTTAAGTTATCTCAGCTTTTGGTTATTATTATTGTTATTTTGTTTTCTAGAAACTGAAAAAGATGTTTACCAAGGCCAGTGCATGCTTTTTATTGTGCCAAATATTTTAATGTTTGTTTGAATGATGGCATAATAATACACATCCGAGTGTAGCTGTGTGAAGCATGCTGATTGGTTTCCATCAAAATTTAAATTAACTAATCAGTTGGCATAGAATTTAGAACTCTATGGTTTTCTGTCCTCCCTCCTATTTCTCGTAGCAAGATGCGAAGAAACTCTATTGGGAAATCAGAAATGTTCCTTCAATTATGTCTAGTATATATATATATATATGTGACCAGTGACTCAGATTTAATATTTATATGGTATGTAACTTTTAAATCTTGGATGTAATTGATTATTATGATGGTTTCTCAGGATTTTGGGCAATGTGATGCCAAAAGGTGCACAGGGCGCAAGCTTTCAAGACTGGGCATGTTAAAAGCAAGTATTTGTTCTCTTTTCTTCATTCTCTGATTACTTTTTTACATATAAGCATGAATATATAAATACATGTATGTATGCATATATCTTGTATTTGAGTTAATTGTCATTGTCATGATTAGGTTATTTCTTTCTTTTTGGTGCATAAAAATAAATCACACTCTATAAAATGTTTTTTCTCATACTATAACAGAAAATGGATTTGAAATTTGAATGCTAAGGATAATAATGAAGTCACTGGTTAAAGTTAGTTGCATAATGTTGAAAGGTCATAGTGGATATCAAAGGCCTCTAATTGGTATTTCTTTCAAGTTATTTCATTGGAGAAATCCTGCCATTTCTGAAACTGGATATGAAGTACTGCACAAGATGTTCTTGAAAAGATCGAAGATAGAGTGAAAGAGGAAGAGCATACCATGATTGAAATATGAAGAGCCATTTCGGAAAAGGCAACTTCAGTAAGATGAACTGTGTTTTAAGGATCCCAATTTTTTAAATAGGGAAGTTTTTTGAGTTTAGGAAGCCTTTTGATGGCTAGGCTGCATAGGATAGAAGTTTTTGCTTAATTTCATGAATGAGTATGCATCTAGAGTTTTTGTAATGCCACAAGTGCTTTAATCTGTGGTAATAAGTGCTGTGGTGGTCCATCAAGATATCATAGTATCTGGAGACATTACTTTACTAACTTGGATTTTGTTACAATATGTGAGGACAAAACTTCTAGCTATGTTGTATAACAAAAATTGATGCTATAAAGGGTTGGTTATTGGTTCGGGTTGCCATGACCACTTTCAAAATTAATATGGCTTAAAACTTGCTCCTCTTTTCTATCGTTTATCCAGTATTTTATGAAGGTCTAATTGCACTATCTAAACATGACTTATTATGCCAGTGGTCCTGACTCTGGATGGTTTTATGCAGGAGTTACGTGTGAGCAATGGTTTTGGGGGCATTGTTTTAAGGTACCTGGTTGTAAACTATAATTCTTTTCACTATATGTCTGAAGAATATGTTACTTTGCCGGAACACAGTTCATCTTTTCATCTTGATATTATAACATAAGATGTCAATGGGTTCATCATTTTTTACAACTTGTTGATAGGGATTAGGGAACCGATTAAAACTACAGAAATGTTCTTTGCTTCTGCCTCAATCAATTTCGTAGTTGTTAACCTGTCTCTTTCTTGCCATAGAATTATTTTGTTTAAGTTGCAGTAGCCTTATAGCTTTGTGGTTGAATATTTAGTCATTAAGCTTTTCTCAGATAGCAAACGACTGCAACTAATCCACCAATCATTGAAAAATATCATTTAGATGGTCTTTTAAACTGACGGTGGAGGTTGATTGGACTGTAGAATGTTGGGTCGACCCCATATTTGAGTTTCCACTCGTGTTGTTACTGCATTTGTAGCATCTGTTACTCGTGTTGTTACTGAATTTGATAAAACTGTTTTTTAGTTAGAAAAGCACACAATTTTGATTTTTCGAGATGTTTGGCCATGGTATAAAAATATAACAGCAGAGGCAAAATTTTGCTTCTAAAGAGAAGCAAGACATTGGTGCATTGCATGATTTTGCATCTCCTAGGAAGCAAAAGAAGAAGCAAAAACTGTTAAGTTTACAAAAAGTTGTTTATATACATTAATGTTTACAAAAACTATAATGTTTTCAATACATAAATGGGCACTAAGTAATCATCCTTTTTTGACAATGCATCGTCTTTTGACTGTTAAATAGCTAATATATTGCAAGTTCCCTGGTTCATCGATCAGTGATTATCTATTGTAATTCTGTTTTGACAGTCCTGTTGGAAATCAATGTGTCTCAAGGGAAGATTACTCTTTAGTCAAGAAGAAAGGATTGGCTGTTGTGGATTGCTCATGGGCACGCTTAGATGACGTACCTTTTGTGAAGCTGCGCTGCACTGCTCCTCGCCTCTGTATGAGCTTAGCCACTGATTAGAATATATTCAAACTTGGTTTCGTGTTCTTGGTTTTACATGCTTGTTTGTGCATACTCTGTTCCAATACACTAGTTTATGAGATCATTTGTTTACCAGTGTAGTTGTCCATGGTGCTTACAAGCTTTTTTCTATGAGAAATGTTAGCAACACACTCTAACACACACTTTCCAACACACTCCCCCCTATTGGTTGAAATTCATGTGGGTCCTACAAAATTCAAGTGGGACCCACATGAATTAATGGGGCTCACATGAATTTCAACCAATAGGAGGGAGTGTGTTGGAAAGTGTGTGTTTGAGAGTGTGTTGCTAGCACTCCTCTTTTTCTATTGTTGACATGGGAATTGTAATAATTAGTTTTTCATATTTTCTGTTTATTGCAGTGCCATGGCTTGTAGCAGCAAATCCAGTAAATTATGGTCGGCCATGTCAGCTATCTTGTGTAGAGGCCTTATCTGCTGCTTTGACAATATGGTACTAAAATGGCTTTATCTTCGATTAAATGATATCTTTGTTTTTAGTTTGTTTCCAGAACTTATTCAACCCTCCTCCATCTCTCACCGCACCCAAAAAGAGAGATATTTTTTAATTAACACTCATTGTCAGGACTCAGGAGACAACTATTGCTAGGGATGCATGACAGATCATGCTACCACCAATGGTGTTTATAAATGAAACATTCAAATAAAAAATTTAGGTCCATGCTTAATAAATGACTTCGCATTTTAAAGCATGTATAGCTTTGCTTTCACGTTGAATCATTCTTCTATAGTGCTTGGTTATTAATAACTTGCTTCATAGTTATATTAATTCGGATAAATATTATTAGAAAAAGGTTATCCATTTATCAAATCTCTCTTGTGGTTAAAGTTCTTTGCTATGGTCTTGCAGTGGGGAAGAAGAAACAGCAGATCTGCTGCTTGACAAGTTCAAATGGGGTCACGCTTTTAAGTCTCTTAACCGGTATGAAACAATTATTTATATTATTTGTTATTTTCACTTATTTTTTTGTTATTGAGGTTTTTCACGTTAGAGCTCAAGTTGAAACACCAGCATGGCATAAATTTATCCCTACCCATTAAATGAGAAAAGCAACAGGTTGCTATTCACGGAGCTCCTCTTTGTTTCTTTCAAACCCTGGAATTTCTGATTGTAAAGAAACTATCTTTAATTTACCTACCTGTCCCTTCTTCCTTTTCTAAACCTTTTTATGGTTTAGGTTTAAATCTCGAGCGTGACTGTATAGAACCAGTCTCTGCATCTAACCATGAGCAGTTTTTTTTAAAAAAATAAATAATCTTGGCATGTCCAAGTCATGAATGCTATGAACTATGTACAATGTTAAGAATTGATTAGGCATTTATAAATTACTAGGTCAACTGAATTATGTTCATCTGATTATTTAGCTGTAAGTTAGCATGTAATTAACTTCTAATTAGTCCCTTGATTTTTTTTTCCCCTGTAATTGATCAATGCAGGGAATTACTGAAGGCCTACTCCAAATGCCAAAATAGTGCCGATATTATTTCTGTTCAAAATGCTTGGCTTTCACGAGAGAGGCAGATTCCTAAGGCTCCTGCTGACAGCGAAGGTATGTATTAGTTTAATACCTACTAATTAATCTCCAATAAGTAGGGACTTTGCACAACAGTAATCTTGCTGCCTTATGTAATGGTGGTGATCATGGTTTTTAGTTGTGGAAACAGCCTCTCTGTTCATGAGAATAAGGTTGCATAAATGGGCCTTATGAAATAATGTCCTTTATTTGGGCTTTGGATTTAATTATTTTACTGTCAGTTATGAATGTGTTTGATGCTTATTTTTGTTTAATTATACTGTATGGGAGCTGATTTTTTAATTTTTGACAAAGGAAAGATTGTTCCCTATAAATGCCTCTAATATATCGGGAATTTCGTGCTAATGATGTGTTTTGTATTGTATTTTATGATGTTGCATGGACAGTTGTGAAACTTGAAAGTGAGGATCAAAACTCTTCTGATTCTGAAGATGGGCTTCCACCTCTTGAAAAGAACATGAATCATTTGGACTTAGTGAATAGTGATGAAGAAAGTGAGTAGATGCATCTTGAATTTGCTCAAGTCGTGCGCAATGCTCAATTGCTTAACAGCAAAGATTTTTAGCTAACAAAAATGTGTACTTTCATATGTGGTGTAGGTTATATATATATATATTTGGGGTTTTTGATATGCAGTTCTTTCTTTTGTAACTAGTTATCTATATAAAGCACTCCAACTTCGACCAGATGATACAGTTGGTGCATAAAAAAGTGTTCAAACAAACGATGGAAAAATATTTTCCCTGCTAACCAATCGATGTGTCTAAATAGACCTAGTTCGATTGGTGATCCGATTAACTTGATATGAAGTATGTGTTGGATTTTAAAATTTAAACCTAATACTATTCTGGGTCAGCCCAAGCTCCCAACCCAGACCAAAAATTACTCGGCTCGATGTGAGCTAATTATATTTCTTTTTTACTTCTTTTTTCTTCTTCTATTATTACTCGATATTGTGTCGACACTTATTACACTGTAGCACTTCATTATTACATGAGGTTATTCACTGGTGAAAATTTTTATGAGTAATCCATATATAATGTATGTTATGGTAAAGTTGATGCATAGGAGACAAAACAATGTTGTGTTTTTTTAAGATTGCATGTCACCTTTTTCCGAGTATAATTTTTTTTTCAAGATTACTTATTTCATTTGTTTCATTTTATCATAATTTTCAAATAATTTTTTTAAAATGATAATAGAGTTGACCAACGGATCAGCCCAATTGGCCTGCAGTCTACAACTACAAATAACTGGACTAAATAATCATTACCCAAAATTATATTTGCCTGCCGTTACTAACGAACGCGATGCTAGAAGTGATAAGCCGGGTTGGGGACGGACATGGAGTTTACATTGATAAGGAGGTTGGGAGTTCAATTCCCTCCGATATCATATTAAATAATAACATTCTAATATTTGCTTATAAAAATAATCGGAGCACCAAAAAAAAAAAAACCAACATGCTGCTATTTTCTTTTTGCCTTTTTTTTGACACCTTTTTGCCTTCTAAAATTTAGGGTGTGTTTGATTTGCAAAAATGCAGGAGATTGGGTATCACAAAAAATTATCCCCTGTTTGATTTGAAAAGTGATCAGGGGACAGGATAAAAATTGGGTGAGGGATCGGACCAAAAACACAAAATAGTTGTTCCATGGATATATTACCAAAAAAGACAAAATTATCCTTACCTCTCTCATCTCTCTCCCCCCTCTCTCTCTTATCTCTCTCTTCTCTCTATAATATATATAGTATTATTATGATAATAATAATATACTATCATATATATTATATATTATAAATATATTATATATTGACTAATAGTTATATATATTAATAATATTATATTAATATATAACAATATATATTATAAATAATATTATAATAAAATTAATATTATTTTACTTATACTATTTATTATTTATCAAACGATATACGAGTTATCACGTAACTCAAAGGATTGTGATTTGTTGTGGTGTACGTTAATCCGGACCAAAGTCACCCTTAACATTGACCCCGGCTATTTGCTGACCTAATCCAGAGTTTCGTGACGTGTCCCTCCCTCTCTCATCCCTCGATAAACCACAGGACGCAACAAAGACCGCAAAACACGTGACAAGAACGGCATAAAAAGGAGAAAAAAAAAACCACCAAGAACTCTAGAAGAGAAGAAGCTTTGCATCAGCCAAGAAGACTTTTTTTTTTTTTTTTTTCCCTTTTTCGTTTTTTACCATTCTCTCCTGCTTTTGGATTAAAGAAACATTTGCTAACGCCGAGTTTTTTTTTCTTTAAATTTTCGTTTCGCTGCTTTGTTTGTTTGTTAGTGTTTAGGGTGCAGTAGAGAGTCGAGAGTGCATAGCATCGCATAAGCTTTCGTCTAGTAATCTTAGCGTCTCTATCTCTCTCTAATGCTATCTTTTCTCTTCTGAAATTTGGGTTTCATATATGACATTAACGGAAGCTTAATTCCATCTTTCAATCGAGAAGCCATAATTTGTCACTGTAAGTAATACCAACACTTTCTCATGATCTTCCTATCTCATTTTCCATTCTTTCGATAAATAATTGCCTCCATGATGAATTTATTTTGATAATAATTATATTTCTTAGAAAATGCATGTGTTCATCTTCAATTATCACACTTGATTTTTGGATGCATTAGCTTCCTTAGCATTCAGTTTAGTATTGATGTTGGGTTGCATTACTCTGCCTATAGTGATTTTTAGGTTCGGTTTTAATATTGCTGCTTTGACTCTATCTTGCATGTTCCTGTTATTATGCCTCTGATGATTTTATTTCTCTGATTTTTTCTTACATTCATTCACGGATTCATCTGAACATGTCCTTTTTGTAATTTTCGTTTATAATATTCAGAAAATTTTATTTAATCCTCACCAAGTTTCACTTTTTCTTAGCTAATTGAAGTTCTGCAGAAGGATTATTATTATTATTATTATTATTAATATTATTATTATTATTATTTTAATTTTTTATTCAAATCAAACTCTAGCAAGAGAAGAAAATAAATTATAAATGTAAATTGTCTTTCCCTATTTTGGCTTAAGCCAAGTTTAGCTTCAAGACCCTGTCCTTGGTTTGTTCTTATTTGTGTGTGTTGGTTGTATGTTCATTTGATTAATTTATTGGTTGTTGATTGTGCATTGAATTTAATTACTGACTCCAGGTTAGGGAAGCTGAGTTGACTTGGATCTGATGTCATCAACATATCCAATTCTCGACGATCGACCCATTGACCAGTGGAAGGTTACTGAGCTGAAAGAGGAGCTAAAGAAAAGGAAACTACCAGTCAAAGTTTGAAGGATGATTTGATCGAGCATTTGGATCAAGCCCTTCGCATTGAAAGGGAGGCGGCCGAGGCTTCTGAGAAGGATGAGGCTAATGGTTTCCATGGTGATGCGGCTGGGCTAAATGATTTGCAGACAGTAACTGTTGTTGCTGAAGTAGTTGATACAATTGTAAGCAAAAGCGCTGAAACAGTTGAACTTGAAACATCCGAAAAGGTTAATACTGGTATAGCTGAACCAACTGGAAAGGAAAATGCAGAAAGTATCCCAGAGGTTGTGGATAATGACAACAACAAGAGTGACAAGGTGGATGGTGTTTCCATCCCGGTTGACAATAATAGCAGTGTGCCAGCTGTGGATCTTGAAGTTGAACATGAGGACTTTCCAGCTGCCTTAGATTCTGCAAATGTAGGAGAGGAGATAGATGTTCAGGCTTCTACCATAGATACCACTGTTACAGTCACTGAGAGTGTCTTAAAAGAAGTAGTAGTCAGTGGTCTGGATTCTTATAGTGCAGAACCACAGAAGGATTCTCGTGATTCAGTAACCAAGCAGGAGAATGAGGAGTCAAAGGTTTGGCTGGATAACGATGACTCAAAGCCCCCATGCGAGAATCTTATGTTCAACTCTTCTGTTCCAGAAAATCAGGTATCTGAGGTTCACCTTAGTGTAGGGTCTCAAATAAAATCTGATTCTATTTCTACTAATTATGTGTCAATTAATCAAAAAAATGAACTAAATGATACTATAATTGCTGATAATGTCAAATTAGAACAAGATATTGTTAAGCCAGAGATGGTGGAAGAAAAACCATCATCCAAAAATGATGTCCCCGTTAATGATGAATCTCATTCAATGGATGTTGGAGAGCTATCTGAGAAAAAGGCATATGGTGAGGAAAATAGCAACAATAATAATAATAGTCCAGACTTGTACAAGGCCAATAGTGGTGAAGATGTCGGGTATATGGAAAAGTTGAACTTGGATAGAAGTTCTGGTGGTGATTCCATGGAAGAGGATTTGCCGGAGAGTAAGCAATTTGATTCAAAGTTTAATGTTGATGATCCTAGATACAAGGGGGATAGTGTTGAAGTGCTTATTGTGAAGGAGGAAGGTAATACTGTAGTTGTAGGAGATGGTCTATCTTCGGAAAAAAGTGTTACCTGCCAAGATAATGACATTCCTTCTGTTTCCCTTGTTGAGAAACGAAAATTTCGTGGTAAGCTTGATCTTTTATTCTTGATTTCATTATTCACTATACACTTTTTATTACGGTGTTTATGTTTTGTTGTATTACATATTTGACTGTTCTGAATATACCTTCTGCATTTTCTAATCATGGAGAAATTGATTATCATTTATAGTGGGAGTTTGTTTTCATGTAGAGACTGGAGATTGATCTATAGACTCTACACATAGTATGTGCTATTAATCATTTGGAAACATTCACTTCAATCCAAGTTTGCTATGATTTTTTAATCATTTGTATTAAAACTAGAGGAACACCCACCATACTGGACTACTGGTATAAACAAAATCCAGTTTTCATTGAGTCACGGCAGTTTTTCTTCTCTTTTTAAATTTAAAACTGAATGTAAACAACTGTGACATATATAAATAGTTTAAAATAAAAGTTCCTTAAAAGTTTCATATCTGAAACTTTTTTTTTCCTCTAAAAAATATTAATGAATGTCTTTTTTTTTCCTTTTCATTTTTGTCTGTTTGATCTGTCGGTTTCCGCTGGTAATTTCTATGCTTTGGTTTCATTAAACATTTTAAATACTTGAAATTTTCATTTATGAGGATTCATGCTAGTATCAGGTAACCTATGATTGTTGAACTGGCATCCTGCACATTCAGTTACCTTTTAGATTTCATGTCAAGGTTAATGTTGATGACGTATTTATGTTTTCAGATACTAGTATGCATTAATTTTTTGAATTCCTTTTACCCTTCCTCGAATATATTCTTTTGGGGTGCTCCTGAGGTGTAGCTAGAGATCATATGTGCAATTTATACTGCTTTAATGCCATGCTGTTGTTATCAGTTTTTAACGATAAACAAACTTATTTTTGTATTCCTTTATTTCCCCTGAATTATTTGGAAATTGTCACAGATCAGGCATCAGTGGTGAACAATGAGCCTGCAAAACGGCAACGAAGGTGGAACTCTGAAACAGTTAAAGTTTCAGATCCGCAAAGCCTTACTGTCAGACCTGCTACTACACTGAAGGGTGAGGCAATTACCTTGAAGCGCAACTTCTCTAGGTCTGATTCCTCATCAATTGATGGTGCACCCAAAGAACGGATTGGTAAGTTGACATTTATTCTGGTTGGGGAATAGACTATCAAGAGCCTGTCCTCGCATATTTGGTGCTGGATTAATAAATATCAAATTTCAATTGCTGTCTTGTAGCCTAAAATAAGAAAAAGGAAAAAAGAATCAATTTCTGGTATTTTCAAAATTTAATTTTGGACACTTCTCAATGCACATTTTGGGCCCATCAATATACAAAAAAATGCATTTCCTGAATAATTTTATTGGAACAAAAATAATCACTTATTTGTTGATTTTCCATACTTGTGAACATTTATATAGTATCATTTTGTCTTTATGTTTTGGATTTTCCTTTGTCATACCAGCATTTTTTGTGACCCCCGTCTCTCTTTTAATCTAAACAGTGGTGCTTTTATTTTGGCAGTTCCACCATCACAAAGGGCCCCAACTAATTCCCATTCCCTCAGGATTGATCGTTTCCTCCGCCCTTTTACCTTAAAAGCAGTTCAAGAACTTCTTGGTAAAACTGGGAATGTCATCAGTTTCTGGATGGACCAAATAAAGACCCATTGCTATGTCACTGTAAGACTTAATTCTTATATCTCTGTCTTCCTTCTGCTGTGAGGTTCCCCTGCGATAT
Source organism: Sophora flavescens (assembly GCA_030762895.1). Taxonomy (NCBI): domain Eukaryota; kingdom Viridiplantae; phylum Streptophyta; class Magnoliopsida; order Fabales; family Fabaceae; genus Sophora; species Sophora flavescens. The sequence goes on along the minus strand of CM061068.1, from coordinate 54,793,926 downwards.
CACCGCATTCATCATCATGTATACTTATAAGTAATTGTTTTGTTGATGTGATGTACATTCATTCATCATATATACTTACAAGTAGTCTTTTGTTGATGTGATGTAGTACTCATCCGAAGAGGAAGCCATTCAGACAAGAAATGCTGTGTATAATTTGCAATGGCCTCCAAATGGCGGGCGCCTTCAAGTTGCTGAGTTCGTTAATCCTCAAGAAGTAAAAATGAAGCTAGAAGCTCCTACTCCGGTTGCCCCTGTCAGCACTGATTCAACAATTCCTCTCGCAACTGCCGCCTGACAACCAGAGCCTTCCCCTCGTCAGCACAGGGAGCAACCTCCAGTTCTAGCTACACTCCCTCCTCCACCTCCATTGTCAAAGCCCCCACCACCAGCAGTAAGGGAACGACTTCCATCCCCACCACCCCTTCCGGAGAAAGTTGACCAACCTACTGTCACACTCAATGACCTCTTTCGCAAAACCATAGCAAACCCTCGAATCTACTATTTACCATTATCCGAAGAGCAGGTTGCAGCAAAACTTGCAGCACAGGGAAGAAGCATCAAGCAGTACTAGTAGGCAATTAGTGTAAGTGACTCTTCGCTGGCAGCTTTTACTGATTTTCTTATTCTAGACCATGGGGCTTGTTAAGTAGTATTTGTAAATGCATCTTGGCAGGTGTGGGTCATACTCATGGGAGAAATTGTCATTTCCAGTGGTTAGTTTCTGGTTGTTGATATTATTTGGCATGGGTTACCTAAGCGTGTGCGAAACACAATATAAAGTTGTCGACAAAGAGTTACCTAAGCGAATAGATTTTCCCCGCTATTTGAACTAAGTTGAACTGTTGAAGTGAACTTTTGCCCACACATCCTTGAAAAAAAAGATCAATGTCAGATTATGTTTTTCTCATGTCATTTAACTGAATTATGGAATAATGATACTAATGGTACTTAGCTTTTTCTTGTAGCTCTTGTCACTTTTGTTGAATGTTGATTTTTATTCGTAGTTTGATTGGTTCACCCTACTGTTTGACCTTCCCCAGCAAATATAATGGCATATTTACCTTTTTATCCACCGTTCAAGCTGCTCTACATGTACTAGTGTGGTTGTGGAAATTGATATGATGCTATATATATATATATATATACTAGGTTGTATACCCGTGCGTTACGCACGGGTCAATTATCCATCTAAATAAATTCAATGAAAGATTTGTCGATGAGTAATTGGTTTTAAGGGGATAATTCCCTCATTAATTGGCACAAACTAAATAGGAGCTAAGAAATGGGCCTATCTTAAGCCCATAATTGACGAATCGTGGAATAAATGAAATTTAAAAATAAATGAGTTGTGGTTTACATGTATCATAAACAGAGGACATATATGCAGTTACTTGCCACCAAAATATTGAAGGCAACAAATCCATGTTTGAAGATTGTAATGGTTCACACAAGGTAAGTAAAATATATTAGTACATGATCATAAAATAATTACAAACTGTATGGGTTGGATCATATTTTTTGGAAGACTTCGTTATAAACTACATTTTTAACAACAGAGCATGCATCACCAGCATCATCACAGCATAAAATTTTCAAACCACCCCTAGATTTTACCCTAGAGATAGCAACATATAGTTGGCCATGTGAGAAGACTGGACGTGGCAAATATAAACCAACATGAGATAACGTTTGGCCTTGACTCTTATTTATGGTCATCGCAAAACTTAAGATTAATGGAAAAGGCGCCTTTGGAATTGAAACGAATTCCAGGATCGGAAGGATTAAATTCATCCTAGGAATGAAAACTTTCTCTCCAATATGATTTCGAAACAACTTTAGCACCGATGACATTTGTCCCTAGCTCACTAACAATCAATCTTGTCCCATTACACAATCCCGAAGATTGGTCTATATTTCTCATCAACATAACGAGAACTCCAACTTTCAATATCATCTTATGGTTAGGCAAACCCGAACACTTAATTTGATTAAGAAACTCGAGTAGTTAACCATTGGAATTAACCTTGACAACTTCTTCCATTTTAGAAATAGAATCGAGCTAAGATATACTTGTTCTTCGCCAGGCAACAACCCTAGCACATAGTTATTGACTTTTTCTACAATCTCCAAAGTTGGAACCAATATTGCCCTATCTTGAAAGAATCGATAATCATTAATATTGTCAACCAAATCGGGATAAGTAGAGCGAACAATGGTTGCAATATGATTTGAACAACTCGGAAGCAAAAGTTCCTCGGGGATGTCAATTTCAAGCATCACCATCACCATCATGGCTAACCCCTAATTTACCATCACCAATATCAAGGACCCACCTTCCAAATTCGGCAATTTGTTTTTGTTCCAAAACATCAAGCACTTCCCCGGAGACGCATATTTTCTGTCAACTTAAGTACCCTACAATGTTTCCACAAGGTAGATGAATTAATAGTAGCCATAACAATGTCCGCTCTACTTGCCTTGGGTATCACTTGGTAATATCTGTCTAAAATCACCGCCAAGAACAACAACCTTACCACCAAGCGGTTTTGTTAAACAATCAAACCTCAAAGACCCCATCAAGTCTTTCAAAGTCCTGTCCAAAAGCTTCAAAGGCCCACCTATTAACCATCGGAGCCTCATCCCAAATAATTAGGGTTGCCTCACGAAGCAAGTCGACTTTAAAACTGTTTTTTTAATATTACAACATGAGTCTTCATTCAATGCCAACGGAATGGCAAATTGTGAATGAGCAGTTCTTCCCCTGGTAATAAAAGCGAGGCAATACCGCTAGAAGCTACATTAAGAACAATCCTAGATTGAGAACGAAATCTAAAAGACAAAGTATTCCAAAGGTAGGTTGTACAAGTACAACCAAAACCATAAACGAATAAGAAACCACCACCCTCATTCACCACTGCATCAACTAGTTCATCATATATTAACCTTTGACCAACATTCGGTTGTTGCAAGCATTGGAGATGTTTGTCAACCATCTCATCTATGTCGTAGTCAAGTTCTCTAACAATATAAATATTATTAAAAACATCCAGGTCATCACAATTGGGATAAGGCATTTTGTGAAAATCCTTTAAAGATTTGCCGTTTATGCGCAACAATTTCTCAACTTCCACTAAACAGATTAACTTTAGTTCATCTTGATCAAAGACAATCCTAGGAAAACATATATATGAAATTGTTAAACAGTTAGATAAACTTATTACAACAATAGTACACCAAAATAAAATACAATAAAAAGAGAAAAGTGGAAAACGGAAACATGCAAGTACAATTAATAACAGGAAGTTTTACCTGGATATTGTAATCTCTTTTTCGTCTATCATACAAAATCCCATCTGCTAATAACTCCCATGTTTCTTCCCATACATAAGATGGGTTATCGATGGTATTGGACAACAATAACGTAACAAAAAGCCTCCTCAAGTATACTCCACGAAGCCAAAATTGCAACCTCACGAATCCCATCAACAAATTCCTTATCATCAGACAATAAACCCAAGGAAGAGCATGCACCTTGAAAAGTTTCAAATGTATGATTATTCACTGTTTTTAAGCTTTCATAACTCGTGCATCCTTTTTGTATATTAAGAAGCAACCTCATGTAATACAATTCTCCAGTGCACGGGGGACAAAGTTCAACCGACCGATCATTTGTCCTTTCTTCCTAGGGCGCCACTGCCTTTCTTGATCAAAGTAAACAAATTTGGATGGAAACTCAACATAGGTTAAGTTCCTACCAGCAGCATACTTGCAATTAGCTTCCATCCACGCTTGAAACATAGTTCTTCTATCTTTGTTCCTTTCAAACACATTGTTGATGACGTCGTTGTCATTATATAAAACAAATTGTTCCTTATAAAGGTGAAAGGTCAACCGTTGTACAGGAGGCCATCTTTGATGAATGTCAAAAGCAAAAAGTCTCCAGGCAGACTCACACGGAGACAAATATCGACAATCATAATAATGCTTAATCTCATCTACCATTTGTGACTGATCAGAATGATGTCCATCAGAACTAACCACAATCGTAACCACGACCTGGTCCCTTGTTAACATATTTGAATAGATATTTAATACAGTCAGACTTATTACAATATTCAATATTAATATGGGCCCGATACCTCATCAATAACTTCGGATTATACGGCACGACAAACCGGTTATCCAATTCAACACCACCCTTTATAATAGTAACACCAGCATCCCTTCTCCTATAGATCGGGTACCCATCATCATCAAATGTTGTAAGATTAACAAATTTTTTTGGGAAAAACTTTGAGCATTTCCCATCCTTCATGCAAGGAGCACTACGATGTGCATTACCACAAGGTCCATGAAGCATAAAGTTGGTAACAACATGAAATAAATTTGGAAACCTTTCCTTGTCTGGTAATTCAGTAGATATAATTGAGTCAATAAAATCAACAGATTGTAAGTTGTCCTTTTCCTCCAACCAAAGTAGTATATGGGCATGTGGCAAGCCTCTCTTCTGGAATTCAATTGTATACATACCTAATCATATAAGACAAACAATATTTTTTAAGCTTTCAAGACCCTAATCATTTGGTTTAAAAAACAAAAATCAATATTTAGAGTCAAAGAACACGAATACCGCAATGACTTTTCCAAAAAATCGGCCTTTCTTAAAGTCGATCATTAGTTGATCCAATTTCATGTGAAAGACCCCGCATGAAATATCCGGGACGATCGGATGCATTAAGTCCTTTTTCATGAAGAAAGTGGTGAATCTCATCCCACTTTGGATTACACGTGAAAGTCAAAAAAAGATCAGGATACCCATACTTTTTACAAATTGCCATTGCATCTTGACAATTGTTAAACATGTATCGACGACCACCTGTAAATGAAGAGGGTAGGATTACACGTTTCCCAATGGACATAGCTTCAACATCACCTTTGTCAACTGCTTCTTCGATACCTTTCAAATAATCACCCCTATTAGTGCTCTGATTAAGTTTAACCCACAACAACCGTTGTGCTTCAACCATTGAATAACAATCAACAATAAATTGTTGGAACAGCCTCTTACTTCAGAACAAAATAGTTTCCTCAAACACTCGATCAAATAACCTAAATGCAATCCATTCTCTGATAGCTACTCTAACTCTTGGTCTTTCTGTAGCAGAGGGATTAGTCTTCATCAATGGAATATGTTCCTGGTAACCATCTTCCCCAAATGGGAATAACAATGGATATTGAAGTGGAATAAATCGTATATGAGTCTCTTGAATCCTTTGTAGATCACCATCACGACTACGTACAATAATATCCCTGCCACAATCAGCGCTATCGAAATCACCAACAATCAAAGCAGCAACCTCATCCACGGATGGCAAGTTATACATTCGTCCATCAATAGGACGACTTTGAACGACCTCATGGACACATTAACATCGGGGTGTTCTTCAATTAAATCCCTAACTCGTCTAAACAACTTTGTAAGAGAATTAAACTCATCAACCATCCCCAATAAATCTTTCACCAAGGTTTGATCAAATTTATCTACTTCAGAATCACCTCTGTAGCCATACATCAATAATGCACATTCAATTGAAACATAAATATGTCAATGACAAAAGACAATTGTATTAATCATATAAAACAAATTGAAAATCAAGAGATGTAAACATAGCCCACTTTTAAATGTAACCCAGCATGTTCAAACATGGAAAGAAATATTTTTAAAATAATTCCATCTGAAAATAGAATTGAAATCCTAACAAAACAATAGGTAGGGCTGGTAAATGGATGAATCAGATAATTTTTTTTTCGGATTATAATGGATGAATTAAAAAAACCATCAATCCATTATGATTCATTAGAAATTTATTAAAAAAATCCAATCTATCCATGATCAATCTCATAAAAACCATCCAATCCATCCATTAACAACCTTTTTGCGGATGGATATCCAATACATCCATTTAAATTATTTTAAAAAAGCTGATAATTTTTATGAATATTTCAAAATATATTCTCTTTCATTCAAGCCATAAAATATTTTTTAAATTAAATAAGTTTTAGAATTACAAATATTTTCCCTCCTCTCTCTACCCTCTCTTTCTCTAGCTCTGTCTAGGCTCTACCTCGTCACTTTTTTGTCACATGATTCTGAAACCATTTTTAAAAAATGGTTTTAAAATGTATAAAAAATAATCGATTACTTTCTTTTATGTTGATCAAATGGATTTCAAACAACATTGCATAGATCATTAACCATCCATTAAAAAATCAATCCAATCCAATCCGATTCATTTTCAATTTTTTTTCTTATCAATGGATGAATTAGATGGGTTTTCTCATGGATGGATTGGATGTTGGATTAATGGATAATTTTGTCAATCCTAACAACAGGTATGAAAAATGTCATATATAAAAATGTTCTGATAATCTGATACCGAAATGACACATTCGATTTGCAACCTCATTCGTGTGTCATATATATATAATTGTGCAAATTTTGGTGGTTGTCCTTCACTGGCAATAAACTTCCTATTCGATGATAGTTTTGACCTCCAAGAATAAACTGCGGAGGTCCACGACCAGAATTTACACCAGATTGAACTTTACCACCCAACGAAGTGAATGCAAACATACTATTATAAGAGCGAATATTTTCTAGAAAATGGCCACTTCTAGGGTCTATTCCATGGATCAAATTCCAAAGCAAGGTAGGTGGCCTATCCAAATATGGCAATTTAATTTTTCCCTTCATACAACAAATTGAGAATTGTACACTCGAAGAAGAGTGCTTGTCAGAACGCTCCTCAAACCACATCATAGCTCCACAATTTGGGCAACAATAATCCATACCTCCAAAGTCAACGTAAACTGGAAAAGGAACAGGGGTTGTGAATTTAAAAAAAACATTAATCTCAATCTAAAAAAAATAAACATTTATAAATAATTGTTCGAAGTAAAAGACAAATACCTTCATTTTCTCCTTGGACAAACAAAATACTCTCCTCAACCCCAACCACTGAATCCACTATTTGAGATTGGACACCTAATAAAGGAAATTTTTAAAATAAACTTTATATGGTGAAATTTCATTAACCTTAACTACATAAAATACTGAAATGCTAAAAAGCGCAACATAATTAAAAGATGGAATACCTTGTAGATCTAAAGACCCACAACTCGTATGTTGTGAAATTTGTCACCATCAATGCGATGTTGGCATGCACGATTTCGACATGGTTGAAGACCATTGATATAGATCAAATCTATATTTTTAATAATAAAATCAATATCGTAGCATATAAATCAAAGTAATAATAAACAATATCAGTATTGCTTCGAGGTTTTTTTGAATAATATGCAAAAGAAATTTTCAAACACATACATAAATTAGTTAGCAAAGAAATATATATCGTAAATTTAACATGCAAGAAATGTGGTTCATAAAAATGCCACACTTATTTACCAAATATAAAATGGTAAAAAAAAATTTGTTGTTGCTTGTACAATAATATTCACAAAAAGGAAATGGGCATATACATCGTCAACCACAGGGAAAGCGAAAGCGAAACATCACTTCTTGGATGCTAAATACCATTAGTATTAGGAAATAAGGTTTGAATCTGTAGAAACCAAATTCATGTCAAAATAATAATATGAACAACATAAGTTAGTTTGAGATCAAATGATTTTGTTTAACACCATAAACAAAGAAACGCTGATAACCACTTTTATGGAGGAAAAATGCCAATTTCATAGGATTTGTAGACCATGACAATTGTAGCGTAAGTAATATACTTAGCAACATGAGTGAATTCTCAAAAGTTTAAACAAAAGTCAAAAAACAAAGAGCAAACAATAAGGAAAATAATATAGTAATATAATTTACAAAAAAATATTATCCAATGAAATATCGATTGACCAAACATTGGTGCAATTGGAATAAAAGAATCCACCACCGAATGATACAAAGAAATATAACTAAGATAACACATACCATTTTCGATAGAACATAGAGGGGTCATCGAACTACTTGACGAAACACCCCTTATGGATTGCAATGATGACAATGTCACACTCGAATTGCACCCACCTATTTAAATCCCCTTTCATTAGCAGCCAAAAGAGTTGCATGTGGCGTAGTAGATTTTCTATAAAATATAATACAACCAAATAAAATTAAAATATATAAACCAGAGTTTTCCTTTAAACGCTTTGACTCCTTATCTCTAATCACTGCCATTCTCCGTTGTCTAGCATTTTTCCCGGAGGATTGCCACCACCTTCACGTCGTGTGTTTGAGGATTACGCATAATGGGGATCTAACAGAAAGCATCGGTTATTATATTTGTGGTACTTAAAGTAAAAAAAAAATTATGATTTAGCACACACTTACAAATGGTAAAAAATTGCCAAAACAAAATATAAAGCACTACTCCTAATATGTTTGAGGATATATGATGAAAAAGATTATGGGAATTAAATAGTAAGGAAGAAGTTAAACCAAAAATGTAATTTCATCTATGTACAAAGTAGTTTATCCAATGTTTTAGGAAGGAATAGTTTTAATAGTAGGAGTTTAAAAATTTCAACGGATGGTCATGCTGAATCACAGAATTATTTTTATGTGGATGTTTAAGTCTGTTTGAAAACGATCGTTTGATGCACATGGACAATATGTATAAATTTTAGACACCGCAAAGTTTATCAAAACTTGGAATAAAACATATGTAATTGAATTATTCTTCTCATGTTAATTAAGAAAGTGCTTGTCAAGCATCAAATATAAAGAAAATAAGTTGGAAAAGGGACTGGACAGTTCACCAGCAACAATATCATACAATGATAAACCACATGAACTTTAAAAGTAAAGAGCAAGTTTGGCATTAACAGGACAATGACAATACTAATAAATGAAAATACACAGGCTTTTGACAAGACAAGAAGATGTTGTAATAGCGTACATGAGTCACTTGATAGTTGAGAAAAAAGAGAGTACATGTAGTTGGTGACATTAAAGAGAATGGTGACAAGTGTTAAAATAGAAGAAAAATCTAACATACATTCTTGTTCATTGAAATGCGAGATAGTATAAATAGACTCCAACCATGGTAATATTATATTCCATGTTTTGATTAACACTATTATTGACAAATATACATTGAGGAAGTAGAGTGAAATATAGTCCCATACATGGAATAAACATAGAATCCTCGTATTTGGTAATCTATTCGCCGAATCACATTTGCATTGCGTATGTCAGGGTTTGCAATAACATTCTTCACTAATAAGAGGATAGCAATAAATGAGAGAAATAAAAGGCATGAGAATATTGACAAATACCAAATAGAAATAAGGGAAAAAGTTAACCACAACTAAGATGGTACTGAGTGAAATCCATACTAAACCAGAAAAGACATAATAAGTAGTGCTACAATGAGCATCAACTTCAAATAAACATGTGCAAATAAGAGTATGTAAAAATATGAAGACATACCGACAAAAGATTGTATAAATGTGATGATGATCCTATCAATGATACTCAGCCCACATGTGTAGATAAAAAACACCCATTTATACAAACAACAGTTGATAAAAAAATGACACTAAGTCACTCTATTTATAAAGAGATGGCAGCTATATGTGTAGATCAAGCTAGCCTATAAAAAAGCATACAGTTTTAGTGTACCTTTAAAAAAAGCTATAGCATAATGACATAAAGGAAAAGTAAAGGTCAAAACATTAACATAATGACATCATCTTGAGATAGAATGAACAAAGTGAAAACCGAACTTCACCCATGAGCTAGTTATAAGGAAAAAAAGCTAATTACAAAGCAAGCAATGATAGCAGTTTACACCGCTAGGAATAGGTAAACCCAATATACTTGCATCATATGCCTAAGGCCTATATAGGAGTCTCCCCGATATATAAATAATGCAATGCAATTTATAAACTAAGCTATGACATGACTGTGATCCTCATAAGTGTACTTTTTTACCTTTCAAGTAAAGAGAATAAGTTACCTAGCCTATTACAGATTGATATGCCTTGTCTTCATTTGGATTCCAATGCATATGATCTGCCTTGTCCAAATTTCTCAAGTAATACTGCAAAAGTGAGTATCATGTACTAATCACAAGATAGAAAGTTCAAGAAATAATGGTGCTAACTATTTATTTTGCCACCATTCTTTTGTAATATCCGCCACAGAATATAGGATCATGTTTTATTCAAATGTCATTGTTGAGTACAATTATGATGTCCTCATGCAACAAAATTAAAAATGAATATATGCTCAAGTTGTAAAAAAAATCAAAATGCTTTCCCGTAACATATAATGAAGTATAATCAGATCACCACCAAAGAATGCCAAATTGTTGATAGCAGATGGTCCATGAACCATTACGACCACACTTCTAAATAACTTAATCAAGGCAGATTATAAGACAACGAAAGTTCAAAATCACCACCACCAATCAAGGCATTTAGCAGATACACATACTCACCAAACAGAACACTTACATAATAATGTTTAAAAAAGGATGGTGAGTGGATTCATTAAGCTTCACATCCTTTGAAGGAAACACAAAAAAGGTTTAATTTTTAGAACTGAAGATAGGAACATCTAAGTGGTTTTCAAGATGCAGAGTTCTCATACCCATATATACATGAACTGAACTCTTCAGATAAAGGTGGTGACAACAAATTGAGAAAGTTTAATAAGAATGATAGAGAATAAAAAATAAGGAAGCAAATAACAATTACCACATGAAGCACTTGTAAGCATTTTTCCAACCTTATATCCATATCTAAAGGCAAACTGAATAATATATCATCATGTTATTCATTAAAAAAGTAAACAGACATTCACTGACAATACAAAACTGAAGTATAGGCGTTTGTAGTGGAATAAGAAATCAATCAACAGGCAAAAAAGTATCATCACAAGAAGAATCTCTATGTCTATAATTGATTATGGGAATTACAACCATAAACCAATAAAATCTATAAGCAAATATTTGCATGCGTAGAGGAATTTCCTCATATAAAGCAATTATCACACGCAGACAAGAAGGCGATTTGCTTAATAAAAAGAATCAGTAATTCTCACTTCAATAGCTGGAAAAATATGAACCTTAAAAACCAAGGTTAAAAAGGAAATAAAACCAGGAACATTGTTCTAAGCAACCAATGTCCTTGGCTCTAAACTTCTAATAGCATGTAATCTCATAATAAGGAGAATGGAGGGTGTGATAATGGTTTCATAATCCAACAATAGCTTGCAATATCTTTAATATATATATGAAAATTACATTTTGTTAGCAATGCAAGTTCACAAAGCAAAAATAAATGACATCTTATGCCCCATTTATTGATCCTATGTATAAGCCAATGTAACTTTTTATCATACTAAGGTATGAGGATTTAAACCAATAATTTGATTGCAAAATTGAGAATAAATGCTTAGGCTCTTGTGATATAATAGCAATAAAATGCTTGGTTAGGCTTATGTAAAGTCAAAAAGGGTAAACCATTATAAGGTAAACATACATGCTTTTGAACCTTTAGCATGGAACACCCATCTATACAAACAGTAGATTGATAAAAAAAGCAAACTAAGTTACTCTATTTATAAAGAGATGGCAGCTACATGTGTAGATCAAGGTAGCCTATAAAATATCATACATTTTCACTGTACTTTTAGACAAAGCTATAGTATAATGGCATAAAGGAAAAGTAAAGGTCAAAACATTAACATAATCACATCATCTTGAGAAATAATTAACTGTTAGAACTGAACTTCACCCATGAGCTAGTTATAAGACACAAATCTAATTACAAAGCAAGCAATGATAGCAGTTTACCTGCTACTAATTGATACATCCAATATACTTGCATCATATGCCTAAGGCCTATAGAGCAGTCTCCCTAATATATAAATAATGCAATGCAATTTATAAACTAATCCATGACGACCTATGATCCTCGTAAGTGTACTTGTTAAACTTTCAAGTAAAGAGAATAAGCTACCTACCCTATTACAGATTGATATGTCTTGTCTTCATTTGAATTCCAATGCATATGATTTGCCTTGTCCAAATTTCTCGCCACCAGCTATTGCTATCAAAAGCTTCACCCGTGATGAGAGAATTTGATGAGAGAATGTTGTAGCACACACAAACTTGTTGGTTCCCTGGAAAAGCAACAAAAGGCTTGGTTAGGCTTATGTAAAGTCAAAAGGGTAAACCATGAAAAGGAAAACATACATGCTTTTGAACCTCTAGCATGGAACACCCATTTTTACAAACAGCAGTTGATAAAAAAAGCACACTAAGTTACTCTATTTATAAAGAGATGGCAAAGCAACATGTGTAGATCAAGGTAGCCTATGAAAAAGCATACAGTTTTAGTGTACTTTTAAACAAAGCTATAGCATAATGACATCAAGGAAAAGTAAAGGTCAAAACACTAACATAATTACATGATTTTGAGAAAGAGTGAACAAGTGAAAACCGAACCTCACCCATGAGCTAGTTATAAGCCACAAAGCTAATTAGAAAGTAAGCAATGATAGCAGTTTACCTGCTACAAATAGATACATCCAATATACTTGCATCATATGCCTAAGGCCTATAGAGGAGTCTCCCTAATATATAAATAATGAAATCCAATTTATAAAATAATCCATTACGACTGTGACCCTCGTAAGTGTACTTTTTAACCTTTCAACTAAAGAGAATAAGTTACCTAGCCTATTACAGATTCATATGTCTTGGCTTCATTTGGATTCCAATGCATATGATCCGCCTTGTCCAAATTTCTCGCCACCACTATTGCTGAAAAAAAGCTTCACCCGTGATGAGAGAATGTGATGAGAGAATGCTGCAAAGCACTCACAAACTTGGTGGGCGTCCGGAAAAGCAATAAAAGGCTTTGTTAGGCTTATGTAAAGTCAAAAAGGGTAAACCATGAAAGGGTAAACATACATACATGATAATCGAATGGTGGGACCACCAACACGGAAAGATAAAAGCAGCTTTCATAAATACAAACAGTGATTAGAAGTCGACTTAGTACATGCATAGATTTACAAAACCTAACACCATACTCCATTCCACTAACATTCATATGTATAGGAAGGAGGGATAACATTAGTACTAAATACCGCAGACACCCCTAACTTAGACAAACTTATAAATGAAAGCATAAGATGAGGACAAATGTGTTTGTATTTGGAAGCCAAAACAGAGGGACATCCAAGAACAAACAAATTGCACCTCCCAAAACCATAAGGAACAACTTATCCCAAAATAAACAGACAACGGTCTAACGGAGCCTAATGCAATTACTATAGAGGAAACCACAAATCCCCTAGACCCACTCAAAAAAGCACACCCTCCAAGTGTGAGAGCCCTCAATCCTTTTCAAGCTTCATCGCAACCAGGTGACAATTTGGTTGGTCCTCTTCTTCAATAGTGACAATGAGTCTTCAACTTGGCACTTGAATGTTCAGCTTGGTTAACATCTTCAATGACAACAAAGACTCTTCATCTTCTTTGCTTGGGTGTTCAAGTTGAGAAGACAGAAATTCAGGTTCAAGACACCTCTTTCTTTGGGGCAAATGTCCAAGCGAGAGGGAGGGAATCCGCTCCAAGGGAGGTAGGAGTATATTGACTAATGCATGGTATAGCCTGATCATTTTAACAATTAAAGATGAAAAAAATATTTGTGTTTAACTAAGACAAGTGAAATGGAAGAAAATTAAGTAAGAATATAAATGAAAATAACAAAACTACTTACAGAGGCTGACCCTTCAAGATCTACAAATGTGCTGTCCACCTTTGAGAGTGGAGGAGCAAAAGTTGCCTTCATGGGAGTGTTGTCTCCACCAGACATCTCAAACATAGCAAGAATGTGTTCATCATCACATATCCTCCTCACAGCGTAAGTTGTCTCACAGTGGACAGTTTGATGAGTCTTTGTCTCAACCTTAAACAACAGACGCCTACCAAGCAGATTTGCAATTAAATGAGGGAATCCAGTTTAGAGAGGAACCTCGAGAGAGGAAAACAGTCGAGGCAAAAAAGTAGACCAAATAAAACACCAAATAAGACTATATGAGTCATCGAATGTGGTAAACTAATGAGGGGAAAAAAGTGGATGATATATACTTCAAAAGACTGCATAAGAAGCTATTCACAAGATTTTTTCAGTAGCTAGTTAACATCACGATCGAAGAGGACAAAAAACAATTGTTCCTGAGTCATCAACAACCTCTACAATCACTTTGAACCCGAGGAATAATGAAGGTCATGTTTTCAATCTCAAAAAGTAATAGGGTATTAAAGGTAGGAAAAAATACAGGCTTTTTAAGCAAATTAAAAACCTTGGAGAGACTTGAAGCACGGGCGCATCACGGTTGTCACGTAAATAAACAATAGAGCGCAAGGATACTGATTTGTTGCATTTACATGCTAGGTAAAACCAGTCCCCGTCACCAACGATGTCAACAATAGTGCCTAAGACAATGAATAGGCCATCCTAATAATAGGAGGCAGCAACGTTTGGGAATCAGAAATTATGTTAAAAGTGCCCACCATATACATAGAAACTGTAATTTAAGCAAGTAGAAGGTTAAGACAGATGAAAGATAAGCATGACAACCTCCTGTATATCTTTAAGATGAGCAACAGTTTTTTTGGGGTGAAGCTTCATAAAATCAGACTCAAGACCCTCCCTTGAGTTGTCAAGTATAATACAAAGCGGTTCAACATCAATGACACCATGTTCAGCGATCCTTGAATAAGTAATTTACAGACAATGAGAACTTTACTTTAAAACGGGGACATTGGAAAAATAGATAAATGCAAAAGCAACAATAATAAGGGAAGCATATAAGGACTGTATCGCACGTATTTCTAAAAGAAAGAGCAGCTGGAATGTCAGGGTTAAACATGAGTTTGGTAGCATTGATACTGTTTTGTATAACAATGTGTCCTCGATAATGGAAAAAGAAAGAAAGAAAGCAGCAGTTAGAAGTGCAAAAAATGGAATCAAAATGAGAAATTGAAAAGGCAAAAAGTAGGAAGGAATTCATAATTGTGGAGCAAACACCCACCCCTAAAGCTCTTAACTCTTGCAAGCTGAAGTATAACTATAACCTGCACATTGGCCTCTTTGGTTAAGGAAACTCCTCAACTGGTCAACATAATCCCCAAACAGAGCACACTCTAATTTTCCACTATAATCACAAAACCAAAGTTAGTAACAACAAATGTTTTCAACTGGAAAATAATGAAGAAAAAGAAAGGGTTAGAGTTATATATTAACGTTGAGTCTGTGAGTTCCATGACCACCATATTAGTTAACCTCCCATCTTTCTCGTACTGTTTTTCTGGGAATACCTCAGTCAACACACCAATCACATCTGCAAATAACAACAACAAACATCAATAAAAAAGAGTGAGTAGTGTATAAAGAATGTTCGATGGTATTAAAAGTGCACCCAACTGAAAAATATAAACACAAATGAAGCACACTCACCAATCAGAAATTCATGATTTTCACCCAAAGTCACAACCTCATTAAAAGGAATGAAGGAGAATCCAAATTCAGGTATTGAGCTATCCTCCATCTTCACAACGGTAGTCTTAAAAAGGAAGACCAACCTGAATTCATGCTGAGTCCCCCTATAATTTCCATTATTAGGGACAACACTAAAGTAGACCATTTTGTAGACAGCACCCTCCTCCAAGACAGGGCTGAATTTGTAGAGAAGAGGCTTCCTAACACTTGCCTGGATCTTCCCTCCCTGGAAGGAAAGGACAATTGTTTAAATGACCATATAATGATCAATGTAAGACAACAAATCAACATGACAAAATAGCTTACATATTGATCAAGAAGTAGCAACTCGAGAGAGAGCTGGCCCGGGTAGGATTATTGAACATCGGGACTGTCCACATCCTAGCCACACGCACCTTCAACCTCACACACTCCTGTTGAAGCGAATCTTACTAAGTTGATCAAAGTTTACACCATAGTAACCAAGTCAATTTTCAGTTTCAGACTAACCAAGAGAAGTTATAGCCAAGTGATGAAACATAACCAATGCATTCCACTTTATATAGACCACAGGACAAGGAAAAGATGTAAAATTCGAATTTCAAAACCATGGGAAAAAGAGAGGGAAGTTCTAGGTTTAAAAATGAACTAAAGTTCGATCATCCCTCAAAATAAGTAGTATCAGAAGCATACATACTAATCCCAAAACAGACATCGAGTAGCATGGTGATCAATCAAATCAATAATAAAAAGTAATCATACACAACTAATATATGTGTTAATAAGCATGAGAGTAAATAATTAGACCTAAGACTAAATTATAAAATCTAATGCCGCATGCAACCAACAAAATCGAACAAAGCATGCATGCTAACAAAACAATCATAACCTATTAGTATGATGAAATAAAAAAAAATAGGTATTGTTCAACACATAAGAAATCCTCTCAGTAGTCTACCTCGGTCACGATGGGACATACCACACCAACCCCTCCGAAAGTTGAGAGTTACAGAGTAAAACCACTCACCGTCCCTCTTCCCCAAGACTCCATGTCCACGGCAGAGCAAGCACGCAGACCGCAGCTATTCAAAAGCATTACCCTAGAACTAAACCTACCCTTAATATGCGACCTTCCCAACTTTACCCATCTCCTACCGGCGACGTATTGGACCCCGCGGACTGGCGGAGGTGGGCCACCCAGCAGGCGGTAACGATCGAAGATCTGAAGGAAACCCCCAGACACCCCATCCATTCAAATAGTCGCTACTTTGCATGTATCACTGAATCGATGGACAACATGGGTTTAGGGAAAATGGAAGAAAGGACAAATGTTGCCGTATTTGAGATTTGAAGCCATCCCTAAATCGGTGGAAAATAGATTGTAAAATGGAGATGGCGCTCCTTTTCTGCAGATGACAGACACGAGATGATAAAGGCAGGCAAATTATCATCTATGTAAAATCAAAGAAAGGACAGACACGGGTGAAGGAAGAAATGGTCACGCAACCTCGTCTGGTTCTGGCAGATGACACTCCTCCAAGCTTTAAAGATTGTACTTTTTTCCCTAATAAACAATTGATACGCATGGCCTTGTGAACTGAAGGTTGGAAACGTGTCATACTAACTACTAATCATAATAAATGATGTCCATTCCCGATACAAATGAGTTGGCCATTCATAACAATTAAAGACAAAGGCCAGTAAACATATTTGTGACAACAGAAAAAACGGAAATGGCTGAAAAAAATAAGGAACTGACATGTGTCTATGAATAGTAAAAATGGAACCAGGCTTATTTAATGTATAGATATATATATATATATATATATATATATTTTTTTTTTTTTGGGCCGATATGATGCTATTTAAAGAGAGATGAAAATTAGACTTGCTTACAAAAACCCTGAGTTGTAACATTTTCTCGGAATCTCGGTAACAAAAATGATGGCAATTGTACCCAAAAAAAAACATGACGGCACTTTAGCGGGAGGTGTGTTGTTTTTATTCCCCCTTTTAATCAAGTCTTTTCCCTGGTATTAAAGCTCAGGTACCACGTAACCAAAACAAGAATATAAAAATTGTAGTATCAGGGACCAGGGTGTAATTGTGAACGTTTCCAATTTTCGAATCATCATCATCCAATTGGAATATGACTTCATGGGCTTCTTCTTAAGCCCATCTCCAAACCATTGATATTTGAATAGGCCTGGGTCTCCCATGAGAATTATCAGGTTGTATAAGGGGTCTTGGAGGGAGGGTAATATCATTGTGTGGAGGTAATATACTGATATTCTAGGTGGGCTCTTTTCTTTGCCTATCCTTCTATGATCTCAGCCATGACACTGGTTTCTTGACTATCGTCAGTTAGTTTTTTTTTTAAATGAAAAAAGGGGAAAAAAGCCAAAGAGAAATTACACAGTAATCAACCTATGAGTAGAAACTCCCAAAGAACACTTGCCTAACATCACTAGGAGGATTCTAAAAAATACTCAAGTTAGAGCCTAAGTCACAAGCTAAATTAACAAGGCAATCAGCACACTTATTTGCCTCCCTATATACATGACAAATATCAACCTCCCAATCTCCACTTAGAAGTCGCCTAATCTGATTGAGAAGACTCCATCCTTTGCTACTGTCCGATCCTTTGCCATTTAAGCAGTTTGCTAATCCCAGTTTTATGTTACTATAAACAATATAGGTGATTGTTTTTTTTTTCCCCCTCGTGAAAATGGTTTTGGAAGAGAGTGTTACCTTATACTGCAAGAGCCTTAATAACAAATTTCAAATATTGGTTACTATTGCTTGATATACTACCCGAGAATAAAGGACGAGGTTGGACCGAGCTTCACTTGTTCATTAACAGATAAGGAAGTTGATAATTCGAGCTTCACATACCAAATCTATATACATGAGAATGAAAGAAGTAACCGAGCTTAGCTTATCCCTATAACAAATTAAAGATAAGATATGACCAGAGTTCAATATAGCATAATCCGAGATTCTCGCATAACAAACTTATCAGATAGCTATGTTTATCTATTATAAAAGATAGAGTACTTATCTAGGTAACCATTTAATTACAAATAACACTATAAATATAAGGTCTCCACGAAGAGAAAGATTGCCTGACATTGAATATAGAACTATGATAGCTTTGATTGCCACTTAGGATACGTAGGAGAAGGATATCGCATTCTGTCAAACTATATTCTAAAATATCATTAGTATTCATTCTTAAAAATACTGGTAACATCCCGTTCCGGCTAGATTCTGACTATACGGATTTTGGTAGGAATACTTGATGTACTGGCCGAGAATGTAAGACCGAGAACTCGTCTATACATCGGACCAACCGAGCTTACCCCCGCGAATGGGCCTTGACCCAAACTCCTCCGAAGCCGAGGACACGTCAGCACACCTGACACCCGAGAATAACTACTCGGCCCCAAGCTATCCATCCGCAGCTAACTGGGCCGAATATCTCGCTGGCCATAATGCCACTCCGGGCAATCAGGCTCCGGATATCTCTCCCCATGATCGCGATCTGATCCTAATATTCCTCCGCTTATTTCGGAGCCTGATCCTGAGAGAACAACTATAAATATGGGACTTACCCCTCATTCTAGAACTACGTTTGCTTTGATTCCCTTTTGGATACGTAGGAGCAGAATCCACATTCTGTCAAGCACAATCCAAAAACACCCCACTAATCCTCGTTCGGCCGAGTATTTCATACCCGAGATATTTGGCAGGAACATTTGGCGCCGTCTGTGGGAACGAAGCAAACATTTTCCCATACCACACAAAAATGGTGAGGACGAGAAGCGGAAATTGCAGGAGGGAGGAGCCAAGGAATGCCAACCACGGAGTTAACGGAGATAATGGAGAACAATCCAGTAGGCCCAGCGAGAATGACCGACAACCCAGTGATTCGGGAGCTTCTCGCACTGTGTCGCAGCGCTAAGAAGAGAGAATGAAGAAATCCGCCCGTGAGAATGACCATCTCGGGAGAGAGGGCCGAGTAGGGAGAGGTCGGTCTCCTCCTCACATGAAAGAGAGCGCCGACCTCCCGAGGTGGAGGGCGGGAAGGAGGTCCTCGCCTCCGGGCTTCCCACCACAACAACCGAGCAGAGGAAGAGGGATTCCCTAAGCAGGCCCCAGAATCTTCACTCCAAACGAACAGACTTAATGACAGGGCCGGCTGCGGAAACCGAGGCATCCTTTCACGAATGATATCATGGGGGTCCCCTTGCCGACCTACCTACAAGCCCATCAACATTGACAAATATGATGGCACCTCGGACCCCGAGCGCCACTTGGACGCCTTCACCACGCAAATGTACCTTTTTACGGACGACGATGCTGTCCTCTGTGCAAAGTTTTCCCAACCACACCGAAGGAGGCGGCGTTGACTTGGTACACCCAGCTACCCCCAGCCTCGGTGGACTCTTTTGACACATTCGCAGCGAGGTTCAAGTGCTCGTTTGCCACGAGCAGAGCCCACCGAGAAAACCTCGGCCTCCCTGGTGAACTTCAGGCGGGGAGAAGAATGAATCCCGCGCAACTTCATGGCCAGATTCAAGAAGGAGGCGGTACTCATCCCCAATCTTAGTGCCGATGTTGTACTACACACCATCCTCGACGGGTTGAGCACCGGCCCTTTTGCCAGTACTTAGCTCGCAAACCGCCTACGATATGGACGAACCGAGAAGAAAAGCTGCAGGTTACATCAATATGGAGGAGGTAGAGGAGTCCAAGAAAAGGGATCGGACCGATGAGACCGAATCTGCGAGAAGGCGAGAGATAAGAGGAGGGCGAGGGGGTGATAAGCCGAGATTGAGAGGCCCACCGAGCATTTCCGAGGGGACCGAAGTATGATCATTATACTCCCTCAACACAAATAGGGCTCGGGTGTTCGAAGAAGCGTCTGCAGCGCGTGAGCTTCGCAGCTCCCAAAGAGTGGCCGCACCCCGAAATGCGGATCGCCAAAAGCATTGCTCGGTTTCACCGCAACTATGGCCATACCACCGAGGAATGCTGGGTCCTACGGGATAAAATTGAAGAGTCTGGTTCCAGCGGGTCACCTCGGCAACTTTGTCCGAAGAAACAACAACAACAAAGTGAGAGGCGTGGGGGAAACGAGAAGAAGAGAGGGTGACCGAAGCCCGAGGGAGGCGGCGATCGAAGAAATGAGGAGAGAGTAGAGACCAGAGAAAGGCAAAATGAAAGACGGGAAGAGGATAATGTCATTCGGGGGTGATAAACACCATCTCGGGAGGGTTCGCGGGGAGGCACCACAAGTTCAGCTCGGAGAAGACATCTGCCGGGCCATCCGGGCAGATTAACTCGGTATCCGGCAAGCCTCCCGGAGTTCTCCCCTATTATCTTTTTCGATGATGATTTCGTGGGAGTAGATCCCAACCAGGATGACCCCATGGTGATCACCGTACAGTTGGCCAACTTCTCGGTCAAAAAGAACCCTCGTCGATCGGGGAGCTCCGCGGATATATTGTACTACTCAACTTTTCTGAAGCTAGGGATCCCGGAGAAATCGATTCAGCCGTATGACAAGATAAACTCGTTGGTTTCGCAGGGGAGCAGGTTGATACTGGGGATATATTGACCTCTTGACCACTTT
The DNA here is from genome assembly GCA_030762895.1 of Sophora flavescens. Classification (NCBI taxonomy): domain Eukaryota; kingdom Viridiplantae; phylum Streptophyta; class Magnoliopsida; order Fabales; family Fabaceae; genus Sophora; species Sophora flavescens. Next base: position 54,772,721 of record CM061068.1, on the reverse strand, counting down.
TGGCGATGGCGAGCTTCTAAAACCATCATGGTCGGTATGTGTTGGTAAACGCAGTTACATCGTATAATATCCTCGATCGGAAGGCCGCCCTGAACGAAGTTAGGGGCCGTGGTCTCTACCCCCCACCTCACGATGAAGTTCCCCTCCACTCGGGAGATATAGTGGCTGTCCGAGCAGATCGGAGGATGGCGAGCGAGACAAAGGCTACGCTGATAGTTTGAGGGTGAGCAAACTTAAACCCGCACCAGTAGAAACCCTAGACAGGGGGAAGGACAAGGCGGTGAGTTCAGTAAACTCCGTTGAACTGGATCCCAGGATGGACGTGCAAAATTCCAACTCGGCGCGCAGCCTGAACAGTGTACCAAGCTCGGTGGTCACCTTGAATCTACCCTGAAAGAAGAAATAAAACAAGTACTGCGCAGAAATGCCGATCTATTTGCCTGGACCACATCTGACATGCCGGGAATTGATCCCAACTTTTTATGCCATAAATTGGCAATCTGTCCCGAGGCTTGATGGCCCGAGAGAAAGAGGAGATTAGGTGAAGAGAGGAGAAAAGTGGTCGAAGAGGAGACGGCGAAGTTGGTCAAGGCCAACTTTATCCGAGAAGTAGAATACACCACATGGTTGACCAACGTCGTTCTCGTCAAGAAAGCAAACGGCAAGTGGCGCATGTGCACTGATTATACGGATCTGAACAAAGCATGCCCAAAAGACTCTTATCCCTTGCCGAGCATTGACAGTGGCGGTTGATGGGGCTTCCGGATATAGAATTTTAAGCTTCTTGGATGCGTACTCGGGTACAACCAAATTAGAATGTACCCCGGATGAGGAGAAAACAGCCTTCATTACCGAAGGGTCAAATTATCGCTATAGAGTAATGCCGTTTGGGTGAAGAATGCGGGAGCTACGTACTCAGAGACTTATGGACCGAGTATTTGAGAAGCAAATTGGCGGGACCATGGAAGTATATGTGGATGACATGGTAGTGAAATCGATGACCCCAAACCGCCACCCTTTAGATCTGGAAGAAATATTTCAGCAGTTGAGAAGGTTCAACATGAGGCTCAATCCAGGAAAAGTGTGTTTTCGGTGTCCATGGGGGTAAATTCCTCGGCTTTATGCTTACCCACCGGGAATTGAAGCCAATCCCGATAAGTGCCGGGCCGTAATTGAGATGAGAAGCCCGCAGAACGTTAAAGAAGTACAAAGATTGGCGGGGATCGGCTGGCGTCATTATCTCGGTTCCTACCCAAAATCAGAGAAAGCTCGGCCTTTCTTCAAGTTGTGAAGAAGCCCCAAACCTTCAAATGGACCGAGGATCGAAAAGGCTTTTGTCGACCTCAAGGACTTTCTGTCCTCCTCCCGTCGATATTAACAAGGCCCATCTCGGGAAAGAATTGTATCGTATCAGATCTGTCGGCCTCCGAGAATGCCATTAGCGCAGCATCATCGTGCGGGGAGGTAGAGAAAGCCCAAATGCCAGTATACTTCATCGCGAGGTGCTCCATGATGCCGAAACTTCAGATCGAGGTTATTGAGAAGCTTGGTCTTAGCCTTGGTGATCGCAGCTCGGCGGTTGCGCCCGCATTTCTGAGTCACCAAGTGGTTGTCAAGACGGATCACCCCATCAAACAGATACTCAAAAAACCCGAATTGGCGGGGCGTATGATTGCTTGGTCAGTAGAGTTGTCCGAGTTTGGCTTGAAATACGAGATGAGAGGACCCCTGAAATCACAATGCCTATTAGCGCAGTCATCTTGCAGGAGGTAGAGAAAGCCCAAATGCCAGTATACTTCATCAGCAGGGTGCTCCATGATGCCGAAACTCGGTATCAGGTTATTGAGAAGCTGGTCTTAGCCTTGGTGACTGCAGCTCGGCGGTTGCGCCCGTACTTTCAGAGTCACCAAGTGGTTGTCAAGACGGATCACCCCATCAAACAGATACTCAAAAAACCCAAATTGGCGGGGCGTATGATTGCTTGGTCAGTAGAGTTGTCCGAGTTTGGCTTGAAATACGAGATGAGAGGACCCCTGAAATCACAATGCCTGTCTGATTTCATAGCCGAGCTCCATCCACAACCAGAAGCAGAGGATATATGGTGGAATCTATACGTGGATGGATCCTCAAATATCAGGGGCAGTGGAGCGGGGGTGATTCTGGAAGGACCAGGAGATTTGATATTGGAACAATCGCTGAAATTCGAGTTCAAAACCTCGAACAATCAGGTCGAGTATGAAGCTCTGATAGCAGGACTAAGGCTGGCGAATGAAATGGGGGCGAAGGCTGTCAAGTGCCGAAGTGATTCACAACTAGTCACCGGACAAATATCCGGGGGCTATCAGACGAAGGAACCTCAGCTCACCAGATATTTGTGTAGGGTTAACCAGCTAATCTCCGGCTTTGAAAAGTTCACCATTGAGCACATTCCCCGAGAAGAAAACACTCGGGCCGATTTGCTGTCTAAGCTTGCCAAAGCACAAAAAGAAGCGGACACCCACGTAAGCGGTTATTCAAGAAACCCTCAATGAACCAAGCATTGGGACGAGAAGAGGTGATGGCCAATGAGTTGGTTGACCGAGAGTGGATGACACCTATCTGGGAGTACTTATCCTCGAAGCTCTACCCTCGGATCAGCCGAGGCAAGGAAAGTCGAGCTAAGGGCGAGTCATTTCACCATAATCGCCAGGGGAGCTCGTATAAGCGGGGATTCTCGGCGCCTTTGCTAAAATGTTTGACCAAGGCTCAATCCAAGTATGTCATGGAAGAGGTTCACCGAGGAATCTGTGGTTTTCACAGTGGTGGCAGATCAATGGCCTCCAAGATAGTCCGAGCAGGGTATTATTGGCCTACCCTTAGAGCTGATTGCATGGAGTGGACGAAGCGGTGTGATGAGTGCCAGAGATGTTCCAATGTAAATCATACCCCCCCTGAAGAACTTCACACATTAAGCTCACCATGGCCGTTTGCAATGTGGGGAATGGACATACTGGGACCTTTCCCAGTAGCCAAAGGCCAAGTCAAATTCCTACTGGTAGCCGTAGATTACTTCACCAAATGGATCGAAGCAGAGCCTTTGGCTAAGATTACTGCCGAGAAGGTGCAGAAATTTGTGTGGAAAAGCCTTATTTGTAGGCATGGAATTCCCTTCGCAATCGTTACTGACAACGGAAGACAATTTGTGGATAAGAAGCTACGGGAATTCTATGACAACCTCGGTATCAAACACCAGGTTACATCCGTTGAGCACCCCCAAACCAATGGGCAAGTAAGCAGCTAACAAGATCATTCTCGGGAGTCAAGAAAAGAGTAGGAAGATCTAAAGGAGCCTGGGCAGAGGAGTTACCGAGTATTCTCTGGGCCTATCACTGTACGCCTCAATCTACCACTCAAGAAACACCCTTCAGGCTGACGTACGGAACCGACGCCATGATCCCAGTAGAGGTTGGGGAACCGTCTTTCCGACGTGTGCAACACGAGCCAGACGACAATGGGAGCAATATGAGGGTCGAGCTTGACTTGGTAGAAGAGGTTAGGGAGGAAGCCAGAATCAGAGAAGAAGCCTGCAAACGGAGAGCCACTAGAAGGTATAATTCAAGAGTAAGGCCGAGGAATTTTCTGCGCGGGGACTTAGTGCTGAGAATAAAAGGGGAAGCAAGGAAGGACCGCACGGAAGGCAAGTTAGCGGCGAATTGGGGAGGACCATTCCGAGTGGTTGAAAACCTGGGGAACGGGGCCTATAGGTTAGAAGAATTGTCGGGAATTCCTATCCCGAGGACTTGGAATGCCTCTCATTTGAAGTTTTATTACAGCTGATGTATATAGTCGGGTGCTGTACTCTTTTTCCTACCTCGGTATTTTTTCCCAAAATGGGTTTTGACCGGGGAGGTTTTAACGAGGCACACCGCGGACTCCATTCAATAAAAAGCAGAATTTATTATATGATTCTATTTTTCCTTGCCTTGCCGAAGTCTTTATTTTGCGAGACATCCTATTTTAATGGGCCGAGCACGAGCAGTCGAGAGGGGCCAAGTATGAGCCCCGGCCCGAGTGCGAGCCGTTGTCAGAGGGGCCAAGTATGAGCCCGGCGGCCGAGTCCGAGCCGTTGTCAGAGGGGCCAAGTATGAGCCCGGCGGCCGAGTGCGAGCCGTTGTCAGAGGGGCCAAGTATGAGCCCGGCGGCCGAGTGCGAGCCGTTGTCAGAGGGGCCAAGTATGAGCCCGGCGGCCGAGTGCGAGCCGTTGTCAGAGGGGCCAAGTATTAGCCCGGCGCCCGAGTGCGAGCCGTTGTCAGAGGGGCCAAGTATGAGCCCGGCGGACGAGTGCGAGCCGTTGTCAGAGGGGCCAAGTATGAGCCCGGCGGCCGAGTGCGAGCCGTTGTCAGAGGGGCCAAGTATGAGCCCGGCGGCCGAGTGCGAGCCGTTGTCAGAGGGGCCAAGTATGAGCCCGGCGGCCGAGTACGAGCCGTTGTCAGAGGGGCCAAGTATGAGCCCGGCGGCCGAGTACGAGCCGTTGTCAGAGGGGCCAAGTATGAGCCCGGCGGCCGAATCCGAGCCGTTAAATTCCAAAGGCCAAGTCAGAGCCTCATGGCCGAGTACGAGCCGTAAAGTTAAGTATAAAGGTCAGGTACGATCTTACTAGCCGAATCCGAGCTACTTTATAGTTATTTACGTTGAGTTCAAGCTACGAAAATAGTAAAGCTGAATGTGCGCAAAAAACAAAATTCGTAAAGGCCAAGTATGAGCCATTGTTTTATTAAGGAAACCGAGTACAATAATACAAAAATAAAGCCGAGTGATACATTCAAGGAAACTGAGTACAATGAGCAAAAATAAATCTAAGTTTGACTCTTGAAAAGTACATTCACGGGACTGAGTGCAGCGCTGAGAGCCGAAATTGAAAATAAGGGCCACTCGGCCCCCAGTCCCCCCGGTTCAACGCCACCATGCTCTCTTAAGGGAGGATGTAGTTCACACTCCCCCCTGAGAAAACTGGACGATGAGGTGCTCGGCTGACTCCGGGAGTAGACGACCGCTACCCCTTTCTCGACTCCCGAAGATTATTATTCTCCCAGTTGACATCCTTCTTGAAGGATCAAGGAATTCTGGATCCCGTCTCCCACTTACATCCTTTTTGGCGGATGTGAAACCCAAAAAAGGATGTCAACTGGGAGAGGGGAACGTGAACCCCTGTTGTTAGCATGGAACTACTCGGGTGGAAGAGAAGTAAGAAGCGAACTTGACTGATAGAAAAAGATGAGGAATGAACAAGTGGGGAGGGCCCTATTTATAGGCACGAAAGGAAGTATAATGTGTGAGAATTTGTTGGGAAAACAAACCTCGAAACCAAGCGAAAGGCAGCGACTGCGTGAACCCATTACGGTTTCCAAAAGCATTTAATGCATGACGATTGCGTTTCCAAAAGCATTTAATGCATGACAACGCAAAACAAAAAACACGTGCTTTTCGTGTAATGATCACCGTCCATTTTGGACGGTAGAGTATTTCGGCCTTAGCCGAAGATTCGATGAACAAGCCAAACACAAGAATCAGCAAAATGATAATGATATTCATTCAAGTAATCGGGTTACAAGGGCATGAGCCCAGTACAAAAAAGGAACAAAAAACTATTAACAGCTACTCCCCCCTATGGCTTTCCTCGGCCTCTACATGATCGTCCGGAGAGCCCCCCATTACGTCCACCTCTTCCTCCCCCTCGGCAATGATGGGAACAAGTTCCCCATTTACCACCTCCATATTCACATCGGCCCCCGAAAGGTCGATGCCGGGAACCAGAACCTCAGCTTGGGCAATGCCTTTGTCAAAACCTTTCCGGTGGTCGAGGACTATGCAGCGGGTAGCCTCCTGTACGTCCTCCTCAAGCAGTATCTTGGCCTGAATCTCAGCCTCCAAGGCAGCCTTGAGCCGATCAATCTCAGCCTGAGCCTCTTTGATCTTTTCTTCGGCACGAGCCTTGTCTTCTTCCACTCGAGCTTTGCTTTCCTCGGCTAATTTCGCCCGAGAATCTAGCTCGACGTTCCGAGTGTTGATATTGGCGATGGTGGTAGTCAAGCGTTCATTCTCGGAGGCAATCCGGGAAATATCCCCCTTCAACCTCTCAATAGCAGCGAACTCAGACTCCAATTGCTGAGACTTCCTCTCGGTCTCCGTCACCTCTCGGCTACAGAAACGAGCCAAAGTCGCAAAGACGAAGGCAAAGAGACCGAGAGGGCCTCCATGCTGGATCGGGCCCCCTGCTGCTTGATAAGCCGAAGATCAGCGGCTTTTAAGAGGGTCGAGTCGAAAGAGGAGGAGGGGTTGAAGTCTTCACCCCAGAGAGACGAAGTCCCCGCCTTCAGGGTGGTGTTGTACCATTTCGGCTCAAGGGGGGTAGAAAGTGGCTGTTCTCGCCCCGCGATTTGCGTCCCCTGAGTAGTAGGGCGAGGGGAGCTTGGGCCAGGAAGGGGAGAATCTTCGGCCACCACTTCAACCTCTGCCCTCTTCCTTTTTTGAGGGGCAGATGACGAAGCCCCTTTCGCAGAAATCTTGGTGGGAGGAGGTCTTTTCTGCTTCTTCTCGGCTGAAGAGGGACCCTGACCCTCTTTACCAACACCGGCCTTGACAAGCTTTGAAAAGTCGAACTTTCCCATGATGACTGTCAAAAAGAAGGACTTGTTAGTATAACGACACATGCAGAAAATACTCAAGAAATAAAAAAGCCGAGCACTTACTTTTAAAGTCGGACCTCGGGGTGGAGGAGAAGGGGAGTTTCATAAGGCGTGCACAATGGAGGGGCCGAGGAAGACCCTCTAGTACATCTATATCCCGCCTATCCTCGGCCGGCAGGGAACGATACTCGAAACCGACGAATTTTGTGGGAGAGGATTGCCAGTATAAAGGAAACTTGGCATGTTGATTTTCGTCAAAAAAGTGGGAGGTATGAGAACTTGAAGGGCGAACACGGAAGAAGCCAACCTTGAAGTCTTTATAAGACGAAGCGAATAAACTAAGAAGACCTCTTCGGTTCAGCCCGTTAAGGGATACCCATCCCTTTTTCTCGCCAAATCTGGTTTGATAAAAATACAAAAACTTCGGAGTAGTAGGCTCTATCTTTATGTATTTACATAGAATCTGAAAGGCTTTCATAAAAGCCCAGCTGTTAGGGTGAAGCTGAGTAGGTGCGACGTTCATGGTTCTCAGAACATCGCACTCAAACTCGGTAAAGGGAAGAGACACATTCAGTTTGTCAAAAAGCGTTTTATACATGTATGTGAAGGGAGGCTCGGAAGGGCGAGCCCTTAGAAAGACACACTCGGTGCTCGTGCACGGAGAGCAAATAAACTCGGACTCATCCCCTGAGGCTGAGATATTGATATGGGACCGAAGTTCAACAATGGAATCAGGAGTCTGGTAGTCAGAAAAAAAGGTTCCAACCTCCCCTTTAACCCAGGTATACCCGGGAAGGGTTATATCAGGAATAGGGTCTTTAGGAACCCTAAGGCGTTGTTTACGGGCGGCGGGTTTGGACACTCTAGGGGGGGGAGAACCAGACCTAGACGAATCAGAATCGGTAGAATCTGAATCAGTCGAGGATGACCCGGAGGGGGATGGTTCCGCCTCCCCAACGCTCAGTTCCCGCGAAGGAACAGAAGAAACAGAAAGGGATCCCCCAATTGGGGAAACTTCACCCTCAACCAGAGGCGAAGTGTTTGACTCAGAAGACATAGATGAACTCATGTCCGAAGGTCAGAAATAGAGCTTAGAAGAAAAGAGACGGAGCGTACCTGGAGGATAACAAGCAGAGGAACAAGGGCAGAAGCTTGGAAGACAAGGGTGAATGGCAGAGAAGGGTAAGCAAAGTAGGAAGGAGTTGGCGCCGGAGAAGGTATTTATAACCTGCAATTGGTGGCCCATTGTCCATTGGGCCCAAAAGGGGCGCGACTTTTGATTTTCCCCCCATTAAATGGGCGCGGAACTCTATGGTTTCTTGTCTGTGGCGTGCCGAAGAAGTAATAGGGGAATAAATAATTGCTTTCTCTGACAGAGAGAGAAGACTTGATTGAAATGACAGCTAAGAATGTGGATAACTGCATAACCGAAGAATAAGCTCGGTTTTCATACGTATCAGCTCCTTCGCTTATTCAAGCTCGGAGCTCGGGGGGCTTGTGTACTGGCCGAGAATGTAAGACCGAGAACTCGTCTATACATCGGACCAACTGAGCTTACCCCCGCGAATGGGCCTTGACCCAAACTCCTCCGAAGCCGAGGACACGTCAGCACACCTGACACCCGAGAATAACTACTCGGTCCCAAGCTATCCATCCGCAGACTAATCGGGCCGAATATCTCGGCCTGGCCATAATGCCACTCCGGCAATCAGGCTCCGGATATCTCTCCCCATGATCGCGATCTGATCCTAATATTCCTCCGCTTATTTCGGAGCCTGATCCTGAGAGAACAACTATAAATAGGGGACTTACCCCTCATTCTAGAACTACGTTTGCTTTGATTCCCTTTTGGATACGTAGGAGCAGAATCCACATTCTGTCAAGCACAATCCAAAAACACCCCACTAATCCTCGTTCGGCCGAGTATTTCATACCCGAGATATTTGGCAGGAACACTTGATATTTTCTTTTTAAGAGACTGGCATCATTAAGTTTTAAAAAATCAATCCATAAATGAACAATAGATATTATTAGGTCACCAAATAGCTTAAAGATTTTAGAGTAAAGTAATTGAATACCAATTCACCAAGTAACGACTAATAATTGAAAGATTTTAAGGGTCTCGTTTTATTAATCATAAATTTGCAAATCTATTTACCTAGGGGCTCATATTTGTAGCATGAGAAATGTAAATTGTTGCGGAAATTACTTCTCTACGAATGAGTTGGCTTCATTATGGTGTGAAAGCTATAGAAACTAAATGCGAGGAATTTCTTTTGCCATAAGGATATGAAGCTCAAAGTAGTGGTGAAAAGAATTAGAGTACGGTTAGGTTAAACTTGCCTTGAAAGAAAATTTAGAGTTTGGAGTAGTAAATTCGAATGAACTAATATACATTTGGAGTAAATATACAAGAAAAAATATATATTTGAAGTCAGAACGGAAGTACACCTAAGAGTTCTCTAGGTACCAATATCAATGTGTGTAAGTGTATTAATTCGATATTATCTATCCTCCTCTATTTATAGTCTTTAGGAGAGCATAGGGAGTGAGTTGGTTATGTAGGTGGTTAGCGTGATTCTCGGGCGAGGGTGCCCCATTCACGTACCGTGTATTGTTTTTAGAAGTTCTCCCAAGCAACGTGTCGTAGCAAGCCGAGGTGTAGCTCGGGCTCCCGAGTTGATATTGATATCCCATATTAATGTCTTATTATGCCCATGTAGCGTCCAAGTACCACTCCTTATGTAGATTGGGATGTTGGCGTGGTCTTAAGGATATTGAACCATTAGGAACCATTGGTTGGTTAATGGGCCAGGGCCCAATCCTAGCAGGAGCAATATATGATGATCAATGATGATACAATCTTAATGAAATATTGTTTCATAGCTAAGGGAGACATAGATATTACTTGAATATTTATTTTCTTTTCTTTTTAAAGGTAATATTTCTTTTCTTTTTCTCTGGTGAATGTATCTTCACATGAGAGTGATGATTAGATGAAATTCTTTTTTAAATAATAACTTAAAAATTATTATTAGGAAATATGGCATCCATTGGAGGAGAAAAGAAATTGAGAGAAAGTATGAATGTGAAATTGATAGAATGTGTTAATTGATTACAAAGAGATTAAGCCTTTATATAGGCTAATGATCTAGCAACTAACTATCAACTAACTAAGCCTTTATATAGGCTAATGATCTAGCAACTAACTATCAACTAACTAACCATGGATCTAGCAACTAACTATCAACTAACTAACCATATCTCCAACTAACTATATCTCCAATAGCCCCCCGCAAGCTGGAAGTGCGGATTAGCAAATCCAGCTTGGGGTGTACAACATAATGCAAGAAAAATAAAGAACAATGAATGAAAACTACAAATGTATAAGCCTAATTACATTGGCTAATCAAGAAAAGTCTAACAATGATATAGATAACGGTCGTAGTTCGTAGATCTGAGAAGTCTTTGACCTTCTTTTGGGCCTCTTCGTTCTTCTTCCGTCGTCTCCACGGATCTCGTTCCAAAAATATATGAATCTTGCCAGAATGAACATTGGCAAAAGAATGAAATTTGTATATGAAATGAGCTGACTCGCTGGAATTAACATCAGTCAAGAGTTGCTCCAAAATGGGCTATTTAGCCTCCAAATATTAATAATGAGTCGACTCGCTAAAATTAACATTAGTCAAAAGTCGCTCTAAAAAATGGGCTTGTTAAGCCTCATGAATTTCGTTTGAAAACAGATATTGGGTTTTCCTCACCGTTCTTGATTTTTATTTTTATTTTGAAATAGGGGTATTGGGATTTCCTCATTATTTCTTTCCCATCAATGTCAAAGAGGGAAAGATCGGTGTGGAACTGTGAAACCTCTCCACTCTCAAAATAATCCATGTAGAATCTGTTGACATGAATCTCTGTATTAAAGGCCTCAGTAGGGGAGGACAGAAAACCAGTAGGACCAAGAACATATGCTACAACAAAATTCAGTCCGTTGTGGCACATTGACTGAACCTCTGAAGCTCCCTGCAGCACTAAGAGTTCCTGCAGCCATTATCAGCAGCAGTGCTATATGGACTCCAATAGGGGACAGCCGACCAGCAAGCCCTTGAAAAGCATATAAACATGGTCCTTTCAAGAATACCTCATATCCAGCTCCCATCAATATAGTACCAACATCTTGGAGTGATGCTCTTGGCAATGATTCTGAAAATTCTTGTTTATGTATGGCATCCGCAGAGTGCAAAAATGACCATCTTCTTGAAACCTTGACTAGCGGGATCTTGATCAATAAAAGTTCCCGAAGCCATTAAAGCAGCAATGGTGAACATTTCCCCAATAGCCAAAGGCAAATTAGAGAGAATCTGCAATACCCTTTTACTTAACTTCTTTGCCAAACCAGAAACACCTCCTCCCTTGTTCCTTGAGCTTACTGGAACATTCCCATTGCCACCATTGATGTCATCATCCTCTGTAAGTGGAGGAGGGGACACTTCTGATAAGACAATCTTCTTGGAAACACCCTTCTTCCCTTTGTTTTTGATATCTTGAGAGCTTTTCAGCTTACATTTGATGGTGAATGAGAGAGCATGATCTCTGTTTGGAGGAATATGGGATTTGAATGAGAATGGCTTGAATTTGAAGAAAGGGTCAAAGATAGGAACTTGGAGGAAATGGGTTTTGGGAAGACATGGATCTGAGGAGTTTAAGGGACTCGTCGATCAAGAATTGGAAGCTCCGGGCACACACACTGTTTCAGGGGCTGTCAGCTCTGTACCAGTGAGGCATAACGACCACCTTTTAATCTCAAATTGCTAAGAAACAAGCTGAAATTAATCTCATTCAGGAGCTTGTGATAAGATAATGGCGTGTCAGATTCTTGATGCACTTGAAATTGAATATCAGGTTCTCCGTGAAAGAGGTAAAGAACAAATCAAGATGAATATTGAAAGATAAAGAAAACAGAGAATGATGAAGAAAAGTTGTAATAAAGAAAAGGAATAAGAAAAAGAGAGGGAAAAAAATGTATGCAGCAGAAACAAAAATAATTCAAGGAGGATGATATCGCTCTGATACCATATTAGAGAAAGTATGAATGTGAAATTGATAGAATGAGTTAATTGATTACAAAGAGATTAAGCCTTTATATAGGCTAATGATCTAGCAACTAACTATCAACTAACTAAGCCTTTATATAGGCTAATGATCTAGCAACTAACTATCAACTAACTAACCATAGATCTAGCAACTAACTATCAACTAACTAACCATATCTCCAACTAACTATATCTCCAATAATTATAAAAACTACTATACACTCTTTCACAATTTAGCGTAAAAATCAACAAACTCAAACATAATACAACACACAATTAGCAACTGTGATAATCCAAATCATATGTTCTTTCTATAATGATAGTTATAATATGCATATATCTTATTTTATACTCCCTCTTAATTGAACTACAGATGAACCTTTATGCTTCATCTCTTTTGTATTTTGGATCTTACCCCATCAAAAGTTTATGCTTCTATTGAATGACTAAACCTTGAATTTCTTACTGTTTTATCTCCTTTAAACTCGTTATGAGACTAATCTTCGTTTCTGATGTTTAAAAAAAGTTAAAAATTTTCGTCCCTCCCCAAAATATATTCTACAAAATTTGAATCGGGGTTCTCCTACAAGCTAAGTGTTTATTTGGTTTGTCAAATCCGTTAGCGTATAGTAGATGGAAAAGTAGCCCTGTTTGATAACCGTTTTTAAAATTAGCGTATAACGTTTTTTTACTAGCGTATAGCGTTTGAACTTACAACGTATATCGTTTGAACTTACAACGTATATCTTATCATTTTTTCTTCCATTTTTATCCTTACTATCTTAATTAAATTTCTCACTTATCCTTAGCTAACAAAATAAAATACTAATCATTTAACACAGTATATAAATAAGAATTAATTACACTATTTAGATTTATATTTAAGATAAAAATAGAAAATATATTTTTATCTATAAAAAATAAAATTTATATAAAATCATATCAGTATATGATTTAATTTTTTATTATTCCATTTTATTTATTAAAAAAAATAAAACTAAATTAATATTAAAATTAATTTTTAAATAATAAATTAAATTAAATTAAATTAAATTGTTAAAAGTGATAATTATTTTAAAATAAATAATATAAATAATATATATATACATATAATTTATATAAAAAAATACAAACATATCATTTTATGTCATTTTATATTTATCAGTTAGTTCAAGCACTAGTTTTATCAAACACTTCAAATCTAATCCATTAGCTAATTCATTATTCGCTATCAACTAGCTTATCCACTGTGAACTAACCTATCCACCGTCCACTAATTTATTCATTATCACTAGTTTTTAACAAACAAAAGGTAAGTCTGCTTTCCGTTCTAATTTTGACCCATAGGGAAATTCTGCATTTGAATACAAATAACTGAAAGTCAATATTATCATAAATTAGAAATTTAATTTTTTTTCTCTTTTTCCATTTTGTAGCAGGAGTCGGTTGTACCAGTACTAGGTAGTAACAAGCGTTTAGACAAGCTCCCAGAGTTTGCGCCAAATGGACAAACCAAAAACGCAAACGTAAACCTCTCTCTTAGTTAAGCGCTTTTCCTTCCTTTCTTTTCTCTGTTTCTTCTTCTTTTTTCTTCTGTAACTCATCCTCCTCTTCCCCTGCATCCTCTCACGCTTTCAGTTTCTGTCGTTTTCCAAATACGCCGTCGTTTCAATCCGTCCCTATTCCCCGGCATTGTTGCCCTCGGTATTATCCTCTATATCAGCTCAATTCCTTCTCCTTCGTTCTCTACATTTGCTTAACTATTCTGAGATCGTTTCCCCTGAATTAAATTTTTCTCCTTCAACTCGATTCGAATCTATTTTCTTAATCTCTTCGGTTTCCAAGTTCGTTTTGCTCTGCTTCAAGCATCTTCCCCCATTCTGGCTTTCTATTTTAATTCTGTTCTAGGGTTTTAGTGTTCAAATTTTGAGCAAACTTTCACCATTTTTTTTTTTGATAAATCGGTACAGGGTTCTAGGGTTTTCGCTCATATCGTTTATCTTACAGGTTGGTTGGTAGGGGGCTATGAATAGCGCGTTCAGCGAGCAGATACTCGCGGACAAGCTGTCCAAGCTTAACAGCACCCAGCAGTGTATAGAAAGTATCCTTTTTTAGAGTAGAAAAAAAAATTCTACTTGATTAATGAATGCGCTTTTTTAGTTATCTGCATTGCTTGACCAAATTTGGCTACGTATTTAGGGTTTTGGAAGCATTTCATTGACTATATATGTATATATATTGCAATTATTGTAACCAGAATGCTGTTTAATGTTTGCCAAACTAGGTGGAATGTGTGATAAATGAGTTAGGTTTGCTGCACGCAATACAAATCAGAATCTGAAGTCATTGTGTTAATTCAGTAAATTATTTTGGTATAAGTAGCATTTCTGTAATTGAAATTACCATATCTGGTTGATAATTCAATGTTACTGTTATATCAAGATGCTATTATGTTTTTGGGTGCTCATGGGAATTGTTGCCCCGTGTCAGTCTTTTCTGTGTCTTTGAATTGGGAAGAACTATTGAACTGCGACCTTTGATTGCTGGATATAGCTAACTATTCTAGGAAATACACATGTATTCTAGGAAATACACACCTTTTACTAAGATGTATGTTGGGAAGGAGCGTAGAGGATCAGGGTCTCTGAGGGAGGGAATGGCTAACATAACAGATTGCTAGCGTGACAATCAGGGGGAATTTGGAGGAAAATTTTGTTAGGCCTGTTTGGGATATAAAAGGAAATGGGAGAAGAGAGAGAAGGTCAGGTAAAATGTGTGCAGAAGAATGAGCAAGAGTGCAAGGTCTCTTGAATAGCCTTTCTTACCTATTTTCTGTTTCAGTTCTTCATCTTCCATTGTAAATCGCCATGTAGGTACTGACATCACAATGCCATCTATATCCACAGAAGAATAATACAGTGAATTCACCATAACCGAGTTTATTCTGTCCAGTTTCTGTCAACTGCTATCAGAGCCTTCCACCAGGTCTCTTAGTTGCAAATGAGCAGCATGGGTGGTAATGGTAGCATTGTAGTATTTGTTCAGGGCCAGTGAAAGGATTAGTGCACAGCCATACTTCCTGGCACTGTGAAGCATGGTGGAATGTTACATCTAATTACAAGGTATGGGACTTGAGTCCCACATTAGAAGTATGAGATTCAATGTAGGGTTTATATGACCTTGGGCTCTCTCACCACAATGGCTAGCTTTGCTAATGTGGTTCTCACAAGGTTCCTATCAATTGGCTAGCTTTTGTAGATACCCATTGTTGTTCAGAATAATGTCTACTAGAGAAGGTTTTGTCAAGTGCAGTGGCGGCTCTACCTTTTGGAAAACTTATGTGCATTGCTATAACAACTTAATAGTTTAACCAAGTTGGACTTTTGGTACATCAAAATTTTGTTATCACACTTGTTTCAGTTTTAAGATTAACTTGAAAGTGCTTGGTGAATGTAAGTAGTAGTGTGAATGAATTAGTATTTTTGCAAGAAATTTGTCTTGAATGTGTATTGGTTGTTGATGCCATATAGTTTGTTATCGTTAACTTTTTGTATAGCTTTATCACACTGGTGTATATTTCACCAGAGCAATGCAGAACTGGTTGTTGGAACATGGAATAAACAATTCTACAATTCAGAGATGGTTCACCGAGTTCCCCTTCTGTATCTTGCCAATGACATTCTGCAGAACAGCAAACGTAAAGGAAATGAGTTTGTGACTGAGTTTTGGAAGGTTCTTCCTGCAGCACTTAAAGATGTTCTTGAGAAAGGCGATGAACAAGGAAAGCGTGTGGTATCTAGACTGGTAAGCCCCCTTTCCAGGGTTTTGAAGTAAGTAGATACCAATAAATCTTAGAAAAGTGGGAAAAGGGTGTATGGAAGATTTGGATATGAAATTGTTACAGACTTAATTCTTCATGCATGGGCTGAATTACAGATATGGCATATAAATGTTGACAAATATTTTGTATATCATAATATTTATTTAACTGTTGGCAGTTTGGTCTATTTAACATTTCAACTTGGTGCTTGGTAGGTTGATATATGGGAACAGAGGAGAGTATTTGGATCTCAGGCAAAAAACCTTAGAGGTGTAATACTCGGAGAAGAAGCACCTCCACCATTATTGGAAATCAACAGAAAGCGATCCCGTTCTGTAAGGATTGTGAAAAAGGATTCTCGCTCCATTAGAATGGTGAGACTAAGGGCCTTTATGGCTCCCCTTTCCCCAATTTTATAGTCAAACATTTTGTGCTTTAAGATTATTACATCCTTAAAATTAGTTTGCAATTCTTCTTGCATAGCTCACTGTCATGAATTTTATGGAAGCCAGAAATTGTCCATCGGAGGTACAGCAGAAAAAATAGTCTCAGCATTTCATACAGTGCTTAATGATCATGCCAATGAAGATGCAGAGATGAGTAAATGCAAGTCTGCTGCTCATCGTGTGAGGAAGATGGAAAAAGATGTTGACATTGCATGCGCTACTGGTAAGCTATCAACAGAACAGAACCAACTCCTGAATTTTGGAATCTAGGATTCTTATATTGCTTTCTTTTTTCAGCAAAGGACCCTAAGCGAAAATCTTTGGCCAAGGAACTAGAGGAGGAAGAAAATCTTTTGAAACAATGCATTGAAAATCTTAAATTAGTTGAAGCAAGTAGAGCAGCGCTTGTATCTCAGTTAAAAGAAGCTTTGCATGAGCAGGCAAGTTATCATGTCCATGTGCTCAATAAGTTTTATTTGAATTCTGCACTTGTCAGGTTTCTGATCGACATATTGAGTTTCTGATGCTATATCTTGCAATCCTTTGTGGATATTTGTATCAGGAATCTGAACTGGAGAATGTTCGTACCCAGATTCAGGTAAGTACTATCATGAGTAGTTTCTAATCAGATGTATATGTGATACTTCTTTATCATGTATCTAGGTTTCTCACGGTTTAATTACTTCTCTTGTGTGACTCTTCTACATTCTTAAGATGTAATTTGACAATTATTATGGTGAAGTCAGTTAAGTGCTAATAATTAGTGTTGGCAGTTGTAAAGCATTGCTAACGTAACCTACACTTAACACCTGCCTCTTAGTAAAATGTTATGGTGGTCTTCTGTCGATTTTTTTATGTGTCTGGAACAAATTTAAACTGGAGAGGGGATGCAGTTGTCTGATCAAAATTCAAGTTAGGGGAGTTCATTGTAATTTCTGAAAGTGGAGTGTTTGCATATTTTTCATAAACATCAAGTGCATTCAGTGTAATAAACTCGATTTAGAAAGAAAAAGTTAGTTTCAGTTGAAAATTACTCAGTGAGAGCATCATTACACAAATATAAGGTAACTAAATTCTTCTTAAGCACTGGATGCCATTTATAAGCTGTTGAGTATGCTTTCATCCTTGAACTTGGTGATCTTTTTGCTACTAATGATGCTAGAAAATTCAAACTTTCTGCTGATATGTCTCATTGATGGTATTTAGGTAGCACAAGCACAAGTAGAAGAGGCTAGCTACATGCGGAAGCGACTTGATAATGAAGATTCTTCGCATAAATTGTCCACTGCAATGACTTCAATTCCTGATGCAAATACAAAATCCGAAGCAGTAACTAAGAAGTCAGCTGCAGCAATTGCTGCTGAGGTTGCAGATAAGCTAGCAGCTTCTTCATCATCTCAAATGATCATGACTTCTGTCCTCTCAACATTTGCAGCAGAAGCGGCAAAAAATGCTGGTCTCACTTCTGAGTCATTGTCAAAATCTGAGAAGTCAATCCCTATTTCAGATCCCAACGTTTTTTTGTCCACACACCAGTTGATTGCCACCCCAAATCATTCATATCCTTCAGTTTTGGTACCCCAACCGACCATGCAGAATCCAGCCGCGGCATCACAAGGTCAATATCACATGCTCTATAATCCATCCTCCCAGCAATATTTGCAATCAACAACTGGAGGGCTTGTCTCTCCATATGGTTATGGTAGCATCCCACCATTACCACCAGGACCGCCCCCACCCCCTATAATGAGGCCAATGGTGCCTCTAACACATCATCAGACAATGCAAATTACTCAGCAGCAGCCAGCACCAATAATAACTCAGCATCTACCGATACAAATGGCACAGCAAGGTCCAGCTCCTCCTAGTTTCCGACCACTTCAACCACCAGGAATGGTGTACTATGGTAATCATCAGAATTCTATATGAGATATGCAGTAGATAGATAGATACATAGATAGATAGAGATTGAGTTATATTAACAGAAATTTTGGTGGTAATGTATTTGTATATAATTGGCTAATCTAATAATTTATTCGATCATGTTCATTATGTTCATTATGTTCATTTGGACAAAGATTGATCAGGAAATCAACAATGCCTTGGCCTTTGACTGAAGCGTAATAATCCATCGACTGCGTGAAAGAAATTCAGCCATTGAGTAGCTTTTACGTCCCCGTGTAAAGTTGTGTATTATGTTTTGCTTGCATCAACTTTCTATCAATTTTACAATCTATAATTAATGAATGACAAGCCACTTTTTTTCTTATTTTGCAAAACACAAAAGTATAGAATTATAATTTATGAAATTCCAACATGTTTTTATTATCTTTGATTTTAGTGAGTTGCGTGTTTTTACTTTTAGAAGAAATAACCAAAGGAGAAAATTATAGTTAATCGATATTCAAAGAATTGAAATTAGTTAATACAGCACTAAGTTAAGTAACAAAATTCCTGAATTTGGTTAATCATTTTCCTAAATTGAAGATTTATTTGTTCGAAGTTCCTAAACTGGAATTAAATATAGCTTAGTCAAATCAACAAAGTGATTAGTTATACCTAATAATATCTCCTCATTACTTAGTAGTAATTAAGGTCTTAAATCATGGATTTCAATACTTGATGTTCGCGACCGTATCGTATTGTAATTGCAGTTCACCTTGACCGGCAATGGTTTGCATGGTTGCAAGTCAACCTTGTATGTAATTCTGCTGGAACTGGGCGGTAGGTCTAATAACAGAGTACCCATGAATATGAATATACATATACTCAGAATAAAATTAACAAAGAGAGGCAGGCAAATGGTACGTGATGGAAGAGTAAAGGCCAGAGAAGAAGCACGTTTCAGAATAGCAGCTACCTACAGTGTTTTGGCAAACAGATTAAGGAGTCTATCATAGTATGACTATTGTGGTTTGTGAATATTATTACGTGGCTTTTAGCCCATATTGTATAGAATAAGCTGAGGTAAAATAACAGATAGAATCAGCACCCAACCAACTGATTCTAATTCTATTATGAGCCCATTATAGTTTTATTTATGTTTTTGGGATAGATATTTTTGTACGAGACATGATGATTATTATACGGTAGAAGAAAATCCCAGATTTGCCCATATAGGAATAATAAGATTGGGTGGAACCCACTCAAAACTGAACCCACCTGTTTTCCCGAAAGAGTAATACGTATCATTACTCTTTTTAGTATTCTGAGATGGAATATTTGTAATTCAATGAAAATTCAGTATTCCTGATCTCCATATGTTGGAGTCCCAAATTAGATAGAGATATGATCTGATGAGTGTTTATAAGTAAGGACAACCCTCACTTGATATCAGAGCTTATATGACCTGATGAGTGTTTATAAGTAAGGGACAACTCTCATCTGACAAGCTATCTTTTAGCTTTGAGTTAGGCCCAAAACCAAATTCTAATCATCCCTCTTACTTCCTAAACTTTTATTCCTTGGTTGAGCTTATATATATGGGGAATCCTCCAATCATGTCCCTGATACTTCTCAAGTGAACATGCCACATGCAACTATCCATGAAGGCACCTATCTGAGTACGAGGGTTACATGGATGCATTACATAAAAATTAAAATAAACATATGCATATAATACTCACATATGGTAGTGCAAATAAGGTTAGGCTGTACAGTTGGGAGCACTATATATGTTCCTTACAGCCCTACTTTTCAGTTTTCAATGGAAACATCACTGAGCTTTTTCAGATCAGTTTCCAAACCTTGATGGACTATGATGAGAATCAGACATGCATGCAGATTGCAGAGGGCAGTAATCAGCGGTTACTTCGTCAATGGATCCCATTAATTGGTCGGTCTCAAAGAAGGACACAGACAGAAATTGAATCGTGTTATTGTCCTTTAACTTATCATACAAATAGCTATCATAAGATCAAAATAAACCAAATTACATCACCTAAATCTTCTACTCTTTTTCTATCTCCCCAAAATACTTCCTTAAATTAAATGTTAATAACTCGCCATAAAGCATATTTATCTTACTAACTAGTGTCCTTATTAATAAAAATCCAAATAATAATAATAATTACTTATTGAAAAATTAAAAATACCATTTTTCAAGGTATTAAATTCATCACTTCCTTTTGTCAAAAAAAAATTCATCACTTCCCATAAAAAAAAACTCTTTTAAATTCCTTAATCACCGGTTAGCATTTGTCCTTAATCAATAATATTTCTCTTCTTCAAATTAAATGTTGTAAGTATGATTTCATGCCAAGTTTTAACATTAATTAGAGAGATAAGACTACAAAAACAGCCAGAAGATTTGAATTCAAAATCAGTAGACCTATATACGAAACCAAATTCTGAGGCAAATGGTGACAATAATGAAAATAATATAATTTTTTAATAACTATAAGTGAAACATATCTTGTGATATATATATATATATATATATATATATATATATATATATATATATATATATATATATATACACACACACACGTGTGTGTGTGATGACCACTAACTAACTTCTAATCCTGACCATTCATGTATAGTTTAATGGCCCATATTTGTTCCTCTCACTCTCACAATAAAACACTCATCTCACTTGAGTTGCCCTATATATATATATATATATCTCAAATATTTTAACACACTGCTACTTAAGGACAAATCGTTCAGGCTCTACCTGAGTTCCATTCTTGGGTATGCAAGAACCCTTGGCAAGGCTTTACTAACCGCACGACCGACTAAGAGATTAGTCCCATAACGAGTCCAAAGGATCTAAGCCGCTGTGATACTTCGAGGGCTCACTCTCTCCCTTAAGAACTGTTTGTGTAGGCTTCTATTTTGAAAATAAAAGCTTTTTTTTATAAAAATAATCACTTATTACACTTT
Organism: Sophora flavescens; assembly: GCA_030762895.1. Taxonomy (NCBI): domain Eukaryota; kingdom Viridiplantae; phylum Streptophyta; class Magnoliopsida; order Fabales; family Fabaceae; genus Sophora; species Sophora flavescens. The sequence goes on along the minus strand of CM061068.1, from coordinate 54,751,807 downwards.
TAAACTTGTTTGGTTAGAAATCTTAAAGAAATAAATTCTAAAAATATGATTTAAGGAGAAGCTAAATTTTCTAGCGTCTAGGAGAAATGTTTATTTTAAGAGGAGAGAGAATCACTTTTTTATTTTTTATTTTTTGGACAAAATTATCCCTTCAAATTTTACATAGCAATTGTAAGTTATATTATTATTTTGTAATATGTTTAAACAAATTTATCCCAACATGTTTACTAGAAAGTGTTTTTTTGTCTTTTATTATAAAAAAGATATTGTAAAATCACTTTTCAAAATAAGTCACTTTTTAGACATGTTGCCAAATGTTAAAAAACATCAAATTTTACATAAATCACTTTGCCATAAAGATTTCTAGAGAATCATTTTTAAGCCTAAACAATCCTAAATGTTGCAAGTTCTTTTTTCCCTTAATTACTTTTTTTTAGTAATGTAATCATTAGAATGTACTGACCAATATAGGATTTGTAAGCTTTGCTATAAGGGTTGAGATGCCCATTATACTATTTTTAATAATATCTTTTAGTTGATAAAAAAAATGTTTCAAGATTTATTTTATACTACATTAATTAAAGAGAAAAAAACATTGTAGATAGAAGGGTGCCAAAAAAATTATAATCAAAACCAGTGGGTCTATGTACGAATCCAAAAAATAAGATAATGGTAATTTCATGAGAGCATCTCATTCTAAAGTTCACCTTGTTTTTATTTTCTTTCTTATTTTTCATTTTTTGTAAAGAAGATGGTGAAAACAAATAATTTTTACCATTTTCTTCAACTACTTTAACCATTTCCTTAAAAAAAATTGAAAATAAGGTGGTATTTTTGTAATTGTAAGTAAAAATGCATCAATTAAAAATAAAAAGGCTTAATTATAGTTTTGGTTGTAGTTTCACAAACGAGTGATTTTGGTCCTTGTAGTTTTAATTACTCAAATCAAGTCCCTCTAATTTCAAAATCGAACAAATTTAGTCATGTCATTAACCTACCATCCAATACTTAATGGAACTTGTTAGACTCATTGTGACTTAACATCAGTGTAGGATTATTTTTATTTAATTAGTTAAAAAATAGGAAAATTAAAACTAAAAGCTAAAAACGCTAAAAGAGAACACATGTTAGGAGCACGTTCGTCAAACTACAACACCAAAATCACTCATTTGTGAAGTACATGGACTTGATTTGAGCTAGCAAATGAGACTACAAAGACTTGATTTGGTCATTTTTTAAATTAGTGGAACTTGATTTGAGCAATTGAAATTACATGGACCAAAATCACCCATTTATGAAACTACATGGACCAAATCCGCAATTAAGTCAAATAAAAATAAAAAATTAACCACGTATGGCCTAAATATTCAATTCTATTTCTATGCCTCCAACATTGTTCCCCAAATAAAATACTAATAATTCAGCAAAAAGCATATTTCTCTTTGACTAGCAATAACTATTCTTTCCCCAAATTAAATGATTTGAGTTTTACTTTATGTTTTAGCATTAATTAAAAAGATAAATTAAGACTGAAAACAGGCAGAAGATCTCAATTGAAAACCAGTGGACCTATGTACAAAAACTGTGAACTACTCACTCTATAAAACACCTTGTTCTTTCTCTGGTATCTCACACAACCTTAACATATCACCATCTTTGAAGGTAGGTTCTCTCTTTAAGCTCATGGCCTCTTCCTCATTGATCTCGAAATTCCCTTCATGATTAACAAGAAATTTTGTGTTAATCTCCAACAATGCTTTCCCAAACCCAATTTGTCCATAATCTATCCTTTTGCTTAACCCATTTCTAGATCTTTAATTGTTTATCATCTTTACTTTCTTTCTTGTTCAATTGTATACTATATATATCTAGTTTCTAAAGGGTGATTTCTTGAATTTTGACATTTTGTATTGATGGTAACTAGCAGCTATAAAATTTGCTACTAAGCATTATCATTTCTTTGCTTTTTATTAACTATATTTTCTTTTATCCTTTTTTTAAGGTATTTAAGGAAAAATATACTCGTAGATTCAATGGCTAGTTCTTCGAAAACAAGAAGAAGTCATTTCCCAACGGAAGCATCACTGAGTTGTTTTGTTTCCGACTTAGTTCCATGGTGCTTATGGACTATGACGAGAATCAAACAGTGAGATTGATTGGGATAGGGCAGTTTGTTGTCTACCTTTTGATGCATTCCATGCATCCCATTTTCATGACTGTTTGCTCTATCGATGGCTTTCACTTTCCTCTAACTAAGGACACAGTCATCTTTAGAATGGCCAAACATACCTTTGCTGTTGCCCTCCCTGGCCTCTTATATGGCATTCAATTCCCTCACTTTTGTGAAGAAGCATTGATGGATAAACTGGAAAGGGTATTCATAAGATTTGCCCATTATTGCAAAGTTGTTGATGACAAAGAGCTTGGTAAATCCTTCTTCTACTTAGCTACTCATTTTAATTTATGGATTAAAATAGTATACACCATCTGTCGGTGTATCATTTACACTGATGGTATATAGAAATTAAACTCCTAATTTATTTAGCTTTGCCTTTATTCATATCTCCATACCAAGGTTCCGGAAAAAAAATCAAAGAAATTCATATTTTAATTGGTGAATGAATTCCAGAATTAAGCTTATTGTATACATTTTTTTTCTCATTAATCTATCATTCATAACGATATATATATATGTCTTTATTTATTTATATAAGTTTAACATTGGTTTGGTGAAATGGTAACAGGTTATTCTTTAACTGACTCTGATGGGCTTCTGTGGTACAAGCTGCGCCGTAGGATTGAGCCTATGGTACTTGAAATCCTGAGCAAGTTAGGTCAAATGCCAGGGAAATCCAGTTTCAGCGTTAAAAATTTCAACTCTAGCTACCTAAGGGCAATTCGCATGTCTGCTACAACCAAAGTAATCGAAGATGGAATGATCAATTCAGGAACCTTAAATGATTCTCATTTCGTGGTAGCAGGAATCAACCCACCCCATCAACCTAATGACATTATCAACCAAAACACTGCATTTGCTTCAGTTAGTGTGTTTACTTGCGTAGTTGACTCTCTTGAAGCTCTAGAGCTTATTAAAGCTCGTCTTGGAAATATGGTCGATATTGCTGAGCCTCTTTTGCAAGCTGGTTTTCCCAAATTGGAGGGATTCAAGGTTTGGAATTTGAATAAGAAGGGTCTTGATGCTTTTTTTGATAACCTGGAACCTGCTGTTGAACAAGAAAAGGAGACTGTGAAAGAAATGGAAGAAAAATGGAAAGTCAAAAACAAAGAGTTCATGGATGCCAATGCCGCCTCTACCTCCGTTGCGGCCCCGGATGACAAGGGAAAAAGTGTCAAACCCTAGACAACGGGGGATAGAAATCATCTCTACCATTTTGGTGTATCATTTCCTATCCCAATAATAACATTTGTCATATTAATTAAAATTTTATATAATATTAAAAATATTAAAACATAAGATATGTGATAATATATTATTAATCAACAGAGACATGATACATTGAGATGTGACATGTGATACTTCTTGTTTTCTGCATCGTATGGTCAATAGTTTTTAAATTATCAGTTATCGGTCTAAATAATATATGGAATAGTTAATATATGTTTGAGTTTTATATTATTAATAAAAAGGCTTATTTATCTTAAAGTGAGGCTTTTATTTTCATTATTGATTATTACAGTGCATAAAGGTAATACAAAATTAATTCTTTCAAATCTCGCCACATTGAATTGCAACCGAATTTAAACTCTGAACGTTTATATAGACTCTCAATATATTCAATTACTATATATTAATTGTCCTATTAAATATATATAAAGCTACAATAGCATATTTAATATGCGCAAACTGCACTTTTCAAGAAGAACAAAGGTTTGAACTCTAAGACATCCTTTTCAAAAAGGACTTGATCTTATCGTTGTGTGTCTGAAAGGATTAGTCTCACAGCAAAAAATATAGTAATATCATAGAAAACCAATAACGTATTTAATTGGGTATGTTATTAGTTAATAAACAATCGTAATAAACATTATCACAAATGGTTTATTTAGTTATTATCAATACAAAATTGTACTAAATAAACATGGAATTAATGAAGTTATTAAATCAACTTATATGAATTTGTCTTGTAAACAAGATGAAATATGGCATGAACATATTAGAAGAAAATCTTCTTAAAGTGGAAACTTCTGCAAAGATTATATATAAGTTTGATCATTCATATATAAAATTTAATGGTGGAAAAATTCACCTCTTTCATTAATTTATTACAATAAACAGTCTCTTCTCAATAGTATGGTTGGTTAATATAGTGGAAAAGTGAGTAGTGTCACTTGAGTTATGATTCTCAAAATCATGATACATACTATTATTTACTTAGAAAATGTCTGATAAAACAAACGATACTCCATTCATTTTAATAAAAAATGCAAAATATTTAATTGTGTTTTGGTATGACAAGACCACAAGAAGTATATATACCGAATCGTTATAAAATAATATAAATTAATAGTAAATATATGAGTATCATCTATTAGTATTGGTTATCAAGAATCAATTCACAAGCTTGGTTAATGTGTTTGGTTCCACTCCTGAAGACATCAAAATTAAAGTGTTTCTGCATCTGTTAAACGTGATTCTGGTATATATAAAGCACTTTATTTCAAACTCAATTATATTCAAATCAGTTCTACAAAATCAATTCTATCCAAAATCACGTTTGTCAAATGCTCATCCAAACACATACTTAGACATATATACATTTCATATGAAGCGAGTTCAAGAACATAAAACACTCAATCAAAAATAAAATATTTTTGGATTTTTTTTAAGACAATTTATCAAACACTTAGATGGAAAAGAGGGAAAAATATTTTAATCAAAGGTGTTGGGGTTAAACTTCACAATCCTTTATCCAAATGCAATGAAATAGAATTAATACATGTCTAATCACCTATTATGAAAATCAAACCCACTCAATTGCAAATGCAATCGCGGTGAATCTATCTTCTATTTAGTGATTGTTTGAATACACGTTGAGATAACCAGAAGCATTTTGAGAACGGTAAAAGTGAAATTTTATTCTCATGTAAAGTGGAAGTCACGAGAAGTAGCTTTCACGTCCACATCCAATTTGACGCGTAAACAAATATAGGTTTAATGAACTTTTTGGTCATTGCAAAGTAGGGGTGTTTTGAAATCAGTCCATATAAAAAATTTTGTTGGGTTTTGGTCCCTATACTTTGAACATTTTTGGTCCTGGTCCCTACCGTTAGGTTCAGCCGTTAATCTGCTGACGTGGCTGACGGTGCGCCACATCAATACTGCCAGCTGGTCTGACAGTGAACACCTGCCCGCCACGTCATCCGCCACATCATTAATTTAAAAAATATAATAATTCAAAATTTTTAAAGTTTTTTTAGCGAAAAACTAATAAATTACAAAAAAAAATTAATTGAAATTTTTTTAGGTTTAATAAACTGAAAAAGGGGATATTGGGGGTTGTCACACCACCTCCTACAACTTCGAGACTAGGGTTCCTCTTTCCTTCGAAGAAGCTAACTGGAAGCAAGATTAGGGTTTCTGTCGCCTCCTTCTCTGTCTTCGCTTTTCGTCTTCATGGTGGGGCTGTTTCCTGGAGCTTTCGATGCGTGCGAAGAAAGAGGAAAGTGGCGTAGGTATGTGGTCCCTTTTGTTCGAATGTTCAGTTTTGTATGTGGGATTTTCTTATTATTATTATTATTATTATTATTGTTTAATACCTTCTAAATGTTGGGGGGGGGGGGACCATTTCTTTGTCAGTTTCGAGCTTGTATTCACGTGCGTGGGACCATATGGTTGTCGTTTTCATCTAGGGTTTATGTTTTGGGGAGTAATTTAGGGTTTTCATTTAGGGTTCCCAATTTGGGGGTTAATTAAGGGTTTCATGCAATTAGTTAACATGTTTAACAAAGTAACAATGAATAAAGTTGATTAGGGTTTAGGGTTTCAGTAAATAATTTGGGGGGCTTATCTGTTTGACTAATGGTTTGCATTTTTTTATTGTTTATTATATATTGTATTAACCATTTACTGTATTTACCTTGTAGGGATGTCTTATTTTTCTGTTGCCTTTTACCATGGGGGTGTTATTGACGAAGGACCTCCCTTTCAGTATCTTGGAGGACAGCTCAAATGCATTATGAGCATAGACTCTGATAGGTAGTCCTATTTCGAGGCACTGCCCTGTCTTAAGGATTTAGGGTATGCAGAACCAGGACGGTTATGGTGTAAGCCTGATGGGGGTTCTGTGCTTAAATAAATTACCTGGGACGACCATGCTTTGGAGATGGCTAATTATGCCATAGACAATGATGTTGAAGTAGAGCTGTATATAGAGTATGATATTGTATCACAACCAGAGGTAGTTGAGGAAGTTGCTTTGCTTCCTCCTAATTACTTGGGTGAGGACTTTAGTAAGCCTAGGAAACATGAGGAAGAGATATTGGATTTCACTGTTAATTCAGTGGAAGAAATTATGAGGAAGTTAACTCAGCACTAAAGGTGATGAGAGTAAGAGTGTTAAGCAAGTTCAAAAGAAAGGTGGGAAAAGGGATAAGGATACAGTGAAGAGTGATAAGGCAAAAGGAAAGAAAGTTAAGGACAATGATGTTACAGAGGCAGAGAAGAGTGGTAAACAATTTAAGGGGCAAGGTGGGAAAAGGGATAAGGAAATTAACGGTGAAGAATGATAAGGCAAAAGGAAAGAAACTTAATAATGCTGATACAGGGGTAGATAAGTTTGCTAAGTAATTTCAAAAGCAAGGTGGGAAGAGAAATAAGAAGGTAGAGAAGAATGCTAAACAAGTTCCAAAGCAAGGTGGGAATAGAAATAAGGAGGCAGAGAAGAGGTATAAGGAAAAAGGGAAGAAAGTAATTACTGCCAGTGACACAGAGGCTGACAACACTGATATTGATGTCAGTGGTTGCAGTGAGGATAGTGCAAGAGATGTCCATTTTTCTGACAGTGAGGAGGAAAGAGATTTGGGGTTAGATGATGGTTTTGATGTTGGTGATAGTGCCCCTACTGATACTGGTCTTTCATGTGGCAATTCTGGCTCATCTAAAGGAACAAAACAAAGAGAACAAGATGCAAATGTTCAGCAGGGTGGTGATGGGAGTTTTGGATTTGATCATGACATTGAGGACAACTACAACAGTGAGGAACTAGATAGTGGTGCAGAGTGGGATTCTGATTTTGATGGTGGTGACAGAAGGCTTTCAAAGTTCAAAGAAGAGGATATGTGTAAGGATTTCAAATGGAAGCTTGGAATGGAGTTTTCCTCATTTAAGCATTTTAAGGATACCATTCTAGAGCATTCTGTTCTAAATGGTAGGAGTGTGAAGTTTGTTAAAACTGACCAGCTTAGGGTGAGAGCTGTGTGTAAGTCAGATTGTCCCTTTGTGGCTTATGTAAGCCAGGTTGGAAATTCCTACACATATAGGATGAAGACCTTAGAGCCAAAATACACATGTGGAAGGGTATTTGACAACAAAAATGCTAAGGCTACTTGGGTTGCTAAGGTAGTAACTGATAAGATTAGGTCAAACCACAAATACAAGATGTCTGAAATACAGGATGAGATAAGGAGAACATATGCAACCGGGATTACTTCACGGCACTAGTGCAGAAAAGGGATTTAACGTCGGAGATTTAACATCGGTTTCTTTATAAACGATGTCTAAAACGAGGCGGTGACATTTTTGAAATTCATCTCAAAACTTTTAACATCAGTTTCTTAAATAACTGATTTTAAAACTATTTAACATCGGTTATTTTTAAAAACCGATGTCTAAAAAAAAGGAAAAATGAATTTTGAAATTAAATGTAAAACTTTAAACATCAGTTTATTAAATAACCAATGTTGTAACTATTAAACATCGGTTGGTAATAAAAACCGATGTGGAAAATGGAAAGAAAAAAAAACAAATAAACCAGGTATAACTTTAGACATCGGTTTTTAGATTAATCGATGTTAAAATTTCAACATAACTAAGTTCTTTTCAATTCCTTCCTTTCTCTGCGTGCTACTCAAAGATTTCGAACCCTACCCCGTGCTACTCACATTGTGTTGTCCTCTTCCACTCTATCCCCGCGCGCCTAACGCCAAATTTCGAACTCACTTTCTCCCTCGTTCACTCTTGCCACCGCCATTGTTCTTCTGTTGTGAAATCTCTGTTACCATATGTCACCGCGAGCTCCATCCAGGAGGCCGTCACAAAGACAACACCGTCGTTCACCTTAATTCGCACCGCACAACACCGCACCTCACCATCGTGACATCGTTCTGCAAGGCCGTCTTTCTCTGTTTGATACGAACCATACGCCGTCGTCCGTCGTCTCTGTTTGGTACATTGATATGAACCTTATTTCTTCTCCCTTCCGAGTCTTTGAAGCACTACATTGGCACTATTTAGGGTTTGAACGACGAGTGCACGAAGGATGTGCTAAGATTGGGTATCACATTTACTTCTCTCTTTCAACTAACAAAATCAATCTCAGTCTTAGCACATCCTTGAGGACAGGGTCACTGGACTGCTTACATTGACCGTTCTCCCGGCCCTCCCACTTACTCTCAGGTTGCTACTTCTTTTATTACCTTATTTTCTTACTCTATTATCTCTTGTTCCAATTCTATGTATGTTCACTGTACATTTTCTGGATGATTGACTTGTTATACTCTTGAATATCAAGTTTCAGTTTTGATTATGCTGTTTCATTTGTTTTAATGAGGTCAATTACTAGTCTTTTAGCCAGCACTAGAAATGGGAATAAAGCTACTCCGTTGTCCAGCTTGAGGAATCTTATTTGCTTCTCTGAAAGCTAGACACATTAATTTGGGACATCAATATTTTTGAAAAATTTCTGCTTTATCATTTGTCCTGATTCCCTCGTCAAAAATTCAAGCCCTTTGACATTTTGCCTGTTCTAGCAATATACAAATGATATCTTTTGACTCTGGTTTGTAAGAGAGAATTATGAAATCAACAAGATAACATCTTATCGGATCTAGGAGTGAGGAACGTCGAATTTATGCGGACATGCTTACGTGTTGAAGCATTATAAAGTCATTGGAGATTTATTTTCAAAATAAAATTTGTTTAGTCATAAGATTGATGGGAAGAAGATACAATTCATTAATGATTTTTTCTTTTATTTTCATTCTTTTTACTGGTAATGCAGTCGTATTTTCATTAAAAAATAATTGGTTGAGCTGAGCATATTGTTTGGCTTTCTGATTGGTCGTAATTTTGAAATATATTCTAGCTTTATTTTTCTATTCCTCTTCATTCAGAATCCTGATGTCCATATGCAGGGCAGTGGGGTTCACATTGTTAAATTTTAATGTGTGGATTAGCATTAATTGGTTATTAAATTATAATTAAATTAGTAATATATCAGTTATAAAATTAATTCTTAATTACGTAACCAATTGGTGAAATTGTTGTTGGGTATTTACTAAAGAGTGACCCTATGATGGGATGTGTCATTCTAATGTTAACCCGTTGAGAGGTCCCTATTCTCTGCTGGTAGGTTATAAGAATAGCCTCCCCATTAGGCATTCTAACAGACATAAACACAAAACCAAAACCAACCAGAAAGAGAGGAGTAACCCTCTCACCTTCTCCAACATTCTGATTACTGTTCATCTCATTCTCACTCTTTGATCTGCTGTGATGGATTCTGCGAATCTCCAAGGTATGAAACTCTTCTTTTTGCTTTGATTAACATGAATCACATGCTATGATTTGTATCTGTATGGTATTTAGAATTATATGTTTTCCTTCAATTGGTATCAGAGCCAAGGATAGATATATGTTATAAATCATTCAAAATTATATGAACCCTAATTTATGTTTTTCAATCAAGATACAAAATTTGTTAGGGATTTTCATATCATGTTATATCAATATTATAAAATTTTTGCTTGCCCGAATTTTTTTCCTTCAAGAACTTTCGTTTTCATGCCTTGTTCTTCAAAATTCAAACTATGATTCTCGCCAATGATTTTGAAAATTGTTTAAGGGCTTTTCTTCTCACATGTTATTCGAGTAACATACTCGAAAATCGTTGGATTTCATTAAATAAAACGTGAGAAATCGATGTTTTTTCGTTTCCCTTTGCGTGAAACTGGTTCAATCGCCCGCGAGTTTTGCTCGCCTCGCGATTTCGGGGCATCGAGAACAGTTGGAATTCCGGATTCGCCTCGCGAGATTATTCTCGCCTCGCGAACCTGAAAGCCGAAGAACAGTGAAATTGTCATCCTCTCTCGGGTCGCCCGCTGACATTTCTCGCCTCGCGACCCGAAGGCCGACTGTTCTAGGAAAATGGAAGGTCTCGGGTCGCCTCGCGAACATGCTCCTCGCCTCGCGACCCCGAAGGCCGACTGTTCTAGGAAAATGAAAGGTTTCGTGGTCGCCTCGCGAACACTTTACTCGCCTCGCGAGTATCCGCGAGAAGACCAAACGTTGTCGACTTTTCACAAGATTCGCCTCGCGAGATACCTCTCGCCTCGCGAATATTTTATGTGAATTAAGTTGTGTGTTCTATCTTGCATTTGTTATACAATATATTTTTTTCTAATGTATAATTGTAGCATGACTATTGATATTTTGTATAGTTATGAACTCACCTATCGTGGGTATAATTATACAAAATTTGTGTTGTTAAACAATTAATTATTCTAATGTGTTATATTTGTATTATATTAATAATAATTATACCCTATCGGTGTACTATTATTAATGTAATTCGTTATTATACATTGTACTATTGTCTTAAGCTTATGTCAATTATGGTTTCAAGTACCCTATCGGTATTAGAAATTTTGGTGATGTAAGTTCAGTACATTGTATTATTCTTCTTATTGTATTTCTTATTTATTATGATTCGGGACCCTTAGGCGGAATTATAATGAATAAGAAATTTGTATTATGGGCAAGATTGACTGAACACACACACACACACACACACACACACACACACACACACACACACACACACACACACACACACATATATATATATATATATATATATATGGAATCATATTGCCTTCAACTCTTAATGATTCCTTATTCTCTGTTTTATATTAGCCTCCTTCCCAAATTCTGTCAAAACTCTGAATGGGACAAACTATGAGGACTGGAAAGAGTCTCTAGATCTCTACTTAACTATTGTTGACTTGGATCTGGCCTTAAGGGAAGACAAGCCAGCAGCTCTCACTGATGAATCTACTGCAGCACAGAAGATTGCTTATGAGAAATGGGAACACTCTAATAGAGTGTGCCTGAAAGTGATGAAGTATACTATGGAGAAATCCATCAGGCAAAGTATCACAGAGACCAATAATGCTAAAGAATATCGTAAAGTCATTTGGGAGAAATTTATGACTTTTGAGAAGGCCTCGAAAAGTCAAGATCTTTCCTTGTTTGATAAGACCAAATATGATGGGGTCAGTGGTGTGCGTGAGCATATCATGAAGCTGATGCACTATTACAACAAACTGAGATCTCTTAAAGTGGAAATTGGCGAAAGTACTTTAATATACCGGGTTCTTGAATCTCTTCCTTCACAATTCGATGTAATGAAGACCTCTTACAATACACGGAATATTTGAATGGACAAAGTGGATTAGATGATTGCCATTGTTACACAAGAAGAAGATTCCATTAGAAAGGGTAAATCTCCACAGTGCTCATTTTGTCTGCATCTCGATCCAAATCAAACTTCTAAGTCGGGTTCAAGATTTGTGAAGAAAGATCAAAAGGGAAAGAAGAAAAATGCAAAGCAAAGATCTGCAGGCTAAGAAAAGTTTCTTCAAGGGTAACTGCAAATATTGTAAGAAGTATGGCCACAAGGTAGAGGATTGCTATTTCTTGAAAAAGAAACAAGAGAAGCAAGGTATATTCCTGGCTTTAACATGCTTTGAATCCAATGTCATTGATGTTCCTCCAAATACTTGGTGGTTAGATTCAGGTGCAACCATTCATGTTGTGAATTCCTTGCAGGGGTTCACAAGCCTGAGGAAACCAAGTGATGCTGAGTCCAAGATTATTATGGGAGATGGAGCTGGAGTTTCTGTTATTGACATTGGAATTGTTTCTTTACTTTTGCCTTCTGGACATAATTTGCTTTTAAGAGATGCTATGTATGCACCTTCTATGAGGAGGAACTTGATTTCTGTTTCTGCTTTGGATAAATGTGGTTACACTTTTAAGTTTGGTAGTGGGAAATTGATTGTTTATTCAGATTCTGTTTCCGTTGGTTCAGGAGTTTTACGTGATGGCCTTTATATGTTAGATCTACATGACATGTTCATCACATTCTTCTTGTTGGAAACAAACGCAGTAGGATTAATGAACATTCTTCTATGTTATGGCATCGACGTTTGGGGCATATTTCTAGGCCCCGTATTGAGAGGCTAGTCAAGGAAGGTATTCTCCATGATCTAGACTTCTCCGATTTTGATACATGTGTTGATTGCATCAAGGGCAAATTTACTGCCAAGGTTAGGAATAAAGCTGCAAATAGGTGTGACGATGTGCTACGGTTGATTCACACCGACTGTGTGGACTCTATTACACCCATTGCCATGGGTGGATATGGGTATTTCATTACCTTTATAGATGATTTCTCGAGATATGGATGGATAGATCTTCTTCAAGAAAAGTCTAGTTCCCTAGATGCTTTCAAATCCTTTAAGGTCTTTGTTGAGTTGAAAACAGTAGGAAAATAAAATGTGTAAGATCCGACAGAGGTGGAGAATTCTATGGTAGATATAATGAGACGGGTAGAAACCCAGGACCTTTTGCCGATTTCTTGAGGAATGCGGTATTGAAGCTCAATACACTATGCCTGGTACTCCCGAGCAAAATGGAGTTGCAGAGAGGCGTAACCGCACACTTATGGAGATGGTAAGATGTATGTTGAGCCATTCATCATTGCCGACTTTCTTTGGGGAGATGCCTTAAAAACCGCTGTCTATATTCTAAATCAAGTACCCAAAGCAAGTCTGTACCAAAAACTCCATATGAGCTCATGAGTGGAAAGAAGCCGAGTTTGAAACATTTTCATGTATGGGGTTGTAAGGCGGAAGTTAGACCTTATAATCCTCAGTCTAAGAAGCTTGATCTTAAGACTGTTAGTGGCTTCTTTATTGGCTATTGTGTGGGTTCCGTGAGGTAGCAGATTCTATTGTCCATCTCATTCTATGCGAGTCGTCGAATCCGATCGAGCGGTTTTCTTTGAGGATGACTTGGATAGTGGGAGTGATATACCACGACCAGTTACTCTTAAAGAAGATCGCACCATTGTTCCTATACCAGCTGTTCCTTTTCCTACGAAGTTTTGATTCCCGCTAATGATGTTGATCGGAATCTTCAACATGAAGATGGTGTGGCAAGCACCACTTGTAGATGAACAGGAACATGATCTTATTGCTGATGAAATTCCACTGAGACGATCTCAAAGAGTGCGCAGACCTTCCATACCAGATGATTATGTTGTATATCTTCAGGAACATGAGTTTGACCTCAATGATGATGATGATCCTATTACCTTTAAGGAGGCAATTTCTAGCTCTCATGCTTCTGATTGGCTGAATGCTATGCATGATGAGTTGTCTTCTATGTCTCATAATGGTGTTTGGAGTCTGGAGGAATTACCAATTGGTTGTAAACCTGTTGGATGCAAATGGGTTTTCAAAACCAAACGTACTCCAGATGGTAAAGTTGAAAGGTACAAAGCCAGACTAGTAGCTAAAGGCTATAACCAAAGAGAAGGCATTGACTATAAGGAGACTTTCTCACCAGTCTCTATGAAAGATTCATTTCGAGTTGTCATGGCTTTGGTAGCTCATTTTGATCTAGAACTTCACCAGATGGATGTGAAGACGGCATTTCTGAATGGAGACCTTACTGAAGATGTTTACATGGTTCAGCCTGAAGGTTTTGCTGAAACAGGGAAAGAGCACTTGGTTTGCAAACTGAATAAGTCTATTTATGGACTGAAACAGGCCTCCAGACAATGGTATTTGAAGTTTGATCAGGTTGTCACTTCTCTTGGCTTCAAAGAAAATGCCTCAGATCAGTGCGTTTACTTGAAGACTTGTGAGGGTGAATTCATCATTCTCGTTCTATATGTTGATGATATACTTCTTGCTAGCAGCTGTGTTAAAATCCTGACCGAGACAAAACTCATGTTGAGTAGCCACTTTGATATGAAAGACCTTGGTGATGCTTCTGTTGTTTTAGGCATCCAGATTTATCGTGATAGGTCACGTGGTGTTCTTGGATTGTCTCAAAAGGGATATATTGAAAAGGTCCTCAAAAGGTTTAATATGCATTCTTGCTCCCCAAGTGCTGCACCTGTTCAAAAGGGTGAAGAAAAATTCTCTAAATCTCAATGTCCTCAAAATGATGTAGAAATAAATGAAATGAAAAAGGTCCCATATGCTTCCGCTGTTGGCAGTTTAATGTATGCTCAAGTTTGTACTCGTCCCGACATTGCTTTTGCTGTAAATGCTTTAGGGAGATACTTGAGCAACCCAGGTTTGGGTCATTGGAAAGCCGTAAAAAAGGTCATGAGATATTTGCAGGGAACCAAAGATTATATGTTGACCTATAAGAAGTCTGATCAACTTCAGGTCACTGGTTATTCTGATTCTGATTTCGCAGTTGCCCCGACGACCGAAAAATCTACTTGGCTTTATCTTTATGATGGCAGGAGGAGCTATTTCTTGAAAAGCGTCAAACAGACGCTATGCCTACTTCTACCATGGAAGCAGAGTATGTTGCTTGCTATGAGGCTACTTGTCAAGCCATGTGGCTGAAAAATTTGATTTCTGGCTTTCATATTGTTGAAAGCATATCTAGGCCACTTGTGATATATTGTGACAATACTGCTGCTGTGAACTTCTCTCATAACAATAGAAGCTCTTCTCGCACTAAGCATTTTGATGTGAAATATTTGTTCGTTAGAGAGAAGATTCGGGAGTTTCAGACTCGTATTGAGCATATTGATACAGAAACATGCTTGTCGATCCACTAACCAAAGGCTTAACTGTTGGAATATTCCGAATCATGTAATTCATATGGGCTTAGTTAAGTCTTTTGATGTATTGGATTAGTGGGAGTCTGAAACCATTATTTGCCCATTATCGTTTTTTTTATGAGATATGTAAATTGACGTCATTCTTGGATTCATATCTCTTATAGCATTTTAAGATGCTTGGACCATTTTTTGAATTGCATATTTCTCTTTATTAATTATATGCAATTTTATATTCATCAATCTTTATGTGAAATATGAGTCTTTAGCATGTATGATTTACTTCCCTATCGGATACTATTTCTGCATTGTTAAAGCTTGTATTTCTTATACCTTCAGGTTAACGTGGTGCTTTGATCGTGAATCGGTATTTCTCTTTAATAATTGATTAATGCTATCCAAGTGGGAGAATGTTAAATTTTAATGTGTGGATTAGCATTAATTGGTTATTAAATTATAATTAAATTAGTAATATATCAGTTATAAAATTAATTCTTAATTACGTAACCAATTGGTGAAATTGTTGTTGGGTATTTACTAAAGAGTGACCCTATGATGGGATGGGTCATTCTGATGTTAACCCGTTGAGAGGTCCCTATTATCTGCTGGTAGGTTATAAGAATAGCCTCCCCATTAGGCATTCTAATGACGTAAACACAAAACCAAAACCAACCGGAAAGAGAGGAGTAACCCTCTCACCTTCTCCAACATTCTCGATTCATCGTTCATCTCCTTCTCACTCTTTGATCTGCTGTGATGGATTCTGCGAATCTCCAAGGTATGAAACTCTTCTTTTTGCTTTGATTAACATGAATCACATGCTATGATTTGTATCTGTATGGTATTTAGAATTATATGTTTTTCTTCACACATCAGACATGAGGGAAAGCCTGAAATTCTAGTAGAAAAAAATATGCCTAATGACAATGTTACACACTCATAGTCCTAGCTTTTTAATGCCTATATTAGATTATATAGAGCTAACGCCTAATGTGTCAATTCAATTAGGATCTGTTGAGTTTTAACAAGGGGTTTTTGTTATATTCAATTAGGTTAGTGATAGACCTGATAGCCTGTGTTGGAACCAAAGTGGTTTTGGATTTAATAATCTCTAAGTTTTGATGCTAACAAAAGGATTAAATTTTCTTGGCAAAGTGTTAGTTGGGATCTAATAAGTTTTGGATTTAATAATCTCTAAGTTTTGATGCTAACAAAAGGATTAAATTTGCTTGGCAAAGTGTTAGTTGAGATCTAACATGTGCTTTCAGTTATGCAGGAATACTTTAATATAAGTAAAATAAACATGGAATAAGTTTTCATTGAAAGAATACGCGTCCACCCTTATAGACGGGCTGCTCAAATACCTTGGTAAAGTTACTTGTTTATTTAATTGAGTAGACTGGTTTTTTTAAGTGAACAAGGCTCTAAATGTTTGCTAGAGGAATATCAAAATAACTTGTTAGATAACCAAAATAACTTGTTAGATACAGCAAGTCCAAAGACTTGATAATAAGCGCGTCCATTTTGCCACGAAAGCAGACGGAAGTAATTAGTAGAAGTAAATGAACTGAAAAATAAAGTAATCTAGTAGACGAGCTCCAACTGCCACGTCACTAGACGGAGATCTTTATAACTCATTGAGGAATAGCAAGTCCACAGATTTGATAGACAAGAGGATATGCCATGTCATGAGACGAGCAAAATAAAATATTGAACAGACTTAGTCTCTCATATAACTAAGTAGACAATTTTTTTTAGATGAGCTCCATCTTTGAATAAATTAAATGCAATCCGAATCTCTTGAATATATTTCAAATGATTGATATTTATTTCAATAGAATATTTGTTCTTTCCTATTGTCCTATCTGTTTTTAATATTTTACCTTATTGAAAAAGAAACATAGTACCATCAAGAAAAGCAAAAAGCACAATCGTACAATAAGATACTGCAAAGCGATCTGTACGATGACAACTTTAAGGCTGAAAAAGCTGGATTGTTCACAAAGGAGGAACAACAAGCTCTCAAGCTACAATACTCAGAGCAGTAAGCCTCCAATTTCATGATACCTCGATAATCAAGAGTACTATTCAGTATTGCCACAATCAAGCTATCAGTCACAACGGATATCATGAGTTAAATGCTATCTCTAAACGGGATTATTCAAAGTAACCGTTGAAGAAATACAAGTGAAGAAGGAGATCACTATAAATAGAAGACCTGAGATACTGAAGAAATAACTCTTGACTGCACAATCTTACTAGCTCAACTTTTGTAAAACTACAATCACTCGTACTCATATTTTTTTAGAGAGCAAGAGTTAGTATTTCTTAGTTTGAATATTGTGAAAATATTCATCTGATCTTAAACTGTCATATCCTCACACATAGTGAGTTAAGAAGATCAAACATTAAATCTCTTTGTTAGAGTTAGAGCCTGAAGAGGCTTGGTAAGAAAGAAATACTTGTAGCCTGGAGAGGTGTTGAATACCTGGCTGTAATCTATTTGTAAAATAGTGGAGAAAATCCTTCGGGTAGAAGGGACTGGACGTAGCTCTTGGTTGGAAGAGAGTGAACCAGGATAAAACATCTTGCGTGATTCTTCTATCTCCTAACTCTTACAGCTTTATTTGTTTCTAACTAACCGATGGGTTTTATATTGATTTTGTTAAAGTATTTTAAAAAAGAATCTATTTCTTCGTGCTTTCTTCTGTTTCTAATTTCCTTGTGTACCAAATTTGTTTTAAAGGTTGTTTTCGAAAATTATTAACAAACACAATTCAACCCCCTTCTTGTGTTTGCCTGTGTCAACTTCAGTTGGTATCAGAGCTCAGCCTCAAAAAGGTTGAGCATCTTACAAGTGCTGAGGAAGTACGATCCAACAACCATAGAAGCAGAAGGACAAGCTATCAGCAGACCTCCTCTCTTTGATGGAACAGATTATTACTACTGGAAGAAGAGAATGATGGCCTTCTTAGATGCACACAATGTAGATATTTGGGAGCTAATTGAAACCGGGTACACTGAACCAAGAGATGAAGCTGGAGTCGCTGTTCCCAGAGCTAAATGGACTCGATCAAGAGCAGAAAAACCAACATCAGCTAAATTTGAAGGCTAAGCACTATCTCATGTGTGCTATAACCAGATCTGAACATGAAAAAGTTCATAGCTGCAATACTGCTAAAGAAATCTAGGATACTCTTGCCCTAGCTCATGAGGGTTCTTGACAAGTTAAGGAATCAAAGATCAGCATGCTGGTTCATCAGTATGAGTTGTTCAAGATGGGTGAGCATGAAACAATAGACTAAATGTTTGGAAGATTCCAAACCATCACCAACAGTCTCATATCTCTTGGAAAAGTTTATGAAAATAGAGATCATGTCAGAAAAATCCTGAGAAGTCTATCCAAGCAATGGAGACCCAAAGTAACTGCTATTCAGGAAGCCAAAAACTTGAATACACTCTCTCTGGAAGAGCTTCTTAGATCTCTCAAGGTTCATGAACTTAAACTTAATGAAGAAGAAAATTCCAGAAAAGGAAAATCTATTGCCCTCAAGGCAAAGAAAGCTAGTTCATCAAAAGTTCTCAGAGCTGCTGAGTCATCAGATAAGTCTGAATCCTTTGGTAATGATGAAGGATCGGATGAGGATGAATTGTCCTTTATCTCCAGTAAGATTCAACATATGTGGAGAAAGAAAGGTGGTTTCAGAAGGAAGCAACTCAACAAAAAGTTTTCCAAGGAGAAGTCAGACACCAAGGAAAAAGGTCCACCATTATGCTTTGAATGCAAGAAACCCGGTCATTTCAAAGCTGATTACGCTGAGCTAAAGGATAAAAATAAATTATTCAAAAAGAAGAAAGGCTTTATGGCTACATGGGATTATCTTGATCTGTCTTCATCAGATGAAGAAAATGAAGCTGAGGAAGAGGCAAATATCTGTCTCATGGCAGACAATGCATCAGAAAGTGAATACATTGATGCTGAGGTAATGGACTCTGACCCGCCCACTCTTCAAAATGCTTTTGATGAACGGTTTCATGAGTCGTCTATACTATCATGAGAATATAAGAGTTTCAAAAAAAAAAATTTCTAAACTGACTAGAGAATATGATAGGGTCTGCACTGAGAAACAAAACTTCAAAAATGAAAACGACATACTAAAATCAGTGAATGTCAGCCTAGCTGACAAAATTGTGCGTGAACCTGATGTTTCTTGTGAAGTTACAAAAATGAAACAAGATTTAACATATCTAATTGATTCTTTTTCAAAGCTTGTAGGTGGCTCAGATAAGCTTAGTCTCATTTTAAGGTACTCTAGGTCACCTTATGATAAATCTGGTCTTGGTTATGATAAAGAGAAGCAAGACGCATCTCACAAAAAATCAAAACCACTTAAACAGCATAGAGCTTCAAAAGTTCCAAATAAATATACCAAAGCTAAGTCTAGCTCGTCCAACACCTTTTGCAAAGTGTGTGGAAAAAGTGGGCATATTACATCTAGATGCATACACAATAAACATGCTAAGCATACTCGTCCAGTGACAACTAACAAGAAAGGACCCAAGTCAGTTTGTGTACCTAAAGATAAGATAATACCTGTTGCAGATTTGCTTAACAATAGGAAGAAAACATATGTCTTGGTACTTAGACAGTGGCTGCTCACAACACATGACGGGAGAAAGGTCTATGTTCCAAAACCTTAAGCCCAAAGATGGTGGCTGGATCATATTTGGAGGAAATCCGAAAGGGAAAATCATTGGTATAGGTAAAATTGGTAAACATCCTTTTCCCTCCATTGATAATGTTCTTTTAGTAAATGGTTTGAAGCACAATCTACTGAGCATAAGTCAATTATGTGACAGTGGATATGCAGTGTCTTTTGATAAGAACATGTGTACAATCAAGAAAGATGATGGATCACTTTTATTCACTGCTAAAAGGCAAAACAATCTCTACAAGATTGACTTGGAGGACCACTCAAATCAAAGTGTCTCATGTCTAGTGTCCATTGAAGGTGATCGATGGATTTGGCACAAAAGGCTAGGTCATGCAAGCTTGAAATTAATTTCAAAGCTAAACAAGCATAAGCTCGTGAGAGGACTACCAAACCTTAAGTTCAAATCTGATGCTCTTTGTGATGCATGTCAAAAGGGAAAACAAGTGAAATGTTCTTTTGAATCTAAGAATGTTGTTAGTACCAATAGACCACTAGAGTTGCTACATCTTGATCTTTTTGGTCCAACAAGGACTGCCTCTGTCAGTGGTAAGAAATATGGTCTTGTCATAGTAGACGATTACACTAGATGGACATGGGTTATGTTCCTAACTCACAAGGATGAGTCTTTTAAGGTTTTTTCTGTATTCTGCAAACGTGTACAGAATGAAAAAGGCATGTATATCACTTCAATCAGAAGTGGCCATGGGGGAGAGTTTGAAAATGAGTTATTTCATAAGTTTTGTGAAGAAAGTGGTATCCTTCACAACTTCTCAATACCTAGAACATCACAACAAAATGGTGTGGTAGAAAGAAAGAACAGATCTCTACAAAAGATGGCTAGGACTATGCTCAATGACAACTCTATCCCTAGACACTTCGGGTCAAGTCGCACATCGCCGCTACATTCGTAATGAATATACATTAGACCTATCCTGAATAAGACTCCTTGTGAACTGTGGAAAGGACGAAAACCCAACATATCTTATTTTCACCCTTTTGGTTGTAAATGCTATATATTGAATACCAAAGATCAACTTAGTAAGTTTGATGCTAAAACAGATAATGGAATACTATTAGGATATTCTGAAACATCTAAAGACTTTAGAGTTTATAATTCTAGGACTCTGATAGTAGAGGAAAGTTTTCATGTCAAGTTTGATGACAAACAGCCTGATAAAAAATTATCAGAGCCAAATGAAACCTTTGCAGATCTTGATCTAAACATTCTAGGAGAGTCACCTGAGATAAAAATTGATGATCAAGAAGATGACCCCACTCAACAACCAGAAACTTCCACTTCTCAACATGATACAGTTCAAAAATCTTGGTACTTCAAGAATTATCATCCACAAGATCAAATCATTGGAAACCCCAATGACAAGCTAAGAACCATATCAACCTTCAGAGAACAAGACAATTCTGCACTAGTCTCTGAGTTGGAACAAAAGACAGTAGACGAGGCTCTGCTAGATGATGGTTGGATTCTAGCTATGCAATAGGAACTCAATCAGTTTGAAAGAAGTGATGTTTGGACTCTGGTTCCGCTGCCCAAAGACAAATCAGTGATTGGAACAAAGTGGGTTTACAGAAACAAACTTGATGAAAATGGTAAGGTAATAAGAAACAAAGCAAGACTTGTTGCTCAAGGTTTCTCTCAAGAAGAAGGTATAGATTATACTGAAACTTTTGCACCTGTTGCTAGATTAGAAACTATTAGAATTCTACTTTCATTTGCTGCACATCATAGTATTATACTTTTTCAGATGGATGTTAAAAGTGCTTTTCTAAATGACTTTATTAATGAATAAGTCTATGTTATGCAACCTCCTGGTTTGAGTGTGAAACCCATCCTGAATATGTATATAAGCTTAAGAAAGCTTTGTACGGTCCTAAGCAAGCTCCTAGAGCTTGGTATGACAGACTAAGTTCCTTTCTTATGGAAAATGGATTCAATAGAGGAAAGGTTGACACAACCTTATTTAGAAAATCCATTAAGTCTAATTTCATAGTTGTACAGATATATGTTGATGATATTATTTTTGGTGGTACTAATGAGTCTCCATGCAAAGAATTCTCTAAGTTAATGCAGAAAGAGTTTGAAATGAGCATGATGAGAGAACTCAAATTCTTCCTTGGACTTCAAGTAAAACAAACCTTGGACAAGGTACTCATCCACCAAACTAAGTATACAAAAGAACTTCTGAAGAAGTTTAAGATGGATGATTGTAAGCCAATGAATACTCCTATGCACCCCACTTCCATACTAAACAAAGATGATAAAGAGAAAAAGGTAGCCAAAAGGTATGCAGAGGTATGATAGGATCTCTCTTATATCTTACTGCGTCTAGGCCTGATATTATGTTCAGTGTATGTTTATGTGCTCGATTTCAATCTGATCCTAGAAAATCTCACTTATCAGTCTTTAAGAGAATTTTTAGATATTTAAAAGTTACTAATAATCTTGGTTTGGGCTTTAAGAAAAATTAAGATTACATATTTGTTGGTTCCTGTGATGCTGACTATGCTGGAGATAGAATTGAAAGAAAAAGCACTAGTGAAGGATGTCACTTCATTGGAGCTAATCTTGTCTCATGGTCAAGCAAAAGACAAAGTAACATTGCTTTATCAACTGCCGAAGCTGAGTATATATCAGCTGCAAGTTTCTGCTCACAACTTCTCTGGATCAAACATCAATTGAAGGACTACAATGTGTTTGTAAGTAATATTCCACTTATGTGTGATAATACTGCTGTAATAAACCTATCTAAGAATCCAATTTTGCATTCTAGAGCTAAGCACATAGAGATTAAACATTATTTTATTAGGGATTATGTGAAAAAAGGCGTGTTTGATATTCAATTTGTAGATACTGGCCATCAATGGGCAGATATCTTTACAAAACCTCTTGTAGAGGACATATTTATCTTTATTAGGAAGCATCTTAATATGATATGTGTGGATTAATTTAGGCATCCAGCCTCGAGAAAAATTTGCTCTGTTAATCTTGCGTCTATTACCTATACTCGTCTAATACATATTAAAAGTTGTGCGTCTATTGCATATTGCATTTCATGTCCATATGACGCGTCTACTAATACCGGTTATCACGTCCATTGTATAGTTTCAGACGAGTTCACATCTGCCTATGTTTAACCATTTTTTTGTGTGTGTTAATAAATGCATTTATTTTGTCTCAAGACAAATTTATCCTTTATTCTCTTTGCTAAGTCAGTACTTCCATCAATCCCAT
Organism: Sophora flavescens; assembly: GCA_030762895.1. Lineage (NCBI taxonomy): Eukaryota > Viridiplantae > Streptophyta > Magnoliopsida > Fabales > Fabaceae > Sophora > Sophora flavescens. Next base: position 54,728,735 of record CM061068.1, on the reverse strand, counting down.
CAATCCCTTTTTATAGTTCCAAGTTACCAACGCCGTTTTATCATAATGACATGCCATGTAAAAAGTTTTTTTTAACCTGCGAGATTCAAAATTCCTTTATAAGTAATATTTTTCCCTCTGAGAAAAACTTTACACTTCTCTAACCTCTCGAGCTATCTCTCTCTCTGCTTTCAAACCCTAAGCTCTCTGATCAAAATGGCTTCTTCTTCAACCTTTAACGTGGACAACCTAAACTTGGCAATAGTGCATCATTCAATCTTGGAGTGATGCAAGACTACAACGTAGACATAAGAAAGTATGTTAATGCAGCCGAGTAGGGAGGACTCTTCACAGAGAAGGTCTCTGTCCTTCCTAACCTGATTAGGGATTTCTGGAGAAATGTTCAAGTGACTGATACTGACTTCTTCTCTACGGTGTTGAGAAAGAAGATTGTAGTCTCGGAAAAGACTATCGCTGATGCCATTTTTTGTGCTCAGGAAGGTTTGATTTTTACCGAGTCTTGGGAAGAGGATTTGGGTGGTTCTGAGACCATTGAAGTCTGTCTCATGAAAGAAGATACAGCCAGAACTCACACCTGGAAAGTTGTCGAAATGAAGGATATTGTTCGCATCCTTCACCAGCTTCTTAATAAGGTGGTTCTTCATAAGGTTGGATCCAAAGACAACCTCTCCTCCCTGTACAAATTCTGCTTCTGCCATCTTCTCACCGAAACGAAGATCAATCTTCCAAGAATTCTGTATGGAAGATTTAGAGACACCGTGACGAACAAGAAAAGACTCAGCCTTTCCTTTTTGCCATCTTCTTTCCAAGATTTTCAAGGCTCAAGGAATTCATGAGATTCTTGCTGCAAGGACTCTTGAGGAGCAAGCTAGGATCTTAGCTGAAAAACCAATGTCGGCTGCAGAATTTGGTAAAATGAATATAGCTAATATGAACCTCAGTACCTATGCTGCTGCTGCAATGGCCAAGGCTGAGGAGTTGATGAAAACTAAAGAATAAATGGTGGAACAAAACAACGCTGAAGTCCTAGGAGTAAAAAGAGTAACTAGGCAAAAGACCACTGCAACAAGGAAGCCTGCCCCCAAGAGACCAGTTGGTGGCATTGTTATCAAGGAACCTTCTGATGCTCCTGCTGCAAAGAAGTAAAGAAGAGTTATCTTCTCACACAATGAAGATGATGAAGCTGATGAGGACAACATTCCTATCAGTACAATCCTGAAGAAGCAGAAGACTTATGTTGCTACTGCTTAGGCCATTGTGCCTGTTCCAACAAAACCTAGAAGGCAACCAGCAAGAAAATCCAGATCAACTAAGACTTCTAAGGTAAGCATCTCTTCTAGTGATCCTGTTCAAATAACAGTATATGCTTTAGTGTCTAGTTTAGAAACTAGAATTGGTGATGTGCCTGCTGATAATAACATTGCTGTCTCCACTCCAGATGATGTGTACATCCCCACACCCCTTTCACCCCAACCAACACAAACAGCCACTCCACAACTTCAACCTGTTATCCCTGCCGATGATCCTTGGTTCAATCAACCAGATGATGGCATTTCCCTGGTGCTCCTTTCCCCAAACCCTTGAGAACCTTATTTCCCTTCACCCCAACTTCTGTTCTTTATGATGGCAAATCTGAGGATTGGGCCAAGATAAAAAGAGAATGAAAAATTCTGTTTCACTCTCACCAACCTGAACCCGAACACATTCCCAATAGATGGTATCCTCTACCTGAGTATGAGGAAGAAGTCAGTCCACCTGTTGAACCCCTTTACCTACCTCATCCTGACTATAAATTAATAAAAAATGTGCCTTCACAAATGCACAACAACTTAGGACCATTAGTCACTCACCCACCCCTAAAAAATTCCCCCCCAGAAAAATTTACCCTAACCTTGTCAAAACTCCTCATTTCATACCCCTCACTGATGGAGTTGAGAGACATATCATACCTGTTTGGGAGACTGACCCCAATAGGAAAAATCTTCCTACCATCCTTGAGAGTAGAGCAAGATCCTCAAAGCATGTTCATATGATCATGCCAAGGGACACAAAATGGGTGTCTTTTGAGCATCCCAGAGTCTATGGGAGGGCCTCTAATTTATTCCTGGATCAGCTCATCTATGAAATGCTGAAGTGGGAATTCAGTCATTTCAGAGTTGATAGAGCTGTGCATTTTGTCCCTATATCCTGGCTGTGACATAATGAAGCAACCAGAGTTGGAATCATACCTTACAGGATCTGTCCAAAACTGCCAATGGTAGATCTGAATAAGGACAAATACAAGAAAAACAAAAGATTCAAGGGAGTCATTCCTGAAGCTGAATCAGCTATGCTTGATCTGAACCAAGAAACTTTCGACTACTCAATGCTGGATTTCTTCTTGTATACTGAATCCATTGAGTTGATCAATGAACATCGAGCTGCTGAATTCTGGAAATCTCATATTATTCACTGCACAAGAGAGACATCTTCCTCTGGACTGACTGAAGAAGAGAATAAGGAAATTCCTAAGGTCATAGGGAAGTGTGGTCTTTCAAATTTTAGATATATGATCTACAAAGACCTTTGGGGACTTCCTATAAATAGTAGAAATGTGGACTTCATCTACCCCATCAGATGGGCAAAAGAAGTCTCAGTGATCCCTTCACCTACTTCAGAGCCTATCGCAAATGAAACTGTTGTTGAAGAACCTGGTCAAATTGCCACTGCTGTTGGCTTAGAGGAAACAACTGAATCCATTCACAATCAGAGCTCATCAGAAAAACAATCTTCTCAACCATTAGCTCTAATTGTGATGCACCCTTCAGATCATTCAAGAACACTAAGAACATTTCAAGAGTCTGCTGAAAGCTCAAGGCAACAGGCTCTGTCACCTAATCTTGAAGAGGTTCTTGAAAAATAGTTGATGACATAGTTGGCAAGATAGTTGATGAGAAGGTTGAAAAGATGACTGAGAAAATAAAGGAGGATGTCCAACAACAAGTTCAAACTTCAATGGCTCCAACCTTAGAGGTTGTGAATAAAATGCTAGAATTCCTCATAGACTTCAAGAAAAGTCAGACTCAGAACCCTCCACCTCTACCACCTCCTCCTGCCTAACCTTTACCTTTTATCTTTTTTTCCCCTTATACTGACAATGGTGGGCCTCTCCTTTTACCTTTTTGGCTAATGACAAAAAGGGGGAGAAAGAAAAGGAAAGAGAATTGTTTATATAAAAATAAAAAGTCAGTTTTGAAAAGCTCATAGTTGTCTGCATATGCATACTCTTTTCTACCTGCTAATTGCTTTGATACTTATGATGGCTTATTTGCTTTGATATCTGTTGACTATGCTTATTTATTCCTTCATATATACTCTAAGTATGATAAGTTGATGCACCTATCTGTTAGCTTATATGCAGTTGTTCTTCATATGCTTTTTCTGCTTAAATATTTGAATGCTTTGTCTTAGGGGGAGCCCTGCAAGATCTCTTAGACTTTGCTTTTCAAATTTAATTAGTTTTGTCATCATAAAAAAGGGGGAGATTGTTGGAACCAAAGTGGTTTTGGATTTAATAATCTCTAAGTTTTGATGCTAACAAAAGGATTAAATTTGCTTGGTAAAGTGTTAATTGAGATATAACATGTGCTTTCAGTTATTCAGGAATACTTTAATATAAGTAAAATAAACATGCATGGAATAAGTTTTCATTGAAATAATACGTGTCCACTCTTGTAGACGGGATGCTCAAATACCTTGGTAAAGTTACTTGTTTATTTAATTGAGTAGATTGATTTTCTTAAGTGAACGAGGCTCTAAATGTTTGCTAGTGGAATACCAAAATAACTTGTTAGATATAACAAGTCCAAAGACTTGATAATAAGCACGTCCATCTTGCCACGAAAGCAGACAGAAGTAATTAGTAGAAGTAAATGAACCAAAAAATAAAGTAATCTAGTAGACGAGCTCTAACTGCCACATCACTAGACGGAGATCTTTATAACTCATTAAGGAATAGCAAGTCCAAAGACTTGATAGACAAGAGGATATGCCACGTCATCAGACGAGCAAAATAAAATATTGAATAGACTTAGTCTCTCATATAACTAAGTAGACAGTTTTTTTTAGACGAGCTTCATATTTGAATGAATTAAATGCAATCTGAATCTCTTGAATTTATTTCAAATGATTGATATTTATTTCAATAGAATATTTGTTCTTCACTATTGTCCTATCTGCTTTTAATATTTTACCTTGTTGAAAAAGAAACATAGTACCACCAAGAAATGCAAAAAACATAATCGTACAATAAGATACTGCAAAACGATCTGTACGATGACAACTTTAAGACTAAAAAAGCTGGATTGTTCACAAAGGAGGAACAACAAGCTCTCAAGCTACAATACTCAGAGCAGTAAGCCTCCAATTTCATGCTACCTCGATAACCAAGAGCACTATTCAGCGTTACCACAATCAAGCTATCGGTCACAACGGATATCATGAATTAAATGCTATCTCTAAACGGGATTATTCAAAGTAACCGTTGAAGAAATACAAGTGAAGGAGAAGATCACTATAAATAGAAGACTGGAGATACTGAAGAAATAAATCTTGACTGCACAACCTTACTAGCTCAACTTTTGTAAAACTACAATCACTCGTACTCATATTTCTTTAGAGAGCAAGAGTCAGTATTTCTTAGTTTGAATATTGTGAAAATATTCATTTGATCTTAAACTGTCATATCCTCACACATAGTGAGTTAAGGAGATCAAACATTAAATCTCTTTGTTAGAGTTAGAGCCTGAAGAGGCCTGGTAAGAAAGAAATACTTGTAGCCTGGAGAGGTGTTGAATACTTGGCTGTAATCTATTTGGAAAATAGTGGAGAAAATCCTTCAAGTAGAAGGAACTGGATGTAGCTCTTGGTTGGAAGAGAGTGAACCAGGATAAAACATCTTGCGTGATTATTTTATCTCTTAACTCTTACAGCTTTATTTGTTTCTTACTAACCGAGGGGTTTTGATGTTGCTTTTGTTAATGTCTTTTAAAAAGGAATCTATTTCTTTGTGCTTCCTTCTGTTTCTAATCTCCTTATGTATAAAATTTGTTTTAAAGGTTGTTTTCGAAAATTATTAACAAACACAATTCAACCCCCTTCTTGTGTTTGCCTGTGTCAACTTCAGTCTGGCTTCTAGACAATTCTAAACCCCTGTAGTAATAGTGACATCTGTTCTAGATTTCATACAGTTGCTGATACTTACATTACACAATTCAGTTTCAGATTCTTTCTCAGTTTTCAATGTTGTTGGATTCTGAAAGGCCTATGATTAATTATGGATATGGAATAGTTATGTTTTCAGATTAATGATGGCTAATCCCTTCCCGTACAGGAATGTTTTCATGCTTGTGTATCTGGCTGCGGTTTTAAGGTTAGTTTGACTTTAAGAACCTAATATTTTGTTAAATTGTTATGTGCACACCCAGCTCCTCGGCTCTTTCAGGAAAAAAAGGACTTTTAGGCCTGAGAATCTTTTCAACAAACACGAGAATGGATGATGCTTTGCATGAATGCTTCCATGCCTACTTCTATGTATGTTCACTGTGTGAATGCTTACCTGTTAGATGCAGGGTTCTAAATTGCGGTCCGCAACCGCTAATGCGGCCGCAATATTGCGGTTGCGGCACTCATCGCAACCGCATCACGCCGCAATTGCGGTGTGATTCGAAATCACCCGTAACGGTCGCAACGCAACGCCGTTGCGGCCGCATCGTAACACCGTTCGTCCGCAACGTAACGCCGTTCGTCCGCAACGGGCCGCATCATACCACAATCCCGTTCAATCTTCATAAAAAACAAAACTCAGAGAATCAAATCAAAGTACATCAGAAAAGATTAGATTCTTCACCTTTTGCTTTTGGCTTTATGCATGCAAAGGCCTCTTTTCTCCGAGTCTTCAACTCTTTATCTCTTTTCTCAAGGTGTCCCCAATGATTTTGCCATATGCTGAGTGACTGAGTCTGAGTTTGCTCTGGATCTGCTCAAGAATCAAGATCTCCATTTGGTGCCTCACGCGGTTGTGTGCCTCGCCGGCCTCGGTGCCTCCTCACGTCCGATCTACCAGCCTCACGCCCTCACGTTCACGGCCTTTGCCTAGTCACCCCGGGGTAAGATCTTATCTTCCTCCTCTACTCTGCTATGGAACTGAACAGAGTCAGTCAGACAGTCACTGCTCAGTCGCTCACTCGAAGTTCAATGGGGGTTGTGTGTGGCGAGTAGGTGGTGGGGGAGGGAGGAAGAGTGGCGATTTTGGGGGTGGTGGACTGGTGGTCACCTCTCGCGATCTCGCCCGGTGGTGGAGATTTGGGGGTCGGGTTAGCCGGTTAGGGTAAGGGTTACTGGGTTAGTGGTTTTGAAGAGAAAGGGAGGGGAAGGGGCAGGGTCAAGCCATCAAGGATGTGGGGCTGACCGGCGGAGAGCGGCGACTCCGTGACCATGCAGACGCGACTCCGGTGCGGGCCGTGCGGCGATGCAGAAGCAGATCGCGATCTCTGCGTCCTGCTGTCTTGCGGTCTTGCAGCCTTGCACTCTTGAGTCTTGCCGTCTGTGACTCTCTGATCTGTGACTCTGTGCTCTTGCTTGTTGCTGCCTCTTGCGCGTTGCATGTGGCGGTGTGGGTGGGAGAAACCGAGAAAACAGAGGGGGTCAGGAAGGATGGGAAAAGACTAGAGTGAAAGACTGAAAATCTGAAATAGTGAGTGTGATGTGAGTGAGAGTGTGAGAGTGACTGAGTGAGAGTGTGAGACAGAGTCTGAGACGTGAATCACGTGATTAGTGGATGGGAAATTGTTGATTTTTGATTAGTGAGGGGAAATTTTAGGTGGGAATATGGTTAGATTTAGGAATTATTAGAGGGAAATTTTGAGAAAATTTAGGAAAGGAAAAAAATAGATTTTTTTTAATATATGTTTAGCATTTTTTTTACGCAAATATATGTTTAGCTAGTATTTACTCAAATTAAATGTTAAATCGTTAATAACTAAATTATTTGTGTTTGCCTGATTAGTGATTACTAGTTTATATTAAAAGTGTAAGTGATATATGTTTAGTTTTTTTTTACGCAAATATATGTTTAGTTAGTATTTATTCAAATTAAATGTTAAATTGTTAGTAACTAAATTATTTGTGTTTGCTTGATTAGTGATTACTAGTTTATATTAAAATTGTAAGTTTGATTGAATTATTGATTGATGTTTATTTATAAATATTGAACAGGTTGTTTAAATTATACACAATGCCACAAAGAGAAGAATTTCCTACACAAAGATTAGATGGTACTCCAAGTGACGATATTGGATGGCATTTTGGAAACCCAGTAGCCGGAAGTCGGAACAATATCGAATGCAAACTTTGTCACAAAATAGTAAAAGGTGGCATTACAAGATTGAAACAACATATAGCACATATGAAAGGACAAGTGTCTGGCTGTGCTAGAGTGAGCAAATTGGCTAGAGAAGGTATGATGAAGCTTCTTCTTGAAGGAAAAGCAAAGGAAAATGACTCCAAAAAAAGAAAAGAAGAATTTGAAGCACGCCTGAGAGGAGAAGATGAAGATGAAGCTGAAGATGTGGATCACCTTATTGATGAACGAATGAGGTTTGCTACACAGGAAAGCCTTAGATCACATCGCGAATGGGAAGACAGGCAACAATTTAGACAACAAACAGGAGGGCGTGGAAATATATATGAACAAGGTGGAAGCTCTCATGCGAGTGTTGGTGGGGGTGAAAGGCCTGAAGATATCACTCTAGAGTTGAGATCTACAAATATTGATCTTATGAGGAGCAAAAGCATGAAGCAACCAAAAATCAGTAAGGGTATCATGAAGACATTGAGGAGGAAGCTAGGAGAGGCAGTAAGCAAGTTTTTTATTTATGAACGCATACCTATGAATTTAGCTAACTCTCCTTGGTTGCATAATTTGATTGTTACTGGCCGAGGTGAGGTAGGTAAAGGGGTTAAATGTCCAACCCCTTATGAAATCTCGGATGTATATTTAGAGAATGAATACAGGGAAATGAAGAAGTGGTTGAACGTATTGAGAGGTACATGGAAAGAAAAAGGGGTGACAATAATGTGTGATGGTTGGACGGACGGTATCAACCATACTCATATTATGAATTTTTTGGTGTATAGTAGTAAGGGGACAATTTTCTTGAAATCTATTGATGCTTCTGATGTTATTAGTAGAAACACAGATTACTACTTTCAGTTATTAGATAAAGTTGTTGAAGAAGTGGGGGAAGAGTTTGTTGTTCAAGTTGTTACAGATAATGAAGCAGCACTGAAAGCAGCTGGTCAGAAACTGATGGAGAAGTGGCCTCATTTGTATTGGTCTGCTTGTGCGGCTCATTGTTTAGATCTTTGCTTGGAGGATATAGGAAAAAATAAAAATGTCCAGAAGTTATTAACTGATGCAAAGACTGTGACAAATTTTCTCTATAACCATATATGGACAGTCGATCTCATGAAAAAATATCTTTGGAGGTAGAGAAATTGTCCGTCCTGGTGTTACCCGATTTGCAGCGCAGTTCCTACAACTTCAAGCAATTGTACAGCAAAAGCAAGGTCTGAGAAACATGTTCAACTCCGAAGAGTTTAGGCGATCTAAATTTGGTAAAGCGAGAAATGGACCGTCATATGAAGCAAGAACAATTGTTAATGACAGTGAATTCTGGAGTAAGTCCCAAGACATATTGAAGGTGTTTGAGCCTTTAGTAAAAGTTTTGAGACTTGTTGATGGTGACGAGAAACCAACCATGGGTTTCATATATGAAGCCGTTGATAGAGCTAAACAAGCAATTAGACAAAATTCTCGTTATCATTCCAGATATAATGATTTAATAGACAAGCGATGGAGTTACATGCATTCCGATCTTCATTCTGCCGGTATGTTGATATAATTTATAAATTTATTTTTATCATGTAATTTTATATTTATACTTTCATCCATAATAATATGTTATCCTTTTTTAGGTTATTTTCTTAATCCGCAATTTCAATACGGAGTTGGACATGGGGATGATGTCTATAAAGAAACGTTTGAAGGAACAAATAGAGTCATCTTCAGAATAGAAAGAAACATTGATGATCAGATTAAAGCTCTGAACCAGGTTAGTAATGAATATTTAAATTTTTAAACTTATAATTCATTATTTATCAAATGAAGATATTTACATATTGATATATTATGTTATATTTCACAGTTAGTACTTTTTAGAGATAAGGTTGAAACATTTGGTACTCCTCAAGCTCAAGCAGCTTGGTCTAAGATGAATCCAGGTAAAATAATATTTTTTTTATAAATCAATGAACTTTAACTTTATTTTTTAATATAATAACTAATAATTTGTTTACCTTTTGTTGCTCCTTTAAAAAGCTGAATGGTGGTCCTTTTTTGGTGTATGTGCTCCACGAGCTTAAACGTGTGGCTATAAAAGTTCTTAGCCAAACAACTTCAGCCACAAATTGTGAGAGAAATTGGAGCACATTTAGTTATATCCACACAAAGACAAGGAATAGATTGAAGTATAAAAAGCTGCAAAAGCTTGTCTTCACGCACTACAATATGAAATTGAAAATGAGGCATCAAATGAGAAAAAGTCAAGATGAAATTGAAGCAAGTTTTAATCCTATCAATCTTGATTATATATTTCAAGAAGATGCATTATCTCCATGGATTGAAGAGAGAGAAGATCCACTATTAGATGGAGTACAAAATGCAAAATGGTTGCCTCTAGTGGATACAGATGATGAAGATGTGGAAGATGTTGATGATAATGATGATTCTAATGAAGATGGTGGTGGTTTAAGTCCACCAAGTAATAATAGTGGTGATGGGGGTGGTGATGTAGAAGCTGAAGAAGGTGGCGGTGATGATGATGGTGATGGTGATGGTGATGATGATGGGCAATTTCAAAATGATCCATCTCAAGATTCACCATATAATAGGCGTTATAGGAGCTTGATGATATGGCTCCCTTCGGTAGTTCATTACCCGGAAGCAGAGGTGGGTCACATTCGAGGAGAGGAAAAAGAAAACAGAATTTTCCACTTGAAGATTCTTCCTCTTCTAGTATTGCACAAAGTTTTAGTGACTTTGGTATTGATGATTCTTCTCGGAGTAGTTAACAACCTCATCCACCTTATTATCAATATCCTTATTTCAACACATATAACACATACGCAAGTGATCAAACTCCCTCATACTACCAACCATCAATGAATTATCAAGATCCTTATCATCAACAATCAAGTGGTGGATTTTTTGATTATGTCTTTGGACAAGGAGCTACAGAAGATGATAGCCAAAGTGAGAATAGAGGTTATGAACCACCACGTCATTCCACCATGTGGTAGCAATTATCATGTAAGTTCAATTTTTATTATCTTTGATTCATATATTTGTTAATTATTATTATTATTATTTTAAATTTATTAATTTATTTACTTTTTATCTTCTTTTTTTTTTTGTAGTGAAGACGTATCTCTAAGTGGTGACAATGTGACGTTATTTTAGAATCACAATTGCAGCTGGGTGTATGTATTCCTATATGTGACACTAATATCTTTTTATTTGTGATTCATATATATTTATGCACTATTAAGTTTCTGACCTTCTTACTTCTTTGTAATTTTGTACTTATATATGCTTAAAAGTTTTATTTATAATTTATTTTCACTAAATTAAGTTTAAATTATTCATAAACATAATACAATGTATTAAAAATGAATAGAAATTTGTGCAACATCATTAATAAAAGATATATAAAGAATTACAAAAAAAAATTTGATTTATTTTCAATTTGTGAATTTTTCAAATCGTTTCACGCCGCAGCGGCCGCAATGACCGCAACCGCAATTTAAAACCCTGGTTAGATGATTCCTCAATGACACGTTTGAGATGTGTTCAAATACTATGAATATTGTGCTTGCCATTTGGGGATGATCTTGATAAGTAATGACACAGTGTCCTACAACACTCACCAAATGCCTATGCCTTAAATAGGGTAACACCTTCAAGTTCTGCATACTGCTTTTGAGCAAACCCTTTTGGTTTAGATTTACACGATTAAGTAGGACCACTGAACCATCTCTGAGCCAACCTTTATATAGCTGTGTAAATACAAGATTAAATGCCATTCAAACTTGGTCTTGTGGGTTCCGTCTCATTATAGAACACTCGTTATGAGCCAGTAAACACTTCATATGAAAATTCTTTTTTTTATTTTCTTCTTCCTTTATAGTGCAATTTTTCATGGATAAACTACAATATAGAAAACCTTATATTTTGGATCCTTTCCATCTTATGGTTCCTTTGCATCTTTTGGTTTTGTTAAATTAGCTTTAGCTTCTTTCTTTTTCTCTTTCAGGGTTTCTTGATTATTTCACACTTAGGATTTTGTTTCCACACTGGTTTTGTGTTCTTCCCATACCCGGTAAGCTTTCTCCTCTCTATTATTCTATTTTGATTTTTGTTTGCTTTAACTTAGGGATTAGAGTGTTTTATTATTTTTTGTTTTAATTAATTAGTAAAGCCTTAGTTTCCCGTTTGAGATTCAATATTAATGAGCATATGTGTACTTGTTTAAGGTACCACTCATTATATTGAATCTTGAATTGTCCATGTTGGACAGTTTGGGGAAAAAAATTTCTTCATTCAGTTAAAATAGTTATTCATTGATTCTCATATGTTATATACTTGATGAAAGTTCGGTCTGATGCATTTCCTTTCGTTCCTCGAGTGTATACTTTATCGTGTTGTTTTTTACCGCGTTCAAGTCGTGCTTGTCGGAGACTGATGGGAAATGCTGTCAAAATTTCGTCAAGTATGAGCATGAGAGTTAAGGACTAATCGTTAGTCGAATGTTGAAAAAGTTTCTTCTCGAATGGGATAGGGCCATACCCTGTCATAAGAAGTAGTTGATGAAGATCTTGGCCTAAGTACGAAGTTATTGTTGTAGTCATGGATCACGGTTGGATGAATGGTAGACGGACAAGTGATAAGTATGAGAATGGAGTGTAAGATTTTCTACAATTTGCAAAAACAAATGCTCCTGATAGTAGTGACGGGAGGTTTTATTGTCCTTGTGTTAACTGTTTGAATGAGAGATGACTAGAAGTGTTTCTTCATTGCTGTTTATGTTCATTTAGGGTGATATTCTCCTTCTATCAGAAGACATGGTCGCGAACATACGCCCTATACTTGCTCAAGACAATCATCATTGCTACCTTGCGCCTTACCTCAATAAGTAAGTACAAGTTTACAAGTTATTATCTAATTATAACTTTATGTGACTTGTCACTAACTGTTTCACAAATGCAGTAAACATTGGCAATTATTGATCTTATGTCCTTGTGTGAATGTCGTGGTCTTCTTCTGCTCGGTGGGAAGGAAGCCGACGAAGGATCTCAAGACTGCTATTGAAACGTATGCATTTAATTAATTTAATCAGTAATCAAGTTGTTTTTTTTATCCGAAATCTATAACATATACTTTAATTAATGTTTATTTTCTTATGATAGTTCTATGGATGCGAGCCGCATTTTGGGTGGTGAAAGGCGTAGGCCTATTTGGTGGGTTATTTCTAACGTAAGATGTTTATTACTACAAATGCTTCAAGTGCAGTTTACAATAGTTATTACTTTGCGTTTGATTCCTTATATTCAAATTTGGTTTCATTTGTAGTCTCGTAGACAACCTGGCGGATGGGAGTGCGGATATTACGTGATGAAGTGGATGCTCGAAATTGTCTCCACCGGTATTACTGAAAGATGGCAGGAGGTAACTAATTAGTAACACAATTAGTTGTAACAATTAATTATAGATTAGTTATGTTTTATTTTAGTTTATTACTTATTAGATTAATCTTATGTCCAATTGAACGTGCAGATGTTCGACAGTCTGACTCCACTCTCTGTAGGGGACATTAATGACATAAGGTTGCGTTGGGCAACCTTCTTTTTTGAAGTGTACCAATCATAGCTTGTGTAGTTTGTTTATAAACATATCATGTACTAGCTAGTTTTTTGACTAATATATATTTTGACTTGAAATCTATAACATATCATGTACTAGCTAGTTTTTTGGATTTTAAGTATCTTTGTTGTCATATTGTTCAGTTTACACTACTTGCGACATTATTACATATTTAGCTCTGAAAGTAATTGAAGTGTATGTATCATTCATAATCAATATAGTATATTAATTTAGTATGTTTTGGTTGTATAAGTGATTCAATGTTGAGAATATTTAGATTTTGTTAATTTACCGGGATTGATCTGGATGTAATACTGAAACAGGGGAAAGGATTATAACTAATGTAAACTAGTTTTTTTTTTTTAAAAAATCACTATAGACATCGGTTATTAAATATACCGATGTTGCAAGTCCTGTTGCATTTATTTTTAAAAACTGAATAGAAGCACTTTAGACATCGGTTAAAATATAAAACCGATGTCTAAAATGTAGTTTAGACATCGATTCTAGATTTTAACCGATGTCTGAAGTGATGTTCTGCTAAAATTATTTGTTGAAGGAGCACTTTAGATATCGGTTAAAAGCTAGAACCGATGTCTAAACTGCAATTTCGACATTGGTTCTAGCTTTTAACCGATGTCTAAAGTGCTCATTCAACAAACAACTTCAGCAGAAAAGCACTTTAGACATCGGTTAAAAGCTAGAACCGATGTCGAAAATGCAGTTTAAACATCGGTTCTTGCTTTTAACCGACGTCCAAAGTATTGTTCTGCTTACAGTTTTTTGTTGAATGAGCACGATAGACATCGGTTTTATCTAGGAACCGGTGTCTAAAGTACACTTTAGACATCAGTTGTGAAACCGATGTCTAAAGTTCCAATATATAACATCGTCCGTTTCAATATCGATTCTAAAACTGACTTTAGAGGTCAATTTTAACCGACGTTAAATCCCTTTTCTACACTAGGGTGGAGGGTATTTCAGGCTCAAAGAATTACTAAACAAGTCGTGGAAGGAGATGCAGCCAAACAATATAGTCTTTTATGGTGCTGAGGTGAAGAGGGAAAATGGAGATAACACATTACAGTTGAGGATTGATAGGCCTAATCCTTCCTTGCAACCTAGGTTTGGAAGCTTTTACATGTGTCTAGATGGTTGCAAAAAAGGGTTCATAGTTGGTTGTAGACCTTTCATTGGTGTAGATGGCTGCCATTTGAAGACTGCATATGGAGGGCAGTTACTTATTGCAGTTGGGAGGGATCCGAATGATCAATATTTTTCATTGGCATTCACAGTTGTTGAAATGGAGACTAAAGTAAGATGGAGATGGTTCCTTACTCTATTGTTAGAAGATATTGGAGATGTTAAGAGCAACCGACGGGTTTTCATTTTAGACTAACAAAAGGTAATTGCTTCCTTACTGTAATCTTTGTTTGTAATCAGCATTGCACACAAGTTTTTGTAGTTCCTGACAGTTAATGCGGTTTTGTAGGGTTTGATACCTACATTTGAGGAGATGCTGGATGGTGTTGAACACAGGTTTTGTCTAAGGCATTTGTACAACAACATGAAGAACAAGTTCGGGGGAGGAACACTTCTAAGGGATTTGATGATGGCAGCTGCAAAGGCAACATATGAAGAGGCTTGGCATGAGAAGATGATGGAGATTAAGGCATTGGATGAGCATGCATATAATTGGTTGATGCAGGTACTGTTTTAATTGATTTTAATTAAATGTCAACAGTGTTTTAATGCCTCTGTTCTGTAACAGGTTCTTACACATTCATGGTGCAAGCATGCATTTTCTTACTATCCAAAGTGTGATGTGTTGATGAACAACTTAAGTGAGGCTTTTAATAGTGTTATTTTAGTAGCTAGGGATAAGCCTATAATAACCATCTTTGAGTGGATTATGAGATATCTAATGTGTAGGTTTGAAAAACTTAGGGAAAACCTAACAAAGTATTCTGGTGATGTGATGCCTAAGCCTATGAAGAGGTTGGATAAGGAGATTGAAAAGAGTGGGAATTGGTTTCCCACATGGTGTGGTAGTGACCTTTTCGAGGTGACACATATGGCCATAACAAACAAGTTCATTGTCAATTTAGGAGCACGTACTTGTACATGCAATTTTTGGGAGCTAGTGGGCATCTCGTGTAGACATGTTGTTTGTGCCATAACATTCAGGAGAGAACTGTAACATCCTAAATTTTCAATATTAATATTTTTAGTAAAAAGAATAAGATTGTATGAGTTGTAGTGTAGTAATATGGTAGTATTATAATGTATTGAGTTTGTCTAGAGATAATAAAAGAAAAGATTCAGAGTTGGAATTTTAAAAAAATAAAAATAAAAAGTAAATAAAGAAGTAAATAAAGGGTCCCACATGAAATTTGGCTTTTAGCCAAATATTGCAACTCAACGTGAGTTGCTGTTGAAGGAACAATTCAATTGAATTCTTTGAAATAGAGAAGTGGTGCCCCAAAATAATACAAAGCGATTAAAAAATAATAATAATAAATAACCATGTTTCACGTACATACCAGTAGGCCTAAGTAAAATTAATAGAAACAATGGCACATCAGGCCCATGTGGTTACCTATTAGAAATTGGCTATAGACATAGTCAACAAATAAGTAAGAAAAAGGGTTTTGGTGAGAGCATCACCCAGCCTCACGTAAAACTGGGAGGGGAGTAGCGCCGCCGGCAAGAAATTAAAAAGAGCAAGGATTGCGCAGTAGGGGAAGCAACGTCAGTATGCCCAGCTAGAGAAATAACGTTCTCGTATGATCGGAGGAGGATCTATTTTTTTTTTGTTACGGATATTGTTTTATAACTTTTGGAGGTCTACGAGAAGTAAGTAAACACCTCTTTTCTTAAACTTACATGGTACAGAATTTTAAAGGGTTTGATTATGAAATTAAGAGTAATTATTTGGGGTTTTGTTTTCAAAATAAAATGTATTAAATTGACTATTTGATATGAAACATATTCTTGGTATTTGTATTGGTTGATTGATATGCTTGTTGATGTATATTATTCCTTGTGTTTATGATTGCTATATTGTACTCGTAAATTTACGTGATAACATGATATTTGTTCAATTGATATTTATGAGTTGATTATATGATGATATGGATATTGTAGTGATTATAGTCTTTGAAAAGTTTGTCAATTGTGATTGATGGTTTTATGCTTCGGAATATGGATGAATGAGTATATGCATGATGTGTGGAATTTGTTGATATGCCGCCTAAGAATGGGGCATTGGATTATAACATCGCCATTTAATGGGATGTCGAAAAATAAGATATGGGGCAAGGAATCCATTTTATGAACGAGGCTCTCAGGTCACCGTTAATGGGAGGCAATGAACCAATTTAATTACGAGGTTCTCGGGTCACCAAAGGGACAAGGAGTCAATTCTAAAATGGGATTCCCGAGTCACTATGGGGGCAAGGAATCAATTCTAGAACGAGGTTCTCGGATCACCATAAAGAGGGTGGCAAGGAATCAATTCTAGAACAAGGTTCCCGAGTCACCACAGACAAGGGGCAAGGAACTAATTTAGTGAGGTTCTCGAGTCACCGAATTGGGCAAGAAACCAACACAGAGTGGGGTTTCCGAGCCACTTGAGGGTTGTGTTATTGTGTGATTACTTTGTTTAATTAATATATGATATTTGATTATGTTGTCGTTATATGATTGTTGTAATTAAATGTATTTTTTTAATGAACATTATTTTGGAAAATTAGCGAGTACCATGGTTGTTTTTCCGGTTACCGCGTCGGCTGAAAGCAACATCTTTTCGAAAACCTTTTAGAACTGTGTTTACTTAGTGGTGTTGTCTTTCAGAGTTTACAGGTGTTGAGATAGATGATGCAGCGTCTTGAGAAAGTCTTGAAGATATTATCTCAAGTTTATTTTTATTTATTTATTTCTTTTGGGTTTATTAGACGTTTGTGTTTTGAGACAAAAACTACTGTAAAAGAATTATGTATATTTTATTAATTAATTTTTGTGAGGCTTTATTTTGAATATACGAGATACTTTCGGACTTAAATATATTGTGAAAAAACTTATGACTCACCTATTTAAATTTAATGTTTTAAAAGGTTTTTATTGAAAACTTAATTTGGGTTACTAATGTAACGAGGGACGTTACAACAACCTGAGGCATATGTGCATTCATATTACAAAAAGGGAAAAGCCTATAATAACCATGTTTGATGAACAACTTACGTGAGGCTTTTAATATTATTATTTTAGTAGCTAGGGATAAGCCTATAATAACCATGTTTGAGTGGATTAGGAGATATCTAATGTGTAGGTTTGCAAAACTTAGGGAAAACCTGACAAAGTATATTGGTGATGTGATGCCTAAGCCTAGGAAGAGGTTGGATAAGGAGATTGAAAAGAGTGGGAATTGGTTTCCCTCATGGTGTGGTAGGGACCTTTTCGAGGTGACACATATGATCATAACAGACAAGTTCATTGTTAATTTAGGAGCACGTACTTGTACCAACAATTTTTGGGAGCTAGTGGGCATCCCATGTAGACATGTTGTTTATGCCATAACATTCAAGAGAGAACAACCTGAGTCATATGTGCATTCATATTACAAGAAGGAAGCATATTAGCTGACTTATAATCCCATAATAACTCCCATTAATGGACAAAACAAATGTCCCAGCACAAATGATCCAGATATCTTACCTCCACACTACAAGAAAGGACCTGAAAAGCCAAGAAAGCTGAGAAGAAGAGAGCCGGATGAAGGACAAGATTCAACTAGGTTGAGAAGGAGGGGTACTAAGAACAGATGTGGCACATGCAATGAATTAGGCCACAACAGTATGTCTTGCATAGTTCGAAAGGTACAACATTCATACTTAATTTTACACTACATTGTTTGTCAAATATTTACTAATGTGTAATGTTTATTTGTGGCAGAATTTTGAGCAATTTGAGAGCTCAAGAAGAGGCTGAAAATGGACAGCAAGGACATGGAGCAGCAGCTGCAGAAGCTACACAACAAGAAGAGCAAGGTGCACCATCAGCTGGTTTGCTCCAGAAGAACCACTTTGTTTTGAAACATTGCACAGGGCTGTTGATGCAGCACTTGCTCCATGTGGGAGAGCAGCCAAGGTAAGTCCTAAAACAGAGTGCATAATCTCCATTTTATATCAAGGTGCC
Organism: Sophora flavescens; assembly: GCA_030762895.1. Lineage (NCBI taxonomy): Eukaryota > Viridiplantae > Streptophyta > Magnoliopsida > Fabales > Fabaceae > Sophora > Sophora flavescens. The sequence goes on along the minus strand of CM061068.1, from coordinate 54,710,521 downwards.
ATATTGGATTTAGCCGATATCTGATTTTGATTTAGAAGAGGAAATGCATAAGGGGTATACATGTGGGGGAGAAATCTCATGATTATGCCCAGGTAACACACTCACAACTACAAGCTGCAACAATATTATATTCCCAATTTTACCTCGGGAAATTTCTGAATCACAACCTGTAAGTACCAATAAGGTAAGGTTGGATCTAATATGTTGTTTTTGATTCTGTTTTGTTCCAATAGGGAAACTCTACTTATCTGCTGTTTTTGTTTTGAGCAGAAAAAATCCACCAAGAAAGGGTCGTGCTTAAAGGAACCTATCTCCAACCCTGCAGAAATGACAAGCAAGTCACTGTTGGAGATGGTTCATGCTTGGTCTAGTGCTGTAAATAAAACAAAAATGGCAAAAAAGAATATAAAGGATCTCTAGGATGTTGCTGGGAGGGGAAAGGGTCACAAAGATGGCAACTAGTCTGCGGCCTTAGGAAATGAAAACTTTTTGGGGATATCTGTCTATGTATTTTGAGTTAATGTAAATGCTTTTGGATGTAATTATTGGCAGATAGATATATAGTTACATGTAAAGTTTGAGCTTAACATATTTTGGTATTTTTGGTTGGACTTTGTGGAAGCCACATTTTGGTGAGTTTGGATGTAAACAAACCTATATGGTTGGATTATTATGGCAATCGCATGTCTCTTTTTTCAATTTTTCAGTGATTCTGCCGTTGAACACATTTTTCAATTCAAAACTTATAACACAGTAAGTTCATTAAACATAGTGGCAACATCTCAAAAACATTTTTTTTTCCATTCAACGTTCAGTTGGTTAATTATATTCTGGACTCAACTTAATTACAGTCAGTAGGTTCATTGGATACAGGACTCAACACAAATTAACCAATACATTTAACCCAAGAAAAAAGACCCTAACGACATAGTCTAACCCTTGAAGTTGTGTATGAGCATAGCAAACACAATGACCCCTAAAACAACTCCAAAACAAATGTACAATAGGCCACTAAGTACATGAGTCTTCTTTCTTGTAGCGGAAAATTTGGCCTTCAGTTTCACTATTTTCCTTTGAATCTCATCAGCCACCAATTCTTCCTTCGATCCTTTGGTTCCAGATTCAGCAACCTTCGATTCATTGTTTCTACTGTCAACAACTTGAGTTGTTTCTTCTGTGTATATATGCCCTGACAGATACAGATGTTTTGATGATGGACAAAATAAAAAGGTCCATAAGGACTAAAGTGTAAAAAGTAAAAAATTGTAAAGCAAGCAAGCATAAGGGGTAAAATGGAAATTTTACTATTTGTATTGTATGTTTTAGAATCATGTGTAAATGGTAAGTAGAGTTCTCAATTTAATTATGGTCACCCACACACACACATTTAACATGTGCTTAAAAGTTTTTATCATATGCTTAAATGTTTTTAACATGTGTTTAAAAGTATTAAAACTGACAATTAATTGAGTTTAATTGAACAATCATTTTCTTAACTGTCAAGTTTTTGAAATCCATTCTGGTAAGCACCATAATCGATTATGGTATTCCTATAATCGATTATGAGTCGTGGTTAAATGGATTTAATTGGTGTTAATGAATAATTATGACATTAAAGCCGTCGAGTTTAAATTTTGAAATAGAATAATCGATTATGGTTCTTGTATAATCGATTATGTCCTCTCCGACTTCAGCTGGACTTCAAACAGAAAACTAATAATCGATTATATAATCGATTATGGCCTTTTACATGAAAGTCAGTGGACTCGTAATCGATTAGTATAATCGATTATGACTATTCTGTCCAAATGCACGCTTCTTGAAAAATGCTTTAAATAATCGATTATGCCCCTGCAATAATCGATTATGACGCAAAAGAAATGAATTTTTAAGAGGCTTGACCTAATTTATTTTGAACTATCACCCTTTTCATTTAAATAGAAACATGGGCAGCCTCCTCTCAGACACAATACTCTACTATCTTACTCTGTGCTTAAAATCTGATCAATTTCTTTATACTATTTCATCTTTTGCACTTATACTTGACCATATTACTTTGAGAATTCTATACACCATATAGGTATTACTGTATTCGCGCTTCAAGTTGTATTTCATATCTGTACTTTTGAGTGCTTTCTCATTGTAATTCTTTTAAATTTTTTCTAAGTGAGTGTGATCTCACGAAACTGTTTTTGAGACTCTTGTGCATGGGATAATACGTCTTGTGATTTGTAAAGGTTCTTGTTTAGCCTGTTTTAAAAAACTAGAGTTGATTGAAAACCCTTGGTCGTATTGCCTTGGGGACTGGACGTAGGCCACGTGGGTAGTTGTGTGGCCGAACCAGGGTACATCGTTGTGTCATTTTCTTCCCTTATCTCTTTACTTTTTCGTAACGCTTTTATATTTCTTAAGATTTATTTCATATCAATTTATTATTAATCTATCGCTTCGTAAAAACCGTTTTAAGTTGTGTTTAACTTAGCAAAAGTTTTCAAAAATTAATTCACACACAATTCACCCCCCCTCCCCCCCCACCCCACCCCCCTTGTGTTTAAGGTCACTTGTCAACAAGTGGCGTCAGAGCTTAACTCTTGGATATAAAGGACGAAACCGTCTCAAGAGGAAAGATGACTTCAAACATTTTTTGTAATGAGGGTAATTCCGTAAGCAGACCCCCATCCTTCGATGGTGAAGAGTATAGTTATTGGAAAGAAAGAATGCAAATCTTTTTGGAAGCCTCTGATATTGATATTTGGGATGCTGTGGAAAATGGTCCATTTGTCCCCAAGCACGAATTCGATGGTGCTTCGATGGATAAACAAAAAACCCTTTGGACCGACGAGGAATAGAAAATGGTCCAATACAATTTGAAAGCTAGGAACATCATCACCTCAGCTTTAAACTGCGATGAGTTCTATAGGGTCTCAAATTTCATGACCGCTAAGGAAATGTGGGACACCCTTGAATTGACCCATGAAGGTATTACCGAATTCAAAATGGCTAGGATGTACACATTAACCCATGAGTATGAGCTATTTAGGATAAAACAGGGTGAAAGCATACAAGATATGCAAAAACGTTTTACCCATATTATAAATCATCTTAGGGCTCTTGGGAAAGTGTTTAATAATGAAGATTTGATAAATAAAGTTCTTAGATGTTTAAATAGAAGTTGGCAACCCAAAATAATTGCTATTTCTGAATCACGTGATCTAACGTCTATGTCTTTGGCAACTCTATTTGGAAAATTACAGGAACACGAGCTAGAACTTAATCGCCTCATTGAAAATGAGGAAAGTGATTAAAAGAAAATGGGCCTTTCTCTTAAGGCCAATGCTAGTGAAACAAATGAGGAAGATAGTGACATTGATGAACTTGATAAGCTTGATGAAGGAGACGAGAACTTGAGTTTAATGGTCCGAAAGTTTAAGAAATTTATGAGGAACAAAGGCAAAGCACGACAAACTTTCACTCCTCAAAATAAATTTGAGGGATAAGGAACCTCTTATGTTCCTACATGCTTCAATTGTAAAAAGAAAGTTCATATAAGGTCCGGGTGTCCTCTAAGTCAAAAGAAGAATGACAAGTTTGAAAAGAGACCACAAAAGGATAGAAGAGGAAGGAGAGCATACATTACTTGGGAAGACAATGACATGGACTCCTCCGATGAATCCGACAACGAGGAAGCAAACCTTTGCCTCATGGCCAATCATGAGGACGATGAGGATAAGGTAACTGATAATATAATTGAAAATGGGTTGTCTTATGATGATTTACTTGTTGCATGTGATGAGTTGAATAATGAAAGCATGCATCTTTGAAAAATCATTTTATCTTCAAAGAAAGCCATTTATAGTCTTGAAACAAAAATATACTTAATAAATAAAAAATGGAAGCTATTAAGGAAAAACTAGTTCTTTCAAACAAAACTTCATCATGCTTATCTTGTGAAAACAAAAATGAAGTTTCAAAATGCAATGAATGTAATGTTTTGGAAATCAAAATTGAGGACTTGTATGACATTCTTGCCAAATTCACAAATGGGAGAGACAATCTCAATGTTTTGTTAGGAAACCAAAAAGGAACTTATGATAAAGCCGGTTTGGGTTATCACCCTAAATTACATGAAAAATCTTTTAAAAAGTTCTTTAGCCCAACCAATACTTCTAGTAGCCCTTTCATAAAATGTTTTTATTGTGGTAGAAAGGGACATACCGCATCTATTTGTAATGCTAGAAAGAATGTGAATGTCAAAGGCAAGAAAGTATGGGTTCAAAAGGGCAATGCGCCCAAAGCTAACTCTCAAGGACCCAACATGATTTGGATACCAAAAGTTAAAACTTAAAACTGTTTTATAGGTGTTCTTGAAAGCAAGGAACTCAAATTGGTATCTTGACAGTGGATGCTCCAAGCACATGATAGGAGACAAAACCAAGTTCTCCTCACTCACACCTAAAAAGGGTGGATTTGTTTTCTATGGTGACAACAACAAAGGTAATCTTGGAAATTGGAACGGTTGGTAAGAGTCGAAATCCCATCATTGAAAATGTTTTGTATGTTGAAGGCCTAAAACATAATTTTTTGAGTAATAGCCAACTTTGTGATAAAAACTTCAACGTTGTTTTTAATAACTCGAAATGCATGGTCATGGATTGTAATAATCAAACTAAATTAATTGGACAAATAATTGGAAATATCGATATGGTTTGCTTGGATAACCTACCTTCAAATGATGTATGTTGTCTAATTAGTAAAGAGGATGAAACTTGGCTATGGCATAGGAGGATGACTCATATTCGCATGGACCATCTTAATAAGTTGGTTCGCAAGGACCTAGTAATTGGTTTACCAAAGCTCCTTTTTGAAAAAGACAAGATGTGTGATGCTTGTCAAAAGGGAAAACAAGTAAATGCCTCTTTTAAAACTAAAAATGTTGTTTCTACAAACTAGCCTTTACAACTTTTACATATGGATTTGTTTGGTCAATCTAGAACCATGAGCTTTAGTGGTAATTACTATGTGCTTGTCATTGTGGATGACTATTCTTGTTATACATGGACATTGTTTATTCCTCATAAAAATGATGCTTTCGGTGCCTTTTGTAAACTTGCCAAGGTTATTCAAAACAAGATGGGATTAAATATTTTAACTATCCGAAGTGATCATGGTGGTGAGTTCCAAAATGAGGCATTTGAGGCCTTTTGTACTGAAGGAGGAATCGGGCATAATTTTTCCTCACCAAGGACTCCCCAACAAACTGGGGAGGTGGAAAGGAAAAATAGGTCTCTAGTAGAGCTAGTGAGGATGATGCTCAATGAGACCAACCTTCCTAAGTATTTCTGGGCAGACGCGGTAAGCACCGCATGCTATGTGATGAATAAAGTCCCCATAAGACCTATTATGAAACAAACGCCTATGAAATTTGCAAGGGAAACAACCCTAACATCTCCCACTTTCACGTATTCGGATGTAAGTGCTTTGTTTTAAATAATGATAAAGATAACCTTGGTAAATTTGATGCTAAAGCTGATGAAGGTATATTTCTTTGACATTCCAATTCTAGTAAAGTTTTTCGAATCTATAGCAAAATAACTATGACCATTGAAGAATCTTTGCATGTATCTTTTGATGAGCCTAACCCTAAAGTCGTAGTAGAGGATAATGTTGATGACCTTGCAGGAATATTAGGAAAATGCTATCTTGAGGAGAAACATACTCAAGAGAAGGAAAATGATGATCATCCACTTCATCAAAATGAAGAATCACCTCACAATGATCTTCCAAGAGAATGGAGAACATCTAGACACCATCCTCTTGACAATATTATAGGTGATATCTCAAAAGGGGTAACTACTCGAAACTCTCTCAATCATGCATGTCACTATATGGCTTTTGTGTCACAAATTGAACCTAAGAATATTGATGAAGCTATAATTGATAAGCATTGGACACTTGCCATGCATGATGACCTAAATCAGTTTGAGAGAAACGATGTTTGGGAACTAGTCCCTAAGCCTAAAGACCACTTAGTAATTGGAACTAAATGGGTTTTTCATAACAAGCTAGATAAAAACGGAATAATTGTTAGAAACAAAGCTAGGCTTGTTGCTAAAGGATATAATCAACAAGAGGGCATATACTTTGATGAAACCTATGCTCCCGTAGCTAGACTAGAGGCTATTCATATGCTTCTTGCTTTTGCTTGCATCATGGATTTCAAACTTTTTCAAATGGATGTTAAAAGCGCTTTATTAAATGGTTTTATCCAAGAAGATGGTTATGTGAATCAACCTCCAGGTTTTACAAATTTTAAATTTCCAAACCATGCTTTCAAATTGAAAAAGGCGTTATATGGTTTAAAGCAAGCTCCCAGGGCTTGGTATGAACATTTAAGTAAGTTTTTGCTTGAAAATGGTTTTCAAAGAGGAAAAGTTGATACCACACTTTTTATCAAAAACAAAAAGCATGACATCTTACTTGTGCAAATTTATGTGGACGATATAATATTTGGTGCCACTAACGAAGCTTTGTGCAAGGACTTTTCTAAAATTATGCAAAGCGAATTTGAAATGTCAATGATGGGGGAACTCAACTACTTTCTTGGGTTGCAAATCAAGTAATCAAAGGAAGGAATTTTCATAAACCAATCGAAGTATTGTAAAGAGCTTCTCAAGAAGTTTGGGATGAATAATTCAAAGGAGCTATCCACTCCCATGAGCACATCATGCTACCTTTACAAAGATGAGAATGGTAAGTCCGTTGACGTAAGTAAGTATAGAGGTATGATAAGCTCTCTCCTTTATCTTACTATTAATCGCCCTGATATCACATTTAGTGTCTGCATGTGGGCACGGTTTCAATCAAACCCAAAAGAATCACATCTCGCCGCAGTAAAACACATTATGAGATATCTCATTGGCACACAAAATATGGGTTTATGGTACCCTAAAGGGGGTGACTGCACCCTAATTGGATAGTAAGAAACAAGCAAGTATGGCTTTATCCACCACCGAAGCAAAATACGTTGTGGCGGGTAGTTGTTGTGCACAAATTATTTGGATGAAACAACAGCTAAATGATTATGGAATTAATCTTAACATTGTTCCTATAAAATGTGATAACACAAGTGTCATAAACCTCACAAAGAATCATGTGTATCACTCAAGGACTAAACATATTGGAATCAGGTACCATTTCATTATGGATCATGTTCCAAAGGGTGATTGCATGATTGAATTTGTTGAAACATCTAAACAACTCCCATATATTTTTACAAAACCCCAAAATAAAGAAAGCTTATTTTTCATAAGAACTTAATTAGGGATTTTGAATCAGTCATGCATCAATTAATATCTGCATATTTCACATTGTTATTTGATGATATGTTTATTAAGTGTGCAGGCATAAAGGCAATAATTGATTAGCATAATCGATTGTGCCAAAATGGATTTTTCAGTTCAGCAAACAGAGGTTATAATAATCGATCATGCCATCACTGACTTTTTGAGCAGCGTGGGCAGAAGAGTGATAATCGATGGTGGGAATCGATTACTCAATAAAATTCAAATTTCCAGAAAGTAAATAATCCATTATATAATCGAATACTATCATCATTGTTCATCAATAATCGATTTTTTCAGGATGAACCCGGAAAATAATTGATTATCTAATCGATTATGCGAAGATGAAGAGTTAGGGCCAAAACCACACGGGTAGGAACCAACCAATCAGGAGCTGCCACGTCATCAAAATAATCGATTATTGAGGTAGAATAATCGATTATTGCACGACTTTATAAGGTAAACACCGAAAACCTAGCGTCAATTGCATGTGTTTTGTGTCCCATATCACTACTTTTCTCTGGTTTTCTACTAACAAATCTCTCTACTTCAAAACTCTTCATCTCTATTCATCATCCATCATCATCATGCCTCCAAAATGCCAAAGAACCATTGTTATCTCTCCTGGACCTCTAACTCAAGAACAAGTGGAGAAATACTTCTCAAATGGAGATCAGTTTGCTAACTTCAAGAGTACCTACATTAGCAAGGAGATACCGAAACCACGTTTTCTGGACATTGAGTGGATGAGAAAGAACAACTTCAAATTTCTGGAGTTTTTGGATTTTGCTGGAATCACTGATTTTGTGTCAATCTGAGGATATCTATCCGAACTTGGTAAAGGTACTCCACTGTAACCTTAAAGTTGTTGATGGGGTTATGATTTCTGAAGTCTGTCCCAAACCTATTCATCTCACTGATGAGTCGTTTGGAAGATTAGTTGGCTTGCCTTCTGAAGGCACCCATGCCACTGTCGAGGGTCCTACTGTGGAACCCTTGGTTAATGAGTTTGCAAGGATTCAGGCTATTAAGGAGGTCTTGACTGATCCACTGGATGCAAATGATAAAGAAATAACTGCTGGGCAGATGAAAGTGCAAAGTAGGTTATTGCACTATGTGTTAGGAAGACTTCTGTTTGCTAGGCGTCATAATTTTTCACAGCTATTGCGTATGGATGTTGTTTTACTATGGTTGTTGTAGAAAAAGAAGAAAGTGAACTGGGCTGGCATGGTCATGCAGCACATGTATGACAATAGGGCAAGTGCAGAGTTGTTTTATGGTTGTGTTGTGACCTGCATCATTCGGCACGTTAGGGTTAACCTCACTGGTGAGGCTAAGCTGGACTACAAGAAATTTCATGCCATGATGAAGAAGGGCACAATCAATCAGATGGGGATCATTAACCATGGTGGTGATTGGATATGCAAACCCAAATGTCTGAAACCATATGATACTACACAACCTCGCACAGATGGAGCATCATCATCTTCACAGGTTCCTCCAGCCCCCGGCTCCTCAGAAAGGGACGGACCCTGACTTTAAGTATTGGGGGGGGCTAAATATAAAAAATAAAATTTATCTAACAAATATATATGAATTAAATTTCATACCAAATGTTCATAATAATAAGTTCAAAAGTGTTAATTCTATTAGTAATCTATCAAAACACAACGTCTTTCCTGCATGTCACGAAAATCATCTATAATTGAATCTACACTAAATTTTTCAACAATTTCCTTTTCAATATGTACTAGAAGATAGTCACTCAAAAATTCATCTTCCATCTTGTTGCTAAGTGTGGCCTTGACTAAACTCATGGCGGAAAAGGATCGCTCTGTAGTAGCTGTAGAAACAGGAAGTGTGAGAATAAAAGTTACCACTCTTTACAGAAGAGGATAGACTTCTGTCTTTCTAGTTTTTACCATCCAATAACATAGATCAGAAATAGTTTCCAATGCTCCAAAATCAGAAATTTGCCTCACATGATCAAAGTGCTCAAATTGTGTCTTCAATTGTATCATCTCATATTCTGCAAAGTCTTGAGGGTAAAATTTTGTTACCAAATGACAGATGTCATCAATTCTGAATGATATCTGCATCTCTCTCGGATCTAAAGTTGAACTAAGAATGTGTAGTTCCACAGTGTTATCATTGAATTTGTCATTCAGTTTTTACAATTGAGAGTCTATCACAGCATTAAAAATATCAACTTTGTAATAATACTCTATTGTAATATCATCTTGTTGATTGCAGGCCCTTCCTCGTCTTCCAATATAACGAGCATTAAAATCTACTATGGGTATGTTGACAGATTCACAAAAAAATTTAACACTTGCAACCAATTCATCCCATCCATCATCTCTCATCTTTTGAATAAGTGACTTAGTAGATGAAGCCAAAGTCATCGCATTTAAAATATCTTGAGATTGGAGTTGTAAAGCTTGGCAAAGCACACTAGAAATCTCCAAAATATTCCTCATGAGATGTAGAATGAAAACAAATTCAAAAGAAGTTAAAATTTCATAGGCTACATCTGCATCACCTCTTTGAACACCTAAAATTTCATAGGCTACATCTGCATCTACATCGCACTGAACATCTTCATCAAGCTAGAAATGGATTTCAAGTGAGAACTCCAACGGGTATCACCTGCTCTCCGTAAAGAACCAATTTGATTACGCTCTTTCCCACTTTCAAGATCACCATTCTCAAGTAAATAAGTAACATTTGCAGCGTGGGCAACTTTTAATTGGTCTTTACGTTTACATGATGCACCAACAATATTGACAACATAGTTCAACTTGATAAAAAACTTATGGATCGGAATAACATCCCTAGACGCCGCAACCAATGCCAATTGCAAACGATGTGCAAAACAATGATGTATATGAGGCATTACGTGGAGCTTTATTCACGGATGACATTCCTCACTTTATTTGCCAAGACATGTAAAATTTGCTTGTGTTTTTAGTGATGTATATGAGGCATTATGTGGAGCTTTATTCAAAACTTCTGCCACTTCATCATTTTTAGAAGCTGTGTAACTCAATAGTTCCAAAAGGTTTCCACGATTTCTTGATGTCTTAGACTCATCACGAACTCTGAAAGAACATCCTTGAAATGCAAGCCACCTAATTACCTCAATTGAAGTTTCCAGACGAAGTCTATTTTTTGCAATTTATTGCGATGTGAAGTTCTCAAACCTTCTTGAAATGTGTGATGATTGGTTCATAAGATATTCACATGCTTTCTCAGCATTTCTATGAGTTGAAGTGAGATCTTTTTCGATATGCACCAACAATGCACAATTTTTTCCATCCCTCACGTTTTTCCATGATCGAAATCCATTAACAGTAAATGCATTCATTGCACGATGTCCATCTTTTTTATGGAATAAGAAACATGGTAGACAAAACGTAGCATCTACACTAGGAGAATATTCCAACCAAGATGGGAATAACTTAAACCATGATAGCTGAAATTTTTGAGAATGTTTTTCTGTAGATTTTGGATACGCAGAAAGCATACATTGATATGGAACGTCTTTAATATAAGCTCTTCGAACTTCATCACGATTCTCATTTGGATTTGCCCATATCTATGGTCGAAACCCCAGATCACACTCTAATGAGTTAATATCAAATCCTTCTTTGAGTTCAACTCTTAAATATTTTGTAGGGTGGTCTTGAGAATTCAAATGATCACCCTCCACAAATGGCTCTGACGACTCATTACAAGTTCGAATTTCAACATTCTTCCTTTTAAAGTATGCGTCGATTGTAGATGGCTTCCTCATCTAAATTAAATTAATAAAAAAATAGTACTAAATTAAATTCATAAAAAAGCTGGTATGAAATCTATCTAATAAATAAAAAAGTATAAGAATTAACAATATTAGAAAACTACAAGTTTAACAATAATAAATAAAATAGGAAAGAAAAATCAACATAAGAAGAAAAAGCATATTAAATAATATTATATTATACTACCTATTAGGAATAAAAAGAATGAAAAAAATAATAAATAGAATGCAGTACATCACTACATCTAGCGCAAGAAAAGCAATAGCATGACCAAGAATGGAAGAAAAGAATGGAGTGTGTCTGACTCAATAATGGAAGCAAATAATATAAAATTAACAAAAGAAAGCATGTGAATAAGAAGAAAAATAATGATAGAAAGGTCACACCTTCTTGGTCTGCAATGGAGTCTGGCGTCGTAGTTAGTAACTAGGGATAGGTCACATAGTCATCAAAAGGAGGAGTGAAGTACATGGACGGATGGAGCACATGCTAATAGATAATTATATTGTTATTTATGGGCAGGGGGCCATTTATTTATAATACTAGTACTAGTTAAAAAAAATTGAAAAGCTTGACAGGGGCCAGGCCCTTGTTAAGGTCTTAGTATGTCCGTCTCTGTCCTCAGAGATGATGGCATTATTACAGAGTATTTTTACTGAGGTTCGGGTGAACACCATAGAGATCCGAGCAAACTCTACTGTTATTCGTGAGCTCTCATTGGAAGTAAAATCTTTGGAGCGTAGAGTCACTGTAGCTGAGGAGAGGATTTTAAATAATGCATGAAGTGAGGGGAGTAGAGCAAACAACATTTAATACTCTGATATAATATATACTCGCCGCTCTAACTCTACTTTTTAGAAAATCCCTCCTGAGAAGTTTGTCATCATCAAAAAGGGGGAGTTTGTGGATATAAGCCCTGTCAGGTACATATGTTTTGACGATTGACTAAAGAAAAAGGTCCATAAGGACTAAAGTGCAAAACGTGGAAAACTGTAAAGCAAGCAAGCATAAGGGGTAAAATGGGAATTTTACTATTTGTATTGTATGTTTTAGAATCATGTGTAAATGGTAAGTAGAGTTCTCAATTTAATTATGGTCATACACACACATTTAACATGTGCTTAAAAGTTTTTCTCATATGCTTAAATGTTTTTAACATGTGTTTAAAAGTATTAAAACTGACAATTAATTGAGTTTAATTGAACAATCATTTTCTTAATTGTCATGTTTTTGAAATCCAATCTGGTACGCACCATAATCAATTATGGTATTCCTATAATCGATTATGAGTCGTGGTTAAATGACTTTAATTGGTGTTAATGAGTAATTATGACATTAAAGCTGTTGAGTTTAAATTTTGAAATAGAATAATCCATTATGGTTCTTGTATAATCGATTATGTCCTCTCTGACTTCAGTTGGACTTCAAACAGAAAACCCATAATCGATTACATAATCGACTATGGCCTTTTACGTGAAAGTCAGTGGACTCGTAATCAATTAGTATAATCGATTATGACTATTTTGTCCAAATGCGCGCTTCCTGAAAAATGCTGTAAATAATCAATTATGCCCCTGCAATAATCGATTATGACGCGACATAAATGAATTTTTCAGAGGCTTGACCTAATTTCTTTTGAACTATCACCTTTGTCATTTAAATAGAAACTTGGACAGCCTTCTATCAGACACAATACTCTACTGTGCTTAAACTCTGATCAATTTCTTTATACTATTTCATCTTTTGCTTACACTTGACCATATTGCTTTGAGAATTCTATACACCATATAGGTGCTACTGTATTCGCGCTTCAAGTTGTATTTCATATCAGCACTTTTGAGTGCTTTCCCATTGTAATTCTTTTAAAGTTTTTCTAAGTGAGTGTGATCTCACAAAACTGTTTTTGAGACTCTTGAACAAGGGATCGTACGTCCTGTGATTTGTGTTAAGGGTGCTATAATTTGTAAAGGTTCTAGTTTAGCCTGTTTTAAAAAATAGAGTTGTAACAGTCTGTTTTTAATTACAATGTATTAACGGTAAAAATATATTTATATTTTTATCTGCGACCAAGGAAATGATTTTTGATAAAACAAAATCATATTCTGATTATATCTTATGGTATAAGGTTACGGTGAAATTTTGAGTTTAAAACTCAGACAAACCGGTCTCCGTTTTTTTACAGACAATATAATTTTATATCGGCAGAAAACCCTTATTTGACCCGAAACTGAAATTTTTAGATTTTTTATATTTTGTCCGTGCGGATTTCTACTTTCCGAATTTTTCATCAGAAATAAAATATTATGTGTATTCGGACGAATTTTGGTAAAAGTTTGAACGAAAAACAGTCGGTGTTTTCACCGATAGTAAGAATTTAATGATCAGAAAACCTTATTTGAACTCGTGAACGAAATAATGTAGGTTTTTATCACGTTTCCAACAAGATAGGTTATTTTGAAATTTTTGTAAAAAATTTAAGATATTAGACGATTCTCGGGCGTTTTGTCGTTAATCGGGTAATCAACAGAGCCGGGAACAAATAACAAGAAAATATCTAGATATTTAGTAAAAACAAATATCTAGATATTTAGTGAACATATCTAGATATTTATTTGAAAATATCGAGATATTTATATTTTTTAACTTAACTATCATTTGTACTAACTTAACCATGTTTATTATTAACTTAACCTAAGTTAAAACCAATTTCTGATCTATAAATAGTCCACACGGCAGCCCCCCTCCCTCTCTTCTTCTTCATTTTTCTTCTTCTTCAACCAAAACACAAACTCCATTTTCAAGAGCTCTAAGTGCATCCTTGATGAAGTGCATCAAGATCGTCATCTTCTTTCCATTTCCATCATCGCTTAAGGTAATATGATGATCCTTGATCATCTCTTCTTCTTCTTGAAGTCATTTTCATCCTATTTCATGATTTTACATTCCTAGATCTAGAACTTGAAATAATTCTAGAAAATTGTAGAAAAATCCTTTTAATGTGAAACCAATTTCTATGATCTAGTTATGATGCCTACTTTCTTTATCCAAGAGCTTGTGATCAAAATAATTTTCCTTCCCTAATTACTTGAGTGGGCCAAAACTATGTTAGAAAAGGGGTTTAGTGTTTTTGTTTCATTTTTTGAAATCTAATGCTTGATTTAAGCTCTCTAGTATGTATGTTATTTAAATCCAAGGGCTTGAATCCAACTAAAATTCCTAACCTATTTTTGTAGTTTGGGTCGAAACCCTAACTTGAAGGGGTGAAACTTTTCAAATTCATAAATTATATCATTTGATCTTGCATACTTAATACTCTACGATCATACATCTAAGAGATTAAGATGATTTAAAAACCCTAGCCTTTTGTTCATGACTTGGCCGAATACATACTTAAGTGAGTTAGTAGGATTTCTTCAAAATTTAATTTGTATATCATTGATATGGTTGAAGGTGTATTTGTTAACTTGTGGCGTGATAACAAGGAGCTTCCAATTCGAGATTCCGGTGTTAACTCAGGTGGGAGAAAGAAACATTCCATCGTCGAAAATCGATAAGTATATAATTTATAATAATGGTGTAGGGAGACCTAAACCCTACTAATGGTCGAGTAATCGATAATACCAAAATTGCATTGGAAACTTTTCCGCTTTACCAATGCTGATTTGAGAATTGTAGGTTTATCACCTTAGGTTAATTTTATAGTATTGAGGAATTCTGAATTATTTATTATTGAATTTACTGTGATACGTTGGTTGAGGTATTCCATCTGCATGTGATATATTATTTTGATGTTTGAATATTTATGATATTGAGGATGTTTGTTGTCTGTCACGGGAGTGATGGTTGTCATGGCCAGGCCGTGACAAGTTCTGTTTTGTAGAATTCTTGCATTTGATGTCTGTCACGGCCGTGATGGCTATCACGGTCAGGTCGTGACAGAGTCTGACTTTGTTATTTATTTGATTTGATTATTATGGGTTGGTTGTGATAAATTGAGTTATATGATATTGAGATATTTGAATATTTTATTGATTATTATGTTATACATAATCTGTCTGGTTTGATAAATTGTTTAGTTGATTTTAAGTAAAGATATATATTGCTCGGATGTATTTTGTTTGGGTGAGAGTTTTGAATATGAATTAGATGTGCCTAGCTATTATTTTATAGAAGTGATGTGATATAGAATGTAAGTGGAGGTTATGAGGAAAGCTTGAGGCACTAGGTTGTTA
This sequence comes from Sophora flavescens, assembly GCA_030762895.1. Lineage (NCBI taxonomy): Eukaryota > Viridiplantae > Streptophyta > Magnoliopsida > Fabales > Fabaceae > Sophora > Sophora flavescens. The sequence goes on along the minus strand of CM061068.1, from coordinate 54,695,146 downwards.
TTGATACAAGTCAGTGAGAATCATATTGCATTGTTGTTCATAACCGTGTATTTGAGATACACGAGGTCCGAAGTTCTCGTGGACCATTCCAAATTAGAATTTAAGTTGTGCAACTATAGTGTCATTGCTATGCATGACCACCCTTGATAGAGATGAGAGAGAACCAGGGTGTACACCGACAAAACTGTGCAGCTATAGTGTCATTGCTTTGCATGAGCATTCTCACCATGGATGAGAATATGCACCAGCATTAGGAACGTGTCACTTGGACGATTGACCGACATTCCTAACGAGGGATGTGTGACAAGATTAGTGGTGGCCACGTCAGCATAAATGTTTAGTTGCATGAGCTAGAGGGTAGAGGATGATATTGTAAAGAATGGATGATTGTAGATTATGAGTGATAAGTGTGTGTGACTATTATTGTATTATATGCTATGAATCTTTTCCGCTTATGATGATAGAACTATTTCTTATCTCCCTATTTCTGTATTTTTGCGTATGTCTACTTTACTACGTTAGATGACCCGATGGAAGAATATGTTTCTGTGGAAATGGATGGAACCCTGTATGAAATGGATGTTGGTGAGGAGTTGAATGAAACTCCGTATGATGCTGATGCTGGAGGACAAGCTACAAATCCTAATAATATAGTGTAGTAAGTTAGGGCCAGTGAGTCATAGAAGACATTTTATTTTCCGCTAGTTATAAGCAGTTTTTGTAAATAAGTACCTGTGAGGGATCCTACTAAGAGGATACCCTTAACAGTGTCTTGGTAATGTAATGAATAAGCATGTGTGTATTTGTATATTATAACGTTGTTGTGTATTAATTTTGCAGAAGTTATATGATTAATATTAAGTTTTCATTTTTACGTATTTTCAACAATAAGCGCGCGATTAATTAAATAATTAATAAGGTTGTAATCTAATAATACAATGGGGCACAACGGGGTGTCTCATTTGGTGGTATCAGAGCAATTCGATTCTAATCGGACTGTGAGGTCTAGGATATCGTTACTGTGCGTCTCTAATTGAATCCACATCGGATTTTAACTATACTTAGAAGTGGGTAGTGTGTCCGAACTTGATGCTATAATTAACATTAGAATGGGATATAGTATGTGTATACTTGTCCAAGTAGTATTATATGTCATACTAATGAGGGTAAATGATTTCTTTTACGGAATCAGGGCTCGTGGAAGAGGACGTCCGATCGACAATTGTGATAGAACTCTTGAAAGAATTGTTGGAGCTGACAACGTTGATAATAATCATACTGGAAATGGAAAAGAGTCATCTGCGACTCCCAGTACCATGGTAACGATAGCTGCTGCCTTGTTATTACAAACATAGCAGAATACTGGGATGCTGCAGGTGAACAAAGAGCAGCAGGAATTACATAATCAAAGGAGAGCTGCAGCAGCTGAGGATGCTGGAATGGCTACTTTTATAAAAGGGAAGCCACCTCAATTCCGAGGAGATTACGACCCAGAGAAGGCGGAATGGTGGGTACAAGAGATTGAGAAAATATTCGATACTATGCGCTGCAGAGAGGATAGGAAAGTGACGTATACTGCCTTCATGTTAACTCGAGGAGCAGAATCCTAGTGGAGAGGCAAACGAAGGTTGTTGGAGGTTGAGGGTAGACTTATCAACTAGCAACTCTTTAGTGATTGCTTCTTTGATAAGTATTTTCCGCGTCTAGTTCAACGTGAGAAGGAAAGGGAATTCATTAGTCTCAAACAAGGCAACATGACTGTAGGTGATTATGCATCGCGTTTTAAGGCTCTGATTAAGTATTCAGGATTTTTTCAGAGATTCCCAGATGAAGATTGGCAATGTAGAAGGTTTGAGGAAGGACTCCGACATGAACTCCAAAGGGCTATAGTATCTCTCGATATCCAGAGTTTCCTGGAGCTGGTGGAAAGATGCAGTTCCATCGAAAGTATACATCAGAGGCTGGCTAATGAGAAGAAACAACTGAGGATTGGAGGTCCTACTCGACCGGGTTTTCAGAGGCGAGGAGGTAGTAACTCTCAATTGAGACAGAGGTCATATGCCCGACCAGTGCAGACACTTGCACCAACACCAGTGGTTAGAGCATGTCAACAGCAGCAAGGCTTATCTTGTTTCAGATACGGAGGACTGCATTATCTTAGAGACTGCATGGAGTGACCTAGTTTTTTTCACTGTGGGAAGACATGTCATATGACCCGAGATTGCAGACAGCAGGCTAGGCAATAGCCAGTAGCTGCAGGTAGAGGAAATGAAGGCAATAGAGGTGGAGCTGGAAGAGGAGTCACAACAGCAGGACGACAGGGAGCAAGACCTCAGTCCGTTGGAAGAGTGTTTACCATGAGGGGAGCTGAATCCTCTCAATCTGCTGATCTTATACAAGGTATGTGTTTGACAGCTAGTAGGCTCTCGTATGTGTTATTTGACTCAGGCGCTACTCATTCATTTATTTCGTATAAGTGTGTGGACCAATTAAAATTAACTGTATCTCAATTACCTTATACCCTTACAGTGTCTACTCCAACTAGTAATCCTTTGACTACCAAGTCTGTTTGTTTACAGTGTCCTGTAGTTGTTGAGAATAGGACATTTATTGTAGACCTTGTCTGTTTACCTATGCAACAGATAGACGTAATCCTTGGCATGGACTGGCTTTCGGCTAACTGATGAGCCTCTGGCTCATCTAGTTTCCAGCTAGAAAAGGGGTAGATTTTGTGCCTAATCGGGCGAGTCAACCTCGCTAATCTCCCAAATTGGACTTGTTTTGTTCCTAAGTTAGAATTTGATTCGTTTAATGCATTTTTAGTAGTTTTTAGTTTATTTTGAGTAGAATTATGCTTTTCGTTTCCTTTTATTGTTTCAGGTTAAAAGTGAAGCTCTTAGAGTCAAGGAAAATGAAGAAAACAGTGGAAAAGCAATTCTAGAAGTTTCGCCTCGCGAGACAGGATCTCACCTCGCGAGCCTGAAGACCAGCCTGAACAGCAACAGTCACCCTTTTTGTCTCGCCTCGCGAATCACCATCTCGCCTCGCGAGCCTGAAGGCCTGAGTGTGCCAGAGATGTCACCCTTTCTGTCTCGCCTCGCGAATCACCATCTCGCCTCGCGATAAAACCAATCTCTGAAGATCTGATTCATAAGATTAGTCTCGCGAACTAGGTCTCGCCCTGCGAGCGGGCGAGACTCAGAACCTCTATTTATAGGCTGTTTTGGAGCAGATTAGGGATACCTTTTGTTCACCACTTGTTTTAGATCGTTTTTGAGAAAAATCCTTATTCTCTGGAGCTGCGTCTCCCTATGTTCTTTTCCTATTTTACAATTATGATGAACTCCAATTGCTTGTGCGTTGTTACAAGAATGAGGAACTAATTCCCTTGTCTAAGGGATCATTGAAACCACCCATGACGGTGTAGCGTTCAGTGTGATGTATGTTTCCCTCCTTTACCTCAATTCATGTTTTCCAATTCTGAATTTATTGTGTGACACCCTTCGACCCGCATGATAAAGGACATAAAATCCAAAAGTCAATTAAACAGACATGCATAACCTGAATAAGAATTCAGTGAGTTGTCCATGGGTAGAAAAGTCCCACATGAACCAAGTTTCAAAATCGCGGAAATAAATAAGTTAAAGAAAATAAACATAATAAAACCCAACCCCGATGTCACATACAGAGATGGTATAATCCTCCCATATAACGAAAATACATCTAAACCAAAAGAATTAAAACATAAAAGCAGGCCCTAACTATGAGTGGCGGCTCCTCAGAGTCACTCCTCTCCGGGCTGCCCGTCATCCTCTGCAAATGTCGTTCAGGCCAAACACAAGCAACAAAAGAAGGGAGTAAGTTCATGCATACATAATCAGCATAGAGGTAGGAAGTAAAGTAAATCATACAAGCATGGCATCAAAATAGGCATATAGTTTTTAGCATGTATCAACGTACATCAACAACAACATCATCGAATATGCTATGCAATGCAAAGCACCAACTACTCTGCTACTCCAACTATGCATGTGGATCCAACTAACTCAAGAAGAACGACTTCGGAGTTACATATCCGTATTGGCCAGTAAACACCAACACCAGCAGTCCACCTAACCTCGGGTAGACCCTATGGATAGCCAACGCACCAAACCATGGATGCCTCATCACGGGGCCGTTTGCAAACCTTGGGTAACCTACCGTGGATGACCAGATCGCCTTACTCTCGGGCGATCTCCCCTATGTCGAACATCTCCCAACAACATCTCCAATGAAATGCATGTCAAACAACAATCAACGGCAAACGCCACCACCTCCGCTTGCACCAACAAGTACTCGAGACTTAACAATAACGTTGATTGGGTCAATAAGCACCCAAGACTTAACCATCAACAGTCATAACAACAACAGCGTTATCCAACACATTATTATGTCAACATATTCATATTAACAACAACAGCAACAGCATAATCACAAACCAAACATTATGAGCATAAGCATGAATAATCAAATATCCAACAACGACCACTAACATGTTATAATCAACAATCACAACCTCATACGTATTAAAATCATTTAGTAACACATAAATACGGGGTTATGGGGACCCCTTTTACTTTACTCAAACTCCAAGCCTATGTAAACACTACCCTTCTCCCCATACCTGGATTGAAGTTCGCATTTAAGAATAAATAATATCCACTAGGGTCCCTAAGCTTCAAGATTCACCTACGAAACACATTGTGAAAGGCACATTGTAAAGAACTTAAAATCGGCAGCAATTCCCACAAAATCTGCCACCGTGTTTGCCTTATATCTCACAAACCAGACATTATTTTACCAATTTGAACGGTAAGAATAAAGATATACCTTTAATTTATCTTATGCAAAAGTTTCAGCTAGATCCAACGTCTACTGAGCACAGGATGATCCTCTCAAGTTGACTGGTCTGGAGCTACCCGAGTTGCACTCAAATCCAACTTATAAGATGAATAACTCTCACTATATGAATTAAACAGAAATTTCCACCGTTGGATATGAATTAATATAAGCCTATGAACTATATATGAATTTGGAACAAGATCCAACGGTATATGTAGAAATTGTGAAGGATTTACCGAAACTGTTCCACCAAGTTTCAAGTTTTCGGCAATGGTTGTTTTGGTCTATAGGTTAAGCTTTCTTCTCCCATATTTAAGTATCAATAACCATCCTTTATATAAGCTTAGAAACTCTATAAATCTGCCCAAAATTCGTGCTCCTTGGTGGCCTAATTAATATTCCATGGTTGGTGAATGTTCTTGCTTTTGTCTCCCACCAAACTTTGATCATTGGTTTTTCTTTCATGATGGGCTCCACTAATCCATAAATCACTCCATGCTTTGCTCCACTATGAGTTGTTTTGAGGTGTTATCCGATTGTGGGATGGTTGGTGGGGTTGGTGAGTCAAAAATAATGAAACAAAAAGCATTGCACTAATTATCCCACCTAACCTTGCACTAATTATGCCATATGATTCCTTCACTTTTCACCTAACACATAAATGATATTTATGACCAATATTTCGAAATAAATTCAATCCCAACAGATATATATTCAAATAATCTTTCCAAGGAGTGCTCATATACTTAATTTGGGTTTGAAATGGGTGAGATAGGCCCAAATTAGTGGAGGTATGCTCAAAATCCGCACAAGCTGTCCTTCTCCACAATTGATTATTTTTGACAACCTAAACTTCCGAATTTGATTTATATCTATTCATTAAAGTTGTAGAAAATTCTCTTATCTTTCCAATGCCACAAATATCACCTATATAGGACATTTATAACTCAATATGTGACCAAAACGGTGAAACATGTTACTAGGACTCTAAAAGGTTTTAGTCTTTCTAAGGCTAAACTTTCCAAAAATGAACTTAGATGCCAAGAAAAATCTAAAAACCATATTCAAACATATTTGTCTAATATATATAAACATATTAAGATTATTTATGAAAGAAAATGGGGTGTTACAGTTCCACCTCCCTTAAAAAAAAATTCGTCCTCGAAATTTCTACTAACCTGAACTGAACAGATGCGGGTATGCTTCCTTCATCTTGCTTTCCAATTCCCAGGTAGCATTTTCCTCAGACGCCCCGCCCCAAACCATCTTGACCAAAGGGATCTCCTTTCCCCTAAGCTGCTTCACCCTCCTATCTTCGATCCGAATAGGTAACACGTCGAACGTCAGGTTCTCCTTTAATTGTATTGTATCGGGAACTATCACGTGACTAGGGTCATGGATATACTTTCGGAGTTGGGAAACATGAAAGACATTATGAAGGTTGGATAAAAATGGGGGTAAGGCTATCTGATAGGCGACTTCGCCGACTCTTTTAAGAATTTGATAAGGACCGATGAATCTGGGAGTAAGTTTCCTCGCCTTCATCACTCTACCAACCCCAGTTGTTGGGGTAACTCTCAAGAACACATGGTCACCTTCCTGGAATTCAAGTGCCTTCCTCCTCTTGTCATGGTAGCTCTTTTGCCTACTTTGTGCCACTCTCATCCTTTCCTGGATCATCCTTATTTTCTCAGTTGTTTCTTGCACTATTTCCGGGCCTAATACCAAACTATCACCAGGTTCACTCCAACACAAAGGTGTCCTACATCTCCTTCCATACAGATCCTCATAAGGGGCCATGCCAATGCTGGAATGGAAACTATTATTGTATGAAAACTCTATCAGGGGAAAAAACTTGTCCCAACTACCTGGCTGTTCAAGCACACATGCTCTCAACAAGTCCTCTAAGGACTGGATGGTCCTCTCAAACTGCCCATCGGTCTGAGGGTGATAAGCTGAGCTAAGCCTAAGCTTCGTGTCTAAAGCATCTTGGAAGCTCTCCCAAAACTTCGAGGTAAACCTCGGGTCTCTATCGGACACTATGCTGGAGGGTACACCATGAAGCCTAACTATCTCTTTGATGTACAACTTGGCTAGTTTTTATAAAGGATACTCCATGTTCATCGGGATGAAATGTGTAGATTTCGTGAGTCAATATACCACAACCCAAATCGCCTCAAAACCTGCTGGAGTCCTAGGGAGTCCAGACACAAAATCCATGGAGATGATGTCCCATTTCCAAACTGGGATTCTTAAGGGCTGCAGCATACCTGATGGCTTCTGATGCTCTATCTTAGCCTTCTGACAGACTAGACATGCATAAACGAATTCGATCACATCCTTTTTCATCCTAGGCCACCGGAACATCTTCTTAAGGTCTTGATACATCTTGGTGGCACCTGGGTGCACACTCATTCAGCTCCTATGCCCTTCTTCTAAGATCATCCTTCTGAGCCTGGAAACATCTGGTATGCACACTCTATCCTCAAACCTCAAGATATCATCTGCTTCAACTCTAAAGCTACTGGCTCTACCCTGTGCGAGCGATTCTCGCTGGTCGAGGAGAAATTGGTCTAACTTCTGGTCCTCTCTAATTTGATCCATCAAATTGTTATTAATCTTTAAGGTTCCAAGCCTAATGCTCTTAGGGGTAAACTCATAACCTAGGTTAAGGTCTCTAAAATCCTCAATTAGGTCCATCTCCCTAACCATCAGGGCGGATATATGCAGGGTCTTTCTACTTAAGGCATCGGCCACCACATTGGCCTTACCCGGGTGATAGATCAGTTCGAAGTCATAATCCTTTAGGAACTCCATCCATCTACGTTGTCTCATATTCAACTCTTTTTGATCAAAGAGATACCTCAGGCTCTTATGATCACTAAACACTTCGAACCTCGAGCCGTACAGGTAGTGTCTCCAAATCTTTAGGGTGAATACCACAGCTCCTAGCTCTAGATCATGGGTATGGTAGTTCTTCTCGTGGGTCTTTAGCTGCCTAGAAGCATAAGCTACTACCTTACCATTCTGCATCAGCACACCGCCTAAACCTTGCTTTGAAGCATCACAGTACACTACAAAATGCTCACTAGGGTCTGGCAAAACTAGCACTGGTGCTGACGTCAACCTATTCTTAAGGGTTCGGAAACTTTCCTCACATCTGGAGTCCCAGATGAATAACTGCCCTTTTCTGGTGAGACGGGTTAAGGGTAAAGCTATCTTGGAAAAACCCTCTATGAACCGCCTATAATACCCAGCTAACTCCAAGAAACTTCTAATTTCGGTCACAGATCTCGGCGCTTCCCACTGGAGCACTGTTTCCACCTTGGTTGGGTCCACCGCAATGCCACCCTTAGAGATGACATGTCCTAAGAAACTTACCTCTTCCAACCAGAACTCACACTTAGACAACTTAGCGTACAACTTCTTGTCTTTAAGGGTTTGCAAGACAACCCTCAGGTGTTCTTCATGCTCCTCTATTCCCTTGGAGTACACTAAGATGTCATCTATGAAAACCACCACAAACTTGTCCAAGTAAGGGTGAAAGGTCTTATTCATGTAATCCATGAACACAGCAGGAGCATTGGTCACACCAAAAGGCATAACCAGGTACTCGTAGTGGCCATAGCGCGTTCTAAACGCAGTCTTCGGGATGTCCTCAGACTTTACACGAATCTGATGGTACCCTGATCTCAAGTCTATCTTCGAGAAGACGCAAGCGCCTCTCAACTGATCCATAAGGTCATCAATCCTAGGAAGGGGATACCGGTTCTTTATCGTCACCTTGTTGAGCTATCGATAGTCGACGCACAACCTCATACTACCATCCTTCTTCTTTACCAACATCACAGGTGCTCCCCACGGGGACACACTCGGCCTAATGAACTGCTTCTGCATCAGGTCTTCTAACTGCTCTTTCAACTCAGTTAACTCTAGAGGGGACATCCTATATGGTGCTATGGAGATCGGCCCAGTGCCAGGCACTAAGTCTATGGCAAACTCTACATCTCGTTCTGGGGGTAGTTCGTAAACATCTCCCGGAAACACTTCAGGAAACTCTCACATTATCGGCAAGATGGAGACATTAGAAGGTTGGCTCTCTACTTCCAGAGAAGCTAACATCATGTATAACCGGGCTTCATCACGAATCGAAGCCTGAACTTGGTTGGCAGATAGAAGGTTCGTATTCTTAGACTCCGTCGAGGTAGCGAAAATCAAAGTTTTGTCAAAACAGTTCAACAGGACATGGTTGGAAGATAACTAGTCCATTCCAAGGATCACATCAAGGTCTTTGCGGGGAAGGCATACAAGATCAACAATGAAAGTTCTATTATCAATGGTGACACGACAGTTCTTGCATGCATGAGAAGTAAAGACAGGCTTATTCATAGGAGTAGACACTAATAAGTCAAGGTCCAACAAAACAACAGGTAAACCAAGGTTCTTGACCGTATCAAGTGATATAAACGAATGCGAAGCACCCGAATCATACAATACAGTTAAAGGAACGTCATCAATTAAACACGTACCTTGAATCAGATCATCGGACTCGGAGGCTTCCACTCCGCTCAGAGTAAAGACTCTCCCAGTAGTCTTCAATCTGCTGGCTTGCGACGACTGAGTCTTGCCTACACTAGGAGGTTCTGACTTGGTACTGCTGCCATCACCACTGCACTCCCTGCTGATGTGCCCCGGCTTACCACACTTGGAACAAATGACCGTGGACTCCTTGCACTGAGATGAAAAATGATCAGTAGCTCCGTACCTGCCGCAACTCATAGGCCTGGGAGCACTAAAGGACCCGCTCCTAAACCTATCTTGGGAATATTGGGTCTTCTTGCCACTATGCTTGAAATCCCTGCCTGATGGAGCGTAGCGCTGCTTTCCCTTATCCCTGACTTCTGTCCTTCTGCTACCCTGACCATCCGACCCCTTAAAACTGGCTGCCCGGAACAAGGATGCATCTTCATAAATCTGGCACTTGTTGACCAGAGTTGGGAACACCCTGATCTCCTAGTAGCTAATAGCTTGCTTGATCTCCGGATTCAGACCTGCCTCAAACTATACGCACTTGGATCTTTCATCTGCAGCATACTGATATGGCGTGTAGTATCTAGCCAATTCCTCAAACTTGGCAGCATATTCTCCTACAGTCATCGATCCCTGTGTCAGCCTCAAGAACACTATCTCCTTCTTGTCCCTTATATCTTCCGGAAAGTACTTCTCCAAGAACCTCTGCCAGAACACCACCCAAGTAACCGCTGTGTGTTCAGCCTCCAACCTGTGGCGACAATTATCCCACCATTGCTCTGCCTCCTCTGTCAGCATGAAGGTAGCGAATATCAGCTTCTGTTGATCGTTGCAGTACATCACTCAGAAGATCTTCTCAGTCTCCCGCAACCACAGCATGGCTCCTTCTGGATCATACACCCCTTTGAAGGAAGGCGGGTTGTTCTTCTGGAACTTATCAAGTCCCTGGAACTCAGCCGGCCCACCGTTGTGATTCTGATTATTCTGTCCGATAGCATGGGCAAGCAGTGCCAATGCATCAGCGATAGCTTGATCGTTTCGTCCGCGTCCAGCCATCAGTTCCTGTACGAGACCAAGACGGTCCTTTAGACACAGAAACTCGCACACCAGCTTCTACTTGAGCATCATTGTCTATACAAGTATAGACATTTCAAACAAGAGTACACATCAGACTCATAACAGACTCATACCACGGCCTGATAGGACAGACCTGCTCTGATACCACTAAATGTGACACCCTTCTACCCCGCATGATAAAGGACATAAAATCCAAAAGTCAATTAAACAGACATGCATAACCTAAATAAGAATTCAGTGAGTTGTCCATGGGTAGAAAAGTCCCACATGAACCAAGTTTCAAAATCGTGGAAATAAATAAGTTAAAGCAAATAAACATAATTAAACCCAACCCCGATGTCACATACAGAGCTGGTATAATCCTTCCATATAACGGAAATACATCTAAACCAAAAGAATTAAAAAATAAAAGCAGGTCCTAACTATGAGTGGCGGCTCCTCAGAGTCACTCCTCTCCGGGCTGCCCGTCATCCTCTGCAAATGCCGTTCAGGCCAAACACAAGCAACAAACGAAGGGGAGTAAGTTCATGTATACATAATCAACATAGAGGTAGGAAGTAAATTAAATCATACAAGCATGGCATCAACATAGGCATATAGTTTTTAGCATGTATCAACGTACATCAACAACAACATCATCGAATATGCTATGCAATGCAAGGCACCAACTACTCCGCTACTCCAACTATGCATGTGGAACCAACTAACTCAAGATGAACGACTTCGTAGTTACATATCCGTATTGTCCAGTAAATACCAACACCAGCAGTCCACCTAACCTCGGGTAGACCCTATGGATAGCCAACGCACCAAACCATGGATGCCTCATCACGGGGGGCCGCGGTTACCAAACCTTGGGTAACCTACCGTGGATGACCGGATCGCCTTACTCTCGGACGATCTCCCCTATGTCGAACATCTCCCAACAACATCTCCAATGAAATGCATGTCAAACAACAATCAACGGCAAACACCACCACCTCCGCTTGCACCAACAAGTACTCGAGACTTAACAATAACGTTGCTTGGGCCAATAAGCACCCAAGACTTAACCATCAACAGTCATAACAACAACAGCGTTATCCAACACATTATTATGTCAACATATTCATATTAACAACAACAGCAACAACATAATCACAAACCAAACATTATGAGCATAAGCATGAATAATCAAATATCCAACAACGACCACTAACATGTTATAATCAACAATCACAACCTCATACGTATTAAAATCATTTAGTAACACATAAATACGGGGTTATGGGGACCCCTTTTACTTTACTCTAACTCCAAGCCTATGTAAACACTACCCTTCTCCCCATACCTGGATTGAAGTTCGCGTTTAAGAAGAAATAAGATCCACTAGGGTCCCTGAGCTTCAAGATTCACCTACGAAACACATTGTGAAAGGCACATTGTAAAGAACTTAAAATCGGCAGCAATTCCCACAAAATCTGCCACCGTGTTTGCCTTATATCTCACAAACCAGACATTATTTTACCAATTTGAACGGTAAGAATAAAGATATACCTTTAATTTATCTTATGCAAAAGTTTCAGCTAGATCCAACGGCTACTGAGCACAGGATGATCCTCTCAAGTTGACTGGTCTGGAGCTACCCGAGTTGCACTCAAATCCAACTTATAAGATGAATAACTCTCACAATATGAATTAAACAGAAATTTCCACCGTTGGATATGAATTAATATAAGCCTATGAACTATATATGAATTTGGAACAAGATCCAACGGTATATGTAGAAATTGTGAAGGATTTACCGAAACTGTTCCACCAAGTTTCAAGTTTTCGGCAATGGCTGTTTTGGTCTATAGGTTAAGCTTTCTTCTCCCCTATTTAAGTATCAATAACCATAATTTATATAAGCTTAGAAACTCTATAAATCTGCCCAAAATTCGTGCTCCTTGGTGGCCTAATTAATATTCCATGGTTGGTGAATGTTCTTGCTTTTGTCTCCCACCAAACTTTGATTATTGGTTTGTCTTTCATGATGGGCTCCACTAATCCATAAATCACTCCATTCTTTGCTCCACTATGAGTTGTTTTGAGGTGTTATCCGATTGTTGGATGGTTGGTGGGGTTGGTGAGTCAAAAATAATGAAACAAAAAGCATTGCACTAATTATCCCACCTAACCTTGTATTAATTATGCCATATGATTCCTTCACTTTTCACCTAACACATAAATGATATTTATGACCAATATTTCGAAATAAATTCAATCCCAACAGATATATCTTCAAATAAGCTTTCCAAGTAATGCTCATATACTTAATTTGGGTTTGAAATGGGTGAGATAGGCCCAAATTAGTGGAGGTATGCCCAAAATCCGCACAAACTGGCCTGCTCCACAATTGATTATTTTTGACAACCTAAACTTCCGAATTTGATTTATATATCTTCATTAAAGTTGTAGAAAATTCTCTTATCTTTCCAATTCCACAAATAACCCCTATATCGGACATCTAGAACTCAATATGTGACCAAAACGGTGAAACATGTTACTAGGACTCTAAAAGGTTTTAGTCTTTCTAAGGCTAAACTTTCCAAATATGAACTTAGATGCCAAGAACAATCTAAAAACCATATTCAAACATATATGTCTAATATATATAAACATATTAAGATTATTTATGAAAGAAAATGGGGTGTTACATATTGCGTTGATCATAAGCATGCATGATTGACTAGTTAACGTGATGAGGCTTGATAGGTAATTCGTGTTTAGAACTTGAATTGGGATCACTGATTGAATATTGCACGAGAGTGAGTAGGAGATTAGTGTAACCTTATAGGGAACAATATTTAATAGAGTTTGATGATTGGGTTATGAGACCATAGCAAGTAATTAACTCAATTGTTGAATACGTCCTATTGAGCACGATAGTGTCATTAGGAGAATTTGGGGGTCCTGGTTGACATTGCAATGGAACTTAGGGAGTGGATCATCATCACTTGGGTGCTATGCATGATTGGGTAGGTGGATTTGTGACCTTAGATGTTTAATCCAGATTTTAATTCTTATCTTATCTTATTGTTACCTACTTTATCTCTAATTGATTTGTTGATTTAAATTGCTATTCTATTTCCTCTCTCTTCTCAACCACTTGCTTTTACTTGGTCAAACGTATCGAATTTCTTTCAAATTGGTAGAATTGGTAGCCCAATCCCTGTGTCCGACCTCGGTAATTACTTACCGTGTTTATTACTTACGACGATCCGGTACACTTGCCGGTGACTCAACATATTTTTGGCGCTGTTGCCGGGGATTGGCACAACCAAGTTTCCTAATTTTTGGGAAGTTTGATTATTTGGTTAAGCTATTTTTATTTTTATTCTCTATTATTCATTTACTATTATTTCTCTCTACTTCTTTGATTCCACTTGGTCTTGTCTAGTTTTTGTATGCGAGGTACCCTTTCACAAGAGGACTTGCTATTTGATTCGGAGATCACCAAGACCGAGAAGCGATTAAGGAAAAAAGCCAGAGAACGAAAGAGGCTTGAAGCAATTAATTTTGAGGGGATGGCCGAAGCAAACCCTCCTCCTCCTCCTCCTTACAAGCCTCTCTTCGAGTACAATCTACCTAATTTGGATGATTGTGCTTCTTCTATCGTGAGGGGCAACCTCAATACAGATTCCTTCAGAGTGGAAGGATGTGTCACAGCCCATATCCGTGAGAATCAATTTGATGCAGGTGGCAAACAAGACCCTCATAGACACATCACTCGCTTCCTTGAAGCTTGTGACATGCAGAAGACAAGAGGATTTTCTCAAGATGAGTTTCGCTTGCGGCTATTCCCTCTCTCTCTTAGGGATACCGCTCGCGATTGGTTTGACAGCTTGGATCGCAACAGTATCACAACATGGGAGAAAATGGCCCAAAAGTTCCTTACTAAATATTTTCCTCCTCAGAAAGCGGCACAAGCAAGAGTAGCCGTCACATCTTTCAGGCGCATGTAAGATGAATCTTATAATGAAGCTTGGGAGAGGTATAATGTGCTCTTGAGAAGATGTCCTTCGGCCTTCTTTGACCCGGTCTCCAAGGTTCAACATTTCTTTAACGGGTTAAGGGGGCGCTACCAGATGAATTGTGATGCCGCAGCGGGTGGTTCTTTTTCTTATTTATCAGCTGAGGATGGATGGGCGTTATTGGAGAAGATGTCGAACAATGATTACAGCCGTGGTAGGGAAACCTCAAGTGGAGTTAGTTCTGCAACAATAGAAGCCATTCTAGAGCAAAATAAACCGTTGAAGATGCAAAATACGGCATTGTCTGGGAACAAAAAGGTTAATGTGATACACGAAGGAATGCCTCTGGGTTGTGATAATTGTAATGGAGATCATGACATTCAGAGTTGTCCGTTCAACTTCTCTCAAGAACATGTGGACTCATGCCACAATTTCTATGACAGCGTGCCCCAGAACAACTATCATAGGAACAGACAGAATGATTACAGTCAGAATCAGAATAGGGGTTATATGAGGAGAGACCATCCGGGTTTCGCTTGGAGTAATGCTAGTGGTGGTCTAGCCGAGCAACAACAACCTCAACAGAATCAGAGGCCAAACTATGGAATCCATCAACGCAATACTCAGCAGGCTCTTCCAGGGCATAATCAATTGCAAACAACAGATGGTGGAAGGAAACCTTGGGAGTTGGCTATTGAAAAGACGAATGCGGCAATTGAGAATTTGTCAATCAATACAAGCACAACCATTTACAAGTTGGCAACTCATACAAGGTCGGCAATTCAAAATCTAGAAACGCAGATGGCTCAGCTCGTAAAGCAACTAAATGAGCGTCTCCCAGGCACTTTCCCAGGTGATACCGAGAACAACCCTAAGAACCAATGCAATGTCGTAGCAACTACAAGCGGTAGGGTGTTGGGATCTAACAGGGGTGCAACTAGTTCTCAGGAAGCTGAGGCCTCGGAACAACCACATGTTGAGGAAGAGCAGCCTAAGAAAGAGGAGTTGGCAAGTGACAAGGCACCGGAGCAAGGGGGAAGGTTAAAACTTGTAGATGAAGAGTTCCGAAGAAAGAAGTGGGTTGAACCCAAAGACCTCCCGCCCTTCATGAAGGTACCATATCCTGAAAGATTGAAGAAGCCTCTACAAGATAAACAGTTCAATAAATTCCTTGATGTCTTCCGCAAACTTCAAATTAACATTCCATTTGCAGAAGCCTTGGAACAAATGCCATCTTATGCCCGGTTTATGAAGGAGCTTCTCTCCAAGAAGCGAAAAATAGTGGATGAGGAAACGGTTGCTTTGACCGAGGAGTGTAGTGCCGTTCTTCAAAGAAAACTACCTCCAAAGTTTAAGGATCCCGGTTCTTTTCTATACCATGCACCATTGGGGAGATGACTCTAGGAAAGGCATTGTGTGATCTAGGGGCAAGCATCAACTTGATGCCCCTCTCTATGATGAAGAAGTTGGGGATCAAAGAAGCCAAAGATACACGGATGTCACTCCAACTAGCCGATCGTTCTATAAAATATCCTTATGGGGTGGTCGAAGATTTGTTAGTGAAGGTGGACAAGTTCATATTTCCGGCGAATTTTGTGGTGCTTGATATGGATGAAGACGCCGAGATCCCTCTCATATTGGGTAGGCCCTTCTTGGCCACTGGGCGTGCTTTGATAGATGTGCAACAAGGGAAACTCACCCTAAGGGTGCAAGATGAGAATGTAGTCTTCAATGTCTTTGAAGCAATGAAGCACCCCGCTGAGAGGTCGGATATGTATCGAGTGGATATGGTGGACTCGATTGTCAAGGTAAAGGCCACTAGAGAAGCCCATGGTTCTTCACTTGCACAAGTGTTGGTAGAATCCCACGATGATGATAGTGAAGAAGAAGACCCTTTGGGGGATGAGGACTATCTTGAGTGCTTAAAAAACATGGAAGCCTTACCGAGTCTCCCAAAGGATGAATGTGCAAAGGAAAAGCTCAAAAACGAAGGAATGGAAGAAGATAACAAAGCACCGAAGTTGAAGCAACTCCCAACCCACTTAAGGTATGCATTCTTGGGGGAGAAAGGACAACATCCGGTAATCATTAGCAATGCCTTGAAAAAGGATGAAGAAGAAAAGCTATTAAGAGTTCTTAGAGAACACAAATCCGCCATTGGGTGGAAGATTTCGGACCTAAAAGGTATAAGCCCTTCCCTATGCATGCATAAGATTTTGATGGAGGATGATTATAAGCCGGTGGTTCAACCACAAAGATGGTTAAATCCCATCATGAAAGAAGCTGTGCGTAAGGAAGTGATTAAACTTTTAGATGCCGGAATCATCTATCCAATCTCGGATAGCAATTAGGTTAGTCCAATTCATGTGGTCCCAAAGAAAGGTGGCACAACCGTGGTGGTCAATGAAAGCAATGAATTGATCCCAACAAGGACCATCACGGGGTGGAGAGTATGTATCGATTATAAAAGTATAAATGAGGCAACAAGGAAAGATCACTTCCCTCTTCCCTTCATTGATCAAATGCTTGAAAGGTTAGCCGGATATGAGTACTATTGTTTCTTAGATGGTTACTCCGGCTATAATCAAATTGTGGTGGATCCTCAAGACCAAGAGAAGACGGCCTTCACTTATCCCTATGGAGTCTTTGCCTATAGGAGGATGCCCTTTGGATTGTGCAACACTCCTGCTACTTTCCAAAGGTGCATACTTTCTATTTTCTCGGACATGGTGGAGAAATGCATTGAGGTGTTCATGGATGACTTCTCGGTCTTTGGGACCTCATATGACAATTGCTTGAAGAACTTGACTTTGGTGCTTAAAAGGTGCCAAGAGACTAACCTTGTGCTCAATTGGGAGAAATTCCACTTCATGGTCAAGGAAGGTATAGTCTTGGGGAACAAAATCTCCCAAAGGGGGATTGAGATTGATAAAGCCAAGATTGAGTTGATTGAGAAGCTTCCCCCACCAACCAATGTAGAGGGGGTGAGGAGTTTCTTGGGTCATGCCGGGTTCTACCGGAGATTCATCAAGGACTTCTCCAAAATCGCAAAGCCGCTTTGTGACCTTCTTGCGAAGGATGTATCCTTTGAGTTTAATGCTTCTTGTTTAAATGCTTTCACTATTTTGAAAAATATGCTTGTCACCGCACCCATAATCACTGCACCTAATTGGAATTTACCATATGAAATCATGTGTGATGCTATTGATTATGCGGTGGGGGCTGTTTTAGGACAAAAGGTTGAAAAGTTGGCTCATGTCATTTATTACGCAAGTAAAGTTTTGAATGAGGTACAAGCTAATTATTCCACCACTGAAAAGGAACTACTTGTTGTGATTTTTGCTTTAGATAAGTTTAGATCCTATATTGTGGGGTATAAAATTGTTGTTTTCACCGATCATGCGGCCATAAAACACTTGATGACAAAACAAGAGGCCAAACCTAGATTAATTCGATGGATTCTTCTTTTGCAGGAATTTGATCTAGAGATTAAGGACGGGAAGGGATCCGACAATGGTGTGGCGGACCACTTATCTAGGTTGGTCAATCCCGACACCGAGGAGGAATTGTTAGACATCAAGGAAGAATTTCCTGATGAAAAAATGTTTGCACTCATTGAAAATTTCTCTCCTTGGTTCGCGGACATGGCCAACTTCAAATCTTCAAATGTGGTTCCGCAAGGTTGGACTAATCAAAAAAGGAAGAAGTTCTTCTCGGATGCAAACTATTATGTGTGGGAGGACCCCTATCTTTTCAAGCAATGCTCGGATGGGATCCTAAGAAGGTGCATTCCCCATGACCAAATCGGAAACGTGTTGTGGCATTGTCATAGCTCGGATTATGGTGGGCATTATGGGGGAAAGAAGACCGCAGAAAAAATCCTCAAAGCGGGTTTTATTGGCCAACGTTCTTCAAGGATGCCCACACCTTTGTCGAGAACTGTGATCGTTGCCAAAGAGTTGGCAACATCTCTAAGCGGCATGAACTCCCCTTGAATTGCATGCTTGAAGTAGAGCTCTTTGTTGTGTGGGGGATAGATTTCATGGGACCATTCCCACCATCTTTCTCCTATCAATACATTTTGGTGGCGGTGGACTACGTGTCAAAGTGGGTAGAAGCAATCCCAACAACTACGGATGATGCACGGGTAGTCATGGAATTCCTAAGGTGCAATATCATCTCGAGGTTTGGGGTCCCTAGAGTGTGGATTAGTGATGGGGGATCCCACTTTTGCAACAATCAAATGCACAAGCTTCTTGAGAAGTATGGGGTCAAGCATAGGGTCTCTACTCCTTATCATCCCCAAACAAATGGGCAAGCGGAGGTATCCAACCGTGAGTTGAAGTGTATTCTTGAGAAAACCGTCAACTCCTCACGGAAGGATTGGTCAAAAAGGTTAGATGATGCTTTATGGGCCTATAGGACCGCCTTCAAGACTCCAATTGGAAGGTCTCATTACAATTTGGTGTTTGGAAAGGCATGCCACTTGCCGGTGGAATTGGAGGAAAAGTCTTATTGGGCAATTCGAGAACTCAACTTTGATTTGACGAAGGCCAGTGAAAAAAGGCTTTTGGACTTAAATGAGTTGTCCGAAATCCGCATGCAAGCATTTGAAAATGCAAGAATCTACAAAGAGCGGACTAAGGCATGGCATGACAAGCACATCTTGCCTAGGAGGTTTGAGCCCGGACAAATGGTACTTCTTTATAATTCAAGGTTGAGACTCTTTCCTTGAAAGCTAAAATCAAGGTGGTCGGGACCATTCAAGGTCCTCCAAGTTTTTCCACACGGAGCAGTAGAACTAGAAGTGGCCTCTGGTAACTTGAAGGTAAATGGGCAAAGGCTAAAGCATTACCATGGGGAATCAATCCCAAATGGCAAGCAAGTTCTTCTTCTGGATTAACCCTCAAGGGTGACTTGAGTCAGACTCGGGACGTTAAACAAGCGCTACTTGGGAGGCAACCCAAGCTAGATATCCTTTATTTATTTTTTTAAGTTTCTGTCATTTTCTCTTCTGAAAAAAAAAAATAAAAAATAAAAAACCAGATTTGCCCCGCGAATCCACAGTGGCCTCGCGAGACAGAAGCCCTGAATCTCAGAGGCTTGCTCATGCTTCTGTCTCGCATCGCGAGAGCCACTTTCGCCTCGCGAATCTGGGCATCATCAGCTGTTGGAATTCCAGATTCGCCTCGTGCGCTATTACTCGCCTCGCGATTCTGGAAAGTGTGAAGAACAATTTTTCCAGATTCGCCTCGCGAGTGATGTATCGCCTCGCGAATCTGCAATTAGGGTTTTCAATTTGGGGGAAAATTTAAAATTCGCGTTGCGAGGAGTCTCTCGCCTCGTGAAAGCTGAAAAGTTTATCAACCCCGCAAGCGGATCGCGAAGCACTTTCGCGACCCTTCACTGTTCATTCCCTCTCTCGCGTGGGTTCAACTTCATTCCCACTCATTTCATTGCCTCACTCACTCTCACACTTTCACCCTCACGCATTCACATTCCTTCATCTCTACAAGGTAAGTAACATCTCACTTGACTTCACTCTTCGCTTGTTTATGCTTTGTGGAATTCAAACAGTCACGACCACGCACTGTGCACTAATTGTCTGTTATAACTGGTAGTAGGGTAGACGCCATGATCATGACCTTGTCTAGTCTAGGGAGTGTTACTGCTCATTGTCATCTGGTCTGAGTAAAACGATGAATGTTGATCATGAAGGCTTAGAGTCCTTTAATATTCCATGAATGCAATTTGAAACTAGCTGCCAAATGATTGATCTGAGTATTATGGTTAGTTGTGTTAGGAATATAGTTGGGATGTTGTCCGGGTATTCGTTGCATATTTGCATGTTAGTGGGACAGTGGGGTGAGCAATTGGGATGTTTAGCAGGATAGAATTATACTGAATTTGTACCTCTGTTATACATATTTTGCAATACTGATTTATGAACTGTACTGGGATTTTTCTGATTTTCAGGTTATGGCCCCGCCTAAGAACACCGCTGCCGAAAAGCAGCTGGTTAAGCGCAAGAAGCGCGCATCTGCTCAGGGGGACGACATAGAGTTGCCTTCAGGGCCGGGCTCCTCCTTCAGGGCCACCTCCTACTCTCCCAGGTTCCGCTCTCCTGATCACAGGAAGCATTGGGAACTGGTGGTGATAAAGGAGATGGTCTTAGAGCGGCGTGTGTCCCTGGTAGGCAACAACTACGCTAGCGTCTCCGAGCAGATACGCAACCGAGGTTGGGAGGTGTTGGCTGATCTTCCTCACCGGTATGATATCAAACTGGTGCAGGAATTTTACGCCAACGCTCTCAAACTCGAGGTTTCATACTCAAGTTGTGTGACAGAGGTTCAGGGGGTCCCCATTACATTCACTGCATCGGATATTAACTCATGCTTGGGGATCCCCATTGGAGAGGAGTCCTGCGAGTACGAGCAGCTCCCCGCGGTGCAGGCCCTAGCTCAGGCCATCATCGACACCTGTTGTGTCCAAGGAGCTGCCTGGGAGATGGGAATGTCGGGGAACCTCTTGAGGTTGAGGAGGCAGGACCTCACCATGAATGCCAAGGTCTGGTCGGTGTTCTTACACGCCAACCTTCGAGTGAGCTCTCATGAGTCCACAGTCACCGCCGCCAGAGCCCATCTCCTCTACGGCATACTGACGGGCCGCACGATCAACGTCGGGGGAGTCATCGCCACAGATATCCAGATAAAGTCGAACTCCCGGGTGCTGAAGGAGAGCCTGGGGCATGGGCTGTTGATCACCGAGCTCATCCACCGGGCGGGGGTGCCGGTGAGTACAGTGATGGAGAAGGTCCTGCGGCAGCCCATCGACCGGGAGTACATCTGGTGCTTCTGTTACTTAGCCCCGGCCCCACCTAGGAGGCCGCCATCCGAGGAGGAGCTGTCCCCTCGGCTTGGGTGGCAGGACTACCCTGGGGACCAGGGTGCTATGCCACAGGGGGGTGCCCGAGGGACCAGAGGATGAGGAGGCACCGGAGGACCAGTGTGACCAGGCGGACGACGTTGATTTTGATCAGTGATCCGGGCCCCTACATTACTTTATTTAGAGTTCTAGCTAGTAGTTTCGATATGGTTGTACACTGATAGCTAGCTAGAAACTCTGTCTACTAACATTTTACTGACAAACTTGGATAGATGTATATATTTACTTTTTTTTTATGTTATTGCTTTAACTTTCATGTTTGCTTGTGAATGGATCAATATGGAGAGCCCGGAATATCATGGGCCAACCAATTGGATGAGGATGAGGCCGAAACTAGCCGCGCTGTGAAGCGAGGTAGTAGAGAGATGAAAAGAGGCAAGGCAATCAACTGAAAGCATGGGGTCCGCTCGGACCCCCTTGAGATAAAAATTTCTTATCCTTTCTCTTTTTCTATTCCTCCTCCTTCTAATCTTATTAGTAATTTCACTTGTGAATGCATGTTAATAAAAAAAATGGATTTAATTGAGGAAAATCTCAAGTTGAATGCATGAACTAACCAAAAATAGAAATTCAATGAACCCCTCTTGATTATTGTGAATGCATGATGTACAATAAGTTTGGGGTTGAAGGGGTGCATGCTTGGGAATTGTATCTCGGTCGAATAATTTACAAAATAACCCGGTGAGGAATTTGAGCCTCCAACATTGTTTTAATTGTGTGAATCACTTTTAAGTTGCTCCTTCTCGGATTTGCTTGAATCTGTCCATGGTTTGCATATTTATATGTTGCGTCAAATGATCTAGGCAATTTTTCTTTGAAATAACTACTTGGCCATAAATTGAACCAACCTTGATGAATGATCCCTAGTTAGCCACATTGAGCCTTGAAGCCTATTGTTCTTGATGACCTTACATTACAAGCCATTAACTCAAAAAAACCATGATTTTCCCCTATCCTAGGATTTAGGAGAGCATGGAATTTTAGCTTTGTGAGTGTTGTTGTGGAACTAAGTTTGGGGTGGCTACAAAGTTCATGAATCATAGTTGAGAAAAAGAAAAGCAAAATTAAAGGCCGAAGGCTTGAGAAAAAAAAATGTGATGAAAAGTATTGAATATATGCCAAAAAGGGCAAAGTAAAAAAGTATAAAAAGGAAGAGGTTTGTAGCCACCCAATGCAAGGAATAGAATAATAATATGAGAGTAAATTCAATTGTTGCAATGCTAGTTTCATGCTCTCATTGATCCTAGGGACTAAGCCTCTATCCTTTGCATATCTTACCTTGAGCCAGACCTCATTACAACCTATGAAAGACCTTTTGATGATGCATACATATTTTTGTGGGAACTTTGTTTAGATGAAAATCAAATCCATGGAAAGTGCTCTTGAATTGTGAAATAGAGTGAATGTTGCTAACGTAGACAAATTGAGCTCAAGAGTGTTTACTAAATACCCTTAGAGAGGAAGGCAATTATTTGAATTTGGTGATCTTCCTTTGCACACTACTGGATCCCTAGATTAGTCGTATTGACTGCATTCATGACTGATCTCTCTTTGTTCACTTGATGAGTGGGGTAGCTATAAAGAATAAGGGGAGGGGACTTTGAATTTGCAAGATAGAAATTATGAATAACTGCAGGAAGCTCGATTAACTCAGTTAAATCCATATGATTGTATTGTTTGTTTAACTTGCTTGGGGACAAGCAAGGTTTAAGTTTGGGGTGTTTTGATAAGCCTCTGGCTCATCTAGTTTCCAGCTAGAAAAGGGGTATATTTTGTGCCTAATCGGGCGAGTCAACCTCGCTAATCTCCCAAATTGGCCTTGTTTTTGTTCCTAAGTTAGAATTTGATTCGTTTAATGCATTTTTAGTAGTTTTTAGTTTATTTTGAGTAGAATTACGCTTTTCGTTTCCTTTTATTGTTTCAGGTTAAAAGTGAAGCTCTTAGAGTCAAGGAAAACGAAGAAAACAGTGGAAAAGCAATTCTGGAAGTTTCGCCTCGCGAGACAGGATCTCGCCCCGCGAGCCTGAATACCAACCTGAACAGCAACAGTCACCCTTTCTGTCTCGCCTCGCGAATCACCATTTCGCCTCGCGATCCTGAAGGCCTGACTGTCAGAGATGTTACCCTTTCTGTCTCGCCTCACGAGAAAACCAATCTCTGAAGATCTGATTCATAAGATTCGCCTCGCGAACCAGGTCTCGCCCCACAAGCCGGCGAGACTCAGAACCTCTATTTATAGGCTGTTTTAGGGCAGATTAGGGATACCTTTTGTTCACCACTTGTTTTAGATTGTTTTTTAGACAAATCCTTATTCTCTGGAGCTGCGTCTCCCTATGTTCTTTTCCTATTTTACAATTATGATGAACTCCAATTGCTTGTGCGTTGTTACAAGCATGATGAATTAATTCCCTTGTCTAAGGGATCAATGAAACCACCTGATAAGCCTCTGGCTTATCTAGTTTTATGACTAGATGAACTAGGGTTTATGTGCCAATTAGTCGAGTTCACTCTCGTTTTCGCCCAAATTTGCCTTGTTTTGTTCCTAAGTTGGACTTTGACTCGTTTTGCGTATTTTTAGTAGTTTTTTGGTTATTTTGAATAGAATTACGCTTTTTGTTTTCTTCTATTGTTTCAGGTCAATAAGTGAAGCTCTGAGAGTCAAGGAAGGCCAAGAAGCAGAGGAAAAAGCACTTCTGGAGATACTCGCCTCGCGAGTGGATGCTCGCCTCGCGAGCCTGAACATCAACTGAAGCAGCAACAGTCATCACTCTGGTTCGCCACGCGAGACTCATCTCGCCCCGCCAGAGTCTGAAGACCTGCAAGACAGAGACCATCACGGCAAAGCCGTGATGAAGTTCACGGCTGTGACAGATTTAGGTTTGAAGTCTCGCCCCGCGAGAGACAGCTCGCCTCGCGAGAGCCTGAAGACCCTGGAAGACAGAGACCATCACGGCCTAGCCGTGATGAATGTCACGGCTGTGACAGATTGAAGTTGGAAGACTCGCCCCGCGAACACACCCTCGCCTCGCGAAAATCCAAAATTTGAAGCGCGCCAATACTAAAATTCGCCTCGCGAAGGAGTGCTCGCCCCACGAGCGAGCAAGATTTAGAATCCTTATTTAAAGGCTGTTTCAGATCAGATTGGGGGGGAGGTTTTTCCATTTGTTTAGATCAGTAGTTGATACGAAATCCTTGTTTCTCTCTGGAGCTGCGTCTCCTCTTTTCCTTTTCTTTTTATTTTACGATGGAGATTATGTCCGATTGTTTGTCTATGAGCATGAGGAACTAATCCCCTCATCCGAGGGATCGATGAAGCCGCCCATGGCGGTATAATGTTAATGTGATGTATGTCTTTCTCTCCTTCTCTCAATACATGTTTTCCAATTCTGATTTGATTGCGTTGGTCATATGTGTTGCGTGATTGACTAGTTAACGTGTTTGAGGCCGATCGGCGGTTCGCGTTTTAGAACTTGGATTGGAATCACTAATTGAATGATAAACACGACAGTGGATTTAGGAGATTAGTGCAACCTTATAGGGAACAAGAATTAATAGAATTCGAGATTAGGGTTATGAGACCTGCAAGTAATTAATCCAATCGTCGAATACGTCCTATTGAGCACGACAGTGGATATAGGAGAAATTGGGGGTCCCGGTTGACATTGTAATTGAACCTAGGGAGGAATACATCATCACTTGGGTACTATACATGATTGGGTAGGTGGAATTGAGACCTTGGATATTTCAATTTCATATTTTTAGTTAATTAGTTTATTAGATTTGTTAATTTAAATTTGATCCTATTCTCTCTCCCTCAACCACCTTCTGTAACTTGACCAAACGCATCTGATTTCCCGCGGATTAGTCGAATTGGTAGCCCAATCCCTGAGTTCGACCTCGGTAATTACTTACCGTGTTTATTTTATTACTTGCGACGACCCGGTACACTTGCCGGCGTCATCAACACCACCCATGATGGTGTAGCGTTCGGTGTGATGTATGTTTCCCTCCTTTACCTCAATTCATGTTTTCTAATTCTGAATTTATTGCGTTGATCATAAGCATGCATGATTGACTAGTTAACGTGATGAGGCTTGATAGGTAATTCGCATTTAGAACTTGAATTGGGATCACTGATTGAATATTGCACGAGAGTGAGTATGAGATTAGTGCAACCTTATAGGGAACAAGATTTAATAGAGTTTGATGATTGGGTTATGAGACCGTAGCAAGTAATTAACTCAATCGTTGAATACGTCCTATTGAGCACAATAGTGTCATTAGGAGAATTTGGGGGTCCCGGTTGACATTGCAATAGAACTTAGAGAGGGGATCATCATCACTTGGGTGCTATGCATGATTGGGTAGGTGGATTTGTGACCTTAGATGTTTAATCCAAATTTTAATTCTTATCTTATCTTATCGCTGCCTACTTTATCTCTAATTGATTTGTTGATTTAAATTGCTATCATATTTCCTCTCTCTTCTCAACCACTTGCTTTTACTTGGTCGAACGTATCGAATTTCTTGCAAATTGGTAGAATTGGTAGCCCAATCCCTGTGTCCGACCTTGGAAATTACTTACCGTGTTTATCACTTACGATGATCCGGTACACTTGCCGGTGACTCAACACTAACCATGTAATACTAGATTGTTCTAGTAAGACCTTATCATTTCTTGAGTCTTCTAGTGTAGTCTCTACCAATGAAGGAGTATCCATGAGGAGTGATGATTCTCGGAAGTACGTGATGTTGTTTGTAGTGGAAGCTAATGAGACTCCTAGTATAGATTCTATGCCTATTATGAGAGAGTTTCCAGAGGTTTTCCCTCCTAACGTTCTAGGTTTGCCACCAGAGCGAGAGGTGGAATTCACCATAGATCTTGTACCGGGGAAAGGACCTATATCTATAGCACCTTAACGGATGTCACCTGTAGAATTGCCTGAGTTAAAGAAACAGTTGGATGACATGTTGGGGAACTAGTTCATAAGACCGAGTGTTTCGCCGTGGGGAGCTCCGGTGTTGTTTGTTAAGAAGAAAGATGGGAGTGCTAGGTTGTGCACGGATTATAGGCAGTTGAACAAGGTAATAATTAAGAATAAGTATCAGTTGCCTAGGATAGATGATCTGATGGATCAATTGAAAGAAGCAACAATATTTTCCAAGATTGATTTGAGATCTGGATATCATCAGATTAGAGTAAGGAAGGAAGATATACTCAAAACGGATTTTAGGACAAGGTATGGATATTATGAGTATTTAGTTATGACTTTCGATGTGACTAACGTTGCAGTAGTGTCCATGGATTACATGAACAGAATCTTTAGATTGTTTCTCGATAAGTTTGTTGCTGTATTCATCGACGACCTTCTTATCTATTCTCGTACATGGGAAGATCATACATTTGAGAGTGGTGCTGCAAGTTTTGAAGGATAGGCAGCTTTATGCTAAACTTTCCAAATGTGAGTTTTGGATGGAAGAAGTCCAATTTCTTGGACATGTAATTAACAAGGAAGGTATAGCAGTAGATCCAGCTAAGGTTGAGGTAGTTCTTAAGTGGGAATGGCCTAACTCAGTAAGTGAAGTACGAAGTTTTCTAGGGTTAGTTGGATATTATCGTAGGTTTATAGAGGGTTTCTCAAAGATTGCGTTGCCTATGACGCAGTTGATGGGGAAAAATATAGCTTTTATATGGACGTATAAGTGTGAGCAGAGTTTCCAACAGGTGAAGGATAAGTTGACTACATCACCTGTGTTGACTTTACCCGATCCGTTAGGACAGTTTGATGTATACTGTGATACGTCATACCACGGTTTAGGTTGTGTTCTGATGCAAGAGGGAAGAGTTGTGGCTTATGCTTCCCGATAATTAAGAATTCATGAGAGGAATTATCCGACTCATGATTTGGCATTAGCAGTCATAGTGTTCGCATTAAAGACATGGCGACACTTTTTGTATGGAGCAAAGTTTAATGTTTACAGTGACCATAAAAGTCTGAAATATCTGTTCGACCAAAAAGAGTTGAATATGAAATAGTGGAGATGGATGGAGTTTATCAAAGATTATGAGTTTGATTTACTGTACCATTTTGGGAAGGCAAACATTGTAGCAGATGCCTTGAGTAGGAAATAATTGCATGTATAAGCGATGATGGTTAAGGAGTTGGAATTACTGGAACAGTTCATAGATTTGAACTTAGGAATGGAGTTGGTTGATGATAAAATTTGCTTAGGTATGATCACTATCAGTAGTGATTTTATGAGAGATCTTAAGGATAAACAAGTTCAGGATCTATATCTACAGGAGATAAGTAGAGGCATAGATGAGGGTAAAATTTCTGAGTTTAGTATAGGAACGGATGGTGTACTGAGGTTTAGGAATAGAATATGTGTGCCAGAGGATTTATAACTTAGGAAGATGATATTAGAAGAAGCACATAAGAGTAAGTTGAGTTTTCATCCTGGATCCACTAAGATGTATCAGGAATTAAAGAAAATGTTTTGGTGGATAAGGGTGAAGAAAGAAGTAGCGCAATATGTTTTATCTTGTCTGGTGTGTCAAAAGGCTAAGATTAAACATCAGAAGCCGACAGGCTTATTACAATCTTTAGATCTCCCAGAGTGGAAATGGGATAGCATAGCTATGGATTTTGTGGTCGGAATACCCCAAACTCTTAAGAGAAATGATGCGATTTGGGTTATCTTTGATAGGATGACGAAGTGTGCTCACTTCTTACCTATTGGTGAAAGTTATAGTTTGGAGAAGTTGACCCAGATTTACATCAAATAAGTTGTTAGATTGCATGGTGTGCCATCGAGCATTGTCTCAGACCGAGATCCTAGATTCACATCTAGATTTTGGAAACAGTTTCACAATGCTTTAGGGACAAAGTTGAGGATGAGTTCTGCTTATCATCCCCAGACCGATGGACAGTCAAAGGAAAATTCAGTCATTGGAAGATCCATTGAGAGCTTGTGTGTTGGAACACACTGGCAGTTGGATGAGTTCTTGCCATTGATTGAATTTACTTATAACAATAGTTTCCATAGTAGCATTGGAATGGCACCAGGAGGGTGATCACGTGTTTTTGAGAGTCACTCCGAAGACCGAAATTGTCAGGGCTATCAAACTTACTACAATATTCATCGGATCTTTTCAGATTCTTCGAAGGATTGGTCCAGTAGCTTATAATATTGCTTTATCACTTAACCTTGCTAACCTTCATGACGTCTTTCACGTTTCTCAGTTGAGAAAATATTATCCTAATCCTTCACATGTTATTGAGTCTGAGTCTATACAACTGCGAGAGAATCTAGAGTATGAGGCTTTACCTGTAAGGATAGCAAATAAAGAGATTAAGGAGCTTCGCGGTAGACAAATTCCTTTGGTTAAGGTCATATAGGATGAAACTACTGAAAATGCTACTTGGAAACGTGAAGCAGATATGCAACAACGATATCCACATCTTTTATGAGGTATGTAAATTCCGAGGACGGAAATTTTTTTCTAAGAAGGGTAGTATTGTAACAATCACTTTTTAATTATGTTGTATTAAAGGTAAAAATATAATTTTATTTTTATTTGCGACCTAGGAAATTATTTTTGATAAAACAAAATCATATTCTTAATATATCTTATGGTATAAGATTACGGTGAAAATTTGGGTTTAAAACTCAGACGAAAATCGGTCTGCGTTTTTTTTACTGACAATATAATTTTATACCGGCAGAAAACCCTAATTTGACCCGAAATTGAAATTTTTAGATTTTTTTATATTTTGTCCGTGAGGATTTCTATTTGTCGAATTTCTGATCAGAAATAAAATATTATGTTTATTCGGACGAATTTTGGCAAAAGTTCAAACGGAAAAAGTCGATGTTTTCACTGACAGTGGGATTTTAATGATCAGAAAACCTAATTTTGACTCGTGAACGAAATAATGTAGGTTTTTATCACATTTCCAACGAGATAGGTTATTTTGAAATTTTTGTAAACAATTTAAGATATTAGACGATTCTCAGGCATTTTGTCGTTAATCGGGTAATCGACGGAGCCAGGAACAGATAACAAGAAAATATCTAGATATTTAGTAAAAACAAATATCTAGATATTTATTTGAAAATATCTAGATATTTATATTTTTTAACTTAACTGTGATTAGTACTAACTTAACCATGTTTATTATTAACTTACTCTAAGTTCAAACCAATTGTCTATCTATAAATACCCCCCACGGCAGTCCCCCCCGCCCACCGCCCCCTCTCCTTCATTCTTCTTCTTCTTCAAACAAAACACAAACTCCATTTTCAAGAGCTCTAAGTGCATTCTTGTTGAAGTGCATCAAGATCATCATCTTATTTCCATTTCCATCATCACTTAAGGTAATATGATGATCCTCAATCATCTCTCCTCCTTCTTGAAGTCATTTTCATCCTATTTCATGATTTTACATTCCTAGATCTACAACTTCATATAATTCTATAAAATTATAGAAAAATCCTTTAAATGTGAAACCAATTTCTATGATCTATATGGTTTGCCTGGATAACCTACCTTCAAATGATGTATGCTGTCTATTTAGTAAAGAGGATGAAACTTGGATATGGCATAGGAGGATGACTCATATTCACATGGACCATCTTAATAAGTTGGTTCGCAAGGACCTAGTAATTGGTTTACCAGAGCTCCATTTTACAAAAGACAAGATGTGTGATGCTTGTCAAAAGGGAAAACAAGTAAATTCCGCTTTTAAAACTAAAATTGTTGTTTATACAAACTGGCTTTTACAACTTTTACATATGGATTTGTTTGGTCCATCTAGAACCATGAGCTTTGGTGGTAATTATTGTGCGTTTGTCATTGTGGAAGACTATTCTCGTTATATATGGACATTGTTTATTCCTCATAAAAATGATGCTTTTGGTGCCTTTCGTAAACTTTCCAAGGTTATTCAAAACAATATGGGATTAAACATTTTAACTATCCGAAGTGATCATGGTGGTGGAAAGGAAACATAGATCTCTAGTAGAGCTAGTGATGACGATGCTCAATGAGACCAACCTTCCTAAGTATTTCTAGGCAAACACGGTAAGCATTGCATGCTATGTGATGAATAGAGTCCCCATAAGACCTATCATGAAACAAACGCCCCTATGAAATTTGCAAGGGAAGGAAGCCTAACATCTCCCACTTTCACGTATTCGGATGTAAGTGCTTTGTTTTAAATAATGGTAAAGATAACCTTGGTAAATTCGAT
Source organism: Sophora flavescens (assembly GCA_030762895.1). Taxonomy (NCBI): domain Eukaryota; kingdom Viridiplantae; phylum Streptophyta; class Magnoliopsida; order Fabales; family Fabaceae; genus Sophora; species Sophora flavescens. Next base: position 54,664,461 of record CM061068.1, on the reverse strand, counting down.
GCTAAAGCTAATGAAGGTATATTTCTTTGATATTCCAATTCTAGTAAAGCTTTTCGAATCTATAGCAAAAGAACTATGACCATTGAAGAATCTTTGCATGTATCTTTTGATGAGACTAACCATAAAGTCGTAGTAGAAGATAGTGTTGATGACCTTCCAGAAATATTAGGAAAATGCTAGGTTTATGTGAATCAACCTCCAGGTTTTACAAATTTTAAATTTCCAAACCATGTTTTCAAATTGAAAAAGGTGTTGTATGGTTTAAAGCAAGTCCTTAGGGCTTGGTATGAAAGTTTAAGTAAGTTTTTGCTTGAAAATGGTTTTCAAAGAGGAAAAGTTGATACCACACTTTTTATCAAAAACAAAAAGCATGACATCTTACTTGTGCAAATTTATGTGGACAATATAATATTTGGTGCCAATAACGAAGATTTGTGCAAGGACTTTTCTAAAATTATGCAAAGCGAATTTGAAATGTCAATGATGGGGGAGCTCAACTACTTTCTTGGGTTGCAAATCAAGCAATCAAAGGAAGGAATTTTCATAAACCAATCGAAGTATTATAAAGAGCTTCTCCAGAAGTTTAGGATGAATAATTCAAAGTAGCTATCCACTCCCATGAGCACATCATGCTACCTTGAAAAAGATGAGAATGGTAAGTCCGTTGACGTAAGTATAGAGGTGTGATAGGCTCTCTCCATTATCTTACTACTAATCACTCTGATATCATGTTTAGTGTCTGCATGTGGGCACAGTTTCAATCAAACCCAAAAGAATCACATATCACCGAGGTAAAACGCATTATGAGATATCTCATTGGCACACAAAATATGGATTTATGGTACCCTAAAGGGACTGACTGCACCCTAATTGGATATTCGGATCCTGATTTTGCGGGTTTCAAATTAGACCGAAAGAGCAGTAGTAGAACTTGCCACCTATTAGGAAATGCTTTAGTTTCTTGGCATAGTAAGAAACAAGCAAGTGTGGCTTTATCCATCACCGAAGCGGAATACGTTGCGGCGGGTAGTTGTTGTGCACAAATTATTTGGATGAAATAACAGTTAAATGATTATGGAATTAATTTTAACACGGTTCCTATAAAAGGTGACAATTTAAGTGCCATAAACCTCACAAAGAATCATGTGTATCACTCAAGGACTAAACACATTGCAATTAGGTACCATTTCATTATGGATCGTGTTCAAAAGGGTGATTGCATGATTGAATTTGTTGAAACATCTAAACAACTCGCATATATTTTTACAAACCCCCTAAGTAAAGAAAACTTCTTTTTCATAAGTACTTAATTAGGGAATTTCACCTTGTTATTTACCGATATGTTTATTAAGTGTGCAGGCAGAAAGACAATAATTGATTATCATAATCGATTATGCCAAAATGGATTTTTCAGTTCAGCAAAAGGAGAGGTCATAATCGATTATAATAATCGATTATGCCATCACTGACTTTTTGAGCAGCGTGGGCAGAAGGGTGACAATCGATCGTGGGAATCGATTATTCAATAAAATTCAAATTTCCAGAATGTAAATAATCGATTATATAATCGATTACAGTCATCATTGTTCATCAATAGTCGATTTTTTGAGGATGAATCGGAAAAATAATCGATTATGCGAAGATGAAGAGTTGGCACCAAAACCACACAGGCAGGAACCAACCAATCAGGAACTGCCACGTCATCAAAGTAATCGATTATTGAGGTAGAATAATCGATTATTGCACGACTTTATAAGGTAAACACCAAAAACCTAGCATCATTTGCATGTGTTTTGCGCCCCATATCACTACTTTTCTCTGGTTTTCTACTAAAAAATCTCTCTACTTCAAAACTCTTCATCTCTATTCATCATCCATCATCATCATGCCTCCAAAATGCCAAAGAATCGTTGTTATCTCTCCTGGACCTCTAACTCAAGAACAAGTGGAGAAGTACTTCTCAAATGGAGATCAGTTTACTAACTTCAAGAGTACCTACATTAGCAAGGAGATTCAGAAACCACGTTTTCTGGACATTGGGTGGATGAGAAAGAACAACTTCAAATTTCTGGAGTTTTTGGATTTTGCTGGAATCACTGATTTTGTGTCAATCTGAGGATATCTATCCGGACTTGGTAAAGGTATTCCACTGTAACCTTAAACTTGTTGATGGGGTTATGATTTCTGAAGTCTGTCGCAAACCTATTCATCTCACTGAAGAGTCGTTTGGAAGAGTAATTGGCTTGCTTTCTGAAGGCACCCATGCCACTGTCGAGGGTCCTGCTTTGAAACCCTTGGTTAATGAGTTTGCTAGGATTCAGGCTATTAAGGAGGTCTTGACTGATCCCCTGGATGCAAATGATGAAGAAATAACTGCTGGTCAGATGAAAGTGCAAAGTAGGTTATTGCACTATGTGTTAGGAAGACTTCTGTTTGCTAGGCGTCATAATTTTTCTCAACTATTGCGTATGGATGTTGTTTTACTATGGTTGTTGGAGAAAATAAAGAAAGTGAACTGGACTGGCTTGGTCATGCAGCACATGTGTGACAATAGGGCAAGTGCATAGTTGTTCTATGGTCATGTTTGCATCCTTCGGCACGTTAGGGTTAACCTCACTGGTGAGGCTAAGCTGGACTACAAGAAATTTCATGCCATGATGAAGGAGGGCACAATCAATCAGATGGGGATCATTAACCATGGTGGTGATTGGATATGCAAACCCAAATGTCTGAAACCATATGATACTACACCACCTCGCACAGATGGAGCATCATCTTCTTCACAGGTTCCTCCAGCTCCCGGCTCCTCAAATAGGGACGGGCCCAGACTTTAAGTATTGGGGGGGGGGACTAAATATAAAAACTAAAATTTATCTAACAAATATATATGAATTAAATTTCACACCAAATGTTCATAATAATAAGTTCAAAATGTTAACTCTATTAGTAATCTATCAAAACACAGAACGTCTTCCCTGCAAGTCACGAAAATCATCTATGATTGAATCTACACTAAATTTTTCAACAATTTCCGTTTCAATATATACTAGAAGACAGTCACTAAAAAATTCATCTTCCATCTTGTTGCGAAGTGTGGTCTTGACTAAACTCATGGCTGAAAAGGATCGCTCTGCAGTAGCTGTAGAAACAGGAAGTGTGAGAATAAGAGTTACCACTCAATAAGAGGATAGACTTTTGCTTTTCTATTTTTTACTATCCAATAACATAGATTAGAAATAGTTTCCAGTGCTCCAAAATCAGAACTTTGCCTCACATGATCAAAGTGCTCAAATTGCAACCTCAATTGTATCATCTCATATTTTGCAAAGTCTTGAGGGTAAAATTTTGTAACCAACTGACAGATGTCATCAATTCTGAATGATATCCGCATCTCTCTCAGATCTAAAGCTGAACTAAGAATGAGTAGTTCCACAGTGTTATCATTGAATTTATCATTCAGTTCTTGCAATTGAGAGTCTATCACCGCATTAAAAATATCAACTTTGTAATAATACTCTATTGTAATGTCATTTTGTTGATTGCAGGCCCTTCCTCGTCTTCCAATATAACGAGCATTAAAATCTACTATGGGTAAGTTGACAGATTCACAAAAAGATATAACACTTGCAACCAATTCATCCCATCCATCATCTCTCGTCTTTTGAATAAGTGATTTAGTAGATGAAGCCAAAATCATGGCATTTAAAATATCTTGAGATTGGAGTTGCAAAACTTGGCAAAGCATATTAAAAATCTCCAAAATATTTCTCTTGAGATGCAGAATGAAAAAAAAAATCAAAAGAAGTTAAAATTTTATAAGCTACATCTGCATCACCACTTTGAACACCTGAAGTTCCATCCTTTACAATATTCATAAAAAACCTCGCATGTCGCACTGAACATCTTCATCAAGATAGAAATGGATTTCAAGTGAGAATCCCAACGGGTATCACCTGCTCTCTGTAAAGAACCAATTTGATTACGCTCTTTCCCACTTTCAAGATCACCATTCTCAAGTAAATAAGCAACATTTGCAGCATGGGCAACTTTTAATTGGTCATTACATTTTCATGATGCACCAACAATATTGACAACAAAGTTCAACTTGATAAAAAACTTATGGATGGGAATAACATCCCTAGACGCTGCAACTAATGCCAATTGCAAACGAAGTGCAAAACAATGAACATAGTAATCAAAAGGACATTCTTTTAAAATCAAAGCTTTCAAACCATTCCATTCTCCATGCATGTTACTTGCACCATCATAACCTTGTCCTCGGATAGATTGAACATCAAGATTATGATTGGAAAGGATAGTATAAATAATTTTTTTTCAATGTTAATGCAGCAGTGTCTTCGACATGAATAAGCCCAAAAAAGCACTCCTGCACATAGCCATCATTGTCAACAAATCTCAAAACAATTGACATTTGATCTCTTTTAGATTCATCTCGAGCTTCATCAACTATTATGCAATATTTTGCATCACCAATTTCTTCACGAATGACATTCCCTGCTTTATTTGTCAAGACATGTAAATTTTGCTTGTGTTTTTGGTGATGTATATGAGGCATTACGTGGAGCTTTATTCAAAACTTCTGCCACTTCATCATTTTTAGAAGCTGTGTAACTCAATAGTTCCAAAAACTTTCTACAATTTCTTGATGTCTTAGACTCATCACGACCTCTGAAAGAACATCCTTGAAATGGAAGCCACCTAATTGCCTCAATTGAAGTTTCCATAAGAAGTCTATTTTCTGCAATTTCTTGCGATGTGAAGTTCTCGAACCTTCTTGAAATGTGTGATGGTTGGTTCATAAGATCTTCACATGCTTTCTCAGCATTTCTTTAAGTTGAAGTGAGATCTTTTCCGATATGCACCAAGAATGCACAATTTTTTCCATCCCTCACCTTTTTCCATGATCGAAATCCATTAACAGTAAATGCATCAAATGCACGATGTCCATCTTTTTTATGGAATAAGAAACATGGTAGACAAAACGCAGCATCTAAACTAGGAGAATATTCCAACCAAGATGGAAATAGCTCAAACCATGATGGCTGAAAACTTCGAGAATGCTTTTCTGTAGATTTTGGATACGTAGAAGCATACATTGATATGGACCGTCTTTAATATAAACTCTTCGAACTTCATCACGCTTCTCAATTGGATATGCCCATATATGTGGTCGTAACCCCAGATCATGCTCTAATGAGTTAATATCAAATAATTTTTTGAGTTCAACTCTTAAAGATTTTGTAGGGCGGTCTTGAGAATTCAAATGATCGCCCTCCACAGATGGCTCTGACGACTCATTAGAAGTTTGAATTTCAACATTATTCCTTTTAAAGTATGCGTCGATTGTAGATGTCTTCCTCGTCTAAATTAAATTAATAAAAAAAATAGTATTAAATTAAATTCATAAAAAAAAACTGGTATTGAAATCCATCTAATAAATAAAAAGTATAAGAATTAACAATATTAGAAAACTACAAGTTTAACAATAATAAAAAAAATAGGAAAGAAAAATCAACATAAGAATAAAAATCATATTAAATAATATTATATTATACTACCTATTAGGAATAAAAAGAATGAAAAAATAATAAATAGAATACAGTGCATCACTACATCTAGCACAAGAAAAGCAATAGCATGACCAAGAATGGAAGAAAAGAATGGAGTGTGTCTGACGCAATAATGGAAGAAAATAATATAAAATTAACAAAAGAAAGCATGTGAAATAATAAGAAAAATAATGATAGAAAGGTCAAACCTTCTTGGTCTGCAATGGAGTCTGGCGTCACAGTAAGTAACTAGGGATAGGTCTCGCAGTCATCAAAAGGAGGAGTGAAGTACATGGACGGATGGACCACATGCTAATAGATAATTATTAATTATATTGTTATTTGTGGGTAGGGCCCCATCTATTTATAATACTAGTATTAGTTAAAAAAAATTGAAAAGCATGACAGGGGCCCAGGCCCTTGTTAAGGTCTTAGTACGTCCGTCTCTGTCCTCAGAGATGATGGCATTATTACAGAGTATTCTTGCTGAGGTTCGAGTGAACACCATAGAGATCCGAGCAAACTCTACTGTTATTCGTGAGCTCTCATTGGAAGTAAAATCTTTGGAGCGTAGAGTCACTGCAGCTGAGGTTAGTCCACTCCACAGACTCGGGAAGACTTGGACAGTAGTAGCATGGATGATGATGGTGGTGATGATGAGGGTGGAGATCATGATGTTGGTGGGTATTATGGAGATGATGAGTACTATATTTAGTACTATTTTCATATTTTATGATTTTTATTACTATTTTTGGATGACTGTATAACGTTTATTTTCCTGGCACTCTTGCTTCCGCATGTACATTTTAATTATCTATCTATCTATTGTGTTTGGATAATTTCCTATTTTGCATGCCATGGTATCTATATCAAATGCTTGAATGGCTTAAATATTGGTAGATATATGTCATGATAGGTTTCACTGTTTTTCCCGCTTTTTTATAATGCCAAAAAGGGAAGAAATAAATGATTGCATGCTTAAGGGGGATAGGATTTTAAATAATGCATGAAGTGAGGGGGAGTAGAGCAAACAACGTTTAAAAACTCTGATATAATATATGCTCGTTGCTCTAACTCTACTTTTTAGAAAATCCCTCCTGAGATGTTTGTCATCATCAAAAAGGGAGAGTTTGTGGATATATGCCCTGACATGTACATATGTTTTGAGGATGGACTAAAGAAAAAGGTCCATAAGGACTATAGTGCAAAAAGCAGAAAATTGAAAAGCAAGCAAGCACAAGGGGTAAAATAGGAATTTTACTATTTGTATTGTATGTTTTAGAATCATGTGTAAATGGTAAGTAGAGTTCTCAATTTAATTATGGTCGCACACACATTTAACATGTGCTTAAAAGTTTTTACCATATGCTTAAATGTTTTTAATATGTGTTTAAAAGTATTAAAACTGACAATTAATTGAGTTTAATTGAACAATCATTTTCTTAATTGTCAAGTTTTTGAAATTCAATCTGGTACACACCATAATCGATTATGGTATTCCTATAATCGATTATGAGTCGTGGTTAAATGGCTTTAATTGGTGTTAATGAATAATTATGACATTAAAGCCGTTGAGTTTAAATTTTGAAATAGAATAATTGATTATGGCTCTTGTATAATCGATTATGTCCTCTCCGGCTTCAGTTGGACTTCAAACAGAAAACCCGTAATCGATTATATAATCGATTATGGCCTTTTACATGAAAGTCAGTGGACTCGTAATCGATTAGTATAATCGATTATGACTATTCTGTCCAAATGCGCGCTTCCTGAAAAATGCTTTAAATAATCGATTATGCCCCTGCAATAATCGATTATGACGCGATATAAATGAATTTTTAAGATGCTTGACCTAATTTCTTTTGAACTATCACCTTTTTCATTTAAATAGAAACTTGGACAGCCTTCTCTCAAACACAATACTCTACCGTGCTTAAACTCTGATCAATTTCTTTATACTATTTCATCTTTTGCTTGCACTTGACCATATTACTTTGAGAATTCTATACACCATATAGGTGTTACTATCTTCGCCTTCAAGTTGTATTTCATATCTGCACTTTTGAGTGCTTTCCCATTGTAATTCTTTTAAAGTTTTTCTAAGTGAGTGTGATCTCACGAAACTGTTTTTGAGACTCTTGCACAAGGGATAGTACGTCTTGTGATTTGTGTTAAGGGTGCTCTAATTTGTAAAGGTTATTGTTTAACCTGTTTTAAAAACTAGAGTTGTAACAGTCTATTTTTAATTACATTGTATTAACGGTAAAAATATATTTTTATTTTTACCTGCGACCTAGAAAATGATTTTTGATAAAAACAAAATCATATTCCTATTATATCTTATGGTATAAGGTTACGGTGAAAATTTGGGTTTAAAACTCAGACGGAAACCGGTCTGCGTTTTTTTTACTGACAGTATAATTTTATACCGGCAGAAAACCATAATTTGACCCGAAACTGAAATTGATTTTTTTTTTATATTTTGTCTGTGAGGATTTCTACTTTTCGAATTTCTGATCAGAAATAAAATATTATGTGTATTCAGACAAATTTTGGCAAAAGTTCAAATGGAAAACAGTCTGGTGTTGTTTGTTAAGAAGAAAGATGGGAGTGCTAGGTTGTGCACGAATTATAGGCAGTTGAACAAGGTAACAATTAAGAATAAGTATTCTTTGCCTAGGATAGATGATCTGATGGATCAATTGAAAGGAGCAACAGTATTTTCCAAGATTGATTTAAGATCTAGATACCATCAGATTAGAGTAAGGAAGGAAGATATACTCAAAATGGCTTTTAAGACAAGGTATGGACATTACGAGTATTTAGTTATGCCTTTCGGTGTGCCTAACGCGTCAACAGTGTTCATGGATTACAGGAACAGAATCTTTAAACCGTTTCTCGATAAGTTTGTTGTTGTGTTCATCGATGACATTCTTATCTATTCTCGTACATGGGAATATCATGAGGAACATTTGAGAGTGGTGCTGTTATTTTTGAAGGATGGGTAGCTTTATGATAAACTTTACAAGTGTGAGTTTTGGATGGAAGAAGTCCAATTTCTTGGACATGTAATTAACAAGGAAGGTATAGCAGTAGATACAGCTAAGGTTGAGGCAATTCTTAAGTAGGAACGGCCTAACTCAGTAAGTGAAGTACGAAGTTTTCCAGGGTTAGTTGGATATTATCGGAGGTTTATAGAGGGTTTCTTGAAGATTGTGTTGCCTATGACGCAGTTGACGAGTAAAAATATAGCTTTTGTATGGACGGATAAGTGTGAGCAGAGTTTCCAACAGGTGAAGGATAAGTTGAGTACTACATCACTTGTGTTGACTTTACCCGATCCGTTAGGACAATTTGATGTATACTGTGATGCGTCATACCACGGTTTAGGTTGTGTTCTGATGCAAGAGGGAAGAGTTGTGGCTTATGCTTCCCGACAATTAAGAATTCATGAGAGGAATTATTCGACTCATGATTTGGAGTTAGCAGTCATAGTGTTCCCATTGAAGATATGGCGACACTTTTTGTATGGAGGAAAGTTTAATGTTTACAGTGGCCATAAAAGTCTGAAATATATGTTCGACCAAAAAGAGTTGAATATGAGACAGCAGAGATGGATGGAGTTTATCAAAGATTATGAGTTTGATTTACTGTACCATCCTGGTAAGGCGAACGTTGTAGCGGATGCCTTGAGTAGGAAATCATTGCATGTATCTAGGATGATGGTTAAGGAGTTAGAATTACTGGAATGGTTCAGAGATTTGAACTTAGGAATGGAGTTGGTTGATGATAACATTTGCTTAGGTATGATCACTATTAGTAGTGATTTTATGAGAGATCTTAAGGATAAACATGTTCGGGATCGATATCTCCAGGAGATAAGTAGAGGCATGGATGAGGGTAAAATTTCTGAGTTTAGTAGATGAACAGATGGTGTGCTGAGGTTTAGGAATAGAATATGTGTGCCAGATGATTTATAACTTAGGAAGATGATATTAGAAGAAGCACATAAGAGTAAGTTAAGTTTTCATCCTGGATCCACTAAGATGTATCAGGATTTAAAGAAAATGTTTTGGTGGACAAGGGTGAAGAAAGAAGTAGCGGAGTATGTTTTATCTTGTCTGGTGTGTCAGAAGGCTAAGATTGAACATCAGAAGCCGGCAGGCTTATTACAATCTTTAGATATCCCAGAGTGGAAATGGGATAGCATAGATATGGACTTTGTGGTCGGATTACCACGAACTCTTAAGAGAAATGATACGATTTGGGTTATCATTGATAGGTTGACGAAGTGTGCTCACTTCTTACCTATTGGTGAAAGTTATAGTTTGGAGAATTTGACCCATATTTACATCAAACAAGTTGTTAGATTGCATGGTGTGTCATCGAGCATTGTCTCAGACTGAGATCCTAGATTCACATCTAGATTTTGGAAACAGTTGCACAATGTTTTAGGGATAAAGTTGAGAATGAGTTCTGCTTATCATCCCCAGACCGATGGATAGTCAGAAAGGTTAATTCAGTCATTGGAAGATCTATTGAGAGCTTGTGTGTTGGAACACACTGGCGGTTGGGATGAGTTCTTGCCATTGATTGAATTTACTTATAACAATAGTTTCTATAATAGCATTGGAATGGCACCATACGAGGCTTTGTATGGTAGGAAGTGTAGGACCCCGTTATATTGGTATGAGATTGGTGAAAACCAAGTCTTGGGTCCAAATGTGGTGCGACAAACTACGGAACAAGTCGGGAAGATAAGGGAAAAGATGAAGGAAGCACAGGATAGGCAAAGGAGCTACAGTAACAAGAGGAGGAAACCTTTAGAATTCCAGGAGGGTGATCACGTGTTTTTGAGAGTCACTCCGAAGACCGGAATTGGAAAGGCTATCAAAACTAGAAAACTTACTCCTAGATTCATCGGACCTTTTCAGATTCTTCGAAGGATTGGTCGAGTAGCTTATCATATTGCTTTACCACCTAACCTTGCTAACCTTCATGACGTCTTTCACGTTTCTCAGTTGAGAAAATATTATCCTGATCCTTCACATGTTATTGAGTCTGAGTCTATACAACTGCGAGAGAATCTAGAGTATGAGGCTTTACCTATAAGGATAGCAGATAGAGATATTAAGGAGCTTCGCGGTAGACAAATTCCTTTGGTTAAAATCATATGGGATGAAACTACTGGAAGTGCTACTTGGGAACGTGAAGCAGATATGCAACGATCCACATCTTTTCTGAGGTATGTAAACTCCGAGGACGAATTTTTTTTATAAGAGGGGCAGTAATGTAACAGTCTGTTTTTAATTACGCTGTATTAACGGTAAAAATATATTTATATTTTTATCTACGGTCTAGGAAATGATTTTTGACAAAACAAAATCATATTCCTAATATATCTCATGGTATAAGGTTACGGTGAAATTTTGGGTTTAAAACTTAGACGGAAACCGGTCTGCGTTTTTTTTACTGACAGTATAATTTTATACTGGCAGAAAGCCCTAAATTGACCCGAAATTGAAATTTTTAGATTTTTTTTATATTTTGTTCGTGAGAATTTCTACATTCCAAATTTCTGATCATAAATAAAATATTATGTTTATTTGAACGAATTTTGGTAAAAGTTCGAACGAAAAACAGTCGTCGTTTTCACTGACAGTAAGATTTTAATGATCAGAAAACCTAATTTGGACCCGTGAATGAAATAATGTAGGTTTTTATCATGTTTCCAATGAGATAGGTTATTTTGAAATTTTTGTGAAAAATTTAAGATATTAGACGATTCTCGGGCGTTTTGTCGTTAATCGGGTATTCGACGGAACCGGGAACAGATAACAAGAAAATATCTAGATATTTAGTTAAAAAAATATCTAGATATGTATTTGAAAATATCTAGATATTTAGTGAAAATATCTAGATATTTAGTGAAAATATCTAGATATTTATATTTTTTAACTTAACTATGATTAGTACCAACTTAACCATGTTTATTATTAACTTAATTTAAGTTAAAACCAATTGCCTATCTATAAATACCCCACACGGCAGGTCCCCCCTCCCCTCTCCTCTCCTCTCCTCCTTCATTTTTCTTCTTCTTCAACTAAAACACAAACTCCATTTTCAAGAGCTCTAAGTGTAACATTGTTGAAGTGTATCAAGATCATCATCTTCTTTCCATTTCCATCATCACTTAAGGTAATATGATGATCCTTGATCATGTCTTCTCCTTCTTGTAGTCATTTTCATCCTATTTCATGATTTTACATTCCTAGATCTAGAACTTCAAATAATTCTAGAAAATTGTAGAAAAATCATTTTAATGTGAAACCAATTTCTATGATTTAGTTATGATCCCTACTTTATTTATCCAAGATCATGTGATCAAAATAATTTTCCTTCCCTAATTACTTCTGTGGACCGAAACTATGTTAGAAAAGGGGTTTAGTGTTTTGTTTCATTTTTTGAAATCTAATGCTTGATTTAAGCTCTCTAGTATGTATGTAATTTAAATCCAAGATCTTGAATCCAACTAAAATTACTAACCTATTTTTATAGTTTGGGCCAAACCCTAACTTGAAGGAGTGAAACTTTTCAAATTCATGACTTATATCATTTGATCTTACATACTTAATACTCTAAGATCATACATCTAAGAGATTAAGATGATTTAAAAACCTTAGCCTTTTGGTCATGGCTTGACCCAATTCATACTTAAGTGAGTTAGTAGGATTTCTTCAAAATTTAATTTGTATATCATTGATATGGTTAGTTGAAGGTGGATTTGTTAACTTGTGGCGTGATAACAAGGAGCTTCCAATTCGAGATTCCGGTGTTAACTCAGGTGGGAGAAAGAAACATTTCATCGTCGAAAATCGATAAGTATATAATTTATAATAATGGTGTAGGGCGACCTAAACCTACTAATGGTCGAGTAATCGACAATACCAAAATCGTATTGGAAACTTTTCCGCTTTACCAATGCTGATTTAGGAATTGTAGGTTTATCGTCTTAGGTTAATTTTATAATATTGAGGATGTCTGAATTATTTATTATTGAATTTACTGTGGTACACTGGTTGATGTATTCCATCTGCATGTGACGTATTATTTTGCTGTTTGAATATTTATAATATTGAGGATGTTTGTTGTCTGTCACGACCGTGACGGTTGTCATGGCCAGGGCGTGACAGGTTCTGTTTTGTAGAAGTCTTGCATTTGATGTCTGTCATGACCGTGACGGCTATCATGGTCAGGCCGTGACAGAGTCTGACTTTGTTATTTATTTGATTTGATTATTATGGGTTGGTTGTGATAAATTGCATTATATGATATTGAGATATTTGAATATTTTATTGATTATTGTGTTATGCATGATCTGCCTAGTTTGATAAATTGTTTACTTGATTTTAAGTAAAGATATATATTGCTCGGAGGTATTTTGTTTGGGTGAGAGTTTTGGATATGAATTAGAGGTGCCTAGCTATTATTTTATAGAAGTGATGTGATAAAGAATGTAAGTGGAGGTTATGAGGAAAGCTTGAGGTGCTAGGTTGTTATTGATACAAGTCAATGAGAATCATATTGCATTGTTGTTCATAACCGTGTATTTGAGATACACGAGGTCCGAAGTTCTCGTGGACCGATCCAAATAAGAATTTAAGTTGTGCAACTATAGTGTCATTGCTTTGCACGATGGATGAGAATGTGCACCGACGTTGGAAATGTGTCACTTGGATGACTGACTGACATTCCTAACGAGGGATGTGTGATAGGGTTAGTGGTGGTCACGTCAACATAAAGGTTTAGTTGCAAGAGTTGGAGGGTGGAGGATGATATTGTAAAGTATGGATGATTGTAGATTATGAGTGATAAGTGTGTGTGACTATTATTGTATTATATGCTATGAATCTTTTCCGCTTATAATGATAGAACTATTTCTTATCTCCCTATTTCTGTATTTTTGTGTATGTCCACTTTACTACGTTAGAAGACCCAATGGAAGAATATGTTGCTGTGGAGATGGATGGAACCCTTTATGAAACGGATGTTGGTGAGGAGTTGGATGAAACTCCGTATGATGCTGATGCTGGAAGACAAGCTACAAATCCTAATAATATAGGGTAGTAAGTTAGGGCCAATGAGTCATAGAAGATATTTTATTTTCCGCTAGTTATAAGCAGTTTTTGTAAATAAGTACCTGTGAGGGATCCTACTGAGAGGATACCCTTAACAATGTCTTGGTAATGTAATGAATAAGCACGTGCGTATTTATATATTATAACGTTGTTGTGTATTAATTTTGCAGAAGTTATATGATTAGTATTAAGTTTTAATTTTTACGTATTTTCAACAATAAGTGTGCAATTAATTAAATAATTAATAAGGTTTTAATCTAATAATACAATGGAGCACAACGGGGTGTCTCAAGAGTTGATTGAAAACCCTTGGCCATATTGCCTTGGCGACTAGACGTTGACCACGTGGGTAGTTGTGTGACCTAACCAGGATACATCGTTGTGTCATCTTCTTCCCTTATCTCTTTACTTTTTAGCAACACTTTTATACTTCTTAAGCTTTATTTCATAATAATTTATTATTAATCTATCGCTTCGTAAAAACCATTTTAAGTTGTGTTTACATTAGCAAAAGTTTTCAAAAATCAATTCAAACACAATTCAACCCCCCTTGTGTTTGAGGTCACCTGTCAACATCTTCCTTGGTCTTCACCCATTCGAAGCCCTTACAATCACCCTTTTCCTGTCAACAAATTAGGGTTATTAAGCTATTGTTAATTTAGGGGGAGATAAGAGAGTAGTTGAAAACAAAACCATGTACCCTCCATCTTGGGCACCTCCAAAATTGTTTTCCAGGGTTCCGGTCGGTCCTTGAGGTCAATAGCACCATGGGCAAATTACAGACGCAAACCTTAGTCACATCTCACAATATGGGTTCCGAGCTTGAAGCCATAGATGTGCTCTTCAAATCGTTGGCCATTGTGGTGGAAAGATAAGAAGAACGAAGCTGAGAAAGGAGAAGAAACGTCGCAAGCTGAAAGATGATGTTGTAGAAGATGGGGATCGACGGTGGGGGTAGAAGGTGGGGGATGAATGAAGAAGATGGGTTACGGTTTTTAAAAAAAATAAAAAATTTGGCTTAATGATTTTTTAATTTTTTTATTTTTTAAATAAAAAGTGATTATTCCCAAAATCAAAAATATAAAATTTGAATTAAAAATTTTAAAAAATAATAATGATGATGTGGCGGACAGGTGTTCACTGTTAGACCAGTTGGCTGAACCTAACGGTGGGGACCAGGACAAAAAAATGTTCAAAGTATAGGGACCAAAACCCAACAAAAAATTTTACAGGGACTGATTTCAAAACACCCCTACTTTGTAGGGACCAAAAAGTTCATTAAACCACAAATATATCATTAGTTATTCTGTCTAGCTCATTTAGCGTGCCCTTCTTCAGATCTCCATATACATAGGCTTTGATTGTTATTCTTTTGTCCCAAAAGAAAAAAATAGGGGACATATTTTAATAATTATAATTGTGCCTTTTAATCTTGTAAGAATTTTTTTTTTTGTTGATAAAATAATCTTGTAAGAATTAACACTTATGTAAAATAAACTTTTACCTTAAAACAAAGAAATTTGTGTTTAGTTTCCAGTCTTTTTTCTAGTAGAAATAATGCACCTATAAATTTGCGAATGGGTTAAAGAATATACTGTCAGGCCCAAAAGTTGTGATTAATAATGATGCATGTATGATGTATATTTCACTTTTTGGAGATGTCAATTGTATGTACCTTTTTACTTCCATTATTTGAATAATTAAAATACAACATTTAAACGATATTCCACTCAAAAGTACATATACTATATTCATATTAGTTGTACGTATATAGCATTGGATTTAATGGATATATGTTGATAGTATAAAAAAGTTTTATACAATTATTCAATCATATCTCATCACATAGATATTTATGGAGAATTTTTATGAATTAGTATAACAAAGTGATATAATGATGAAATATGATTAGATGTCTGTATAAAACTTTTTTATACTATATCACAGTACACTTCCACACAAAATACGACCCAAGTGTCAAATCTAGACATATAAATTTCATTTTCCTACACAAAATTTCTTTGCATATGGCGTTGTCCCACTTCACCTACTTGAGACATGGGACCAGGTTCCATCAATTTTTCGCTCACACATAACAGAGCGAGAGCCATACAGTAAAAGAGAAAGTGTATAAAGAGAACCAAATTAAGTACAAAACAAGATATTTATACTCTGTCTAGTGGCTACATTCACTGTTTTATTACATATAAAGGGGAAAAAACTGTGTCCATTATTATCAAGAAGCCATGAGAGAGCTCTTCTATCAGCTTTATGCCAAGACAATAGTCCTTTTGACATACATGCTAATAGAACTTATCCTTGTCATTCGGTACCTAAAATCAGATACAAGTTCAATCACAACCGCCCAATACCTCAAATTCATTGAAGAGAAGAACCCCACAATCTGCTACAACAAAAGGGTCATGAGGCCAGATCACTTAGAATGCAGGGTGTGCTTATCAGAGTTCGAGGAAGGGGACAAAGTGAGGAACTTGGAATGCAAACACACATTTCACAAGGATTGCTTGGACAAGTGGTTGAAGCAATATTGTGCTACATGCCCACTCTGCAGGAACAAGGTGTTGCCAGATGGTGTTGTGGCCAAGTATCATCATCTGCTGCTTCAAAATCAGGTAGAATATGATGGGAATGATGACCAGCTTATCTCTTTGTTATCTGCATTTCGGGATGCTAGTACTTTGCACAGATATCTCTGATGATATTACAAATTAAACTAAGTTTCTTTAAATGCATTCTTTTTCCCCATTTAAACTTAGTTGATCTTGAATGCACAAGTCTATGTTAACCTGTGCTGAAATTTAACTTTTATTTGTAGTGTATTTGTATTATTGTATATCGAAAAAATTTAATTGTTAAATTTTTATATATTATAATACGTTGGAGTCCCACGATGGATAGTGATATGATCTGAACAGTGCTTATAAATAAGGAACAACCCCCATTCTATAAGTTAGTTTTTGGAGTCCAAACTCAAATTCTATTATAAACATGCATAACACTATAACACAACGGTAGAATTTAGGAAAGGTAGAAGTTTTAGGAGTGGAATATTCTTGGTAGATTTTAGCTAGGAATATGCATGGTAGCAGTTTGAATCTTAGGAGTGTACATATAAAATATCTCAAGAAGTAGATAATTTTGGTGAGAAACACCAACAGAGATTGTCAACCAATTGTCACGGAACATGCTTCTCAGAAAGGAGGCTCGCCAACATGTACAAGGAGTAGATAGACATTACATTCACAGTATAAGAAGACCCACCTTAATACACGACAAAGGGGTAGGCGAAGAAGTTAAAATATTTGATGCACGACAAAGAGACTCTTCCTATAATTGGTGGCAACAATCTCGGGGGTCAGAGCTACGCCCTTTTATTTAATGTGATAAGTGCCCCCACAAACCAGGATCACATGGAATAGCATAAGGGGTAGCTAACATAACTTTTAGCCTAAAGGATTATGGGTATAGATAGGATCTAATGAGTGAGGAGTGGTATTTTCCTTTGACAAATGCTAATTTGACAGCTTTTAGATATCAGCACGACGACATTTTATGTGCAGTATTGTGCGATATTGTAGCTGTACTATGTGATACTGTAGTAGGTCCTTTTTTTAAAAAAAGGTTTAAATCTTTTTTTATAAATTATTTTTTTAGTTAAATATGTGTAAATATCTGGTGAATCAGGTACAAATATCTGGTGAATTCAGTTCATTATCTAGTGAATGAGTTTTTTTGAGAAATGATTTTTTTGGTTAAGTATGTACAAATATATGGTGAATCGGGTATAAATATCTGATGAATTCAGTTCATTATCTGGTGAATGGTTTTTTTTAGAAATACATTTTTTGGTTAAGTATGTGCAAATATATGGTGAATCAGATATAAATATCTGGTGAATTCAGTTCATTATCTGGTTAATGTTTTTTTTATAAATAAATTTTTTGATTAAGTATGTGTAAATATCTGGTGAATGGGTTTTTTTGAGAAATAAATTTTTTGGTTAAGTATGTGCAAATATCTCATGAATCATGTACAAATATTTGGTGAATTCCATTATCTGGTGAATGTGTTTTTTTGAGAAATAAAATTTTTATTTTTTTAAAAAAGTCAAAATTTAAAATAAAATAAAAATGGCACTACAATAGCACTACAGTATGCTAGTGTAGCATGATGTCATATTGATGTCGGAATATTGTGTTCAATTAGCACGGCTCTTTCCTTTTCATGAACTTTCTTCAAACTTATAGCATATTTTTTTACACACTTTGATTTTACCACACAAGCACGTATGAGATATGTGGCTATAAGACTTATGCGCGTCTAGCAAAAAAAAAAAATTCCTCGAAAATTGGCCACTTGATTGTTAAAGGGCGACTTACCATGCCTTTGTGTCCAAGTGCAAATTCAAACCTTACACCAAAAGTGTTTCGGGCTAGTAGGTGCCAAGTTTATTTTTGTTCTGGAGGTAGGAATGTAGAAAGTTTTCAACCTTATAGTTGTTCCATATATACTTGCTTTAGGTTGAGAAATTACCATTAGTTCTTCCCCATATGTATCTACCTATTTGATATCTTGTATATGGAATTGAGTATCACTTATACTCTTTTCAATATCTCTCTTGCTTATTAAAAAAAAAAATTACACCAAAAGGAACTCCTCTTAAAGTAGAGCAAGAGGGATATATATGGTCAACAACAACAACCATGCATCAAAATTGAACACCGCGCATAAACTTTGTCTTCCTTGCTATGAGCGAGTTCGAGGGATAAAAAAAGAGTACCACGCATAAAACTCTTTAACTAGTAGCTTTCGTGGTGTAGGGAGCCAAGGATGACGAAAAATGAAGGAATTGATGTGAAAAGCTACATAATATCTATACAGTACAGAGATCACTTCGTTCATTTTTCTTTTATATAAATGCATGTATCCCTCACATAGATTAAAATAATGACATCAAATCACAGCTCTAGTTGTAAGTTTGAGCTGACTTTAGAACAACCGGCAAAGATTCGCTTTTAATTTGGCATATGGTAAGTAAAGAGTACACCTATAAAATCAAGTTTGCAATTGTAGCCTTGTTATTACTTACTATTTTTTTATTTAACTTAATATAAGCGCTAATGATCTCTATTTCTCAGACTTAATTATAGATAATATTAATTAAATATATATACGTACACACATTTTCTTATATTTATTTTATTTTATTATATATCTGATTATATCTAATATTTCATTAATTTGCTCACTCTCGTTAATTATCCCACATGAACGTGAAATGTTGTGATCCCTAGGGTGTTCATTGGTTTGGATCGACCCGATGAACCCGAGAATCCGAACCGAACCAATTAAATTGGTTTGGATTTTTATGGTGTTCGGATTCAATCCGAACCAAACCAAATCAAATCCGATGGCAATTGATTAGATTCTCATATTCATGGATTCTGGATCCGAACCGAACCAATTACAATATTTTAATATTTATATATATATATATATATATAATTTTTTTTATTATATTTTAATATATATTTTTTTAATGTTTTAATAGTTTATTATCTGTATATTTAATATATTTTGTTTTATATTTATATATATATATATAATTTAATATTTTATATATTCAATATTTATATAATTTTAATTTTTCCGGGTCCGAACCGAGCCCACCCGTTTTTTGTTGGTTTGGTTCGGTTCGGATTTCCAGACAAAACAATACAAATCTGAGCTAAACCAAACCACTTGATTTTGATTGGTTCGGGTTTATTTTTCATGCAAATCCGAATCAATGCGACCCGTGAACGCCCCAAGTGATCCCAAGGACATGTGCATCAAGTGTTCCTGTCCGATTGGGCCCTAACCCAGTGGGCGGGTCAAATTAGAACGAGTTGAAAGCCCTGTAAAAATATCAAAGATAGGGTTCATTTGTGCTCGGGACGTATTAGTGCATATTGTTTAAGACCCCAACGAAGACATCCAGGTCGAACGATATCATCGCTCGAGTACTCAAACCAAAACATAAAGAACCAAAAACGTCAACAGCTCAGTCGGGCATTAATAGCAGAACACAGCTTGGGACAATAAGAAGACAGCTCGATCGATCGGCGCAATGCCCAATTCTTTGAAGACTGAACCAGATTAGACCCAATAAGAAGACTATTTAATTGTTGTATTGTAATCTGTAATCCAAGTATGTACACCAATCTGTTAGTTCTGTTATAGTTGTTAGAGACTTAGTTAGACAGATAGCTTGTTAAAGGCTATAACTGCTAGTATGAGCAGTGTGGGACTAGCCTATATATGTAATACAGAAAAAGTAATTCAGATATACATTGTTCATTCTTTCTTTCTTCTACTCTATCCTTTTCTAAATTCTTGCAAGTGTGTGTGGCAGCGTGTAGTTCTAACAAATTGGTATCTAGAGCAAGCAAAAAATCAGGGACCTGTGAAGAAAGGTTGAGGCGTCCTGTGAAGAAGAAAAGAGGCAATCATGGCTTCATCAAATGGAGGAAATGGAAGTTTTCTTTCCAGTTTGCCGATCCTGGATGGCAAGAATTATGATCATTGGGTTGTAAGGATGGAAGCCATTCTTGGCTTTCAAGAAATCTTGGATATTGTGAAAGAAGGTGTCACAGAAAGGGACGATGCAGCAACCAAGAAGAAAGATTACAAGGCTAAGTGCTTTCTTCATCAATGTGTTGATCTTGTCAACTTTGAGAAGATCTCCAAAGCCAAAACAGCCAAGGAGGCCTGGGATGTTTTGCAGAAGGCTTATGGAGGTGCTGAGAAGACCAAGAAGATGAGACTTCGGTCCCTCAGAAGACAGTATGAGTTGCTGTCCATGCTTGAACAAGAATCAGTAGCTGAGTATTTCAATAGGCTGCAACTGCTTGTAAACTCGATAACAACATGTGGAGGCACAATCTCTGATCAGCAAATGGTTGAAAAGATCCTTACAACCCTTACCACTAGGTTTGATCATATAGTGGTTGCAATTGAGGAGTCTAAAGACTTGGAGGGTATGAAGGTAGAGGAGCTGCTGAACTCACTAGAGGCACATGAGCAGAGACTGAATGAAAGATCCAAAGTAAAGGAACCAGATCATGCTCTGCAAGCCCAAATGTTCAAGAAAGGTAATGCTGATTACAGAAAAGGCAATGCTGATTACAGAAAAGGCAAGAGAGGAGGCAAGGTGAAGTCCAACAGAGATGGAGGTTGTGGTTCTGGCAACAATTCTTACAGCCAGGATCAAGTCTCCTTAGCTGAGCAAGGAGATCAACACAGCAAAGGAAGAGGGGGAAGGTCAAGCAGAGGCAGAGGTGGAAAGAAGAAGGTTGATAAAAAGAAGATTCAGTGCTTCAACTGTAATAAATGGGGGCACTATGCAAAAGAATGCAGAAACAGCAAGGTGGAGAGGTCAAGATCAGATGATGATGAGGCCTATGTTGCTCAAGATGATGGCTCGGATTCTGACCAAGTATTGCTGATGGTGACAACCAACATAGAAGGGTAAAGCAATACATCTTGGTATCTTGACACAGGGTGTTCCAACCACATGACAAGCCAGAAAGATTGGCTGATTGATCTTGATTGTAGTGTCAAGAACAAGGTCAGATTTGCAGATAACAACACTATAGTAGCTGAGGGAATTGGCAAAGTCTTGATTAAAAGAAGAAATGGCAGACCTGCATATGTGACTGATGTTTTGTATGTTCCCTCAATGAAAAGCAACTTGTTGAGCCTTGGACAATTGCTAGAAAAGGGCTTCACAATGAAGATGATGCAGAAGCTCATTGAAGTCTTTGATGCAAAAGGAAGGATGGTGATTAGAGCTCCACTGTCAAAGAATAGAACATTCAAGAATGATTTGAATGCTTCAACAATTCAATGCCTCTCAACCACTGTAATTGAAGATGAAAACTGGCTGTGGCACTACAGGTTTGGACATCTCAATTTCAGGAGTCTAAACCAGTTGGGCAGCAAACACATGGTGCAAGGAATCCCTCAAATCAATCAACCAGAAAAGTTGTGTGAAGGGTGCTTGATGAGCAAGCAACCAAGAACTGCATTCAAGAAGTCTGCACCAGCAAGAGCCACTGATGCCTTAGGAGTTGTCCACTCAGATGTATGTGGCCCTATTAAGACACCAACTCTTGGAGGAAACAGGTACTTCATAACCTTTGTAGATGAGTTTACTAGAAAACTTTGGTTGTACTTGATTGAGGGAAAGCATGAAGTTTTTGATGTGTTCAAGAAGTTTACTGCCTTAGTTGAAAGACAAAGTGGAAAAGCTATCAAAATTCTTAGAACTGATGGTGGAGGAGAATACAGTTCTAAGGATCTTGAGCACTTCTGTGAAAAACAAGGCATTGTGCATGAGGTAACTGCCACTTATACACCTCAACACAATGGCCTTGTTGAAAGGAGAAACAAAACCCTGATGAATATGGCAAGGTGCATGCTGAAAGGAAAGGAAATGCCACAGTGTTATTGGGGTGAAGCCGTGTCCACTGCAGCCTATGTCCTTAACAGATGCCCCACTAAAAGAATGGAGAATGTGACTCCAGAGGAAGCTTGGACAGGAAGCAAGCCTAGAGTTGATCATCTAAGGATCTTTGGATCCTTATATTTTAGACATGTTCCTGACCAAAGAAGGAGAAAACTAGATGACAAGAGTGAAGCTATGGTTCTAGTAGGATACCATCCCACAGGAGCCTACAAACTGTACAATCCATCTTCGAAAAGGGTTGTAATCAGCAGAGATGTGGTTACTGATGAGAAGGCAACCTGGAATTGGAAGGAACACAATGCTGGGATGAAAGTTGGTATTTTTCATTCACTTGATTCAGATCATCAAATGTCTGAGTTAAGTGAAGACTGTGCAGCAAGTGAGCAGACTCAGAGCAGCAGGCCACAAAGGAATAGAGCACCACCAGTAAGCTTGACAGACTATGAGGTTTTCACTGATCAGCAAATCACAGCAGAAGGTGAGTTAGTTCACCTAGCCTTCTTTGCAGACACAACCAATGAACTGGGAACAAGCTATCAATGAAGAGGTATGGCAGAATGCAATGAAGGAAGAAATGAATGCAATAGAGAGGAACCATACATGGGAGCTCACTGAACTTCCACCTGACAAGAAGCCAATTGTTGTCAAGTGGATCTTCAAGGTGAAACTGAAGCCAGATGGTTCGATAGCCAAGCACAATGCCAGATTAGTGGCAAAGGGGTTCTTGCAGAAAGCTGGAGTGGATTATACAGAAGTGTTTGCACCAGTGGCAAGAGCTGAGACAATAAGACTTGTCATTGCCATTGCAAGCTCAAAAAAGTGGCCAATGTTCCAAATGGATGTAAAATCTGCATTCCTAAATGGTCCACTAGAAGAGGAAGTCTATGTACTACAACCTCCAGGTTTTGAGGTAAGGGGAAAAGAAAGTAAAGTGTATAAGCTCCACAAGGCCTTTTATGGCTTGAAACAAGCCCCTCGGGCTTGGAACAAGAGAATTGATGCATTCCTACTAAAGCAAGGATTCTCAAAGTGCTCTGTGGAGTTTGGTGTATATGTGAAAAGCAGTAATGGTGCTGGCCTGATTTTAGTATGTCTTTATGTAGATGATCTACTTGTAACAGGAAGTGACTCAACTGAAATTGACAAGTTCAAAAGGAGCATGCACTTGGAGTTTGAAATGACAGACCTAGGGACCCTCACTTATTTCCTAGGGATGGAGATAGAATACACAAACAGTGGCATCATTCTACACCAGAGAAAGTACTCTCAAGAGATACTTAAGAGGTTTCGGATGGACTCTTGCAATGAGGCAGTAACTCCAATGGACAACAATGTAAAACTGCAGAAGGGTGAAGCTGAGAAATGTGTTGACAGCACCCTCTACAAGCAGATTGTAGGTTCTCTTAGGTTCCTATGCAATAGCAGGCCAGATATCTATTATGGTGTTGGCTTGATCAGCAGGTTTATGAGTGATCCTAGAGCCTCACATATGGCTGCGGCTAAAAGACTGCTGAGATATGTGAAAGGGACCATCAACTATGGAGTTCTATTTCCTAAAGGAGCAGGGCAGCTTGAGGAAGGACTTGAGGCTTGGCCAGATTCAGATTGGTGTGGTGACAAGGTTGAAAGGAAGAGCACCTCAGGTTATCTGTTTAAATTTCAGAACAGCCCAGTTTCTTGGAGCTCTCGAAAACAGAATGTGGTGACCCTTTCTTCTTGTGAAGCAGAGTACATAGCTGCCTCCAATGCAGCTTGCCAGGCTCTTTGGCTGGAATCTCTGCTGGATGAAATGAGGATCAAGTACAGAAAACCAGTTCAACTCTTTGTTGACAATAAATCCTCTATAAGTCTAGCAAAGAATCCAGTGGCACACGGCGGGAGCAAGCACATTGAAACAAGGTTTCACTTTCTAAGAGACCAGGTGAACAAGGAAAGGATCAAGCTGACCTATTGCGATTTAACGTAGCGCAAATTGCTGATGTTCTAACTAAGCCAGTTAAGACTGGTCGGTTTAGAAGGTTGAGGGAAATGCTGAATGTAGTGTGTATAGATACATTGGATTAAGGGGGTGTGTTGTATTGTAATCTGTAATCCAAGTATGTACACCAATCTGTTAGTTCTGTTATAGTTGTTAGAGACTTAGTTAGACAGATAGCTTGTTAAAGGCTATAACTGCTAGTATGAGTAGTGTGGGACTAGCTTATATATGTAATACAGAAAAAGTAATTCAGATATACATTGTTCATTCTTTCTTTCTTCTACTCTATCCTTTTCTAAATTCTTGCAAGTGTGTGGCAGCGTGTAGTTCTAACATTAATAAGAGCCTACCTCTTCATAATATGACACTCTCCATCACTTACATCATTAGCATGGGATTTTGCTTGTATCTCGATCATATTCAATAAGCCTCAAATAACTCTTAAAAGATATACTATGTAATAAAATATCTCTTTCCATAAATTTATTGTTCTTCCCGGAACATCAAGCATTTTCCTAGTTTATACTTTATATCCGTTCTTTCACTATCATTTGCTGTTTGCTATGGGCAAGAATTTAAAACCAATATGATAAGCGCTGACTTACAATGTGCCCATATTAAAATGAGTTCTTTTATTTACATCAAATCTTTAATATTATATTTAATATCATATACATTTATTTATCTCACTTTTACTTTTTTTTTTTTTTTGCATACACGTATTTTAAGAATGCATAAAAAATAATGAAACATCATATGCTGTCATTATTTTAAATATTCACCAAAAGTTTTCCCATCTAAAATAATCCAAACCAAAATTCAGCTCAGTAAAACGTCAATAATTTTCTCTCAAACTAGTTATCAGTATCTCACTAAAGATTGCTTAAATGGGATGCTTTTAACTATGATCTTCGTTTTTTTTTAATGGACAAATATTTACTATAAGCTTATATTAACTTAATTTATTTTAAAAAATACATATGATAAAAATAGGTTTAATTATTCAACTGGTCCCTAAACTATTTGAAAAATTTTAAATAGTTCCCTAAACTAAAAATATTTTTAATTAGGTCCCTGAACTTATATAAAATATGCTACATCCAATATATTTGGTTAAAAACTTTTGGTGCAAAATAAACTTATCTAAATCAATTGACAAATAATCTGTTCACCAAAAAATAAATAATCTATAGAGTATTTAGTGAAGAAATTTAATGACAATATGCAATAACATAGTGTCATTAAAGTTTTGTTTTGAAAGACAGTATCACTAATTAGAAGTTAATGATAATTTTATACACTGAATAATATAAAAAATAGGCCAACAATAACCACATTTCTCTTGAAAAGTAATGTATTTAATAATGAGAAGTAGACATATTTTTAGTTTTTTTATTTATTCAAGTAGTAATATTTTTAGTTTTTCAAAAGAAACGTTTCTTTTTTTATTCTTTAACCTGGACCTGGTCAATCAGACCCTATAAATGATTATTAATTATAGAATTTAATAATAGTACAATGTCATTAATAGATGTGATTTAATAATATTTTTGAAAGAAATAAAACTGATAATATTTAATGATAATTTTAATAATATATGTCATTATTATGTGAATTTAAAAATAATATTTATATAATTAATATATAAATATATCCTAATAATAGTATTACATATTTAATAATATAGTGTCATTAATAATTGGAATTTAATAATAATATGTATCTACAATAATTTAAGGTGTCATTAATTGTTGGAATTTAATTTTAGTAATACTTTAAATGGAAATTTAAAGATAATTTTAGTTATATATTTAATGTAATAATATAGTGTCATTATAAGTCGAGATTTATCAATAATATTTATATATTTAATTTTAATATAATATATCAAGTTTTAAGTTAATTAATTTTAGGTCACATACGGCCCAGCTGTTAACTTGGGCCACATGCAGCCTCCCATGTTTCGACGAAAGAGAAAACGGGGAAATGAATGGTGAGGGACCAATCGATAAATAAAATAAAATCTCTTTAGCTTTTTCAGAATAATTTTTCAGGACCACTTCATGAAGACATGAAGTTGCCAATATTCCTTCACTGCACTTCCTCTTTACGATAATATATATCAACGGTTATTAGTCTTGGTGCATCCATACGCTACATTCATCCCGGTGCGTTTTAAACGGATCCATGATCCATCATACCCCTAGTTGGGCTCTGATCATGTTATTGCGTCGTGCTCTTATCCTATTTTGCCCAAAAGAAAACCTAGATGATGGGCCTACATAGCCTACTAATGATGTTGATGCGTCCTGTCCTATTTTGCCCAACAGAAAACCTGGCTTACAGTTCACAAGAAAATGGACCTAAAGCTCTAGGTGAAAATCATTCAACAAAAACTAAAGGTAAAATAGTTACCTCTTGTTAATAGGAATTTTAAATTCTTGATGGAAATGGATCCGACAGGATGACGGGAAAAATTGAAGAGCCGTCAGATAACCACCATGAAGAGTCGAATTCAGCAAAATTGACAGATTGAAAAGTTGACAGAAATTGGTATGTCAGACAGATAAAGCCGTCAAGAAATGAGAACACATTTGTCATCAGTCAAATTCCCGACGAATATATCCAACTGACTGACGGAGAAATAGAAGTAATAACCCAACTTTCGACAAAGTTGGTAATGAGAATTGTCAGATGAACGAAGTATAGAAATGACTAAGTTTCCAAGGTTGACAAGATCATCAAGAAGATAAGTTGTCAAATAACCAAACCGTGGACGACAAGCAAGTGGGCATAAAGCCATTCGAAGGAATGAGCGAAGTTAGAGAAGTTTACTTGTCAAATAGTTTGAATCGAAACATAGCAAAACCGCTATACAGTGTCAAATTTTAAGATAGGAAGTTTCTTTAGGCGGTTATTTTGTATGCTTATAAATACCGTTAATCCCGATGTAATCAAGGAGGTTGTACTTGAAGCGATATCCTCGCATATCTCGATCACACAATGATTAAAGGATTGGACTCAAGTATTTCCTCCACCCCTTTTCATTTCGATTCAATTTATAATACAAGATCGCTTTCATTTAATTTTACATGTTCGTCTTTACCTTCAGCATTTCCTTTCATGTTCTTCATTTAAGTTCGTTATTCAGTCCTTTATTCCTCCCCATTTATTTTTCAAGCCTTTTACTCGCTTTCATTTAATTTCCTGCACTTTAAACGCTTTCTTTTGCTCTTCACTCATTTAAATATTTTTCAATAACTTGCTTCTTTCCTTTAATTTACTGTCATTTACCTTTACTTGTCATTTACAAGCTTTCAATTAATTTCCTGCAACTTACATGCTTTCCTTTAATTTCCTCGTTGTTTACTTCTTTTCTTTAAATTTCACGTTCTTTACTTTCCTCCAATTTCACTGCAAGTCACGTCAAATCCTTGTATTTCTGTAAAAGTAAGAAGCCATTCTTGTTTGAGCAGACATGCAAAATACTCATCCTTACGAGATTACCGCATAACTCGTCCGTCCCTACACTCGTCTGATCTTAAATTATTTGTGACAAAAGGATTTTGGACACCAACCAAAAAACCAGCGTCAACAAATTGGCACGCCCGGTGGGACGAGTTTAGAGTAACTCGTATAGTGTCAGGAATTTAACATACAACTTTATTTGTATGCGTTTACGGAGCGAAAAGGTGGTTCAAACATCTATTTCCCAGAACTCTGTAAATATGAGTAATGCAAGTGATGCAGGCGTAGTAGACACTAATGCCGTTGTGTCAACAGTAGATGCTATCGCCCGATTGACAATATTCCCGCAAATGGAACTAATGCAGAGGTAAATAGTACTAATGGTCTAGGAATAAGAAGAGGCGTCTTACGCCCAAGTAGTCAATAGATTTGTGAAGTTGGTCAAGGAACACTTAGTCACCAACTTCACTGTCTTACAACAAATAAATACATCAACTACTGGATTGTCATCACGAAGTGTTGTGAGTTCAAATCCAAGAGGGACTACACAACCTCTCTCACAACCTTTATATGGGATGCCTTGTGGGTCAACAACCGTCAACCCAAATACTCCATTTGCTTACATACCATATCCGAATGGAATGACGATGGCTGCCCATACATCTGGACAGGCAGGGCCATCGACTGGGGGCAAATCCGATCATGCGAATGGAATAACGGGGTCCATGATAGTTACCCATTCTCGACAAGAACAACCGGTAGAAAGGCCATATATTTCTCCATTGAGGCAACTCCCACAAAGCATTGTTGGTCTGTCGGAGGCTACTTTAGCCAATGTCCGACAACAGATTGATTCTAGTAACCATGACATGGTTAATACATTTACTCAACAAATGAGTACAATAATTACGCCATTGATGGAAAACACAAACAATGCATGTTTAGCATTGACAAATGAAATACGTCGGTTAAACAGAGCCTTAGGTGTTGTAACCCCAGGCGAAAACCAAAATACTGGTAGAAATTTCAATGCAAATCTCAATAGGATTAATCAACCACAGGTTGAACCACAAATTGACGGATTTGAACAAGATGATGAACGACAACCTTCATCACCGGATTCCTTTGAGATGTGGAAATGTACATATTCTGCGACCCGAGAGGAAGATGAGGATTTGATCCTAAACCAGGTCTGTTGGAGCGTTCCGTCGAATGTTTTAAATCAAAATGTCAACCAAGTGGTCGAACAAGCATTAAATAGGTTTGGTTTTAACATTGGTTATGCTAACCAACCATTTTTTGCATCGCATTTCTGATTGGGTCCAACGGTAGAAATGCCTCGAGGATATAAAATACCCAAGTTGTCGAAATTCTCGGGAGAAAGTGGAGAGTCGACAATCGAGCATATTCCGATATACCATCGAGTTAGGAGACTTAGCCTTGGAGGAAGGATTAAAAATGAAGTTCTTCCCTAGCTCGTTAACTATGAATGCTTTTTCTTGGTTTTCAACCCTAAGGCCTAATTCAATCCATTCTTGGAATCAATTGGAAAGAGGTTTCCATGACCAATTCTTTAGAGGAGACTTGAAAATAGGATCGACTGATTTGTTTGGAATTAAAAGAATGAATAACGAATCCGTTGACGACTACCTAGCTCGATTCAGTCGGATGAGGAGTCGGTGTTTCACCCTATTCAGAGACAAATAGTGAAAATTGCTGCGGGTGGTCCGGATTACTATATCGGGAAGAAACTGGTTAACCAACATTTGATAGATCTTGCCCGAGTTAGGGGACAAGGTTCGACAATTGAACAATTAAGAACTGAAAAGATTTTTAAGCAAAAGAGATTCCTTAAGAGGGAAAGGGTTAATTTTGTCGGATGTAATGAATCCAACGAAAAGAGTAATGATTTCAAGAGTATGAGGTAGATTATGTCGAACTAAAAAATGGTCCACCTTATATATGTCAAGCTTTGAAGCCGCAAGCAAAGAAAGAATCCCTTTCATTAATAAGAAAGTATACACATTTGGCGTGACCAAAGCCGATCAAATATTTGACATATTACTTAAAGATAAGCAATTAAAATTGTCGGATGATCATAGGCTCTTGAAAGCCCATGAAATTAAAGATCGGAAATATTGTAAGTATCATAATACTTTTGGTCATGTGACGAATAGCGTATGCATTTGGGGATATCATTGAGAAAGGTTTGTGACGGAAGGTTGAAGTTTTGGACAAGAGACCGGAAATGAAGTTGTCTGGAACCCTTCGGTCCGAAGCTAACAAAGCATACCGCCAAGTCCATATGGGAGTAGGCATGGTCAACATCACGCGGACAGAATATCCAAATGGATTTGTCGATCCATTTGATGTTTATCCGGCCGGGGAACCACTTATTGAATATATGACACGAAAGAAAGATGAGGGCATAATTAAAGTTTGCCCTAGATGCGAAGCGTTTTATGATGAGGTAGCCGCCGGAAAAGCTAGGGGCGAAATTACCATTGCATCGTCCACAAGATGACGAGCAGGTTTCACACTCAAATAGCCATGACGGATCCAACGATGTACGGAGGAGTGCTGCATCTCTGTAAATAGGCAGACAAACAGCCGTCAAGAACACATACACCATCAAAATCCGGACAGACAATACAGGAGAGGCTGGCTTGATTCAACCAGAGGATCAGCAGTAAGGCAGACAGATAATTGTCGGCCACATATCCACCAGTCAAAATTTAGACAGCACAGCACCGGCGGATGGTTTGAAGAACCAATCAGAGGATCGACAGTAGGTAACTCTGTCAGTGGCAGATTTAATCCTGTCAAGACAAGGACACCCCCATCCAACGTAATGGTGGATAAATGGGTAAGGAATTCAGCCATGACACAATACCCAGAATTGCAAAAACAGACGTGGGCTCGGAGAAACAAGGGCAATGAACGAGGGCCACCCTTTTGGAATGAACTTTACCAAAAAGGTCAACTGGCTAAAAATGCTCAGATGGAAGGGCCTGGTCTTTCAGGACCCTCAACTCAATTGGCCATTTCCAAGAGCCAAAAGAGGAGACTACAGAGACTTCGACAAGCTCAGAAAAAGAAACTTGCCAAACAGGGAGGCGTCATTATAAAAGAAATGCCTTCCCAAGATGCTGGTTGCTTGGTTGCTACAACTGACAACAAAGTTGATAAGATAGCAGATACCAAGATGAAGAGCGTAATAGTAAGTCACCCCACGGAATCTTATGTGAAGAAACTCGATGTCGGACCAAGCAAGGCGAACCTATATCTCAGTTTTCATAGAAGAAGACTTGAGGACAAGCATCCTCACCAAGTAAAACTCAAAGCGAGATGGCGGTCGGACTGTGAAGTAGAGAGAGTTGCGGGGCTCGAAAAGAAAGTTGAGGCTAGAATAGAAGAGCAACAACGACTACATTCAAGCCTGAATTCGATTTAAAAAAAGAGGAGTTGTAATTTGATCTTTGTTATTGAAGCATTGAATGATCCGAATGATGACATAAACATCAGTGGAGCCATGGACATGGACGGTCAGAATGAGGATTGGGCCGACATCATGGAAGCGTTAGATAACTGTGGCGCAGGAATTGCTCGGCCTTTGTCAGATAGGTCAGGGTCAGATGACGAGAGTGACTTGAAGAGAAATCATGGCAGAACAGTCGGAGGTGCTTTTCTGGATGAGGATCCAGACAATGAAGTCATACTGGAGCCTGGAATGAGAATGAACATAGGTTTGATTTCTTTCATCCCAGCAGAATATGAGGGATATTTTGAGTTTGATCCCTCTGATGACGACAGTGATGTCGTCAACAATGCAGGAGACCCAAGTGATCACTGGATGTGTGTTCAAGAGAATTTAGTTACTGTATTCGACAACGTAGCTCAGTTGGAGAAACCTACCGACGAACAGAAAAATCATCTAAGGCCTTTGCATGTGAAGGCCATCATCGATGGAAGACCCATCAATAGAGTCTTAATTGACGGAGAGTGCTCTTTGTAAACTTGATGCCTAGGGCGATGTTTAAAAAATTAGGAAAGGATCGGTCGGACCTAATCCCAATCGATATGGTTGTCACCGATTTCGGTGGCAAAACATCTCCGTCGAGATGGTGTCACTTTATTAAACATACAAATTGGCATTGTCGAAAGAATGACATTGTTCGTCATAATTCCAGCCAAGTCAAGCTACAACATTTTGCTTGGCGGGGATTGGATCCACTGTTGTAGGCAGTTCCATCAACGGTACATCAAAAGGTGATTTTGTGGAATGAACAGGATCAAGTGGAGATTGTGGAGGCAGATGATAGTGCTTGTTATGCTCAGCAAGCACATATTGATTTCCGGGTGTATTCTCCGAATGTGAAGCCAATAACTGCCATTGAAGGGGTTATCAACAAGGATACGTTGCAAGCAAGCCTTCTTAGTCAGTTTGGAGTTACAATACAAGACAAGGCCGACAAGACTCGGTCAGAATCTGACAATGAGTCTTGAGACCCACTTGAGAAGACTGTCGGCCTATCTGACCGACAAAGAAGTACACACTCAAGAGAGTGTATTGGCGGATTGTATAATTGACGACGGCCCTTTGGGTTTTGAAAGAGGAGCCGAAGTCAGACAAAATGTGGAAGTAGAAGATCCTCTGGAAGAAATAAATTTGGGGTCAGAAGAAAAGAAAAGGCCCATTTTTGTCAGCGCTTTTCTGCCAAAAGATTACAAACGAAAACTTGTCGGATTAATAGCAGAATACAAAGATTGCTTTGCATGGGACTATGACGAAATGCCTGGTTTAAGCAGGGATCTTGTTGAACATCGCCTACCACTAAGGGAGGATTGCAAGCCTGTTAAACAAGCAAGCAGACGGTTTGCTCCAGAGGTGGTACATAAAATCAAAGAGGAAGTACAAAGACTGCTTAAAGCCAAGTTCATACGAACAACCAGGATATAATCAAATCTTTATAGCCGAAGAAGATGTGTCAAAGACCGCCTTCAAATGTCCAGGAGCAATTAGGACATATGAATGGGTCGTCATGCCTTTCGGTTTAAAGAATGCAGGGGTCACCTATCAACGAGCAATGAATACAATTTTCCATGATGTTATTGGAAAATTTGTAGAAGTATACATTGATGATGTGGTCGTGAAGTCCAAGAGCAAAGATGACCATTTGGAGCATCTGAGGCAAGGATTTGACAGGATGAGAAAGCATAATCTAAAAATGAACCCAGAGAAGTGTAGTTTCGGAGTGTCGGCTGCAAAATTCTTAGGCTTCCTGGTCACAAAAAAGGAATTGAGGTAGACGAGGAATAAAGCCAAGGCAGTCATGGAGGCCTCTCTACAGACAAATAAGAAAGAACTACAATCCTTCTTAGGGAAAGTTAACTTTCTCGGAAGATTCATATCAAATCGTCGGGAAGGACAAGAGTATTTGTACCACTTGGTCAAGTTGAAATCGAACAAAGCTTCATTTGGGAACCTTGTCACCAAGAGGCTTTTGACCAGATTAAGCAATATCTAGTCGATCCACCGGTCATGATGCTGCAGTGCCCGTCGGCGATTGAAGTTGTACATATCAAAGATCGGAGGACACTATAGGATGTTAATTAGCCCAGGATGACGATGACAATGTTGAAAGGGCTATATATTATCTAAGTAGAGTCCTAAATGATGCTGAGGGAAGATATAGTGCAATAGAGAAGTTATGTCTAGCATTATATTTTTCTTGTACAAAACTCAAATATTATATGATGCCATGTCATGTATTAGTTATTTCCAAGACTGATGTAATAAAGTATATGTTGTCGAAACCAATCCTTAATGGACGAATTGGCAAATGGACCATTGCTTTATCGAGTATTCTTTACAATACGTGCGGCTAAAAGTCTGTCAAAGGACAGGCAATAGCTGACTTTCTGGTAGACCATCCAGGACTGGATGTGCCAGAAGTGAATGTTGTCAGTCTACTACCTTGGAAACTCTATTTTGACGGATCTAGGCATCAAGGAGGTAGTGGCATAGGAATCCTAATTGTGACCCCACAAGGGGTTCCTACAAAGTTCATGTTTGAACTTAAATATCCATGTTCCAACAACGAAGCTGAATATGAAGCTTTGATTGTCGGATTGGAAATATTGATAGAATTAAAAGCACGAAATGTGCATATTTTTGGGGATTCTCAATTAGTCATCAAACAACTCACACAAGAATACAAATGTGTTAGTTACAATTTGTCAAAATATTGTATCGTAGCTAACAAGTTGATGAAAAAATTTGATGACGTAATTGTTCAATACATTCCCAGAAATTTAAATCAAGAGGCTAATGAATTGGCTCAGATAGCCTCAGGATATAAAATATCTCAAAAGACTCTGTCGACACTAATGGAAATCAGAGAATTGCTGTATCCATTAGAAGAAAGAGATATTTTAGTTAATGATGTAATTCTGCCTAATGACTGGAGGTTGCCAATAATCGAGTATTTGGAAAATCCAAGTCAGAATGTGGATATAAAAACAAAGTACAAGGCATTAAATTACACAATGCAAGGAGGACTGTTATACAGAAAATCTATTGACGGAACTCTACACAAGTGCCTGAGCGAGCAAGATGCTTATTTGGCTCTATCAGAAGTCCATGAGGGTATATGTGGAGCCCATCAGGTCTTGTGAAGAGTGTCAGAAGCACGGCCGCATACAAGACGTACCGGCTAGCGAATTACATTCTATTGTCAAGCCTTGGCCATTCAGAGGATGGGCTCTAGATTTGATTGGTCAGATACATCCTGCTTCGTCGAAAGGACATCAATTCATTTTGGTTGGAGTTGACTACTTTACCAAATGGGTAGAGGCAATCTGTCTTAAAACAGTCACCCAACAAGAAGTAATTGACTTCATTTAAAACCACATTATCTGTCGGTTTGGCATACCCCAAACTCTGACAACGGATCGAGGGTCAATGTTTGTCGGAAAGAAAGTTGTGGAATATGCCAGTTCTAGGCATATAAAAATGCTCACATCGACACCATATTAAGCACAAGCAAATGGCCAAGTTGAGGCCATAAATAAGATCATTATTAATCTTATTAAAAAGCATGTGGGCCGACAACCTAAAAATTGGCATAATACTCTTGATCAAGTGTTATGGGCATATAGAAATTCACCCAGACAGTCAACAGGAACTTCGCCATATCGTCTAACTTATGGACACGATCCTCAGATACTGCTGAAATCAATCTCCAATCCACTCGCATTCAAAGGCAAAATGACCTGCCTACTGACCAGTATTGGGATGCAATGATGGACGAATTGAATGAATTAAGTGATGACAGATTGATTGTGTTGGAGAATTTGATTCGGCAAAAAGAAAGAATTGCCAGATTTTATGATAGTCGAGTTAAGTTCAAAGCATTCAAGGTAGATGATTTAGTCTGGAAGGTCATATTGCCCATGGATAAAAGTTGTCGAGAATACGGGAAATGGTCACCTAAATGGGAAGGACCATTTAGAGTTGACAGAGTATTTTCTGGAAATGCTTACGCACTTGTCAATATTAATACTGGCTCGACAATTAAGTCAATTAATGGCAAGTATTTGAAGGAATACAAACCGACGATGTTAGAAGTACAAATTGACGAATAAAGAAAATAAGTATATTCATTAAATTGACGATACAATGAAATATTGTCATTTGATGATAGAAATCAAGTTGTAAATTAAAGCTAGTCTGATCCTAAAATACAGGGGCAGTGCGCTAATAATATTTTAGTTTCATACAACAGCAGAGAGGTGCAGCTAAATTTGTTGAGGCTTCATTCCCACGAGATTTCGGTTGCCTCATTTGTCAAGGAGGCTCCAAAAGGGGGGTAAAGCACGAGCAGATGTCACCATCATTTCATTCAGAAGGTGGTTGTTGCTACGGTAGATAACACCAAACTCTTCCAGATGAAGATGATGGAACTAGACGAGGTACACTCGTTCTGTATCAAGATCTGCTTCTCCTCGGATATGCAGTGAGGCCAGTTATGGATGTTACATTGGTTACTGACCTTCACTATATGTTTTTACATTGGTTATTGACCTTCATGGAGGATGTGACCATTAAGACAAACACCTTGGTTTGAAAACTTAATACAGACAAGGTCAGATTCTCGTGGAGGAAGAAAGAGGAATAGGTAGAGGCCTGTTGTAGAGGAATGCATGGTATGTGAAAATTCAACTGTGAAATCAGAGATTTATAGACCTCGTTATTTATAGTTGAACACAAAAGGCATTTATTGTGATGTGGTTTACCAAAGTCTCGAAACTTACCATGACATTTATGATGATTTGATAAAGCATGAATTACGAAGTTAGTTGGAAATATGCAGTCAAATCCAGTAATAAATAAACGTGCAAGAAAGGAAGCGGTTATTAATTACAATTGAGCGTAAAAATTGACCAGGTTAAATGGTCGACGAGAACAAGAATTACAATTGTTATTGTTGACCTAAAAAGAAGATAATTGATCCCATGCAAGGGAAAGATTAGTTTTGTCAGCAGTAGCTGCTTCATAGTCAGGCTGCAATGCACGGAGTTTGCTGACTACACTTTCAGCTTTTTGACCAAGACGGACAGATTCATCATCAATAGCTTTAACTCTGTCTTTGCTCTTTTCCAAAGCTTTGTCAAACTTAGCACACTTTTGGTCCGTCAATTCAATCTCGGCCAACAGCTTCTTCCGGTACTCCAGTAAGCTCTCTTTAGTTTGAATCCCGATGGAAATAAGGTCAAGTTCTTTTTGTTTAGATGATTCAAGATTTTGAAACTGAGCTAAGAGATCGTCCTTGATTCTTTCTTCCTCTTCGTAAGAAGGAATGACAGAAGTCATCCTTTCTAATTTACTGGAGAGCCGTTCCCAAAATGTCTGAATAGAGATAAAAAGTGAACGGCTCGATAGAGGAAGATTAGGATGAAGAGGAGTAATCTCCGTGACAAGTCGAGATAGTTCTTTTTGAATCTTGATATCAGACAGAAGTTTATCAAAAGGATTGACCAGAATAGCTTGAAGATCATGCATGAGGATAGTAACTAAAGAGTCGCTGGAATCATGTTGAGTCGATGAAGAAGTGGTAGAAAAGGATGACTCTTTCCGGCTTACTTCCGACAGCATATTAATCCACGTGTTAAAATGTAGAGCCGGTTTGGGATCAGGAGACTTCATGGTAGGAGGTTTGATAGCAGGTGGAGAAGGAATGGAAGGAGTTGTTTCAGCCAGTAGGGCCTCCATGTCAATATCTTCATCCGGAATTTCAATCATGACAGTAGTTCCTACTGGGTCATCAGCTGTTGAAATTGGGGTGATTGAAGTCGGATGATGAGGGCTTGAAGGCATTCCCCGATGAGAGTCAGGAACCTGCAATTCAATTGTCAAACTCTTAGTGTTAACAGAGATACTTCCTAAAGTTTGGTCAGTATGTAGTTCCGAATCATATACATTTATAGGCTCGACAGTCGTGATAATCTCCTGAATGGTCATTGAATCATCAAACTGGGGAGACTTTTCCTGACATGAGAAATAAATGAGAAATTATACAATAAAAAAAAAGCAAAAAGGGGGGGGGGGTCAGTGGAAATACCAGATTAGAGTCTGAAGCTTTGAGTGACTCCGTGGAAGACCGAAAATGAAACGGGTTGTAAGAAAGTCCCACGAACTTTGTCTTCCTCACTAATGGCAACAATATGCTCATACGTTGGGACTTTGATACCAATGAAATTCTCGTCGAGATCTGACGAATAGGGAGCAGGAATAGCTTGGCAGAAGCCAAGCTGACAAGCAACAGTGTTGGGCAAGTGGAGATAGGCTCTATGGGTTTTAAAGCTAGGGCCATCAACAAAAAGAATTTTCTGACAAAGAAATTTGGTCCAAATGGATTTGTTGGATTTAGAGATGGCGGTGCTCAGTTGTGTAAACCATTTTGGGCCGTATTTCCGGTCGGAAAAGGGGGAGAAGTTGATCTTTGGGGATGAAGATGAAAGCGAATGAAGAATTTTAAAATAAAATTTGAAGTTCGCAGTCTCATCTCTCGTCAAAGACTCGGCAGACACATAACAGAGATAGGAGTCATACGTGTCGATTGTCAAATCTGCGGGAGCTTTATATGAAAATTGACGCTCCAAAACTGCATTTAACCATAATTGGAGAAGCCAAAGGGGCCCTCCTATATTGGTTTTCTTTTTAGATTTGACAGTGTCAACTAGCATGCTCATGCTATCATAAAGATTGGCTAAGACACATTGTCCTAATGCTACTCTTTTACCAGATGACAAAAGATTGGCTAAAGGAACATATGAAGCGGCCAAAGAAGTAGATTTACTACAAAAAACATAAGCACATAGCCAAAGAAACAAGAAGGCTACATGCTCAGTATCCGTCACAGGATCATAAGCTTCTCCTCTAAAATCTGCTATGTATTTGGAAAAAGAACACTTCGGCACGTAAACATCAATTTGATTTTCAATTTCTACCTCAGTATGCATGGTGGGGCCATCTGGACGAAGGCCAGTAATAGCCGACATGTCGAATAAAGTCGGACCCATCATTCCATAAGGAAAATGAAAATTATTTGTTGTTTTGTTCCAAAAGAAAACTGATGCTCCTATCAAAGAAAAGTCTACCAGTTTAACATGACGAGAAAGTTGAATGAATTCAAAGATTCCAGCTTTTTCCCATACACTGCGTTTTCAGTTTGAACTCGGTCAAGCCAACTAATGTAGGCATCGAACCGAGTGGCAGGAGGCATTCTGAAAATCCTATTACTCTTCTTGAACATATGAATGGGAATAGGAGTAAAAGAAGATAAAATAGCTTCATTTACGCTAGCGGAAGGAAAGGAATTGCGTAAACCCTCAGAAATTTCATTGTTGGCCACAATAGGACTGACCACGCTGTCGCCACGCGCCAAAAAGAACGAGCGTTTACAAAATAAAGCAGTATAGTGCGACAACTCGGATCGTCTCTCAAGGACTCTTTAGGTGTTGTTATTATTAACAGAAAAAGTTAGAAAAAGTTAGAATTGGGGGTTTTGAGATTGAAACTAAATTAAAGAAGCAAAACAGAAAACAAAGCAAGAAAATAGAGCAGTTACCAAATAAGCTAAAGCGATTAACCTACTGCTTTTGGTTTCCCACTATCATTGGCTCATGCAAATCCTAAACAGATACTAATCCCCTCCCGGTTGTAGCAACAATTAACAAACGAAAACCGCTACTACAGATGTATGTTCATATTCCCGAAATAACAAACGGGGTTAAGCTCTCATGAACAAACGAACATGAATGAACACACGCGAAATAACAAACGCGATTATATATAGGAACATAGCATCACCGAAATGAAACAATACAACACTATATATTCCTGAAATAACAAACAGAAACATACAGCATTGCATTGAAAAGAGAAAAGCAACTAATCATGAAATACAAAACCTCAAGTGTTAACAGAAACCAATTACAGTAGATTAATCTAGGAGACTAGTTCTCCATTACAGAAATAAACAATAAACTAAGAAAAACAAAAGACTTAACAAGTTCAGAAACTAGCCAAAACTGGCTAATTCTGACCCCCTCTTCAGTTCTGCCTAAGACTACTTATATACACGTTTCTGGAATCCAAGTCCTCGCGAGGCGAAGCACTGCTCGCGAGGCGAATTATGCGAAAGGTCTGCAACTCTTGGTCTTCTCGCGAGGCGAGCATATCTTCGCGAGGCGAACGCTTCAAATTCCCAACCGTAACGCCCGTGACCTCCAAAGACGGTAAACCGTGATGCTCTCTCGACTTCCGGTACTCGCGAGGCGAGTACTCCTTCATGGGCGAGACAGAAAGTTTTGCAATTTTCGAGAACAAGTCACCGCCACAGTTCATGGGCGAATAGTCTTCTCGCGGGGTGAAAGACTCCAGATTTATTCCTTTTATTAACCTGAAAATAAGAAAATATAATAAGTATTTTATTTAACTCTAAATCAACTAAATTAACTTAAAAACAATTTACAGACTCAAAATATTACTTAGAGACAATCAAGTCTAATTTGGGTAAAAAATGATATAAAATAAGCACAAAGCCAAGGTCTTTACTAGTTAATAAACCAGTCAAACAGAGGCTCATCAAAATACCCCAAACTTAAACTTTGCTTGTCCCCAAGCAAACTACACTCAAAGACTAAAGACCTGGCAAGCTTAAGAATTCAATCAACTTTCACCCAGATTTCAAGCAATTTTTCAAAAGAATTTTTCTTTCAATGTTCCCCCCTTTCAAGCAAAACAATCCCCAAAATCTTTCATTCTAAACAATTGAGAATTTCATTAATTAAACAATCATCAATCTAAGCAGGGGATCCAAGTTACACACAAAAGAGAGATCATCATATCCAAACAACTGCCTTCCTCACAAGGGAAATTTGTGTTCACTCAATCGCTCAGTTTGTGTCAGGCTTTCACTCAATTTCACTTTTAAGAGCACTTCCCATAAATTTGATTTTCATCTCAAAATGATTCCCACAGAAAATATGCAAGCAACATCAGAAGGTCTTTTATGGGTTGTAATGGGGCCTGGCTAAGGGTAGGATATACAAAGGTACTAGGCTGAAGACCCTAGGAACTAAGAGAGCATAAACATTATTTACACTTTGAATTTAAATCAAGTTCCTTTCTTAATTTTTTTCTTTATGCTTCTGGGTGGCTACAGCCTTTTTATTTCAACACTTTTTATTTTTATTGTTTTTCTATTTTTTTTCTATTTCTTTTCTATTTTTCTTTTCTTCTCTTTTTTTTTTTCAAAAATTTTTTTTTTCTCAATCCCAAACAACATATTACACCTTGCAGCCACCCCAAACTTTAGTTTCTTGCACCCATTCTAAGATTACATGCTCTCCTAATCCTAAGATCGGGTTAACATGGTTTTCCAGATTTTTGGGCTTATAACATTAGGTTATCAAGAATTAACAGGCTAATAGGCTCAATGGGGCTAACTAGGGAACATGCATTAGGAATGGTTATTTTAGGCTAAGTAGCTATTTACAAGGAAAATGCCTAAATCATTTGAAGCAAACATATAATCATGCAAACCAAAAAGAGATTCAAGCAAATTCAGGAAAGTGCAATCAAAAGTGATTTCACACAATTTAAAACATGTTGGAGGCTCAAAACCTCACCTGGACATTTATGCAAATTGTTTAACTGAGATTCTATCCCTAGTGTATGCTTCCTATCACCCCAAACTTATCATAAATCATGCCATCATAACAAAATCTCAAAGTTCAGTTTTCAATCTCATGGGGATCATTTTTTCAAAAATTTCAATCTTAGGGGAAAAAAGTCAACACTATCATGCAATCATCTATGCAAAAATTAATCAAATCCAATAAACTTGCCAATACCAAGACACAAACACAACTCCTGAGCTTCTCAAATTATTCAGGAGCTTTTTTATTGACAATAAAACAGAAATAAAATAAGGAAAAGAAAATTAAAAAGAAGAAAGGTAAAGAAAACTCATTGAAGGGCGGTTCCACCAGGATCCCATTGCTTGTAGCATAAGGCCCACGTGATGGACAAAGAGTAGAAGTTCATTCCATGCTTCCCTAACTCGCAGCCTTGATGTGGGGGTGAGCACTTGACAATTATGATGACTTCACACGAGTGCGGCGGACTTCTCACTCCCTTCGGTCACGGTGACCTCTTTATCTACGAAGTCTCCCCAATAGAATCGGGGCTCAACCTCTTGGACTGGCCATGGTGCAAAATCCAAGGGTTCAAACTCCATCACTGGTTCCTCAGGGGGAGGTGGCAAACAGTTAGAAATGGTTATCGGTGCTGCTTCATTCTCATTATCATCCTGCAAAATAGAGTCAAGAAACTGGCCACAAACAGCACACGGGTTAGTGTCAGTACAGTTAGTACATGTAGTAAAAGAAATTGAGTTAGTAAAGGTCCGATTGTCTGGACTTTCTGTACACGGTTCATCCACCCCATCACTCTCAACACCTGCATCTAAAACCAAGGATTCTTCTTTATCCTCAAGCACGGTGGAGCGAATGTTCTCCTGATCCTCCTGATCCTCATTTCCTATATGATCATGGCTCTCAACCTCATCTGTCTCCTGTTCCATATGGATGCTTTGCTTAACATACCTTTCAAAATAACAATCTACACACAAAGCAGTTCCATCACAATAACATGCATTAGGATCGGGGATTCGACACTAAATTCATCATCAATGTAAGTATTATCGTAATCATAATCAGAAGTATTTTCAAAAATAACTGGTGCCTCTGTAGGTTCTTCAAGGGGCTGTGGAGTTAACATTGCAGCTGAGTTGGCGGTAACTTGATCAATTAGAGCCCACAACTTCCGAGATTCAGCTTGGTCCCTCTGGTATTGAGCCTCCATCCTCTGTTGAAATTCAAGATTGCTTGCCTCCA
Source organism: Sophora flavescens (assembly GCA_030762895.1). Lineage (NCBI taxonomy): Eukaryota > Viridiplantae > Streptophyta > Magnoliopsida > Fabales > Fabaceae > Sophora > Sophora flavescens. The sequence goes on along the minus strand of CM061068.1, from coordinate 54,622,311 downwards.
TCATCCGTTGAAATTCAAAATCTTGTTGTGCCATCCGTTGATTGTTCTCTTCCATTTGTTGTAGCATTGAAGCAATCTCATCCAAGGTGCTCTGTGAAGGTTCGGAAGGTGCAGAGGTGGTAACTTGGCTAGGATAGTAAGGTGGTGGTTCATAATAAACATTAGGCAAATATCCATACATTTAATTATCCATGGCAATCAAACATCCAGACAAAGCAGACAGAAATAATTCAGGAATGCAAAAGGTTTTTTTTTTTTTTAAATGTAACTTTCTGCTAATAACAACAAACAAGAGTCCCCGGCAACGGCGCCAATTTTTGACCGCGCTGTCGCCACGCGCCAAAAAGAACGAGCGTTTACAAAATAAAGCAGTATAGTGCGACAACTCGGATCGTCTCTCAAGGACTCTTTAGGTGTTGTTATTATTAACAGAAAAAGTTAGAATTGGGGGTTTTGAGATTGAAACTAAATTAAAGAAGCAAAACAGAAAACAAAGCAAGAAAATAGAGCAGTTACCAAATAAGCTAAAGCGATTAACCTACTGCTTTTGGTTTCCCACTATCATTGGTTCATGCAAATCCTAAACAGATACTAATCCCCTCCCGGTTGTAGCAACAATTAACAAACGAAAACCGCTACTACAGATGTATGTTCATATTCCCGAAATAACAAACGGGGTTAAGCTCTCATGAACAAACGAACATGAATGAACACACGCGAAATAACAAACGCGATTATATATAGGAACATAGCATCACTAAATGAAACAATACAACACTATATATTCCCGAAATAACAAACAGAAACATACAAACATTGCATTGAAAAGAGAAAAGCAACTAATCATGAAATATAAAACCTCAAGTGTTAATGAAACCAATTACAAGTAGATTAATCTAGGAGACTAGTTCTCCATTACGTAAATAAACAATAAACTAAGAAAAACAAAAGACTTAACAAGTTCGGAAACTAGCCAAAACTGGCACTCGACCCTCTTCGATTCCGCCTAAGACTACTTATATACACGTTTTCGGAATCCAAGTCCTCGCGAGGCGAAGCACCGCTCGCGAGGCGAATTATGCGAAAGGTCCGCAACTCTTGGTCTTCTCGCGAGGCGAGCATATCTTCGCGAGGCGAACGCTTCAAATTCCCAATCGTAACGCCCCGTGACCTCCAAAGACGGGTAAACCGTGATGCTCTCGACTTCCGGTGTACTCGCGAGGCGAGTACTCCTTCAGCGAGGCGAGACAGAAAGTTTTGCAATTTTCAGAACAGTCACCTTCTGGTTCGCGGGGCGAATAGTCTTCTCGCGGGGTGAAAGACTCCAGATTTATTCCTTTTATTAACCTGAAAATAAGAAAATATAATAAGTATTTTATTTAACTCTAAATCAACTAAATTAACTTAAAAACAATTTACAGACTCAAAATATTACTTAGAGACAATCAAGTCTAATTTGGGTAAAAAATGATATAAAATAAGCACAAAGCCAAGGTCTTTACTAGTTAATAAACCAGTCAAACAGAGGCTCATCAAGGACCCAAAAATGCAGCAGGAGGACTTAAAGCAAAAGAAGGATCAAGAATTGGGTAAATTACCTTGGATTCTTGCCATAACTCGGATTTCTCCAAAAGTGGGTCTTGAACCACTGTCCTAGGAGGCACGACTGTAGCATGAGGTACTGAAGTCGGCACCTTAGAAGATGTGGCCATGGCAGATGGAATAAAAAATAAAGGATTCCTTTTAAGAAAGGATTTTGCGAGGGAAGAAGAAAAGGTCTTTCGTTAGAAAGGTTTGCTAGTGAAGAAGAAAGGATAAGAAGAAGAAAGTCAATTCTGATGTGATTGACATTTAAAGGAGGATTAAAAGCCTTCGGTTCGAGTTCCAAGAAACCTGCGGCGTCATGATTGTCCCTATTAAGTAGGGATGAAATAAGAAGCAAGGTTTAATTAACGGATAAGAACCCGAGATTAAGACGATCGTTGGGAATTTGAAAAATCAAATTTTTGCTATTCTTACGGGCAAAACCGTCGAAAAGCAAAATTTGGGGGGCATCTGTTAATAGGAATTTTAAATTCTTGACGGAAATGGATCCGACAGGATGACGGGAAAAATTGAAGAGCCGTCAGATAACCACCATGAAGAGTCGAATTCAAAGAAAATTGATGATTGAAAAGTTGAGAAATTGGTATGTCGAGGGATAAAGCCGTCAAGAAAGGAGAACACATTTGTCATCATCAAATTCCCGACGAATATATCCAAATCGATCGACGGAGAAATAGAAGTAATAACCCAACTTTCGACAAAGTTGGTAATGAGAATTGTCGGATGAACGAAGTATAGAAATGACTAAGTTTCCAAGGTTGACAAAGATCGAAGATAAGTTGTCAAATAACCAAACCGTGGACGACAAGCAAGTGGGCATAAAGCTATTCGAAGGAATTAGCGAGTTAGAGAAGTTTACTTGTCAAATAGTTTGAATCGAAACATAGCAAAACTGCTATACTAGTGTCAAATTTTAAGATAGGAAGTTTCTTTAGTGAGTTATTTTGTATGCTTATAAATACTGTTAATCCCGATGTAATCAAGGAGGTTGTACTTGAAGCGATATCCTGCATATCTCGATCACACAGCAGATTAAAGGATTGGACTCAAGTATTTCCTCCACCCCTTTTCATTTCCAGTTCAATTTATAATACAGTACTGCTCATTTAATTTTACATGTTCGTCTTTACCTTCAGCATTTCCTTTCATTTTCTTCATTTAAGTTCGTTATTCAGTTCTTTATTCCTCCCCATTTATTTTTCAAGCCTTTTACCCGCTTTCATTTAATTTCCTGCACTTTAAACGCTTTCTTTTGCTCTTCACTCATTTAAATACTTTTCAATAACTTGCTTCTTTCCTTTAATTTACTGCCATTTACCTTTACTTGTCATTTACAAGCTTTCAATTAATTTCCTGCAACTTACATGCTTTCCTTTAATTTCCTCGTTGTTTACTGCTTTCCTTTAAATTTCACGATCTTTACTTTCCTCCAATTTCACTGCAAGTCACGTCAAATCCTCGTATTTCTGTAAAAGTAAGAAGCCATTCTTGTTTGAGCAGACATGCAAAATACTCATCCTTACGAGATTACCGCATAACTCGTCTGTCCCTACACTCGTCTGATCTTAAATTATTTGTGACAAAAGGATTTTGGACACCAACCAAAAAACCAGCGTCAACACCTCTTAACTAATATTTTACATCATCGGAGGATTAATCTTACAAATACGATTTCCAGTTGTGGGTACCCTGGGTTCCATCTCCCAACTTAAAAAAAAATTAGTTCAATATCAGTTCTAGGCCCAGATGAATTAGGTTTGAATTGGAGGCCAACCAAACAACGGGATAAAAGTACTTACTTTACTTTAAGAAGAAAAAAACAAGTAAAATAATAAACCGATCAATCCCAAAAATCAATTTTACATTTATTTAACCAGTTTTATAATGAGATAAGACGGCTTCTCCAAATTCTCTAGTTGATTATTTAACCCCATCTTATATTTATATCCGGTGTCGTTCAGTAATTAAAATTTACCAGTTACAGTTCCACTTGCTTCTTTCTTGCAAGTTGTGTCCCAAGTTCCAACCTTCGGCAGAAACGCTCCGGACCAGCATGGTGGGTAATTTTTATTTTTTGTGTGCATAATTTGGACATTTACAGAAACAAATTATGGATAAGTTATCAATGACTGTATTATTTCAATTTCAATTTTTCCAAAATTCTAAAGAAATAGAGAGAGAGTATAATAAGATTACCGAAGAAATTGTCTGAAAATACAATTTCATTAAATTCGAAAGGTAACTTATGTGCAATATATCATGAAAAGTAGGAGATTTAAAATAAATAAAATAACAATCAGACACCATATGTTGTTGCAATCACCAATTAACCAGAGCTTCAAGCAGAGAAGAAGCTGTTAGAAGCAGCAATACCAATTTGTGATTTGGGTTCCAAAACCCAATTGACAAGCTTCTTCTTCTCCTCCCCAATCTTCTCCTTCATCCTCCAAGCCAAAACTGAAGCCCAAGAAACCATATCCATTTCCCTTGCTCCTACAGCACCACTGCCACTATCTTCCTTTCTTAAAATCTTGGCCCTCCTCTCGTACTCTTCAGCTACCAACATAGCAATATCAGACATCCTTGGATTCTCTCTCAAATGGGATGTTATGAAAATGAAAATTGTGAGTATTTGTTGTGTTCTAGTGTTTGCTTTTACTTCTTATATTTAATTTAACCTTGTTAAAAGCAAAAGCAATTTATAAAGTTGCATGTCAACAGTTGTTTTGGATAAGGATGAAGCCTAATCGTGAAGTTGTTTGTGGCCTGTTGGTTTTGTTTGTCTGTTTTCTATATTTTTTCAGTGGGTTGTGGGGGCACCTTGTTTCTAAATTATGAAGGACTTCAGGAGGAAAGAGTAAAATACTTAAATTGGTATCTGAAATTGTGAAGTGATATCAATTTGATCCTTGAAATTATCAAAATTTTAAATGATAAGTTAATATCAATTTGGTCATTCATTTTACTAACTTAATATTAATTAAGTTTTTAAAACTATAAACCTAAAATCAACTTAGTCCATATGATTTTTAAGGAAGGGGCTAAATTGATTATACTTTTATAATTTTAAGACTAATTTGGAATTTCGATATTTTTAAGTACTAAATTGATACCACTTCATTATTTTAGGGAACAAATGGATCTTTATTCCGGAGGAAATGTACAGGACAATGTTTTAGTTTTAATATTATTTTATTCAGATTAATGGGGGCGCCCATTGAAAATAGATAGAACATGATGAAAAGCTCAAAAGAGGGGCAGGGGAATTGTAGCTTTCTGCTTATAGAGACAGAACACTGAGTGTATGTTTGGGAAAGACAACTTTTTTATATTTTCCAGCTGTTTTGTACATAAGTAAGTGTGTTTGGTAATCTATGTGAACATTAAAAAAAGCTTTTTTTATACAATTTTCAGCTTTTTTAACCATCCATCTTGCTGTTGGATTATGAAATTGTGATTATTTTTCTCAACTTCACTCCCTTTCCTTTCTTATCCCTACCCCACCCCACCCCTGCGACTTTTTTCTTTTGACGCCTTATCTGATCACGTATGGAACAGAGCAGGTTGTAGAAACAAATTTATTTAACATGTTTATTTATTTATTTATTTATTTATTTATTTATTTAATATTCATTATTTCTTTATATATTTTTTTTTGTTAAAATTGTATTTAAATGTGTGGAAACAACGTTGAGTCACTTGGAAATGTTATAAATTTTATTCAATTTTTTATAATAAAAAATAATTTGATGACAATTTTTTTTAACAAGTTTTAATGTTAAAAAAGCATAAATATTATTAATATTCACATTTAACGTCTCATCATTTTCGTAATTTACTATATAAAAATGATTATTTTTACACTACTCAAACGAACGATTATCTTAAAATCATTTTTCAACAAATATACCTAAACAAAAACAGATTCTGATTATAATTGATTATCATAATAATCGATTATTTAAATACAAATTATTAACATACTCTTTTTTTTTTGTAGTTTCCTCGAACACACTCCGAATCACGGCCTGCCCATGTTACTTAACACTCCTTGCCCAGCATGCACATGACCAAGTCTCTTTCAAGTATTTATTGCTGATCTAAATATATCTTTTTATGAAATACTTTTAATTTTGGCTCAATGTAATAATTTAAAGCTACTTACTAATAAGCATTCTTAAAGGACTAATATTTCCTATATTATTTTTTCTCATCTTATCTCCTAATTTTCTCTCATCTTTTTCTCTCTCAAAATACACTAAAATCACCTGACTTTTGACACCACAAAGTCAGGAGATTGGAATCCGTTCTTAAGATATTGATTAGTAAGATCTTAATTTAAATTCATTTATTTAATGAAAGGTTATTTTTACTTATGATATTTGTCTACTAGTACTTTAGAGTTTGGAGAGAAAATTGTTTTATTTTAACTTATTTTAAAAAAATTAAGAAATTTTAATTATTTTCTAAAATTTTATTTTGTCTCTTGATAATATCCATTAAATGGAATCAAAGAATATTAATAAAGTGAACGAATAATTTAATCAAATATAATTTATTTTATTTTTATAATTTAAAAGTATGTAATAATTTTTTTCATCTTCATAAAAAACAAAAATTAACATTGCAATATACATGAAAAAATGATTAGGGACATGCCCTCTTTTCCAATGTCATTACTAATTTCAATCTATCATGAAAACACATTCTACTGATGATTCAATCTGTAATCCGACTGTAAATCTCTACTGATGTTGATGGTTTACCATGATCTTAGAGCGAGGAAAATCTCCCCTCACCGTATTGAAGAGTTTTGGCAACGTACTGAAGAGACGGGCAGCAAAGAAAACAAGACTAGCCAGTAGCCAAGCATAAATATAACAAGGTGGACGATATACCTATTATCACGTATTCAGAGAATTCTCTTCGATTTCTTTACATTTTTAGACGGAACAGAAATTCACAAATTTCCATATATCACCAAAATTATACAATTCTAACCTCCTTGAGTTGAGTGGCTGTGACATTTTATCAACTAACAGGGTATAACTGCAGATCTCCCTCACAAAGACCAAACGACCGAACACGGTGCCTGACTCATTTGTATGGTTACTCTCCTCAGCAGGTAGATGACTCCTTCAAACTCATAGGAGGCCCAGTGTTTTGAGCTGCTGAACATGCTCAGGTGGGAGAGGTGGAGGACACCAATCAGACCCTGTCATCTCTCCATCAATGTCCTCGACGACATACTCCTAAGATAAGAAGCAAAACAGTTTCATAATCAAGAATTCAAGATGATGTCTGAATGATTATACCTCTCAAGTACGCATAAACATGCAGTTAACTTCACACATTGGAATATCAAATATTAGAAGCCACTGGTAGTGGAAGTGGGCTAGTGATTAGGAGTTTTGGTAATTCGCACAAGGTCCAAAGGTTTGAAGTTTGAACTTATCTCAAAACTGTCTGTGTGCCAAAATTACATCACAATTGCAAAGTGGAGGGAGAAAAATACCTCTCCACTAGTTGATCACACATTACTCATTAGACTACGAGATCCTTTTGAAGTTGAGCAAAACAACAGCATAAAAATACAAGTGATCGAGGTACGCTAGTCACCAAAATACATTTAATATATCATGATCATCAGAAAACAATCCTTTCAGTTGATAGTGCATTAATGCCAGACAGTCTGAATTAGTAAATTATAAAAGGAGGAGAAACAAAAAGTCAGGGTTGAGATTATTGGCTATTCCTCCCGTAATAATAAATAACTATCTGCAAAGATATGTTATATTGAATTTAAATACTAAACAAATAGAAAAGCTTCTCGCTACATCTTGTAGCAATTTCTAGATAAGTGCTATGATAAATGAAGAAAAGGCTAAAAGGGCTAGTTGCACATCTCAGTAAGGTACATTTAGCTTGACTTAACAGCTGCAGTGCATCAATAATTGACAGCTCATTGCACTGAACAAAATGCACAGTAGTTAAGAAAGAAAAGCAGGCACACCTTTGTTAGCATCCTTTTCGCAAGTATGTGATAATGACGCTGCCATATCCGTTGTCCTACCATGGTAGCTACTAATACACTGTAAAATATTCCAATTACAGTAAAGAGTCCCAGAAAAACCAAAGCCATTATGAATAATAATGGTAGCCCTGCTTCCCCAGCACCCCCCATGCAACCACCACATTCAGTTGCCATGGTTCCACAACTCTCCAAGCATGCCGTGCAATCAGTCCATATACAAAGAGTACCTGGCAAATGACAGTCTGCACAAACTCTTCCATGACAGTAAACAACACAAAAGCAACCTCAGTCACTACCATTATGGATCACAGACTTGCTGCTCACATAATATACTTCAAATATAACGTAACATAATACTTTCTACATAATATGCATTTTGAAAAGCTAAACTTTGTAAGTTTTCCTCCAAAGTGAAGGATCTCTAATTACTGCAATTCCAAAAATCAATTCTCATAAAGTACTCTACTACTTTCCATGCATAGTTTCTAGCATCATAAAATTAAAAATTAAAAAAAAAATTCAGAAAGAAAACAAATGATGCCACAAGGCACAAGCAGATGCTAAGAGTGCAATTATGTCATCCAGCTTTAAACGACGTGAAAGACACATGAATGTATAAAAGCAGAGTTACTACCCAGGATGGCAGCAGCAACGACATAGTTCTCGACAAGGCTGAGCCAAATCATTGCGAACTCTTCGATCATAACAAGTAACGAAGCATCCAGAGAGGCCAAGCAACACAAAAAACAACAAAGCTCCTACATTTAGAATACCAAAATGAAATAAAATAAAATAAAAACAGAATTTTCTTATGAATGGATACAGCAAAATCTGAACTCAAGTTACAGAAAAAAATTACCGGATTGTACCCCCTTCCCCCCAAAAAGAAAACAGTAATATTTGGTATAAGCATTTCGATGACTGCTGCTCAAGTTCATAGTAATTTACCACATATGTAGTAACAGCTCAGCTCACTATCAAAACCCCAAACAAGGAAAAGCCAATACTGCTGGTAACCATCAATAACATAAACCAAATAAGCCAGTGAAGCAATGACCTGCAGACAAAGGAAATAATGTGTCGCCATGGAGAATCAGAACATCTATATGCAATTCTTAAATTACAAATGGATAAGCATCTACATGGTTGACATAATGGAAACAATTCACCTACAAGCTGTACAGCTAGAAATATAAACAAAATGTCTCGGGTCACAAAAAACCGAAATTTCAAGGTACGCCATTTCCTATCAGCAGCACCATGAACACGTAAATGATAAGGAGCCTTGCAGGTTGTGCAGTGAGCAAATGCAAACCCTTCCTGCAAAAATATTCAGTAATTCCCAATTATTTTTTAGATCAAGTGCTGTAAAGTGCACTGTTCTGCACATAGAACTATTAGCAATAAAGTTCATGAAGCAAGTGCTTGTATATCATAATCCATAGATTGTTAACCATGTATAAAGGAGATTTTCTCTCAAATATTAACCGCTCCCACACTTTACAATCTAAGGTGCACCCTGAACTTTAGAGAATATTTTTCCTAGGGAAAATTAGCTCATATAATCCACAGTCCTTTTTAGAATTAGGTAAATGAAAAACTAATTTAAAGATAAGTAAATGGATTCGGTGAATATCGTTAAAGAAGTTCCAACATAGCCATCAAAATCAAATGAATTTATATATCTTATGGAACTACAAGGACAAGCACACTCAAGAAACCTAAAAAAAGACACAGATGTGAACACGGCAGAAGATCCCGAGAGTAATTTTGCAGAGCAGAGAAAATATATATAACAAGCCATAACCCAAAAAGAGTAATTGTGAACACAGACTGCTTAAAATAAAAGTAAGCAAACACTTAAACATTTTTCTTTATCATGAGTAAATACCCAATTTCATCACTGAAAAAAGAGATGGCCCTTAATTTACTCCATGAGAAATAAAAACTCCGAAATTGGCCTTTTCAGGGACTAATTTGAGGATACATTAATCCCTAACATGAACTATTTTGACCGGCATTGATGATCTTACGGATCATATTGGAACTTTTCATATCTCGGGAGTAAATTGAAAGTCAAAATTTTCTTAGGGCTGAAAATAGATTTTTACTCTTTTATCACTGACAAGGGATATAGTCAGACAAGGGGCAGTGAAATAACAGAAAGGGAATCAAATCAATCAATCAACATCATTCCTCTGTAACTCTGTGTTTAGAATCTTTAGATTCCTTCAAGACACAAGTCCCTCCCCTTTTAACAACGTTATTAGATCAACAAACGATAATGTAGGGGAAAAAAGTATATGTTAGATATAAAAAGTGAGAGGAAGGAGAACGATTGTTGTGTCGTGGGACGAACCACTGCCTTGAAAGCAAAATTCCAGCAGACCCATGTTGCAATATGATAATCCGGTTTGCTCCCCAAGGTTAACACAATTAACTCTTAAACTTGTACACTCAAGGTTAAGAGCAATGGCGTTTACACAATTCAATTGCCCAGGTAATCTCCGTAATCTCTGTCTTTTATACTCTAATAGTTCCTTTTCATATATGTATTTTTATACCGATGCTCGTCTGCCCATATGCTCCATCAACAAAGAATCATCTTTAAAGGACTAAAAGAACCTCCCAAGTAAAGCCATCCAACAACAGAGTAAATGGCCATTAAAAATTCAATGTGCAAAACGTAAATAGTAAATGGCAAATTGATTTTGCTTTATAACTTGTGATTGTTATTGAATGGCAATCAAAAGCCAATGAACGTTGCAATCATAAAGTTATAAAGGAATATATATATATATATATATTAAAACCAAATGTTTATATATTCTTCATAATCTCGTGTTTTAAATTTGCACTTTAAAGTTCAATTAACCATAAATCTTCAGCATTAATATTAAAGGAATTCAATTTTCCTTTTAATTGCTGCCATTATTCCAACAGTATATAGACACTAAAAATGGCTTCAGTCAATGTCATATTGTCAGGTATTTAGTTGCCGCCCTAACTAGCAATCATCACTCATAAATCACGCAGTTGTTACACTATGCTCACTGGACATAGAAGACTTGTTGATATATGGTCATTGAACGAAACTTCAACAGAGAAGAGACAACATCCTCACCTTAACTGATCGCCAATGATCCAAACATTCACGATGTACATATTTTGATGTGCCTTTGCACTTGCAGGGAGCTATGAAATCTCTACCTGAGAGGAGTTAAAAATGCATATATTAAAGAGAAAATAAAACAAAGCAAAACAAGTAGATGGTAATTGATAGGATACATGGTACATCTAAATGTTAACCTCAATAGTGAATTGCAGCCACTCATGCATAATTGCAAGAATATTCAACAAATGGAATGGCAGTCTACAAAGTACTATCAGAACTAAGAATTTAAAGTAGGAACTATGAACTAAGGATAACAAGTAGAATTGTGCATATAATTGCTCAATTGATATACTTTAAGCTCAAGATAAAGCTATTCAACTCAATTTCTTCATTTCAAGTCAAAAAAAACGAAATAAAACTAAATGCATGTAATTCAAAGTCACTATTAATTTATCTGGCCCTAACAACTAGTGAACACAAATCGAAAAGGACGAAAGAGTGATTAAGTTACCGTCAGTTTCGAGACAAATACGGCATTGGAATTGTTCGGTGGAAGCGGCTTCGAGGTCGACCTGAATAGGGTGGGTGACAAGTGGGGGCGTAATTAGAGGAGAAGAATCTAAGTGAACCGTCATCAGTTAAATTGAATATACAGAAATTTAGAATAGAAGAAGAAGATGATGGAAGTGTAGATTTGGGTCGAGAAATTCAAAGTATCTTACTCCCAATTCCCTTTTGTGAGGGAGGAGTTGCTTGAGCTTGACTTTCTTCAACTCATTCTCGCCCGGATTCTCTACTGCGCATACTCCCTCCAGCCCCTCTCCATCAGCGATCTGGACCGTCCAATAAGATCTAACGGTCCAGAAAAATAACATTTTATAACATTAAAAAAATTAAATAAAAAATAAAAAACACCAAACTTTCCCTCTCTCCCGGAAGCGAATTCCCTGACGTTGTGACGCGCAACGTCAGGTGACTTTTACGTTTATTAGCCGTCCGATCAAATCCGACGGCTCAGAGATGAAAACCTTAATTTTTTCACCAGCGCTGGGCGCTACATCACCAGCGCTGGCTTCCACACTCGCGAGGCGAGCCAAGGTTCGCGGGGCGAATATCCAAAGATGGAAAACGCTTCATTTTTTCACCAGCGCTGGGCTGGCTTCCACACTCGCGAGGCGAGCCAAGGTTCGCGGGGCGAATATCCAAAGATGGAAAACGCTTCATTTTTTCGCCAGCGCTGGCTTCTGGTTTCCACACTCGCGAGGCGAGCCAAGGTTCGCGGGGCGAATCTCCAAAGATGGAAAAGTTTAAGAAACCCGGAAACCCTCTTCCCCTCAGAAGTCAGTCCGAATAGCGTAACAGGAAGAAGGAAGGGCGGGCAACGCCGCCACAAAGACGGTCGGACGCCGCCATCGCGCGCAGCTGCCACTGTCGTGCTCCATCGCCACCGCTCCGGCCACCGTAAAAGGTAACACATTCTAAGTTAAAAAAGTAGCCCTTTTTGTGGTATTTCTTTGATTCTTTGTCTGACTTTAACATTAACTAAAAAACCATATTGATTCCATCAACTTAGACTTAGTTTTCTGGTTTTGTTTATGTTAACATGTTGGCCTTTGGTTCTCTGTTTTCAACTGAATCAATGTTGTTGGCCTTTGGTTCTCTGTTTTCAACTGATTCAATGTTGTTGGTTTTGACCATCCATACAATGCAGTGCATCTCTTTTCGAAGATGGATGTTTGTTAAGTGTATTATATAGCATATAGCATATTCAACATTGATGGCCTTTTCGAAGATGGCCTTTGCTTATTTGTTTCGCTGCTTATGTCCATGCTTTCACATTCCACAATGAACTCTATTTTCACTTGTTAGGTTCTATGATCAAACATGACAGCTTCAAATATTGATTGGAAGCCAAGGATTGGTATGGAATTTGATAATACTGAGGCAGCTTTTGAATTTGGCGTGCATATAGTGTACATGTTGGCTTTGGAGTTAGAAAACGTTACTCGAACAAGAGAAAAAAAGACGGTATTATATCATCATGTAGGTTTACTTGTTGCAAGGAAGGAGTACGACGGAAAGACAAGAGAGATGCTTCTGTTAAAAAACACAGGCCTGAGACTAGAACTGATTGCAAAGCAAATGTTTCACTTGTATTAAGGAATGGGAAGTTTGTCATCCATGAATTTATAGAGGACCATAACCACCCTCTACAACCTCCAGAGACGACACACATGCTTGCGTCCCACAGAAAGATAACTGAAGTGCAAGCATATGAGATTGATATGGCTGCAGACTCTGGGTTAAGGGAAAAGTCAACATTTCAACTTATGAGCACACATGCAGGACATAGAGCCAATCTTGGATATACACGGGTGGATGTAAGAAATTACCTCATGGCAAGAAGGCAAAGAAGTATGGTGTATGGCGAGGCTGGATGTCTTTTGCAATATTTTCAGCGGCAATTATTAGAGAATCCGTCATTCTTTCATGCATACCAGATGGATATGGAAGAACAAATCACAAATGTATTTTGGTGTGATGCAAAAATGGTGTTGGATTATGGGTATTTTGGTGACGTTGTCTCATTGGATACTACTTATTGTACCAACCGTGCTAATAGACCACTTGCTCTGTTTTCTGGTTTCAATCACTATAGGGGTTCGGTTATTTTTGGTGCAGCGTTATTGTATGATGAAACCGAAGGGAATAATGGAACTTCGCTTACAAGCCGGAAACAATGATAGTCCTAACAATGATAACCCCCCATCTGTGATTAATGATGTTATGCAACCGAAGGGATTCAAGCATAGACCTGGCATACAAAGACATAAGCGACTGAAGGGTTGGGTTGAGTGACAAAACAGTAGGAGAAAAGGACCTCCACCAAGAGGACAACCACGTGGTCAACCATCTCAGGTAAAGGTGGCAGATGGATGGATCGGATAAATTTTTATTCGGATCTTAATGGATGGATTAAAAACAATCCATTATAATCCATTAAAAATCCATTAAAAAAAATTCAATCCATCCGTGATCCATTAAATAAAATCCATCCGATCCATCCATTAACAACTTTTCATGGATGGATATCCAATCCATCCACTAAAATTTATTGTAAGAAATTAAATAATTTTATATCTCTTTTATCCATCCATAAAATATTTTTAAAAATAAAATAATTTGTAAAAAAATTTAAAATATTATCTCTATCTCGCTCTGGCTCTTCTCTTTCTTCCTCTCTATCTCTACCCTTTCTCTCTCTCCCTTTTTTTCCTACTCTCTCTCTATCTTTACTCTCTCTCCACTCTATCTCACGACCATTTTGTATCACGGTCATTTTTCTATTATTATATAGGAGTTATTGATTATGTGCATCTACAGAGGTTGTTTTGCCACAACGTTCCATGACGTTTTAAGAAACTTGTTACGACTTTGTGCTTTCAATTAGTTAATATTTTTTTTTTAAAGTTTCTCAGCAAAAAAAAGGCAACGAAAAAAGAAAGCGTAAATGATAACGTGGACTACAATCGGCGTTCGAGAACAATTAATTAGTTAATACTTAATATAACAAAAAAAGAAAAAAAAAAGAAGATGAATAAAATAAAAAATAATGAAGAAAAAATAATAAGGAACGAAAGAGAAAATTAGATGGAGTGTTTTTTTTTTTGTTACAAATGGAGGTTTTTTTTATTTGGTGAAAAATAATATGAAAAAAATAAATTGGTTTTAGAATGGATAAAAGTTGATCCATTACATTTTTTATTGTTGGTCCAATGGATTTTAAAAAATATTGGATGGATCATAAACCATCCACTAAAAAAATAATCAAATCCATCCAATCCATTTATATTATTTTTTTATAAATGGATGGATTGGATGGATTTTCTCATGGATGGATTGGATGGATGGTGGACAAATGGATCATTTTGCCACCCCTAATCTCAGGTATATTCCTCAATGAGTATCACTTGTACTAACTACTTGTACTATCATTTGTTTTAACTTTACATAGTTATTTTAGGATAAAGAATTAAGAAATCATCAGCATTGTGAAGTATCTTGTTCGGCACCTCCAAGTTATGAGTCTACTCAAAGACAAGATGATCAATTTAGTTTCACGGCATTTTTGATGGTAATGTCATCTATCTATTTGAAAAAAGTGTTATCCTTACTTTTTTGATAGTGAGATGTTGATTAGTTTGTGTTTTTATGTGTAGGCACCTCTTGATGAAACGAACACCACACCATTAGATATCATGTCTTCAATCCCTGATCTACATTGAAAGAATTGAAGCATTGAAGCATTGATCACATTAGATATCATTTTTTGGAACTTTATTTTTTGGTGTTGATATCTTGATGTATTTTTTGATGGTGATATCTTAGTCCATTTTTCGATATTGATATCATCACATATTACAGCATTTTTGGTGTATTGATACAATTGAAGTTGTTACTCATTATATCATCACATATTACAGTATTGATATCATCACATACTTATTTTGCAGTTAAATATCTTTGTTATAGTCAACATGGGCAGCTTGCAAGAAGTAATAGATAAGTCACAGTGGAGATTCGCCCCGCGAACCTTGGCTCGCCTCGCGAGTGTGGAAACCAGAAGCCAGCGCCCAGCGCTGGTGAAGGGGCGCCCAGCGCCAATGAGTCAGAAGAGAGCAGTGTTTTGGGCGCCCAGTGCAGGCCAGGGGCGCCCAGTTAAACTTTTTCATCTTTGGAGATTCGCCCCGCGAACCTTGACTCGCCTCGCGAGTGTGGAAACCAGAAGCCAGCGCCCAGCGCTGGTGATGGAGCGCCCAGCGCTGGTGAAAAAATGAAGCGTTTTCCATCTTTGGATATTCGCCCCGCGAACCTTGGCTCGCCTCGCGAGTGTGGAAGCCAGCGCACAGTGCTGGTGATGTAGCGCCCAGCACCGGTGAAAAAATTAAGGTTTTCATCTCTGAGCCGTCGGATTTGATCAGACGGCTAATAAACGTAAAAGTCACCTGACGTTGCGTGCCACAACGTCAGGGAATTCGCTTCCCTTTCTCCCCCATCGTGTAACCCATTGTCCCTGAGCCTCACCCCTGCCTGTAACCAAGCTCGCCGCCGCCTGCCGCATCCCGCCGCCGTGGACGGTCTACCACCGCAGTGCACGGCCAGCCACCTGCCACCTCTCTCTCTCTCTTGAATTGTCTCTCTTTCTTCTCCCACCGTGCTTCAGAAACACCGCCGCCTGCCACCCCAAGTCACGCCGTTGACGCCTGCCCCGCCGCGACGCGCCGCCCACGCCTACCACCGCCGCCCTGAGCCGTTAATGGCTTTCTCACAACCAGCCTTCATAATTCATATCATGGGGAGCTAATCCTTTTTCCTCTGAAACTTCCCTTTTGGAAAAGCAACATATGAAATATGAAACTTTCCTTACGCCATATGAAATTCTTGAAAAAGCAACAGACTTCTTCAATGATTTCAATAAGCTAGGACAAGGGGAGTTCTACCAGATGGAAAATACCGTGGTCGTCATTTTTGCATTTTGATTCCAATGACAGTACCCTCAGTGTAGCTTTTTGCACCGGAAGAGAGGCGATTCAAGAGAGAGATAGAGAGGTGGCGGGTGGCTGGCCGTGACCGGTGGTGGTAGACCGTCCACGGCGGCGGTGAGCTTGGTTGCACATAGGGGTGATGAACAGGGATGATGGGTTACACGACGGGAAGAGAGAGAAATTTGTGTTTTTATTTTTTTAAATGTTATAAAATGTTATTTTTATGGACAGTTAGATCTTATTGGACGGTTCAGATCACTGCTGAAGAGGGGCTGGAGGGAGTATGTGCAGGAGAGAATCCGGGTTCATTTGGATCTCCAATTTCCGTTTGTATATTTAAACTATTATTTCAAAATGATTAGGGATTTGATTCTTGACTTTTATATACGGAAAAAGATTGGTTAGGAGAGGTGGCCCATTAAATGTCGCAGTTTCGTACGGAGAGGATATTGGGAAACCAAAAACTATTATTTCATGATTTCACTAAAACTAAATAATAAAAATAATTATAATAATAAATAAAGTTAATAATAATAACCATAAAATTGTATTGTATTTGCTTATTAAAACTAAGGTTCTATTTAACAAAAAGAAAAAAACTAGTATGCTAGTTTATATTAGATAAATCAATATTTAGTTAAAAGTTTACAACTGATAGCTAAAATGCTAGCTAACTAAATTTGGATTGTTTGTAAAATTGGCTATTGAATTAACTTCTAAAAGTAGAATGACATAAGCGAATATTTTTATATGATTTTTATATAAATTTTTTAAAAATACAAATGAACGTTTTATAAATTTTTATAAAGTGTTATGTTAAAAGAAAGTTTTAAAATTGAGTATTAATTAATTTGATAAATGTAGTTGACACACCTTCATACTATTTATCAAATAATATATATATATATATATATATATATATATATATATATATTCTTTTAACCTTAATTTATAAAATTATGTATATATATATATGTAATATTGCTAATTTAATAATTTTTAATGATGAGATATACCAAATATTTTATACATATTATAAATTTCTCATTAATAAATTTCTATAAATAAAAAAATTAAATTATTATGCTCATTATTAAATTAAGTAATATAGGTGTATTTAATATATAAACACTAACTTGATCATGCAAATGAATAAATCTTTAAAATTCTCATGTTTGTCATCTATTTATATGCATAAATGTTGTAAAAATATGACAAAAGAATGCACAGTTTTTAAACAATAACATGCAAAATGAAAAAATAACATGTATAATTCTTTTTTAAAAGATAAACATGAGGATAAGTTAATAGGCAGTTTCTAGGGTGAGTGACCCTAAAAAATCGCTCACCGTGCAAGACATACTTTTAACCGTTAGATCCTACAAAAATATTTTGGGCGGAAAAGATCAATCATAGGCAACTAGTTCTATCAGTTGATCAAGTCTACCTACTTCATGTGTTCATCTGGTGAGGCGACAACGGCAGCGGCGAGTGTAGTGGTCATCAAGTGAGGCGGCGGCGGCGAGTGTGGTCACCTATGTCCATTTTGACAAGCTCTGACCTGTTTCCTCTCTGCTTGTCGAGGCGGATCCGTTAGAACCACTTTCGCCATTTTGGAGGACAGATGTCCTCTTGAAGCGCAGCAGCTGTTGGAATCGGCAGACCCTAATCCTTTGGAAAGTCGGAATCACGCGTTTGTCGAATTTGGAAGTTTGAAGAAGAGAGTTGGTGGATTGGATTTTATCTTCATCGAAGAGAGGGTTGTCCCTCTTGTTGAGGAATTCAACTGAAATGACTAAATATGGCAACACGCTAACGCTTCTTGATCTTCGAATAGGAACTTTGTTGCTGCATGTTTCCTCGCGTGATTGGTTTGCCCTTCAAGAAGAGGATTTGAAAGTTGCCGCCGCCATTGAAGAACAACAATAGGGTTTTTGCGGTTCAACCCTATACCTATAAGTCAAAAACCCAGTAGTAGCGATGGCAAATACATAACCCAGGGGGTGGGGGTGAGAGCCGTCGCGGAGGCCTTGCAGAAGTTGAAGAGGACGATAGGGCAGTCCTCGCCGACACTGAGGCACTTGAGGTGGTGGATTAAGGTAGCCTTGGGGGAGACGAAAGCGAGCAAGTCAATGTAGTGGTTGTCGGAGTGAAGCCGACGGATGTTCGTAAACGGCAAGGAAAGGTTTGTAACCAGCGAGGAGAACTCATGTCTACATGTGGCAGTGGAATAAGAAAGGGATGGTAGGGATGGTAACTGAGTCAACTTAGTATAGCCAGTCAAATAAGGTCTCTCACCATGAAAGACTTCCTACCTTTGCTCATCCTAAAAAAAGAGCCTAAGTTAACAAGTAACAACTATCTTTAAAGATTGGAAGTATTGCCAATAGCCAAAGGAAAAAGATCATTAACTTCTAGAACAGGACCCTTTTTTGCCCATTCTGAAAGTAGGAAATGGTAGAATATCAACACTAGATGTCAAGGTAGGTGGGAAAAACCAAGTCAAAACAAATATCATAATTTTCTTCTTTTAAACTTAACACCGCCCGCTCAATAATGTAGCATTCTAATTACGCAACGGGAAACACAGATCAATTAAAACATGTCCTACATAGGCCTCCTTATACACTAAATAAAACATGGAAGTACTAAATAAAAACATGAAAGTTAGAAGCCAAATTCGTGAACAACAATACAAACAGGAGGCTTGACTGCTAAGCTAAGTTCACTTCTTCCTTTTCTTTGGGGGCTGCAAGGCTTCCTCGTCTTCCTCATCCTCCTCATCTTCATTCTCTTCTTCAACAACGTCCTCCTCATCTTCTTCTCCACCATCATCATCATCGTCGTCATCTTCATCATCATCGTCGTCGTCATCATCTTGTTCATCACCCTCTTCATCATCTTCTTCTCCATTCTCTTCCGCACCACCAGCACCACCTTCGGGAGCTTTCTTAGAGTTGCTCTTGTTGTTGGAATTGTTGCCGAATCCACCTCCATCTTCAGATGACAAGTCCTCTTCACCCTCTCCGAATCCTCCATCTCCATCATCTTCGTCATCGTCACCTTCATCATCATTACCATCTTCTCCCTCAGCATCAACTTGCTTGTCTTCATTTTGGGTTTTACTCTCCCCTTTGGCGGAATGCGTGTTGGTTAATAACAGCTCAAACAGATCCTGCAGCCATATTTTATTAATGATTCAATATACATAAATTGACTCGGTAAAGACAGACGAACTATGGAGATAACAACAAATAAATCCAAGCACAGAAGTTGCATGCAGGGTGTAAATATAGAAAGGCAAACATATGCTTAACTTTTTTTCATAGAACATATGTTTAACCTTAATGCTATAGGTAATTAAAAACAAAACAAAAACTACGTATGGGTGTATATCTTAGGTGAATTATAAGCTATAACCATTAAATTAATATTCATAATTCAAAACTTTCTAAAATTGCTCTGAAGTTACTTATTCCTGTCTAATCTTTTTTTGGGCTTAGGCCCCCTTTATTCAAAAAATAGTAATAATAATGATATTCTGTTTCTGTATGTAAAATACTTCCAAATTAATAGTTTAATGAGTAGAAAATATTAACAATAACTATTATCTACTACGATCACAATTTAAATTTTAAATTCTTTTACTTAGATAAAAAAATGAGTAACGAGAGATTTAAATTTTGAATAAGTGCCTAATAATTAACCAAATTTATATTTTTCAACATAAAATGTAAAGATTAGACATACACAGACATTGACCTCAAATTTTTAATATCATTATTATATTAGCACACAATTATCTCTTCTCTCATATTTACTCTCATTGCGAAGGAATAAAAAACAAATTTTAGTAAACCCTAAATACAGAAGTAAATTTGTTTTCATTTCTTTTACTCTTATTACACCATAAACAAATGAGAAGAAAACGAAATGATCCAAATCCATAATTATTTGCTATGTTACTTTTTCCGTTTTTTAACGTTGATGGAATATTTACGTTTCTTAAACATTACTCACTTTTTTTAAAAATAATAAAAACTAATTGAATTTGACAAACGATGGTTAATAAATTCAAGTTTAAAATCTCTTACAAATTACTAAAAGCTATTACAAGTTTATAACATAAATATAATTTGTTTAATTTAATTACAATATAATTATAAATTTTTCAAAAATCAGCATGTAATATGTAAAAATATTTTTAAATCACATATCTGCAGACATCTATTTTTATATCAAATAAGACAATCTTAAATATTCTTCCCCGTTAGTATTTCCTGTTATCTGAATATTAGTGCAAAACAATGTGATTGATACAATCGAAAATAATAAATCACACTTGCACGTGAAATTGTGTGCGTTTTTAACTTTATTTTTTTGGTTTGATAATTATGCTCTTCTCGCCTCTACACAAGTTGACTGAGGAACTTTAAAAAGTGGATGATACAATTACTATATATATCCCCATCGTATATGATTCCACCCTTTATAATTTATTACCCACCTAAGGTACCAGGAAGGCTGGAACACAAAAACGACACGCGTTGGTGCAACGTGCTTTACGCTCAACAGCATATCCAATCGAATAAACCACCGCCGATTACAAATCCCCTTCCCCCTTCATTTTTGACTTTTGCTTTCATACAGGACAAAAAGATATTTTATATTCTCAATCGGGCCCCACGTGGTAAAAAAATTTGGGAACTTTAACTTATCCCAGAACAAGGTTCAAATCCTCCACCCACTTCCGCACTACCCTCTGTTTGAGCAAGTGGAAATATAAATTAAAAAAAAAAATCGCACTGTCAAAATGAATAAAATTTTGCAGGAAACATATTTTCTGGATTATTTTCTCTTTACTTTCTATTCTAGAAGGATCTCCTAAAACCAAGAGAATTGAAAGAAATATTTTCTAAAAGTAAAAGTGCGTACGTTAGCAACCACCAAACTCAAAAGTTCACACATCCACCGGCGCACCAAAGCCGGCCCAGTCTCCTAGTGCGCCCAAATCATAGTCAAGCCTTGTCTTTCATGGGTTACCGTAATCAAATTTATTCTAAAGTGAATTTATTATAGAGTTAAAATGCATTCAGCTTCTAATTTTTCAGATCTCTCCGTATAATTTGTGGAATAAAGGATGAATTCTCTTTAGTAGCTCACTTTATATATATATATAATTACTTTCGAGAACCCTTTGGAAAAAAAAATTACCACGGCCAGATGACCCATCCGGCGCAACAATCACAAATTAGCGTATAATATCATAGGAATAAGTTTGTAAAGTAGGGTTTGTGTCAAAAAAATGTTTGTAAAGAAGGGCCAGCGCGGGGCGCATACTGACAAAGACAAAAATTTCCCATAACTGATTAGACCGCAAAACTTGTAAACATGACGAAACATAAATAAATTACTTTCAAAAGATAGAGAATTAGGTATAGATCTTGTCAAGGTTGAGGCCAGTAAAAGCTTTAGGCTTAAAAAAGTTAACTCTTGCTTTTTATTTTAGATAGATATAGGGAAAGATCTTTTAAGTTTTAAAACACTTGCTTTTTCAGACTTCAAAAATTAGGTTTGGACTTTGTAGGGATGAAGGAAGTGAAGTGAGTAACTCACCGGGGCCAAAAGCGTGGTTTTGACGAGAGCAGAAGCTAGCAAAGTTGCGAGCACTTCCGCGACGCACGTCAACGCGCCGTAATTGAGCGTGACCGTCACCAAGCTGTGATTATTAGTCTCCATTTCGTACGACAAACAAACAAACACCTTTCTCGAACCAGAAAATGTTATCCTGCAAATAATAGTCACAAAATATTAACCCAAAAAATGTAACAAAATGATATCAGGCTATCAGAACCGTTAGATCTTCCGTAATTCAGATCTTATTTCAGAAAGTATCAGAACTATGACGACAAATATTATTTTAAATTTTCTTCTTAAAAAATTGTAACAAAAATTTCTCTGAATACCTTTCCTTAAAAAACTAGAACAAGAACAATAGAAGAAAAAAATAAGTTAAATTAATGAATATTATCAGACGCTTTAGCAAAGAGGAGGACATGCTATGAAAATAACAATTCACAATATTAATTTTCATAGAAAGTTAAAGCTACTAGAAAATCATATGAAAAGGGATATTTTCGCTTTCAACGTGAAAATTGAACTAAAGAGCTTGCCGGAAGTGGAAGAGTTTCAGCTAAAACCGTTAACAAACAATTTCAACTCAAAAACTAAGAGATCGTGAAAGAAGAGAGATACAAAGCTCAAAGTATCATAAAAAAGCAAGGTACGAAGATAAAACAGAGAATTAGCAAGAATTGTAGAAGAACATGGTTGTGAGAGCTTACCAGGAAGGAAGATCTGGAGACCGATAACCTGGATCTGAGGATTTGGAGCTCTAAAACCTCGGAAAACAAGCAGAACAAACGCCGTACATTGTGGACCGTTGGATCCTGATCGTAGAAACACAAAGCACCAAAATATAGAAATATCAGAAGTCAGTGATGAGAGAGAGAAAGAGAAGAAACACAGATACTGGAAACCGAATGCTTCGTAATTTCTCAGCCAGGTATCGGGCAGTTTGGGCAGCGAACTCGTACTCACAAGATTGTGTTACGGGCTGCCCGTAGGGGCAGGTAAGGACAAGTGTGGGTTTAGGTAATTTAAAAATGGTTTGTTTTTTGCTTCCAATGAGAATGATTTTTCATTAATTACCCGTTCTTCACCGGAAAGTCACGTTTTAAATCTAAAAAAAAAAAAAGAAAAAAGATTCGGCTCTTGTGCGAACGTCGCACGTGTGGAGTTTGTACTATGGATTATCTTCTCCTACCATGGTTACTTGTACCGCCCTCCCTGGTTTAACTTGGATCGACTGACCAAAGAGAGTAAGGGAAGTAGTTGAAATATCAAATATATATTAAATTGATAAATTAAAAACTGCACTAAACAAAAGAAAAGTTTTATGGGTGTAGTTCAATCCGATTCGATGGATTATTTTTCATATTTATGTTTGGAGATATCTTGAAAAATCAAAAAAGATAAAGATTTTGTTTTTTTCATTAGTACCAAGGAAGGAACCTGGATATGGAAATCCGAAATTCTAAGGCTGTGTTTGACTTTGGAGTTTGGATGAAGTATTTTGGATTTTTTTTAAAATCTTAAAATTTTCAAAACTATATTGTAATGATTTTGTTGTTTGAAACTTTTAATAATTATATGTGAAGAAATTGACGTTGTGGTGATATGCAATTTCTATTTATGATAAGTTACACGGAGAAAAGAAATAAATGAATTAAGACCTAATTTAATTTATACAAAAATTAATTTATAACCAATATGTGGTTGGTTCAGGTGGTAAGGGATTTAGATACCTTAATTAAGTGGTCGGGGATTCGAATCCTGACTCTTGTGTATAAAGAAAATCTGGTTGGGAGGGAAGAACCCACCTTGTGTGCCCAACAGGTTCCCCGATGGGGATTAATCACTGTTAACGATGGTGGATACTTCGTACATATGCCATGGTTACAACAAAAATTGTTTTTTTTTTAAATTTGTTATTCCCCATGACACGATAAAAGGATTATCAGAACAGAGTAGAGATGGAATTAAGGATGACAGTGTGTAAGATACTATAGTACTCATCCTCATACTCGTGTTTTAAAAAAATACTCATACCCACATGGGTAACAATTTTAATACTCGTACCCTCACCCTTTGGGTATCTAAGTACCCATGCCCGTACCTATTACCATCATATTAATAAACTATAAACAATCTATAAATAAAAAAAATAACTTTGCTTGAAAATACTAGGTGCACTTTGAAGTTATGTGAGAGTAAGAGTGTGTTTGGGAAAGCTGGAAAAAAAAGAGTATGTCGATAATCTGTTTTCAAATAATCGATTATTATAATAATCGATTATAATCAGAATCTGTTTTTGTTTGTGTATGTTTGCTGAAAATCGATTTTAAGATAATCTATTCTGTTTGGGTAGTGTAAAAATAATCATTTTTATATAGTAAATTACGAAATATTGTATGAAGTTTTTTGTTTATAATATTTTATGAGAATAGTTATTTATTTAGTTTCTTATTTTGAATTAATTATTAAATTATATTTCTTATAATTTTAAAAAATACAAATTTTTAACCTAATTTAAACTAAAATTTTATTAAGTTTATTTAAAAAAAAAAAAACCTTCTACATTCCATAGAAATCAAAGAGCCATCTAGAAACTATCCAATTCTTTCATCTCCTTCTCTACACATCTCTTCTCCGTGTCTCTCGATTCCTACCCCCTTCCCCACAAATGTTTTTTTTCCTTCTCTACCTCACCCAGCAACTCTAGAATTTAGTTCTACTCATCCACATCTAAGCAACAAAGATGAAGAATGATCTCACTCGGTGATGGTGCGAAGGCGGCGAATGATCTTGGGAGGAGGCTTCGAGTCTACGACGGATCCGCTACGAGCGGCGGCGAGCTCTGGTTATGCTCGGTGGCGGTGATACTGGCTCGAGCGGCAGCAGCGAATACTGATGCGTGCAGCGGCAAATACTGATGCGTGCAGCGGCAGCGACTCTGAATGCGACGGCGGCGATGACTCCGTTGCGGCTGCAATGCTTGATGCGGAACGCGATTTAGAACCCTGACGGCGACATCGACGGCGGTGCTGACCCAGATGGCGAGACGGTGGGTTTGGGTTTCTGAAGGGTGGGTTTCATCTAAAATGGTTCTGAAGGTTGGATTTGATCTATGATTTTGGGGTTTGGGGTTGTTGATTTCTGGGTTTTTCATTTGCTATGATTTTTGTTTTATTTTATTTATGCGTTTTTCCAGATTTCTGAAAGGATGTTCATTTGTATGATTTGTATGATTTTTGGTTGTTGTTGAATGTTCTGGTTGATGTTCATCACTTCTTTCATTCGGTTGATTTCCCTCACTTTTCTGTTGCAAGTTTCGTAGACACCATAGGTGGGAATCGTTGGGAAATAAGGGGTATAAAGGGGTATTATAGAAGTTTTGAACAAAACAGCGTTTATGTCCCTAAAACAGTTTAGTATGGTTGCTTATTTGAAAACAGTGTTTCTAACCATAAAAAGCTTTTTTGAAATTTAATTTGATGACCCAAACATCATTGATTAATCATAAAACAACTTTTAGTGTAAAAACAGCTGAAATGGGCAAAAAATAAGTTGTCCCAAACATGCTCTTGAAATAGACAACTATAAACACGAGAAGTGGGGTTGAATTGTGGTTATCAGAATTTAAGCAAAAATGAAATCTTTTCACAAACAGAAGCTAGGTTTGGACGAGTGGAAGGATACAGGATGGACGGGTGACTTTCGGCAAACACACCACTTGATAGAAGTAAGAAAACTAAAGCAACTAAAGAGTCTAAGGAAAGAGAGATTGACACGGTTATTTATCCTGGTTCACTCTTCAAAGCAAAGAGCTACGCCCAGTCATTGGCAGCACCAAGATTTATCCACTATAACTGATCAGGTTACAGACTCAAGTATTGTTTGCACACCTAGTCTCTTCAGGCTCCAAGACAATTATTCTTTGCACACCTAGACTCTTCAGGCTCAATACAAGTATTCTCTACACACTTAGCCTCTTCAGGCTCACTCAGGTTTGTTTGAGAGATTTGGTTTGTAATAAATACAACTTCTCACAGACAGATCTTTCACTAACACTCAGAGAGTGTTTTAAATGTAAAGCTTAGGAAAGTCTGCGTAATAACTTCAAATGATTAAAGAATACAGAATGAAAGAGTGAAGATATTAATGTGCAGAGTAATGGCTCTTTAATGCTATGTGTATTCTCTCTTATTCTTCATCTTCAATGACTTATGTATTTATAGTCTTCAAGCATTTAGGATCCGTTAGAGATGTTCCCTCGGATGTTGGCTTCAAGCAGAACTTCATTAAATGCAATAGAGTCGTTCTGGGCAACCATTAATGCAATAGGAATGTTGGTTGTACTCTAACATGAAGGATCATGGCTTTATGCATCGTGATACAGCCATATCAGAGTTGTGCAGAGAGTTTTTTGTACTTTGCTGAGTACAATTCCCTTTTTGAGTAACATCCCTGACTGCTTTATGGATTGACGACTGTCCCCACAAACCAACACGAGTCTTTTCAGCGTGCTTTGTCCTCACTCACACGCTTCCCGGGAAAACTTCTCAGGAGGTCACCCATCCCAGAATTGCTCCAAGTCAAGATCGCTTAACTATGGAGTTCTTAAGTGATGGACTACCGAAAAGAAGATGCATCTTGTTAGTATAGGTAGTACCAATCAATTCATATAAGCCTTCATCGACTGTATAGTCTCATACCTACACAGTCTCAGGATCCCTCTCATTCGGGTGTGTAATCGGTTCATTCATGTGTCCCTCCGCCTAGAAGCCTGTCAGGAGCTGCTCCTTGTCCGTGCCTTCTTGCACCGGCGACCACTCCCCGCCCTCGTCGGCACCCGGGTGTTACATGCCCACCAGCTTCAGCTTGGTTCGTCCCCGAACCACACCGTACTGGGAGAGGTGCCGCTCTGATATCATTTGTAACATCCCTGGTTGCTTTATGGATTGACGACTATCCCCACAAACCAACACAGGTCTTTTCAGTGTACTTTGTCCTCACTCACATGCTTCCTGGGAAAACTTTCCAGGAGGTCACCCATCCTAGAATTGCTCCAAGTCAAGCTCGTTTAACTATGGAGTTCTTAAGTGATGGGCTACCGAAAAGAAGATGGATCTTGTTAGTATAGGTAGTATCAATCAATTCATATAAGCCTTCCTCAACTGTATAGTCCCATACCTACACAGTCTCAGGATCCCTCTCATTCGGGTGTGTAATCGGTTCATTCATGTGTCCCTCCGCCTAGAAGCCTGCCAGTAGTCGCTCCTTGTCCGTGCCTTCTTGCACCGACGACCACTCCCCGCCCTCGTCGGCACCCGGGTGTTACATTTTGTGTAAGGACCAGAGACACTAGGGAATAAAGCATGTTGGAAGCATTCTTTAACTGGTCTTTGGTACTGATATCCGAGGTTGCTTGAGAGAGTAACTTCTGACTTTTCTTGATTCTGGTTCTTGAAATAAGATTCTGATAATTCTAATAGAATTCGCGTTCATAAGATAAGCGCGTCCATCATGAAAATAGCTACGTCCATCTAGCCATTTAAGATTTTACATTCGTGCTAGTAGACGAGCTTCATATGCCATGTTATTGTACGGAGCTTCTCATCAAGATTTTTGCAAGTCCAAAGACTTGTGTGGACGAGCGCTTCTGTTACCTTAGTGGACGATCACTTCTATCACTTCAGTAGACGAGCGCTTCTATCACTTCAGTAGACGAGCGCTTCTATCGCTTCAGTAGACGAGCGCTTCTGTCACTTTGGTGGACACTGGCTTTTATCACTTTAGTGGACGCTGGCTTTTATCACTTTAGTGGACACTGGCTTTTATCACTTTAGTATTGGACATGAGATTCTATCACTACAGTGTTGGACGTGCGTTTCAATCACTTGCGTTGGATGGATGATTCTATCACTTGCGTTGGACGGATGATTCTATCACTTGCATTGTACGGATGATTCTTACAGTTTTAATCTGCACACTAGATTGACAGGTTAGCAACCAATATGAAGGTTAATTAAATCATTAACCAATGTTTAGTTTTCATCAAAACTTAGGAAAATGCACATCAGACATTTTAGAGACTTAACAATCTTCCCCTTTTTGATGATGACAAACATTGAGATGATTTAATGAAGTTCAGAAAATATCAACAAATAAAATAGCATATATCAGATAGGTTGAAATTTTCTTAAGTGGACAGGTCATGCAGATGCTAGAGCAGACATTAAGTTTGACTTGTTTTACTTTGAAATTATTATCAGAGCAATCTTACTTAAGATTTATCTGAGCAATTATGGCAACTATCAGAGCATACTCATATCCATGTATTATTTAAGATTCATATAATATTCATTCATATTCATTCTTCTATCACATATTTCTATCACATTTCTCATTTCTCATTTCTCTCGTTCTCCCCCTTTTGTCAACATCAAAAAGGGTTATCAAGTTTTATTTATGAGATATGTTAAGGGCAAGATAACATGTTAAGAAAATCATAGTAATGCAGCATGCATATGAGGCATACTTCACTTAAACTATTGTATCATCACTCCCCCTGAACTAATGCTTAGTTAAAAGAACATGAATATAGGAGTAATGACAGATTTAGCACAGACAGGTTAACATTCAGACATGTCAGTCAACAATGCAATGCATGTTTAGATTATCTCTAATAAATAAAAACCTTTCTTCTGTGAGGGTTTTAGTGAAAATATCAGCCCATTGATTTTCAGTTTTAACAAACTTAATATCAAAGATGCCTTTCTGAACATAATCCCTAATGAAATGATGTTTGATTTCAATATGCTTAGCCTTAGAATGCTGAATTGAATTTTTAGTTAAATATAACCCTGGAATTATCACACCATACAGATATGTTATGTTCATAAATAGAGTAATCCTTAAGTTGATGTTTTACCCATAAGAGTTGAGAGCAGCAACTAGCAGCTGAGATGTATTCTGCTTCGGCAGTAGACAGGGCAATGGTTGTTTGCCTCTTACTTGACCATCAGACTAAACTTGCTCCAATGAAGTGACATCCTCCACTGGTGCTTTTTCTTTCTATTTTGTCTCCAGCAAAATCAGCATCACAATATCCCACTAATCTGTATTCTTCTGATCTTAAATACAGCAAACCAAGATTAGTAGTTCCAAGCAAATATCTAAATACTCTTTTAACAGCCTTAAGATGAGATTCTCTAGGATCAGATTAGAATCTAGAACACATACAGACACTAAATTGAATGTCAGATCTGCTTGAAGTTAAGTACAATAGAGAGCCAATCATACCTCTGTAGATAGTTTGATCTACCTTTTTACCTTCATCATCTTTGTTTAGTTTTGCATTGGGTTGCATAGGGTTTTCATGAGCTTCGCATTTTCCATTTTGTATTTCTTGAGTATCTCCTGGTATATTTTTGTTGATGAATGTAAATTCCATCACTTGTCTACTTGATTTGTAATCCAAGGAAGAACTTCAATTCTCTCATCATGCTCATCTCAAATTCAGCTTGCATTAGATTTGAAAATTCCTTGCACAGCTTTTCATTAGTTGCTCCAAAAATAATATCATCAATATATATTTGAACTATAATAAAGTTCTCTTTTGAGCATTTTTTGAACAGAGTAGTGTCTACTTGTCCTCTAGTAAAACCATTATGCATTAGAAAAGAACTGAGTCTATCATACCATGCACTAGGTGCTTGTTTCAAACCATATAATGCCTTTTTAAGTTTGAAAACGTGATATCATTTATCAGTATCCTCAAAACCAGGGGGTTGTTTAACATACACTTCTTCTTCAATTATACCATTTAGAAAAGCACTTTTTACATCCATTTGAAACAGGGTAATTTGGTGTTGTGCAGCATATGACATTAAAATGTGTATGGCTTCTATTCTAGCTACAGGTGCAAAGGTTTCAGTATAATCAATACCTTCTTGTTGGTTATAGCCTTGAGCTACTAACCTTGCCTTATTTCTGACAACTTTACCATCTTCATCCAATTTGTTTCTGAAGACCCATCTTGTTCCAATAACCGACTTGTTTTTAGGCTTGGAGACAAAAGTCCAGACATCATTTCTGGTGAACTAGTTAAGTTCTTCTTGCATAGCAAGAATCCAGCTTTCATCTTCAAGAGCTTCTTCAATGCGTTGAGGCTCCAAATCTGAAATAAAGGCCACATTGCTTGATTCTCTTAATGTGGATCTGGTTCTTACTCCTTCATAAGGATTTTCAATAATAAGATCCTTAGGATGATGAGTGTTGAACTTCCAATCCCTTTTGAGATCATCATGAAGATCTTGACTTGTCTGCTTACCCGTCTGTTCCACTTATCTTTCAGTCTCAGGCACATGTTCTGTTTTGGTTAGATCGGGTTGTTGACTTTCTGGCTTGTTTATATCAAGACCTGCAAGATCATCTTCTAGATATGATAGTTCTTTATCAGTCTTTAATCTATCATTGAATTTAACATGAACAGATTCTTCAATAATACAAGTTCTTGAATTGTAAACTCTAAAAGCCTTAAACTTTTCAGAATATCCTACGAAAATACATTTATCTACCTTAGAATCAAACTTTCCAAGATTATCTCTTGTATTCAGAATAAAACATTCACATCCAAAAGCATAAAAATAAGATATGTTGGGGCTTTTTCTTTTCCACAATTCATAAGGAGTCCTTTTTAGAAAATGCCTAATAAGTATTCTGTTTTGTACATAACAAGCAGTGTTTCTGACACGCCTGGAAGTACTTAGGGAGATTATTTTCATTGAGCATAGATCTAGCAATCTCTTGTAGAGATCTTCTCTTTCTCTCAACCACTCCATTTTGCTGTGGAGTTCTAGGTGCATAGAAATTGTGAGAGATTCCATTCTCCTCACAGAACTGTCTAAACTGCTCATTTTCAAATTCTCCCCCATGATCACTTCTAACGGTAGAAATACCGAAACCCTGCTCATTTTGTACTCTTTTGCAGAATACTGAGAAAGCCTTAAAAGACTCGTCCTTGTGTGTTAGGAAGAGTACCCATGTGTATCTAGAATAGTCATCAACTATGACAAATCCATATATCCTTCCAGCCAGGCTGGCAACACTAACTGGTCCAAACAGATCCATGTGTAACAACTAAAGAGGTCTAGAGGTTGATACTTGGTTTTTAGATTTGAAACTTGATTTTATCTGTTTACCTCTCTGACATGCATCACACAAGACATCTTTCTTAAAACTAATATCAGGTAATCCTCTCACGAGATTGTTCATTTTTAATTCAGAAATTATTTTCATACTAGCATGTCCTAGTTTCTTATGCCATAACCATCTCTCATCCTCTTTAGACATCAGACAGGTTACACTTTGATCTGAGAGATTAGACAGTTCAATTTTATAAAGATTTTGTTGCCTTTTAGCTGAAAAGAGGGTTTTGCCACAACAGTCTTTAACTATGCATACATCCTTGGTAAAGGAAACATCAAAACCACTATCACATAATTGACTTATGCTAAGCAAATTGTCTCTTAATCCTTTAACCATAAGAACATTAGATATAGAGGGAAGAGGGGGTTTACCACCAATAGTACCAATTCCTATAACTTTCCCTTTCTGATTCCCTCCGAAGGCAACGTGTCCTCCTTTCTTAAGTTGGTGGTCTAAGAACATAGACCTTTCTCCTGTCATATGACGCGAGCAGCCACTATCCAGGTACCGGCAGTGGTGTTTTATTTGTTCTGTTGAGGACATCTGCAACTAAAATTATTTGATCTTTAGGTACCCATATTTTTCTGGGCCCTTTTCTGTTAGTTCTAGGAGTCTGTGAAGTCTTCCTTCTCTTCTTATGGATACACTTAGACATAACATGTCCAGTTTTTCCACAGAAGTTACAGACAGGTGTAAATTTGGTTACAGTTGACTTAACAGATACTGTAGAAGCTTTAGTTGATACTTTATGATGTGTCTGATGGACATATCCAATACCTTCTCTGTTAAGAGAGTGCCTCTGACAGCCAAGTAGCTTAGTCAGATTATCTCTACCATTAACAAATTTGGCAAGATCAGAAGTGAGCTTTTCCACTTTCTGTTGAAGTTTTTCAACTTCTTCAGATGGTGATGTTTCACTTGAGATCTTAGCTTCATTAGACTTTTCAGTCTTCAACTCACTGTTCTCTTTGGCTAGTTTCTCACACTCTTGAGATATATTTCTGTTTATGCTCACTGGTGAGCTTTACATACTCTCTCTTGAGGGATTTGAAGGCCTTAGATAAGCAGTTGGATTCCTCCAGTAACTCCTCAAAGGCATCAAGTAATTCCTCATAGTCATGATGTACCTCATCGTCAGAGTCTGAGTCAATGTTGGCCATCAAACAGAGATTGGCTTCTTCCTCTGTTTCTTCATCATAAGATGTTGACTCCAGATCCTCCCAAGTAGCCATCATTCCTTTCTTCTTCTTCTTGAAGAATTTCTTAATAGGGGCCTTCTTGAGTTGAGGACATTCAGCCTTGATGTGACCAGGCTTCTTGCACTCATAGTAAACAATTGGACTTTTGTCTGTTGAGGTGGATTCTTTGAAGTTCTTGTCCTTATTGAACCTTCTGAATGACTTATCCCTCTTGAACTTCTTTTTCTGTAGGAGAAAAGCTTTATCTTCCTGGTCAGGAGAGACAGTTCTTCATCACTCTCAGAATCCTCGTGATCAGACTGGTCAGCATCACTGGATGACTCATCTGCCTTTAGAGCCTTGGAAGCTTTTGCTGACTTTTGATCAGCTTTTAGAGCAATTGACTTGCCCTTCTTTGGTGCAACTTCATCTCCAAGTTCTTGCTCATGAACAGTGAGTGTTCCAAGAAGTTCATCCATAGTCAAGGTAGTGAGATCCTTGGCTTGAGAGATAGCAATGACCAAAGGTCTCCACTGTTTAGGTAAACTTCTCAGAATCTTTCCAACCTTCTCAGCATCGGTATAGACTTTGCCAAGAGATTTTAAAATGTTGACTATAGTTTGAAATCTTCCTATCATTTGAGCAACAGATTATCCTTCCTTCATGACAAACAGTTCATACTTTTTGATAAGTATGACAATCTTTGACTCTTTGACTTTGGCTGTTCCTTCATGTGTGATAGCTAAAGTGTCCCATATTTCTTTGGCAGAGTCACAATCACATACCTTCTCAAACTCCTTAGGACTGAGAGCACAGATGATGTTATATCTGGCTTTGTGGTTCAGCTCCCATTTTGTCTTTTCTGCAGTAGTCCACTGAGCTTTTGGTTTGATAGTGTTATCATCATTCTTGGGAATGAATCGACCATCTGTAATGATATCCCAAAGATCAGAGTTTGTAGATAGAATGAACCATTGAAATCTATATTTCCAATAGTTGTAGTTTTCTCCATTGAAGTAAGGGGGTCTGGTTAGGGAAGCTCCTTCAATCTGGTGACTTCCACTTGAACTAGCTCCAGCAGTCATGTCTATTTTGCAGGACCTTTTACCTCTACACTGTTAGATGCTCAACCCAGAGGCTGAGCTCTGATACCAACTGAAATAGACAACTATAAACACGAGAAGGGGGGGTTGAATTGTGTTTATCAGAATTTAAGGAAAGTTGAAATCTTTTCACAAACAGAAGCTAGGTTTGGACGAGTGGAAGGATACAGGATGGACGTGTGACTTTTGGCAAACACACCACTTGATAGACGTAAGAAAACTAAAGCAACTAAAGAGTTTAAGGAAAGAGAGATTGACACGGTTATTTATCCTGGTTCACTCTTCAAAGTAAAGAGCTACGTCCAGTCCTTGGCAGCACCAAGATTTATCCACTATAACTGATCAGGTTACAGTCTCAAGTATTGTTTGCACACCTAGCCTCTTCAGGCTCCAAGACAAGTATTCTTTGCACACCTGACCTCTTCAGGCTCAAGACAAGTATTCTTTGCACACTTAGCCTCTTCGGGCTCACTCAGGTTAGTTTGAGAGATTTGGTTTGTAATAAATACAACTTCTCATAGACAGATCTTTCACTAACACTCAAAGAGTGGTTTAATTGTAAAGCTTAGGAAAGTCTGCATAATAACTTCAAATGATTGAAGAATACATAATGAAAGAGTGAAGATATTAATGCGCAGAGTAGTGAGTCTTTAATGTTATGTGTATTCTCTCTTATTCTTCATCTCCAATGACTTCTGTATTTATAGTCTTCAAGCTTCCGTTAGAGACGTTCCCTCAGATGTTGGCTTCAAGCAAAACTTCATTCAATACAATAGAGTCGTTCTGGGCAGCCATTAATGCAATAGGAATGTTGGTTATACTCTAACATGAATGATCATGGCTTTATGCATCGTGATACAGCCATATCAGAGTTTTGCAGAGAGCTTTTTGTACTTTGCTGAGTACAATTCCCTTTTCGTGTAAGGACCAGAGGTACTAGGGAATAAAGCATGTTGGAAGCATTCTTTAACTGGTCTTTGGTACTGATATCCGAGGTTGCTTGAGAGAGTAACTTATGACTTTTCTTGATTCTGGTTCTTGAAATAAGATTCTGATAATTCTAATAGAATTCACGTTCATAAGATAAGCGCGTCCATCTTGAAAATAGCTGCGTCCATCTAGCCATTTAAGATTTTACATTCGGGCTAGTAGACGAGCTCCATATGCCATGTTATTGGACGGAGCTTTTCATTAAGGTTTTAGCAAGTCCAAAGACTTGTGTGGACGAGCGCTTCTGTTACCTTAGTGGACGAGCACTTCTATCACTTCAGTAGACGAGCGCTTCTATCACTTCAATAGACGAGCGCTTCTGTCACTTTAGTGAACGCTGACTTTTATCACTTTAGTGGACGCTGGCTTTTATCACTTTAGTGGATGCTGGCTTTTATCACTTTAGTATTGGACGTTAGATTCTATCACTATAGTGTTGGACGTGCGTTTCAATCACTTGCGTTAGACGGATGATTCTATCACTTGCGTTGGACGGATGATTCTATTATTTGCATTGGACGGATGATTCTTACCGCTTTAATCTGCACACTAGATTGACAGGTTAGCAACCAATATGAAGGTAATCAATGTTTAGTTCTCATCAAAACTTTGGAAAATGCACATCAAACATTTTAGAGACTTAACAGCTCTAACAGAGATAATATGAGAAAAGATGCTTTCAGATACGAGTAACGTTATTTTGACACCCAAACCGGACACCACGAGGGACACCCTAGTGTTTTAGTAGGCTATGAATCACTTTACTATCTCTCTCTTAATTTCATTGGTTCATAGCCTACTAAAATACTAGGGTATCCCCTATGATGTCCAATTTGGGTGTCAAAATAACATTACTCTTCAGATACGTTTGAATGGGTCTGAAAATAAATTGACATCACAAATGATGTCATTTTGAGTGTAGTCTGAAAAGTAAGCGCCAAATTGGCATTTAATATGTTACGTGAGACAAAACGTTAATCACAAGTGATCAACAACATCGAAAACCAAATTGATTGAACGACCGCCAAAATCATGAACTATGTTTTTCATAAAGTTAAGGACTAATATGATCGACCTTAATAAATTTAAGGGACTAAATCAATATTTTTCTTTTGATTGTTATTATGTCAAAAGATGATGAGTTTACCTTGGAATTAAATACCAGGGTCTTACAAATGAGTTCCTAGCATCTCCAATGATGTAAGTCCAACGAGTT
Source organism: Sophora flavescens (assembly GCA_030762895.1). NCBI lineage: Eukaryota > Viridiplantae > Streptophyta > Magnoliopsida > Fabales > Fabaceae > Sophora > Sophora flavescens. Next base: position 54,586,689 of record CM061068.1, on the reverse strand, counting down.
GCTTACTCCACTTTTTATGATTTTCACCATGTTACCTCACCATTTTTTACTTTATACTATTTTAAACAATTCTACACTCAAATGATATATCTCGTAAGATTTCACTTGATGGACCCCACAAATTACCTCATATCTTTATTTTTATTTAAAATATTAATTCAATTGTATCTTATCCCCCTCTATTTTTTTTTTGTTCTTATATAAAAACCACTTGCTTATAGAAGCACTCCTTTTTACCTGTGATATCCACATCAGTTCACTCAAATGGTTCAATCTGATAAGAAATTGTCCTTAATTTTAAGAATTAGATAAGCAAATTCCAATAGGTGCAACCCCTTAATTAAGGAATCAATAAAATTTAAAGTTAAATAGTACCCTTGGCATTTGCCTAAATACTATTCCATATCACATGAAAATTATAATCCTAAATCTTCGTGAAACAAGCGAGATCTCATGCTTCATTATGGATTTATGGTTGGGGCCGGAAGGTAGTTAATTGATTTGGGTAAAAGACAAATGTGGAGTTATAAAGGTGTAATGTTCGAATCCCGTCCTTTCTAACGTAATAAGTTAAACAATTAACATTTTTCTATCAAGAAAGAAGAATGTCAATAAATATCCTTAGAACATTGGTTAAGAAATTAAAAGAGATAAGTTTATATGGAAGAATGATGTATATATTATATTAAAAAGTGTTAAACTTGTATTTTCAATATAAACTCTCATTTTTATTGATTCTTTACCTAATATCTTTAGGACACTCATTATTAAGATAAAAAAAAATTATGGATTTATGGTTTTGTAAAATAAGATACTAGGAGTGAAATGTATAATTTGCCAGAATAAATATGAAATCTTTTATGTGGAATGAACGTGAAGCTTGCTCTATTGGTAAGTTGGCTGGGACCACAACAATAAATCACTTTCATGAGTTTTATTGGATCCCTTGAATAACTTTCATATAGCTTTAAGCAGGTTTTTTTTTTTTTTTTGAGTAAATGTCCAAAGTGATTTCTCAAATATTTTGAGTAGTTCAATTTGATTCCTAAAAAAAAAAGACAATTTGGTCCCCAAATTTTATAACGGGGGACACTCTGGTCCTTACTGGGGATCAGATTGTCCCCCGTTATAAAATTTGGGGACCAAATTTTTTTTTTCAATGACCAAATTGTGCTACTCGAAAAATTTGAGGGACTACTTTGGGTCTTTACTATTTTTTTAAAAGGTTAAAGTAATCTTTTGGTCTCTATACTTGACACTGATTTTCAATTTGGTCCGTATACGTAAAAAGTTATCAATTTGGTCCCTATACGTGTGTTGACGCTGGTTTTTGGTTGGTGTCCAAAATCATTTTGTCACAAATAATTTAAGATCAGACGAGTGTAGGGACGGACGAGCTATGCGGTAATCTCGCAAGGATGTGTATGCGTGTCTGCCAAGTACGAATTTGACAAATCAGTCAAATCTGGTAAATACTGGCAAGGACTTGAAGGAATATTTAGAAGATATGTTTTAATTTAACGGGAAAAGTTGCTTCCTTAAATAAGAGCGACTTCCTACTTGAATTTATAGAAATTCATGGATTTAAAGGAAAACATGTAAGTTGCAGGAAAATTAGAAGAAAGTAAATAAAGAACATGAAATTAAAGGAAAGCAATAAACAACCGGAAATTTAAAGGAAAGCAATGAATTTCAGGAATTGAAATGGTTAACAAGTAAAAGAATGCGTTTAAAATGCAGAAAATTAAAAGATGGCAAGTAAAAGACGTGAAAGATAAATGGGAAGAAATGAAGAACGTATAAAAGAACTTAGATAAAGAACGTGAAAGGAATGCTGAAATTAAAGAAGAACATGTGAAGGAAAATTAAATAACCAGTACTGTATTGTAAATTGAACTGGAAATGAAAAAGGATGGAGGGAATACTTGAGTATAATCCTTTAATCTGTTGTGTGATCGAGATATGTAGGATATTGCATCAAGTAACCTCCTCCATTACATCGGGATTAACAGTATTTATAAACATATAAAATAACTGCCTAAAGAAAACTTCCTATCTTTAAAATTGCCACCTGTATGGCAGTTTTGCTATGTTCAGATTCAAACTATTTGACAAGCAAACTTCTCTAACTGCTCATTCCTTTGAATTGCTTTATGCCAATCTTGCTTGTTGTCCACGGTTTGGTTGTTTGACGGCTTATCTTCTTTGATCTTTGTCGCCCTTGAAGACTTAGCCATTTCTATACTTTGTCCGTTTGACAATTCTTATTACCAACTTTGTCAGAAGCTGGGTTTTACCTTTTTCTGTCACTACTTCGACTTCTCCGTCAGTCAGCTAAATATATTCGTCGGGAATTTTACTCTTGACGAATGTGTCTCTCATTTTTCTTTCTTGACGGCTTTATCTGTCTGACATACCAACTCTTGTCAATTTTCTAATCTGTCAATTCTGCTGAATTCGACTCTTCATGGTGGTTATCTGACAATTCTTCCTTCAATTCTTCTGTCATCCTGTCGGAACCATTTCTGTCAAGAATTTGAAATTCTTCTATTAACAGATGCCCCCCAAATTTTGCTTTTCGACGGCTTTGCCCGAAAGAATAGTAAAATTTGAATTTTCAAATGCCAACAATCATCTTAATTCTGGGTTCTTATCCGTTAATTAAACATTGCTTTAATTTCATCCCTACTTAATAGGGATAATCATAACGCCGCAGGTTTCTTAGAATTCGAACCGAAGGCTTTCATTCTCCTTTAAATTGCAATCACGTCAGTATTGACTTTCTTCTTTTTATCTTTCCTTCTTCCCTAGTAAACTCTTTTCTAGAGAAAAATCTTTTCTTCTTCCCTCGCAAAACCCTTTCTTAAAAATCCTTTCTTCCTTCATTCAATTTTCTATGGCCACATCTTCCAAGGTGCCGACCTCCGTACCTCATGCTACAGTCGTCCCTCCTAGGGTAGTGGTTCAAGACCCACTTTTGGAGGAATCTGAGTTATGGCAAGAATCCAAGGTAATTTACCCTATTCTTGATCCTTCTGTTGGTTTAAGTCCTCCTGCTGCATTTTTGGGTCCTTTTGTAGTCAAAAATGAAATTTCTGAGGGTTTACGTGGTTCCTTTCCTTCCGCTAGCTCAAATGAAGCTATTTTATCCTCTTTTACTCCTATTCCCATTCATATCTTTAAAAAGAGCAATAGGATTTTCAGAATGCCCCCTGCCACTCGGTTCGATGCTTACATTAGTTGGCTTGACCGAGTTCAGGCTGAAAAACGCAGTGTGTGGGAGGAAGCTGGAATCTTTGAATTCATTCAACTTTCTCGTCATGTTAAACTGGTAGACTTTTCTTTAATAGGAGCATCAGTTTTATTTTGGAATAGAACAACAAATAATTTTCACTTTCCTTATGGAATGATGGGTCCGACTTTGTTTGACATGTCGGCTATTACTGGCCTTCGTCCAGATGGCCCCACCATGCATTATGATGTAGAAATAGAAAATCAAATTGATGTCTATTTGCCAAAGTGTTCTTTCTCCAAATACATAGCAGATTTTAGAGGAGAAGCTCATGATCCTGTGACGGATACTGAGCACGTAGCCTTTTTGTTTCTTTGGCTATGTGCTTATGTCTTTTGTAGTAAATCTGCTTCTTTGATTGCTTCGTATGTTCCTCTAGCCAATCTTTTGTCAACTGGTAAAAGAGTAGCATTAGGACAATGTGTTTTAGCCAATCTTTATGACAATATGAGCATGCTAGTTGACACTGTCAAGTCTAAAAAGAAAACCAATATAGGAGGGCCCCTTTGGCTTCTCCAACTATGGTTAAATGCTGTCTTGGAGCGTTAATTTTCATACAAAGCTCCTGCAGATTTGACAATTGACACTTATGGCTCCTATCTCTGTTATGTGTCTGTCGAGTCTTTGTCAAGAGATGAAACTGCGAACTTCAAGTTTTACTTCAAAATTTTTCATTCGCTTTCATCTACATCTTCAAAGATCAACTTTTCTCCTTTTTCCGACCGGAAATATGGTCCAGAATGGTTTACGAAACTAAGCACTACCATCTCTAAATCCAATAAATCCATTTGGACCAAATTTCTTTGCCAGAAAATTATTTTTGTTGATGGTCCTAGTTTCAAAACTCATAGGGTCTACCTCCATTTGCCCAACACCGTTGCTTGTTAGCTCGGCTTTTGCCAAGCTATCCCTGCTCCTTATTCGTCAGATCCTGACGAGAATTTTATTGGTGCCAAAGCCCCAACATATGAGCATATTGTTGCCATCAGTGATGCGGACAAGGTTCGTGGGACTTTCTTACAACCTATTTCATTCTCTGCCTTCCACGGAGTTACTCAAAGCTTTCTTGACTGGTGGGATGAATACTACTCCAACCACTGTCTAAGTTTAAAGACTTGCTTGAGTTGTATTGAAGACACCATGGGTAACAATGATGATTCTCCCCTGCAGGAACAGGATCCGGCAACCAAAACTCGAGGTGAACTTCAAAAAGAAATTCAAGCCTTTGAAAAAATTTATAAACTCAAGTGGAATCCCTTGAGACCATTTGATATGGTTCGTCATGTCAATAGTGTTTTAGTTGAAGCCAAAATGAAGCATGATAATAAGGAATCTGAAAGGCTTGCATTGTATAGGAGTATTCCCAATATGACCAGGGAATACTTAGACAGTTTAAAGGCCCCTTTTCCTAAGCCAGTGCCTATTCCTTGTGCCCCTTTTGGTTTAGCTGATTCACACCCAGGAAAACCGTCGAAAGGAGGTAACTTTTTCTTCTTGGACAGCGTGAGTGCTTACGTTGACCCTTTTGAAAAACCAAATCCAGTTACCTTCACTCGTCGGTTTCTTCAATCTGATGACGACTTTCATTCCATTCAAGAATTCTAACTTGTATTTCAGGTATTCATTTATCAAATTACTTATTTTTCTTTTCCTTTCGGCTGATAATCAACTTATTTACATCGTTATTGACAGCTATTCCTCTTGACAAACCTCTCCCTGGTAAGTCTAAGTTGGATGTACTGTCGGGAGAAGCTCCTGAAGATGACGATGAAGATGAACCTGTAATCCCTTTGGTGGCAAAAACTGTCAAGAAGAGTTCACGGCCAGCCAAAGCTTCTGTTTCTGATCCTCAGTCAAAAGGATCCAGAAAAATAAAAGAGAAAACAGCTCCTTCTGACCCCCTCTCCAAGAAATCAAAATCTGCCAAGAATCTTTCAATTGTGACAGCATCTGATGCCGCCAAAGTCTCCACTGGCTCTAAAGTCCAGGATGTTATGACTAGTTCCTCCAACACTTCACCCTCCAACCAATCCAAGGTAACAGTTTAATTTAATCTGTCAAGTTACATCCTTTTGCTCATATGCCTTCTATTTCCTACAGAAAAACAAACCTGTCGAGACTATTCTGGTTACCAAGGAGGCAAGTGTTGAGGTCGACTTGATGTCTTCAGATTCTAATCTGGTACTTTCACTGACCTTGTCATTTCCTTCTATACACATGTATATATCTTATTTATTTATTTATTTATCAGGAAAAATCTCCTCAGTTTGATGATTCGATGACCATCCAGGAGATTCTCACAACTGTCGAGCCAGTGAATGTAACTGATTCGGAGCTGCATGTTGACAGAAATTCAGGAGGTATTCTTGTCGGTACTAGGAGTTTGACAGGTGATCTCCAGGTTCTCAAATCTCATCCGGAAATGCATCCCAGCACTCATCATCTAACTTCAATCATTCCAATTCCAATAGCTGATAAACCAGTAGGAACTGCTGTCATGATTGAAATTCCGGACAAAGATATTGACATGGAGGCCCTACTGGCTGAAACAACTCTTGTTATTCCTTCTCCACATGCTATCAGACCTCCTACTATGAAGTCTCCTGACCCCAAACCGGCCCTACACTTTAACACGTGGATTAATATGCTGTCAGAAGTAAGCCGGAAAGAGTCATCCTTTTCTGCCACCTCTTCATCGACTCAACATGACTCCAGTGATTCTCAAGTCATCAACCTCATGCATGATCTTCAAGCTATTCTAGCCAATTATTTTGATGAACTTTTGTCTGATGTTAGGGTTCAAAAAGAACTGTCTCGACTTATTAAGGAAACCACTCCTCTTCATTCTAATCTTCCTTTATCGAGCCGTACGCTTTTTATCTCTATTCAGACATTTTGGGAACGACTCTCCAGTAAATTAGAAAGGATAACTTATGTCATTCCTTCTTACGAAGAGGAAGCAAAAACCAAGGATGATCTCTTAGTTTGATTTCAAGATCTTGAATCCTCTATACAAAAGGAACTTGATCTTATCTCCATCGGGACTCGAACTAAAGAGAGCTTACTGGAGTATCGGAAGAAACTGTTGGCCGAGGTTGAATTGACGGATCAAAAATGTGCCAAGTTTGACAAAGCGTTAGAAAAGAGCAAGGATAAAGTTAAAGCTATTGACAATGAATCTGTCCGACTTGGTCAGAAAGCTGAAAGTGTAGTCAGCAAACTCCGTGCATTGCAGCTTGATTATGAAGCTGCTACTGCCGACAAAACTAATCTTTCCCTTGCATGGGATCAACTATATTCTATTTAAGCCAAAACTGAATTGTAACTCTTGCCCTTGCCAACCTTTAACCTGGTCATTGACAGTCACTGATTAATAAATAAATGTTTCTTTTCTCGCACGTTTATTTATTATTTGATTTGACTGCATGTTTCCAACCAGCTTCGTAAATTCATGCTTTATCAAATCATCATAAATGTCCTGATAAGTTTCAAGACTTTGGTAAACCAAACCGCAATAAATGTCTTTTGAAATCAGCTAAATAACGAGATCTATAAATCCCCGATTTCATAGTTGAACCTTTTGATATAACATGTTTTCCTCTACAAAAGGCCTCCGCCTATTCTTCTTTCTTCCTTCACGGGAATCTGACCTTCTTCATCTTAAAGTTTCAAACCAAGGTCTTTGTCTTAATGGTCATATCCTCTGTGAAGGTCAGTAACCAATGTAAAACATGTAGTGAAGGTCAGTAACCAATGTAACATCCATAGCTGACCTTACTGCACATCTGGGGAAAAGCTGATCTTGACACAGAACGAGTGCATCTCGTTCTAGTTCCATCATCTTCATCCTGGAAGGTAGTGATTTTTTCTTTGGTGTTATCTTTACCACGCCATAGCAACAACCGCCTTCTAAGGGAAATGATGGTGAGATCTGCTCGTGCTCATCCCCTTCTTGATACATCCTCAAAAAATGAGGCAACTGAAATCTCATCACATGGGGAATGAAGTCTCAACAAATTGACTTATCCCTCCACATTGTTGAAGGAAAATAAAGTGTTATTGACACACTGCCTTGTATTCTAAGATTAGATTAGCTTTAATTGACAACTTGATTTCTACTAGCAAATGACAATATTTCATTGTATCGCCAATTTAGTGAATATACTTATTTCCTTCACTCGTCAATTCTTACTTCCAACATTGTCGGTTTATATTCTTTCAAGTACTTGCCATTAATTGACTTGATTACCGAGCCAGTATTAATATTGACAAGCGCATAGGTATTTCCAGAAAATATTTTATCAATTCTAAATGGCCCTTCCCATTTAGGTGACCATTTTCCATATTCTCGACAACTCTTATCCATGGGCAATATGACTTTCCACACTAGATAATCTACCTCAAACGCTTTGAACTTTACTCGGCTATTATAAAATCTTGCAATTCTTTCTTTTTGCCGAGTCAAATTTTCCAACGCAATCAATCTTTCATCACATAACTCGTTCAATTCGTCGAACATTGCATTCCAATACTGGTCAGTAGGCAGGTCATTTTGCCTTTGAATGCGAGTGGATTGGAGATTGATTTCAACAGGTAGTACATGATCATGCCCATAAGTCAGACGATATGGCGAAGTTCCTGTCGACTGTCTGGGTGAATTTCTATATGCCCATAATATTTGATCAAGGGTATTATGCCAACTCTTAGGTTGTCGGCCCACATGATTTTTAATAAGATTAATAATGATCTTATTTATGGCCTCAACTTGGCCATTTGCTTGTGCATAATATGGTGTAGATGTAAGCATTTTTATATGCCTAGAACTAGCATATTCCACAACTTTCTTTCCGACAAATACTGACCCTTGATGCTTTGTCGTGCAGTGGGGGTATGCCAAACCGACAGATGATGTGATTTTCAATGAAGTCAATTACGTCTTGTTGGGTGATTGTTTTGAGGCAAATTGCCTCTACCCATTTGGTAAAATAGTCAACTCCAACTAAAATAAATTGATGTCCTTTTGACGAAGCGGGATGTATCTGGCCAATTAAATCTAGATCCCATCTTCTAAATGGCCAAGGCTTGACAATAGAATATAACTCGCCAGCCGGCACGTTTTGTATATGGCCATGTTTCTGGCATTGTTCGCAAGACTTGGCAAATAAAATACAATCTTTAACCATAGTTGGCCAATAATACAAACTTCTTCGTAGAACCCACTTCATTTTATCACCTGCCTGATGGGCTCCACATATACCCTCATGGACTTCTGATAGAGCCAAATAAGCATCTTGCTCACTCAGGCATTTGTGTAGAGTACCGTCAACAGATTTTCTGTATAACAGTCCTCCTTACATCGTATAATTCAATGCTTTATACTTTGTTTTTCTATCTACATTTGGACTTGGATTCTCCAAATATTCAATTATTGGCAACCTCCAGTCATTAGATAGAATTACATCATTAACTAAAATATCTCTTTCTTCTAATGGATACAACAGTTCCCTAATTTCCATTAGTGTTGACAAAGTCTTTTGAGATATTTTATATCCTGAGGCTATTTGAGCCAACTCATTAGCCTCTTGATTTAAATTTATGGGAATATATTCAACAATTACATCGTCAATTTTTTTCATCAACTTACTAGCTATGATACAGTATTTTGTCAATTTGTAGCTGACACACTTGTATTCTCGAGTAAGTTGTTTGATGACTAATTGAGAATCCCCAAAAATATGCACATTTCGTGCTTTTATTTCTGTCAAAATTTCCAATCCGACAATCAAAGCTTCGTATTCAGCTTCATTGTTGGAACATGGATACTTAAGTTCGAACATGAACTTAGTAGGAGTCCCTTGTGGAGTCACGATTAAAATTCCTACTCCACTACCTCCTTGATGCCTTGATCTGTCAAAATAGAGTTTCCAGGGTTGTAAACTGACAACGTTTATTTCCGGTACATCCAGTCCTGGATGTTCTACCAAAAAGTCAGCCACTGCCTGTCCTTTAACAGATTTAGCTGGCATGTATTGTAAAGAATATTCTGATAAAGCAATGGTCCATTTACCAATATGTCCATTGAGGATTGGTTTTGACAACATATATTTTATCACATCAGTTTTGGAAACAACTAATACATGACATGGCATCATGTAATATTTAAGTTTCGTACAAGAGAAATAAAATGATAGACATAACTTTCCTATTGCACTATATCTCTTTTCAGCATCATTTAGGACTCTACTTAGATAATACACAGCCCTTTCAACATTGTCATCATCATCCTGGGCTAATAAACATCCTATAGTGTCCTCAGATGCCGATATGTACAACTTCAACGGTCGACGCCAGGTCTGCAGGCATCATGACCGGTGGATTGACTAGATATTGCTTGATCTGGTCGAAAGCCTCTTGGTGACAAGGTTCCCATACGAAGCTTTGCTCTGATTTCAACTTGACCAGTGGTGAGAATACTCTTGTCCTTCCTGACAGATTTGATATGAATCTTCTTAGAAAGTTAACCTTCCCTAAGAAGGATTGTAGTTCCTTCTTATTTGTCGGCGCCGAGGCTTCCATGACTACTTTGGCTTTATTCTTGTCTACCTCAATTCCTTTTTTGTGGACCAGGAATCCTAGGAATTTGGCAGCCGACACTCCGAAACTACACTTCTCTTGGTTCATTTTGAGATTATGCTTTCTCATTCTCTCAAATCCTTGCTTCAGATGCTCCAAATGGTCATCTTTGATTTTGGACTTAACGACCACATCATCAATATATACTTCTACAAATTTTCCAATAACATCATGGAAAATTGTATTCATTGCTCGTTGATAAGTGGCCCCTGCATTCTTTAAACCGAAAGACATGACAATCCATTCATATGTCCCAATTGCTCCTGGACATTTGAAGGCAGTCTTTGATACATCTTCTTAGGCTATAAAGATCTGATTATACCCTGCATGGCCATCCATACAACTTAAAATTTCATTTCCTGATGCTGAGTCGACAAGCATGTCGGCTATAGGCATCGGATATTCATCTTTGGGGGTAGCCATATTTAAATTCCTGAAATCTATGCATACCCTCATTTTGCCATTCTTTTTAATGACAGGGACTACGTTAGAAAGCCAATCGACATACCTGGTTGTTCGAATGAAATTTGCTTTAAGCAGTCTTTGTACTTCCTCCTTGATTTTATGTACCACTTCTGGAGCAAATTGTCTACTTGCTTGCTTAACAGGCTTGCAATCCTCCCTAAGTGGCAGGCGATGTTCAACAAGATCCCTGCTTAAACCAGGCATTTCATCGTAATCCCATGCAAAGCAATCTTTGTACTCTGCTATTAATCCGACAAGTTTTTGTTTGTAATCCTCTGGCAGAAAAGCACCATTGTGAAAATGGGCCTTTTCTTTTCTTCCGTCCCCAAATTTATTTCTTCCAGAGGATCCTCTACTTCCACCTTTTGTTTGACTTCGGCTCCTTTTTCAAAACCCAAAGGGCCGTCGTCAATTATACAATCTGTCAACACACCCTGTATAGTGTGTACTTCTCTGTCGGCCAGATAGGCCGACAATCTTCTCAAGTGGGTTTCAAGGCTCATTGTCGGATTATGGCCGAGTCTTGTCGGCCTCTCCCTATATTGTAACTCCAAACTGGCTGAGAAGGCTTGCTTCCAACGTATCCTTGTTGATAACCCCTTCAGTGGCAGTTATAAGCTTCACATTTGGAGAATACACCCGAAAGTCAATATGTGATTCTTTGAGCATAGCAAGCAACGTAAATGCTGCCTCCACAATCTCCACTTGATCTTGTTCATTCCATAAAATCACCTTTTGATGTCTTGTTGATGGAGCGCCTACGGCGTGGATCCAATCCCTGCCAAGCAAAATGTTGTAGCTCGACTTGGCTAGAATTATTACGAACAATGTCATTCTTTCGACAGTGCCAATTTGTATGTTTAATAAAGTGACACCATCCGACGGAGAAGTTTTGCCACTGAAGTCAGTGACAACCATATCAGTTGGGATTAGATCTGACTGATCCTTTCCTAATTTTTTAAACATCGCTCTAGGCATCAAATTTACAGCAGCTCCTCCGTCAATTAAGACCCTATTGGTAGGTCTTCCATCGATTATGGCCTTCACATGTAAAGGCCTTAAATGATTTTTCTGTTCGTCGGTAGGTTTCTCCAACTGAGCCACGTTGTCGAATACGGTAACTAAATTCTCTTGAACACACATCCAGTGATCACTTGGGTCTCCTGCATTGTTGACGACATCCTCGTCGTCATCAGAGAGATTAAGCTCAAAATATCCCTAGTATTCTACTAGGATGAAAGAAATCAAACCAATCTTCATTCTCATTCCAGGCTCCAGTATAACCTCATTGTCTGGATCCTCATCCAAGAATGCACCTCCGACTGTTCTGCCGTGATTTCTTTTTAAATCACTCTCGTCATCTGACCCTGACCTATCTGACAAAGGTCGGGCAATTCCTGCGCCACAGTTGTCCAGTGCTTCTATGATGTCGGCCCAATCCTCATTTTGCCTGTCCGTGTCCATGGCTCCACTGACATTCATGTCATCATTCGGATCATTCAATGCTTCAATGACAGCATCGAATGACAATTCCTCTTTGGTTAAATCGCATTCAGTCTTGAACGTAGTCAGTTGTTGTTCTTCTATTTTGGCCTCAACCTTCTTCTCAAGCCCTGCAACCTTCTCCACTTCTGTCAGCCCGACAGGTCATTTGCCTCTGGGTTTCACTGGTGAGGATGCTTGGCCTGAAGTCTTCTTTTCTATGAAAACCTGGGATGCAGGTTTACTTTGCTTGGTCTGATTACTGGGTCTCTTCACATCAGCTTCCATGGGGTGATTCACTATTACGCTCTTCATCTTGGTATGTCCTCTCTTATCAACTTTGTTGTCAGTTGTAGCAACCAAGCAACCAGCATCATGGGAAGGCATCTCTTTTATAATGACGCCTCCCTGTCTGGCAAGCTTCTTTTTCTGAGCCTGTCGGAGTCTCTGCAGCCTCCTCTTTTGGCTCTTGGAGATAGCCAATTGAGTCGAGGGCCCTGAAAGACCAGGCCCTGCCATCTGAGCATTTTGAGCCAATTGGCCCTTTCGTTAATTTTCATTCCAAAAGGGTGGTCCACGATCATTGAACTTGCTTCTTCTAGTCCATGTCTGTTTTTGCAATTCTGGGTACTGTGCCATGGCCGAATTCCTCACCCATTGATCCACCATTACGTTGGACGGGGGTATCCTCGTCTTGACAGGATTAAATCTGCAACTGACAGAATTACCTACTGCTGATCCTCTGATTGGTTCTTCAAGCCAACCGCCAGTGCTGTGCGGTCCAAATCTTGACTGGTGCATGTGTTGCTGACGGCTATTTGCCTGTCTTACTGCTGATCCTCTGATTGGTTCAAGCCAACCTCCAGTGTTGTCTTTGTCCAGGATCTTGACTTGGTGCATGTGTTCTTGTGACGGCTATTTGCCTGTCTATTTACAAGAGATGCAAGACACTCTCATAATACCTTTGTTAGACCCAACATGGCTATTTGAGTGTGAAAACCTACCCGGTTCACCGTCATCACGAGGCTCAATTCTGCCTTGTGGACGATGCGATGGTGATTTTTGCACCCTGGCTTTCTTGACGGCTACTTCATCGTAAAACGCTTCACATCTTGGGCAAACTTTAATTATGCCCTCAGATTTTTTGCGTGTCATGTAGTCAACTAGTGGTTCTCCTGGCTTCGGATACACATCGAATGGATCTGACAAGTCCATTTGGATATTCTGTCCGGCCGTGATGTTGACCATGCCTACTCCCATAATGACTTGGTGGTCTGCCTTGTTAGCTTCAGGACCAAAGGGTTCTGTATCAATCTTCATTTCCGGTCTCTTGTCTGAAAACTTCAACCTTCCGTCTGTCAAACCTTTTTGAATGATATCCCTGAAATGCATACAGTCATTTGTCACATGACCAAAAGTATTATGATATTTACAATATTTCCGATCTTTAATCTCATGGGCTTTCAATAGCCTATGATCATCTGACAATTTTAATTGCTTATCTTTAAGTAATATGTCAAATATTTGATCGGCCTTGGTCACGTCAAATGTGTATACTTTCTTATTAATGAAAGGGATTCTTTCTTTGGCCCTTACGGGCTTCAAAGCTTGACATATATAAGGTGGACCATTTTTTAGTTCGACATAATTTACCTCATACTCTTCAGAATCATTACTCTCCTCGTCGGATTCATTGCATCCGACAAAATTAACTCCTTTCCCTCTTAAGGAATCTCTTTTGCTTAAGAATCTTTTTCAACTCTTAATTGTTCAATCTGTCGAACCTTGTCCCCTAACTCGGGCAAGATCTATCGGATGTTGGTTGACCAGATTTCTTTTCGATATGGTAATTTAGACCTCCGGCAGCGATTTTCACTATTTCTGCCTCTGGGATAGGGGTGAAACACCGACTCCTCATTTGACGGAATCGAGCCAGGTAGTCGTCAACAGATTCGTTAGTTATTCTTTTAATTCCAAATAAATCTTTCAACCCTATTTTCAAATCGCCCCTAAAGAATTGGTCATGAAAACTTCTTTCCAACTGATTCCAGGAGTGGATAGAATTAGGCCTTAAGGTTGAAAACCAAGAAAAAGCATTCTTAGTTAACGAACTAGGGAAGAACTTCATTTTTAATTCCTCCTCTAAAGCCAAATCTCCTAACTCGATGGTATATCGGGAAATATGCTCGACTGTCGACTCTCCACTTTCTCCTGAGAATTTTGACAACTTGGGTATTTTATATCCTCGAGGCATTTCTGCCTGTTGGACCCAATCAGGAAATGCTGATGCAAAAAATGGTTGGTTGGCATAACCTATGTTAAAACCAACCCTATTTAATGCTTGCTCGACAACTTGGTTGACGTTTTGATTTAGAACATTCTAACGGAATGCTCCAACAGCACCCTGGTTTATGATCAAATCCTCGTCTTCCTCTGGTCGTAGAATATGTACATTTCCACGTCTCAAAGGAATCCGACGATGGGGCTGTTGCCGCTCATCATCTTGTTCAAATCCGTCAAGTTGTGGTTGTTCAACTTGTGGTTGATTAATCCTGTTGACATTCACATTGAGATTTCTACCAGTATTTTGGTTTTCGCCTGGGGTTACAACACCCAAGGCTCTATTTAAACGATGTATCTCATTTGTCAACGCCAAACATGCATTGTTTGTGATTTCCATTAATGGCGTAATTACTGTACTCATTTGTTGAGTAAATGTATTCACCATGTCATGATTACTAGAATCAATCTGTTGTCGGACATTGGCTAAGGTAGCCTCCGACAGACCAACAATACTTTGTGGGAGTTGTCTCAATGGGGATATATGTGGCCTTTCTACCGGTTGCGCTTGTCGAGAATGGGTAATTATCATTGACCCCGTTATCCCATTCGCATGACTGGGAATTTGCCCCCCAGTCGATGGCCCTGCCTGTCCAGATGTATGGGCAGCCATCGTCATTCCATTTGGATATGATATGAATGCAAATGGGGTATTTGGGTTGACGGCTGTAGAACCATAAGGCATTCCATACAAAGGTTGTGAGAGAGGCTGCGTAGTCCCTCTTGGGTTTGAATTCACAACACTTCGTGACGACAATCCCAAGTAGTTAATGTATTTACTTGTTGTAAACTGGGGAAGTTGGTGACGGGAGTGTTCCTTGACCAACTTCGTCAAATCTATTGACTACTTGGGTGTAAAAACGCCTCTTCTTGCACCTAGACCATTAGTGTCATTTACCTCTGCATTAGTAGCATTAGCCCCGTTTGCAGGAATATTGTCAACTGATGCAATAACATCCACTGTTGACACATCGGCGTTAGTGTCTACCACGCCTGCATCACTTGCACTGCTCATATTTACGAGTTTCGGGAAATAGATGATGTTTGAACCACCTTTCCGCTCAGTAAACGTATACAAATAAATTTGTATGGCAAATTCCCGACACTATACGAGTTACTCTAAACTCGTCCCCATCAAGGCGTGCCAATTTGTTGTATTTGGTTTTGGTTGGTGTCCAAAATCCTTTTGTCACAAATAATTTAAGATCAGATGAGTGTAGGGACGAGACGAGTTATGCGGTAATCTCGCAAGGATGTGTATGCGTGTATCGCTAAGTACGAATTTGACAAATCGTCAAATCTGGTAAATACTGGCAAGGACTTGAAGGAATATTTAGAAGATATGTTTTAATTTAACGGGAAAAGTTGCTTCCTTAAATAAGAGCGACTTACTTGAATTTATAGAAATTCATGGATTTAAAGGAAAACATGTAAGTTGCAGGAAAATTAGAAGAAAGTAAATAAAGAACATGAAATTAAAGGAAAGCAATAAACAACAGGAAATTTAAAGGAAAGCAATGAATTTTAGGAATTGAAATGGTTAACAAGTAAAAGAATGCGTTTAAAATGCAGAAAATTAAAAGAAGGCAAGTAAAAGATGTGAAAGATAAATGGGAAGAAATGAAGAACGTATAAAAGAACTTAGATAAAGAACGTGAAAGGAATGCTGAAATTAAAGAAGAACATGTGAAGGAAAATTAAATAACCAGTACTGTATTGTAAATTGAACTGGAAATGAAAAAGGATGGAGGGAATACTTGAGTATAATCCTTTAATCTGTTGTGTGATCGAGATATGTAGGATATTGCATCAAGTAACCTCCTCCATTACATCGGGATTAACAGTATTTATAAACATATAAAATAATTGCCTAAAGAAAACTTCCTATCTTTAAAATTGTCACATGTATGGCAGTTTTGCTATGTTCAGATTCAAACTATTTGACAAGCAAACTTCTCTAACTGCTCATTCCTTTGAATTGCTTTATGCCAATCTTGCTTGTTGTCCACGGTTTGGTTGTTTGACGGCTTATCTTGCTGATGCTGTCAGCCTTGAAGACTTAGCCATTTCTATACTTTGTCCGTTTGACAATTCTTATTACCAACTTTGTCAGAAGCTGGGTTTTACCTTTTTCTGTCACTACTTCGACTTCTCCGTCAGTCAGCTAAATATATTCGTCGGGAATTTTACTCTTGACGAATGTGTCTCTCATTTTTCTTTCTTGACGGCTTTATCTGTCTGACATACCAACTCTTGTCAATTTTCTAATCTGTCAATTCTGCTGAATTCGACTCTTCATGGTGGTTATCTGACAATTCTTCCTTCAATTCTTTTGTCATCCTGTCGGAACCATTTATGTCAAGAATTTGAAATTCTTCTATTAACAACGTGATACTGATTTTCAATTTTGTCCTCGCCACTAATTGGTCCCTATATAAGAGGACCAAATTGCAAATTATTGTCACATGTAGGGACCGATTCAACAAAAAAATTGAAAACCAATGTCACATATAGGGATCAAATTGATAACTTTTTACGTATAAGGACCAAATTATAAATCAGTGTCACGTATAGGGACCAAATGATTACTTTAACCTTTTTAAAAATAAAAGCTTTTTTTTAAAAGTTAAGGTAAACATCCAAATATAATAGATTATCTATGAAACATCTTTTTAGCTAGAAAACAGCTCAAATAGAAAAAATTATATTTCTCAAACACACTTTTATAAGTAAGGGTCTTGCTAATCACCTATTAATTAAGAAATCAAAAGATAAAAACATTTTATTGAAAATGGCAACTTTAATTTTTTCAATGAATTGAACACAGTAGTTTTCATTAAAAAAAATTACAGTAATTATTTTCTTTTCTTTTTTGACAAATACAGTAATTATTTTCTTGATCAGAGCTTTTGGGACATTAGTTAGACTTTAATTATGACTTATGACTTAAAATTTAGGGTCTTGTTAATCAGTGTCGTAAAAGCATTGGTTAAAGATTCTAAAGATAAAAAAATTTCATTGGAAAATATAACTTTTAACTTTTCAAAGTATTAAATACACCACATTCTAAAGTAAGCTTTCTATTTCAGATTCCTTAACCAATGCTTCAAGATAGTGTTTATTAGAAGTTTTTAAAAAGTATTCTCGGGAATGTTGGCAAGGGAATAAAGTTTTTTTTATATTTGGTACAAGTTTTAAAAATTTATTCTTAGGCATAAAACATTCCCGGGAATAAAATTAGTGAATTATAATTATAAACTTGAGAAAATTTTATTCTCATATAAAAATGTGGGAAAAAAATATGGTTCCCAAAAATATAATTTACATGTGAATAAAGTATTCCAACAATCAAATGCCACTAAGGGTCCGTTTGGTGGTCAGGATAAGAGTGACATGATAGGATAAGCTATCATATCCTGTTTGAAACCGTTGTTTGGTGAGCCAGCACGATAGGATAAGGCAATCCTATCACTTATCTTATCATGTCCATCTAGTTAAAATTCTATCATGAGGGGAGGGTTGGGTTAGCACTCTTCAGGGATAGGATAAGGTATTTTTTTCTGGTAACAAATAGGATAGGGTGATTTAAAGTATAATAAAATATAAAAATATATAATACATAAAATAATTAAAGTATAATAAAATTTAACATGGTTACCAAAAAAAAGGTATAATAAAATATAAAATATTTAAAATAATAAAAATATTAATAATTCATTTTAAAATTTATTTTTATTTTATAACAATGCTAATTTTGTTATTTTATATTATTTTAAAAAACTGTAAAATATAAAAAAACATTCTAAAAATTTAACTATATGTAAAGTAAAAACAAAAAATGAATATTTAAAAATATAAAAAAATTAATTTTAGTTAGACAATATTTAAAAAATTATATGTAATTTTATCACAAGGATAATTTTGTCTTTTTGTATAATTTTAAATAATAAAAATTATAAAAAAAAACCAAAATCTAATAAAAGATGAAAACATTTAGAATAAAACCGAAAAAATTTAAAATTCATACTTAAATTATAATGCTGTCATGTTGGTTATCTGGTGGACACCAAACGTCGGATATGATAATAGCTTATCCTGCTCATATCCTATCATACTTCTATCATGTTCTTTTATCATATCCGTCTCTGTTTTATCTTGACCACCAAACGAGTCCTAAAGGTTATGGATGAAGTAGAGCGTAATCGACATATACATGTGCGGGCTCGGATAAGCAACGGACATGAACTTTGGAAAGAGAACGCTTGGGAAGAGAAAGCCGGCATTTATAGAAAGAGAGAAACTAAAGAAATTGTTGGGGCAAGAAGCTCACAATGCTTCACACACTCACACTAACACAATAGAGAAATTGAGAAGGAATAGAGAAAGAGAAATCAGAAAAATTTGCATATAACACTTGCACACATATCTCTACACTTGTGCTTCTCTACACTATTGTACACTTGCACTTATGCACTTCTACACACTTGCACTTTTCTATACTTGTACACTTTCACATCACACTTAGTCTATTTATAGACTTACACCATCCACTAACTAACTCTCCTAATAACTCTCTAACTAATTACTCTATTTACAACAAACTAATCACACTTTAACAAACTCTTAACAACTCTATTTGAATTACTTCCAACACTCCCCTGTAATTCAAATATTCCACTTATACCTTTTATTACACTCAAATTTGCATTTTTATAATGCACATTTTATTATCACTAACATACACATATATTTCCACCTGGATCCCATATCAATCTTTTGTAGAATTGGCCTTCACTCATTATATCAACAGGAACAAATAGAATTGACCCAAATTCTCTTTTATCACATATTTGGGCTTGTTGCACATGAACCCATTCAGTAGTCCACAATCTCAGAACGCTTATGTATTTGCAAAAACAAGTCATTAGCACATCTGATTCATTGGTCTGGTGGTCACTATCACTTTGCTGAAACTCTGCGTCACTGGAGTCTTGTGTTCTACTCCCACCTTCAGCAATTTTTATGGATTTTAAACCTTTAATAAAATTTATCAAAAATAAAACAAGCAACATGCTGGTGACCAGTGTCGAACCCACAACACAATGCAAGTACCTCCGACGGCTTACCACTAGGCTGCAGCAAGCACTGATGAAAATGGTCCATCGCAAAATATACTTACCTTGTGCGAAATTCTTCTTTTGCCAGAAACAGAACCCTTTATCTTCTCCTTTATGTCGATTCTTCTTCGCTGCGTTTTCCTTCTCAAACGGAAAACAAAATCTGAACCAGGACCATGCGTTTCTTCTCCACCCGAGATGCATTGAAAACGCCATTCTTTCTTTCTCCTTCTCCTTCACACCTGTTTGAGTTACCCACCTACATGACTTCTCTTCTTTAGCACGGTATACCTCGTCCTTGTACAACCATGGCGGCACCGGCGATATTGTGACCGACCCAGGTCCAAACCTCTCTATCCAGATCCTCAGTTGCGAGTTGTAGATCCGGGAATCGCCACCTTCGTCTCTCTGTCTCGTTCGGCCACATCGCGGCATCGCCACCCAGATTGGGTTCTCCTCTCTTTCCGCCATCACCTCCTCTAGCAGATGCGGCTCGGCTGCTTTCGGTTCAGCGATAACGGCGGCGGTGGATCGTCCGGCTCGTCTTCCTTCTTTCCCATTGCATCGGTCACCTCGAGAACAAGATTTCCTTCTTGCATTCTGACCTCTTGAGAAAAATCATCCGCTCAGGTTGCTCACAAGGTGTTTGATGGAATGACCCGATAAACACAACATCATATTCTTGATTGCCACCTTTTGTATTTTCCACATCTTTCCCTCCTCTTGCATCACCATCATCATGATCATCCTTGCTCTCTGTCTTGATCTTGTTTGTCTCAAGATCATCATCACTCCTTTCTTTCTCGTCATTCACCATTGGCTCATAAGCATTCTCATGCTTTTGCTCCTCTTCATTAGATGACAACTTCATCTCTGCATCTTTCTTTGCTTCCTTGCATTCATCTTTCTTATCACCTCCATAGGCTTTGTGCAAGATATCCCATGCTCCTTTTGGTGTGTTGGCGGCAACAATTTTCTCAAGATTTGCATCATTCACACAGCGATGAAGAATCAAGAGAGCTTTGTAGTCTCTCTTTTTGGAAGCACCATCTTCCTCATCTTGAATACCTTCTTGCACTACCTCAAGCACCTCATAGAAATTGAAAATATTCTCCATCTTCACTACCCCTTGATGGAAGTTCTTGCTATCAAGAAGCTGGTAATGGGATTTCAAAATCCCCACTCACCATATCTTCAATTTGCACAGCCATGGACCCATAACAAGTCTCTAATCTTGTAGCTCTGGATACCATTTGTTGGGGCAAGAAGCTCACAATGCTTCACACACTCACACTAAAATAATAGAGAAATTGAGAAGGAATAGAGAAAGAGAGAAATCAGAAAAATTTGCATATAACACTTGCACACATATCTCTACACTTGTGCTTCTCTACACTATTGTACACTTGCACTTATGCACTTCTACACACTTGCACTTTTCTATACTTGTACACTTTCACATCACACTTAGTCTATTTATAGACTTACACCATCCACTAACTAACTCTCATAATAACTCTCTAACTAATCACTCTATTTACAACAAACTAATCACACTTTAACAAACTCTTAACAACTCTATTTGAATTACTTCCAACAGAAATATCGTCGATCCAGCATTTCTTACCATGGAGAACGTACTAGGTGGCGTGATCTACTGGAATTACAGCCTCCTATTGGATTGGAGGACAAAAAGGAAAGATAAAAGGGCGCTACTCTCGTACCCTTTAACGATGGGAGGGTATGACTATCCTTTTCATTATTATATTATTATTTTATATAATCTTTATTTTTGATAGAATTTCTTTTTTATTGTTCTATCCATGATTCTATTTTACTGATTATTATCTTTATTAGATTTATTTCTCTATCATATTCTTTATAATCACAATATTTATAATGATATTCCATATGTTTATTACATGCATCTGTAGTAGTGAGTTTTTAACTCGTATATTAATTCTTTTAGTGTATCTTGATTAGTTAAATCTAACATACTTAATTTGTATATAAATTTTCCTATATTTTGAGAATCCATAAGTACTTAACTCTGATACCAAAATAGTAACACCCTATTAATTTACATTTTTTATAATTTTATTTTCAGTTTTAGGACAATATTTATACATAATCTGGGTAGTATTCGTGCATAATTTGGGTCACTAGTAATTCATACCCGTATTCACTTATAGATTCATCTATTTCTACTAATTCTTTAATTATCTGTTTTCGTTCTTCTTTGTTGAATGATAACTGTACTTTTTGTTGTACTTGTTTTAGATAAAGTTCTTCTTGCCAATGTTGGTATTTTAATTTGTTAATTATTATTTGCTTACAATCTTGTGGTATTTTCATAGTTAATATGCTTCATATTTCGTGATCTATCTAATCATCTAATAAGTCACATTCTTCATATATATCGGATAATGATAGTCTATCATACTCAAAAGTCAATCCTATTTCTTTCATGTAGTCCCGTTCTATATCTAATGATATATGTGCTAAATAATAGTCTTCTTGTCTATCTTGAGCTTTTATTTTATCAATTATTAATTGTTTACAATCGATGGGTAAATTCATTACTAAAACACTTATTATTTCTTTCTCTGTTTGATTATCAAATTAAGGTATATTTCTATTGTTTATTCGTTATCGCTATCTTCAAAAGGCGGTGCTTCTATTCTAAAATAATTAGATGAAG
The DNA here is from genome assembly GCA_030762895.1 of Sophora flavescens. Taxonomy (NCBI): domain Eukaryota; kingdom Viridiplantae; phylum Streptophyta; class Magnoliopsida; order Fabales; family Fabaceae; genus Sophora; species Sophora flavescens. The sequence continues at coordinate 54,564,659 of CM061068.1, read as the reverse complement.
TTGATGTAGAGCTTGAAGGTCCAATATCATTTATTTTTATATTCCATCTATTATTTGTTTTCTGTATTTTTCTCTTTTATTTTCTAATTCAATTAATTCTTTTTCCTTTTTTATAATATATTTCTCTGTTAGTTTTATATTTCTATTTTCTGGGTCTTTTTTAAGATGATAATCATAGATGCCCATAAAATCCTTTATATTTCTCCTGTTCTGTTCTATTTTGAAATAAAATTCTTCGAGAATTATTCTTAATTCTTCTCCTTTATTCATATTCTATTCCTTAAATATTGAGCTAGATCTCTTACTTTGTTTGATAATCTATTTATATTTTCATCTTCATCGAGGTTTTAGGTTCGGGAAAAATAATTGGTTTTGGAATTTGTCTAAAACTTAATGATTTTGGATTATTTATAGATATTTCTAATTCAGTTATTTCATTTCTTTTAGGATAATAAATTTTTCCTATTTCTTCAAAAAGTTTTGGTATATCTATTATATCATTATTCCTGAAAGTAATACTATGACGAGAATTTGTTAATGTATAATTAACACAGTAAGTAATTGAGAAAATTTTATCACCCGGTCTCATTAAATTATTTCTTAAGAATATATGTTCTAATGTTAAAGATTGATCTAATCTTTGGGTATATAAAGGAATTCCAATATTTGGGTGGATTTCGAATTTTAGTTTAACATAAGCTAAATTTCCTTCAATAACTCCTAGTATTTTGTCATCTGGATCAGTTATTCTATCATCTTTCAAAACTAATTCTATAGGTGAATTTATTCCTTCCTGAAAGGTAGCCTTAATTATAACTTGTATGGCTCCTATATGAATATATCATATCTTTCTTCTATGCTCTTCCTTTTTTAAATTCCTTTTTAATTCAGTTAATTTCTTTTTATTTAGTAACTGTATACAAGTATTCCCTTGTGCTTTTGAGATATCAATTGGAGTTTTATTAACTATCTTTCCATAGTATATAATATTTTCTTCCGATTAAATCTTTTCATTATTCCTCCAAGTTTCTTCATATTTGCATCTTTTGCTAAGTTTAAATATTCTTTTGCTAAGTTTAAACATTCTTAGAGATTTGTATACGTTCTATATTATTACAATCAATTTTTTTCTCTTTCTATTTCGGACATTATTAGTTTCTAATAAAATAGCTGAAAGGGTTGATAAATCATGCACGACTAGGATTTCTTCAAGATTATCCTTAAATTCTTACGCCTTCTTTGCTTCAGCTTAGTCAAGATGATTGGGATTTTAGTAGTAAAGTAATTTGGGAATTTAGTAATAAGAAGTAGTATTTATTAATGATAAGTAGAGAGAAATACATAGGAACATAATGGATTCACTCTCAAGAATCCGACCAACACTCTTAAGGAGGGTAGCATAATTCTTTATCGACTTCTCGGACACGAGAGGTTTTCTAAATGAAAACTCCGATTTGCCTCGGCATAAGAGGACTTATTTATACACCTAAAGGTTATAGGTAATTTACATAAAAGTCCTTACTATCTACATCGAGTTCTTCAATCGGACTTTCAATAATTCACATATTGGCGGCGTATGCGCTTACGTCATTCTTCTATTATTTCATCGTCTGAGTCCTTATCTTCCTGCCGACAGTCATTATTGCCCTCTTTTGTCACGCATCTTTCACATGCATGATTTCCATTCTACTTTATCATCGAACAAAGTTGATCGAGGAAAGTTGGACGATAGTTCATCGACAGTCCTTGAAGTGTGTAGAAAGGTAGTTCAAAAATCGTCAGTAATGCCAAGTCTTTTTCTTTAATTATTTTACCACTTGTTTTGCTTAGAAGCAAAGTATGTGGTCCCATGTATAATGCTTTGATGAGGGAATCTTTTCCAATTATTTGACATTGGGTGAAAATGCTTGCTAGCTGGTTGGCGGAATTGTAGTAATTTAGTCTTCATTGTAGTCTTCCCTAGTCGATTCATCTCTCAAGGAGAAGCTATTGTTGCTTACTCCAATAAAGATTAAGTGCTTTGCAGGTTGCTTAGGGATGAACTCGGGATAGGCTGAGTAAAATTTCAAGAAGATAGTCCTTTCTCTTGCAACATTTCTTTTGTAATTCTGAACAGCTTCCTTCAGGCTATATGGGAACAGACTAATTTCTTCTGAATCTTTGTTTAAATAAAGACATTCAATAAATCCAAATTGGAACATATTAAACGCCGGTGTTGATGATGCTCCTGGAGTAATCATAGCTTTAACTCCAAATATATTTCGGTTTACCATGTAAAAATTATTAATTTTTTCCTTTTCAGACCAGTTGGTCAATCTTTTTACGTTTTCAGATAATTTTTCTTTTGAAAATTGGATCTGAAGTTCATGATCTTTTCTGGAAGTAATTTGGTAGTCATCAATGGAAGGAGGAATTCTTCCAAGTATCCTCAGAGAAGTCTTTGGTTATGGTGGATTTTTTATAGCTTCAGAAAAAGTTCTTGGACCAAGATAAATTTCTTTATCCTTATTTTGTTTTTCTTGGTGATTCTTCAATGCTTATTCTTCTGGTGATCTTTCAATGCTTTCTCCGCTTCTTATTGTGTTTGAAATCCTTTGTGATATACTCAAGAAATTCCTATACAATGAGGGGCTGCTTTGTGCCAATCATCATAAACTCCGGAAATGGTCCATTGAAAATAATGCACCATTTTTACTTAGTGTTTCCCTGTACCCGGTGTTTGATTTCATTCAATACATCTTCTTCGGAGATTCTCCTTTGGCCTGTAGTTGAAATTCTAGTACTTCAATATTTTTCTTGATCGGATCTAATTCAGTTAATTTATGCTTCTCTAGTACTTTTTGAAGTTGTAGTTTGCTTCTTTATTGCTTCAATTGTTTGTTTCTCCATTCTCTTGATAGTATATCTGCAAGAACATTTTTATCTCCTTTAATATGGGAGATTGAGTAATTATATTTGGCAAGTTTCATTTCCCATCTAATCAATCTTCCTTGCTTGTAAGTTCATTTATGGTTTAAGTTCTTAAATCACGCAACATAAGTCGAATACTGTTCGTACAATGAATTCTTTATCAGTATATAAATCGATGTTTCTCTAACATTCGATTAGTCTTTGGTGTTTCCTTTTTCATGAGTAGGATAATTAATTTCACCGTCTGAAAAAGTTCCAAACATGTATCGGCGTAATAATTCAGTTTTGTGTCCAGGGGTTTTGCCTTCATAACACCTCCCCAACAGTCATTTGAGGCATCAGTCTCAATAATAATTAAATCATCATCATATGGATGATATAGCTCAGGAAGATCCTGACATAAGTATTTCAGTTTAATAATAAGTCTTTCATTTTCCTCGGTCCATGACTAGAGGGCATCCTTCTTTAGTTTTTGTTATAGTATTTTTCTCTCTGCTGCGAGATTCTTGATGAAACCTTCGTTTGAAACATATGTTAGTAATCCAAGAAATCTTTGCAAATCCTTTTTATCCTTTAATTTTGTTGGAAAATATTGAAGCTTCCTTAATACATGTTGCTGCATAATAATTTTTCCTTTTTCAATTTCTAATCCCAAGTAATTAATTTTATTTTGAGCTAGAACAACTTTCTTTCTGCTTAAAACTACTCCATCCTCAAGACATTTATTGAGTACTAACTCTATCTTAGTGGTCATTTATATCTCTATTGGTGAAGACTAATATATCATCAATATAAATAAGACAAAAGTCTTTAAATTCTTTGAGTATGGAATCCTTTCTTCGTTGGAAGATTCCTGGTGATTGCTTCATCCCCATCGGAAGTACATTCCACTTGTATTGACCTTGAGGACAACTGAATGCTGTAAATGCTTTAGATTCTTCAGTTAATCTAATTTGGTAAAAACCCGATTTACAATCAAAGGTACTAAACCAATTCATATTTCTAATTCTTTCAATAATTAGATATTTTCTTGGAAGAAAATATGCGTCTCCTTCCATGGCATCATTTATTTGTTTACAATTAATTACCATCCTTCTTTTTCCTTTTTTGATTTCATTATGATTTTCTACATAAAAAGGGTGGTGCCAAATGCTTACTTCTTGAAGGTCTAATCGGATCCCTTTTGCTCATTTCTTCAATGTCTTTTGCAAATTCATCTCTATCTTTTTTGTATATATCATAGATTTACATTTTATTTCTTTTGTTGGATCTTTTGGTTTTAAAACAACCAATTCAGTATTTTTATTATTAATTTTTAGATCTAAAGGATTTTCACTACATACTTTATTTAAAAGTTCTTCTATATGAGCTGGAATTATTCTATTTGGTTCTAAATTCATTAGTACCACGGCGAATGTTTTTACATATTTCACTAATTATCTCACCACGGTTCAGCTTGTGAGACTTTGTTAATTGAGAATAAGTACATTTAGAAAAATGAGTAATTGGAATTTTCATAATTTCACGGTGTTGCTTTTGGTTTATATATGGTGCTTTTAAGGATATATAGTCCAAATATTGACAAAGCGGTGCGTAAAGTCTTAAGATATTATTTCCAACAATCATATCTAGTCCTGTTTCTTGTTTGTATATTGTAGGTACTATAAATAATTTTTCCTGTATAATTAAAGTAATTCTTTTTGCTATCCAATATAGCGGATGTATAGATCCATCTGCAATTTGTATTTTTAATGACTTTTCTAATTTTTCCCATTTATCAAAAAGTGCTCCGTCGCTAGACAAAGACTTGCTCAATATCAATATAGGCTTCTATTTCTCTATTACTTTTTTTCTACTAGTATTTTTATATAAGTATTATTCGGATTCTGTTTCTTACGAAGATAATTCATCTTACGTATATTCTATATATACTTACTTCGTATCGTTTAGTTCTTTTTCTGAAGGATCAAATTCATATATTTGAAATACTTGTTTTATTAATTTTGATTTTTCTTTAAAATCTTTTTCTTTTCTTTGAGGACATTCATTTGCATAGTGTCCTTCAACATTACATATCTAATAGACACATTTCTTTTTCCCTTTCGGGCAGTATTTTCTTGGTGTTGATTTCTTTCTTCTAAAATATTTCTTTTTATTATTTTTATAATAAGTTTTCTTTCTAGGATAAGTTCTTCGTAATTTTGGTTTCTTATAATACTTTCGTTTTCTTTTTAATTTCTCACAACCATATTTGAAGTTGGCACAGGAAAACACAAGAAGTGGGGCTGAATTGTGTTTGTTAATTATTTTTGTTTTTGAGAAACCTTTTCACAAGCAGAAGATAGAAAGTTTAAGCACACAAGAAATCCTTTTTAAAAGATTAACAAAACCAAAATCAAAACCCACAGTTTGTATAAATAAATAAAACTGTAAAAGATAAGGGACAGAAAATTCACTCAGGTATTTTATCATGGTTCACTCTCTTCCAACTAAGAGCTACGTTCAGTCCCTTCTACTTGAAGGATTGTCTCCACTATTTCCAAACAGTTTCTACAACAAGTATTATACACCCTCCAGGCTACAAGTATTGCCTTCTTGTCAAGCCTCTTGGGCTCCTAATTCAATCACATATTTTTCTAAGATCTTTCTAACTCACTATATGTGAGGGTATGAAGGTTTAAGATCTACTGAATATTTTTACAAATATTCAACCTTAAGAATTACAGACTTTTGCTTTACAAAGGGAATATGAGCTTTGAATATCTTGCTAATGATCAAATGGCAAAAAGTTCTTTTTCAGTGCTTGAGACCTTCTATATATAGTGGTCTTCAACTTCTCTTGAAAATTTTCAACGGTTATTTTTAATCATCCCGTTTAGAGATAGCATTAAATGCATGATATCCGTTGAGACTGATAGCTTGATTTTGATAGTGTTGAAAAGCATCCTTGGTTATCAGAAAAGCACAAATGAAGGCTCACTGTTCTGAGCATTCGTACCTCAAAAACTTTCTTTCCTCCTTTGTGTATAACCTAGCTTTTGTCCAACGATAAAGTTGTCATCGTACATATCGTTTTGTAATTCCAATTGTACTATTTGATTTTTGTATTTCCTTGATAGTACTATGAATTTTCTCACAGGGAACAAGGCATTAACCAGATAAAACAATTATAAAGAACATATATTCCATTGAAATAAATATCAATCATTTGAAATAAATTCAATGTGGTCCAGATTGCATTAAATCACATTTAAGGTAGTAAAGATATAGAACCATCTATTGGCACTCAGTTTTAGAACGCGTCTACAAAAGGTTTTATTCTACTTGTCCACTGATGTGGCAGAAGCACTCACCCACACAAGTCTGTGGACTTGCTAAGTCTTTAGAGAAACTCTGTCCAATGACGTGGCACTATGGACGTCTACTGAATTTTAGTTAGGCATTATGGATGTCTACTTGAGTTTCAAGGAGAGCACTCGTCTGGCGACGTGGCTACTATGGACGTCTCTGAGAGATATAGTTAGTCGTCTACTTAACGATTAAAATATAAGTAGTTTAAATAACCTTTGGACGGATAACTCTTTGCAAGAGTCCAAGCATTGTATACCTTATATTATTTTGAATATTCCTGCATAAATTGAAATCACTTGTTAGATCTCAACTAACGCTTTGCCAAGAAAATTTAATCCTTTTGTTAACATCAAAACCTAGAGATTAAATAAACCAGAGCCACTTTGGTTCCAACAATCTCCCCCTTTTTGATGATGATGACAAAAGCCGATTAAATTTAAGTAGCAAAGTTTAAGAGATCTTGCAAAGCTCCCCTAAGACATATCATTCAACGAGGTCAAAGCGGTTAAGGCATATAAAACCAAGTCTTATTTGCAAGATAATATAAGTTATCAGGCCAAGATAGTAGCTTATCAAACATTTGTGAATAAACAGGTTCAAAGTAGTATCGAGCATAATTTACTTTAGACAAAATTTAGGCATAAGAAGTCGGGGCAATGTATCATCAAGATGAATAGTTTAAACTTATGCATATGCGGTACAAGAACTTTGTATAAATTTAATCTTTCATTTCCCCCCTTAGACAAAAAGGTAAAAGGAGTGGACCATCTCGGTCACCAAAACAGATAAAATAAAGAAAGAAAAGGTTTAGGTAGGAGGAGGTGGAGGAGGGGGTTGGTTTTGATTTGGGTTTTGGCTTTTACGAAAATTCATCAATAAAACCCGACATCCGAGTTACCATTGTATTTGTAGGGGCCAAAGTATCTTGAACTTGCTTCTGTACCCTTTCTTCAATCTGTTGTGCCATCTGTTTTGTCTTCTCTTCAACTATCTTACCAACCTTATCATCAACAATTCTTCCAATGATGTCCTCAAAATTTGGTGGCAAGGATAGTTGTCTTGAGCTCTCGATGAGTGTGCAGAGACGAGTGTCTTGAGCTTGGGCTGGAGGATGAACCATAGCAAGAGCTAATGGTTGAGATGATGTCTTAGCAGACTCAGCACCTTGCTTAGAAGCACAAACCTCAGCAGACTGCTCGGTCGGAGTTGGCTCAACAGTAGCAACAACAACAGCATCAGCTAAAACAGTTGAAGGTTCAGAAGCAGGTCTGGAAAAGATTTCAGCATTTAGCTCAGGGCCTTCTACAATTAACTTTTCTGTTGTATGTTCGAGGTTGAGGTTGAGGTTGAAGGCTGAAGCAAAGGCATATTGTAGAATTGGCCTGGGGACATCCTTTGCCCAATGAATAGGAGTGATTTCCTCCACATCTCTGCTTTGGTAATGGGGAGTGCCCACAGATCTTTGTAGATCATATGTCCGAACTTAGAGAGTCCACACTTTCCTCGACTTTGGGAATTTTCCGGTTTTCTTCTTGAGATAGGCCGAAGAAGAAGAGGCTTCCCTAGTGCAGCGGATTATGTGAGACTTCCGGAAGTCGCAGACTATTCTTTCTTCTATTTTCCCAACTGACTTCCAAGTGGAGATAGTACTCAAGCATAGAGTAATCAAATGTTTCTTGAGACAAGTCCAGCATTGCGGAGAATGAGCTTGAGGCATGACTCCTTTGTTTCTTACGCACTTTCTGTCTTTGTCCTTATTAAGATCAATCATGCTAAGTCTTGGACCCAGACGAGGGTAAGGAGAAATTCCTAGGTTGGTTTTCTTTCCATGCTTAAGCCAGGTGAATGGAACATTGTGTGCAGCTCTGTCATCTTGGAGATAGTGAATTCCCATTTCAGTATCTCATAGAAAAATTGATCTTGGAAGAAGTCAGAGGCTCTTCCATAGATACTGGGGTGTTTGAACTTCATCCATTTTGTGTTGCCATCCATGATGATAGGAACATGCTCAGAAGATCTGGCTCTCTTCTCGGGTAGAGTGCAGTGACTGTTCCTTTTTGGGTCATTTTGCCATACTGGTATGATATGCCTCTCTACTCCATCAGTGAAGGGGATCAATGGAGGGGTTTTTATGAGGTGAAGGTAAATTTTTCTTCTAGGGAAACGTTTAAGGGGTAAATGTGTAAGAAGAGGTCTATGTTGGTTGTGCATTTCTGAGGGAAAGGGTCCTTTGGGAGGCTTAGTGTTTGGATATCTGTTGGTCCAAGGGTAGTCCTCGTATGGTTCATTTTCATATTCAGCAAGAGGGTACCACCTGGTGAGAGGAGTGTTAGGGTCAATATCAGGGTCAGGTTGGTGAGTGTGAAACAGAGCTTTCCAATCTCTCTTGATCTTGGCCAAATTCTCAGATTTGTTAGCAAAGAGAGTGGATGAGGGTACAATCGGTGGAAAAAGTTTTCTAAGAGGTTTAGGAAAAGGGGCACCTGGGCAAATTCCATCATCAGTTTGATGAAACCAGGGGTCAGAATCAGATATAATTGGTGAAAAGATAGTTTTGATAGGTGTAGGTTGTGGTATGGTCAGTTGATTTGAGGTGCTCCATGGTGAGGATGGGGTTCTGGTTTGGTTAGTTTGGGTTCTTTGTGGTGAAGGTTGGGGTGTGGGTAGAGTTGGTCTATATACATTATGAAAGAATCCTTGGGGAGCGAGAGACACTATCATTCACGGTATTGACAACGGGAGCATCTTACGCTAAATTATCGGGAATTTCAGCGAGAGATGTTTACCTCGAGACTACAAATGTCCTTGCTTTCCTTGCAGGTTGCCTCTTCTTGGTAGGCAATGACAGCAGTTTCACTTGCTTTCTTCTTGTTTAAGATTGTTCCCAGGAGGAACATTGTCTTCTTCATCATAATCATCATCGAAGGCGGAACCCAGCTACTTTGCTCTCTTAGGAGCGAGGTTGAGGTGCCTCATCTGTAGGCTCATTAAACATAATGCCTCTAGTAGACCTTCTAGGGTTAGGCTTCCCGATGACCATTGTCTTCCTCTTGGTTCCGTTCTTTAGACGAAAGATTGCAGCATCATTGGCCTCAAATGATTCTTCTTTAATCTTCATTTTCTCCTCAAGCTTGGCTAACTCCACTTGTTTGTACGTGCTAAGTTGCATGCCACTGAGATTAACCCTGCCAAAATCAGCAGCGTGCAATCCTTTCTCACGAAGGAGTCTTTCTTGTTCATCCTTAGGCTTTGTACTCAGAACATCGTACAAGCCCTGCTGCTTGAAAATCTTTGACTGAAGGTGAGTGAAGGTGATATGAGAAGCAGAGTCTTTGTTGGTAATGGCATCCTTGAAAACAGGATCCAAGGTAAGTTTATCTTTGTTTCAAGAGCCAGATGGAAAAGACAAAACTTGTCAAGAGCTGATAAGTTGTCCTTAGACCCAATCTTATGCAGCACCACCTTGTTCAGGATTTGGTGAAGAATCCTGATGCGATCCTTCATCTCATAGGATTTCTAAGAAAGAGTTCTCACGCTGTCTTGCCTCATTAGGGTAACAACAATTGTCTCTGAACCACCTAGGTCTTCTTCCCAATTCTCCGTGAAGATCAAACCTTCTTGAGCACACGCAATCGCATCAGAGATGGTTTTCTCGGACACTATTACTTTTCTTCCCAGCACAAACCCAACTACTTCTGTTTCAGTAATCTTTGGTCTTCTCCAGAATTCCCTTATCAAATCTGAATACACTGAGACCTTTTTCAGAAAGATTCCACTCCATCCAGCAGCGTTAATGAACTTACTCACATCCAGATTGTACTCTTGTAGAATTCCAAAATTGAAGTGATGTTCCACAAATATACACATAGTGTCATTACAAAAGCGAGGCATGGGAGCAGAGTTTGAAGTCATTGTTGAGTAAGATGAGTTAAGGTTTGGAATAACAAGGGAAACAGAGAGTTCGAAAGTTTCAGAGCGAGGTTGACAAGGATGAAGAGAAGCGAAAATTTTTCAGAGGGAAAGAGGTTACTTTTAAAGGTTTCTGAAAAACAACAGTTCCCAAAAAAAATTGACAATACATGTCATTATGTGTAAAACGGCGTTGGTAAATTGGGACCATAAAAAGTTATGATGGGATTGATGGAGGTAGCTGACTCAGCAAGAGAATTTTTTTTTAAATAAACGTGTTCAAGGAAAAATTAATACAAATAATAAATGTGTGCATAGATGAGTCCACAAAAGACTAAGAGTGGACGCGTAAAGACATGTGTAGTGGACGCGACACACCAACAGAAGTGGACGCGTAGACTCCACGTGCTCTGGATGCCAAGACTAGCGGACGTGCAGAGAAAACATGCAATAGACAACCAAATTAGCAACAAATATACTAACTCAATCCACATACAATATATTTAAATACTTTCTTATAAAGATAAATCCGTCCTCAGCAAGAGGTTTAGTGAAGATATCTGCCCATTGGTGGTCAGTATTTACAAATTGAACATCAAACACACCTGTTTGCACATAATCCCTAATAAAATGATGTTTGATTTCTATATGCTTAGCTCTAGAATGCAATATTGGACTCTTAGATAAATTGATTGCAGCAGTATTATCACACATAAGTGGAATACTACTTACAGATACATTTTAGTCCTCCAATTAGTGTTTGATCCATAGAAGTTGTGAGCAGAACTTAAAGCGACACGTATTCCGCTTCAGCAGTTGATAGAGCAATGGTACCCTGCCTTTTGCTTGACCATGATACTAGGTTAGCTCCAATGAAGTGACATCTTCCACTGGTGCTTTTTCTTTCAATTCTATCTCCAGCATAGTGAGCATCACAAAAACCAACTAATCTGTAATCTTCATCTTTCTTAAAGCATAGACCAAGATTAGTAGCACCTCTTAAATATCTAAAGATTCTCTTAACTGCTGATAGGTGAGTTTCTCTAGGATCAGATTGAAATCTAGCACTTAAGCATACACTAAACATTATATCGGGCACGGAGCGAGTTAGATATAAGAGGATCCAATCATTCCTCTGTATACCTTCAGATCTACCTTTTTCTCTTTATCATCTTTGTTCAATGTGGTTGTGGGGTGCATAGGAGTGTTCATAGGTTTGCAGTCAACCATCTTAAACTTTTTGAGTAATTCCTTTGTGTATTTAGTTTGATGGACGTACACCTCGTCCATAGTCTGTTTAACTTGAAGTCCAAGGAAGAATTTGAGTTCTCCTATCATGCTCATTTCAAACTCTTTCTGCATTAACTTAGAAAATTCATTGCACAGAGATTCATTAGTAGCACCGAAAATGATGTCATCAACATAAATCTGTACTTTAATGAAATCTGACTTGATATATTTTCTAAATAAAGTTGTGTCTACTTTTCCTCTGTTAAAACCATTTTCCATTAGAAACGAACTTAACCTATCGTAGCTCTAGGAGCTTGTTTAAGTCCATACAGTGCTTTCTTAAGCATGTAAACATGTTCAGGGTGATTTATACTTTCAAAGCCAGGAGGTTGCATGACATATACTTCTTCATTAATAAAGCCATTTAAAAAAGCACTTTTAACATCGATTTGAAAAAGCATAATGCTATGATGTGCAACAAACGATATTAAAATTCTAATAGCTTCTAGCCTAGCAACTGGTGCAAAAGTTTCAGTATAGTCTATACCTTCTTCTTGTGAATATCCTTGAGCAACAAGTCTAGCCTTGTTTCTTACAACCTTACCATTTTCATCAAGCTTGTTTACGTACACCCATTTTGTTCCAATGATGCATTTATCCTTAGGTAGGGGTATAAGAGTCCAAACCTCACTTCTTTCAAACTGGTCTAGTTCTTCTTGCATTGCCAAGATCCAGTCATTGTCAGTGAGAGCCTCATCTCTGACTTTGGTTCCAATTCATAGAAAAATGCCGAATCATCTTGTTCTCTAAAAGTTGATCTTGTTCGAGTCTGTCATTAAGATCTCCAATGATTTGATCTTGTGGATGATAGTTCTTGAAATACCAAGATCTTTGAATTTCTTGTTGAGAAGTGGATGTTTAGGTTGTTGTTGAGGAGAATCATTTATTTGATCATCAGTCTTCATTTCTGTTTTGTCTTTTGAAATATTGAGATCAAGATCTACAAAGACTTCATCTAGCTCCGATAATTTCTTATCAGGCTTGTTTGTCATCAAATCTAACATGTATAGACTCTTCTACTATTAAGGTTCTTGAATTATAGACTCTAAATCCTTTTGTGGATTGAGAAAATCCTAGTAGAATTCCATTATCTACCTTAGCATCAAATTTACCAAGATGATCTTTTCTATTCAAAATGTAACATTTACATCCAAAAGGATGAAAGTATGAAATGTTGGGTTTTCTACCTTTCCACAATTCATAAGGAGTCTTATTCGGGATAGGTCTAATGTATATTCTGTTCTAAATGTAGCGAGGCGGTGTTGATAGCTTGACCCGAGAGGTGCTTAAGGACAGAATTGTCGTTGAGCATAGTCCTAGGAATCTCTTGAAGAGATCTGTTCTTTCTCTCCACCATACCATTTTGTTGTGGTGTTCTTGGTATTGAGAAGTTGTGTTGAATACCACCTTCTTCACAAAACTCATGCAATAGCTCATTGACAAATTCTCCCCCATGATCACTTCTAATTGAAGTTATACATATGTCTTTTTCATTCTGTACACGTTTGCAGAATACAGAAAAGACCTTGAAAGACTCAGCCTTGTGAGCAAGGAACGTAACCCATGTCCATCTAGTGTAGTCATATACTATGACAATACCATATTTCTTTCCACTGACAGAGGCAGTCCTTGTTGGACCAAAGAGATCAAGGTGCAGCAATTCTAGTGGTCTGTTAGTACTAACAACATTCTTAGATTGAAATGAACCTTTGACTTGTTTTCCCTTCTGACATGCATCACGAGAGCATCGATTTGAAACTAAGGTTTGGTAGACCTCTTAAAAGGTTATGATTTTTCAGCTTTGAGATTGATCTCAAACTTGCATGACCCAACCTTTTGTGCCAAATCTATCGCTCATCTTCAATGGACACTTGACATGAGACACTTTGATTTGAGAGGTCTTCTAAGTCAATCTTATACAGATTGTTTTACCTCTGGGCAGTGAATATGAGCGATCTATCAGCTTTCTTGACAGTACACATATTCTTATCAAATGAAACAGTAAATACACTATAACATAATTGACTAATGCTAAGCAGATTGTGTTTAAGACCATTTACTAACAGAACATTATCAATGGAGGGAAATGGATGTTTACCAATTTTGCCTATACCAATGATCTTGCCTTTTTGGTTTCCTCCAAAAGTGACCCGACCACCATCTTTGGGTCCAAGGGCTTGGAACATACACCTTTCTCTGTCATGTGTCGTGAGCACCCCTTTGTCCAAGTACTAGGACTTTGTTTCTTTCCAGGTTGTTAAGCAGATCGCTAGTGCAGGGATTACCTTATCTTTAGGTACCCAAATTGATTGGGGTCCTTTCTTGTTAGTGATCATAGGTCGTGAATGCTTTGCATGCTTGTTATGTATGCATCTAGATGACATATGCCCACTTTATTGTGTATGAGCTTTTGGTTTATTCAGAGATGCATCTTGCTTCTCTTTATTATAACCAATGCTAGATTTGTCATGTGGTGATCTAGAATACCATAAAATAAGATTTAATTTATCCCGAGCTACCAACCAGTTTTTGACAGAGAGTCAGTCAAGTATGTTACATCTTGTTTCAGTTGTTCAACTTCACAAGAGCTATTAGACTTACACTTCGTCCTGTCGGCCAGATGACATTGATTGATTTTAATGTTTCATTTTCATCCTTGAGGTTTTGATTCCTTTGTGCAGACCTTATCACGGTCTCTAGAGAGTTTTATAAACTTCTTTTTGAGACTTTTATACTCTTTAGACAGTATGCATGATTCATGCATCGGTGAATTCACTTTCTAATGAAGTGTCATCCATGAAGCAAATGTTTGCTTCTTCTCTCGCTTCATCTTCTTCATCCCGAAGAAGACAGGTCAAGATCCTCCCATGTAGCCATCAAGCCTTTCTTCTTTTTGAAGAATTTCTTTTTCTCCTTCACTCTGGCGCGTCGACTTTGAAGTGTCATGGTTTCTTACATTCAAAGCACGGGGGTGGGCCTTTCTCCTTGGAATCTGACTTTTCCTTGGAGAAATTTTTGTTGAACTGCTTCCTCCGAATCCACCTTTCTTTCTCCACATGAGTTGGATTTTTCCGGAGATGAAAGATAGTTCATCCTCATCCGAGTCACCTTCACTATTTGATGAATCGACTTCATCATCGAGAACTCAGCAACTTTAAGCACCTTTGAGGAACTAGCTTTCTTGGCCTTTAAGGCAATGGTCTTTCCTTTTCTGGAGTTTTCCTCTTCATTAAGTTCAAGTTCATGAACTTTTAACGACCCGGAAGCTCTTCCCGGAGAAAGAGTATTTGATTCTTTGCTTCTGGATAGCGGTTACCTTAGGTCTCCTACTTTCTTTGAGAGACTTCTCTAAATTTTTCTCACATGATCTCTATTATCATAGACCTTTCCAAGAGACACGAGATCTGTTGGTGATTGTTTGGAATCTTCCAAAAATCTGGTCTATAGTTTCATGATCGACCATCTTGAATAGCTCATCTTGGTGAACCAGGCATCTTTGATCTTTGATTCCTTAACTTGTGAAGAACCCCTCATGAGCTAGGGCAAGAGTATCCTAGATTTCTTTAGCGATATTGCAGCCGTGACCTTTGTCATGTTCATATATGGTAATGGCACACATGAGATAGTGCTTGGCTTTTAGGTTAGGCGATGTTGATTTTTTACGCTCTTGAGTCCATTGAGCTCTAGGAACAACAGCCCCATCTTCATTTCTGGGCTCAGTATAACTAGTTTCTATGAGCTCCCATATGTCTAGATTTTGTGCATCCAAGAAGGCCATCATCTTCTTCTTCCGATAATCATAATCAGTTCCATCAAAGAGAGAAGGTGCGTTGATAGCTTGTCCTTACGCATCCATGATAGTTGGATCGTCTTGCCTTAGCACTTGTTAGATGCTCAACCCTGTCAAGGTTGAGCTCGATACCAACTGAAGTTGGCACAGGCAAACACAAGAAGGGGGTTGAATTGTGTTTGTTAATTATTTGCATAAAAACCTTTTTTGAGAAACATTTTCACAAGCGAGAAGATAAAATTAGTTTAAACACACGAGAAATCCTTTTTAAAAGATTAACAAAACCAAGATCAAATCCCACGAGTTAGTATAAATAAATAAAACTGTAAAAGATAAGGGATAGAAAATTCACTCAGGTATTTTATCACTGATTCACTCTCTTCCAACCAAGAGCTACGTCCAGTCCCTTCTACTTGAAGGATTGTCTCCATTATTTCCAAACAGTTTCTACAACAAGTATTCTACACCTCTCCAGGCTACAAGTATTGCTTTCTTGCCAAGCCTCTTCAGGCTCTAATTCAATCACATAGATTTTTCTAAGATCTTTCTAACTTACTCTATGTGAGGGTATGAATGTTTAAGATCTACTGAATATTTTTACAAATATTCAACCTTAAAAATTCTGAGACTTTTGCTTTATAAAGGGAATACGAGCTTTGAATATCTTGCTAATGTTCAAATGGCAAAAAGTTCTTTTTCAGTGCTTGAGACCTTCTATATATAGCGGTCTTCAACTTCTCTTGCAAATTTTCAACGGTTATTTTTAATCATCCCGTTTAGAGATAGCATTAAATGCATGATATCCGTTGTGACTGATAGCTTGATTTTGGCCGTGTTGAAAAGCGTCCTTGGTTATCATAAAAGCACAAAATGGAGGCTCACTGTTCTGAGCAATCATACCTCAAAAACTTTCTTTCCTCCTTTGTGTATAACCCAACTTTTATCCAGCGGTAAAGTTGGCATCGTACAGATCGTTTTGTAATTCCAATTGTACTATTTGATTTTTGTATCTCCTTGAGAGTACTATGAATTTTCTCACAGGGAACAAGGCATTAACCAGTTAAAACAATTATAAAGAACATATATTCCATTGAAATAAATATCAATCATTTGAAATAAATTCAATGTGGTCCAGATTGTATTAAATCACATTTAAGGTAGTAAAGATATAGAAGATGTAGAACCGTCTACAGGCACTCAGTTTTAGAACGTGTTTGCACAAGGTTTTATTCTGCTCGTCCACTGATGTGGCAGAAGCGCTCGTCCACACAAGTCTTTGGACTTGCTTAGTCTTTAGAGAAACTCTGTCCAATGACGTGGCACTATGGACGTCTACTGAATTTTAGTTAGGCACTATGGATGTCTACTTGAGTTTCAAGGAGAGCACTCGTCTGCTGACATGGCTACTATGGACGTCTACAGAGATATAGTTAGCCTTCTACTTAACGATTAAAATATAAGCAATTTAAATAACCTTTGGACGGATAACTCTTTGCAAGAATCCAAGTATTGTATACCTTATATTATTTTGGATATTCCTGCATAAACTGAAATCACTTGTTAGATCTCAACTAACACTTTGCCAAGTAGATTTAATCCTTTTGTAACCATCAAAAACTAGAGATTAAATAAACCATAATCACTTTGGTTCCAACAATATTTTCCTGGTTTCTCTATCTCTGGAATGTCACAACAAATGACAATACTTCCTCTATTTAATTGCCTTATTGTTTCTCTAGTTAAACATTGTTCTCTTAATTCTTGGTATAAGAGTTGGACAACTCCTCCAAAAATAGTTCTTCATTTCATCCGGTTTTGACTCCCATAATCTATTAATTTTTGAGTTAAGCAAATATGGTAGTTTGTCTATAAAAATATAGTTATATGTTTCTTCGGACGCTTCATTCAATTAACAATAGTATTTTTGGTATTCACTAGATAAAACTTTCAATTTGGCACATATCGCAAATTTACATTCTATTTAAACCTGATTTAGCATTTTCAAGTAAAGTTTTATTTGCCTTTTCTCTTTGTTCCATCATATTATATCCTAAAAATTCTTGATGAATTAATGTCATAACTAGTTTAACATATTCCTTGTTGATATTTACCATTCTTTCATATTGAATCCAATCTTCATCTTTAATTCCTACTAAGAACTTTTGTACATTTCCAGATGTTTTAAATGTTCACAGAATTCTTGGTTTCTATAAAGTTTAGTTTTCTAAATCTATCATCTGTTAGATCTATTAATTTCATTAGTCCATTTCAAAAGTATTTCTTCTTTATTTCTTACACAATCAAGATTTAATATATTTTCTGTATTAGTATTATCATATCGAGGTTTAAATTCTTCTTTAATTTTCGTCCATTTATTATCTTTTATTGTATATCCTTTATTATACATAGTTTCTTCTTCGTATTTATCCCAAGCTCCTTTGGGTGTACATTTATATTCTTCCTATTTTCTTTTAGGACTTTTTCCACTATATTCACATTTTTCCATTCTTATATAGTTTTCTTGATTAGAAGAGGAACTATAATTTAATATTAGTTCTTCATTTTCATTTTCTTTATCTACTTGATCAATATGTTCTATTTTATGTATTTGATTATTTTCTTCCTCAACTATTTTGAGTTGTTATAGTAATTGTTAAATCTCTTCTACATCATTTGATTTTCTTAATGTTTCTGTGTATTCTTATTTTATCCTCTCCATCCAGGATCTTGGTGTAAGCATTTTGATGGTTCACCATTTAGTTCTTGCTTTACTATTATTTTTCTGAATCTTTTATATTTAATAAACCTTATAGTTCTTTTCTTGTTATACATTTATTATTTTCTTCATATTCTAAAAGATTTTCTAATTGTTAGAACTATCTTTATTCTCTCAATATCTTTATCTTCATCTATTTCCTTTCCTTTGTTTATATTATTTAGTGTTTCTCGATATTGTTTATTTCATTTTGTCCTTTTTGTATTCTATTATAAGAATAATTTGCAATTCTATGGGTATTTTCTATTAATTGGATAATATTTTGTTTATTTCTTCCATAATTTTTTATATTCTTTCGAATTTTATTACCATTTCTTCGGATAAACTCATTATTGTTTTTATTTATTAATATTTTATTAATATTTTATTGGAGGGATACGCCACCCGCAGGGTACGTAAGAAACCCCAAGATAAAAACAAGAATAATTTCAAATTTCACTTTGAAAATACACATGTACATGATATAAAATACCACAAAATGTTTGAATTTATCGCATTACATAATTGAACAGTATATTTCCTTCTTTATCAGAACACTTCATAGGGACATTATACGGTCTTTGTTTGTTTGATGTATTTTTGGAATATGTATATACAAAAAAAAAAGTGAGAGATAGAGATAAAGTCACACGATATCATATGTGATGTCCAAAATTTGATTTTCAAATATCATAACTTATATTATAGCCATTCATGAAGAAACTATCTTTCGGTAAAAGAAAGACGGGCAGTTGTACACACGAGCTAAATCTCATGTAAGCTCATTGCGAGCTAACTCACATAGTTCAGGTTGGCTTAGTAGGGTCAAAATTCATTTTTGTACCAAATTTTTATACACCATACCCATTTTTTAAGACTATTGGTTGTGTATGGTATTAGACATATTTTATCATTCCCAAGAAAGTGATGAGGGAATAAAAGATTAAAAGTCTCACGATATTTGGTTTAAGAGATAAAAATTCATGTTCAAACATAAAAAGATGTCGAAAATAAAATTTGTGAATCAAAGTTAAGAATTTTATTTTCATGTGTGAGGGTGAAAAATAAATATTTTTACAAATGAGATTTTCGAAAATATAATTTATCTAGGAATAAAATATCCCATAAACCAAACCTCAGCTCTAGCCATGGTGATTTAGATATCGGGCCATTAATTTCACCGTTATATAAAAAAATGTAAATACAAGCTAATATTTTCTGAGGTTAACGTTCAGTTTTGTGAGTTGTGGAAAAAAAATGGAAAAAATAAGTTATCTCCTATATCAATAACCAAATTTTATTTGGCCCCTGTTAAAAAAAACTCACAAAAGTTTTATTTTTTCAAACATAGAAACTTATGCCATTAAAGAGGCACGTGCAGCATTAGAATCGGGATAACGGTGAAAAATAAAATTCCTAGGATAATGTAACGAATTCCTAGCTAAAAAGTGTGCATGAGAATTCACACTTTTACATGCAAAGTGTACCCTTCATATGATGGACAGTTTTGAGAGGCAATCAAAATATTATCCATAATACACCTTCGTGAAATAAAAGTTTATTACACTTCTACTATTTAATTAGGAAGAACACCTTTGAGTTTATTGGCAAGCACCTTAGATACCAATTTATAAATTATATTACACAGAGAAAAAGGTCGGTAATCCTTCATCGAAGTAGGATTATCAATCTTAGGAATCAAAACCATATTGGTATCATCAATGTGATGAGGAAAAATACCATCATAAAGCCAAGAAATACAAGCTTCATAGATCTCACCTCCACATAAATTCGAAGCGTTGATAAAAAACTGCATTTAATCCATCATATCCCGGAGATTTATCTGGATGCATTTGGAAAAGCGCCGGCCTGAATTCCTCCATAGAGAAGTCCCTTGTTAACTTGCCATTGTCCTCCTCGGTCACCTTGGTTTGCACCACCTCCATCACCGACTCATAATGACAAGAACCACTATAAAATAGAGTATCAAAATACCCATTGGCAACATCACAAATCCCTGCTTGATCCACCGCTACGCACCCACCATCATTTTTGATGCTAAGAATAGCATTCCTGCGTTGTCTTTGAGAAGCCATAGCATGGAAAATTTTAGGTGTTACGATCACCCTCTTTAAGCCAGCGAACCTTTGCACGTTGTCACCAAAAACTTTCCTCTTGCATTAGGAGAACCCCTATACGTGATCTCATTGCATCTAGACAAGCCACGAGTTCTCATCGATTACTATATAGAATAATTTCAATCTCCCTTCTCCAATGAGTTATGTCACGCATGAAACGGTTCCTCAAGTCCCCGCCCACCGATCCATATCCATTGTGCAGCAACGTAATTTATCTATGGCATCCCCATGCATCTCCTTTGTCCAGCTAACCATGACAATTGATTCAAGCCCATCCTCCATCAACCATGAATTCTCAAACCTGAACCTGCATCTTGGAGCCACCTACATCTTACTACAAAGTGCCAAAATGATGGGAGAATGGTCAGACACAGATGCCACCAAGTTATTAAGAGAAGCATTAGGAAAAATATTCAACAAACTTGTTGCCACTGTCCAGCGTTCCTCCACACCATCAACCCTTCCTTTACGCCTAGCCCATGTATACGGATATCCTTCCAGTTTTAAATCAATTAGTTGACAATCGAAACAGCTGGGACGAAATCCATCAATGAGCCAAGGAGGATGCTCTACTCTACCATATTTATCATCCATTGCAAGAAGATCGTTAAAGTCGTCAATGATACACCCACGACATAGAAGAAAGCCCAGCTAAGCGACAAAGTAATTGCTAAGAATCCTTCCTCCTTGCCCTTTCCAGATAACCATAAAAGCCAGTCAACCTCCACAACCCCTTGCTAGAATCAGTGACCTCCAGATCAATATAATTATTTGAATAAGAAGTAATACGACAATTAAAATTCTTTTCCCACAAAACAACCACTCCCCCTCCTCTACCTTCCATATCCACCATAAAGCAACCATGGAAATTCAGTTTCCTCTTCAATTCCTCGATTTTATTGGCATTCACCAAGGTTTCAAAGATAAAAATCACCCCCGCTTGGGAAGACCTTACCAGGACTTTGATATCTGGAACTGTCTTCGGGTTTCCCAGGCCATGTCGGTTCCAGCTTAAAATACTCATTGGTCCTAGCGGGCCTGGGAACCAGGACCCACCGATAAAAAATCTTTGCTCTGATCTCCTAGCACCTCACCATGAATACTATCCATCTCCATTTAAGTTGCACCAGATAGCAGCTCCAAGCACCTCTTCTTTTCTATATGCAAAACATTCTCGTGACTAGTCATGTGAGGTTGTCTGATTATGCCAATATTTTTGAATTTTCACCCGTAACTAACCCATGCAGCCCATGTCCCTTGTTTTCTGCGCCCATATCCACCTATCCCCATTATTAGCATCAAGTGCAACAGTTTTATCTTTTGACACTCCACTGCTGCAACTGTCGCCCCCACTTGAAACGTTAGTGGGTTTGTAACCGTCCCTGTAACTACCCATCTTGGCGGGATTCTCCCTGAGATACTTTGAGCCACCAGCGCCACCACCCTTCTTCATCTCTGCCCTAAGCTCCACCCCCTATTTTCGGCTACCGTCATCATGCTTCAGGTGAAAAATCTTGTCACAAAACTGATCAGTATGACCCAAGAACCCACACGGAAAGCAGAAAGTGCCAAGCTTTTCATACTTGAACTTGACAACTCCCCACTCTCCTCCTAGTCTTTTAACATTCTTCTCCCTCTTAAGTGGCAAAGGGACATCAATACCGACCTTTATAGGCATGAAGGAACGCCCGGACTCCATCATTGTTGTGCATATCATACTCCAAAAAAGTCCCAATGAAGTTACCTAGGTGTTGGTCAACTACCTCCGTCATGAAACCTACTAGTAATTCGTGGACCTGCACCCAGAATATAGCATGATTCAAAGGGATCTGTGCAAGTATATCATCCACCTGGACTGCCTTTAAGATCAACATATGGCATTCAAAGGTCCATGGACCCCCATTCTGGACTCTAAGCATACCCAACTTATGAAAAAATTGGAACAGATATCTACCACCTCCCAGATCCTTTACAAAAAGCCCCTTCCTTGGTCTCCACACCACTGCCATCCTCTCCTGCATGGTAGTAAAACGAATTGCCCTGTCTGTTAGGAATCTACCTACCAAACTTAGTTCATGGTTGACAACATTCTCCCTTCCTTGCTCCACATCAATCTCAAACCCCACCTCCTTTTCATCGTCCAAAGATAAGCCAGCAATATTGGTTTCCATTGGAATCAAACTCAAACGCTCATACACAGACTCTCACAAGAAGAGAAAAACGAAGCTCTCACACACACACACACACAGAGAGAGAGAGAGAGAGAGGAAAATGACTTCTCAAAGTTAATTAAAAGTAAAGTTTAGTTACAAAAGTAACAATTTCCCACAATAGTTCAGTGTTTGGCGGCAAAATTTCTGTTAGGACAACTTCAATCTCACAAAAAGTCGAACATGCAACAATTGGGATCAACTGCAGCCTTTGTAGCTGAGCTTTGGGATGTGTTCAAAGGTTTGAGTTTGGCTTTGAAGATGGGTTTTACCAAGGTAGAGTTGTAGGTGAATTTTGATGCTCACTAGTGCAGAAAAGGAATTTATCGTTGGTTAAAATCGATCTTTAAAGTCGGCTTTTGAACCGATGTTGAAACAGACAATGCTGTATGTTGGTGTTTTAGACATCGGTTTGCAACCTATGTCTAATGTGCATTTTAGACATTGGTTCTTAGCAAAAATCGATGTCTAAAGTGTCCTAAAAACAGGTTTTTAAGAAAAGAGTAGCACTATTGACATCGGATTTCATCGAAAACCGATGTTAAAAGTCTCTCAACCGATGTTAAAAATCCCTTTTAAAAATAATAATAATAATTGGTGTTAGACATAGTTAGTAATGAATGGATTTTCATCAGGAGTTACAACTAACGTACACATAGTTAGTACTTGGTAGAAACACTCTTGTATTGATATTGTAATTCTCTATCAATCAATTCATCATGAATGGATTTTCATTAAGCCAACTTCAATTGTAATATACTATAATGTACAAGGTACTTACATCAGTGAAGCAACTGTTTTTGCTAAGCTTCCATTTTGAACCTTGTTTAAAACCTTCTCATCTAGGTAGAGTTGAAGCAAACCAACCGTGCAGTAAAAAAATACCCAGCAAGAAAGGAACCTATGAATATCAATTTTGAGAAGACAAATAAAATTGCAGCTAGTTATATGACAATATTAAAACTGAAGAAAGAAGGGCACATAGAGAATTTGAAGTTAAAACCCACCCAGATATTTGTGTGGAGTGGACCTATATCAATGGACCACGACTTGTACACCGAGAGATTGACTCTTGAACGGAATCCATCGAGAAGCTAGTGCCAAAAAGTGAAAGTGACACCAAAGGCTATGAAGTTCTGAGGCTTGTTTGGCTCTGCTATCTCTGAGCATAGTGAGGCTTAAGCAAACGAGTTTTGATCACTCTGTGGAGATGGTAGGGAGTATAACCCTAAACAAAGAAAGAGGAACTGATGGGGAATCATCTAATGAAGTGAAAAATATTACATCAAAGAAATCGAACATGCGTCAATAGATAAAGTTGTAATACAAGATAAGAAACATGAAAATCCAAGTGCCTAGCAATAAGAAAAGAAAAGAAAATAACAATTGTTATAGACTCTTACTTGTACTGTTATACATGACCTGGTAAGTGCCACGATCATCAACATAGTGAAAAACGTTCTCGGATGCTCTGTGGTTCTTGATTCAGTAACCCTCAAGGAGAGATCAAAGATGTCATCTCTATAACAAAAAAAAGGACAAAAAGAAAAACAACAACCCCATCAATTAAAACCTTCAAGTTAAGCAAAATTTCACATCAATGATGATGATAATGAAGAATAAAAAGAAAAAGTTACGGACGGGTGGAGAGCATCTAAGATGGCGAGAGGAAAAGCCCTTTGTGTCTCTCGAACATAAACACCACCTTGCCGACTACCTTTATTTTGCCTCATCTCCTCTATTCTTCTGTAACATTACGGTTTCCATTCCATTTTCAATGTTTGCCCTTAAGCAATTGTTGACCCACATAAATTTCGGACTCAACGACGAAGATTGGGAGCGATTACGAGAGAGAGTTCGAAGAAACGTCGATGCTTACAAAGTTTCTGAAGAACGCCTTGGTAGATGTAGGGCTGACCGGATGCTGGTGACGCGAAGCGAGGACCGGGGACGAGGCAGCTAGCACCATGAGCCTCCATGAGATGCAGTGGCGGAACCACTTAGATCCAGTTAGGGTTTTTGAAGGGAAGGGTGCAATAGGGAAGAGGGAAGTATGGGAAAGGGATGGCTTAAGCGCTCGGGATATAAAAAATTTCTATGCCTTTCAAAATCGGTTGTTCTTTCAACCAATGTTGTTTCTATACTTTTAACATTAGTTAAAAAAAACCGATGTCTAAAGTTACGAGTGATTTATTAGTTATCTTTTATTTTAAGATTCAACATCGATTTTTTAAAATAATCGTTGTCAAAAAATTTCAACATCAGTTAAAATTTGAACCGATGTCAAAAGTTGTCCCTTTAATTTCAAAAATGTCACCACCTCGTTTTTAATATCGGTTAAAATTGAACCATGTTAACTTCTTATGTAAAAAACATATTTTGTATTAGTGGCTGTTATTAAGAGCTTGTTAGGTAGCTCAACAGGATTTATAGTGCTAGTGGCCTTATTTTGAGAAAACGTAACTTGTTGGCCAAGATGTGGAAGGTGAAGGGAAAATGAATTTTTTTGATTAAAAAAACTACACATTCTTACATTAATATTTTATTGGATCAATTTCAAACTTTTTCTAATATTTTTTTATCTTTTTAGTGACTCATCTAATGGTTATCAATGTGTGAATATATGATTTTTTTTGGATGTAGAAAATCTGGATTCGAACCGAAGGTAATGTTTAATTGTTAAGGTGCAACTTGATTGATTTGAAATGAAACGAACTACGAATGATTGTTGTGGAAATAAAAAACGGTGGAAATAAAAAACGGATTCACCGTTAACTATACCAAATTTGAATAAGTTGAGGTGGAGGACGCTTCAATAGTGTGAATTATTGGACCAACTAACATCACGGCTTTTTAAAAGCTTAAAGCGCCTTAAAAAGATTTAGGGTGTTTTTGAATAAACAAACTTAATTAAGAGTTTATTACATAAGATCTTATCGTATGAGAGTTTATATCATAAGTGCTTAAAGAAAGAAAGGGGCATGAGAGGATTCGAATAGTGAAAAACACAGAGAGGGTATTTAGTGCATAAGCTTTTATGATAATTTCATAGATTCATAAGGTGACTTATGAAAATAAGTCAAAAACTTCTTATGGGGTGACATAAGTTGTTTTTATAAGTTACATCAAATACAACTGCATAAAAGCTATATCATCGGATAAGTCAAAGAGGAGGTTAAATAAATTCTCTTCCAAACACCATCTTAGAAAATACACGAGCCACAGCTGATCTAGTCAAACATCCATTATTATCTGTTCTTATTTTCAAATTTAAACGGGCCAATGATATTACTAACCAACAATAGTAAAATAATTGCATAATTAATTTTCTTGAATTTATTTCTTATAATACACACACAATAGTTTGAGATATTCATGCAAAGTTAATTTGGTGAAAGGAATGTTAATTCTATAAGAATAAAAAATAATAAACTAGACCTTACAGAAGCTTGTAGAGAAGGTCATTCCAAGTGGGTAATCTGGACAGCATCAACTTTATGGATTAATTATTTTAATTAATCAATTTTATGGAATAGCATTAGTTAATTATTAGAAATTATAGTTAATATGTTAATTATGGTTAATTATTGATTAGCACCTCAACAGTTTGATGATATTAGTATTTGGGTACCTTTTGAGAGTGGTCCTTTGATGGGTTGAGTCATTCAATTGTTAACCCGTTGAGAGGTCTCTACTCTCTGCTGGTAAATTAAAAAGATTGCCTACCCATTAAGCATTTTTATACTATCTCTACATGCTTACCAAAAAAGAGAGAAATTCACCCTCAGATCAACAACAATGGATTCTAATTCCGGTCATGCTTCAAGATTCCAATACCAGTTATGCTTCAAGGTACACAATCTAATTCTTCATCATTCTCTATCATGTTATTGGTTTCAATATGCTATAATCTTGTATATATGTTTGTTTTATTTTTCTTCTCTAGATCGGTTTTATGCAAGAAAAACCCATGAAAAATCGCTCGAAATGACGCTAAATTGAGAAAGAACCGAATCGGATCTTCTTTGCGGGTCATCTAGACCTAAACCAGGAGCTATCCAGGGTGAGGAAGAAAGAAGCCTCAACGAAACCCACTAGCGGGTCCAGCACGTGGGGCGCGTGGGCCCACTTCCAAGGCCAACAAATTTTATTTTTATTCTAAAATTACCTATTTAATATTTATGTCTTTTTGGTATTTTTGGGAATTTTTCAGGCACTCTTAAATATTTTATATTATTAAATTCGAAAGTAATTTATATTTTAAATATTTTATTCTCGGATTTTGGGGTTGATAATTTTTTTGTGGATAATCCTTACCTTGTTTATGACACTGGAATATACCTTACTCTCTCTATTAATGTGTCATGTTAATGAATTAATTTTTTCTAGATTTTGTTCCATAATCAATCAATTTGATATATCATGAACTTTGGAATAAATTTAAGTTGTTTTCCTATATCCAGAAAATTTTAATTAATCCAAAGACAACTATTTAGTTGTCATTCCTTTTTCTGGACTTGGAAAATTTAATGAAAATTTTATACTGTCTCAATGACACTTTTGTACAATGCACTCTCTCATTTAAATGTGCTATGATTATGTAAATAATTTTACGTGTCAAATATGGTTTATGGAAAAATGTTATTTATATTGAATTTTGGGAATTTTATAAATTCTTTTGGCATAATTTGATATTTTATATATACTGCATTATTTACTTATTTGTTCTCTATTTTTGGATCCAAAATTTCTAATCTGTAGTTATTTTGTGACAAATGTATATTTTAGGCAGTATCTCTTATGATTAGTATTGATCATAAAATTAAGTTTTTGGGTCATTATATGGTTTAAAGTTCTTTGTTTAGATTAAATCTATGTATGTGGTGAATCATACAATTATATTTATGTCATTTACGTATATTAAATTGACATGATTTGATTTTCTTAAAGATTCTAATATAAATTATTTTTTCATTCACCACTATATTCTGAACCTAGACCCATAAACTTTTAATTTATTCTTAATTTTGTGACATATATTACTAAGTATTTTCTCTAATCATGTGCCTTAGTCACAAAATAAATTTTGGATCACAATAAAATTAAATGTTATATATAGTGAATAATGCAATTATGTATTGTTTTATGCCAGATTAATCCAAAGTTTGGATTCAATTTTATATTGCCTTATTTTAAATATTCTCACTTGTAAAATTTAGGAAATGATTTTGCTGAGCAATCCTCAAGACAATTGAAAATTATGTCATCCTTGTAACCTATCATTTATATAAATCGTATTGATTTATAATTAGAACATTTTGCTTTCATTACAATGGTTTATTGTTAATTTATGAATCATTTAAGATGATAATGTGTAAGGTTTCATGGTACTCTCGTTAAGTCATAAAAAACTTATTGACTCTGCACACAAGGATGATAATTATGAAATTTTTAACCCTTTGACTTATTATATGATTGCATATTTGGAAAAATTTGTTAACAATTTTTTTTTCTCTTTTTTTTATGCTATAAGTATGTAATTATATATGAGAGTATGACTATTTCCCAAAGTGTTTTGAAATTGTAGAACCCTACAATCAATTTATTGATTGCTCGTTATAATACCTTCTTATGTAAACATATTCTAATTTACAGTGGGAGTATTTTACTTCTTATTATTTTTTAGAGTTCTATTCTGGGATAGATATAAAATTTGGTTAAGAATTTTTTGTATACTGACCTAGTTAAAGTATAAATAATATTTTTTATTATTGTACTCTTTTTTATAGAGATCATGAAATTAGTATCATGATTCTTAGACAGATAAAATCATGTTTATCACATGCTAATTTAAAATACACTAAAGCGTGTCTCAGATTTATTTAAACTTGACCGTTGTGTAATATCCTTTTAAATGTGAAGTGATTTTTTTTTTATGCATGATATTGATTTATCATATTCTACTAAGCAAACTTATTCTTAATTTGTATAATTGTAATATCATCTATCGTGGTTACGATTATGCAGATTTTATATTGGTTGAACAATTAAGTTTTATTCTTGATTATAATTTATATTGCATTGTGAGACGCCCCGACGTCCCATTAAAGAAAACCCAAAATATTAAAACCTAATTAGCGTTAAGCGAATATATTAAAACAACGGAAAAATTTAAAACTTAATATACATACATAACATATATATATCACTCAGGTCACGATCTACGATGCAGTGAGGAATCCCATCAGTCGGATCCCAAAATGTACAAAACTGATAATCCAACGGAAAATAAAAACAACATCCTAAAGAGATGAGACGCACTAGCCATAGACTCTATACTCAACTATGAGGATCCACGACTCGTCCTCCAACATCAGGCTCATACGAAGTCCCATCAAGTTCCTCCATGACTGGAATCTCTGTAGGCTCTTCTCATCACGATCACAAAAAGAAACATATGTAACATAGAGAATATAGGGATAAGAAACCATATAACATCAAACGTGGAAATGATTTAGCAACATTTAATTAAATAACGGCACACTAAACATCCGTCTCCCCAGTATAAATATGTATAACATAATCATCCTCAATCCACATCTATAATCTTTCCTCTACCCTCCATTATGATGCAATGCAAATGCTGTATGAATAATCTCTTCAGGTATCGGCCATATCCGGATATCACAACAATATAATCGACACGTCCCAGAGTCCTCGGCGCACACCCTCGTCCGCGGATGGAGAGTGCCCACGCAAAGCAATGGCACTATAGACGCGCAACCCGGTGCACACCTCTGGACCACAATCCAGGATGCTCATGAAATGCATGAACTATAGCTGCGACTAAAATGAAATCATCTCTGGACGGTCTGCCGTTAGCCTATCCCCGGGAATTTTCCCTCCGAGGCATAGACCCCAATCGACCATGTTTCAGGTCCACTCGACCATGTTTCAGGTCCCTCATATCACAGACCATGTTTCAGGTCACCCCCTAGTGCCCTAACCGGTCATCATAATCTCATAGATAACCTCAAAATAATCTCATCTCATCTCTCTCGTTCTCATATCACGATAATTATCTCGGTTAGGCACTGCTATCTCATATAGTATGCAATCCCCAAATACATCCTCATGTCTCATATAACTTATAATTTACTCAATCCTCTAAGCACAATCATTACACTTAGTCTATTATCCTAATAAGAATAATAATCACAACAATAATAATAATAATAATAATAATCATATCCTAATAAGAATAATAATCACAATAACAACAACAACAACAATAATAATAATAATCATAATAATAACAACAATAATGATAATAATAACCATAAAAATAATACTTATAATAATAATAATAATAATAATAATAATAATAATAATAAAATAAGTATAAACAAGTATCAATTTCACACCAACCAGTCAAACACGTAATCATCACGTAATAACATAAAATATATTTATAGCGTAATGACGATAAACACACAATTTCTATATCATCATCGGTACCACTGAGTAGTCCCCAATGTGGTATAGACATTGTCCGTTACTCGCTATCGTGTAGGGTTTGGGTCGCCCTACACCATTATCTAATTAAATGTAACCGCGCCGTTTCCGACGTTAAATAGTTTCTTTCCCCACCTGGAATGTCTTAGGCTAGCTGCGGGGCAACGAAAGCGGACACTCCCTATTTTACCTCAAATCTGCCACGCACCGGTCTACACCCTCCGGGGCTCCAAAAATTCACCTGAACACATCATTGTGAAGCACACGTTACGTGTAACCCAAATCTGAAGACGGAATTGAAAACCGATAAATGAATTGAAAGATAACCTCAATACCGTCGCGGACGGCATTTAGACATAAAAATGACATAGGCTTACCTTAGCCTAATCAAGAAAAGAAAGATAGGATAATGAAGTAGACATCGTGAGAATCACAACGGTATAATCAGAATTTTGATAGGACGGACGGATTGACCGGAACTCTCTCCGGAATTTTCACTCTCTCTCACGACCCTTCTCTCTCTCTTTCTCTCTATACCTTATTTTCTTTCTGTTCTACGCTCCCTCTCTATCCTTCTATTTTATCTTTCTTATTCTTTCTTTATTATGTGTCAAATACTATATATATGTATAAGAAAAGAAATCTGCCACAAATCCAGCAGGGGCGTAATTTGACATTGGTCAAAGAAAATGGCATGAAGAAAAAATGGCAAGCAAGAGGTGGCTCACTTATAAATGGCCAGAATTGTTATGATAATAATGAACAAGTTAACATTCAATGCAATATAAGGAGGAGGTGTTTCATGCTTATCATGCGGCACAAATTGAAGGTGGAGGTGTCAGGAGTTTAAAAAAATTGCCGTGTACCAATAATCACACCAAAAATATTGTTTAGTTAATAGGTATAAAATAAGTGATAAAATATTAAGCCTAAAATAAACATGTTTTTACTTTTTGGAATCTAAAAATAAAGATCGACAAACATATGACTTCGAAATTCAAATTAGAATAAAAATAGTTGAAGCGGTCAACTAAGAAAATACTCGATCCAAAATTTAATTTCCGATTAAGGTCAAACCAGTTTATTTTCAACTCTAAAATTAAATTAAATGAAAATATAAAAATGCTTTTCTCTTAAACATATTATTTAAAATATTTTTCTGTATTGGTAGTAATAGTGACAATAATGTAACTTATTATGCGGTAAGTGTGCATCCCTTTGAAATAAGTCGGTCTTAACGCACCCAATAAAATAATTTGAAGAGAGTAATTTAATTACTCAAACTAAACCACATAACAAAATTAACAAACACCCAAATAAAATAATTAATCATATGTGTAATTATATTTTAACCGGTTAAATAGCGTAACTAAAAACGGGTTGTTATACATTGATAATAATTATACCCTATAGGTGTGTTGTTATTAATGTAATTTATTTTTTATAAAATGTATTATTTTATGCATATGTCAATTATTTGTTCGAGTACCCTATCGGTATTAGAATTTTGGTGACATAAGATTTGTGCATTGTATTATTATATTTCTTTTTGTTGTCAGACTCATGACCTAACTCTTAATTGGGCATATTTTATGCAATCCAGTGGTTTTTTTTCTTTTCTAAAATTTTGCATTTGCCTATCACGATGCAAATTTCTTTTAAGTGTTTATTTTTCCATTGGAATAGATTGCGATTATACTTGTATTATGTAAGTAATGGACTTACCCTATCGGTATGACATTACTTGACATGATCATTGTATCAGAAAAATAGTTGAATTTCTTTTGTACACTTTGATTAGTTTAAATTGTTGGTTCAACTATATTTCTCTATCAAGTGGGAGAGTCTTGCTTTCTTAAAGTAATGTCCTATATATAAGATTGTGTTAATGCAAGATCTCTACCTTAATTAAATGGCCAATTAATTAGACGTGAGAAAGGAAATATAATTATACTTTACAAATATCTCTTATTCAATATTTTCTCTTCACATAATTTTTGTCATCGCTTTGTTATGAGGGCTTATATTGAGGATATTATAGTTTTTTCGAAACACTTTTATACGATGAACTTCATATTATTTTATATTATTAACAACATTCATTGTTAAGATAATATAATAAAATCTCAATATTAGCTAGCAAATTTTGGTGAGAATAATTTCTCTACTCTATACCATCATTATATATCATAATAAATGATATATCCGGGATATATTCTTGGCAATATTTTTCTTATTGTTATATTTTGATATGCCATACATTATTGCTATTTTTAACAATTATGGGAGTTTCAAACTATTTTTTCTTATATCCTCAATTATAGTAAAGTTTAAGTCCCATATATTTCCGTTGCACGAACGGAATCTTCTGTTCAAGTGTGCGTGGCTATTTTTTTAACACTTGAGTTTTGAGGGAGCTATTGAAAACTTGCAAGTAATTTCCCTATTCTACTTAAAATGTTAGGGATGTTTTGATATCACTCATATGATGATAAACCTTTTAAATGGTCATCATATTTTACAATACAAAGGTTATCTTATTTATTAAATTCTTTTAAGAATTTATGTTTGCGATGACTCAGTGAGATTAAATCTTATTGAGTGTCAAGTGAACACTTATAATCTCGTTAATTCTATATGCAGAATATGTGTTTAACTATGAAACCTAAATTTAGATATAGTTTGAGATTCATAAATTATATATATATATATATATATATATATATATATATATATATATATATATATATAAAAGGTTTTGTATTGTTATCAAGTAACCACTTGTCTTGATAATTATGTGATATTCTAAATTTTATGTGCAGTGTACGTGGTTGTATTCTGAAAAAACTTTGTAATTGATAAATTGTATAACCACTTCTCTTTATAATTATGCACTAGTATATTTCTCTCTAATTCACTAGCCTATTCTTGAAGAGAGAAAATTGATGAGTTTTTAGACTCACATTGGCTATTGTACTATAGAGTAATGACCCCACTATCAAATACTATACCATTAGAGCATTTTAGTATTAGTGGGTTCTAATGGGGATCCTAATTTTGTTTAGGTATCTTTGGAATAGTGCGAGTGTGTACACAATTATGTATGTTTCAAAAACTTGTTAATCCTATATTGCCATATATTCTTGCACGCACTATGACATATGACATATTCTAAGAGACTTTGATGTTCAGTCTCATTCTATTGTACTGAGATAAATGTTAACATTCTCTTGGATCTCAATAAACATCTTAAGTGGATGTTGAAGCCGGTTTTGTTAGAAAATGCATAATAAATCTTTTGGCATATGCAATCATGTTGTGCATCTCTTTTTAACCAACATTCCCAATTTTATTAGGTCACAAACGTACAAGTACCTTGCTTGTATGATGTCATTACTCCTATCGAGTATGGTTTTTATATTATTGAGGTGCTTGTAAATCTTGTAGTCATAAATGCTTACTTATCATTGATATTCTTGTGGCCACATTAATCCATTTTGTTTAAAAAAAAAAAAAAAACTAAGTGTCTATGCAATTCAAATGGGAGATCATTAGATTTCCTAATTCCTTATGGATTTGTATAGTCACTCATTTAGTAAAACTCGAATTAATTGAATGTCAAATATTGTTGAGCATTTATTGATGTTTTTTTTTACCATATATAATTACTTTTATCAATGTGCTATCCCCATATGTAATTACTCTTGATAGACCTATGTGGATATTCTATGGCCTTTCTGAATTTGAAAACCTCTTGACAGATCCACTGACCAAAGACTTAACTATTGTAGTATTACAACTCATTGGCTTGGTTAAGTTTTTGATGTCTTGGGTTAGTGAGAGTTTATTACGAGATATGTATGAAATAACATCACTTTGATGTATCATATCTTTTATAGCATTTTTAGATGCTTGAACCATTATTGGATAGGCATATTACTCTTAACTTAAATATGTTCTTCCAAATTCATCATTCTTTATATGAAATGTAAGTCTTTAACATGTATGATTTATTTCCCTATCGGATACCATTAGAACCTTCTATTGGTTGTCAAGTGCTTTAACCATAATTGATATTCTAGTTTTAAACAATCGAATTCTTCATCCTTCTCTATCATGTTATCGGTTTCAATATGCTATAATCTTGTATCTATGTTTGTTTGATTTTTCTTCATCAACTCCTTGAAAACCCAGTTGCAGTGTCGTGGCTTCTCATGGACCAAGCTAGATGGAAATGAAGTAGCGCATTATGATTGACCAGCAGGCATGATCATAAACTGTTGGCTTCCTAGAGTTGCTGCGGCTATGGCGAAGGACAGAAGGTTCCAAATCCAGAGATAGATTTGTTTTGTCTGTAACGAACAAGCAAGCCTGCCTTGTTGTCTTGTCGTATCCTGCTAGGGCTAAGTGTTGCATATCACGGGCCTGGCCCTTGTTCCTTCTGGACCTTTGTAGCTTCGAGGGATTTTTTTTGGTCCATTACAGTGAAAATGGATTTTTTTAAAGACCAAAGAATTAAAAATAAATAAATAAGAAACTAGCCCATTTTCTGTTGTGTTTAAACTTCTGTATGCAAACATATTAACTGCTACCCACCCATTACACCTTTTCTCTCTCTCTCTCTTTTTATTGATATGAGTTTAATTTACATATATTATCGTTGTAAAATTTTTTATCCGGTCAACTAATTACAATCATCTTATATGTGACATTTAACGTGATTGTTATAAGATTTAAATTTTTGAATGATAATATAATTAATAATTGATTAATAATATATTTATTTTTTATACTAATAATACATAACAATTAAGTCCTTTAAAAAAAAAAGACAACGATTTTTTGAATATTCAAAACAAAGCAAGCATTAAAAAATTGCAACCATTCCCTCTCTACATCCCATTATATATATATATATATATATATATATATATATATATATATATATTTATTTATTAGACCTCCAAACAATAATAGAATGAATAAACCCTCTATTCTGCTTCCCTTTCTTTCTCTTTTGTCGATTCCCTCGTTTTCCTCTCTCAAAAACACACCCTTAGGGGCAATACTCCTTTTCCACGTACATATATGGGAACATCATTTCCCTTGTTCAAAATAAGCATTTGCCCAATAGGGAGTGGAATGACACTGTATCATATTCTCTAGGAAGCCAATGCCAGGCTAAGCTGGGTGCTCAATTCCGTGATTCTTTGAAAGATATGCTCTCTCCCCTATATATTCTCCTTGCAGATGCTATAGGGGTCTCTTTCTTTAGGCCATGGGTTTTGCATTTTTTGCCCCCTTACTGTACCAAAAGCCTTCGAGTGTCACCCGAACTGAATGGTGCCTATCTTTTTATGCCTTTATCATGGATTTAAGTTTAGGAAATCCTATCATAACTACAAAAAGAAAAGTGTTGCAGCTTTACACGCAACCTGGATTTATTTTATATGAATTTATGTACTATTTTAATGATTTTTGTGGGCAATCGTTACTGTGTTTTTTCTTGCTTAATTATTTGTGATGTTTTTATTAACTAGGTAAATTTATCTGTAACATAGAACTACAACACAAAACAAATTATAACTATTATTTATTATAAATTTCACATAAAGTGGCAACTTTTTTGTAACTTTTTATACACATATATAGTTAAACATAATTTAATTGAAAATGGGATAATATATTACTTTTATACATTTGACAGTGATCAGTTAGATAAAAAATAACATGAATAGAAAAGGTAGTAGTGGCTTAACAAAAAGAAATAAAGTGACCTAGATAAATATTTTTTTTTGGGATAACCTCTCAGTAATCGATGAAACATTACTTGAAAATGTCTATGTTGAGAAGAAATAAAATGTTCCAAATGATAATCCAAATAGAAGGGGTCGAGTATTTTAAGTATGTGATTCTGGATTTTTTTTTTGTTGATACATTGTATCTAATTCCATAATTCTTGTATATGAAAAAAAAATTGTTGGAAAGGAACACCACTTAAATATTGGACCATATTTAAAAGATTAAAGCTCATGTTTGGTAAAAACACTATTAGAAATCTTCGATTATCGACGGATTTTCTCTGATTTTACTAAAAATATGCAGGGAAACGGGTTTTATCTGATTTTCCTACGAATTCTATCTATAGATAATACATTCGTGGGTAATTTTTTTTTGTGAATTTTAAAATCTGTAGGAAATTTCCTACAGATTTTCTTGCAAAAAATTTAAATCCGCAAGAAATGTCAAAATTTCCTATGAAATTTCTTACAAATTTAAATCCATAGGAAAAAAACCTTATTTCTGGAAAAAATTGCAGCAAAATTCGCAGGAAATTCCTGCAAAAAAAATTCGCAGGAAAATCTGCAAGTACCTGGATTTATAGTAGTGATAGTAGCGGATTACGGACAGTGGATAAGCTAACTGATAGCGGATTAGCTAGCGGATTGGATCTGAAGTGTTTGGTAAAACTAGCGGTTGGACTAGCTGATAAATGTAAAATAACATAAAAAGATATGTTTGCATTTTTTTATATATAAATTATATGTATATATATTATTTATATTATTTATTTAAAAATAATTATCGCTTTTAACATTTTAATTTATTTTAAATTATTTTATAGTTTCAAAAATTAAAAAGTTAATTTTTAATTTTAATATTGATTTAGTTTTAATTATTTTTAATAAATAAAATGGAATAATAAAAATAAATTATATACTGATCTGATTTTTATATAAAATTTATTTTTTATTGATAGAAATATATTTTCTATTTTTTTATCTTAAATATAAATCAAAATAGTGTAATTAATTCTTATTTATATAACATGTTAAATGATTAATATTTTATTTTATTAGCTAAGGATAAGTGAAAAATTTAATTAAGATAGCAGTGATAAAAATGGAAGAAAAAATGATAAGATATACGCTATAAGCTCAAACACTACTTCAATTAGCGTTTGAAAAAAACGCTATACGCTAATTTTAAAAACGGTTACCAAACATGACTACTTTTCCATCCGCTATAAGATATTATTATTTGAAAAGACCCGTGTTGGTTTGTGGGGACAATTGTCAATCCGCAGAGCAGCCAGGGATGTTACGAATGGTATCAGAGCGATACCTCTCCCAATACGATGTGGTTCGGGGACGAACCAAGAGGAAGCTGGTGGACATATAACATCCGGGATTGACGAAGGCGGGGAATGGTCGCCCGGTGCAAGAAGGCACGAACAAGGAGGCGATTAATGGCGAGGCTTCTAGGTGGAGGGACACATGAATGAGGCGATTACACACGGAATGAGAGAGACCTTGTGCTGTCTAGGTATGAGACAATACTGATTGAGGATGACTTATATTAATTGATTGATACTACCTATACCAACAAGATGCATATTCTTTTGGAAGCTCTTCACTTAAGAACTCCACGATTAAGCGTGGTTGACTTGGAGCAATGATGAGATGAGTGACCTCCCGAAAAGTTTTCTCGGCACATTTGGCAAGTAAAATTTATATGAATAATAATAGTTTTTAAATGAGAACAATTATTTTAATATTACGTGGCTATTTTATGAGAGTTGTGTTATTTGAATACAAAATCTAAACATCGTATGTTTTTGTTTTAATTTGTCACTTACTTTTATCATCTTTATATATATGAATTTGTATTTCGAGAATACCATAAAAAAGGAAAAGGCTAGGACACTCCCACCACCTTCAACCTTCCCCACCGCCATCAACCTTCTCTTTGTATTGTTTCCTTGGTCTCAAAACCCTACCAGCAGCGTCAACGGATGTCGATTCTGAACCCAACAGAGACTTCAATCCACGCCTAGTAATATTTCGATTAGAAGAGAGCAAACAAGACAAACCATATGCTGATGGCAATGTGGAAGGCTTGCTACCGGAAGAAAACCCACTACAGTTTGGATCAAACCGTGAAGATAGCAACCTTGCTTGATTTTCCTGAAGTTTCTCCTCATCGTCTTCACGCAAATGATCAATGTTTCTACCATCAATCAGAGGTTTGCAACCCTAAATCTATAAAATTTCAAGGAGGGACCAAAATCTAATTTACATAACATGAAATAATAATAAAAAATGAGTTTAATTTATACAGGTGTAATTTTTTTTATGCAAACATCAAATGATATCTTGACAAATCAGCATAATTGTTATTTCTCTTTCATAATTATTAAAATAAAAACATAAATGTCAAAATGTTAGCGGATGTCAGTATAAAACTTTTTACACTTATAATATATACTACTTTAATCCATAAAAAAAATAATATATAAAAACAAATTATATGATACAAATTTGATAAAAACTTAATATGATATAAATTACTCAAATAGATTTATATCTAAAACCTTTGCTTTTTCAATTGTACACATATTTCATAGAGTAAAAAATCATCTATTCTCATCCGTGGTCTATTTTTATCAATTTCTTTTTTTAATGTAAATAATTTTATCTATCTTAGAATTCTAAGAAAATGTAATTTAAGTGTTTAAAATTGTACTTATTTTAATTAAATTTGAGTCAATATTTTTTTATAAGAGTTAATTGTTTATCACTACAAAAAAAAAGGTTATTTAGCGACCGAAAATAGTGACCGAATTTTTTGGTTACTTTTTGCGATCGAAATGGCGACCGATTATATGATCTACATGAAACACTGATTAGAGTTGATAGTGCGACCGAAATAGCGACCGAAATAAAGCGTAGCAGAGTTATCGGTCGTTATTTCGGTCGTTAAATAAAGGAAAGTAAAAGTCAAAAATTTATGATTTTTTAGCGACCGAACTGGCGACCGATTTAAATGCAACGGTTAAACTTCATTTATATTTGCGACCGATATTAATTCGATCGCTAAACGGTGCGTAAAAAAATTAAAATAACGCGTGTTAGCGACCGATTTAAAAATCCGTCGCTAAATTTATGAGTTCAAATTTCAAATTAACCCATTTAGCGACCGATTTAATTCGGTCGCTAAAAATGAAATCCCTAAATCGCGATTTCCTTTCTCTCTTCCCCCATTTCTCTCTCTTCTTCTTCTCTCTCTCGAGCTGCTCTGCTCCCCGTCCTCGTTCAGATCGTGCATCACTACCTCTCTCACCGTCTCGTCCTCCTCAGGCCACCACTTGGTAAGGTTCTCCCCTTATCCTTCTCATTTTGTGTTTCTCCTTCTTTGTCTCTCACTCTCTCTTCCTCCTCCCGAGCACTAGTGCCACCACCGCCACCACGACCACCTTTGTAGCACCGTGACCTCCTTATTCTTTGGTAAGGTCTCCTCTTCTCTCTCTGTGTGTATCTCGCTCTCGCTCTCTCTTGCTCGATTCTCTTTGTCTCAGTTTCTCTCAATGTCTCTCTCAGGTGTTGTCACTTCCTCCTCCGGCCACCACCACCATCTTAAGGGGTTTTGTTTGCGCAACCACCACCCTCACAGTCTCCTACGATCGGTTATGTCTCGGGTTAGGGTTTAGGGAAGTTACATCGAGTATGGGTATTTATCTTTGTCAAATTAATCATTGATGTTGTTCTAGTGAAATCCAGAGTAGAGAAATTTTGACAGTAGGGGTATATTGATTTAAATAACTTATTGGATTGATAATATAAGTTAGCTTTCTCTTATTTAGATTACTCAAGTACATTGTTGTTTCAACTGTGAGATGATTAGGATAGTGAATCAAAATACATCTTTACTAAGCATACTTGAGAAAAGTAATTTTCCTTTGCTCTAATTTCTGCATGTTCCCAACTACTTGACTTATTTTGCAACTATGGTTCACCATGAATTAAAACACGTCCAAAGAATGAGGATGGAATGAAAGTGACTTTGGTGGTTTTGAATACTATGTATTTGGAAATGTTGCATGAATTGCTTGGGTGTTGCAAGGGAATGCTTGAGGTGAATGGGTAAATTGGGTGCATTACAATTGAACAACAATAAAGGGGTTGTCTTGTGCACATGGTGGAAAGCTATCTTTTTGTATTTCTTTTCTTTTGTGAGATGCATTCGTGTATTTCTTTCATTTGTAGTCTTGATCCGACTTGGTAAAATATAGTGTGCAATGGCAATGACACTCACTGGGTCATATTGAGGATAATGAGGTATATCTACTTATGTATGAATGATGAAATTAGATAATGAAGTATTAAGTATAGGGTTAGATAAAATGAAGGGCGGGTCACAATTTGCCAGGCACATGACGTTCCGTCATCATTGAAACATTATTCACATTAGAAAGCAGCTCTGTACATAATATTATGAAAGCAACTCTGGTTTTCTACTCATTTGTTTCACTAGGCAATGGAGCTTTCCAGAAATAGTTGTTGATGACCATCCTTACTAAGTTTTCTAGGCATTTCCAGTAGGAAAAGTCCTCTCTATGACCATCCTTCAAAACGACGTAAAAGCATCTGCTTTCCTGAAAACTACTATGTTTGCTAATCTGTAAAGTTGCATGTGAAGTTGCATTTCTTTGTTCTACTTTAACATGCTAGTATGCTACATGGATCTTTCCATCTTTTCTTATTATCACTTGATGAAGTTTAGACATATGACTTGTTTTCCTTATCGTTTTATCAGAAAATGGATCCGACTAAATGTTTTGAGACAGTCATCCATTTAGACCAGTCCGATATCTCATCAACTTAAGAATAACGATCGGATTCACGTAATGATGGTTAAGGCATAAACTAATCATTACTAAATTGTTCTTATGTATTTGCAGGATTTGATTTCAATCCCGCGATCATTCTAACGTCGTTGGGGACAAGATATACCACGTGTTGTGACTATTGAAGACAAATACGAAAAATCTGTTCAATGGGAATATCGTAATCCATGAGGATCGCCCATATTTTGTATGAGATACAAATGGTATCGGGGAGTTGTATTTGGTCCCTTTGGTGCATTGGCAAAGTTTAAGTACCTTGGGGGTTCTCGCTTCTACATGTTCATCCCTTTGGAATATTGACGAGTTTTTATATTTTGATTAGTACTTATTGACTGTTGTATGTTTTTATGTTTTGATCATTAATTGGTACATTATTAAACCTTTTTTTATAAACAATTATTAAACATGCATTAATTAATGTATGTGTTTTCTTGATCATATATATTGACTGTGGTGTTTTGGATCGTTAGTACATCATATTTACGTTTTCTATTTATTCAAAAAAAATATTGGTGTATTTTGTTTATATCAGAATTAAGTTACAGGAAAATTTGGTCGGTAGGATTAAGTTACAGGAAAATTTTTATAAAAAAAATTCAAAATTTGCGACCGAAATAGCGACCGAATATCAGTCACCAAATTCGATTGCGACCAACTATATACGGCGATCGAAATATATAATTTTGTGACCGAAATATCGGTCGCAAATTTGCGACCGAAATACAAATTCGGTCGCTAAACATTTAGCCACCAGGGTTTCTGCTACCCCCTTAATTCGGTCGCTAATTCGGTTGCTACACAATATAGCAACCGAATTATCATGTTTAGCGACCGAAATCTTCGATCGCTAAATAGTTTTTTTTTTGTAGTGTATATATATATAAAAGATGACGACATGGGGAGGGGGGCATGGCAACCCTTGGTCCCCCCTCCCTCCGCCCCTGTCTGGAGCCAAAGCCTTTCACTTCCTATCCTTCCTCCGCGAACTCTTCAAAGCAAAACCACCACTATCTACACCAGATTGGGAAGCATGGTGGAGATTCAAGGTGGTGGGAGGTTGAAGACATTGGGGTGGCGGTGGCGGTGGCAGAGACAGGAGGAGGTATGGTGGGGTTGGTGGTGCCGGAGGAGAGGGGTGGAGGTGGGTGGCGGAGGACAAAGGTGGTGGGGTGGCGGAGGAAAGAGGTGGTGGCCGGGGTTGATGGAAGAGAGAGAAAATGGAGGTGGAGAGATTCTGGTGTGGGCATGTATATAATAATATCATATATCATCACTTTATCAATGGTTATTAATTGTCTCTTACAATGAGAGATATAAGGAGGTCTCTCACCCTAGCCGAACAACGTTAAGAATATATTCTTACATTGACTTTATGTATTTAAAGAGAATAAATTTTATTAGAAAAAGAGAGGGTTTTTTTTTTTTTCTTTTGAATTTGAGACGTTAAAAAAGAATAGTAGAATACTGTCAGTTTCATGAAGTATCTGTTTGGTATGAATAGGATAGCTTTTTCCTAATATTATATTGAATGCCTTTGTGGACTAACATTTTGCACACAGAGACACACTGACTACTTGCAAGTTAGAACAAATAGTTTTTTATATTTTATCGGATCGAATTACATCTTAGAATATTCTCAACCCATTTACATTGCCACGTTTACCTTCCTCCTTTCTGATACCACAATATTCCTTACAAGTTACAAGCAGTCAAGTTTCAATGTCTCATTGCTTTGTTACATCTACTAAGCACCACTGAGAACTTGTAATGATACTTACAAATAGTTTACCTGAAACCATTACTGACAGTGAAAATAAAACTCTCAAGCCTTTTGGACATTAGTGGTAATTGATTAATTATATATCTGTTTTTATTTTCTAGGGGAAAATAAGTGCTTTGTCAGTTAAGCCTTCCAGTCAGCTGCCATCGTAATAAAAGCAAAACACAATGAAGTTATGTGAACAATAAAATAGATTTTTCCGTGAAGTCCTATCATTTGTGAATTATCTCAAATGAAACATTTTTTTTTTAAAATTTTGGCTCAACTTTCATGTTATATGTTGAGGGGTTTAAATGTATTTTACATAAAAAATGGCTATTTTTTAACCTCTCATTTCTTACAAACCCCCCCCCCCCCCCCCCCCCCCCCCCCACCTAAAACAAGAAAGAAATTTTGTCCCAAAGGATTGGTCCAGTGGAGTATCACATGGTCTCGTATTTGAAAAGTTATAGGTTCGAGCCTTCATTAATCTTCTTGGAGTGAGATAAATATAAATCCCTTTGTAAGTGCTCATAGAATCCGGAGGTTTTCTCTGCCATGGACTGAGACACCATCAACTTACCCTAAATTTTGCTTACCAAAAAGAAATTTTCAATTCATAACACAAAACTAAAGAATCAAATCAACTAATATGAAATATTTTTTTATATAAGTAGCATGCTAGAGCATCACAATGACTTTTGCTAATTTTCTTGCTTCTTTGATTATGATGAATGTGGACTAATTCATATCTATCATTTATTGTTATTCATATTATTATAAGAGGAAAAATCAGTGAAAAATTAAGGTGCTTACAAAATATAGCCCCAGGATATTACAAGGTAAAGACATTTTCCTTTACAAAACATCAATTGAAGTCTAACTTCATAAGTATTTTAACATAGCCTTAATATCTTTTCATATTTGGTTTTTCTTGCATTTCCTTTCTTTCAACCTTACTGTAGCATGTATCTTTTATGACTTCAATATGCAATCTAAGCATGACTTTCAAATGTCATATAAGTAGGTAAAATATGTAGATTGACCATATACATTTATTTTATTTTTTATGTTGATCCTGTAAGTTTTTTATTTTTCAAATTGGTCTTATACGTTCCTTTCCGTTTCCATGTTAGTCATTTTCGTTAATTTTAATCTAACGCCGTCAGTTTTGATATGATGTGTCTATCACCTTAGTCTGACACTTGACTTTTGATCTGACTCCATAAGGTCAAAATTGACGAAAATGATCGACATGAAAACGAGACGTAACGTGTATGACCAATTTGAAAAATAAAAAATTTAAGGATCAATATGAAAATAA
This sequence comes from Sophora flavescens, assembly GCA_030762895.1. Classification (NCBI taxonomy): domain Eukaryota; kingdom Viridiplantae; phylum Streptophyta; class Magnoliopsida; order Fabales; family Fabaceae; genus Sophora; species Sophora flavescens. The sequence goes on along the minus strand of CM061068.1, from coordinate 54,521,021 downwards.
AATAAACATATTAAGAAGTAATTGAGTAGAGGATGCATATTCTATGGTAAACTATGCTTGTCGTTTTTACTTTTTCATGATGAGTAATGTCTACAAATTATAAGCACCGTTTTTCCTTTGTGCATTCATGTTATTGATGCAGCATCTGAGAGTCTTGCTATCTAAACTTCAATATTGTTGTTTAGTCAACATTTCAAGTTTTTAGAAGGTTTTCACTTATGAGTAATATTTTATGGAGTTCAAATTTAGTTTCTAAGCTTAATTTAGGAAGAGTTTATTCCCATCTAAATTTTGAACCGTCTAGTCTCTGAAATACTTCCTTTTAGCTTTCTGTGTAAAACTATTTCTTTATTGAATATCATGTAGGTCTATATTTATCAATAAATTGTTTACAGATAAATCTTTGTGTCTATAATTGAACCTTTCTTTGCTGTCCTGTAGAATAAACTGATCAACCTATTTATTTATATTTATTGGAATACTTGACACCTTACTTTAAAAACTTGAAAATTTCAGTTATTGGTTTTAGGCTAACAGATCTTTTTCATCCATGTTTATTAACATGAAGAAAATTTAGAGATGGAAGTGATTAATCAGTGTTTGGAAGACCTAGCAGGATAAGGTATGCAGTTCCTTTTAAGAAGAAAAAAAATCAGGAATCAATACAACCTTTGTGGCTACAAGAAATGGATTGGATGGTGAGAAATTAAGTTCCACCGGAAGTGAGAGGATGAAGAGGAGGTCATGCTGACATTATTTCTCATCATGCCCAAAGAAACAAATAGATGCTTCAACTATATATAATCTAAAATCATGCAGGAAAACTCAAACATGACATTGTTCTTGACGTTGTGTTTAGTACAGTTGTTCGGTTCTGCTGTCTGTGTACATAAAAGAAAGTTTATTACATTTGATTTATGTGCTTCATACATATATGTGTTTAGTAATACTAGCAGTTTGCTCATAACCAATACATAACCTCCTTTTTTATGTATTCAATTTATTATTATTTTTTTATATTCAACCAACCTAGCTATTATAGTGTTGGATCCTCAAAATTGACTCAATCATGATTGAATATTTTTTGTTTGATGCTCAGCAACGGCTAGGGATTAACTTTCAGCGGATAGCCTGTTTGGCTCATACAAGCAATTCTTTTATGCTTGCAGGACTGTTTCAAGGTAGCAGGCAAAAACTTTTTAATGCTTTCAAAAAGTGGAGTGCATAAGCACTACCACATGTTTTCAATTATTCAATTCATTCATTTGTCAGCAGATTCATCCATTGTTAGCTGATTCGCATATATATATATATATATATATATATATATATATATATATATATATATATATAAAACAGACCTACGGATGAATATGCTAACAAGGATGAATTGATTATTTCATCCATGCATTCATAAATCTAACTTTATCTACTACATTTTCAATTATGTAGGATGCCAATAAAGCTTACTAGAAGGTTTCCCTTTGCCACTTATGAGAGTTAGTCACTTCTATTAAAAGATTGTTACATGACAGACGATTTCATTATGTTGATGATGTGGCACATTCAGTTATATTTCTGTTTTTTCTGTTTCTATCCTTTAGCTGATGTAACTAATTTCAGTTATTAGATTGTTGTAAGCTCCTTCTATATGCTGAAATATAAAGCATTATATAAGGAGCAGTAGGATTAGAAAAAAGAAGATAGAGAGAATACATGTGTATAGGCTTGATTGAGAGAATTACTGACAAGGGGGTTTCTTGGTTGTAATTAGCGATAAAGGGAAAATCAGTTTGTATTCTGCTTAGAGAAGGACATTGACACTGAATAGATTGGACTCAAGCATATTGCTTAGTCTCGGAGACGTAGGCTGTTCTTGGCCGAACTCCGTCATCAAACTCTTGGTGTGTTCTTTCCTTGTTATCTGTTTTGTGATCCTTTCTTGAATTTTGCTTCTGTTTGCTGCATTCACAGCATACTGCTGTTGCTTGTTTCTGGTTTTACAGGGTCTGCTGCTTCAACAACTGGTATCAGGAGCAAGAAGACATATCGCTATGGCGAAATACGACATTGAAAAGTTCAATGGGAAGAATGACTTTGGCCTCTAGAGATTGAAGATGCGTGCACTCCTTGTTCAACAGGGACTGGACGAAGCCTTGGAGGGAGAAAGGAAGCTGCCAAACACTCTGACCGAAACACAGAAGAAGGAGCTTATGAATATAGCTCATAGTGCCATAATCTTGTGCCTGGGCGATAGGGTTCTCAGAGAAGTATCGAAGGAGAAATCAACTGCAGCAATGTGGCTGAAACTTGAACCTCTTTACATGACAAAGTCATTGGCCAATCGTCTTTATCTAAAACAAAGACTCTACACCTTGAAGATGCAGCCTGGGACCTCAATTGAAGACCACATGGACGAGTTCAATAGGTTGATTCTTGACCTAGAAAATATCGAAGTCAAAATCGATGATGAAGATCAAGCATTACTCTTGATTCGATCATTGCCCAGCTCATACGAGCATCTTGCGGATACTCTGGTCTATGGAAGAGAAACATTGACCTTAGAGGAAGTGCAAGCAGCATTGATCTCAAAAGAATTGACCAAGAAATCATAAAGTAAAGATGAAGGAGCAAGTGAAGGTCTTAATGTAAGAGGGAGACAAGACACGCACGACTACAAAGGCAAGAAAAGATCAAGGTCAAAATCCAAATCAAAATTGAAGTGCTTCTTATGTCACAAAGAAGGACACTTCAAGAAGGATTGTCCTAATCGGAAAAACAAGAACAATAATGAAGAAAAGGGGGATGTGTCAGTAGCAACAGATTCATATGAAAGCTCAGATGTTCTTGTTGCTGCAAATTGCCGAGATGAAACTGAGTGGGTTATGGACTCAGGGTGCTCATTCCACATGTGCCCAAACAAACATTGGTTTTATGACTACCAACTGTTTGATGGAGGTCAAGTAGTGATGGGTAACAATGCAACCTGCACTGTGGTTGGAATTGGTTCTATCAAGTTGAAGTTTAATGATGGAACAGAAAAAATCTTGACAAAAGTAAGACATGTCCCAGAAAGAATGGCCTTTATGTCTTGAAGGGATGTGCTGTAACAGGCATTTCATCATCTGTTTCCAAGACTAATGTCAGCAAGAGTTCCTTATGGCATCAAAGACTTGGGCACATCAGTGAAAGAGGCTTACAAGAATTGGAAAAGCAAGGACTGTTGTGTGGAGATAAAGTTGAGGGTCTTGAATTCTGTGAGCACTGCATCTATGGGAAGCAAACAAGGGTCAAGTTCAACACAAGCATTCATAAAACTAAAGGGAAGCTTGACTATATTCATTCAGATCTGTGGGCCCCATCAAAGGTCCCTAGCCATGGAGGTAATAGATATTTTATCACATTCGTTGATGACCTTAGTAGAAAGGTATGGATATATATATTAAAAACAAAAGATGAAGCTTTCAATACCTTTGTTCAATGGAAAACTAGAGTTGAGAATCAATGTGATAAAAGGATAAAAGTTCTAAGAACTGACAATGGACTTGAATATTGTGGTGATGAATTTAACAAGTTTTGTAAAAGGCATGGCGTTTACAGAAACAATACAGTGAGGAAGACACCTCAACAGAATGGACTTGCTGAGAGAATGAACAGAACCATCCTTGAAAGAGTGAGGTGCATGCTGTCACAAGCAGGCCTGACCAAGTAGTTTTGGGGAGAAGCTGTACACACAGGTTGCTACCTTATCAACAGAAGTCCATCAGCAGCTCTTGAGTACAAAACTCCTCAAGAAATCTGGAATGGCAGCCCTGCAGATTACAGTGTTCTCAAGATCTTTGGTTGTCCAGCTTACTATCACATCAATGAAGGTAAGCTGGAACTAAGAGCAAGGAGGGGGCTGTTCATGGGATACCCTGAAGGAGTGAAGGGTTTCAGGATTTGGTGCAATGAGCGCAGGAAATGTATCATAAGCCGAGATGTTATTTTCCATGAAGTTTGAGATGTTTAAATACCAACATACAGGTACATGTACTAAGAATGCAGAAAGCTCAAGTGATCATCAGCTTGAGGTGGAGCTACAAACCAGGGATCTGACAGGACATGATACCAAACATGTTGAAGATCAAGAGCAACAGGAAGAGGATCATATTGAAGTTGTCACTGAAGTTGATTCACTGCATGAATATGCTGACTTAACAGCATAATGCTCTGATTGCAGCTGATTTGGTGAACAATAAAGAGCCTAAATCTTACAAGGAAGCAATGAGGAGCAAGGATCATACCAAATGGCGCTTGGCAATGGAAGAGGAAATAGAATCACTGTACAAAAATAAGACTTGGACATTGACTGAAAAGCCATTAGGAGCAAGACTGGTGGGCAGTAAATGGATTTATAAGTTAAAGGAAGAAATTGCAGAAACTGAACCTCCATGTTTCAAAGCAAGATTGGTAGCTAAGGGATTTCACTCAAAGGGAAGGAGTGGATTTTAATGAGATTTTCTCCCCGGTTGTAAAGCACTCCTCCATTAGAGTCCTTTTAAGCCATGGTAGCACAATTTGATCTTCATCTAGAGCAAATGGATGTCAAAACCGCATTTCTACATGGAGAATTAGAAGAGAAAATTTTTATGCAGCAACCAAAGGGGTTTGAAGACATTGAAAAGCAAAATCTGGTATGTCTTCTTCACAAATCCTTATATGGTTTAAAAGCAGTCTCCACGTCAATGGTACAAATGCTTTGATAACTTTATGATCAAACATAAGTTCAATAGAAGCAACTATGATAGCTGTGTCTATTTCAAGTCTCTAGACACAGGTGAACAGATCTATCTACTTCTATACGTTGATGACATGCGATAGCATGTAAAAACATGAAAGAAATTGATAAACTTAAGGAGTTGCTGAGAACTGAGTTTGAGATGAAGGATTTAGGACAAGCTAGAAGGATTCTAGGCATGGAAATTGATAGGAAACAAGGAACTGGAGAACTCACACTCACACAAAAGAGATACATTGGAAGGGTCCTGGACAGGTTTAACATGAAAGATGCAAAGCAAGTAAATATTCCAATTGCATCTCATATTAAACTGTCATCAGAAGATTGTCCTCAAACATCACAGGAACTTCAGGAAATGGAAAAGATTCCATATGATAGTGCTGTGGGGAGCCTCATGTATGCAATGGTTTGCGGCCCGCCCGATTTAGCCTATGCGGTGAGCTTAGTCGGCGAGGTTCATGGGAAATCCCAGAAAGCAACACTGGATGGTGTGAAACAGATCCCGAGATACTTGAATGGTACAACCGATACTGAGGTTTGAGGTATGGCGAGAGACACTAAAGACTCGGGTGGAGCTCAAGGGTTTGTTGATCTGAGACTTTCTTTGGTGATCGTGATAAAAGAAGGTCCCTAACATGATATGTTTTTACTTTGTTTGGGAATACTGTGAGTTGGAAGGCATCCCTGCAACATGTTGTTGCTTTATCCACCACAGAAGCAGAGTATATAGGCATTACAGAAGCTGTTAAGGAAGCACTATGGGTGAAAGGTTTGATAAATGAACTAGGAATCCCACGGGAAGTTATCAACGTGTTTTGTGATAATCAAAGTGCAATACACTTGTGCAAAAATCATTTGTTTCACGAAAAGAACAAAGCATATTGATATTGAGACTATCTTGGATAAGAGATATCATCTACGATGGGAAAGTTCGAGTTCTAAAAATCCACACTTCGGATAATCCAGTTGATTATAACACTAAAGTAGTAAAACTAATCAAGTTAAAGCACTGCCAGAACTTTCCGAAGATTGGAAAAGGGTAATGAAGACTTTGGACAAGGATAGCAAGCTTGATCTTCAATTAGTCAGAGTCAATGTTCAATGTGCCAAGGTGGAGATTGTTGATGATGTGGCACATTTAGTTATATTTGTTTTTTTCTGTTTCTATCCTTTAGGTGATGTAACTAATTTCGATTATTAGATTGTTGTAAGCTCCTTCTATATGCTTAAATATAAAGCATTATATAAGGATCAGTAGGATTAGAAAAAGAAGATAGAGAGAATACATGTGTATAGGCTTGATTGAGAGAATTACTGACAAGGGGGTTTCTTGGTTGTAATTAGGGATCAAGGGAAAATAGTTTGTATTCTGCTTAGAGAAGGACATTGACACTGAATAGATTGGACTCAAGCATTGCTTAGTCCCGGAGACGTAGGCTGTTCTTGGCGGAACTCCGTCATCAAACTCTTGGTGTGTTCTTTCCTTGTTATCTGTTTTGTGATCCTTTCTTGAATTTCACACATTTCTTTGCATTCATGACATCTCGCTATTGCTTGTTTCTGGTTTTACAGGGTCTGCTGCTTCAACACATTAATATTTGCATGTATAAGGATATATATATTTTTTTGGCGAGTCACCAAGGCATCAAACTCCGTTTGAAGGTTGTTACACAACAAGGGGTCAAGGACTTTTTTTTATTGATGTTTGCACGCATGAGGATCAATTTACAAATTTTATACGTATGAGGATCAAATTAAAAACTTGTATCACGTATAAAGACCAACATTATAATTTAACCCTTCTAGAATTAAATGAGTAATTTAGTATTCCCTCCGGTCCCACAATATAAGAAATAAAATCTCAAAACATATAGACCAAAAAAATATATTGGAATGAGTTAATTGTAATTAATACTCATATAAATTTTCAAAAATATCCATTCGAATTTTAATTAATGTTCTGATGGCCTATAATTAATTACAGTAATTAATAATGACAATATTGGAAATTAGTATTTAATATGTGTGAAAATTGATGTATTTTTCTTATCTTCTGGACAAAAAAAAGACTCATTTATTTTTTATATTGTGGACCAAAGAGAGTATAAAACAAAACTTAAATGTAATTCAATAAGTGCTGTTTAGTTGTTTCCAATGAGAATTATGATATATCTAAATGCTCGTCAATAAAAATATAACTGTTATACATGTCATATTTTCACGTGAAAACAATACTTAAATGCACATAGAACTGCACCGAAGTTTTGTTGTTTATTAAAAAAAAGTCACAACCCCTTGTTGGTTAAATATTTCTTAATTATTGTTTCTTACCAAAATGACACTAAAAAATTAAAACGGACAAGACATAAAGTTGAATTTAAAGATAGTGGCCTTTATTATAGTTATTTATTCACTGATCATAGTTTCAAGCTTTCGTCTTCCATAATGGGAGCTTAGTGTAGGCTGTGCGCTGGGAATTTAGTTCTGTTTTTTTGGTGATGAATGATGAGTGACCAAGGTGGCATGATTTTATTTGAGAAGCTTCTTTTCTTATTTCTCAAAGTCGCTTTCAGAGTATTTTTTTCCCCTCTTTTTTATTCCCATTTTAACTGCGGGGGAAAACAAGGAAGAACCAAGGACGAGACATTAAATACACGACAGCTTGGTTTTGTTTTGTTTGTATAAGTTGCTTGTGTTATGCGCTTTCTATGATCACCTTCGCCGGTACTTTCTTCTCCTGGTTGTTCTTTAATCGTTTTTGTCTTGTCTTATGAAAAAGTGTATATACCGATTTGGTTTTGCTTTATCGTACGTACCGAAAATGATGATTTTGGCTCTTGCCTTTTTTGGATGAAAACTAGAATCCTAGAATCTGTTGCGTAAGTGTGTTGTGTTGGTGAGCCGACGTGGCTGAGATGAAGAAACGTGAATCAGTTAAGAGAATTGTGCCTACATCGTACAACCTTTTGTGCTTGTGATAGTCTGGATTTTCTTCAAATCAAAATTTTCTATTTGTTTACCTTTGATCTTTGGAAATTAAATCAAGAAATTGTTCTCATGTTTCCCTCACTGTACTTCCTAAAAATAGTTGAAAAATGTTTTGAAGTTCATTCTTCTTGCTACTCTTAGCGTGTGTTTGGATGAGCGTTTGATAAAAGAGATTTTGAGTGTAATTAATTTTGAAAATTGATTTGGTTAGAATTGAGTTTGAAGTGAAGTGATTAATGTTTGAATGTTTTTATTTTGAAAGCAAATTTGATGTAAAATTTAGTATAAATTTTTCAACTAAGTCAAAAGCTACTCTTTGTAGCTTATAGTCAGAATCGCTTGTGGTAGTAACCAAACAATCTCATTTCTACTGAAATCACGTTTGACATATGACAGAATCAATTCCGCGGAGATTTCCAAGATGAAACCACACAGTTAGTCTCATTACCAATAAACTTGACCTGTTTTGCTCTGTCCTGGTTTGAACCTTGTGATAAATGTTACTTGTTTATGGTGCGTTTCTGTTTCTGCGTTCTTTCTTAGAACATGACAACAGCACCTATGCCACTCCTTAAATATAAATCGCCATTTTGATTCTTATATCTTTTCCTTTTTGCTTTCTGATTAACTCTATTATTTATATTTAAGTGACTGTGCTTCTCGATCTAATGCTTTTTATTAATCGTTAACAGCAGCTTGCTATATATATGTGTTGGGAGCTGATTAAATCGCTGCTTCATCAGTCCAGAGAGCATGAATTCTTCATCTTCATCGTTTGTTTCCTCAAGAAGGATGAGTGCATATGATCCTATTCACCAAATTACTATGTGGGAAGAAAATTTCGTTACTAATGGTAATTTAAGTGCACCCCCGCCCTTAATTGATGAGGCAGACATGAAGTTAGATAATCAGGTGCAAGTTTACCAAATTTATGTTGTTTTTTTTCTCTTTTCCAACGAGAATACCTATTTTTGCATACTTATTCTATGCTGTTAAATATCCTAGTTAGAGGATGCTTCTCATGGAATATCAGGAACACCTAAGAAGTATTACCAAGAAGCTAACAAACTTACTGATAAGGTAATAATATTACCCTTTCAGAAAACAGCATAAAGGAAATAAGGGTTATTAATATTATATTGAGAATATTTTATTAATTTCAACTAGACTCTACTCGTGAACCTTAAATGCTTCCTGTGCTTGTGCAATAGAGTTCAAATTTGTCTCTGAACGTGAGTAGATACTTTTATGCTTTAGCTTTACAAAACGTTCTTTTAACTAGGAAATTTGTATAGTAAATGCCATCCTTAGATATATTATCATCTTGATAAGCTCATTCAATGGGGTGTACAATGGGATGGATGCATTAAGAAGCACAGAAATTGAGTGACATTGAAAATCATTCTAGGCCCACCATTTTGGACTCTAGGGAATCTGTATGCACTGCAAATTAAGTGGTCCTGTGTTCCCAATTTTGGATGTCTTGCATGTATTCATATGGTTTTTGTGCTTATTTGGTGAAGAAAAACAAAGGAATTTTACATTGTGAACATGCAGATACAAAGACGTCTTGCTCAAAATCGAGAGGCTGCTCGCAAGAGTCGTTTGCGGAAAAAGGTTTGAAGGTTTATACATTGAAAGATATGTAAAAAATTCAACTAGTGTTTGATATAATTTTTATTTTTATGTGATTTCTGATAATTTTTTGCAGGCCTATGTTCAGCAGTTAGAATCATGTCGTTTGAAGTTGATGCAGGTAGAACAAGAACTTGATCATGCAAGACAACAGGTGCTGTGAAACTGAGTTAATTTACTCCTAGTTTCTACTGTGGATCACTTTATATTTTTCATTATCTACTTGTTTTCTCCCTCTCTTTTCAATCTCTAAAGGCAGCAAAACTGCAGGGAGTGTATGTTGGTGGTGGATTAGGTTCTTATAATTTGGGTTTTGCTGGCTCTGTAAATTCAGGTTTGTTTGCTTTATATTGCTAGTGCTAGATACCGATTTATAACTGCTCTCGAGTTTTTCTTTTTTGGATTAAACTCTTGAGTTTTTCGTTATAGTCAATATCTTTTTTTAACGCTCCCATCTCCTAATTTAATTTGGTTTAACTATTGAGTAGGTCCTTGAACTATTTGATAATTTTTAAATAGGTCCCTATAATAAAAAAAATTGTAATTGGGTCCTCGAACTTTTATAAAGTTTTCAATTTGGTCCCTATACTAAAAAAATTCTATTTGGGTCCCTGAACTTATATAAAATTTTCATTGAAGCCGTGGGGTAGGGTTCTATGAAGAGGTCTTTAAGTTTGTTAACGTGAAACGTGACTTGGAATTCCCCCAAATTTGTATTAAGGGTTGCAAAAGGCCAAAATGTTGAGCAAGAAAACCAAAACGTGACCTGCGATTGCTTCTGCTCCATCTGAACAAATAGTTCATTCCTTCCCCGATTTATGTTTTACGATTGTATATCCCTTCCTTGAAATAATTTCGTCCAAAGTAATTCCCCACTTGCAACTTACTACATCTCACTTTATCTTGTTACATCTTGCTGCATTTTGTTGTGATAATGTCTCAAGATTCATCTTCCACCCAAACTACTAATAAATGACTGCCCAGTTTAGATGAAATCAGTTATATTCCGTCCAATTCAACATATCACTAACGAATTTTATAATTTAGGGACTCCATTGAAATTTTTATATAAGTTCATGGACCCAATTAAAAACTTTTTTAATTCAGACGCCCAATTGAATACTCTATAAAAGTTCGATGACTCAATTACAAATTTTTTTAGTATAGAGATCTATTTGAAAATTCTCAAATAATTTAGGCACTTACTCAATAGTTAAACCTTTAATTTAAGTGTGGTTAAATAAGTTTTTTAACAATGTCTAAATTATTTATATGCTAAATGAACCTCTAAAATCTTGTTTTAGCAACTTCTCTATAGTCTTCCTTCGAGTCCTGTGAAACCTTTGACAAATCAAAACCAATTTCGAAACTCCGAATTCATTCATCTTCTTCCAAAATTTCAGAGGACAACTGCAAGTTCAAAGCTCAATATGTGCCTGCAGGCAGCATTATATCTATTTGAGTAGATACTTGTGCCGAAGATTATCTAGTCTCAATGTCTCATAGATTAAAATCCTAAAACTTGTGTTGTACTTGATTTCTACTTTTTAGACTGCTTACATTTGTCAGATGTTGTAGAAAACCGTATTCTTAAATCTTCAATAAATTGATACAAATCCGAGTATCATACAAAATGAGTGTCCTATGTCTTTATTACACTAAGCACAACTTTCAGAAAATTCTCGAATTGTCCAGTAAGCTTTACATACTTACATTTTGGTTTATACAATATTTATTCTCCTGTTTGCTTGAGTGTTTTTTCCCCTTGTATTAAACTCCTTTTTCCAAATAGTTTTTGCACTCTAAAAATACCTAGTTTGCAGGAATAAAAACTTTTGAGATGGAGTATGGACACTGGGTAGAAGAGCAAAATAGACAAATCCTGGAACTGAGAAGTGCCTTGAGTGCTCATACCGATGACATAGAGTTTGAGACACTTGTAGATGGCATCATGAACCACTATTTCAAACTCTTTTGCATGAAATCTGCTGCTGCAAAAGCAGATGTTTTCTATATTATGTACTGTTGGAAAACAACAGCTGAACGATTTTTCATGTGGCTTGGAGACTTTCGCCCCTCTGAACTTCTAAAGGTGATGATGCTTAATAACTGATGTTAGAAAGAACCAACATGTGGATGGTCCAAGTGGTAAGGGACTTGAGCACCTTAAGCAAGTGGTCAGGGATTCGAATCCTGATTCTTGTAGTCACTACTAACAGTGGTGGATACTTCGCACCTATATCATGGTTACAAAAAAAAAAAAACAAAAACTAATGTTAGAAAGAAATTAAGAATTTTATTCATATAATCTCTCTCTTTAAATTGTTCTTCAAAATCTACGATGTTACCCCATGCAGCTTTTTAAGTTATGTAACGAGACACACTAACTTAAGCTTGGGATTATTTCTGTTGCCATATTCTACTATGGCATAACTTTAGCTTGCAATATATGATGGATTAACAACTTTGTTTTAATTGCAGGTTCTGGCCCCTCTGATCGAACCCTTGACAGAGCAACAACAATTTGATGTGTGTAACCTTGTAAAATCATGTCATCAAGCAGAAGATGCCCTTTCACAAGGAATGGACAAACTCAACCAAATACTTTCTGAAACTGTAGCAGAAGGACAACTCGTTGAAGAAACTTACAATCCACAGATGGTGACTGCAATGGAGAAGCTGGAAGCTCTAGTCAGCTTTGTAAGCCAGGTAATGTACTACTGCTACTACACTTTATTGATAACCACTACTCATCAACTTAATAAAAATGTACTTTTCATTGCATTTCATGTCAACCAAAGGAAGCCTTGCTGTTTATAATTCTTATATACGTGTTTTATTAAAAGAAATAAAAGGGCAATTAAAATATGTGATTAATTGATTTTATAAAAATATTTAAACTAATAGTGCATCATGGTTAAATCTATTATTAAAGTGTACTGCTTTTGTTATATGAACAATGCGTTATTACTTTCTCTTGCTCTAACTATATTTTTTATGATATAATAACTGAGATAACGAGATAGTATACATTCAACATTACAAAGCAAGGAGAGATTTACCTAAAAGTTTCTCCAAGCATAATACAATACTCTTTAGACTAAACCACTCAACTTGTGTCGTGTGACACTTGAGCTATGTGGACTATATGTTTATTTTGAAAAATGCTAAATGATACAAATACGTTTTTGTAAAACGACTTATAAAAAAGAGAAAAGTGATTGTTTCATTTTGCCAGTTACTTTTTCTAAATTTCAACCTTTGTTTCCTTCTCCAACCATGATTGGCTAATAGACACATTTCTGAAAGTTATCATACAAAGACGGATTTAACTTTACACTTAACATTTAATTTAATTTATAGTGTTGATAATGAATAATGAATGGTTCATCGAAGATGATAATGATTCACACAGCTAGTGTATGTGTATCACAGAAGTGATGCAATGTAAGACCATTGGCTTATAGCAAGTATGCATTAGAATGTATGATGTATCAATAATCTTTAACTACTCATGTTACCCAAGATTAAAAATATGGATACAGCCTGTTTGTTTTGTTTCGAGTTTCCTATTTAGTATCTTGTTTTAAAAAATAATTATTAAGTTGTCACCTTGTTTTATTTTGTTTCTTGTTTTTAAATATTTATATAGGAAACAATGAAAACAAGAAAAAATTGTTAAAACAGAAACCCAAAACAAACCTTGGTGACTCTTGAATCATTAACCCATAGCATAAGATTACCACATTAAAAAGGTTTGGTTTGACCTGGCTATTAGAAAATTGAATCAAGCTTTATGTCAAACAGGCTGATCATCTACGGCAGGAAACCTTGGTGCAAATGTCAAGAATACTTACCACCCGTCAGTCTGCTCAATGGCTGCTTTCTTTGGGGGAATATTTCCAACGCATGCGGGCTTTGAGCTCACTTTGGGCTAATTGTACTTAGTCTTCAAACAAGTGATCTGAACACCATGATGGTGATTATGGCCCAACTTTATAAGTTTCTTTCACTAAAAACATCAAACCAATGATGATAAATGGAGACAGGGTTGGAAAAGGAAAAAAGGTTGTTCGCAATAAATTATTCTCGTAAGTGCAAATAAGCATCTTAGCATCTTTGGCATATATAGTTGATATGATCTACATCTCAAGCATAACTTTTAGCATCCGCACTAAAGATCACGGTATGGATCAGGATTCACAACGTGATGAGTTTCAGTGTTTCACCCTTCAAGTTTTAAAACATTGTAAGAATAATTTGTATTCACTATCTTTAATAAAAAAACTGAATACAACATTCACAATGGTATGATTTCATTACCCCGTGTAGCACACACTAATTAGATTTTTTTTCTTCTTAGGCCTAGGCTGCTTCTCGTAATATATATATATATATATATATAGACTAGCTATGAGTTAGTACTTGCAATATATTTTTTTTCATTTTTGGTTTGTTTCTACATCAAAAATTGTTTAAGAAAAATCAATGATTACAGAGACTTTCAGCAACAGATTTGAAACTTTATCTATGATCAGCTTCCTGATTATATACAAAATAAGTCATAATAAAAACTTATGACCAAAGTTGATTGTATTTAAAAGCACACTGTAAATTTGATTTTCAGAATCTTGGCTTCCGTCTTCAAATGAGCAAACAACTTGAAAAAGAAAAAATAAAATAAAATCATAGCAGCTGCAACCATGAACTAGTTATTGATCAAGAAAAAAAAGGTTCTCATTGATTACATTGCCATAGTTCATACTTACTTCATAGTTCATACATACATCATGCAGCTAATAATTCATATTGAAATTCAAAAGACCTGATTATTTTAAAGCTAATTTTATTTCAAAATAATAATAATTATAATTCATATTGAACTATCCCTTTTTTTCATTTTGTGAGAGAATTCTTTGTTCATTTCAGCATCACAATGCCAAAGCATAGCAGAGCCAATAAAACAAACGATGAAATTCAAATGTAAGAACTCGAAGAAGGTATAATGCATAAAACTAACTAACCATACAAACCCAATTCAAATGTCTTTGTCAAGTGTTGTGTGGTATTTTTGGCTTTTAATTAAATTGATTTGTTTTTAATTTGTTCAGCGTTGCAGCTAGAAATTGACGCCATTAGGTTTGTCCGTGACGTGGAGATTGAACAATTGCTGATGGAATTGCGTTTGCTCCGATCGTGTTTCAACAAGGAACGGCTCTAGAAACCCTTATTACAAGTCTTTGAAGAAACTCTCCCAAACCTCTCAATTGTAGTAAGTAATCAAGAGAATAGTAACAAGATTTTCGATGTCAAATGGATAAACAAAGAAACCAGTAGTTTGTTCATGAACTGTGTTGATGATGATGATGAAGAAGATATGTAATAGGTACTTCTTTTCTTCAAATATTATCTACCCATGCAGATATTTACTATCTTATCTAAGTGCAATATCATCCAATTTTACTTTTCCTTTTTCTTTTTGGCATGAATTGTAATGGTATGTATCTATAGATTAACAAAAAGTTTACTTTATTGGTGGCAGGGAGAAAAAGCTTTCTTGGTGCTCATAATCTGCATATTAAGAATGTTGTATGTTCTATTTCTTCTTTATGTAAATGCCTAAAGCTGAAAATTCATGTTTGTTTATAAAGGAGTTATCAGTTATCATTTCCACCACTGGATGTTCAATTCAAAACGCTATTCACACACCTTTTTTTTTAACAATCACAAAATCTCACATTCCCTGTGCTGGGATTGTTGGATCATTTCAACATGAGATTGACTTGACACTGTCAATTATTCAGTGTTTCTTTCTGCACATGAGAAAGTTTATTTGTAGATTTTTTTACCAAGACACCGTATGTTGTTTCCATTTTCCCCTTTTGTGATGTGATGCATGACAGAAAAAATATATATACAAGTGCATTTAAGTGTAAAATATGGTTTTAACTTTTATTGTTCAAAAAAGTTGTACAAATAATATAATTCTTCTGCACAAGCTTCTGAGGGAAGCATTATTCATGCAAATGCATTCTTATTGCAGCATGTTCCGATGTGTCTATTAATTTAGAAAGCACATATTTCTCTTCTAGCTATATGATAAAATGTTTATAATGTAGGTTTTGGAAGAGCCGTCTAAAACGTAGACTATTGCAATGAAAGACACCCTTCATATTCCCTGTCCTGGGGTCTGTATCTTCTTCCTTCCTTTCTTTTCTGATACTTATTTTCCGGAATGTGTCTTTTTTTATCAGGCTTCTTTCTTTCAGGTTGTTAAGAATTGCTTAACTTGTGGTCAGTTTCTAGATAGGGATAAAGTTCATATCTTGAGTCATAGGAAGTTCATATAGTTCAATTGAAGTGAACAAACAATTTTGCGAGTGCAGTGTGCTCAAATTCAACTCATGCAAATTATAACCAAAAGAATAAGCTACGGCCACAGCTGATAATTGAATACTCTCTCTCAATCTGTTCAATACCCTAGTATTGATTAAGTTCAATAAATAGGAGATGATCCGAGGGCATTTTATTAAATTTTAGGCAAGGAATGGCATAGAAAGTGTTTGGAATTTACTGTGAGCTCTGGTATTTGGTGCTCTGGAGCTAAGAAATGTTCAGATGGTTTTTTACTATTTGTCAACAGTGGACAGATTAATTTAGGTCTGATAATTTTTGCAGATGAGTCATCAGAGGCTGTCTGTTGGAATGACATCCAAAACATTTAGGTAGCCAAAACCTGGAGAGATGCTTCTCTCTGTCCATGGATCACCCCTTTGTGTTTTCAAGGAAAATAACATGGAAGCAACACATGGTACGAATTTTTTTTAGTTAAAACTATTTCTTTATCATCTTTGTTCGTGGTATTGGTGTCCATGTTGCACAAAGGGAGCAACCCCTTTTGTCTAATAGCTGCTCGCTTACCTATCCTTTTTTGTTCTTCCTCACCAAATAAAAACACTGCAAATTTCTCTTGTACTGATATTCATCCATTGTGATGGACATAGTCAGAAGAGGGCTGAATGCCTGCTAAACTTCCAAGTGGCTCACTGTTTTCAAGAACAAGTTCAACAAGGATGACTCAATGTGCACCTTCCACCCGGATCCCACTGTTGCTCTTCAATTCCCATGGACATCTCCTGTTTCTCTTCTTTGTGGACCAATTCATTAGCCACAGTGTTGAGTTGTGGGTCCATATAAAAAGAACTCTGGTAACTGGGTTCACCACACTGGTGCTTTTCTTCCTTTTGAAATAATTCATTACTCACGGTTTTTGATTGAGGCCCATCATTGCCTGAACCCTGAGAAATGGACCTAGTGTTGACTGAACTCTGAGAGATGGACAATACATACCCAACAATAGCTTCAGTTGCTCCTCCTGAGTTGAACATATCAAGAAAACCAATTGGAGCAAATTCTAATATTGGACCAAAAACCCTAATATAACCAGGCTCTAATACCAGTTGATAGAAACTGATAGAATCTACTAAGGAGTTATATGAATGATACAGTATTATTGATGATTCTCTGAAGGAATTGACCCTAACAGAGATAGAATACTGAAAATATAGAGACAATACAATGAACCTCTAGGAATTCGAGAGCCCAGTCTCTCCCAAACCATACCACCAAGAAACTAACCGAATGCCTCCCAAATCCCTTCTACCTATATTTATTAGATACTCCTATTCTAACTGCACATAGCAGTTACATATAGCAGTTACTAAATGTATATAGCAGTTCCTATCAGTTAATAAAAACTGCCTACTAATGTTACATGTCTGCTGCCATTGTATTTCTAGTCTTTTTCCTAGGCCTGCGACTAACATGCTGTTATCACTTTACAAGGCACTTGCCCTTGACAGCCAATTAGATGGTTTGAGCATTTTTGTATGACTGGTTAATAAATACTGACCTCCTTATGTGGGACCAAAACACAAGTGATTTAGCAGTCCATGTACCGCACTGCTGATTGAATCTCTTATTATAGGCATATAAATTCTTCAGACAAGTTTCAGGCTTATTGCCTTTCAACCAAATGTTGCTACTATTTACACTCTCCCTGAACTTGTAATACCAAATTTTACCGTTATATGGTACCTATATTTTTAATCTTTAAGATAGGTAAATACCATTATTAGAATGCATTTTGAATTGTAAGACTTGGTAATCGGGATTGAACTGGGAAGTCCCCACACCCAAAGTAGTAACCACATGGCATAACATTTTTTTCAATTTGTTTTATAAAGCCTGCACATTAAATAAGTCCAGTCAGTCAAATGTTGACAATAAATTTTCCAACAAATTACCTTATTTTAATCCATTGTTTTCAGTACTGTGCAGAAAACATTATAAGTCAACCTTCAAGCCTTGTTTTAAATTTGCATCAGTAATTATGACCATTGTCCGCGAATTATCAATAACATCATCGATCAAAACTCCATTTGTAAGTCACTGATTGCTCTGTATCAGCGAGCCTTCTCTTTCGGATTGGTCAATCAACAAACTCGCTTTGGCAGCTGACAGGTCTGATGCATTCTTTCATAATGCCATGTACCTGGGAAGAAAAATGAAACCTGTCTTGAGGGGAGAACAGAAGAACATTATTCAGGAAGCTGAAGTTAAAAAAAAAAAAATGAATGCTAACCATTTGCCAAAATAATATTAAACTTAAGCAATAAGCTTCTCTGTAAGTCATTCATTACCAATTGAGAATTCCTCCTAGTACTTACCAACATTTCACTGAACCAGGAAGTCAGTGGATTAAGCATCCTCAACAAATTCTTTCAAATAAAAGAGATAAAAAGGAAAATTCCATACAGTTGAAAATTTAAAATGTATCATGTACTGTCTGGATAAATTAGGAGCAGTTAGACCAACGGTTGAGAAATTATGGGAGGGACAGTTAGACTAGTGGTTAAGAGATAATGGGGGGAGCAGTTATTTTCTATTTTGCCTATATATGTAGATGTTTAAGGCATAAGGAGATGAAGCTATTTCTGTAACCATTTTATGCTGCTAGTTCAGAGAGTTTAGCAATAACAGATAATTCTTCTGAATTAAGAGTGTGGTGAGATTTAGCGATATTGTTCTTGCGGATTCAGGTTCTCACTGCCAGAATTTGCAAGAACATTTGGCGCCCACCGTGGGCCGAGGTAAACTTTCCCCGGTCACACAACGAGTTGTTCTCGGAGCATAATGGCACTGATCTGGATGGATATATTCGTGGTTATTAAGAGGAGCACGAGATACCAGATCTACGTTGGGTGCTGCCTCACGGCGGTTCTGACGGAGTTTGTGGTGGCAAGCAAAGCTGAGTGGGGTGAGAGGGGAAGAGTTTGAAGGGCTTGGTTTCGGTTGTTCCATTGAGAATAGATTAGACTTTGTTGTGCTGTTGCTCCTAATTAACTAAGAAGATGGTGGTATCACACTTAATGGTGGTGCAAATAATGATGTTGTTGAAAACTTGGAGTTGTGTTTGGTGGGTAGATTTTTAACTGACAGAAGCATCAGGGTTCAGATCATGAAAGACAGATTGGCAGATATCTGGAGGCCTGGAAAATGAGACTTTATTCGTGAGTTGGGTTCATGACCTTCCTGCGGGTTACATGTCTCTTTCGGTTGGACAGCAGTTGGGGAATTGGCTTGGCGAATTTACTGAATATGATGAGAATAATAATACTGGGCTGTGGAGGACATTTATCTGTATGTACGTAAACAACTGAAGAAAGCAAAGAAAGTACGTCAACCAGGAGGGGAGTGGCATGTTGTGCTTTTCAGGTATGTCAACTGAGAAAGCTGATGGTGGTCTGGCTCGACGTGGTGCGGAGTTTGCAGCGGAGGCGAGCAGCGTGGTTGGGCGGCAAGACGGAGGCGGGAGAAGACGTCGTGGCGGTGGCGGACGTCTTCGATGGAGACACTGGCGCTGCCGGCTGCGAAGGTTTGGCTCACGCACGACGCGGCGGTGGAACTGGTATGGTAAGCACAACGGAGCAGTAACTACTGTGTGGGCGATGGCGGTGCGCGACTGGTGTTGTGACGGCGGTGGCAGATTCAGATTTGGATGACGACGGTGTGCTCTTGTTTTGTGCGATGGTTGAGGGGTACTGTTACAGATTGGAGTGAGCGAACGGTGGGCAAGGGTGCGATAGTCGGAGACGTGAAGGACCAGGGACTATGGGCGTGTGGTGGCAATCTAAGTCGCTGAGTTGTAGTGTCTGTTTGTGTGGATTGCTTGTTCTTGTTGTGTTGATGAAGGAGGTCTTGGAGTTGAGGGTGAAGAGGTTGGGGTTGTGACTTTGGCGGTGGAGGAACTGGTTATATAATAATCAAGGTTGGCAGGGTTGTGATTGTGAAGAGCTATGGTGGCAACGAATTAGCCATGCATGATGCAAGTGATGGTGCTTCAGAATGCCATTATCAATGAAGGAGAAACGTATGGGGTAAACATATGTAAGACCAGTAGCAACAGTGCAAGACTAGTGCAGAAAGATGGGAGACTTCGGAGGGCGGTTACTCGGAGTAATTCAAATCTGAATGATGGTGATAAGGGCGGTTACTAGGAGTAATTCAAATCTGAATGATGGTGATAAGGGCGGTTACGGGAAGCAAGGCAAAAAATCAGCTAGGGAGTCGGTGAGGACCAAAAAGTAACTTGCTAGAGGAATTAATAAGGTTGACCAACTAAATGAGGATATGGACAAAATAGTGCAGCATTCTAATAGAACCGAGTATGAAGAACATGTGAACTCAGTGAGTCAACTGGGTGGGAGTAGAGTGTAGCTCATGGTCAAGTGGTGTCTCGCATGGATCCTTCTTCGTCAACTATACATTCAAATCAAAGTATCATGAATGGCAAACTTGTGCATTGCGAGAATGGTGATGATGGACATACAAACTTGTGAAGACGGGATGAAGTTGCAGTCAGCTACTGCCATGGTTGGAGACCAAAACACACGGATGATCATGAGATCATGCTGAGGGCTTGTCCGCTGGGTTACTGTCCTCGTATGCAGAGTAGAGACGAGTTATGGACTTGGGCTTCAAAATGGAGATCATTTGGTTTGTGCCGAGTTATGGACTTGGACTTCAAAATGGAGATCAATCTGATTCGAGGTTCGGGCAAGCGGCGGTCTGCACTGTAACAGGGGCTGTTTACAGAGGTAACAGAAACCATAATGGTGTGTGGCGGTGGTTTTGGTGAAAGGGGCAGCGACGGTCGAAGTGGTGACGGTGGTGGTTATCAAGGTGATGTCGTGGTGGAGCAAAGGTGATTAATCCGAGCAGGAAGAGGAGGGACTCGACTTGGCCGCTGGCTCGAGACGGTGTTAGTGTGGCGACAGCTTGGGCAATTAATGGTGGAGTTAGTGGCGCGGAGGAGAAATGTGTTATGAAGACGATGAGACATGGCAGGGCGGGCCGTGCGATAGGTCAGGGTATTATGAAGAAGGAGAAACATGGATGGTATAGTGAGGGAGCAGAGGCGGTCAGTCCAACTTCCGAGGCGGCATTTGAAAAGGATGGTTCTGTCAGGAATGTATTTTTTCCTTTGACATTTGCACTGACACTAGCATTGATGTTGCAACGGAAATGGTAAAAGAATTGGAGATTACTGATTGGGAGCCTTTTGAAATTGCAAATATGATTGAAGGTGAGATATATGCTCTGCTACCACATTGGAGGGAAAGTCACTGTTCAGATGCCTTCCGTACATTCGGTTATGAAGATGATCATGATGATGATGATGGACCTCATCATCATTTCCGGTCGTTCTCTTCTTGTTCGTCATCCCAAGTATCAATACCAGGTTTACTCAATGGAAATTATTGGTGCCATGATCATTTACTTGATGATACCCGTTCAAGATGCTCTTCACAAGAGACATATTCCAACCTGAATTATTATTATATGGATGACCAGGAGTACAATGTGCCTTATGTCCGAAAAGATAAACTTTCCATCATAAGGAGTCACAAGTGTACAAGGTTTTTCACATGAAGGTTATTCAGGTTCAGGTGAAGTTGGAGATAAAGTCAAAGTGGAGGACTTTTCATAAGTTGGGCTTCAGTGAGTTTGAGATTGCAAAATTAGGTAACAGGAAGAGGAGCATTGGGAAGGTATACGTAATGGTGAAGGGGTGGTAGTGAAGTTGTTTTGGAAAAAATGATGGATGGAAAAAGTTGTGCAAAATATTACCGAAGTATGGATGGAATTTTATTTTCATATGAAAGTAATAGAAGGGCTGAATTGCAATAATGAGAAGTTCAAAATGGAAGGTGATGAAAGGAGGTGTTGTTAGAATAAAGAAAATGGCATGCTACAATGTTCCACTATCATTCAGAAGGTGTTGTTGCTGATAAAAGACAAACATCCAAGGTTGTCAGTGGATCCTATGCTAACATGCTTGGGTGGACATAAGGAGTTATTAAAAAGAAATGAAAGGAGTTATAAGGAAGAAAAATGAGTCATAAGGAAGGAAGAACTCGACGAAGAACTCGGGTGGGCATAAGGAGTTATAAAAGAAAAAATGAAAGGAGTTATAAGGAAGAAAAAGGAGTCATAAGGAAGGAAGAACTCGGCGAAGAGCTTAGGGAAAGGAGTTATAAGGCAGAAAAAACTCGGCGAAGAGGGGAAGGAGGAGGAGGAGGAGGAGGAGGAGAACAAAGGAAGAAGAAGGAGAAGAAGGAGAGAGGAAGAAGGAGGAGGAGAGGAAAACAAGAAGAAGAAGAAGCAGCACCAGAAGCAAGAAGAAGGAAGCTCGGTTTACTAAGAGGAAGACAAAGAAGGAGAAGAAGTTGAAACATGTATGATCAGCTTAGGGAAAGTTCGGTCTTCTTCAAGATGTTTATCAAAGTTCCTTCTGGGGTGTACTCTTTTTCCTACCCCGTGCTTTTTTCCTAAAAAGGTTTTTGCCCGGGAAGGTTTTAACGAGCCACACCGAATGTTTCTTTTAAGACATCGGCAAATCATCTTGAAAAACCCTCGGATTTGCCTAGAGACATTTATAGCTCAACTCGGGAAGAATCCATTTTACTTGAAGACGTCTCCTAAAGCTCTTTCGCCTCTTTGAAGCCTAGAGCTTGAGGGACTTATGTACTGTCTAGATAAATTAGGAGCAGTTAGACCAACGGTTGAGAGATAATGGGAGGGGCAGTTAGACTAGTGGTTAAGAGATAATGGGGGGATCAGTTATTTTCTATTTTGCCTATATATGTAGATGTTTAAGGCATAAGGAGATGAAGCTATTTCTGTAACCATTTTATTCTGCTAGTTCAGAGAGTTTATCAATAACAGAGAATTCTTCTGAATTAAGAGTGTGGTGAGATTTAGCAATATTGTTCTTGTGGATTCGGGTTCTCACTGCCAAAATTTGCAAGAACATATCATAAAAGAAGCACCATTTGGGCTGCCATTGTCATCTAGAAATACATCACAAGTAAAAGAAAGCATCAGTCATTTCAGACAAGAACTTGTTGAATATAATAAATACAGCAACATATAGCCTTGGCAACAGACCTTCTAATTCTCTGTCTATATTTCGGCTGATAAACTTAAATGGGTTCAGTGCTTCATTTGCAATTGGCAAACTTGCAATGAACAGACAAGAAAAGGCATATTAAGATGAACGTTCACAACTTAAAAAACCAAAAGAAAGACTGTGAGCACTATACATGAAGAATAAAACTACATTCTGTTGTTTTCATAAATTTCTTTACAATATCGTGAATAAAGCAAATTAAACTAAGTCTCATTCAGCATGTGACTGCCACTATTAGATTACTTCAGAGCTTTGATATTATAGTTAATAGATTCTGTAAGTGGGAACTGGAAAGTGCAAGAGAAAAATATCAGCAATATTCTATGAAACGCAAAGAATTGAAAACATGTAAGATGTGCCAGTGACCCAATCAAATTCAGAGGAGATAGGCATGAATGTTATTGTCATGACTAAAGGAAGGCCGCTTAAGTCACAAAAGTTCCTCATTTTGGCTCCATTCTTTAAAACAATATTTGTTGGATACACATGATAAATAATTTTATACATATTATTATAGCTTCCAAAACATAACATGGTGATAGAATACTAGAATAGTGATGAAACATTATAGACCACTAAGAAAATAAGCACATATCACTCTCTTGTTCTTGTTTCTTTTGCCCTAACTACTAAGAAGATTAACTTTCAGCTCCAGAAGTCAATTTCACCAAGTATTCTAAAAAGCCTTAAGTTTCCTCAAGTCTTATTGTTGTCAGTCCCTAATAGGTACTTGAGTAAATTAATAATAATATAGCAAAACTCTTCAGGGCTTATCATGTGAAAGCCAAGAGCAGGCCTCTGCATTTGGAAGCTAGTACACTAACAGAGAAGCCACACATTATAAGATGAATCATTTAATTTCCAGGAAACAGCATTATTATACTGATTAGGAAAAGTTTATATATTGATGTCATATGAAGACAAGTGAACATCTGTTCCTCAGAAGAATCAGTACAACATAAAATCGAATGATAGAGAAGTGGTGGCAAAGTGTATAACATACCACCTCACAAGTGAACCAAGCTGCTTGTAGGCAAGTCATAGATGAATGAGCCAATAAATTCTTTACGTGAATTGCCAACTATGTTTCTATCTGAGCTTTTGCAAGATCTTGGGGGTTGTTTGAATCAGTTGCAGCATTAGCAGATCCTGAATTTGTTGGCAAAGATCCAGTAGCACCCAAAGCATCCATGAAAAACCTCTTATTGGGGATAATGCCATCTTTATCCATATGCTTTAGCAATTTATCTAGAAGCTCCTTCGTGTTGGCTTTAGTGTATGCCCTATAGAGAAGTTTATATGTTGATAGATCTGGAAATACTTTTATACTACTTGCCATCTCAAACAGTGAATCAGCTTCCTGTGGTAAATCATTTATGCAGTAAACATCAAGCATAGCATTTAGGGTTGAAACTCTTATCTGAAATTTTGATTCCACCAGCCCATCAAATAGATCTCTAGCCTTGGAAAGACAATCACAGAAGCCATACATATAGATGAGACTCTCATGTGTGATAAAACTTGGTTTGTAACCCATGTCAGTCATCTTTTTGAAAACATTTTCTGCTTTATCCTTAAGCCGTGCCTTCCCATAGTTCAAAATCATTGAATTAAACGTAGGCAATGTTGGTTTCTCCTTGGAACGTAATAAACTCTTAAACACTTGTTCCATCTTATCGAATTCCTGTCTCTTCCCATATGAATCAATCAGCAAATTAAAGGTAATTAAGTCAGGCTTACACTGATTGCTTTTCATTCGAGCAAGCACTGATTCCATTTCACGAATCATCCCATTCTTTCCGTATGCATCCATCACACCATTAAATGTGTAAATGTCTGGTGAAACAATGCTCTCATCAAGCTCTTTAAACAAGGAATTCACCTGATCCACATTCCGAGCTTGGGCAAAAGCTCGCAAAAGAATGTTGTACGTAACAATATTGGGCTTACACCGCTCCATTCCTTTCATCTTCTCAAAGTAGCCAAGTACCTTGGCCAAAGCCTTTGTTTTGTCCCGCGAATGAAGGTGAGCTGTGATTAGCGCATTATAGACAGAAGTATCTGGACGACAGCCAGCATTACGCATCTCTGTGAAAAGCCACATAGCCATTCTGGTTTGGCCTTTCTTTCCCATAACTGATATGAGTTTAGAGTAAACCCCATTATCAGCAACATACCATCGTTGTTTCTGCATCCATCTAAAAACCTGAATGCCAAATATCATAAATGAGGGAGAGACAACTATTGACATTATCATTATACCTGTGCTGATCATTATGCTCCCTTCTTTTATTCATGCTAATATGTTCTAAAGTGATACCAATTTTTAGTTTTTGGGTAAAAAAATGATTAAATGGAGGACAGGTTGCCCCATCTCAAAGTTAAGGCATGCCACAAGCCTCAACAAGGGACTCACAGTTAATAAATTATAATGAAGTATCTAATGTAATATGAAGTTCACTAAAAATGTTCAACAAATTTGAGTTGTATCCCATCAACTAAACCTCTATATTGTACCGCACTAACAGGGTTTTAAATCTGGGGTCTGAAATCGTATCACGATCGCAATTGCAGCCTCATCGGCTGCATTTTCCTTGAATTTCCAGCAATAATGGAAATTTAAAACCTTGTGCACTTCACTCCCAAATATATGAAAAAATTGTAGCAGCATGTATTATGAAAAATAAAAAGAAATTAAATTTTGGTCTCACCAGTCACCAATTTGATAAATCACTTTATTATTCTAAAACAACAAGATTATAGTTATTATTAAAGTGGTTAAGGATGATAGAGAAGAGAAAAAGAGGTACCTCAAGGCATTGTAGCCACTTATCATACTTTCCGAGCTCTTCAAAGAGCAAAAAACAATGCTCTGTTCTGACAAGCTTCACATACTTGTTCAGTGTCTTCATCAATGGCTCTTTCTCACTCATCTTCCGCATAAGCAAATGAACAAGCTCGTGCGCTTCCGAATCCTCCCCCGTTTTCTTCTTTTGACGGGTCGAAGAAGAAACGCATGATATTCTAATAGCGGGTCTCGTCCGTGGAATGTTTCTGTAATTTGCAAATGAAGAAGGTGAAGAGAGAGTAGACATGGGAACAGACTGGAGTTGCAGAGAGTGAGATAGCATTGAATTTTCACACTGGAAAAAGCTTTTCATTTTTCAATTATCTTTTTTCTATAATAATAATAATAATTAATATTTTGGAATGAAATTGAGAAATGGGCTAGGAGTAACTGGGCTTCAGTTCCTTTATTTGGGCCTTTGGGTAGACAGAAGAGATAACTCTACGGGCCCGAGGCTGGCTTTGCTGTTGATGGTTACACTACAACAATTAGGGACGTATATGAGTCGGGTTCGATAGATTTTGACATCCAACCCATCCAAAGATGAGTGGGATGAGTCTGTAAAAAAAAAAATGAAACCCGAACCAACCGAACCCGATCATTCATGGGTTGGGTGGGTCGTTGTGTTTGATAACAAACATACTGATGTTCATTTTTTGATCGGGTTTGGTCAGGTCTTCGGGTATGTCAGGGTAGAAAATGTGAAAAAATACCAAAAATCACAAATAGACCTGTTTAAAACTTTAAATTGCATCAACAATCATGAACTAAAAGTTTAAATAATCGACAATCATCAACTAAAAGTCTAAATTATTACAATGAAATAGTAAAAGTCATCAACATTCAACAACCATCAACACAAAACTAAGTAATATGGGTTGGGTTCAGTGAGTTTGGAATTCTGAAACCCAATACCCAACCCATACTCTATGGGTTCTATGTGTTTTTACCAACCCAACCAGACGAACCAACCCACAAAATATGGATTGGGTTGGGTCAGGTTCGTGGGTCTACCCAGACCCATGGACACCCCTAACAACAATAGTAGAGGTCTTGTGTGATTGTCTCTGTCTATTTTTGTGTGTCCATGTGATGCAGGAGACAAAAACAAAAAAGGACAAAAGAGAGGAAGATATTTTTGATGAGAATTGAGTTGAGATGGATAGGGATCCCTGAAACGACAAGTAATCCCTTCGGATAGGATTTTGAATGTGAACACCGATAATTTGGATACTTTCTAAAAGGAGATTTCAATGCTTAATCATTTTTGTTATATTACTATATTAGTTGTTGTTGCTCTCATTGATAAAGTGTATGAAAACTTGCCCTCACCTTTTGAGATTAGTGTTTTTATTTTATTTTATTTTTACAAATCGATATTGAGTGAAATGACACCATTCATCCTCTCTAAGAACGACGTTTAATTGTCGTCTAATATTGGTCGAAATTTCTTATTTACTCTCACAATTAAAAGAAATCTCATGAAAAAAAATGATGTGTGATGTCCACTGTGGATGTGGATCGAACTCAGCTCAGTTGTTGCTACTTACCAATTACCATACAGGCAGACATGTACACTAACATAAATGTATAGAATACTACATTACTACGGCATGTAAGATATGAAAAATATGTTGCCTACTAGTAGAATGTCCATGATGTATGATTAAATTTGGGTCGACAATAACACGTGAATAGTCAAAATAATCAAAAACAAAAAAGCGGAGATTCCAATGTAAAGAGATAGAAACGAAGGTGAGTTCTCCAGTGTGTTCTTATAGCTATAACAGAATAGGAAATATCTCGTCAAATAATGTTAGTACCCAAGTATCTTGTGCAGGCGTGGTGGTGGTGGGTGAACTTAACTAAAACAAGTAAATAAAATATATAATTATGTATACAATGACTAGTATTCCAACTCCTAAGTTGCCTTCATGACTTCCTGATTTAGCTTATATAACCCCTTTATTGGTTCTGCTTTTGGCAGCAGAGATAGACACTTTGAAAAGCAATTTGAACTCTCCCAACTGCTTGAATGATTTGGATAGCAATTTTATTAGTTTCTCTTACTTATCTGCTACTATGGAGAAGCAAGAATATACTCTGCGTATTTATTTCTTCATTCTTTCAATCTGCATTCTTCAATCATTTGAAGTTATTACGCAGTCTTTCCTAAGCTTACATTTAAATCACTCTCTGAGTGTTAATGAAAGAACTGTCTGTCTGATTGCATTTATTACAAACCAACTTCTCAAACAAACTTTTGTGAGCCTGAAGAGGCTAGGTGTGCAAACAATACTTGGAGTCTGTAACCTGATCAGTTATAGTGGATAAAATTTGGTGCTGCCAAGGACTGGACGTAGCTCTTTGTGTTGAAGAGTGAACCAGTATAAATAGTTGTGTTAATCTCTCTTCCCTTAAACTCTTTAGTTGCTATGATTATTATATATGCTTTCTAACTAAGGGGTTAAAGTGTGAGATTTGAATCCGTTTTCAAGTTGTGTGCTTGAGTGTTTTTCTGTTGAAATCTCATCAGACAGGCCACCTGTCTGTACTGTGCTTTCATACTCGTCTGAACTTAGCTTCTTCGTGCGAAAAGTTTTCAACTTTGTTTTAAATTTTGATAAACACAATTCAACCCCTATGAACACCCATTTTTGTTTGTCTTCATTTTATTCTAACTTTTATGATATCATGTTTCAAGGAGACTAATAATATGAAGAAAGGAGGAGGTGATCCCTTCCAGTCCATCACATTTGCTGTTGGACGCGGTTCAGACCAGTCCATTGCACTTGCTGTGGATGGGATGGTCTCGTCCATTGCGTTGGAATTGCGGTTGGACGCGGTCCGGACCAATCCATTGCACTTGTTGTGGACGGGATGGTCTCGTTGGACTTGCGGTTGGACGCGGTCCGGGTCAGCCCCTTTAATTTGCTGTTGGATGCGGTCCAGGCCACTACCTTGAACTTCCTGTGGACGGGATGGTCTCGTCCATTGCATTGGACGCAGTCCAATCCATTGCATTGGACTCGCTTGTTGGATGAGGTGGTCCCATCCAGTCCACTACCTTGGACTGACTGTTGGACGCAGTCCAGTCCATTGCACTAGATTCACTCGTTGGACGAGGTGGTCCCATCCATTGTCTTGCACTTGCTGATGGACGGGGTGGTCCCGTCCAGTGCTTTGCACTTGCTGATGGACGGGATGGTCCCGTCCAGTGCCTTGCACTTGCTGGTGGACGGGGTGGACCTGTCCACTGCTTTCCACTTGTTGATGGACGGGGTGGTCCCGTCCAGTGTCTTGCACTTGCTGATGGACGGGATGGTCCCGTTCAGTGCCTTACACTTACTGATGGAAGGGGTGGTCCCATCCACTGCTTTCCACTTGCTGATGGACGGGGTGCTCCCGTCCATTGCTTTACACTTGCTGATGGACAGGGTAGTCCCGTCCATTACTTTGCACCTGCTGTTGGTCCCATCCAGTCCTGTCCCTTTTTATTTCTGTTGGACGAGGGGGTTCCGTCCACTTCAATTATTTTAATTTCTGTTGGACGAGGAGGTTCCGTCCACTGCAATTATCTTTTCTTGTTGGACAAGGATGTCTGTCCAAGTGTATATCCGCTCTTGCATATCTAATTTTCTGTTGGGACGAAGAGATTTTGTCCACTGCAACTTTATTTTCAGGCTGAAGGCTAAAGAATAAAGAAAGAAGAAGAAGAAGATAAGGAAGAAAGGACGAAGAAAACAAAGAGAAAAGACAATCAACAAAAAGGAAAGGAAGCTGAGTTACGCCCCCTACCCACTTTACATACCAGGCAAGACCTCTTTTCCTCCTCTACCCATTGGTCCTCCTTCTTTCTTACCTCCTCCCTTGTTTTAACCTGGTAACCCTACTCCTAACCCTAAAATCCCTTCATACCCATCAGGCAAAAACCCCCCATCTCCTTTCTCTTTTCAAACATGCAACCCTCACATCAAATCACCACCTTTCTGCTACTCATGCCACCCCGTATGGGCACACGCTATTTCTGCTCAAAACCCCCCATCTCTTTTCTCTTTTCAAGCGTGCAACCCTCACATCAAATCACCACCTTTCTGCTACTCATACCACACCATCTGGACATACGCTATCTCTGCTCAGAACCCCATTTTTTGCACCTCCTCTACCCATTGGTCTTTTCTTTTTTTCTTCCATCTCCTCCCTCGCCTTAACCAGGTAGCCCCACTCCTAACCCTAAAAAGCCTTCATACCCATCAGGCAAAACCCCCCATCTCCTCCCCTTTTCAAGCGTGAAACCTTCACATCAAATCCCCTCCTTTCCGTTGTTCAGAATGGCCCAAGCCTTGGGTATTCGTTCAAGCCGACCTTGAAGTCAACGGAGAAGAAGCAAGAAGCCCTCTCCTCCGTCTATAAAAGGAGAGTAAAAAGAGAGGAGAAGGGGGAGAGATTTTTTCGGAGAAGGACTCGTGATCTGATATTTTCTTAGTGAGAAAAGAGAAAGGAAGGGAGAACACTGCTCTTGAGAGGAAACGAAAGATCAGAGAAGAGATAGAGAGGAAAGATACAAAGAAAAGAGAAAAGAAGGAGAGACTTTTGTTGTGAGGAAAAGAGATCAGAAATCTGGGTTTCCTTTTCTCTTCCCTATTATTAGAAGTGGTTAAGAAGGAAGAGCTGAAGGAGCCAGGGAGATTGAATGTAAAGACTTCGAGCTTAAAATCTTACCACTGGGAGTAAACAAAGTGATTCTTATTCTACTCCCATTCGGTAAACTTTGTTCTTTTCGTTGATATTGTTAATAAATTTCTCTTGACACTCTTACTTCTCTATGCTTCTGTTCTCTTAGTAAGTTGGTAAAAAGTCTCATTTCTACGTTTCTGTCCCATCTTCAAGAGATAAGAATTATTTATTTTACATAAAAAAATAGAGGATGATCACTTGATTGAAACAACCTTTTTGGGGTTGCCCTATGACAAGTGTCATGTTCAACCCTTCAGATTTAGAGGTTGCTCTGTGGACTTACGTGCCATGTTCAACCTCATATAGTTTTAATAAAGAGATTCACAACGGATAAAACAAATATCTCAAAGTTACTAATAATTTACACAACTAATTTTGGGGTAACCATTTTATGGATGTTCTAGGGTGCCGTGGGGTTAAGTCTCCATGCCTTCCCTAGACATAATCGACTCCCGGACCCAAAACTTTTCTTAAAAAGGTTTTCCAACTTCCTTGAAACAAAATAAAGTTGGTGGCGACTCCATGTTCCCTCTCTAAGAGGAAAAGCTTGGTTTTTTTTTAGGTCGCTACAGATGGCGACTCCACTGGGGATTCTTTTAAGAGGGTCAAGCCCATAAAAATTGGTTTTGCAAATTTTTAGTAGCTTGTAGCTTATTTGTTTTACCTTTTATGACTGTATCTTACCGTTTTTTCTCCTTGCAATAATTAAATGACAAAACATGTTTTTTTTGCAGTGCTTTTTGTTTGGATTGTCCTTTCGGTTGGGTTTTTCCTCTTATTTAAATAAGAAGAGTTAGTGGTGCAGGCATTTTAACTCACGTTACTATTATATATGTTTCACTAACAATGTTTTTGTTTCCTCCTCCTCTCTTTTCTGTTCCCATGTTTTAATAATAGGATAGAGGACTTGTAACCATTTTTATATATATCTATGTTGGTGTCTTACAGGTTTTTCTTGTCTTCTCTTTTTATTTTTACTTTTAAGTGTTACAGGTTTGTATGCCCCCTTTCACACACATCATTATCACATATTGCACACACCCTTAGCTCTATACCCGGGCTTGCTCAAAAACCCAAGGATTAGGCGGTGCTCTGACGTTGTTATTGAAGAGGTCTTGTACCTCCCTAATACTGGTCAGATCACCACTCAGATTGTACATGAGATCGTGGAATAGTCATATTGAGAGGGTTTATCCCTACTTGTGGCTAGATTCATGAACCATACTCTTATGAGGACAATCTGGGGACCATGACTTTTAGAGGTCTAGACCCGTCCCAACTCTCACTAATAGAGTAGACCTAGTGGCCAACCTGTTTAGAGTCCTAACCTTAAGGCGTGTCCATCCTTAGGTTTTACCTGGCTTAGGGCAAAAGGGGGCGTACTTTTCTTTCCTCTCTCTATTATCATAAGCATAAATTGTCATGCATACTCATTGTGAATATTCACAAAACTAGGGGCATCACATTGCTACCCCAAACTTGAATGACATATTCGAATATTATTGCACACCTAATAGGCGTTATGTCATAATGAAGGTAATGCATACCCATCAGGGTTTTCAACCCCATTGGGTCCATGAAACATGAATTATGCAAGATATATTTGTTTCACTATACTCATTTTTTTTTCGTCGTGTCTCTTTGTTGGAAGGCTTTGGTATTCACCTTATAGCAAGAACCATGGAAAAGTCTGGTTCAGAAAAGAGTACTAGCAACGCGAGTTGTCCTAAGAAAAATATCAAGATCGATGTGACACTTAATGACGTGAAGAGACTATGTGAACTCGGCCAGCAAATGCCAGAAAAAGCACGCTCAGACTTTGCCAGCAAGTATGGTAGAATATTAGACCTGTTGCGTGTTCCAGTGGAAGCTCCCGCTCTGAGTGCATTGGCCCAATATTGGAACTCAACTTTGAGGTGTTTTGAATTGCCTAACTTGGACATCACTCCAACCATGGAAGAGTATGCTTATATGCTAAGACTTCCCATTCAAAAGAAGACTCGCTTCTACATGTATTATGGCCAATATGTAACAGATTGGAAGATAGCAAGTCTGTTGGAGCTTCAACCGGAACAAATAGAAAACAGAAAAAGGTACCACCAAAGGGTTGAAGAGGCGGTTTTTGGAGGTATATCTCAACAAGCTGGGCCAGTAACAATGATGGGTTACTTTCAACAAAGTACTAGCCCTCATGATATATGGGTTGGTGCTCTTTCCTTTTATACCAGATCTGATTGACCAGTCAGCCATGGATATTTTCTATAGGGTCGAAGAATATGGTGTGAACCCGGTCCCTGCTATCTTAGCTGAAACTTTCCTCTCCCTACAAGTTTGTCATTAGAATCAACAAGGGAAACTGCGATGTTGTGCATCAAGATTGTACATTTGGATCATGACTCACTTGTACGCTCGTGATAAAATTGATAGAACGGATGACCCGCTGAAAGGGTTCACTCGCATGCAACTAAAGCCACGTAAGCTATATGAGTGGAAACAGGAGTTTGATCAGATTGACTTGTGGTCGTTTAGTTGGACGTGTCCCTGGTATAATGGAGATTCGGTTGTATTCAGCTGTGGAAGTTTGTCAAATGTTCCGTTGATGGGTCCCAGAGGTTGTGTATCGTACTCACCAGCTTTGGTAATGCGTCAACTCAAGTGGACACAAGATGAACCCCCCAAAGAGCTGTTCAATGGCATATTCTTCCTATACCAAGAAGGTGAAGGCATCAAGAGTCAAATGATAGCAGTAAGGTCAACATGGAATGACATTCATATAAAAGGACCGGAGGAATTAGGAAGACGAGTCATAGCTCACACAAAAAGATATGAAGTATGGAGAGAAGTAAGAAGAGGTCTCCCTTCAAGACCTACAGCTCCTCCCTATAAGGAAAATAATTTTCTGACCAAAGATCAAATGTTGAAAGAAATCGAAGTTTTAAAAGCTCAGATGAGTATTTTTGATGAGAAAGACCAAGCTGCCGAAGTAACCATTACCACGCTCCAAAGACAAGTGCAGAAGTTGAATTTACAGATTGAGCATTTGAAGGATGAATGCACCGATGCCCACGAAGCCCCGAGTCATGCAAAAAGGGCAAGAAAAGACAAAGAAGCAGAAATTCAAGAGCTGCTAGCAAAAATAGGATGTCAAGAGAATATGCTTGTCAAACTTCAAAAGAAGAAAAAAGAGCTCGAGACAAGTGTAGGGGATCACGTTGAAACGATACATATACTAGAAGAGAGGGTTGAATCCCTGCAGGAATCATTGGCCCAAACAGAAGTGTACTCTGATCGAGGATGGAATGAAGCAGCCAGGTATCGCGAGTTACTGGCAGAAGCCAACATGAGAGAAAGTTGGCTCAGAAACAAGGTAAAAAACTCTGAAAGCGTTGAAGCTCAACGTTACGCAGAATGGGTAAAGGGATGGAAATTAGTGGTAGAGGATGTAATGAATGAAAAGGAAGCATGGAAGAGAAAATACGAGGACGTGATGGTTAAGCTCCAATATCACACTTCCCAACTGGTGGAGCGGTTTGAAGAGGCATCCGTCCACATGCGTATGAACCATTTCCTTCAGTTACCATCGAAGGTGACCGAGTTCTTCAATCATTTTGGGAGACTTGCCAGAGGGTTCAAAAAAAAAGAAGATGAGGCTCTTAACATAGAACTTTGTGGACCTTGGAGAAGGATGGAAACCATCAATGTACTTCTTTTATTTTGGTTAAAGACTCATGATTTGTATCAGAATATTTATAATGAAATGGAAGTTTTCATCCATGACTGTCGAGCGTTTTTAGATGATATCTATCGAGGAATGCATTCTCCCTTAGATACGTCATCAACTGTATTTTTACCCGAAAAACGACATGTTTTCTGTGTAAAAATAAGGACGTTGCTAGTACGGGTGTGGTCTATCGAGGAGTAAATTCTCCCTTGGACTTAACACCAAATGCATTTAAACTAGAGGGAACCATACCACTAGATTTGATTGCAGGATGAGTCTTCTTGCTATTAGTGAATACCCTCACGATCGAATAAAGGATGATAACTTGCACATGCATGCATGCACACACAAAATTTTTGGATTGACTAATGAGTTGTTCTTATTCGCTCCATAGAGTCTCATCCTTCTGAGGATTCAGGAACCATTGCGCGACCTAGGAAAGGTAATACCAACCAAACCCGAGTTCACGATACCAGATCTCAGACCAGGATGGCTGCCAACGCGTCAGAGAAAGGAAGAAATCTAAGCTCTGAGATAGATGATGTGAGGGGAAGAATGAGCGAGATGACTGAAACTCAAGCAAGATTAGAAGCCATATTACAAGATATGAGGGAATCTCTCAGCATGCTCAGCGTGAACAGAAAGACAATTGAACCTGGTAGGCAGCAAATTTCCTGTGTGGTGACAGCACCGATGTTTTCAAACGTTGGCACGGGTCTTATTCAGGGGGTGTCTGGACCCGACCAAACACATCACACGGCACCAATAACACTTCCTATTGGAGAAGGATACCCTCCTTTTGGAAACGCCTATTGACCGCGCTGTCGCCACGCGCCAAAAAAACGAGCGATTATAAAATAATGCAGTATAGTGCGACAACTCGGATCGTCTCTCAAGGACTCTTTAGTGTTGTTATTATTAACAGAAAATTAGTAAAAGTCAGAATTGGGGGGTTGTTTGGATTGAAACTAAAATAAAGAAAAACAAAACAAAACAAAACAGAGAAAAGAAACAAAGCAGTTTAAAAGATTAGCAAATAAACTAAAGACGATTAACCTACTGTTCTCGGTTTCCCACTATCATTGGTTCAAATAAATCCAAGCCTATTCTAATCCCCTCCCGGTTGTAGAAATAGTTAACAAACGAAACCACTACTACGGATGTATGTTCCTATTCCCGAATTAAACAAACGGGGTTAAGCCCTTCGTGAACTAAACGAACACGAAACGAACACACGCGAATTAAACAAACGCGATTATATATAGGAACATAGCATCATCGAAATGAATCAATACAACACTATACATTCCCGAATTAAACAAACAGAAATATACTGACATGGCATTGAAAAGAGAAAAGAAAATAAACTAGGGAATACAGAACCTCAAGTGTTAATAGAAACCAATCGCAGTAGATTAATCTAGGAGACTAGCTCTCCATTACAAAAGGAAAACAAAACATAACTAAAAAGAAAACAAAAGACTAACTAAGACTAGCTCAGAAACTAGCCAAAGCGGCTAAGTCGACTACCTAAAAACTAGCTATGACTCACTATGACTAACTATTTATACAAATTCTCTCAAGACCTCTCAATATCTGAATACTCCTTTAATTCACTTCAACCTCTGCCTCTTAGCTTTCCAAAGCCACTCAATTTGCTTAATTATGAGTTAAGATGAGGGAGTTATGTCCACATTCAACTCATAGGGCAGCTGAAACGTCTCTGTCTTCAAACGGATTGGAGCCCCTCAAAACGTCTCTGTTTGGAATAATGGTCTTCATGAGAGTTAAAGCTCTTTGTTTTATCTTTCATTTGCCACCGGTTTCAGTTCAAACCGACATCTACAGCCCAAGTTATGGCCCAATCTTCATGACCAGTTCAGGTTCCAGTGACAACAATTATATTCTGACTTCCAGACTCGCGAGGCGAATGAATGCTCGCGAGGCGAACGCTTCAACTTCAAAACTGTCACGGCTGTGATCTTCAACACGGGCAAGCCGTGATCGTCTCTGACTTTTTCAGGCTTGCGTGACTCGCGGGCGAGAGATCCTTCATGGGCGAGTGGCTCCAGATTTATTTTATTTTATTTACCGAAAACAGAAAATAGAATAAGTGTTTTATTTAATTCTAAAACAACTAAATTAACATAAAAACAATTTACAGACTCAAAATACTACTTAGGAACAATCAAGTCTAATTTGGGTAAAAATGGTATAAAATAAGCACAAAGCCAAGGTCTTGACTAGTTATAAAACCAGTCAAACAGAGGCTCATCAAAATACCCCAAACTTAAACTTTGCTTGTCCCCAAGCAAACTACACTCAAAAACTTAAAAAGACTCAAGACCTGGCAAGCTTAAGAATTCAATCAACTTTCCATAGATGTCAAGCAATTTTTCAAAAGAATTTTTCTTTCAATGTTCCCCCCTTTTAAACAAAGTAATCCCCACAATCATTTATTCTAAACAATTGAGAATTTCATTACTCAAACAATCATCAATCTAAGCAGGGGATCTAAGTTACAACACAAAAGGGAGATCACCAAATCCAAACAACTGCCTTCCTCACAAGGGAAATTTATGTTCACTCAATCGCTCAATTTGTGTCAGGCTAACATTTCACTCAGTTTCACTTTTAAGAGCACTTCCCATAAATTTGATTTTCATCTCTAAATAGTTCCCACAGAAAATATGCAAGCAACATCAGAAGGTCTTTTATGGGTTGTAATGGGGCCTAGCTAAGGGTAGGATATACAAAGGAACTAGGCTGAAGACCCTAGGAGCTAAGAGAGCATGAAATTATTTACACTTTGAATTTAACTCAAATTCCTTTTTCATTTTTTCATTTTATGCCTTGGGTGACTACTGACCTTTTTATTCAAACAGCCTTTTGGCATTTTTGCACTTTTAATTTTATTTTATTTTTTTCCTTTTTTTTTCATTCTTTTTTTTTCTATATTTTTTTTCACAATTTTTTTTTTTCAATCCCAAACAACACATTACACCTTGCAGCCACCCCAAACTTTAGTTTCTTGCACCCATTCTAAGATTCCATGCTCTCCTAATCCTAAGATCGGGTTAACATGGTTTTCCAGATTTTTTTGGGCTTATAACATTAGTTTATCAAGAAGCAATAGGCTAATCAGGCTCAAAGGGGCTAACTAGGGAACATGCATTAGGAATTGGTTATTTTAGGCTAAGTAGCTATTTACAAAGAAAATGCCTAAATCATTTGAAGCAAACATATAATCATGCAAACCAAAAAGAGATTCAATCAAATTCAGGAAAGTGCAACTTAAAAAGTGATTTTCACACAGTTTAAAACATGTTGGAGGCTCAAAACCTCACCTGGACATTCATGCACATTATTTGACAGAGATTCTATCCCTAGTGTGTGCTTCCTATCACCCCAAACTTATCATAAATCATGCCATCATAATAAAATCCCAAAGTTCAGTTTTCAATCACATGGGGATCAAATTTCAAAAAAAAAATTTCAAAATCTAGGGGAAACAGTCAACATAAATATATGCAATTCATCTATACAAAATTAATCAGAATCCAATAAAGCTTGCCATAACCAAGACACAAACACAACTCCTGAGCTTCTCAAATTATTCAGGAGCTTTATTGAAAATAAAACAGAAATAAAGCAAAGCAAAAGAAAATTAAAAAGAAGAAAGGGTAAAGAAAACTCATTGAGAGGCGGTTCCACCAGGATCCCATTGCTTGTAACATAAGTCCCACATGGTGGCCAAAGGGCTGAAATTCATTCCAAAGTCTCCCTAACTTGCAGCTTTGATGCGGAAGTGAGCACTTGATAACTATGATAACTCCACCCGGTGCGGCGGACTTCTCACTTCCTCCGGGGTCACGAGATGACCTCCTTTTCAACAAAATCTCCCCAATAGAAGTGGGGCTCAACCTCTTGGACCGGCCATGGTGCAAGATCCAAGGGTGCAAAATCCATCAATTGGTTCCTCGGGGGAAATGGTAAACGATTAGAAATGGTTAACGGTCTTTGCTTCATTCTCATTATCATCCTGCAAAGTAGAGTCAAGAAACCCAAGACAAACAAAGACACGGGTTAGTGTCGATGACAGTTAGTACATGTAGTAAAAGAAACTAAGTTAGTAAAGGTCTGATTGTCTGGACTTTCTGCACACGGTTCATCCACCCCATCACTCTCAACACCTGCATCTAAAACCAAAGATTCTTTTTTATCCTCAAGCACGGTGGAGCGAATGTCCTCTTGATCATCCTGATCCTCATTTTCTTTGTTTCCTTTCAAGTATAAACCTACATAACAAGTGTATACACAAAGCAGACAGTACCATCACAATAACAATCATTAGAATCGGGGATTCAACACATAATTCATCGTCAATGAAATATCATCATCGAATTATCATCAAAAGTATTTTCGGGAATAACCATCTGTGAATCCTTATGTTCCTCAAGGGGCTGTGGAGTTAACATTGCAGCCGAGTTGGCGGTAACTTGATCAATTAGAGCCCACAACTTTTGAGATTCAGCTTGGTCCCTCTGTTGGGCTTCACGATTACTTGCCTCCATTTCCTCTATCCTCTGTTGAATTTCAAGATTGTATGCCAT
Source organism: Sophora flavescens (assembly GCA_030762895.1). NCBI lineage: Eukaryota > Viridiplantae > Streptophyta > Magnoliopsida > Fabales > Fabaceae > Sophora > Sophora flavescens. The sequence continues at coordinate 54,482,165 of CM061068.1, read as the reverse complement.
CCGTTGATTGTTCTCTTCCATTTGTTGTATCAAAGAGGCAATCTCATCCAAGGTGCCTTGATCTCTAACCTGTTGGCTAGGATAAGCATTCATTCCAGTCATATCAAAACCATTGCTATACTCATAATTTCCAGCAAAATTAGGATAATACATGCAAGGTGGTGGTTCATGATAAACATTAGGCAAATACCCATACATGTAATTATCCATGGGGGAAAATAAAATTTACAGACTAGACAAAGCAGACAAAACTAATTAGCAAAGCAAAAAGTTTTTTTTTTTTTTTTCAAAAATTATTTTCTGCTAATAACAACAAACAAGAGTCCCCGGCAACGGCGCCAATTTTTGACCGCTGTGTCGCCACGCGCCAAAAAAAAACGAGCGATTATAAAATAATGCAGTATAGTGCGACAACTCGGATCGTCTCTCAAGGACTCTTTAGTGTTGTTATTATTAACAGAAAATTAGTAAAAGTCAGAATTGGGGGGTTGTTTGGATTGAAACTAAAATAAAGAAAAACAAAACAAAACAAAACAGAGAAAAGAAACAAAGCAGTTTAAAAGATTAGCAAATAAACTAAAGACGATTAACCTACTGTTCTCGGTTTCCCACTATCATTGGTTCAAATAAATCCAAGCCTATTCTAATCCCCTCCCGGTTGTAGAAATAGTTAACAAACGAAACCACTACTACGGATGTATGTTCCTATTCCCGAATTAAACAAACGGGGTTAAGCCCTTCGTGAACTAAACGAACACGAAACGAACACACGCGAATTAAACAAACGCGATTATATATAGGAACATAGCATCACCGAAATGAATCAATACAACACTATACATTCCTGAATTAAACAAACAGAAATATACAGCATGGCATTGAAAAGAGAAAAGAAAATAAACTAGGGAATACAGAACCTCAAGTGTTAATAGAAACCAATCGCAGTAGATTAATCTAGGAGACTAGCTCTCCATTACAAAAGGAAAACAAAACATAACTAAAAAGAAAACAAAAGACTAACTAAGACTAGCTCAGAAACTAGCCAAAGCGGCAAGACTCGACTACCTAAAAAACTAGCTATGACTCACTATGACTAACTATTTATACAAATTCTCTCAAGACCTCTCAATATCTGAATACTCCTTTAATTCACTTCAACCTCTGCCTCTTAGCTTTCCAAAGCCACTCAATTTGCTTAATTATGAGTTAAGATGAGGGAGTTATGTCCACATTCAACTCATAGGGCAGCTGAAACGTCTCTGTCTTCAAACGGATTGGAGCCCCTCAAAACGTCTCTGTTTGGAATAATGGTCTTCATGAGAGTTAAAGCTCTTTGTTTTATCTTTCATTTGCCACCGGTTTCAGTTCAAACCGACATCTACAGCCCAAGTTATGGCCCAATCTTCATGACCAGTTCAGGTTCCAGTGACAACAATTATATTTCGACTTCCCGGACTCGTGAGGCGAATGAATGCTCGCGAGGCGAACGCTTCAACTTCAAAACTGTCACGGCTGTGATCTTCAACACGGGCAAAGCCGTGATCGTCTCTGACTTTTCAGGCTTGCGTGACTCGCGGGGCGAGAGATCCTTCGCGGGGCGAGTGGCTCCAGATTTATTTTATTTTATTTACCTGAAAACAGAAAATAGAATAAGTGTTTTATTTAATTCTAAAACAACTAAATTAACATAAAAACAATTTACAGACTCAAAATACTACTTAGGAACAATCAAGTCTAATTTGGGTAAAAATGGTATAAAATAAGCACAAAGCCAAGGTCTTGACTAGTTATAAAACCAGTCAAACAGAGGCTCATCACCTATCATGAAGCCCCGGGCTACACCACGCCAACATGGGAACAACCACGTGTGTCTACTCACAGCCAGTCAACGGGAGTCCAGGCTGGTAAGGATAAGATGAGGGATGAATGGATGGAGAAAATGGAAGAACAGATAAAAGCGATAAAAGGTCCGAGCACTTACGGCCCTCTCCAGATAGAAGATCTCGGTCCTGCCACAGATCTCGTGATTCCTAAGGATTTCAAAATTCCCGATTTTTCCAAATATAACGGAAGTGGGAACCCACGATTCCATTTGATTAGCTATGCCACCAAAATGGTCATCTGGTCTAAGGATGACAAGTTCCTCATTGGTTTTTCCCATGAAAGTTTGACCGGAATCGCACTAGAGTGGTACCTTCAGTTAGACCATTCTAAGATCTCTCGGTGGACAGAATTAGCCGATTTGTTCATGGATCAATACAAATTTAATTTGGACGTAGCTCCGACCCGTGAACAGTTGACCACAATGCAGAAGAAGAGTGATGAATCCTTCAAACAGTATGCACAAAGGTGGAGAAGTTTGGCTACTCAGGTTCAGCCGCCACTGATGTTGTCCGAAATGTGCTCATATTTTTTGGGAACCCTAGGATCCCCCTTTATCGGAGCAATGTCAGGAGTAGCTTATAGGGATTTCTCTGACTTAATTGCTGCAGGAGGCAGAATTGAAATCCTAGCCAGAGCCGGGAAGTTGCCAATTGACATGGAAGGCAGTGCATCCAGGAAGGGGTTCCAGCCCAAGAAGAAGGAAGTAGAAGTAAATTATGTGCAACACCAGCAAAACTTTGGACCTCGTCATGTCCCTTCATACCCAAGGTACCAAGCACCTTATCAGACCCAAACACCGTTTTACCCACCTCAACAGGCCTCGCCAACCATCACCCAGCCACAAAACCAAGTAAATAACATCCCTACCTCTCAACCACACAACCCCACTCGCCCAACATATACTCATTATCCACCTGCACCTCAACAAAACTATCCAAACTACCCTCGACCTCGCCCAAATTTTCCAAATCAGGGACGCTCCCAACATCAAAATCTGCCACCCTTCCCAAGACTGTCTATCTCCAACACAGATTTGTTCAAACAACTATTTGATCGTCACCTAATCACTGGAAACCCTGTACGGCCTATGGAACCACCTTTCCCTGCTTGGTACAATCCAAACTTGACTTGCAAATATCACATGGATGCCCTGGGACATTCCATTGAAGAATGTGAGGCCTTCAAGACAGCAGTAAAAAAATTGATTGCTTGTGGAATATTGGGTTTCGAAGAAGATTCTGGGCCTCGCATGGTTAATAACCCAATCCCAAAAAATAATGCGGGAAATAGTGTGGCTAACTTGGAAGTGAAAGGGCCTCAAATTAAGAAGGTTTTGGAATTACGAACCCCGATGCAAGAAATATTTACGGGACTCAAGAAAGCAGGATATGATATTATTGCACCGGTGAAGCTAATCAGGGAAAAAGAGAAGTATGATGGTGATTTAAGTTGTGATTATCATCATGGACAGGTAGGGCATGACATTGAAACTTGTTGGGACTTTAAGGACCAAGTCCAAGGATTACTTACCTTGGGGGTGATCCAAGCTAGGCCAGCTATGACTGAAGAAGTTAATGTGGTTGAAAAAGTTGTGCTCCGGATACCACCTATGAAAGATGCGTCGGCGCCAGAAAAAGTGATTGTAAAGGTAAAAAGACCAACTCCTTTTGCTTATGATGATACACACGCTGTACCAAGGAATTATGAACAGAAAGTTGAGCTAGTAGGAGGGGCAGGAGAAACTTCGAAGGCCCGAGTTACTAATATTGTGAGAGTTGGAGGCATTACAAGGAGCGGGCGGTGCTACACCCCTACTGAAGAAAAAATGATGAAGGAAGCCGAAGAAGAGAAAACTGTGGATGAAAGAAAGGGGAAAGAAGAAGAAGAGTTTTTGAAGTTCATGAAGCAAAGTGAATATGATGTGGTAGAACAGTTGAAGAAAACTCCGGCAAGGATATCTCTTTTGTCGCTTGTCTTGACATCAGAATTGCATCGCAAGGCATTATTGAAGGTGTTGAATGAAGCGTACGTCAAACCTGACGTCACTCCGAAAAATGTGGTGAATATGGTGGACCCAATCAGGCATGTCAACATGATTACTTTCTCGGAAGATGAAGTGGCCTCGAAATCCCGCAGTAGCCCTAAAGCCTTACACATCACCCTAAAGTGTAAGGGGTTTGTGATTTCTAAGGTGCTTGTAGATGGTGGTTCGGCTTTGAATGTGGTTCCAATGACCACACTCAAGCAGCTGAATATAAGCGCGGCAGATTTGACACCATAAGAAATGATTGTGCGAGCCTTTGATGGGACAGCAAGAGGAATCTTAGGAGAAATACCTCTGTCCCTTGAAATAGGGCCTAGTTCTTTCCCTGTCCTCTTTCAGGTCATGGAAATCCAGCCAGCTTACACCATGCTCCTGGGGAGGCCATGGATCCATGAGGCAGTAGTGGTCCTATCGACTCTGCATCAGTGTTTGAAGTATATTCAGGATGGATCCATTATTACTGTCCGTGGTGAAGAGGAAATCATGATGACAAAGCCCACCACAGCACCTACGTGGAAAGCACAGAGCGGACGGAAGATGACTCGTTGCGTAGTTTTGAGGTATTGAGGTCAGGGAACGAGAAAAGGGAGCCCCCAATGAAGAATGTGAATGAGGTAGTAGTCTGCATCATGGAAAAGAACGGGTATCAAAGAGGAAAAGGCCTAGGGCCTCAGCTGCAAGGGATCTCTCGGCCAATTGAAGCGGCTGTGAGAGAAGGAAGGCGCAGATTAGGGTATCAGCCCAACCTGACAGAAGGGGTGAGATTCATGACTCTTGAGAACAAGGGAGAAGAAGAGCACGAGAGAAAGTATCTTCCCCTCCTGACGAAGACTTTCCCAGTAGTTGCTGAAGTTATCAGTCCCGCAAAGTCATTTTCCCATCACTTCACTATCAGCACACTTGAAGAAGAGCTGGACGAGAACCATGTCATCTATCTCCCTGCTAGCAATGAAGTTCTCAACAATTGGCAATTTGAACCGTTTGTTGAGGTTATTTCCATGAAGTAATTATCTTATTGTACTAACTGAACTGATGTTTACTTTCTTTGAGATATGAATGAGAATGTAGCACTTTGTCTGGTGCTTTCCTTTTGATTCCATCGTTTCTTTTCTCTCTTTCATTCATTTATTTTGTTCAAGCTTTTCTGTCACAAATAAAACTCTTGCCTATACTTCTCATATTCCTGACTTTTTCTTCCAGGGATACTTCTTCCACTAAAGATTTACCTCAAGAGAGGAACTTTGAAATCTCATTTATTGATTCCCTCGCGACCACTGATGAATACAGTCTTGAATCCGATGAGAAGGAAGAAGGCATTGAAGAGTTCATAAAAGTGGTGAAATAGTCAGAGGAAGGGATTAGCTCGAATGATGAGTGATCCGCTATCGTACACGGGTCAAAAAAGAGCGATTAGAAAAAAAACTGCAGTTAGGGGAACGACAACTCGAGTATCGTATCTCAAGGACTCTTGATTTGTTATTAACCTAGGAATCAATTTGGGGTGGGGGTGGGGGGGGGGGGGGGGGGGGTGGGGGGTGGGGGGGTTAGATTCAACGAAAGAAGAATTGATTAAGAAAACAATGCAATTAATTGATTATCAATAAATTGAAACGATTGATCTGCTGTTTCAGTTTCCCAACTATCATCGATTCACATAAATTCCAAGCCCTAAGCGGATTCTAATCCCTTTTCGAATGTAGCAGCAATTAAACAAGCGCAATTGACACTACGAGATATATTTTCCTATTTCCGAATTAAGTAAACGGATTAAGGCCATCGTGAATTAAGCAAACACGATCGAACACGCGCGAATTAAGCAAACGCGATTAGGGTAGGGAACATATGATCATCGAAATTAATCAATACTTATCTATATAACCTGAATTAAGCAAACAAGACATATAGGATAATATTGAAAGGGAAAAGCAAATTAATTAGGAATTATAGAACCTCAAGTGTCGGTGGAAACCGATTACAACAGACTAATCTCCGGTGATTAGTTCTCCATCAAAAACAAAATACAAAACCTAGGAAATAATTCGCAGCAGTCAATCAAAGATCTCCCCCTAATCTGACCTAAAACAACCTATAAATAGAGATTGAGTTTCACCGGCTTGCGAGGCGAGACATGGTTCGCGAGGCGAATCTTATGGATCAGATCTTCATTGATTGGTTTTCTCGCGAGGCGAGACAGAGAGGGTAACATTTCTGGCACAGTCAGGCCTTCAGGTTCGCTAGGCGAGATGGTGATTTGAGAGGCGAGACAGAGAGGGTGACTGTTGCTCTCAGGATGGTCTTCAGTCTCGCGAGGCGAAACTTCCAGAATTGCTATTCCACTGTTTCCTTCATTTCCTTTGACTCTAAGTGCTTCACTTTTAGCCTGAAACAATATGAAATAGCAGTGAATGCTTTATTTGACTCAAAATTAACTAAAATATCCTAAAACTACTTAAGAAACTCAAAATGTTGCTTGAGGACAATTAAATCCAAATTTGGGCGAAAACGGGATTGAACTCGAATAATTAGCACAAAAACCACAGTCTTACTAGTTATAAAACTAGATGAGCCAGAGGCTGATCAAAATACCCCAAACTTAAACTTTGTTTGTCCCCAAGCAAACTAAAACTCAAAAAGACTCAACTTGGCAAGCTTAAAGGATTCAATCAGTTTCGCACAAATTTCATGCAATCTTAACAAAACAATTTTTCTTCAATGTTTTCCCCCTTTGCAACAATGTAATCCCCACATTCATTACTTTAAACAATTGAGAATTCCATCATTCATGCAATCAGTAATCTAAGTTGAGGATCCAAGTTACACACAAAAGGGAGATCACCAAATTCAAACAATTGCCTTCCTCACAAGGGTATTTAATATTTCACTCATTCGCTCAATTTGTCTAGGCTATCAACTTTTTCACCCAATTTCAAATTTCAAGAGCACTTCCCATGAATTTGATTTTCATCTAAAAAATAGTTCCCACGAAAACATGATGCAACATCAAAAGGTCTTTCAAAGGTTGTAATGGGGCCTGGCTAAAGGTAGGATATTCAAAGGTACTAGGCGTAAGTCCCTAGGAATTAAGAGAGCATGAACATTTTGACATATTGAATTTCCGCTCATTCCTTTTTCCATTTTTCTTTTTGACGCCTTGGGTGGCTACAACCTTTTTCCTTTAATACCCTTTTTGACATTTTTGTACTTTTTTTTTTTGCCTTTGGCTTCAACCTTTATTTTTTTTCTTTTTCTCAACCCAGAATGACATATCAAACCTTGTAGCCACCCCAAACTTAGTTTCTTACAACCCTTCTCTTGCTAAGCTTCCATGCTCTCCCAATCCTAAGATTGGGTTAACATGGTTTTTCCAGATTTTGGCTTATAATACAAGGTCATCAAGAAACAATAGGCTTATTAGGCTCAATGTGGCTAACTAGGGAACATGCAATAAGGATGGTTCTTTTTAGGCCAAGTAGTTATTTCAAAGAAAATTGCCTAAATCATTTGATGCAACCATATAGACATGCAAACCATGAAGAGATTCAAGCAAATTCGGGAAAGTGCAGCTTAAAAGCGATTCATACAATTAAAAACAGTGTTGGAGGCTTAAATTCCTCACCTGGACATTTTTGCAAATTGTTTGACCGAGATTCAATCCCTAGTGTGTGCATCCCTTCACCCCAAACTTATCATAAATCATGCAATCACAATAGAATATCTCAAAGTTCAATTTTCAATTTTTCACATGGGGATCAATTTTCAAAACCTAGGGGGAAATCATCAACAGCCAACAAATATCATGCAATCAATCTATGCTATATTTAATTAGAATCCATTAAGCTCACAGACACAAGACTCACACGGAAAACAAATAAAGAGAAGCAAACTAATTAAAAAGATAAAGGTTTAGAAAAACTCATGAAGGCGCTTCCACCGAGATCCCACTGCCTGTGATACAGCGGCCAAGGAACGCTCAAAGTGCAATATGATCCTCCCGGATCCCATGGCATGCAGCATGAATACGAAAGTGAGCGCCTGACAGTCATGGTGACCTCGCCAAGTGTGGCGAACTTCTCACTCCCTCTTGGGTCAAGGATGACCTCCTTGTCAACAAAGTCTTCCCAATAAAAATGGGGTTCAACCTCTTGGACTGGCCATAGTGCCTTCATAGTTAAAGACTCAAATTCCAATTTCTCAGGCAGAGGCTTGAGCTCCATCGTTGGCTGCTTCACAATGGAAGGTGGCAAGCAAGTAGAGAGGGTCACTGGTGCTGCTTTGGTTTCTGTACAATCTTCATCCACTGCATTACCAAGTCCATCACCTTCTATACATGCAATAATCTCAGCACACACCATACAAGTATCGCAATCAACACATGAAGTACAACAGACAGAATCAGGAAAAGCTTAAATATCTGGAAATTCAGCACAAAGTTCATCAACAATGTTATTCTCAACAAAATTATCAAAATTATGCTCAGAAGAAGTATTGTCAAGGATATCTATTTGTGAATCTGAATGCTCTTCAAGGAGATGTTGTGATTGCAGTGTAGTCAAGGTGGAGGCGATGTGGCCAATTTGAGTGGACAAATTCTGAAGACTTGCTTCTGTCCTCTGTTGGAATTCAAGAGTGTGCCCTGCCATTTGTTGCACCAATTCTTCCAGACTGGATTGGACTGGTGTGAGGTCAGGCTGATATTGATGCTGGCTTATTGTCAATTGATGCACCAAAGAAGCTAACTCATCCAAGCTGCCATATCCTCCACCATGTTGGCCAGAATATAAAGGTTGCACCTCATTCACTCCAATCATGCCAAAATCACTACTAAGCTCGTAACCACCAGTAAAGTCAGCATAATATATGGATGATGGCTCATAATCAATATTAGGCATTCAAATTTTTTTTCTCTTTTTTTTTTAATTTTTTTTTAATTCCTGTTATGACTAATAAAAATCAAAGAGTCCCCGACAACGGCGCCAATTTTGATCCGCTGTCGCACACGGGTCAAAAACGAGCGATTAGAAAAAAACTGCAGTTAGGGGCACGACAACTCGAGTATCGTATCTCAAGGACTCTTGGATTGTTATTAACCTAGGAATCAATTTGGGGGGGGATTAGATTCAACGAAAGAAGAATTGATTAAGAAAACAATGCAATTAATTGATTATCAATAAACTGAAACGATTGATCTGTTGTTTCGGTTTCCCAACCATCATCGATTCACATAAATTCCAAACCCTAAGCGGATTCTAATCCCTTTTCGAATGTAGCAGCAATTAAACAAGCTCAATTGACACTACGAGATATATGTTCCTATTTTCGAATTAAGCAAATGGATTAAGGCCATCGTGAATTAAGCAAACACGATCGAACACACGTGAATTAAGAAAACACGATTAGGGTAGGGAACATATGATCATCAAAATTAATCAATACTTACCTATATAACTTGAATTAAGCAAACAAGACATATAGGATAATATTGAAAGGGAAAAGCAAATTAATTAGGAATTATATAACCTCAAGTGTCGGCGGAAACCGATTACAGCAGACTAATCTCTGGTGATTAGTTCTCCATCAAAAACGAAATACAAAACCTAGGAAATAATTCACAGCAGTCAATCAAAGATCTCCCCCTAATCTGACCTAAAACAGCCTATAAATAGAGATTCTGAGTTTCGCCGGCTCGCGAGGCGAGACATGGTTCGTGAGGCGAATCTTATGAATCAGATCTTCATTGATTGGTTTTCTCGCTAGGCGAGACAGAGAGGGTAACATTTCTGGCACAGTTAGGCCTTCAGGCTCGCGAGGCGAGATGGTGATTCGCGAGGCGAGACAGAGAGGGTGACTGTTGCTGCTCAGGCTGGTCTTCAGTCTCGCGAGGCGAAACTTCCAGAATTGTTATTCCACTGTTTCCTTCATTTCCTTTGACTTTAAGTGCTTCACTTTTAACCTGAAACAATATGAAATAGCAGTGAATGCTTTATTTGACTCAAAATTAACTAAAATATCCTAAAACTACTTGAGAAACTCAAAATGTTGCTTGAGGACAATTAAATCCAAATTTGGGCGAAAACGAGATTGAACTCGAATAATTAGCACAAAAACCACAGTCTTACTAGTTATAAAACTAGATGAGCCAGAGGCTTATCAATGAGGTTGCAGAAGTGATCAATATGGGAACCGAGGAAGATAAGAAGGAGTTGAAAATAGTGGATAACCCAGAGCGAGAAGAAATGGTTGCACTATTCAAAGAATATCTGGATGTTTTTGCATGGTCCTACAGAGATATGCCAGGTTTAGATCCTGAGGTAGCAACGCATAAAATTCCCTTATACCCAGATGTGGCTCCAAAGAAGCAAAAATTAAGGAGGATGTATCCTGAGATGTCGCTGAAGATCAAGGAAGAAGTGACCAAGCAGTTGGAGGCTGGCTTTCTGGCAGTAGCTAGACACCCGGAATGGGTAGCTAATATTGTTCCGGTACCAAAAAAAAATGGAAGGGTCAGAATGTGTGCGGACTACCAAGACCTGGATAAAGCCAGTCCGAAGGATGATTTCCCCCTACCTCATATTGATGTCCTTGTAGACAGTACAGCCAGAAGTCACGGGTTTTCTTTCATGGACGGGTATTCCGGGTACAATCAGATCCTCATGGACAACGAAGATAAATAAAAGACAACTTTTATCACTCCTTGGAGAACTTTTTGTTACAAAGTGATGCCTTTCGGATTAAATAATGCTGGGGCTACTTACCAACGTGCTATGGTGGCATTGTTCCATGATATGATGCATAAGGAGGTAGAGGTATACGTTGATGATATAGTGGCCAAGTCCAAGGAAGGAGAAAGCCATGTGGCAGTTTTGAGAAAGTTGTTCGAGCGGCTAAGAAAGTATAAGTTACGCCTCAACCCTGCAAAATGTACTTTTGGTGCATCTGCAGGGAACTTACTTGGCTTTGTTGTCAGTAGAAAAGGAATAAAGGTGGACCCTAACAAGGTGGAAGTAATACGCGATATGCCAGCATAACTCAAAGGGTATTCCTCAAATTCCTCAGAAAGGACATTGTTTGTAGATACGGGATCCCAGAGAGGATAATCACAGATAATGCTGCTAATCTTAATGGTACCGAGATTCAAAAGTTTTGCAATGGTCTCAAAATCAAACACCACAACTCGGCTCCTTATAGGCCTCAAATGAATGGTGCAGTCGAGGCAGCAAACAAAAATGTCAAGAAGATAGTTGCCAAGATGGTTGTAAACTATAAGGATTGGCACGAAATGCTGCCATATGCTCTACATGCTTATCGGACTAACATACGATCAAGCACTGGGGCAACTCCTTTCTCTCTGGTGTACGGGATGGAGGCTGTCTCACCTATCAAAGTGGAACTCCCTTCGCTAAGAGTCTTGATGGAAGCAGACTTAGAAGAGTCTGAGTGGGTGAAGACTCGATATGAGCAGTTGAACATGATAGAAGGGAAAAGGATGGCAGCTATCTGTCACGGGCAATTGTATCAAAACAGAATGGCAAGAGCTTTCAATAAAAAGGTTCATCCTAGATAGTTTCGTGCGGGAGACCTGGTCTTAAAGAAAATCCTCCCTAGCCAAGAGGATGCCCGAGGAAAATAGGCACCAAATTATGAAGGTCCCTACATTGTCAAACAAGCGTTCTTGGGGGGTGCTTTGATTCTGCAAAACATGGATGGGGTAGAGCTACCAAGGCCGGTAAACTCTGATGCTGTGAAAAAATTCTACGCTTGAAGGCCAGCTAGGTTGAAAACCCGAAAGGGCAGCCTAGGCAAAAGTTAGGGCAAAAGAATAATAAAAAACAAAGGCCCGCTAGGTTGAAAACCCGAAATGGCAACCTAGGCAAAAGTTAGGGCAAAGAAACCTTAGGCTGAAAACCTGCAAGGGCAGCCTAGGAGGAGAATAGGGTCCAACACTTCTGCAAGCACCCACTGGGGTAATTTTGTCTGGCTGAGTATACTGGGGCAAAACTATTAAGGAATGACCAAAAAAGGTGTGTTTGAGGAATTAGAAACAGGAATCAAGATCTGTATCATCAAAAGGCTGTGGGGAATCGATTAAATGAAAATCAGGGACCAACACTAGGGCAAATTTTATGTGATTTTCGTAATTTTCTTTGCTTATCTTTGTTTTTTAATCTTCATGATCCCTTTTGTAACTTTGTTTTCGTTGTTATTGTCTCTTAACAACCTAAATTCTCATATTAAGGCAAGAGGTTTTCTTCCACACTCCCCTATCGTATTCACTCTCACGTCTCAATAAAAGTAAATATAAGTTTAATATTATGATTTGATAACTCTAATGGTAGTACCAATGAATGGTTTAAAACAAGAGGGCTCAATATTTCAGATTCAGTGGAAGAGGTAGCGTACACTGGACGACAAAAGAATGATGCAGATAAGCTTACACAACATCCGGACTTTGTCAGATTCTTGGTTGACCAACGCCTCGTCCCAGAGTGGCCGGTGAACAAGGGTTTGGTTGGTCGAAGTTTTTCCAGGGAGCAATTGGTTTCGTTGTCCTCAAAAGGAAGGGTTTCTCATTTGTTTTAGATCATTAATAGTTTTATTTTCGAGCTCTGAGGCTCACCACACCTTTATTTTCGAGCTCTAAGGCTCATTGCATATTTACTTTCTGTTGGACGAAGAGGTTCCGTCCATTGCATGTTTATTTTTTGTTGGACGAAGAGGTTCCGTCCACTGCAAGTTTATTTTCGAGCTCTGAGGCTCACTGCATTTCTTCATTCTCGACCTGAGGCTCACTACAAGTTTATTTTCGAGCTCCGAGGCTCACTGCAACTTTATTTTCGAGCTCTGAGGCTCACTGCAATTTTATTTTCGAGCTCTGAGGCTCACTGCAATTTTATTTTTGAGCTCTGAGGCTCGATACAAATTTATTTTCGAGCTCTGAGGCTCATTGCAAGTTATTTTCGAGCTATGAGGCTCACTGTACCTTTTATTCTCGAGCTCTGAGGCTCATTGCAAGTTTATTTTCGAGCTCTGAGGCTCACTGTACTTTTTATTCTCGACCTCTGAGGCTCGCTGCATATTTACTTTCCTATTGGACGAGAAGGCTCCGTCCATTGCATCTATATTTTCGAGCTCTGAGGCTCACTGCATTTTTATTTCCGAGCTCTGAGGCTCACTGCAATTTTATTTTCGAGCTCTGAGGCTCTTTGCAAGTTTATTTTCGAGTTCTGAGGCTCGCTACATATTTACTTTCCTGTTGGACGAGGAGGTTTCGTCCGCTGCATTGTTATTTTCGAGCTCTGAGGCTCACTGCATTTTTACTTTCGAGCTCTGAGACTCACTGCAATTTCATTTCCAAACTGTAAGGTTTTCTTCTGAGCTCATCATGTTTTTCGGACAAAATACGTGTTCATTTTCTTTACTTGTTCATTACTACAATACATGAGAAGTCACGACTAATCATGTCTTCTAGTATGCAACAAGTAAAAAGGGGCAACTGTGAACACCCATTTTTGTCCGTCTTCATTTTATTCTAACTTTTATGATATCATGTTTCAAGGAGACTAATAATATAAAGAAAGGAGGAGGTGATCCCTTCCAGTCCATCACATTTGCTGTTGGACGCGGTTCAGACCAGTCCATTGCACTTGCTGTGGACGGGATGGTCTCGTCCATTGCATTGGACTTGAGGTTGGACGCGGTCCGGACCAGTCCATTACACTTGTTGTGGACGGGATTGTCTCGTCCATTGCGTTGGACTTGCGGTTGGACGCGGTCCGGGCTAGCCCCTTTAATTTGCTGTTGGACGCGGTCCAGACCACTACCTTGAACTTGCTGTGGACGGGATGGTCTCGTCCATTGCATTGGACGCAGTCCAATCCATTGCATTGGACTCACTTGTTGGATGAGGTGGTCCCATCCAGTCCACTACCTTGGACTGGCTATTGGACGCAGTCCAGTCCATTGCATTGGATTCACTCGTTGGACGAGGTGGTCCCGTCCATTGTCTTGCACTTGCTGATGGTCGGGGTGGTCTCGTCCAGTGCTTTGTACTTGATGATGGACGGGGTGGTCCCGTCCAGTGCCTTGCACTTGCTGGTGGACGGGGTGGACCCGTCCAGTGCCTTGCACTTGCTGGTGGACGGGGTGGTCCCGTCCAGTGCCTTGCACTTGCTGATGGACGGGGTGGTCCCGTCCAGTGCCTTACACTTGCTGATGGACGGGGTGGTCCCGTCCACTGCTTTTCACTTGCTGATGGACGGGGTGGTCTCGTCCATTGCTTTCCACTTGCTGATGGACGGGGTGCTCCCATCCATTGCTTTACACTTGCTGATGGACAGGGTAGTCCCGTCTAGTGCCTTACACTTGCTGATGGACGGGGTGGACCCGTCCACTGCTTTCCACTTCCTGATGGACGGGGTGGTCCCGTCCAGTGCTTTGCACTTGCTGATGGACGGGGTGGTCCCGTCCAATGCTTTCCACTTGCTGTTGGACGGGGTAGTCCCGTCCACTGCTTTCCACTTGCTGATGGACGGGGTGGTCCCGTCTAGTGCTTTGCACTTGCTGATGGATGGGGTGGTCCCGTCCACTACTTTCCACTTGTTGATGGACGGGGTGGTCCCGTCCATTGCTTTCCACTTGCTGATGGACGGGGTGCTCCCGTCCATTGCTTTCCACTTGCTGATGGACAGGGTAGTCCCATCCATTGCTTTGCACCTACTGTTGGTCTCGTCCAGTCCTGTCCCTTTTTATTTCTGTTGGACGAGGGGGTTCCGTCCACTTCAATTATTTTAATTTCTGTTGGACGAGGAGGTTTCATCCACTGCAATTATCTTTTCTTGTTGGACAAGGAGGTCCGTCCAGTGTATATCCGCTTTTGCATATCTAATTTTCTGTTGGGACGAAGAGATTCCGTCCATTGCAACTTTATTTTCAGGCTGAAGGCTAAAGAATAAAGAAAGAAGGAGGAGAAGACAAGGAAGAAAGGATGAAGAAAACAAGTAGAAAAGACAATCAACAAAAAGGAAAGGAAGTTGAGTTACGCCCCCTACCCACTTTACATACCAGGCAAGACCTCTTTTCCTCCTCTACCCATTGGTCCTCCTTCTTCCTTACCTTCTCCCTTGCTTTAACCTGGTAACCCTACTCCTAACCCTAAAAAGCCTTCATACCCATCAGGCAAAAACCCCCATCTCCTTTCTCTTTTCAAGCGTGCAACCCTCACATCAAATCACCACCTTTCTGCTACTCATGCCACCTCGTCTAGGCTCACGTTATTTCTGTTCAAAACCCCCCATCTCTTTTCTCTTTTCAAGTGTGCAACCCTCACATCAAATCACCACCTTTCTGCTAGTCATGCCACCCCGTCCGGGCACACGCTATTTCTGCTCAAACCCCCCATCTCTTTTATCTTTTCGAGCGTGCAAACCTCACATCAAATCACCACCTTTCTACTACTCATACCATCCCATCTGGACACACGCTATCTCTGCTCAGAACCCCATTTTTTGCATCTCCTCTACCCATTGGTATTTTCTTTTTTTCTTCCATCTCCTCCCTCGCCTTAACCAGACAGCCCCACTCCTAACCCTAAAAAGCCTTCATACCCATCAGGTAAAAAACCCCATCTCCTTCCCTTTTCAAGCATGCAACCTTCACATCAAATCCCCTCCTTTCCGTTGTTCAGAATGGCCCAAGCCTTGGGTATTCGTGCAAGCCGACCTTGAAGTCAACGGAGAAGAAGCAAGAAGCCCTCTCCTCCGTCTATAAAAGGAGAGGAAAACGAGAGGAGAAGGGGGAGAGATTTTTTCGGAGAAGGATTCATGATCTGATATTTTCTTAGTGAGAAAAGAGAAAGGAAGGGAGAATACTACTCTTGAGAGGAAATGAAAGATCAGAGAGGAGATAGAGAGGAAAAATACAAAGAAAAGAGAAAAGAATGAGAGACTTTTGTTGTGAGGAAAAGAGATCATAAATCTGGGTTTCCTTTTCTCTTCCCTATTATTAGAAGTGGTTAAGAAGGAATAGCTGAAGGAGCCAGGGATATTGAATATAAAGACTTCGAGCTTAAAATCTTACCACTCGGAGTAAACAAGGTGATTCTTATTCTACTCCCATTCGGTAAACTTTGTTCTTTTCGTTGATATTGTTAATAAATTTCTCTTGACACTCTTACTTCTCTATGCTTCTGTTCTCTGAGTAAGTTGGTAAAAAGTCTCATTTCTACGTTTCTGTCCCATCTTCAAGAGATAATTATTTATTTTACATAAAAAAAATAGAGGATGATCACTTGATTGAAACAACCTTTTTGGGGTTGCCCTATGACAAGTGTCATGTTCAACCCTTCAGATTTAGAGGTTGCTCTGTGGACTTACGTGCCATGTTCAACCTCATATAGTTTTAATAAAGAGATTCATAATGGGTAAAACAAATATCTCAAAGTTACTAATAATTTACACAACTAATTTTGGGGTAACCATTTTATGAATGTTCTAGGGTGCCGTAGGGTTAAGTCTCCATGCCTTCCCTAGACATAATCGACTCTCGGACCCAAAAATTTTCTTAAAAAGGTTTTCTAACTTCCTTGAAACAAAATAAAGTTGGTGGCGACTCCATGTTCCCCCTCTAAGAGGAAAAGCTTGGTCTTTTTTTAGGTCGCTACAACCCCCTTTCTCGTGTTTATAGTTGTCTATTTCAGTTGGTATCAGAGCTCAACCTCTGGGTTGAGCATCTAACAGTGTAGAGGAAAATATCCTGAAGAATAAAATGACTGCTGGAGCTAGTTCAAGTGGAAGTCACCAGACTGAAGGAGCTTCCCTAACCGTTTCTTCAATGGAGAACTACAACTATTGGAAAGATAGATTTCAATGGGTCATTCTATCTACCAACTCTGATCTCTGGGATGTCATCACGGATGGTCCATTCATTCCCAAGAATGATGACAACACTGACAAGACAAAATCTTAGTGGACCGCTGCAGAAAAGACAAAATGGGAGCTAAACCACAAAGCCAAATACAACATCATTTGTGCTCTCAGTCCTGAAGAATTTGAGAAGGTTTGTGCATGTGATTATACTAAATAAATATGGGATACTTTAGCTGTTACACATGAAGAAACAACCAAAGTAAAAGAATCAAAAATTGTCATACTTATCAGAAAATATGAACTATTTGTCATGGAGGAAGGAGAATCTATTGCTCAGATGATATGAAGATTCCAAACTATCATCAATGGTATAAAATCTCTTGGCAAAGTTTACACTAATGCTGAGAAGGTTGGAAAGATTCTGAGAAGTTTACCTAAGCAACGGAGACCTTTGGTCACTGCTATTTCTCAAGCCAAGGATCTCACTACCTTGACTATGGATGAACTTCTTGGAACACTCACTGTTCATGAGCAAGAACTTGGAGATGAAATTACAACTAATAAGGGCAAGTTAATTGCTCTGAAGGCAGATCAAAGTCAGTAAAAGCTTCCAAGGCTCTGAAGGCAGACGAGTCATCCAGTGATGATGACCTGTCTGAACCCGAGGATTCTGAAAGTGACGAAGAGTTGTCTCTTCTAACCAGGAAGATAAAGCTTCTCCTTCAGAAAAAAGAAGTTCAAAAAGGATAAGTCATTCAGAAGGTTCAACAAGGACAAAAACTTCAAAGAATCCATTTCAACAGACAAGAGTTCAATTGTCTACTACGAGTGCAAGAAGCCTGGTCACATCAAAGTTGAATGTCCTCAACTCAAGAAAGCCCCTTTTAAGAAGTTCTTAAAAAATAAGAAGAAAGGAATGATGGCTATTTGGAAGGATCTGGAGTCAACATCATCTGATGAAGAAACGAAGGAAGAAGCCAATCTCTGTTTAATGGCCAATACTGACTCAGATTCAGATGATGAGGTACATCCTGACTATGAGGAATTACTTGATGCCTATGAGGAGTTGCTGTAGGAATCCAACTGCTTATCTAAGGCCTTCAAATCCCTCAAGAGAGAGTATGTAAAGCTCATCAGTAAGCATAAGCAGAAATCTCAAGAGTGTGAGAAACTGGCCAAAGAGAACAGTGAGCTGAAGACTGAAAAGTCTGATGAAGCTAAGATCTCAAGTGAAACATCACCATCTGAGGAAGTTGAGAAACTTCATCAAAAAGTGGAAGAGCTCACTTCTGATCTTGCGAAATTTGTTTATGGTAGAGATTATCTAACTAAGCTGCTTGGCTGTCAGAGGCACCCTCTTAACAAAGAAGGTATTGGATATGTCCATCAGACACATCATAAAGTATCAACTAAAACCTCTAATGTATCTGTTAAGTCAACAATAATCAAATATATACCTGTCTGCAGTTTCTGTGGAAAAACTGGACATGTTATGTCTAAGTGTATTCATAAGAAGAAAAGAAAGTCTTCACAGACTCCTAGAACTAACAGAAAATGACCCAGAAAACTATGGGTACCTAAAGATCAAATAATTTATGTTGCAAATGTCCTCAATATCACCAAGAAAACATCACTGCTGATACCTGGACAGTGGTTGCTCACGACACATGACAGGAGAAAGGTCTATGTTCCTAGACCTCCAACTTAAGAAAGGAGGACATGTTGCCTTTAGAGGCAATCAGAAAGGGAAGGTTATAGGAATTGGTACTATTGGTGGTAAACCTCCTCTTCCCTCTATATCTAATGTTCTTATGGTTGAAGGATTATGATACACTTTGCTTAGCGTAAGTCAATTATGTGACAGTGAATTTGATGTCTCCTTTACCAAGGATTTATGCATAGTTAAAGACTGTAGTGGCAAAACCCTCTTTTCAGCTAAAAGGCAACAAAATATGTATAAGATTGAACTGTCTGATCTCTCAGATCAAAGTGTAACCTGTCTGATGTCTAAGGAGGATGAAATATGGTTATGGCATAAGAAACTAGGACATGCTAGTATGAAACTAATTTCTAAATTGAAAAAGGATAACCTTGTGAGAGGATTGCCTGATATTAGTTTTAAGAAAGACGTCTTGTATGATGCATGTCAGAGAGGTAACCAGATAAAATCAAGTTTCAAATCTAAAAACCAATTATCAACCTCTAGACCTCTTCAGTTGTTACACATGGATCTGTTTGGACCAGTTAGTGTTGCTGGCCTGGCTGGAAGAAAATATGGATTTGTCATAGTTGATGACTATTCTAGATTTACATGGGTACTCTTCTTAACCCACGAGGATGAGTCTTTTAAGGCTTTCTCAGTATTCTTCAAAAGAGTACAAAATGAACAAGGTTTCTGTATTTCTACTCTTAGAAGTGATTGTAAGACTCAATGACTTAGAGATTTTGATATATGACAAATACAATTTAATGTGTGTGCAAGCGTTTTAGTGTCAAATTGCAAAGACAGGTATCAAGCAGTGATTAACAGGTTCATTAAGCAAATTCAAGGAAAATATTCAAGGAGGAATTTAAAGGAATCAAGGAGCTGCATGGAGAAATCAAAAGAGCAAAGTCAAAGATCAAAGGATCATCAAGACCAAGCTTAAAAGAGAATTTTAGATTGAAGTCTTAGATGATTTGTAAGTAAAAAAATCTTAGTCACAAAATAGCTCAACTAAAAAGATGCATGAAGAAAATCAATTTTCATGACCTGCATTAAAAGGAATGTGTTCTTTTTAATGAAAATGATTTTTGAAAATAAGAAAATTATTTGTCAGGTATAACCATGTAATCAATGGATGTATGTCTGCTACTGTAACTGACAAATGAATTTAAGGTTCTCGATCAGTACATAGATGTACTACACCTATGCACAATATGAAATTAGATTAGTTATAAATGTTAACTGAATACAGCCATGTACATATGCTATGTACGCGTGTATTCAAGTTTCTGGAAAATCTGATGTTCATTAATACATAGATGTACTGAATGGGTGTACTGATGGATTAACCAAGTTCAAGTTTTTGAAAAACACGTACAGCCATGTATTACACAGGTGTACAGAAACTATCAGAACTATCAGTATGAAATTGGTTAATACAGCCCTGTACCCAACCCCTATTCAAGAACCAGAATCAAGAAAACAGATTCTGTTATCAGACCCAAATCTGTTTTAATTGTTCCTAACGACTATAACTTGTTTCCTAGATATAGAGGGATCAAAGGAACACTTTTAACATATCAGAAGTTTACAAAATCAATTTGAGAGATCAATTGTAAAAATCATTCATCTTCTTACTGTAGATGCTAATGGCGCTCCAAGAAATAAGCCTAAAACTGAATGGAATGAGGATGATGAGAAAAGAGTTCAATATAATGCACGTGCTAAGAATATTATAACATCTGCATTAAGCTGTGATGAGTTTTTCAGGGTTTCAAATTGCAAATCAGTAAAGGAGATGTGGGATATATTGCAAATAATACATGAAGGAACCACATATGTCAAAAGAGCAAGAATGAACACCCTCACACATGAGTATGAGCTGTTCAGAATGAAGCAAGGAGAACCTATGATTGAAATGCAAAAGAGATTCACTCACATTGTAAACCAACTTGTTGGTCTTAGAAAAGCTATATCAAATGAGGATCAAATTAACAAAGTAATGAGATGCTTGAGCAGGGAATGGCAGCCTAAAGTCACTGCAATCTCAGAATCTAGAGACCTCTCTTCAATGACCATTGCTACCTTGTTTGGAAAAATGCAAGAACATGAATTGGAGTTGAACAAACTGAATGAGAGTGAAGAAACTGACTAAAAGAAAAATGGATTGGCTCTGAAATCACAAGTCATAGAAGTAGAAGACAGTGATGATGATGATTCAGTACAAGAGGTAGAATCTGAAGAAGAAATCGGAACGCTAGTTAGAAGATTCAAGAAGTTCCTAAAGAAGAAGGGTAACTTCAAAAGAAAGCCTTCTACCTTTCCTAAAAGAAATTTCAGCAAAGGTGACAATTCCAACAACATCACATGCTATGAATGTGGAAAAATTGGCCACATTAAACTTGACTGTCCAAAGCTGCAAAAGAATGACAAAACTGAAAAATTTGACTCAAGGACAAGATGTGGAAAAATCCAAGAAAGGCCTACATTGCTTGGGATGATAATGATCTAGAATCCACTGAATGAGAGTGAATTGGAGTTGAACAAACTGAATGAGAGTGAAGAAACTCACAAAAATAAAAATGGATTGGCTTTGAAATCACAAGTCAGAGAGGTAGAAGACAGTGATGATGATGATTCAGTACAAGAGGTAGAATTTGAAGAAGAAATGGGAACGCTAGTTAGAAGATTCAAGAAGTTCCTAAAGAAGAAGGGTAACTTCAAAAGAAAGCCTTCTACCTTTCCTAAAAGAAATTTCAGCAAAGGTGACAATTCCAACAACATCACATGCTATGAATGTGGAAAAATTGGCCACATTAAACTTGACTATCCAAATCTGGAAAAGAATGACAAAACTGAAAAATTTGACTCAAAGGACAAGATGTGGAAAAAGCCAAGAAATGCCTACATTGCTTGGGATGATAATGATCTAGAATCCACTGAAGAATCTGAATCTGAGGAGGCAAACTTGTGTTTGATGGCCAGCAACAACAGTGATTCAGAAAGTGAAGTAAGTTCTAATTCACAACCTACTTTTGATGAATTGCAAGATGCATTTGATGAGTTACATGCTGAATATCTTAAGATTGCTAAACAACTTGTCTCATCTAGAAAAATAATTGTTAAGAAATATGATGATTATGCATGCTTGAAAATGAATGAAAGAGAACTAGAAGCTAAAAACAAAATCTTGACTGAATCTAGCTGCACATTATCTAAAGAGATTGAAAAACTGAAAAATGACTTAGCTAGATTCACAAATGGTAGAGATAACTTGGATGAATTATTAGGACAACAAAAATGTGTTTATGATAAGGCTGGAATAGGCTATGAACCTAAGATACATGAGAAATCCTTTAATAAATTTTTTGCTGCATCTAAGACATCAAATACACCATTTGTTAGATGCTATTTTTGTGCTAGAAAAGGTCATACTGCTTCTACATGTTTCTATAGAAATTATGCATATAATAAGTCCAAGTATGTGTGGGTTCCTAAAGGAACTTTTGATGGAACTAACTCTAAAGGACCCAAACAGTTTTGGGTACCTATAGCACAAACATGAAATTTTGTTTTGTAGGTGTGGTGGAAGGTCAAGAGCAAAAATTGAAATCATGACATAGAGCCTTCACCAAACACAAAATGGATAATAATAAAGAAATAATATTGATTGGATAAGTTGATACAACAAAGCAACTTGCTAATATTTTTACCAAGTCTTTGAACAAGGAAAACTTCTTTTTCATTAGAAGAGAATTGGGCATAATTGATTATTCCTATATTTCATCTTTGTTGAAACTGTTTGTATGTTTATATTTCTGTGTGAATATGTTTTGATTTCTGTATGATTTGTTTTGAAATGGTATATCTGTGAATGGTTAGAAGAGAGTTTCAGTAAAAATAAAAATTGATCAGGTACACCTATGTACTTAACCCATGTACATGTATAAAACTGGAAATTTGTTCTATACATGGGTGTGATCAATAGTTGTATCGAGGATCAGGAATGGACCCCTTGTGTTTTTAGTCATATACATCCCTGTGATACACATATGCATTAAAAGTCTGAAACACAATTCCCGAATGTCATAAGTATACACTGGTGTACTACATGCATGTATGCAAAGTCTGATAAACTCAGAATGCACAAGCTTTAATACTCGGGTGCACTACACCCCTGCACGCGAATGATATAAAGCTTTAAGTTCAAGCCATGTTTCAAAATTTCAAATCCTCTCAAACCTACTCTCTCTTCACCTAATCTCGCAACCCTAGCAGAGCAAACCTTAATCATTCTTGTTCCCAAACCTAACCCTAACATGGCAAGAACCAAAAATACTGGACCTTCACCCTCAAAAGCTACTGAGAAAAAGAAGAATAACTCACAAGTTTGGTGAAGAAATTGTGAGCAAGATGAAACTGAAGAAAGAAGATGGAAGATGGATAAGGAAAGCTGGAAACAAGGAAACTACTGCAGCTGAAGCTTCAACTGGACAAGGAAGCGCACCTCCTAATTATTTAAAGGAAATGCTGCAATTGCTGAAAAATATTGATGCTAGACAGAAACATGACCATAGTTTGGAGATGAGTGCTATTAAAAATCTGGATAAAAGGTTGTTTAGGGTGGAACAAAGTGTTAATCAGGTTAAAGAAGCAATAGGAGTTGACTTTCTAAACCCTGCACCTACTGCTCCAATACTAGAAAATGTGGATGTTGCTGACATTGCTAGAGCTGCCGTGGAAGAAGCCGAGCAACAAACTGAGGACACCCATGCTGAACCATCACCTCAAGGCCAAGGAAACAACTAGTTCTAGGAGTTATTAGGACTTAGAACCTGTTTTGAATTGTTTTTTGAAAGGCTAAATGCCTTGGTCTATACTTAATTGATGGATTCTACTTTAATATCCTGCAACTATCCCTCTGTCATGAACAATTTATATGCTATGGTTGAATGTTTAAATGATTGCTTTCTCCATTGCTTTGAATGTTTATTTTCTTTACCTTTTTTATAATGCCAAAAGGGGAGGAAAAAGTATGATATAGAGAAAGGGGATAATAACAAATTATACATGCATATATTGAGGGGGAGCTTATAAGCTTACATGATTAAGGGGGAGTAAATCAAATTCTGCCCTGATAATATTTTTTTGCTCTGATATACTTCTGCTCTGATACCATGATATAAATCTGTCAAAAACACTTAGCTTTTGCTACACTTATACTCTGATCTTATAATTTGTTAAAAGATTTGTCATAATAAAAAAGGGGGAGTTTGTAAGATTCGATGACTTAGAGATTTTGATATATGACAAATACAATTTAATGTGTGTGCAAGTGTTTTAGTGTCAAATTCCAAAGACAGGTATCAAGCAGTGATTAACAAGTTCATTAAGCAAATTCAAGGAAAATATTCAATGTTGAAGGAATCAAGGAGCTGCATGGAGAAATCAAAAGAGCAAAGTTAAAGATCAAAGGATCATCAAGACCAAGCTTAAAGGAGAATTTTAGATTTAAGTCTTAGATGATTTGTAAGAGAAAGAAATCACTTAGTCACAAAATATCTCAACTAAAAAGATGCATGAAGAAAATCAATTTTCATAACTGACAGGTACAACCATGTAATCAATGGATGTATGTCTGCTATTGTAACTGACAAATGAATTTAAGGTTCTTGATTCAGTACATAGATGTACTACACCTATGCACAATATGAAATCAGATCAGTTATAAATGGTTAACTGAATACAGCCCTGTACATATGCTATGTACGCTTGTATTCGAGTTTCTGGAAAATCTGATGTTCATTAATACATAGATGTACTAAATGGGTGTACTGATGGATTAACTAAGTTCAAGTTTTTGAAAAACACGTACAGCCATGTATTACACAGGTGTACAAAAACTATCAGAACTATCAATATGGAATTGGTTAATACAGCCCTGTACTCAACCCCTGTTCAAGAACCAGAATCAAGAAAACAGATTCTGCTATCAGACTCAAATCTGTTTTAATTGATCCCAATGCCTATAACTTGTTTTCTATATATAGAGGGATCAAAGGAACACTTTTAACATATCAGAAGTTTACAAAATCAATTTGAGAGATCAATTGTGAAATCATTCATCTTTTTGCTTGAGCTTCATTGTGGGAAAGAGTGTTTCAATTCTCATAAGAACTTCAACTTGTATATCTGACTTATGAGAGTTTAGGAATCAATCTTTTCTGTTCTATTTGATTGTAAGAGAGAAGGAGTCTCTCTGTGTGATTAGGGTGAGGAATCCTAAGGAAGAACATTGATTAAGGCTCTTCACAAGAGTGTGCTATCTCAAGGTGAATGGTTGCTCTATGGTGTGAAGGTTTTTCAAGCTACCTGGCTAAAGCTTGTTGTGTTAGTGTGTGAAAACTCACATGTGGAGTGGGTACTGGATGTAGGTCACAGTGGTGGTGACTGAACCAGGATAGATCTGGTTGTGTGGTATCTGTAACAGCCTGATTTTAATTATGTTGTTCAACCGGTTAAAATATAATTAATTATATTTTAATTTGAGAGTTAGAAAGTGTTTTTGATTAACATAAAATCATATTCATAGTCTACTTTATGGTAGAGGGTTACGGTAAAAATTTCGGTTGAAAATTCAGACGAAAGCTGGTCTGCGTTTTCACTGCCGGTACAAGTTTACTGTGCAGAAAACCTAATTTTGATCCGTGAATGATACGATTAGTGTTTTTAATATGTTTCCTTCAACTTTGGTTATTTTGAAATTTTTCGTTCAAAAATGGAATATAATATTTTATTCGGACGAAAACGTCGGAAGAATTACGATCGGAAAATACAACCGGGTACGAAATGGAGCAGATTATGGAGCACAAAAGAAGTGAAGTGACTTTATGGGACTTGATGGAAATGGGTTATGACACACTCCAAAAGTGTAATCATCACACTTTTCAAATTATAACATATTATATTCTAAAAACCTATTTTTCTCTTTCCTCTTCAACCAAACAAGTCTTAAAGACAAAACTTGCTCTCCAAGCTCATCCTCTCTCCAAAATTTCGTGCGCCCCTCTCCCTCCTCTATATAATCATCACTCATCTTCATTCTCTCATTTTCTTCCTCCATCTTCATACTTCTTCAACTTCTTCCATTTCTTCTTCTTTTTTTTCAAACAATTAAAGTTTCCATTTTTATTAGTCTTTTCCACTTGAGTTCTTCATTAAAGTTCTTCCTTATACTAAGGGTAATGCTCTCATATGAATCTTTTTTCAAGTTTCAT
The DNA here is from genome assembly GCA_030762895.1 of Sophora flavescens. Taxonomy (NCBI): domain Eukaryota; kingdom Viridiplantae; phylum Streptophyta; class Magnoliopsida; order Fabales; family Fabaceae; genus Sophora; species Sophora flavescens. Next base: position 54,456,395 of record CM061068.1, on the reverse strand, counting down.
CATTTATTTTTTTAGTTTACTTTATGTGTTCTTTATATGCTTTAAACTTCTAAAATCTCTCTAAAATGGTAGAAAACTCCTTTTGAGTTGAAACCACTTTCTATAGTCTTGTGTTAACTTATATTTTCACATACTAAGAGGTTGTGTAAAACAAAAATCTCTACCTATCTCTTCCAATGAAGGCCGAATACTTGCATTTGTGACCTAGGAAGTTTTTGTTTCAACTTTTGGAATATGATCATGTGTTTGAGTTTCTAACTATCCATTGATCTTAAATCTATAAATCTTAGAAGTTTTAATAGCTTGTTCCTATGATGGCTGAAAATATGAATAAGTAAGCCTTGGATACTGTTTCAACTTTCCAAGTATGATCATGGATTTAGAACTCTTAATACCTTGTGATTCTAAACCTAAGAGTTATTGTTAAACAAAGAATATTTTCCTCATCATCCTATGATGGCCGAAACTTAGTGTTTAGGTGCTAGGATGTTTGAGTTTTTATTTTTCCAAAATGATCGTGGACTTAAGCTCCATAAGATATTTGGATGCTAAGTCTAAGAGATAGGAAAGTTTAAGGATTTCTAACTTGTTTATTCTATGTTATTAAAGCTAGGATGTATTACTTTCATTTTTCCAAGATAATCATGGACTTAAGCTCCATAAGATATTTGGGTGCTAAGTCTAAGAGATTGGAATGTTTAAGTTTCCATTGTTTTCCAAAATGATCATGGACTTGAGATCCATAAGATATTTGGATTCTAAGTCTAAGAGATTGGAAAGTTTAAGGATTTCTAACTTGTGTATTCTATGTTATTAAAGATAGGATGTATTACTTTCATTTTTCCAAGATGATCACGGACTTGAGCTCCATAAGATATTTGGATGCTAAGTCTAAGAGATTGGAATGTTTAAGTTTCCATTGTTTTCCAAAATGATCACGGACTTGAGCTCCATAAGATATTTGGATGATAAGTCTAAGAGATTGGAAAGTTTAAATATTTCTAACCTATAAATCCTATGAAGGCCGAACCTAGAAGGTTATGGACCTACGATACTTTGTTCTTATTTTTCCAAAATGATCATGGTTTTGAGTTCCTTAATACATATGGATGCTAAACCTAAGAGATTGGAAAGTTTAGTGAATGCTAGCCTATTTTACTAGCTTTGGCCGAATACCCTAAGTTTATAACTTAGTGGGGTTTTAATTCAACTTTGTTAAATGATCATTGTTTATGAACTCCTAACACTTGAGGATCATAAATCCATGAGTTGTATGATTTTCGGGAATCTCTAACCCTAAGAACTAGTCTTGGCCGAACCTATACTTTGTGGTTTAGTGTTCTTATTTGATTTTAACTTGTGATTTTGTGTTCACAACCTTAGACTTCCATCACGGAGGAAACGAGGACGTTCATGGTATACCTCTTTGAGCATCTAATCTCCTTACCTTCACAGAAGGTGGAGTTAATGCTTTGTGGTGTGACGACGAGGAGCTTCGAGTTCGGGAGTTCGGTGATAACCCGGGTGGGGGAAAGAACCAACCTATCGTCGGAATGGATAAGTAGTAGATTATATAATAATTGTGTAGGACGACCTAAACCCTACTAGTAGTTGAGTAATCGACAAGACCAAAATCACATCGGAAACCTTTTCTAAAAAAACCAATGGTGATTCAGGGATTGTAGGTTTATCGATATTATGTTGATTTTATATTCTTCATGGTTGATTTGAGCTTATTACCTTTATTGAATTGATTTTTGTGCTATGTTGGTGATATTGGAATATTTTGATTGATATTGTGTTATGCATGATCTGTCTAGTTTTAATTATTATGCTTAGTGGATTTTAAGCAAAGATATATATGTTGTCTACGAGATGATTGTTTTTGGTGTGAGGATAATGATGATTTAGAAGTGCCTAATTTAGGTGATGTATGTTAAAGAGGAGTTATGGCATAGAACATGTGTCAAGTTCTAGTGGAAGGTTAAGGCACTAGGATGTTGTTAAATCGGGTTGGTGGGATTCAAGTATAGGTGTTGTTGTCCATGACCATGTATTGGTAATATAATACACAAGGACAAAAGTGTATTGGTAATATAATACACCAAGACAAAAGTGTATTGGTAATATAATACACAAAGACAAAAGTGTATTGGTAATATAATACGCAAGGACATCTGTGTATTGGTAATATAATACACTGTGTATTGGTAATATAATATACGTATATAATACACATAAAACATTTTTGTGTATTGGTAATATAATACACCGTGTATTGGTAATATAATACATGTAAAACACTTCTGTGTATTGGTAATATAATACACAATGTATTGGTAATATAATACACATAAAATCAAGAGTTCTCGCGAGACCACTTCCACCTTAACGGGAATGTGGTTGGAACATCTTAACGGGAATGGAGGTGTGCACTAGGTGGAACATCCTAACGGGAATGAGGGTGTGCCCCGATGCAAATGAGGGATGGTGACAGGAGTGGTGGTGGCCACAATAACGTAAAGACATGGTGACATGATTAGAGAGGTTACGTTAAAATAACGTGTTAGATTGCCTGAGAGTAAGGGTAGAGGATGATATATATTAACCTGGGGATGATTCGTTAGTTATGTGTGTTGATTGTCTGTGACAATTACTGTATAATTTACTATGACTCTTTTCCGCCTTTTGATGATAGAACTGTTTCTTATCCCCTGTATATTTCTGTATGTTGTATTTTATCTCCTTGTGGAATTATACGAGAAGACCCTGTGGATGAGCGTAACCAGGAGGCGTTGGATGGAACTCCCTACGAACCGGAGGCTGGAGGACGAGCTTTGACGCATGGTGATTAGGGTCTAGTTAGTTATGGCCAGTGCGTCTCGTGAGGCGTATTTTTATTATGTTTTCCGTTGTTTAACTTTTTGTCTAAGTATATGCCTGTGAGGGATCCTACTGATAGGATATCCTCAACAGTGTTTTGTAATATGCATAATATACTTATATTGTGATATGCCATTCTATATGAAGTTGTATACTTTATAAGTTAAGCTTTTAATTTTTACGTATTTTCACGTTAAGCGTGCGATTAAGTAATTAAATAATGAGGTTTTAATCTAATAACACAAAGAGGCACGACGGGGTGTCTCATTTTTCATGTAACACCTGGGTGCCGACGAGGGCGGGGAGTGGTCGCCGGTGCAAGAAGGCACAGACAAGGAGCAGCTCCTGGCAGGCTTATAGGCGAAGGGACACATGAATGAACCGATTACACACCCGAATGAGAGGGATCCTGAGACTGTGTAGGTATGGGACTATACAGTTGAGGAAGGCTTATATGAATTGATTGGTACTACCTATACTAACAAGATGCATCTTCTTTTCGGGAGCCCATCACTTAAGAACTCCATAGTTAAACGTGCTGGACTTGGAGCAATTCTGGGATGGGTGACCTCCTGGGAAGTTTTCCTAGGAAGCGTGTGAGTGATGACAAAGCACACTAAAAAGACCCGTGTTGGTTTGTGGGGACAGTCGTCAATCCATAAAGCAGCCGGGGATGTTATAAATGGTATCACGGTGTGGTTCGGGGACGAACCAAGAAGAAGCTGGTGGGCATGTAACACCCGGGTGTCGACGAGGGCGGGGAGTGGTCGCCGGTGCAAGAAGGCACGGCCAAGGAACGACTCCTGGTAGGCTTCTAGGCGGAGAGACACATGAATGAACCGATTACACACCCGAATGAGAGGGATCTTGAGACTATGTAGGTATGGGACTATACAGTTGAGGAAGGCTTATATGAATTGATTGGTACTACCTATAGTAACAAGATGTATCTTCTTTTCAGGAGCCCATCACTTAAGAACTCCATAGGTAAGCGTGCTTGACTTGGAGCAATTCTGGGATGGGTGACCTCTTGGGAAGTTTTCCTAGGAAGCGTGTGAGTGAGGATAAAGCACGCTGAAAAGACCCGTGTTGGCTTGTGGGGACAGTCGTCAATCCATAAAGCAGCCAGGGATGTTATAGTATCTCTAAACTCAAACTCTTTAATTTATGCTTTGTATGAGTTTAACTGAGTTTATTGCTGTCTTTGATCAATACAACTTCTGTTCTTGATCTATTTAATTTGAATTGAAACCAGAGTATTACTGCAATCAATCTTGTGTTATTAATTGTTCAAAACTGAGTTGATTAAACATGTTCTTGGTCACTGAAACTGAAATTGATATATTGTAACTTCAGTTGTTGACTGATTAAGGCCTGTATCTAATACCTATACGCCCTGAACTGAACTTCTTTCTGTTTGATTCAATCACTGTTTAATTAATAGTTGTGAGCTGTGAACTTGAATCTTATTAGTGATTTATCTTTCTGAATTAATCTTTCTAATCTTCATCATCTTCCAATTCAAGATTTTATATAAACCCTTCATTGATTTTGTAAAAGATCCTGAGGCAACATAAAACTGAAAACTAAGTTTTGTGAAACAAAAGTTTTTTGAAAGCTCAATTCACCCCCCGCCCCCGAGTCTTTGAATCCAAAACAACAGTGATCATGGGGGAGAATTTGAAAATGAGTAGTTTAGACAGTTTTGTGAGGAGAATGGGATCTATCACAATTTATCTGCACCTAGAACTCCACAGCAAAATGAAGTGGTTGAGAGAAAGAACAGATCTCTGCAAGAGATGGCTAGATCTATGATCAATGAGAATAATCTCCCTAAGTACTTCTCGGCAGAAGCAGTAAACACTGCATGTTATGTACAAAACAAAATATTCATTAGGCCTTTTCTAAAGAAGACTCATTATGAATTGTGGAAAGGTTAAAGCCCCAACATATCTTACTTTCATGCATTTGGATGTGAATGCTTCATTCTGAATACTAAAGATCAACTTGAAAAGTTTGATTCAAAGGTAGATAAAGGTATTTTCGTAGGATATTCTGAAATGTCTAAAGCCTTTAGAGTTTACAATTCCAGAGCTTTTGTTATTGAAGAATCTGTTCATGTTAAATTCAATGATGGATTAAAGACTTATAAGGAACTATCAGATCTAGAAGATGATCTTGCAGGTCTTGATATAAACAGGCCAGAAAGTCAACAACCTGATCTGACCAAGACAGAACCTGTGTTTGAGCTAGACAGACAAGTGGAGCAGATTAGTCAGTAGACGAGTCAACAGACAAGTCAGCAGACAAGTCAAGATCTTCCTGATGATCTAAAAAAGGACTGGAAGTTCAACACTCATCATCCTAAGGATCTTATTTTTGGAAATCCCTCTGAAGGAGTAAGAACCAGATCCACTTTAAGAGAATCAAGCAATATGACCTTTATGTCAGAAATAGAGCCAAAGCGCATTGAAGAAGCTCTTGAGGATGAAAGCTGGATTCTTTCTATGCAAGAAGAACTCAACCAGTTTACCAGAAATGACGTCTGGACACTTGTCTCTAAGCCCAAGAACAAATCTGTCATTGGAACACGATGGGTCTTCAGAAACAAATTAGATGAGGATGGTAAAGTTATCAAAAATAAGGCAAGGTTAGTAGCTCAAGGCTATAACCAACAAGAAGGTATTGATTATACTGAAACCTTTGCACATGTAGCTAGAATAGAAGCTATACGTATATTAATGTCATATGCTGCACAACACCAAATCACTCTTTTTCAAATGGATGTAAAAAGTTCTTTTCTAAATGGCATAATTGAAGAAGTGTATGTTAAACAACCCCCTAGTTTTGAGGTTACTGATAAACCAAATCATGTTTACAAACTTAAAAAGGCACTATATGGTTTGAAACAAGCACCTAGAGCATGGTATGATAGAGTTAGTTCTTTTCTCATGCATAATGGTTTTACTAGAGGACAAGTAGATACTACCCTGTTTAAGAAATGTTCTAAAGAGAATTTTATTATAGTCCAATTATATATTGATGATATTATTTTCGGAGCAACTAATGAAAAGATGTGCAAGAAATTTTCCAAGCTAATGCAAGCAGATTTTGAGATGAGGATGATGGGAGAATTGAAGTTCTTCGTTGGATTACAAATCAAGCAGACAAGTGATGGAATTTACATCCATCAACAAAAGTATACCAATGAGATACTCAAGAAGTACAAAATGGAAAATGCCAAACTCATGAAAACTCCCATGCAACCCAATGCAAAACTAAGCAAAAATGATGAAGGCAAAAAGGTAGACCAAACTATCTACAGAGAATACAGATTAGTGGGATTCTGTCATGCTGGCATTGCTGGAGACAGAATAGAAAGAAAAAGCACTAGTGGAGGATGTCACTTCATTGGAGCAATCTTAGTCTCCCGGTCAAGCAAGAGGCAGACAACAATTGCCTTGTCTACTTCTGAAGCATAATACATTTCAGCTGCTAGCTGCTGCTCTCAACTCTTATGGGTAAAACATCAACTTGAGGATTACTCTATTTATGAGCATAACATATCTGTATGGTGTAATAATTCCAGTGCTATATACTTAACTAAAAATCCTGTTCAGCACTCTAAGGCAAATCATATTGAAATCAAACATAATTTAATAAGGGATTATGTTCAGAAAGGTATCTTTGATATTAAGTTTGTTAAAACTGAAAATCAATGGGCTGATATTTTCACTAAACCATTAGCAGAAGAAAGATTTTTATTTATTAGAGATAATCTAAACATGCATTGTATTATTGAATGACATGTCTAAGTGTTAACCCGTCTATGTTATATCATCTGTCTATGATACCTGTCTAACTCTACTGAGTCACTTTGCTAGAACTCAACAGTTTTTGTTGACATGGTTATTAATTATTTAATACAATTCTTCAATCTGAAGCTAATCATGTGCACGATGGTTTTGAATCTCGGAACCATGTTTTCATTATGTCTAAAGTGGGTGCAGCAGTTCCCCACAAAAATCGTGCCATTTTTAAAATTAAAAATGTTTTATTTCTATCTCCTGCCTTTATGACTATAAAAGGCAAAGAATCAGAAAGGTTTGACCTTTATGATTTCAAACTATTAAACTCTCTTTGTCTCTATCAAACCCTCTTCTCTTCCGAAACCCTAGAAAATCTTTCTCTGAGAAATGGCACCATCAAAACATCTCTCCTCGAAAGAAATTGCTGAGAAATACAACCTTATGGTTTCTGATGTAGAAAATCCTCATCGTAATCTTCACCAACTAGCCCAAAAACATGGACCTGTCATGTACCTGCGCTTAGGTTTGGTGCCCACCATAGTTATTGCTTCACCCCAAGCTGTCGAACTGTTCCTTAAGACCCATGACCTTGTCTTTGCTAATAAACCACCTCTTGAGGCTGCAAAGTACATAGCTTGGGAGCAAAGGAACTTGACCTTTAGTGAATATGGTTCTTATTGGCGCAACGTGTGTAAGATGTGCACCTTGGAAATGCTAATCCATACCAAAATTAGCTCCTTCAGGGACATGAGGCAAGAAGAGCTTGAACAACTGGTCAAGTTTATAAGAGAGTCAGCCAATGATGGAGCTGCTGTTGACATAAGTGCCAAGGTTTCAGCACTTAGTGCATACATGAGCTGTAGAATGGTTATAGGGAGGAAGTACATGGACAAGGACTTTGATGAGAAGGGTTTCAAGGCTGTGATGCAAGAGGGAATGTACTTAGCAGCAACTCCTAACATAGCTGACTATATTCCTTGTGTTGCTGCACTTGACCTTCAAGGGTTAAGAAGGCGCATGAAGGTAGTGGGCAAAACCTTCGATGACTTCTTTGAGAAAGTTATTGATGAGCATGTGCAATCAGAGAACAGAGAAGACAAGATCAAGGATTTTGTGGATGCCATGTTAGGCTTTGTTGGTACAGAAGAATCTGATTACCGTATTGAACGTCCCAATATCAAAGGCATATTGCTGGTAAAAGGAATTATATAGTTGAGCTTTGCTAGGCTTTACATCCCTAGGAATTAAGAGAGCATGAAACTTTTTACCTTGACTTTCCACTCTTATTCCTTTTTCAACTTTTTTTTCATTCTTTCACTTTGAGCGGCTACAACCTTTTCCTTTTAATACCCTTTTTTGATATTTTTGAACTTTTTTTCTTTTTCCTTTTGCCTTTGGTTTCAACCTTTATTTTTTTATTTTTCTCATCCTAAAATAACATATCAAATCCTTGTATCCACCCCAAACTTAGTTTCTTACAATCCTTGTCTTGCTAAGCATCCATGCTCTCCTAAATCCTAAGATTTGGTTAACATGGTTTTTTCGGATTTTTGGCTTATAAGGTTATCAAGAAATAATAGGCTTATTAGGCTCAATGTGGCTAACTAGGGAACACGCATTATGGATGGTTCTTTTTAGGCCAAGTAGCTATTTCAAAGAAAATTGCCTAAATCATTTGATGCAAACATATAACCATACAAACCATGAAGAGATTCAAGCAAATCCGGGAAAGTGCAACTTAAAAGTGATTCACACAATTTAAAAACAATGTTGGAGGCTCAAATTCCTCACTTGGACATTTTTAGCAAATTATTTAACCAAGATACAATCCCTAGTGTGTGCACCCCTTCACCCCAAACTTTTTATAAATCATGCATCCACAACAAAATTTCTCAAAGTTCAATTTTCATGGGGATCATTTTTAAATTTTCAAATCATTAGGGGAAATCATAAAAAATCAATATTTTTTTTATGCAATCCATCTATGCTAAATTCAATAAAATCCCTTCAAGCTTACCAACATAAGACTCACACACATATGACTCAAGTAAATAAAAGCAAAATAATTAAAAAGAGAATGGTTTATAAAAACTCATTGAAGACGCTTCCACCAAGATCCCATAGCATGTGGTAAAAAGACCAAGAGATGCCCAAGATGTAAGACCTTCATCCCGGATCCCATGGCTTGTGGAGTGGAGATGGAAGAAGCAAGTGTGATGAGATTCTATTTACTTCTCTAAGTGCTATTATGAGCCCACTTCCTCCCGGGACAAATAGTAAGTCACCTACTCCAAGAATGGCCTTTATGTAATTATTTTCTCTATAAAGCACTAGAACCATAACTTTTTGAGGCGACCTTGGAGCCTTTGCCGCTATTGATGAAAACTCCAAATTCTCAGGTAATGACTTGAACTCCAAAGTTGGTATTTTTACTAAGTAATGTGATAGACAAATTGTAGGCACCAACTTTGTAACATCCACACATGCATGCAAACAAACATATTTATCCAACTCAGGATTTTGAGGCTCCTCAATAGGATTGGTGAGAGAAGTATTTTCCACATGATTTGTCTCATTTGTCCCTTGCAAAGGAACAATAAGAGTTATTTCCTTCTTGCACTCCTCTTCATGATCCTCTCTTCTTGAATCATCTTCCACCACCACTTCATCTTCATTTAAGTCCATATTGGCAACAACATTCTCTTCAATTTGAGTCTCGTACGGATTTTCTACTAGCAATTTAGAAAATTCGCCAGCTTGCTCTTCTAACCTCTGAAAGTTGTTACTTAGCATCTCCGCTATCAATTGAGAATGTTTCTTATGCATTTTATGCCTTTGAATCATGACACTAAATTCCTCCTTGCTACGCTCTATGCTCTGGATCAAATGTTGAGCATCTATATCCCAAAGTGATTCCAACACCTCGGGATCTAGCTTAATGTCTGGTGGTGGTTGTAAGGATGACAAATAAGATCTCCATTCCTCCTTGGAGTATATCTTCACATGCTTATCAACTATACAATCAAGCACGATCCAATCAATTTGAGATTCCCTGTTTAGATAGAAACAATGGTCCATGTGTGGCATCCACCTAACACAAACAAAATTCAAAAGAAAAGATCAAATATATACAAAATAGAAAAAATATGTCTAAAGTAGTTGTCTTCTTTGTTACCAATGATATTGATAGTGCCAATCCCTGGCAATGGTGCCAAAAACTTAATAGGCTCCGGCAAGCATATCGGATCGAAGCAAGTAATAATAAAACGGTGAGAAGCCGAGTATCGAACTCAGGGATTGGGAAACCAAGTGTCACTTCACAAATTAAACAATTATTTAGACTGGGAAATAAGTGTGAAAAGATTTCAAGAAAATAAAAGAAACAATAAAATAAAATCAAATATTTTTGGGATTTCAAATTTTAAAAGAGATTTCCAGGAATTGGGTTACCAACAAGACTGCTCATGCTACTAGATTGACCACCCCTCTTGTTAATTATCAAAATTGCTTTGAAGTTGAATTTATGCTAAATAAGTTAATGTTTCCTCTCGAGATACAAGAACCGTGCCCATGACCATGGCAATGCTTGACGGCACCAAAAACTTGATAGCATGAATCCACAAGTATACGACTTCGTCGTCAAGAAATAAAAAGATCGAACCCACAGAGACTGTGATATTAAACAACAATTAGTTATTAAATTAATTAAACTAAACAAGAAAAAGATTTGGTTTTTGAAATAAGAATCAAGTAAAAAATCAATTATTAAAATCGCAATCAAACAAAAAAGGAAAGTAAACTAATTTGGGGGTTTTCAAATTAAAGAGGAATTTCCAGGAATTGGGTTACCAACAAGACCGCTTATGCTACTAAATTGACTATCCCTATGTTAATTTTCAAGATGCTTTGAAGGTGAATTTATCCTAATATAGTTAATGTTCCCTCTCGAGATACAAGAACCGTGCCCAATTAAACCAACCCCTACTCTCGTGGTAATTATATTTAAATTGGACCCATTGAGGTTTGTGACAATTCAATGAACCCTCGAAGGAACGCTTCTAACTTTCGTGATTTAAGTCCTAAGTTCAATCCCTATAGATCCAATACCTAAGTTCATCGTTAGGTTCATCCTTAGAGTATCTATGACATGCAAATAAGTGCGCACCAAATTCAAAAGTAATTCATGCAATAGGAATTAAATCAAAAGCAAATTGGAACTAACAAAGGAAAAATATCAATTCATAACATAAAACAAGTCTTGGGCATAGCCTCAATTCCTAGAAATAAAAAGATTACTTAAGCATTGCCATATTCATAACAACCTTGAAAAACAAAAGCATAAAAATCCTAAAATAATAGAAGAAATTGAGAAGAAGAGAAATCCCAATTTTTGCCAATTGGTAGCAGTCAAGAGATTCCTATTTTCGAGCCTAGTTGCCCTATTTATAGAGTAGGTTAACTTGGATTTGAAACCATTACAAAATTAAATCAAATCAGCAAATCAAAATTTCAGATTTTGCGCGTCACGACCGTGATGGCTGTCACGACCTGGCCGTGACAGATTCTGTCCTGGAGAACTTGACACTGGTTGGCCTGTCACGACCGTGACAGGTTCTGACTTTGTGTTCTTTTTTTGCCTATCACGGTCAGGCCGTGATGGGCTCTGTTTGGCTCATTTTTCTTGTATTTCAAGTTCCACCTTCATGCAAACTCCAACATAACTGGTCCTGAGCATTTTAATCTTCGTATTTAATTTCTAAATCAATATCTCCAAATTAATTGCCAGATCTTATCATGTCCTTTGTTGTTGTGAGAAGCAATTATTATCCAAATCCATTTTTTTTTCTCTCAAAGCCAATTCAATTATCTTTTAATCATAATAATTCAAATCCAAATTGATTTGGATTCAAATCCATCATGTGGGCCCTCTCAATTTACTTGGCGATCTTCAATTTAATTGCAATCCTTCTTCTTTGTCCTTTCCTAAAAATAAAAATAAAAAAATCTTGAGAAAATCAATTAAATTCTAATTAAAATCAATTAAATGCACACATTGACTCTAAAATAACTAAAATAGGAAAACTAAGTCTAATTTGGGTTAAATCAAATATTCAACTCAACTTAATTGATTAAATCCACTCTAAAATAATAGATAAAACATGATAAGCCAGCGGATTATCAAGCTTTTACTCATACTAATATATATATCTTTTAAGGCTAGAGACTTAACATAAGAGCTACAAGCATTGTCCTGGAACAAACTCTCTAAAGAACATAAAATGTTAGGCAAAAGGATATGAATGGTTATATATGAAAAGGCTTAAACTGATACTAATTGAGCTACAAACATGTTGCTTCCTTATACTGATTTACAGCTAGATGCCAGGGTTCTCACTTTAAATGTTCATCTAACACTGTTATGATTATTTTATATTTTCTGCATAGGATATGCTGGCGGGTTCCATGGATACTTCTGCTACAGCAATTGAGTGGGCGCTTACAGTGCTCATCAAGCATCCAAGGGCGACGAAGAAACTCCAAGTGGAGTTGGAAATTGTGGTGGGTATGAAGAGGAAGGTGGAGGAATCAAACTTGGATAGCCTTTAGTATCTGGACATGATTATAAAAGAAACCTTGAGGATGCATCCAGTGGCACCATTACTAGTACCACACCAATCTATGGAAGATTGCATAGTTGGAGATTTTTCATACCTAAAAAATCTAGGGTCATAGTAAATGCATGGGCAATTATGAGAGACCCAAGTGCCTGGGCTGACCCAGAGAAGTTCTGGCCAGAGAGATTTGAGGGAAGCAACATAGATGTCCGAGGGCGTGACTTCTCGCTGATACCATTTGGTTCTGGCAGAAGGGGCTGTCCTGGATTGCAACTGGGTCTCACTGTGGTTCATTTAGTGGTGGCACAACTTGTGCATTGCTTTGATTAAAAGCTACCAAATGACATGTTGCCAACTGATTTGGACATGACTGAGGAGTTTGGCCTCACAATGCCTAGAGCCAAGCATCTGGTTGCTATTCCTGCTTATCGGCTTCACAATGTAAAGGATTAGGGAAAGCTGTCTTAGTTGCATTTTATTTTATGTTTAATAAGGTCGACTTGAATAAGGTTAGGAGAGAAATAAATTATCCTCTCCTTTACTTCTCATCATTGAGAATTGTATTTCTATCACTGAAAATGATAGTTTTTCTTACAATCATACTCTGAAGCAAGGCAAAAAGATAAAACAAAAAACATGTTCACCTGTACTACATTCAAACCAATCAAAAGTGGAATAAGAATTCCTTATGTTCTTTTATCGCAGCATGACTCAATTCCCACTCTTTCTTTGCAAGTAGCTTCACTCCCAGTCTGCTTAAAAAATCTCATCTGAATGAGTTGTAGTAGTCCTTGCTTAGAATGAGAAGTCACGCCATCTAGCATATCATATATATACAAGGTTTCAGGGTGATCTCTATCTTCAACAGTAAATATAGGAGATTTCCCGTTCACTTGAACAATGCTTTGTCCAGGAGATTTCCTCACTTGAAGATGTCTCATTTTTCTTCTTATAGCTGCAACTCCATCACATATCTCAGCTGTTGCATATATGTTAGCCATCTCCACATAAGGAACCGCCACATCGGGCTCCAATTCAAACAGCCCTTCAGAGACATACTTACCCATTTCCATCTTACCATGAAGTTTGCAAGCAGAGAGCAATGTGCTCCATATGCCAGCATCAAGTTCAAAAGGCATACTTTCAATTATTTCTAAAGCTTCTCTCTGTTGTCCTCTACGACCAAGAAGATCAACAATACTTGAATAATGGTCTATACCAGGGCTTATGCCATACTTTTGAGTCATCATGTTGAAGCACTCCAATCCTCTTTCGAGTAAACCTCCATGTGCACAAGCTTGGAGAACAGCAAGAAATGTTACGTGGTTTGGTTTCATTCCCATGTCCACCATCCTAGAAAATAGATACAGAGCATCTTTGATATCTCCATTTAAAACACAAGCAGTAATCATGGTTGTCCAAGAGACGACAGTTCTGTCAGCCATGTTGTAGAAAAGCTCCCGAGCATCATTAAAACTTCCACACTTTGCATACATGTCAATTAGTTTGTTACAAACTACAACATTATTTTTCAATCCTTTGTTGATTGAGTATTTGTCAATCCATTTTCCAAGTGCAAGTGCCCCTGTTTGGCCACAACCCGAAATCAAAACAAGCACGGTAACCAAATCTGGTTTCTCACCGGTAGCTTCCATTGTGTTAAACAAGGTCAATGCCTCGTTCATATATCATTTCTCAGCATACCCACTAATAATTACTGTCCATGAAACACAAGTTCTGCCAGACATGCCATCAAACAAAAATCTTGCAGAAAAAACATCCCCACACTTGGAATACATAGAAATAAGAGTATTCGCTACATACACATCAGAATCACAACCCAACCGGACTCCAGGAGAATGTATTAGCAAACCTTGAAATAGTGCTTTAGGTTCCACAAATGATGAAAGCAAACTGAGAATTGTGCTAATGTCAGGGGAAAGCCCAACCTCTAGCATCTCTTTGTAACAATTTTAAGCCTTGACAACAGACTTTCCAAAATTTGCATACGCTGCAATTATGGAATTCCAGGAGACAACAGACTTCACACCACTGTCAATTTCATTCAATACTATTTCCGTCGAACACAAGTTGCCACATTTGGCATATGCAACGATCAAAGTGTTAGCTATAGAAACATCAACATGAACTCCAATTCGAATCCCAAAAGAATGTATTGCACTCACAAAAATTGGATTTTTCATATGCAAAATGGCTTGAATCAGGAGCAAGACAGTGACTGAATCAGGATGAATCCCACTACGCCTCATCTGACGTAGAAGACATAACAACCTATCAATGGAGCCACATTGAGCAAAACCTAACAACATTGCATTCCAAGAATCAATGTCCCTCTTGGGTATTTCAACAAACACATTGTATGCATCTTCCAATTGACCACATTTGATATACATGTCAACCATCGCGGTTTGCACAAAAATATTGAATCGAAATGAAGATTTGGCAACATGGGCATGGAATATTTGGGAGTTTCTAAGATGGGATATTCTGGCACAGGCTTTTGCTACAAAGGAGATGGTTGAATTGTTGGGTGCCGTGCCACTTCGCTTCATTTGGCAGAAAAGAAGAAGGGCTTTTTTTAATTTTAAATTTTGACTTTTTTAAAAAAATAAAAATTTTATTTTTAAACAAACACATTCACTAAATAATGAACTGAATTCACCAGATATTTATACCTGATTCACCATATATTTGTACATACTTAACAAAAATTTATTTTTCAAAAAAACCCATTCATCAAATAATGAACTGAATTCACTAGATATTTATACCTGAATCACCAGATATTTGCACATATTTAACCAAAAAAATTATTTCTCAAAAAAACTCATTCACCAGATAATGAATTGAATTCACCAGATATTTGTACCCAATTCATCAGATATTTACACATACTTAACCAACAAAATTTATTTATAAAAAAAAACACATTCATCGGATAATGAACTGAATTCATCAGATATTTATACCCGATTCACCAGATATTTACGCATACTTAACCAACAAAATTTATTTATAAAAAAAACACATTCACCAGATAATGAACTGAGTTCACTAGATATTTATACCTGATTCACCATATATTTACACATACTTAAACCATAATTTTTTTCTCAAAAAAACCTATTCACCATATAATGAACTGAATTCACCATATATTTATACCGGATTCACCATATATTTGCACATACTTAATCAAAAAAATTATTTCTCAAAAAAACTCATTCACCAGATATTTGTACCCGATTCACCAGATATTGACACATACTTAATCAAAAAAATTATTTATAAAAAAAATAAAATTTTAAAAAAAATTGTTATAAGATCAAGACAAGATAACTACAGTCTGCCACATCAGATGCAAGATTGTTCTCACAATGCCAGAATCAGTATGATGTCCCAAAATGTGTGTCCGTTTAACATTTTTGATATGAGAATTATTGTCACTGTTGGAACATGTTCCAGGTGGAAGCACAATTCACAAAAGACTGAAACGAGACCATACACATTTGTGAGGAGAGAGGAGTTATGAACTTATGATTGTTTTGTTTGTCACTACATCCTTTCTTATAAAGAGCACTGAATTGAATCACTGATTGCGGTTGATAGCAGTATCTATCCTGTAAGCATATGAGGCCTCTGTCAGTTGGGCTAATAGATATTTGAAAGGCCCATGTTTGGTTTTTCAGACTCCCTTTCTCTTTCCCCTTTCGGATTGATTTTTGGGTTAAATAGCGCATTTGCAGTCTTTGTACTTTCTGTCATGAACTTCCTTTCATAATACATAATCTTTGTTATAATCTTATATTATAAGAACAATTTAATTGATATGTACTATTTTTTATATTATTAAAAAATCATAAGTTGTCACATTATTAAAAATGATCAACCCTAATGATAACTATTTTAGAAGTCATGTAATAGATTATGATTAGTTGAGAATGTTAAAAAACAAGGATCAAGATGAAGTAAATTTGGAAAGAGAGAACGTGGGACCTACTTAAAATTATAGTGTGTTGACATCTTTTTATTGGTTATGTCTATGGCTAAGGCTGAAGCTTTAGGTTTGTGCCTAACCAACTTTTTCTCATAATTTATCAAAATTAATCTCTTATAAGAAATGTAAATTTAGGGTCTGTTTGGTTTATTTCCTATTTCATGTTTTCATTTCCTGATTTCAAGAATTTAAAACAAGAATAAATTATAAAATTATTAGTTTATTTTCATTATGTTTCCTGTTTTCAAAGATTTGTACATTAAACAATAAAAACAAATAAAAAGTTGTTTCCAGTGTTTCCTCCACAAAACTTTGGAAATAGGAAACTAAATGAAAACAAAGTAATGATTTTGTATTTAATTTTGTTGTAATTGTTCTTAAAATGAGGAAATAAAAATAGGAAACATGAGGTAAACTAATCATGCCCTTATATTTTTTGTTGTTAAATTCAACAGTGGTGGACTCTACATATTTGGAATTTTTTTTTTTTTTAAATAACATATTTGGAAGTTAAGTGTTTAAGAATTAGTTAAAAGATATTACATAATTGTTATGAAACTTGCACATTGTCTCTCAAAATGAGATACAAATTGTATTACTTCAAAAAATTTGGAGTATATGGATTTTTGTCATCATGCAGAGAAGATGTGATGGTTAAAAACAAAGGGGTAAATGCAAGGAAGGAAACGGTGGGTTGGATTGGAAGAAACTGAATTGAAGAATTAAGACTACATGTCAACGAACTCTTTACCTTACATGACACAATTTTGATTCGTCGCTTGTCTTGTAAAGTGAATTCATTTCATTAATGGATTATGTGTTTCCAATATTCCAGCCTGTCTAAAGCTAGCTTGCCATATCTATAATTGCAATTTGCAAAAGATCTATAACCTTTTATTTATTGTTTTTTATGAGATCCATTATGTGGGCTAGTTTGTGCTATCGTTGTAAAAGCTTGAGAAGAAAGCCATTTCGAGATTACTTATATCATTACTCTAAAATTTACGAAAGATTTATGCATTTCAGATTTTACCGCGTGATAAAATGGAAAAGGAAAAAGCATAACAAGATAGGTAAATCACTTCCACCAAACATGACTTCTATTCATGGATCTCATCAAAGCAACGCAACATATTATTTGATAACTGCCGGTCACTATGATCACAAGCACAAAGATTAATTATGGAAGACTACTACAAGGATTTCGATTTCTCCACTTTTTTTTTCCTATTTTCCCTTTGATTGCTATTGTCATATCTCTTTAACTTGTCCGATATAAATCTTGAGGTAAAATAGGTTGATTCATCCCATACGTTTTTTTACATTAGTCATATAAGTTTTTTTTCTCTTTCAAAGAGGTTCTATACATTATGTACCATTAACACATTAGTCATTTCCGTCAAGCCGTACATGACGGCATCAATTTTACGACTCGCATAGAAGACAAAACATAATATATAGGACAAAAAATGAAGAACAATGAAAGGAAAAATACTTTTTTTTTTTCATTTTGGTATTGTACATTATGTTTCGTCTTTCATATTAGTAATTTCCACCAATCCCTTCTTGACAACATCATTTTTAGGACTAATATAGCGAAAGAACATAACATATAGGACAAAAATGCAAAAAATAAAAATAAATGACCCAAAAGAGTGTATAACATCAGTCAACTTATTTTGCCTAGTTACTTTAGTTTTATTTGATAATAATGAGATATGTCTTCTCAATTGGGTTCTGCTTATCAAACATTGTCCTTTGAGAACTTCAATTTGAACTTTGAAGGTTGGAATGGGATATATTGAGAAGAATGCACCATTCCTAATATAACCCAACTTCCAAAGACCAAAGTCAAATGTGCTGTTCCAACAAAGAAAATTATAGTTCAGACACAGGTAGCAAAAAGAACATGCCGATGGGGAAGTCTTCATAAATCGAGGTCCTTTTGGAAGATGGCCAGCAAGCTACGATCTACTACCACATGGGATTTTCTAGATATATATCATGTTCCATTCTTATCACTTCGATCTTTATTTCTGGTGCATTAATATAAGACTAAGTATACATTAACATTTTCTTTTTTTGTGAGGATACATTTATTCTGAGGAATGGCTTACATGAATGAAAAGCACAAGTCTAGAAATCGTTTATTTTCGGGGACACGAGCTAGGGAGCCAATAATAGTCTTTATAAAAAAATCGGGAGCCAATATAATAGCTAACAGTAAAAACCAAAGATGGAGACAGATATTTGATGTCGTTAAACAAGCAAGTTGAATTCAAAATAAGCTGTGTGCATAATGGTGAACCTAAAGTTAGGTGTTCATCAGTTCATGACAAGAAACTTAATCACTCGCATAACCACGAAAAACCATATCTTAATGGGCAACTTATATCCAACATATGGATTGTATGGCAAATACTTACACTTGCATTTTCATTGAACAGATCTATATACGTAAGTTACAAGCAAAGCTTTCCGCTGTCAAATTTTATTGGAAGCTGCACCATACCAATGGTAACTGCAACAATAATCTCTACATTAATGCCTATAAATTACAGGGATACAGGTTAAAAGAACACTAAAACTGTTATTTGAGAAAATACTTTTTGAAGGAGGGGTAGGGGTGGGGGTGGGGGTGGGGGTGGGGGGTTCATATTAACGACAAAAATGTGGCTTGCCAATTTCCTACCTCAAAGCCCGATCCTATTAGCAAAGTAACCAATTGAACATAAGCCTCCATCATCATTGTCAGTTTAAAGATTTTCCACATGCTGATGTCTTACAAAATGTTGGCTATTAACTTTGATCTCTTGACCCTCTTGAATTTTGATGCTCTAGAGGTTGACTTGTAACCATGACCTTAACATGAGCTACACATCCATCCTAAATCTGCAATGCCCTAAACCAAACAACAGCAACAAGACAAGAGTCTTGTCAAGGACCCTAAAACAATGTTCAACAGAAACTATGAAGTATTAATTAAAAATATCAAACCGTTTACAACTAAAGAATCATATACCCTCTGATTGTTTCTCAATTATACAACAGACTCTGAAAATCAATATTTGATGCTAGTAAGAATTTAGACTAACTCGGATGCTTATATTTGGTATGCAAACTTCGTAGTATAAGAGAATAGATTATGTCTAGGAATCCAAGATTTTTCACATTGATTTTTTAATTATCATACTGTAACATAACGTTTCTTGAATTCCCCTATATTGAGATACCCGAGTATCTTACATCCAAGGTGAAAGAGCAAACAAACCAAAAGTCTCTTAAAATAATAGGATAGAGTTACAGACACTAGAATGGATAGAACCACATTAGTATACCTAGACAAGAAATTAAGAGGCACCCATCAGACTTTGCATTTGTCAGAGTCATTCACTTGATAGCTGATAAGCCTCTGGCTCATCTAGTTTTATGACTAGTATGACCGTGGTTTTGTGTCAATTATATCTCGTTTTCACCCAAATTAGGCTTGATTGTCCTCAAGCAAGGTTTTGAGTCCCTTAAGTAGTTTTAGGGTTATTTAGCTGAGTTTTGAGTCAAATAAAGCACTTATGGCTATTTCATGTTTTCAGGTTGACTTAGAGTCCAAGGAATGAAGGAAACAATGGAAATTGCAATCTGGAAACACTCGCCACGCGAGCAGATACTCGCCCCGCGAGAGTGAGGACCAGCCTGTGCCAGAAAAGTCATGTTCTCTGCCTCGCCCCGCGAGCTATAGCTCGCCTCGCGAGCCTGGAAGTCAGCAAGCATCACGGTCATCCCGTGATACCCATCACGGGCGTGAAGAGAAACCCCTGGAAGACAGAGACCATCACGGCCTAGCCGTGATGAAGATCACGGCCATGACAGATAAGCACCCAAAGTCAGAAGTAATCACGGCCTGGCCGTGATAGGCATCACAGCTGTGACAACCCAGATTTTGAAGACTCGCCTCGCGAGAATTCCACTCGCCTCGCGAGAATACAAATTCAAGCTGGCGCCATTTTAATATTCGCCTCGCGAGAGGCCACTCGCCTCGCGAGAATGCGCAGTTTCTGAAAGTTATAAATAGTTGTTTAGGGCGGAACAGAAGGATCTTTTGCTAATCCTTGTTTTCGAATTTCTCTGGTTGTATTGCGTTTTTGATGGAGAACTAATCTCCCTAGGTTGATCTGCTGTACTCGGCTTCCACCAACACTTGAGGTCTTGTAATTCCCGATTTAATTATCTTCTCTCTTTCAATGCTATTCGTTATTCTCTGTTTGCTTAATTCAGTTTGTACCGAATTAGTGTTGGTTTATTTTCGATGATTTTATGTTCCTAAACTCAATCGCGTTTGCTTAATTCGCGTGCGTTCAATTCGTGTTTGCTTAATTCACGAAGGGCTTCATCCGTTTGCTTAATTCGGAATTAGGAATATATGTCCCGTAGCGTCGGTTTCGCTTGTTAATCGATGCTACAATCGAAAAGGGATTAGAATCCGCTTAGGGCATGGAATTACATGAACCGATGATAGTGGGAAACGAAACAGCAGATTGATCGTCTTAGTCTTATTTGATAATCACGTAATTTGCTCTGTTTTTATGCTCTGTTTTCATTCTGTTTTCCAATCAATTTCAAACCAAACACCCCCCAAGAAAACTGATTTTCTGCGATAATAGCACTACAAGAGTCCTTGTGATACGATACCCGAGTTGTCGCACACTAAACTACATTTTTACTAACCGCTCATCTTTTGACGCGTGCGCGACAGCGCGTCAAATTGGCGCCGTTGCCGGGGACTCTTGTTGTTATTAACAGAAAAAAAAATAAAAAAATAATTCATTGCTGAGTTAGTTATGGCTGCTTGGTCTGGTTATGAATCTTAGTACTGCCATGGATAATTACATGCAAGGTTATATGCCTTATGTTGATTATGAGCCACCACCATGCATATATTATCCTAACTTTGCTGAAGGCTATGAGTCTAGTAGTGGTTTTGGCATGATTGGAGTAAATGAAGCCCAACCCAGCCTGGATGAGTTAGCTTCTCTGATGCAACATATGACAGAATTTCAAGCAAATCTTCAACGAAATGACAGAACAAAGTCTTGAAAGCCATCGGAGAGGAGAAGCCGAGTCTCGGAAGTTGTCCATTCTAATTGATCAAATTGTCGCCAACTCGCTGCCGACCGCTAACTCCACATCCCCTTGAAGAACATACTGATTCACAAGTTATTCTTGACAATACTTCGAGGATGATTTTGACAATACTTCTATTGATGAACTGTGTGTTGAATCCCCGATTCTAATGCATGTGCTTGATTGTACCGATTAACGCTTTGTGTATAGAATGTTATGCAGGTTTATTCTTTTCAGGAAACGTAGAAAATGAGGATCAGGAGAATCAGGAGGACATCTGCTTCACCATGCTTGAGGATGATGAAGAACCTTTGGAAGTAGATGATTCAATTAAATCAAAAGCATGTGTTGAGAGTGATGGGGTGGATGAATTGAGTGCTGAATTTCCAGACATTCAGACCTTTACTGATTCAGTTTATTGTAATATATGTATTGACTCTACTAACACTAACCTTTGTGTGGTGTGTGCTGAAATTTCTGCATGTATAGCAGGTGATAAATTTGTTAGTGCAATGAATGAAGAAAATGCAGAAGTTGAAGCAAGACCGGGAGACACCAAGTGTCCTATTTGCCACCTCCCGAGAAGCCACCGGTGATGGAGTTTGAGCCTTTGGATTTTGCACCATGGCCAGTTCAAGGGGTTGAACCCCAATTTTATTGGGGAGACTTTGTTGAGAAGAAGGTCATCTGTGACCCAAGAGGGAGTGAGAAGTCCGCCGCACTCGGCGAGGTCATCATGATTGTCAAGCGCTCACCTCCATATCAAGGCTGCAAATTAGGGAAGCATGGAACAAGCTTCGATCCTTTGGCTACCACGTGGGCCTTGTGCTACGAGACAGTGGGATCTGGTGGAACCGCCTCAATGAGTTTTCTTAACCCTTTCTCCTTTTAAATTTTCTTTTCCTTGCTTTATTTCTGTTTTGTTTTCAATAAAGCTCTTGAATAATTTGAGAAGCTCAAGAGCATGTGTGTGAGTCTTGTGTCGGCAAGCTTGGTAGGTTCTGTTGATTTAGCACAGATTGATGGCATGATTTATGTTGATGATTCCCCTAGGTTTTTGAAATTTGGAAATTGATCCCCACTTGAAAAATTGAAAAAAAAAAAACCGAACTTTGAGATATTTTGTTGTGATGGCATGATTTATGATAAGTTTGGGGTGATAGGGTGCACACACTAGGGATAGAATCTCGGTCAAACAATTTGCATGAATGTCCGGTGAGGATTTGAGCCTCCAACATGTTTTTGATTGTGTGAATCACTTTCAAGTTGCACTTTCCCGAATTTGCTTGAATCTCTTCATGGTTTGCATGTCTATGTGTTTGCATCAAATGATTTAGGCAATTTTCTTTGAATTAACTACTTGGCCTAAATTGAACCAGTCCCTAATGCATGTTCCCTAGTTAGCCCCTTTGAGCCTAATTAGCCTATTGTTTCATGATGACCTTATGTTATGAGCCTGAATCTGGAAAAACCATGTTAACCCGATCTTAGGATTAGGAGAGCATGGAAGCTTAGCAAGAGAATGGTTGCAAGAAACTAAGTTTGGGGTGGCTACAGGGATATGATGTGTTGTTGGGGATTGAGAAAAAGAAAAATAAATAAAGGTTGGAGCCAAAGGGCAAAAATAAATCTTACAAAAAAAAAAAAATGCAAAATGTCAAGAAGGGTATTAAAAGAAAAGGGTTGTAGCCACCCAAGGCAAAAAGAAGAATAAGAATAGGAACTTGAGTAGGAAATTCAATGTGTAAACAGCTTCATGCTCTCTTAGTTCCTAGGGATTTCAGCCCAGTACCTTTGTATATCCTTCCCTTAGCCAGGCCCCATTACAACCTTGAAAGACCTTTTGATGTTGCATGCATGTTTTCCGTGGGAACCATTTTGAGATGAAAATCAAATTCATGGGAAGTGCTCTTAAAAGTGAAACTGAGTGAAATGTTGTTAGCCTAGACAAACTGAGAGATTGAGTGAACACTAAACCCCAAGGCGAGTGTTTGAATTTGGTGATCTCCCTCTTGTGTGTAACTTAGATCCCTGTTTAGATTAATGATTGTTTGAATGATGAAACTCTCGGATGTTCAGAATAAATGATTGTGGGGATTACATTGTAGAAAAGGGGGGAACATTGAAGGAAAATTGTTTTGATGAATTGCTTGAAATTTGTGCGGAATTGGTTGAAATCCTTCTAGCTTGCCAAGTCTTGAGTCGTTTTGAGTTTTAGTTTGCTTGGGGACAAGCAAAGTTCAAGTTTGGGGTATTTTGATAAGCCTCTGGCTCATCTAGTTTTATGACTAGTATGACCGAGGTTTTGTGTCAATTATATCCCGTTTTCACCCAAATTAGGCTTGATTGTCCTCAAGCAAGGTTTTGAGTCCCTTAAGTAGATTTAGGGTTATTTAGCCAGTTTTTTAGTCAAATAAAGCACTTATGGCTATTTCATGTTTTCAGGTTGACTTAGAGTCCAAGGAATGAAGGACACAATGGAAATTGCAATCTGGAAACACTCACCACGCGAGCAGATACTCGCCCCGCGAGAGTGAGGACCAGCCAGTGCCAGAAAAGTCATGTTCTCCGCCTCGCCCGCGAGCTATAGCTCGCCTCGCGAGCCTGGAAGTCGAGCAAGCATCACGGTCATCCCGTGATACCCATCACGGGCGTGAAGAGAAACCCCTGGAAGACAGAGACCATCACGGCCTAGCCGTGATGAAGATCACGGCCATGACAGATAAGCACCCAAAGTCAGAAGTAATCACAGCCTGGCCGTGATAGGCATCACGGCTGTGACAACCCAGATTTTGAAGACTCGCCTCGCGAGAATTCCACTCGCCTCGCGAGAATACAAATTCAAGCTGGCGCCATTTTAATATTCGCCTCGCGAGAGGCCACTCGCCTCGCGAGAATGCGCGATTTTCGAAAGTTATAAATAGTGTTTAGGGAGGCAGAACAGAAGGATCTTTTGCTAATCCTTGTTTTCGAATTTCTCTGGTTGTATTGCGTTTTTGATGGAGAACTAATCTCCCTAGGTTGATCTGCTTTACTCGGCTTCCACCAACACTTGAGGTCTTGTAATTCCCGATTTAATTATATTCTCTCTTTCAATGCTATTCGTTATTCTCTGTTTGCTTAATTCAGTTTGTAACGAATTAGTGTTGTTTTATTTTCGATGTTTTTATGTTCCTAAACTCAATCGCGTTTGCTTAATTCGCGTGCGTTCAATTCGTGTTTGCTTAATTCACGAAGGGTTTCATCCGTTTGCTTAATTCGGAATTAGGAATATATGTCCCGTAGCGTCGGTTTCGCTTGTTAATCGATGCTACAATCGAAAAGGGATTAGAATCCGCTTAGGGCATGGAATTACATGAACCGATGATAGTGGGAAACGAAACAGCAGATTGATCGTCTTAGTCTTATTTGATAATCACGTAATTTGCTCTGTTTTTATGCTCTGTTTTCATTCTGTTTTCCAATCAATTTCAAACCAAACACCCCCCCAAGAAAACTGATTTTCTGCGATAATAGCACTACAAGAGTCCTTGTGATACGATACCCGAGTTGTCGCATTCTAAACTACATTTTTACTAACCGCTCATCTTTTGACGGGTGCGCGACAGCGCGTCAATAGCATCCAACATTCACCTAAACAAATAGCATCACATTTTATTTCTCTTTTGGGTGGAAAATAGAGAACTTGTCTTCCATCACGAGAATTATGCCAAATGGGATAACAGAAATATAAAACAAAGAATGAAAGGAGAAATGACAGTTAATAGAGTATTTATAGTCACTTCTTTTTGTTTGTTATTTTTCTCTTTTTAGGAAGGATTAGTATCAAGGGCCAGTCAGTGGATGGATATTTACAAAAATAAAATAAAGAAAGAACCTGTGGGTTACCCACATAAGCGGCAAATTCTATTATAAAGTGGTGACAACTAGCCACTTGACTACGCTACCGTTGGAGCACAATAGCTTAATACTTAGGTATGCCATCAAGTAACATATTTTCTCACACCTAGAAGTTTGCAAGTTGCATTCTTAGTCTCAGACAACATAAATCAATTTTCATATTTAGAACCAAATAATTTAAGAGGGTGGCCTAATGAAATAGGGTCCAACCAGGTCCAATCTGAGGAAGCTCAGATACATGCAGCCTAACCATTGTGAGTATAGTAGTCGACTAGAAACACCATAACACAAGTGGGGTGCCCGTTGCCCCAGTTCTAACTATTGGGGTTTGGGAAGGATAAGACATGCATAACCTGACCCATGTGATTCGAAGGGCTGTTCACACGACTAGAAACCCATAGCCACCAGGTCACGAGGCATAAACAAACACCATGATGAGGAAATAAAAAACTTCATCCCAAAAAATTGCCAAACAATATTTTTGACCACCGAATGGACATTCTAGCATATTATCTTAATGTGAACATATTAAGTATCAAACATTCTTTTAAAAAATTAAACAATATTCACCTACTAGTTGCTTAAGCAGCCCCTGTAATCAGTCATTCCCGTTCATCTAGCTTTTTGATCTTCACAATACCAATGAGAACTTGAAAACCAAAGATGGCACAAAAGAAATATGCTAGTGTCAGGCACCTGAAAAAAGATAACTTGCAACTGAGGAACTAGAAAGTATCACTAGATAATCAATTAATTGACTTTGGTAATCAACATGAGAAAGACAAGAGGGATGGTAACAGCTTACACTAATTGAATTGAGATAGAGAGTTATTGCAAGATTTATTAGGCTCCCAGCAGCTACTGCCTGTTTATTGACAAAAAAGTAATGTGAGTACTGCATCATCCCAACAGTTATTCTCATCTTTTGTCATATAAAAATATCATATATTAACCTGAAGAGTTGATTATTAAAAACATGCATTTGGTTTACAATACATTTATGCATGGAATATACTTGTGTCAAGAGTCAACAAATTATACACATCCATCAATCAATTAAAAACCCTTGGAATAAATTAAAAATATGATGTTGTTTATATGTATGCTAAAAAATGTTGATTCATACCTTTACAACGTATGAACGTACATACAGCAGCATGCAATGGTATTCAAAAAGGCAGGTAGATTTATTTAAAGTACTATATTGACAGCACATGAAGCAGTAAAGGTATCCATTCTTACTTCCATAATCTAATGAGTTGTGGTGGCACAGCTTGTGCATTGCTTTGATTGGAAGCTACCAAATGACATGTTGCCAACTGATTTGGACATGAATGAGGAGTTTAGCATCACAATACCTAGGGCCAAGCATCTGGTTGCTATTCCTGCTTATTGGCTTCACAATGGAAGGGATTAGGGAAAGCTGTATTAGTTACATTTTATTTTATGTTTAAAAAGGTTGAGTTGAATAAGGTTAGGAGAGAAATAAAGTAACCTCTCCTTTACTTCTCATCATTGAGAATTGTATTTCTATCACTGAAAAGGATAGTTTTTCTTACAATCACACTCGAAGCAAGGCAAAAATAAAAATAAAAAATATGTTCACCTATACTACTTTCAAACCAATCAAAAGTGGAATAAGAATTCATGATGTTCTTTTATCGCAGCATGGCTCCATTCCCACTCTTTCTATGCAAGTAGCTTCACTCCCAGTCTGCTTAAAAAATCTCCTCTGAATGAGTTAGTAGTAGCCCTTGCTTAGAATGAGAAGTCAAGCCATCTAGCATATCATATACATACAAGGTTTCAGGGTGATCTCTATCTTCAACAGTAAATATAGGAGATTTCCCGTTCACTTGAACAATGCTTTGTCCAGGAGATTTCCTTACTTGAAGATGTCTCATTTTTCTTCTTATAGTTGCAACTACATCCCATATTTCAGCTGTTGCATATAATGTTAGCCATCTCCACGTAAGGAATAGCCACATGGGGCTCCAATTCAAATAGCCGTTCAGAGAAATACTTACCAATCTCCATCTTACCATGAAGTTTGCAAGCAGAGAGCAATGTGCACCATATGCCAGCATCAGGTTCAAAAGGCATACTTTCAATTATTTCTAAAGCTTCTCTCAGTTGTCCTCTACGACCAAGAAGATCAACCATACATGAATAATGGTCTATACCAGGGCTTATGCCATACTTTTGAGTCATCATGTTGAAGCACTCCAATCCTCTTTCGAGTAAACCTCCATGTGCACAAGCTTGGAGAACAGCAAGAAATGTTACGTGGTTTGGTTTCATTCCCATGTCCACCATCATAGAAAAGAGATTCAGAGCATCTTTGACATCTCCATTTAAAGCACAAGCAGCAATCATGGTTGTTCAGGAGAGGACAGTTCTGTCAGCCATGTTGTAGAAAAGCTCCCGAGCATCATTAAATCTTCCACACTTTCCATACATGTCAATTAGTGCGTTACAAACTACGACATTATTTTTCAATCCTTTGTTGATAGGGTATTTGTCAATCCATTTTCCAAGTTCAATTGCCCCTGTTTGGTACAACCCGAAATCAAAACAACCACGGTAACCAAATCTGGTTTCTCACCGGTAGCTTCCATTGTGTTAAACAAAGTCAACGCCTCGTTCATTTATCCTTTCTCAGCATACCCACTAATAATTATAGTCCATGAAACACAAGTTCTGTCAGACATGCCATCAAACAAAAATCTTGCAGAATAAACATCCCCACACTTGGAATACATAGAAATAAGAGTATTCGCTACACACACATCAAAATCACAACCCAACTGGACTCCATGAGAATGTATTAGAAAACCTTGAAATAGTGCTTTAGGTTCCACAAATGATGAAAGCAAATTGAGAATTGTGCTAATATCAGGGGAAAGCCCAACCTCTAGCATCTCTTTGTAACAATTAGAAGTCTTGACATGCTTTCCAAAATTTGCATATGCTGCAATTATGGAATTCCAGGAGATAACAGACTTCACACCACTGTCAATTTCATCGAATACTATTTCGGTCGAACACAAGTTGCCACATTTGGCATATGCAGCGATCAAAGTGTTAGCTATAGAAACATCGACACGAACTCCAATTCGAATCCCAAAAGACTGTATTGCATTTACAAAAATTGGATTTTCATATGCAAAATGGCTTGAATCAGGAGCAAGACAGTGACTGAATCAGGATGAATCCCACTAAGCCTCATCTGACGCAGAAGACATAACAACCTATCAATGGAGCCACATTGAGCAAAACGTAACAGCATTGCATTCAAAGAAGCAATGTCCCTCTTGGGCATTTCAACAAACACCTTGTATGCATCATCCAATTGACCACATTTGATATACATGCCAACCATTGCGGTTTGCACAAAAATATTGAATCGAAACGAAGATTTGGCAACATGGGCATGGATTATTTGAGAGTCTTGAGATGGGATATTCTGGCACAGTCTTTTGCTACAAAGGGGAAGGTTGAATTGTTGGGTGTAGTGCCACTTCGCTTCGTTTGGCGGAAAAGAAGAAGGGCTTTTTCGGCATGGCCTTGATTCACAACTTCTCTTATATTGGAGTTCCAAATTCGGAGGCTTGAGAAATTTGAAAAAAGGTTCATGTATGGAGAAACAGAATAGCTGATCATATATCATATTGTATGTACTTCTTTGGAGCAATGAATAACAAGAAAACAACCTCAAGTCAAGCTTCTGTCCATAGTAGGGAATACGATAATTATTTCGGGTGGAAGCACAGTTCACAACAAAGACTGAAATAAAACCATAAACATTGTGAGGAGAGGAGTTATGGCGTGGATGAACTTATGATTGCTTGTCACTACGCCCTAACTTTAGAGAGCACTGATGATGATAGCATTATACTGTGAGCATATGAGGCCTTCTCAGTTGGGCAAATAGCAGGTATAAATATGTGAAAGGCCCATGTTTGGGTTTGCAGGCTCCCTTTCTAGTTTCCCCTTCGGATTGGTTTTTGGGATAAATTGCGCATTAGTAGTCTATAAGGTTTCTTTTTTTCTTTTTACCTTCTGATACAAACTTCCTTTCATAATACATAATCTTGTTATTTGTAAGTCAATTGATAATAAATTGTTACATCATTAAAAATGATCGACTCGAATAATTTGTGATTGCTTGATAATGTATTTTATACCGAGTACATCAAAATTAAACTCTTATGAGAAATGTAAATATTTATTTTAAAATTTAACAGTGGTAGATTCTACATTTTGGAAGTTAATACGTTAAAAGATATTACATAATTTTTATGAAACTTGCACATTGTTTCCCAAAATGAGATACAAGTTGGATTAGTTCAAAGCTTTTGGAGCATATCGATATTTATCATTATGCAGAAAAGAGGTGGCTGTTAAAAACAAAGGGGTGAATGCAAGGAAGGAAATGGTGGCTGTTAAACCAACTCTTTACCTTGGATGACACAGTTTTGATTCATTGCTTGTCTTTTAACAGGAATTCATTTCATTAATGGATTATGTGTTTGCGATATTCCGGCCTATCTAAAGCTAGCTTGCCATATCTATAATCGCAAAAGATCTATAAGCTTATTTTATTTATTGTTTTTATGAGATCGATTCTGTGGGCCAGTTTGTGCTATGTTATAAAAACTTTAGAATAGAGCCTTTTCCAGATTACTTATATCATTACTCTATAAAATTTATGCAAGATTATTTATGCGTTTCAGATTTAACCACGTGATGAAATGGAAAAGGAGAAAGCGTAATAACATAATCACTTTCACCAACCATGAATTCTATTTATGGATCTCATCAAAGCAATGCAACAAATTAGCTGATAACTGCTCGTCACTATGATCACAAGCACACAGATATTTTATGCCTTTAAACAAGCAAGTTGAACTCAAAATAAGCTGTGTGCATAATGATGGACCTAAAGCTAGGTGTTCATGAAAAGAAACTCACTAAATCACTCGCATAACCACGAAAAACGGTATCTTCATGGGCAACTTATAACCAACATATGGATTGTATGGCAAATACTTACACTTGCATTTTCATTGAACAGATCTATATACGTAAGTTACAAGCAAAGCTTCTCGCCGTCAAATTTTATTGGAAGCTGCACCATACCAATGGTAACTACAACAATAATCTCTACATTAATGGCTATAAATTACAGGGATACAGGGTAAAAGAACACTAAAACTGTTATTTGAGAAAATACTTTTGGAATGAAGGGTGAATGTGGGGGGTTCATATTAACGACAAAAATGTGGCTTGCCAATTTCCTACCTCAAAGCCCGATCCTATTTAGGGGT
Source organism: Sophora flavescens (assembly GCA_030762895.1). Lineage (NCBI taxonomy): Eukaryota > Viridiplantae > Streptophyta > Magnoliopsida > Fabales > Fabaceae > Sophora > Sophora flavescens. The sequence goes on along the minus strand of CM061068.1, from coordinate 54,425,722 downwards.
GTAATCGGGTCGGTTTGGATCGGATTTGAGGGGTTTTATCATCCGAACCGATCAAATTTGATCGGTTCGGATCGGTTCGGATTTGGCGAATTTTCAGCTACGGATCCGAACCGAACCGATGATAGTCGGATCGGTTCAGTTCGGATCATCGGATTACCTTTTTTTAAAAAAAAACATTTACACTTAAATATTAATAAAAAATTAGAAAAATAAAATAAAATATACATATTTAATTATTAATTATATTAAATATCTATATAATAATATATTAATATTATATAAAATAATTTAAAAATAAATATTTTATAGGGTTCGGATCGGATTTCTCGGATCCGAGACCCGAACCGACCTGGTTCGGATCGGCGTTTTGGAATCTGATCCGATCCGATGATCCGAACCAATCCACCAAAACCGGTTCGGATCCGTCGGGTTCGTGGATCGGATTGGATCCGCTTACACCCCTAATCCTATTAGCAAAGTAACCAATTGAACATAAGCCTCCAGCATCGTTGTTAGTTTAAAGATTTTGTGCATGCTGATGTCTTAGAAAATGTTGGCTATCAACTTTGAGCTCTTGATCCTCTTCAATTTCGAAGCTCTAGAGGTTGACTTGTAACCATGACCTTAACATGAGCTACAAGTCCATCCTAAATTTGCAATGCCCTAAATCAAACAACAGCAACAAGACAAGAGTCGTGTCAAGGCCCCTAAAACAATATTCAACAAAAAGTACGAAGTATTAATTAAAAATATCAAACCGTTCACAGCTAAAGAATCCTACACCCTCTGATTGTTTCTCAATCATGCAACAGACTCTGAAAATTAGTATTTCATTCTAGTAAGAATTTAGAGCAACTTGGATGCTCACATTTGGTATGAAAAACTTCATAGTACACGAGAATAGATGATGTCCAGGAATCCAAGATTTTTCACATTCTTTTGTTAAATTATCATACCGTAACATAACGTTTCTTGAATTCCCTTACATTGAGATACCCGAGTATCTTACATCCAAGGTGAAAGAGCAAACAAACCAAAAGCCTCTTAATATAATAGGATAGAGTTACAGACACTAGAATGGATAGAACCACATTAGGATACCTAGACAAGAAATTAAGAGGCACACATCAAACTTTGCATTTGTTAGAGTCAGTCACTTGATAGCATCAAACATTCACTTAAACAAATAGCATCACATTTCATTTCTCGTTTGGGTGGAGAACAGAGAATTTGTCTTCCATCACGAGAATTATGCCAGAGGGTATAACAGAAAATTGAAAACTAAGAATGAAATGACAGTTAATAGAGTATTTATAGTCACTTCTTTTTGTTTGTTCTTTGTCTCCTTTTAGGAAGGATTGGTATCAAGGACCATTGGATGGATATTTACAAAAATAAAATAAAGAAAGAACCTATTACCCACATAAGCAGCAAATTCTGTTATAAAGTGGTGACAACTAGCCATTTGACTATGCTACAGTTGGAACACAATAGCTTAATACTTAGGTATGTCATCAAGTAACATATTTTCTCACACCTAGAAGTTTGCAAGTTGCATGCTTAGTCTCAGACAACATAAATCAATTTTCATATTTAGAACCAAATAATTTAAGAGGGTGGCCTAATGAAATAGGGTCCAACCAGGTCCAATCTGAGGAAGCTCAGATACATGCAGCCAAACCATTGTGAGTATAGTAGTCGACTAGAAACACCATAACACAAGCGGGGTGCCCATTGCCCCGGTTCCAACTATTGAGGTTTGGGAAGGATAAGACGTGCAAAACCTTACCCATATGAATGGAAGGGCTGTTCACACAACTAGAAACCCATAGCCACCAGGTCACGAGGCATAAACAAACACCATGACGAGGAAATAAAAAACTTCATCCCAAAAAATTGCCAAACAATATTTTTAATTCATATTGAAATTCAAAAGACCTGACAATAATTCATACATACATCATGCAGCTAATAACTTCATCTCATAGATTACATTGTCATAGTTCATACTTCATACATACATCATACACCTAATAATTCATCTTGAAATTCAAAAGACTTAATATTTTTAAAACTCTAATTTTATTTCAAATAATAAAAATAATTATAAACGTGGCCAGAATGGAAGGAACTATCCCCTTTTTTTATTTTGTGAGAGAATTATTTGTTCATTTTAGCGTCACAATGCCAAAGCGTAGTAGAGCCAATAAAACAAACGATGAAATTCAAATGCAAGAACTCGAAGAAGGTATAATGCATAAAACTAACTAACCATACAAACCCAATTCAAATGTCTTTGTCAAGTGTGTGTGGTATTTTTGGCTTTCAATTCAACTGATTTGTTTTTAATTTGTTCAGCATTGCAGCGACAAATTGATGCCATTAGGTTTGTCCGCGACGTGGAGATTGAGCAATTGCTAACGGAATTACGTTTGGTTCGATCGTGTTTCAATAAGGAACAGCTCTAGAAACCCTTATTACAAGTCTTCGAAGAAACTCTCCCAAACCTCTCAATTGTAGTAAGTGATGAAGAGAATCATAACAAGGTTTTTGATGTGAAATGGAAAAACGAAGAAACTAGTAGTTTGTTCATGAACTATGCTGATGATGGATGATGATGGAAGAGATGTAATAGGTGCTTCCTTTCTTCAAATATTATTATCTACTCATGCAGCTATTTACTATCTTATCTAAGTGCAATTTCATCCAATTTTACTTTTCCTTTTTCTTTTGGGCATGAATTGTAATGGTATGTATTTGTAGATTAACAAAAAGTTTACTTTATTGGTGGCAGGGAGAAAAAGCTTTCTTGGTGCTCATAATCTGCATATTGAGGATGATGTATGTTCTATTTCTTCTTTATGTAAATGCCAAAAGTCGAAAGTTTATGTTTGTATATAAGGAATTATGAATTATCATTAACTCCACTGGATGTTTGATTCCAAAAGCTATTCATATGCACTTTTTTTTTTTTTAAAAAAAACATACACAAAATCTCACACCCCTTGTGTTGGATCATTTCCACAGGAGATTAGACTTGGCGTACTTTCAATTATCTGGTGTTTCTTTCTGCACATGAGAAAGTTTATTTGTAGATTTTTTTACCAAGACACCATATGTTGTCCCCATTCCCCCTTTTGTGATGTGATGCATGACAGAAAAAAATATATACAAGTGCAATTAAGTGTAAAAATATGGTTCAAAAAAGTTGTACAAATAATATAACTCTTCTGCACAAACTTGCGAGGGTAGCATTACTCATGCAAATGCTTTCTTATTGCAGCATGTTCTGAAGTGTCTATTAATTTAGAAAGCACATATTTCTCTTCTAGCTATGATGAAGTGTTTATAATGTAGGTTTTGGAGGAGCTATCTGAAACTCAATCTCTTTCAATGAAAGAAAATCTTCATATTCCCTGTCCTGGGGTCTGTATCTTATTCCTTCTTATCTTTTCCGAACTGTGTCTTTTTTAGGCTTCTTTCTTTCAGGTTGTTAAGAATTGCTTAACTTGTGGTCAGTTTCTAGATAGGGATATATTTCCTATCTTGAGTCATAGAAAGTTCATATAGTTCAATTGAAGTGAACAAACGATTTGTAGGTGCAGTGTGCACAAATTCAACTCATGCAAATTTATAACCAAAAGAATAAGCTACGGCCACAGCTGATAATTGAATGTTCTCTCTCAATCTGTTCAATACCCTAGTATTGTTTAAGTTCAATAAATAGGAGGAGATAACCCGAGGGCATTTTATTAAATTTTAGGGAAGGAATGGCATAGAAAGTGCTTGTAACTTACCATGAGCTCTGGTATTTGGTGCTCTGGAGCTAAGAAATGTTCAGATGGCTTTTTACTATTTGTCAACAGCTGGACAGATTAATTTAAGTTTGATAATTTTTGCAGGTGGGTCATCAGAGGCTATCTGTTGGGATGACATTCAAAACATTTGGGGCAGCCCAAACCTGGAGAGATGCTCCTCTCTGTCCATGGATCACCCCTTTGTCTTTTCAAGGAAAATAACATGGAAGCAACACATGGTACGAATTTTTTTTAGTTAAAACTATTCCTTTATCATCTTTGTTCGTGGTATTGGTGTTCATGTTGCACAAAGGGAGCAACCCCTTTTGTCTAATACTCCATCTAGTCCCGTATATAAGAGACAAAACCTTAAAATATACAAACCAAGAAATACATTGAAATAAACTATCTGTAATTAATATTTATATAAATTTACAAAATTACCCCTTCTAATAATTAACTAACAATCCTACTTGTATTGAAAGTTGCACTGTTTCATAAATATAAACTCTATTATAAATAAGGGTAAAATTGGAAATGAATATTTAATATTTGTTAAAATACTTGCATGTCTCTTATATTTTGGATTCAAAAAAAATAGTCATTTGTTTCTTATAATAAGGACCGGAGGAAGTATATGCTGACTTCCCCGAAATTCTGAAGTACCTATCGTTTTCTGTTCTTCCTCACCAAATAAAAATACTGCAAATTTCTCTTGTACTGATATTCATACACAGTGATGGACACAGTCAGAAGAGGGTTGAATGTCTGCTAAACTTCCAAGTGGCTCACTGTGTCCAACAAGTTCAACAAGGATGGCTCAATGTGCACCGACCAATACCATTGCTGTTATCACTTTGTTACATGGGACTTGACAGCCAATTAGTTGGTTTGAGCTTTTTTGTATTAGTTAAATACCGACCTCCTTATGTGGGACCAAAACACAAGTGATTTAGCTGTCCATGTACAGCACTGCGGATTGAATCTCTTATTATAGGAATATAAATTCTTCAGACAAGTTTCAGGCTTATTGCGTTTCAACCAAATGTTGCTACTATTTGCACTCTCGCTGAACTTGTAATACCAAATTTTACCGTTACATGGTACCTATTTTTTAATCTTTAAGAAATGTAAACACCATTATTAGAATGCATTATGAATTGTAAGACTTGGTAATCGAGATTGAACTAGGAAGTCCCCACATCCAAAATTTGAAAGGCAGCAAATAAATAATCTCGGAAGTGGGAAGATTTAGTCCCTAAAGGAGTAACCACATGGCATAACATTTTTTCAATTTTTTTTTTATAAAGCCTGCAATTAAATAAGTCCAATCAGTCAAATGTAGCCAACACAATAATCTTTTTCCAACAAATTGCCTTATTTTAATCCATTGTTTTCAGTACTGTGCAGAAAACATTATAAGTCAACCTTCAAGCCTTGTTTTCAATTTGCATCAGTAATTATGACAATTGTCCGCGAATTATCAACAACATCATCGATCAAAACTCCATTTGTGAGTCACCGATTTACCCATTGCTCTGCATCAGCGAGCCTTCTCTTTCGGATTGGTCAATCAACTAACTCGCTTTGGCAGCTGCCAGGTCTGATGCATTCTTCATAATGCCATGTACCTGGGAAGAAAAATGAAACCCGGTCTTGAGGGAGAACAGAAGAACATTATTCAGGAAGCTAAAGTTAAAAAAATGAATGTGTTGAGTATCAAACAGAGAATTAGAGGGAAATAGATGAAACTGTAGTATTATTGATATTATCCAGCCAGTATCAGAGTAACACTTAGTCTGGAATGCAGAAAGAAAAGAGCAAAGGGCTACAATTGGAGACTAAGCTTTCGAGAGGCTTAGTTCTCTCCCAAGGGTTTCCAATTCCAATTCTAGCCTACCTCATTCTACTCCCCACCTCACTCTTATAACAGAATTCCCTCAGTAACCGAAAGGCACACTCACTCCTCACCTCACCACTATTGCCAGCAAGGCAACAGTTAGTTACACGCACACACATGCTCAGCTCAAGTATTTCCTGATATTCTCCTCCACTTAATGGGCTTCCATTTTCCCTTTTCATAAACCTTGTTCCTATTGGGCTTTGTGTCCGCATCAATACCCGCCTCTTCAACAACCACCTTGTCCTCAAGGTGAACAAGTGAGTGGCTTCTTGAGCACACCTTTCCGGGGTCCCACTGTTTGAAACAAAATGTTGCAGCTGAGTGGAACAGAGAAGTATGTCCACCGGGGTCCCATTGATCAATCTCCCCTTCCTCCCATGGTCTCTGTAGCCCCTCATCAATGAAGCAAAACGCTTGGTGATTCCTACAGATGATGGTAACCTGTCTTGCTTGGACTGAAACCAAACAAATCACAAAATCATCCACTACCATAGCAACTGTAACCTTAGAAGAGTTTCCCAAAACACCTGTAAGCATAGCCTCTCCTGAGGCCTTACTAGAAGACTTAAATCTTCCACGAGTAGCAAGTTGGCAAATGACCATATTGACATTCCCTGCCTGTTGCAGATAAATCTCCATAATTTCTCCACCCCGATGAGTCATAGTGCCACACATAGCATTGCTAAAAATATAGGGGGCATGCCTCCATTTTCCCATTGTTATCGTAGCAGTACCAGATAGCACATCCTTTTGCTCATCGATTTCACCAACTATTCGGAACTCGCTGCCTACCCTCACCATGGGAAATTCTGCAGCCGCTAACTGAATAAGAGCCCACATGTTATGCATTGACTCATCCTCTCCCATATTATTACCTTTGCCAACATTTCTAATATTGTTTTGAGTCAGAATCTCTTGAATGAGAGTGATTGTTTCATGCAAATAACCAAAATTATAAAAGAAATCTGGGTAAATCCCTAAGGTAGAGAAACCTGTGAATCCCACTATCTTGCCTCTGATCTCCCACAGGGTCCTTTTGTCAAACATCACCGAGTGCCCAATTCCAATTTCCCACGCTTGTCTCTGCTGGACATTCAAGATTGCCCCTTTCAACACCGATGTTGGCCTTGGTAGCCAACCCGAGCCACGACAGGGTTCCCTTCTTGGTTATATCGGTGAGGCTAGCCCCCATTTTAGGGGACTCGTGTTTTCTCCGGGTTAAGGACCCATCATAAACCGATGTTTCTACCTTTTTGTTTACGAAAACCCCATTTTCCACCGTTCCCAATTGTTAAACCTGTCTTGTCTAGGAGATTTACAAATTTACGTTGTGCTAAAGCCATTACCCAACTGATATTTAAAGCAACTATCACAATCCATATCTGTTTGGTCAAAAGGCCAATACCCTCTTCTTCTAGCGCCTAATTTTCTTCATTGACTTGGGCTTGGTTCACTTCCTCAATTCCCTTGCAACTCTTCCCTCTATCATATACAAAATTAAGCAACCCATGAAATGTGGAGGTCCTGAGCAATTCCCCATTTTTCGTATCAGTGACTGTTAGCTCCTTTGCATCCTCTAAGGCCCAATCTTCTTTTTCACTAAGTTGGCCCACTATCATATTTTGAATCACTTGCTGAGACCTTGGTTTTCCTTCAGTATCAGTCTTATTAAAAGAACAATTTTGGGTCAGGCCCATTAGGTCATAAAACTGACCCATTTCTTGTAATTCCAGTTTTGTCCCTTTCTTCTCATGACTTGCGCTGGTTACCTTAGAAGCGTAGAGTGATGGCAGCTTGACAAGGCTAGGTGGTGACCCACCCGCCTCCACATACACGCCCAGATCCGGTGGTTCCGGCGGCCGTAAACGCCCACCACCGATCATTGTCTCCACCCTACTACCTCGGCCACCTCTCTCGCAGCGTCCATTGCCGCTATTGCTTAAGCCGCAACCACCAACACAGCGGCCGTCGTCGGTTCTGCTGCGACCACCACCTTGATGACGGTCGTCGTCGTCACCTCCCACTGTGGTCGCCACCGCTTTAATGTTCGGAGCCTTCGCTCTCGCAAATTCCAGTACCTTCATTGTCTGATCAGTGTTGATTTCTTTCTCTGGTTGTGGATCACAGTGGCCTGATTCTTCCCCACCGTTCTGGTTCTCAATCTCTTGGCCTTCATCCCTGCTTTCTGGCTCCTCTAGTTCGAAGCCATCATCCCCATTCAGTATCGGTAAGACGTCCCTGTACTCCGGCTTAAAGTGCCACAATAGTGCAACCGAGAACGTTTCCCAACTTGCCTGTGGATGGCGTGGACCCCACCAGTGCCACCATTTTAGAGCACGGCCTCTCAGTGCCTTCACCGCCTCCGGCATCTTCTCCGCCGCCGGTGTTCCCATCTCGTCAAGGTACTACTGAATGGAAATAAACCACCCATATGCATCCTCCTCTCCGTCAAACACTGGGATCTCCATCACCTGATTTCTCTTCAATGTGGTCGGACCCAATATGCCTCCACTTCTTCTGGGGCGACAGGGAGCATGGTCACGTCGAGATCGACGTCTCGAGTAGTCTCCCTCCCTCCTTTCCCAGAGTCGTTTGATCTCTTCAAGTCGGGTTCGATTTACTTTCCTCTCTTCCCGCAAGCTTTTCTCCCAATTCTCCACTCTTGACTCCATTTTGCAGTTTGTGTAATGATAATCAAAAGCTCCAGGAATCGTGAGCTTTGATACCATTGTTGAGTATCAAACAGAGAATTAGAGGGAGATAGATGAAACTGTAGTATTATTGATATTATCCAGCCAGTATCAGAGTAACACTGAGTCTGGAATGCAGAAAGAAAAGAGCAAAGGGCTACAATTGGAGACTAAGCTTTCGAGAGGCTTAGTTCTCTCCCAAGGGTTTCCAATTCCAATTCTAGCCTACCTCATTCTACTCCCCACCTCACTCTTATAACAGAACTCCCTCAGTAACCGAAAGGCACACACTCACTCCTCACCTCACCACTATTGCCAGCAAGGCAACAGTTAGTTACACGCACACACATGCTCAGCTCAAGTATTTCCTGATATTCTCCTCCACTTAATGGGCTTCCATTTCCCCCTTTCATAAACCTTGTTCCTATTGGGCTTTGTGTCCGCATCAGAATGCTAATCATTTGCCAAAATCATATTAAACTTAAGCCAATAAGCTTCTCTGTAAGTCATTCATTACCAATCGAGAATTCCTCTTAGTACTTACCAACATTTCACTGAACCGGGAAGTCAGTGGATTAAGCATCCTCAACAAATTCTTTCAAATAAAAGAGATAAAAAGGAAAATTCCGTTCAGTTAAAAATTTAAAATGTATTATAAAAGAAGCACCATTTGGGCTGCCATTGTCCCCTAGAAATACATAGATAAAAAGGAAAATTCCATACAGTTAAAAATTTAAAATGTATTATAAAAGAAGCACCATTTGGGCTGCCATTGTCATCTAGAAATAAATCGCAAGTAAAAGAAAGCATCAGTCATTTCAGACAAGAACTTGTTGAATATAATAAATACAACAACATATGAAGCCTTGGCAAGAGATCTTCTAATTCTAAATGGGTTGATAAACTTAAATGAGTTCAGTGCTCCATTTGCAACTGGCAAACTTGCAATGAACAGACAAGAAAAGGCACATTAAGATGAACGTTCACAACTTAAAAAACCCAAAACAAAGATTGTGTGCATTATACATGAAGAATAAAACAATATTCTGTTGTTTTCATAAATTTCTTTACAATATCGGGAATAAAGCAAATTAAACTAGGTCTCATTCAGCATGTGACTACCACTATTAGATTACTTCAGAGCATCAATATTATAGTTAATAGATTCTGTAAGTAGGAACTGGAAAGTGCAAGAGAAAAATATCAGCAATATTCTATAAAAAGCAAAGAATTGTGAACATGTAAGATGTGGCAGTGAACCAATCAAATTCAGAGGAGATAGACATGAATGTAATTGTCATGACTAAAGGAAGGCCGCTTAAGTCACAAAACTTCCTCATTGAGGCTCCAGATTTAAAACAATATTTGTTGGATACACATGATAAAAAAATTTATACATATTATCATAGTTTCCAAAACATAACATGGTGATAGAATACTAGAATAGTGATGAAACATTATAGACCACTATAGAAAATAAGCACATATCATTCTCTTGTTCTTGTTTCTTTTGCCCAAACTACTAAGAATATTAACTTACAGCTCCAGAAGTCAATTTCACCAAGTATTCTAAAAAGCCTTAAGTTTCCTCAAGTCTTATTGTTGTCAGTCCCTAATAGGTACTTGAGTAAATTAATAATAATACAGTAAAACTCTTCAGGGCTTATCATGTGAAAGCCAATAGCAAGCTTCTGAGTTTGGAAGCTAGTACACTAACAGAGAAGCCACACACTGATTATAAGATGAATTATTTAATTTCAAGGATACAGTATTATTATATTGTTTTGGAAAAGTTTATATATTGATGTCATATGAAGACCAAGTGAACATCTGTTCCTCAGAAGAATCAGTACAACATAAATTAGAATGATGGAAAAGTTGTTGCAAAGTGATATAAACATACCACCTCACAAGTGGTTCCCACTCTTTCTTTGCAAGTAGCTTCACTCCCAGTCTGCTTAAAAAATCTCCTCTGAATGAGTTAGCAGTAGTCCTTGCTTAGAATGAAAAGTCAAGCCATATAGCATATCATATATATACAAGGTTTCAGGGTGATCTCTATCTTCAACAGTAAATATAGGAGATTTCCCGTTCACTTGAACAATGCTTTGTCCAGGAGCTTTCCTCACTTGAAGATGTCTCATTTTTCTTCTAATAGCTGCAACTTCATCCCATATTTCAGCTGTTGCATATATGTTAGACATCTCCACATAAGGAACCGCCACATGGGGCTCCAATTCAACTAGCCGTTCAGAGACATACTTACCCATCTCCATCTTACCATGAAGTTTGCAAGCAGAGAGCAATGTGCTCCATATGCTAGCATCAGGTTCAAAAGGCATACTTTCAATTATATCTAAAGCTTCTCTCAGTTGTCCTCTACGACCAAGAAGATCAACCATACATGAATAATGGTCTATACCAGGGCTTATGCCATACTTTTGAGTCATCATGTTGAAGCACTCCAATCCTCTTTCGAGTAAACCTCCATGTGCACAAGCTTGGAGAACAGCAAGCAATGTTACGTGGTTTGGTTTCATTCCCACGTCCACCATCATAGAAAAGAGATTCAGAGCATCTTTGACATCTCCATTTAAAGCACAAGCAGTAATCATGGTTGTCCAGGAGACGACAGTTCTGTTAGCCATGTTGTAGAAAAGCTCCCAAGCATCATTAAAACTTCCACACTTTGCATACATGTCAATTAGTGCGTTACAAACTACAACATTATTTTTCAATCCTTTGTTGATAGAGTATTTGTCAATCCATTTTCCAAGTTCAAGTGCCCCTGTTTGGCCACAACCCAAAATCAAAACAAGCACGGTAACCAAATCTGGTTTCTCACCGGTAGCTTCCATTGTGTTAAACAAGGTCAATGCCTCGTTCATATATCCTTTCTCAGCATACCCACTAATTATTACAGTCCATGAAACACAAGTTCTGTCAGACATGCCATCAAACAAAATTCTTGCAGAATAAACATCCCCACACTTGGAATACATAGAAATAAGAGTATTCGCTACACACACATCAGAATCACAACCCAACCGGACTCCATGAGAATGTATTAGCAAACCTTGAAATAGTGTTTTAGGTTCCACAAATGATGAAAGCAAATTGAGAATTGTGCTAATGTCAGGGGAAAGCCCAACCTCTAGCATCTCTTTGTAACAATTAGAAGCCTTGACATGCTTTCCAAAATTTGCATATGCTGCAATTATGGAATTCCAGGAGACAACAGACTTCACACCACTGTCAATTTCATCGAATACTATTTCCGCCGAACACAAGTTGCCGCATTTGGCATATGCAGCAATCAAAGTGTTAGCTATAGAAACATCGACTTGAACTCCAATTCGAATCCCAAAAGAATGTATTGCACTCACAAAAATTGGATTTTTCATATGCAAAATGCCTTGAATCAGGAGCAAGACAGTGACTGAATCAAGATGAATCCCACTAAGCCTCATCTGACGTAGAAGACACAACAACCTATCAATGGAGCCACATTGAGCAAAACCTAACAGCATTGCATTCCAAGAAGCAATGTCCCTCTTGGGCATTTCAACGAACACATTGTATGCATCATCCAATTGACCACATTTGATATACATGTCAACCATCGCGGTTTGCACAAAAATATTGAATCGAAACGAAGATTTGGCAACATGGGAATGGAGTATTTGAGAGTTCCTAAGATGGGATATTCTGGCACATGCTTTTGCTACAAAGGGAAAGGTTGAATTGTTGGGTGTAACGCCAGTTCGCTTCATTTGGCGGAAAAGAAGAAGGGCTTTCTCGGCATTCCCTTGATTCACAGCTTCTCTTATATTGGAGTTCCAAACTCCGAGGGTTGAGAAAGTTGAAAAACGGTTCATGTATGGAGAAACAGAATAGCTGATCATTTTTCATATTGTATGTAAAACTTTTTTGGAGCAATGAATAACAAGAAAACAACCTCAAGTCAAGCTTCACTCCATAGTTGAGAATATGGGAATTATTCCGGGTGGAAGCACAGTTCACAAAAAAGACTGAAATGAAACCATAAACATTGTGAAGAGAGGAGTTATGGTGTGGATGAACTTATGATTGTTTGTCACTACGCCCTAACTTTAGAGAGCACTGATGATGATAGCATTATACTGTGAGCATATGAGGCCTTCTCAGTTGGGTAAATAGCAGGTATAAATATGTGAAAGGCCCGTGTTTGGGTTTGCAGGCTCCCTTTCTAGTTTCCCCTTCGGATTGGTAGGGCTGGACACAACCCATACCGACCCGAACCCGACAAATCCGCAAGCGGCGGCAAGGGCGCGGGCGGGTCGCCACGGGTCTCGGTTTGACGGTTTGGAGAAGGTAGAGTTGAAGCGGTTGACGGCAGTCGGGCTCAGTCCCGGAAATTTCAGACCGTCGGTGACCGAACCCGACCGAGAGTGGAGGAGAACGAGATGCAGAACCCCCGGTCCCAGTACTCTTCCTTCTCTCTTGACAGCAGAATAGCGAGAATCCAGAAGCGCGAGAAGACCGCGCGTCGCCGCCAGAACCAGAAGCGCGACAACAAGAACACGACTTCGCAGCCGGAGTTATTCGATCTTCCACTCTTCGTCTTCGGCTTCGTCTTCTCTCTTCGATCTTCAAGGCTTCAAATACATCAGAACCTCCATTGTTGTGGCGTGGAGCACGACAGAGGACCTTTGAGGTGGAGGCTGTGAGATAGAAATGGAATGGGCCAATGAAATGGAATGGCCCAACCGACTGACCGGTTGTGGTATTACCGAACCGTAGTAGTGTTAGTGTGATAGTACTATGAAAAAGAGAGTAGAGGCTTTTCTTACAATTATATTTAAGGAGTCTCTAATACATGTTTTTTAATATATTCTCTCCTATTGAAATTCATATGACTCTTATTAATTTATATGGATCTTATTTAAATTTTATAGAATTTATATGAAATTCAATCAATAAGAGAAAGTGTGTTGAAAAATATGTGTTACTAGTATTTTTCATTATATTTTTAGAGTAAAGGCCGAAAATTGTCCCTAAAATTTTCCAAGTATCCCATTTTAGTCCCTAAAAAAATTGATAATTTGATCCTCTAAATTTTAAAATGGGGACAATCTGATCCTTATGAAGGAATCAAATTATCCCTCGTGAAGATCAAATTGTCATTTTTTTTAGAGATTAAAATAGAGTCATCGAAAATTCCAGGGACCACTTTAAATCTTTACTCATATTTTTATTGACAAAATATTTGTACATATAAAAATTAAAAATTATTACTTTATCCTCTTGTCCTTCGACTTACCAATGTTAAAAGCTGAATGTGACGTGATTATTGAGGCTGGTCAAATCTCTCCTGTATTGGAACTAGCTTGTTTGCATCCATTTAACTGTCTTCAATTATTATTATTATTATTGATAGTATTGTTATTATTAATAACTTGAATTGTATATCGAAATTTATCAAACTTTTTTTCTTTATCCCAAATTAAGGCCAACGTATCAAATCATTTCTTTACTTATTTTACAATTTGGCTGCTTCAGTTTTTTCTTCTCACCCACATTATTGGTACCCATTCATCTCCAAGGGTTTTAATTAATAGAAATAAGTGATAAGCAAAAACCTTAAAACAATCTTGTCTATAATTTAAGAACAAATTTTTTTTGACTTTTTATTATTTTAAAATGATATTACAATACATAATATAACAATATGTATTAATTGTTTATCATTGATTAGGACATATGATTAACTAATCGTCTTAAATCATATAACTGATCCACATATCATTCTTGCCATCAATATGATGGAGTGGAATATGGAAACTTATTATGATTATCAATGATTTTGGTTTTGGTAATTGACGATTAAAATACATATAGCTATCATAAGAGTTTGATGCCAGAAAATCTACCCAAGGTGAGAAAATAAATTCTTAATCAACGTGTAAATACATATTAAGGAAGAATGCCAAAATTTTCAACAAAAAAAAGAAAAGAAAAGAAAAGAATGACAAAATTTTGAGGAATTGAGATTAGAAAGGATAGGGAAATTAAAATAGAAAAAGAGAGATCGAGGAAGAAATGGTTTTCAGAAATTTAAGATTATGTATAGATGAAGAAGGAACTGCAAAGATAGACTATGTCTGCTCTCGGCAGCAGAGATCAGTAATCATCTCATAGAGGGATGGTCATCTCCAAAAAACACGACAGCGGCACATGCATTAGATGGACATAACTAATTAAAAAATTGTTTTAATACTCCATCCAGATTCAATTATAAGCAAAATTAACTAACTTCACACTTATTAAGGAAGTTAGTTAATTTAGTTTAATTGTCTTGATTTATATAAAAAAATGAGTTACAATTACTAAACTACCATTTAATTGTCTCGGGAATGTGCATTGTTCTTGGAAAAGTAAAAGGAGAATTGGTTGGATTAGTTGATTGTCTTGACTTTAAGAACACTAACATTAAATATAGTTGAATTGGGTGACTTTTGCTCATATTTGAGTCCATAAGACATATGTATTTTTTTGCTTATAATTGAGTCCAGAGAGAGTATTAAATAAGAAAATTCTCAAAACTTCAACAGCTTGCCACCTCCCCATTTACTGGTCATTCATAGTGACAAAAGGGAATATGTCTTTATGTATTGATAGATAGATGTCATGACACAAATTTTGATTATTTTCACATAATTTTGTTTTCATTAGGGTCTTTGGGTTCTACCTTTGAATGTCACATTTAAGAACATTAACAATCATTCCCAAGAGTTGTGTTCTTTCCATGCTCTTTTTTTTCCTTCTAATGTATTTAGACAATTCATTTAATTTCTCAAATTCACTTAACACTCTCTCAATCAAGAGTTGTGTCATTTCAATTCCCTATCGTTAATTTTTTTTTTTTTTTTGCTTTTTTCAATGCATTGGAATGCAACGTGTTTAAACACCTTTATCAAATTCACACAACTAAAATATGTTTTAGTAACAAAATTGTTTTACTCACTCACATTGATATGATCCAATCAAAATCAAAATGAAGATATATAGAAAAAAATCATGTGAAAATATATTATAAATTCATATTCTAATTTAAAAAATTAGCTCCGTGGATAAAAGTATTTAAATTATTATCTTCACATTTAAAATATTAATATAAATATAAATATTATAGATTGTACCTAATCATATATATCAAGGTATATATATAAGTATGTTTTCATGTAAAATTTTCAACCTCGTGTAAGATGCTTCAAATTTCAACATGATGGCATATTATTAATAATGCTATTAGGGAATAATTTCTTTAACCTGCTTCCAAATTTAACATCCTTTTTCTTCCTCCCCAATTCAAATCTTTTAACATAACTTTATTTCCATAATTAGGGTGTAACACCCCGATTTTCGTATAAGGGATTATGTTATTATTGATGCCTAGTTGTTGTTGTTGTTATTACTACTATTAATATTAATGAAGTTAGTACTGTTATTTATATAATTGATAATGTAATTGTGATTAGTATTGTAATATTTTTATGCTTATACATATATATATGTATGTATATATTATTGCATATGATAATATATATATATATATATATATTAATACATGGTTATTTGCATTAATATGAGATCGTGTTTCTTAATGTGTGATCATATATGAATATATGATTTTGTTTGTGATTTTATATGTTAATATATGATATGTGATTTTATTAATAATAAGTGATTAAGAATGATATGATGAGATATCGTGTGATTTAATATTTAAATAGAGATCGTTTAATTCTTAGATTTTTAACCCCTCAACCAATCAGATTTTATTCCTTATTAAGAAATGATAATCCTCTTTTTGGTTACCTCTTAGGATCTTATCATAATCTCTTAAGGATCGTATCTAGGAATAACTACCAAATATGTCGCTAAACTTCCATCGAACTTTTGACCACCTTAGAGTATGATTTAGGATTCAATCATCGCACATTGATTTTTAGATATTTCTCAGAGCTTTCTAACGACACCAAAAATACCTCAATCAAAAACTTGTATCTCAAGTTATGGTCAAAATACCGATCTGTATACAGTTTGGCCTGAAATAGGAGCCCGTTATGCCCTAACTTGTATTTATACCATAAGACTCGACCTAAACCATATTCTCACGTTGTTAACCTTAGAATACCTGCCTCTCTTCATATTTCTTAGTTTTCCCTTGAACCTCTTGAAGTTTGTAACATCCTAAAATTCTAACATAATTAATTCGAAAAAAATAAATAATAATAATAATAATAATATTAAGTTATTAAAAAGTGTAGTCCAAATAAAATACAAATGAGAGATTTAATGTAAAGAAGTGATGGTATAAAGGTTATTGAAATTTATTAATTATTATAAATAATACAAAATATATAAATATATATATACATATATATATATATATATATATGAAAAAAAAATACTTGGGCGTTAAGCCCAAGCAGTTGGCTAAGAAAAAAAAGAAAAAAGAAAACGTGAAAACCCTGGAAGCGCACAGTGTGTGTACATATATATACTTTAGAAAAGCGCAGTGCACTCTAGTCGCTGCACTTGCAAAAAAGAGGACGCCGCCGCACAGTGAGGGAGTATAACACACGGGTCCAAGAACGCCACCAAACGGGAGAAGAATTTTTGGAGAAGCGCAAATCCTTATCATAAATAATTTTTAGAGTACATTGGAGGTCTTCGAGAGGCGAGTAACAGTACTTTTTAATAACCCTTTCCACGATACATGTGTTTTGTTGTGTTGAGCGAATTACCTATGATTCTGAGAGATTTTAATTGAATGATGCATGTTGTTAATAAACTAATTTTTTTGGGGATTTGAATTAAAATAAAAAGGATTATTAAATTGGGTATTTATTTCTGTTACTGATGGCATGAAATACATGATTGGTATTTTTATTAATTGAATGACGTGCTTATTGGTGTGTGCTATGCCATGTGAGTTTATTTGACATGCATGATAAAATCAAATATTTAATTTTTGGTAAATGATTTGTTACACATATGATACATGAAATTGTGCCCTATAATGAATTGTATGATGTTTGCCGCAATATCACCTATGATAGGGGTATCGAAAAGTAATACCACCGTAATGGGGTATCGAAAGTAACATCCCGTATAATTGGGATGTCGAAAATAAGTAATACTACCTAAAAAGGAGTATCGAAAGTAACACCGCCACAGGTTGGGGTGTCGAAAAAGGAGAAATACCACCATGTGCACATGGAAGGTATCGAAATGGAAATGTCCCCGACAGGAGGGTGACATCGAAACACTCCTCGTGAGTAGGGGTGGGCAATGGGACGCCATTGTCGTGTGATGTGTGAATATATGGCATGCCGGCAAGAGGCCAATTTAATTAGGAAATCTTCGGACCGCTTGGATTAAACTGGAATTTATCTGGTACATGGAATGTGATGTATTGAGATGAGATTATTATTACTGTTAAAAGTATTTTTTATATATATATTATTTTGAAAAATTAGCGGGTGCCATGGACAGTTTTTCCGGTTACCGCACCGGCTGAGAACAATGCTATTTTCGAAAATGTTTTTATAAAACTGTATTGTTGATCACTGGGATTTTATATCTCATTATTAAGCATTGTTTTCAGAGCACGAGGAGGACGTCATTGAGGCTGAAGAGGCGTGAAGACTTAGTGGACTATATTAGATAACCTTTATAGTTTGGTTAGTCTGTTCTTAAATAAGGAGCCGTATGTGGCTAGATGCAATTATTTATCGTTGGGATTGTAGTTAGACACCCGGTTTTGAGGATTTTGATTTTGATTTTATTTTATTTATATCTATACTCATTACGTGGACAATTTAATACTATATTATTTAATATGAGGCATTTTCAGACTTTAATGTTTTTTCTAATTTTTCTTTATGAGATATATGTTTTAATTAAATGTTTTAAAGGATATTTTATTGATTTTATCTTGGGATCTCTAATGTAACAAAGGGCGTTGCATTTATGGTATCAGAGCAGTTCGATTCTAAATCGGACTGTGGTAATGGGGCTTTTTCTAAAATAAAACTTAGGCGCATAGGATGCTTGTTAGAGTTATAGATGTTGTATGTTATTCTTTGGGATATTGGACCTGATCAACCCAGTATTTCATTGGTAGTGAGCATATTTATGGCGACTAATAGGCGAGGGACGAATGTTGCGCTTGCAGCAGCTTTGCATTGTATGGCCAAGGTTATGCAAGGGCAGACGGAGACTCGCCGTCAACTGAAAAGGAATGGAGGCCAGTCACTAATGAAGTGGTGGCAACCTAGGACCCTAACACGTGGGGCTTTTCGAATTCAAGAAGAACAATTCGTCATCATTCTGAGGCAGCTTAGATCCGAAGGAGGCTGAATTTCTTCCACTCTTAAGAAAAAAAAATTTAAATTATTATATTGTTTGATTCAGGAGCAACGCATTCCTTGATACATCCTTTATGTGTGAAAATTTGGAGATACCAATCTTTCATTTGTCCTTTGATTCATAAGTTTCTACTCCTATAGGGATATTCTTGTTCTTCCATTGGCTGCTTAAATTGCTTCCTTGTGCGTCAAGACACTCCTTATGACATCAACCTTATTGTTATCTATGCATTGTATGTTATTCTTGGTATTGACTTATTGGCATCTAGACTCATTGCCATAAGCATTCTGACAAAATATCCTTATCTCTTCACATCCAATGTCTAATGATTTTCCCCGTACCCAGTTCTATTGTTTCTGCTGTTGCTTGTCATAAGTGCTTAGTTGAGGGAGCTCAAGGATATATACTCTTATTCTCTGCTAAGATAGAGGCTGACAGTGATGTGACGGCTATACCTATGGTGTGTGAATTCCAGGATGTTTTCCCTAAGGATGTCTCTAGCTTGCCTTCGAATAGGGAAGTTGAGTTTATAATATATCTAGTGCCAGGGAGTGGACCAGTATCGGTAGCGCCTTATAGAATGGCACCTTTAGAGTTGATCGAGCTTAAGAAACAGTTAGAGGAGATGCTAGGGAAGGGGTTTATTAGGCCTAGTGTGTCACCCTGTGGAGCACCTGTCCTCCTGGTGAAAAAGAAGGATGGGAGCATGAGGTTATGGGTTGACTATAGGCAGTTGAACAAAGTGACCATCAAGAAAAAATACCCTTTGCCTAGGATAGATGACCTCTTAGACCAGCTGAGGGGAGCGTCGGTGTTTTCCAAAATAGATCTAAGGTCGGGATACCATCAAATTAGATCTAAGGATGAAGACATTCCTAAGACAGTCTTTAGGACAAGGTATGAGAGCTATGAGTATGTAGTGATGCCCTTTGGTGTGACCAATGCCCCAGCCGTTTTCATGGACTACATGAATCGGATCTTTAGGCCATTCTTGGACAGCTTTGTGGTAGTGTTCATAGATGATATTTTGATATACTCTAGGACACCAGGGGATCATGAGGAGCATTTGAGGTTAGTGTTGCAGATTCTAAGGGAAGAACAACTGTATGCAAAGCCAGAAAAGTGTGAATTTTGGCTTGATAAGGTGAAGTTTCTAGGACGTACCATATCTAGGAGTGGTGTAGCGGTCGACTCTAGTAAGGTTGATGCAGTGCTTGGATGGGAGCAACCTAAGTCAGTGACAGAAGTGAGGAGTTTCCTAGGACTGGCAGGTTACTATAGGAAATTCATAGAAGAGTTCTCTAGGCTAGATTTACCTCTTACCAAGTTGACTAGGAAAGGAAAATCTTTCGAGTGGGATAAGGAATGTGAAGAGAATTTTGAGGAGCTTAAGAGGAGATTGGTGTCATCACCGGTCTTAACCATTCCAGATCCTTCAGTGAGTTTTGTGGTATATTGTGACGCTTCTAAGAATGGTTTAGGTTGTGTGTTGATGCAGGAAGGCAAGGTAGTGGCTTATGCATCTAGGCAGCTTAGGACCTATGAGGTGAACTATCCTACTCATGACCTTGAGTTAGCAGCAGTAGTCTTTGCTCTTAAGATTTGGAGGCACTATTTGTATGGGGCAAAGCTTGAGGTTTTTAGTGATCATAAGAGCCTTAAGTATTTGTTTGACCAAAAAGATTTGAATATGAGACAAAGGAGGTGGATGGAATTTCTTAAGGACTATGATTTTGAGTTGAAGTACCATCCAGGGAAAGCCAATGTGGTGGCTGATGAACTCAGTAGGGAAACCTTGCATGTGTCAAGTTTAATGGTCCGAGAGATGAATATGTTAGAGGAGTTTAGGGACATGAATCTAAATGTGTCTCTTAGTGCTCTAAGCTTGAAGTTGAATAGGCTGGAAATTCGCAGTGACCTTAGAGAAATGATTAGGCGAGAACAGCTTTTAGACCAGGAGTTACAATCTCTTTTAGATCAAGAGAATTATGTGTTGTCTACTGATGGTCTAGTGTTGTTTAAGAATAAAATCGTTGTTCCTAAGGAGGGGAGCCTCAGAGAGAAAGTTCTAGAGGAAGCGCATAAGGGGAAGTTCACCATACATCCAGGGATAACCAAGATGTACCAAGATCTAAAGAAGATGTATTGGTGGCCAGGAATGAAACGGGATGTGGCTAGCTTTGTAGCCAAGTGTTTAGTATGCCAAAAGGTTAAGATAGAACATCAGAAACCTTCGGGTTTGTTCTGACCTTTAGAAATTCCTCAATGGAAGTGGGAGAGGATTTCTATGGATTTTTTGATGGGGCTACCTAGGACTCGTTTGGGTTTAGATGCCATATGGGTAATTGTGGATAGGTTGACCAAGTCTGCTCACTTCTTGCCAATTAAGGCAACCTATAGCTTAGACAAGTTGGCCTACCTTTATATCAAGGAAATAGTCAGACTTCATGGGATACCCACCTCCATAGTGTCAGATAGAGACCCGAGGTTTACCTCTAGATTTTGGAGAGCTTTTCAGCAGGTCTTTGGGACTAAGTTGAACCTTAGCACAGCCTATCATCCCCAAACGGATGGTCAGTCAGAGCGGACCATTCAGACCCTTGAGGACATGCTTAGAGCGTGTGTCTTGGATGAAGGAGGGAGTTGGGATAGATTCCTACCTCTCATTGAGTTTGCGTATAACAATAGTTATCACGCTAGTATAGGCATGGCACCCTATGAGGCCCTATATGGGAGGAAGTGTAGGTCCCCTTTATGTTGGTGTGAGGTAGGTGAGAAAACCTTGATAGGACCCGAATTGGTCCAGGAAACCTCTGAGAGAATCAAAAGGATTAGGGAGAAGATGCGCACGGCGAAAAGTAGACAAAAGAGCTACGCCGACAAAAGGAGAAAGCCTCTAGAATTTCAGGAAAGTGAGCATGTATTTTTGAGAGTCACTCCTCAGGCGGAGGTAGGGAGGTCGATGAAAGTCCGCAACCTAAATCCTCGTTTCATGGGACCTTTCCAAATCCTTAAAAGGGTCGGGCCCGTTGCTTATCAATTGGCTCTTCCGCCATAGTTGGCGAACCTTCATGATGTTTTCCATGTGTCACAACTCAGAAAATATGTGCCTGATGAATCTCATGTGATAGCTCCTGAGTCTGTACAATTGAAGGATAATTTGATCTATAAGCCAATGCCTAGTCAAATCATGGATAAGAGCACTAAGACTCCGAGGAACAAGACGATTCCATTGGTGAAAGTGTTATGGGAAGGATTAACTCCTGAGGAAGCCACTTGGAATATGGAGGAGGACATCGTGCGTCAATACCCAGACTTTATTATCTAAGGTACGGTAACCTTTACGTTTGAATATGTCACATGTTGAAATAAGTACGTGAGTGTGAGGCGAATTTCGGGGACGAAATTCTCTAAGGATGGGAGAAAATGTAACATCCTAAAATTCTAACATAATTAATTCGAAAAAAATAAATAATAATAATAATAATATTAATTTATTAAAAAGTGTAGTCCAAATAAAATATAAATTGGAGATTTAGTGTAAAGAAGTGATGGTATAAAGGTAATTGAAATTTATTAACTATTATAAATAATACAAAATATATACATATATATATATATATATGAAAAAAAAAATACTTGGGCGTTAAGCCCAAGCAGTTGGCTAAATAATAATATAAAAAAAAACGTGAAAACCCTGGAAGCGCACAATGTGTGTACATATATATAATTTAGAAAAGCGCAGTGCACTCTAGTCGCTGCACTTGCAAAAAAGAGGACGCCGCCGCACAGTGAGGGAGTATAACACACGGATCCAAGAACGTCACCAAACGGGAGAAGAATTTTTGGAGAAGCGCAAATCCTTATCATAAATAAATTTTAGAGTACATTGGAGGTCTTCGAGAGGTGAGTAACAGTACCTTTTAATAACCCTTTCCATGGTACATGTGTTTTGTTGTGTTGAGCGAATTACCTATGATTCTGAGAGATTTTAATTGAATGATGCATGTTGTTAATAAACTATTTTTTTTGGGGATTTGAATTAAAATAAAAAGGATTATTAAATTGGGTATTTATTCCTGTTACTGATGGCATGAAATACATGATCGGTATTTTTATTAATTGAATGACGTGCTTATTGGTGTGTGCTATGCCATGTGAGTTTATTTGACATGCATGATAAAATCATATATTTAATTTTTGGTAAATGATTTGTTACACATATGATACATGAAATTGTGCCCTATGATGAATTGTATGATGTTTGTCGCAATACCACCTATGATAGGGGTATCGAAAAGTAATACCACCGTAATGGGGTATCGAAAGTAACATCCCGTATAATTGGGATGTCGAAAATAAGTAATACTACCTAAAAAGGAGTATCGAAAGTAACACTGCCACAGGTTGGGGTGTCGAAAAAGGAGAAATACCACCATGTGCACATGGGAGGTATCGAAATGGAAATGTCCCCGACAGGAGGGTGACATCGAAACACTCCTCGTGAGTAGGGGTGGGCAATGAGACGCCATTGTCATGTGATGTGTGAATATATGGCATGCCGGCAAGAGGCCAATTTAATTAGGAAATCTTCGGACCGCTTGGATTAAACTGGAATTTATCTGGTACATGGAATGTGATGTATTGAGATGAGATTATTATTAATGTTAAAAGTATTTTTTTATATATATTATTTTGAAAAATTAGCGGGTGCCATGGACAGTTTTTTGGTTATCAAGACATTACTGAGAACAATGCTATTTTCGAAAATGTTTTTATAAAATCGTATTGTTGATCACTAGGGTTTTATATCTCATTATTAAGCATTGTTTTCAGAGCACGAGGAGGACGTCATTGAGGCTGAAGAGGCGTGAAGACTTAGTGGACTCCATTAGATAACCTTTCTAGTTTGGTTAGTCTGTTCTTAAATAAGGAGCCGTATGTGGCTAGACGCAATTATTTATCGTTGGGATTGTAGTTAGACGCCCGGTTTTGAGGCTTTTGATTTTTTTTGTTTTATTTATATCTATACTCATTACGTGGACAATTTAATACTATATTATTTAATATGAGGCATTTTCAGACTTTATTATTTTTTCTAATTTTTCTTTATAAGATATATGTTTTAATTAAATGTTTTAAAGGATATTTTATTGATTTTATCTTGGGATCTCTAATGTAACAAAGGGCGTTGCAAAGTTCTTGGAGTTTGTGTGTCCGTTTGGGAGATAAATTACGCGTGTTAGTATCGTTTAAGGTAACGTAGTTATCCCTCCTTAATCTTCTTTTCCCTTTCTTTTGAATTGGGGATTAATTGGCTGTTCTCTTTTCTTCTTGTTTGGCCAAGGCTTGAGGAACTCGTCGAGCCGCTCGAGGGAACGTGTCTAGTTTGCCAACGTTATCGTTTTGGGAATCTTCATACCAGGTATGGGGAGAAGGAATAATATTGACATGTAGGCGTTGGGGGTAGCATAAGATGAAGGGTTAACTCATGACCCTGTCGTGTGTTGTTTTCATATTTGATGTTAATTGATATATGTATAATATGATTCTAATTTAATGACATGCTTTAATTATTGTACTGTTTGATGTTAATTGTTGGTGATGTATGATTGGATGTTACTGATATGCCCAATTGAGTATGATGTTTTATGATACCATGAATGTTCATGACGATGATGATGCTATTAAGATGATGATGATGATGATGATGATGATGAAGTTATGATAATGATGAGACTGTTACGATAATGATGATGATGTGGTTCTCTGAATGAGTGTTGATTGTTGTGGATGTTAATGCCAACAATGACGTTAATAAGACTCTAACCAATTAACAGGGCTTATTAATGATGTTAAAACCTCAGAAGAGATGTTAATAAATATGAATGCATTTAAGGGATGTTTTCCCATTTGTTCATAAGACATGAATATAGTATGAGAGACAAGGTTATGTTCATAAGGCTTAGTCAAAGACCCTAGGATTGATTAGTGAGTGTTTTAGGGACGTTAGTATTGAAGCTGGAAGTAAAAGACACGGGAACAATTAAAGGTAATGAAACTGATGGGTGATGATATAGCTTAAACTAATAGGTTTGATCTTCAAATGCCCTAGGAAACTTATAGTAAGGATTGTTTAACCATTATGCCCAGAAACAGTACGACCACGCTCCATTGAGCACAGTCGTGATCAACATTCAACACGACCTTCCTTGACTTAACAGTCAGCACGCTAGTGCTGAGTGGAAAGCACGCTCGTGCTTCCCTGTACAGATTAGAACGCAAAAATGATAACAAGGGGTGTTTCATCCCAAATGCTTCTAATAATGAAGAAGACACCAAACCAAGTAAAGACAAGCTAGATAACTTAAAGATAATAATGTAACTTGGTAGCCGAGTGGCCAAGGGGGCCTTGATGCTTAATGGTTAAGGGGTTTAGTTCTGGTGCCTATGGTCCAGAGTGTTAATAATTAAATTGGAAGGATGTTGTTCTGTATCTTGGTAGCTGAGTGACCATGGGGGCCTCGATAGCCAAGTGGTCGAGGTGTTGAGCTCTGGTGCTTATTGACCAGAGTGTTGTTGTTTTGTACCTTGGTAGCCGAGTGGCCAAGGGGGTCTTGATGCATAATGTCAAGGTGTTGTTAATTAAAAAGATATTGGACCTTGGTAGCCGAGTGGCCAATGGGGCCTTGATGCTTAATGGTCAAGGTGTTGAGCTCTGGTGCTTTTTGGCCGGAGTGTAAGTGAAAAGATTATGTGATAAAAGATTAAAGACTAAAGATGAAAGATAACGTTGATGATGATGACGAACATGGGTAGCCGAGTGGCCCAAGCGGAGGTGGTGATTGTTGGTTGTGCGTTATGTTGCTCATTCAAGCATTGGAGTAGTGGAGTAGCGTTGCATCGTATAACATACCTTGTTTGGAATGATATATATATATATATATGATGAGATGATTATGTTTGATATGCTATGTTTATATGATACATGTTCATCTTGCTAACTGCTTCCATGCCATTATGTTGATATATATGTTTCTTACTCCCTGTCTTTTGTTGTTTGTTGCATATATCTTTTTGGATATGCAGAGGACGGTGAGTAGCTTGCTGAGGAGTGACTCTGAGGAGCCGCTACTCGTAGTTTAGTTATGTTTAGTTTTAGTTTGTTTATATGAGTTGTTTATCGGATTGGTTATACCAGCTCTGTAATGTGACATCGGGGTTGGGTTCGTTATATTTTTCCTATTATGTTCCTTTTAAACAATGTTTTAGTTTTTTCGCGTTGAAGCTATGTTACAATGCGGCAGCTTCTATCAGTTTTTTTTATTATGATATAATATGCATGTGTTCTATTTCTTTTATATCTTTTACGTTTTATGAATACATGCAGGGTAGAGGGTGTCACATAGGGTCATCGGGCTCTAACTTTAAGTGTCATGTTCGATAACATTAATAGTCATTTCCAAGAGTTGTGTTCTTTTCATTTACTGTATTTATTTATCTACTTCTTCCAATGTATTGGGACAATTTACTTAATTTCTCAGATTCACTAAATGCTCTCTCAAGCAACATTTGTGTCATTCTCATTTCGTATCTTTATTTGGTTGTTTTTTTATAAATGTATTGGAAACCAATGTATTTAAACATCTTTCTCAAATGCACACAACACATTTAAACATCTTGTTGAGAGCATAGAAAACTTCATGAGCTATGGTAATATTTATTGTCTTGGATCAGTCTCATACAAATGCACTCTAATTTTTTTTGTTAGAAATTTATTGTTAAATATTTATTGTATTTTATTTTGAAATATATATTTTCCTTCATTTAATTTATAATTTTATCAAAATTGACAAAAGAAAATCCATGCATAGGAATGATTGATGTTAGTATAAAAGTTACGGTTGTTCTTAAGTTGAGGATCAACTGGTATGCAAGCGTTATTATTTTATATAGTTGGGTATTCAAAGTCACTCCAAAGTTAAATATTTCACATCAATGCATTCAATCAAAAGACCATCACACTGTAAGTACCTCTAGCAGTAGGTTACATCCTCCTACCCTACATTAAAAAAATTCAAGAAGTTCAAATATTAGTCATGAAAGAAATTGTAAAAAACATATAGTTAAAAAATATTAAGCAGTAGTTATAAATAATACTTTCTCATCTAAAAACGCCAACTCTACATTATCTCTCAATTGAGATTATAAGAAATATGGCTGTTTCCAAAGGCGTAGCACTCTACCTTGATCTTCCATTTATCTTTTGATGGTGAAAGATCACTAATAAATTTAATTTTAGTCATGAGCGGAAAATATAAAAACAAACTATAGATGAACAAACTTGCTCAACATATGCTTATTTAATTGAATTTTATATTTTTATTTGATTGTATACTTTTTTATGGTACCTCTATTAGGTTGGATAAATAGTAAACTCACATCGGGAATATAGGATAAATAAATCAAATATTTGACTAAATTACATTAGGAAATCATTTATCATCTTGAAATTGTTTATTTGCTTTGAATATATATATATAAATCTATAAATATTCTAATTACATAGATTTATTAGTAGCTCAAACATAGATTTTAACACACACACACACACACACACACATATATATATATATACATATATATATGTCAAGGAAAAAAAACATATATGATATATCTATAAAGTAGTCTTATTTTCCGCAAACGTCTTATAATTATTTGTACCAAAAAATTATAAATATAAAAATTATTTTACTTGCTTTAAAATATAATATTGGAAATATGTGTCATATTTTTTTGGTATGAGCTAAAGTTATGATAACAACTTTTATTTATAATAATTTATGAATATTTGTTTTACCATAATTCATGTACAACAATTTCTTTTTAGTTGCTTTAAGTAAATTAATTACATTGGAAATTATTTATAATCTTCAATATCAATGTATTTATAATATTTATTATTTATTTATATAGATATTTATGGGAAGAGGAAAAGCCAAGAGCCCAAATAGAGAGAGAAAAGAAAGTTTAGTTAAAGACATTGATGATTGTTAAATGTACAATCCTAATAAATGCAAGCCTTATAGATGAAGCAAAGAAAAGAATAAAATCACCATTAGCAAATAAAATGTAAAAAGTAAAACTTTTCAAAAACAAAATGGCATGATGCCACCTCAATGTACTGTAAAATAGGCTATCCAACTTTTATATTAGTATAGATTATTAAGAGTAAAGACCCAAAGTGGTCCCTCAAATTTTTCAAGTGGGACAGTTTGGTCACTAAAAAAAAAGGACAATTTGGTTCCCCAAATTTTATAACAAGGGATAATTTGATCTCCCAAATTTCATAACGGGGGATGTTCTGGTCCCTCCGCAAGGACCAAATTGTCTCCTGTTATGAAATTTAGGGGACCAAATTGTCTTCTTTTTTTTAGAGACCAAACTGTCTCACTTGAAAAATTTGAGGAACCACTTTGGGTCTTTACTCTATTATTAATTTATTATTGCTTCAGACTTCAGAGTGCTTTATGATTTTTGAAAAATGAAAATTGGAAGAGCAACTCTTCGTCTCTTCTTTTCTAAATATCAGATCTTCCAACATTGAGAATTCTTCTTCTGGGTTTCGTTTCTGGCTCAGTGGTAGTAAGACATATGCGGTGCTTCAACATCACTCTTCTTCTTCTGGGTTTCTTGATCGTTTCCCGATTACTTTTTTTTTGGGTCTCTACACTTTGTTTATTCAACTTTTTTCTTTTTGACCATAAACCCGCCCGCCACCCGACCAACCTGTATTTGATCAAACCGCCCACTCAGACGGACGGAAATGGGCCAAACATGAGTCCCTTCGGGTTGGTTCGGATTGGGCTGTTTGGGCCCGAATCCTTCCGAACCCGCCTGTTGTCCAGCTTTTTTGGGATAAATTGCGCATCAGCCGTCTATAAGGTTTCTTTTTTTCTTTTTATTTTTACCTTCTGATACAAACTTCCTTTCATAATACATAATCTTGTTATTTGTAAGTCAACTAATAATAAATTGCGATATCATTAAAAATGATCGACTCAGATAACTTGTGATTGGTTGACAATGTATTTTATACTAAGTACATCAAAATTAACTCTATGAGAAATGTAAACATTTTTTTTTAAAATTTAACAGTGGTAGACTCTACATTTTAGAAGTTAATACGTTAAAAGAGATTACATAATTTATATGAAACTTGCACATTGTCTCCCAAAATGAGGTACAAGTTGAATTAGTTCAAAGCTATTGGAGCATATGGATATTTATCATTATGCAGAGAAGAGGTGGCTGTTAAAAACAAAGGGGTGAATGCAAGGAAGGAAATGGTGGTTGTTAAACCAACTCTTTACCTTGGATGACACAGTTTTGATTCATTGCTTGTCTTGTAATGTGAATTCATTACATTAATGGATTATGTGTTTGAAATATTCCAGCCTATCTAAAGCTAGCTTGCCATATCTATAATCGCAAAGGATCTATAAGCTTCTTTTATTTATTGTTTTTACGAGATCGATTCTATGGGCCAGGTTGTGCTATCGTTATAAAAACTTTAGAACAAAGCCTTTTCTAGATTACTTATATCATTACTATGTAAAATTTAAGCAAGATTATTTATGCGTTTCAAATTTCACCACGTGATGAAATGGAAAAGGAAAAAGCGTAATAAGATAATCACTTTCACCAACCATGAATTCTATTCAAGGGTCTCATTAAAGCAATGCAACAAATTAGTTGATAACTGCTCGTCACTATGATCACAAGCACACAGATATTTGATGCCTTTAAACAAGCAAGTTGAATTCAAAATAACCTGTGTGCATAATGATGAACCTAAAGTTAGGTGTTCATGACAAGAAACTCACTAAATCACTCGCATAACCACAAAAAAATGTATCTTCATGGGCAACTTATAGCCAACATATGGAGTGTATGGAAAATACTTACACTTGCATTTTCATTGAACATAACTATATACGTAAGTTACAAGCAAAGCTTCCTGCTGTCAAATTTTATTGGAAGCTGCACCATACCAATGGTAACTACAACAATAATCTCAACATTAATGCCTATAAATTACAGGGATACAAGGTAAACGAACACTAAAACTGTTATTTGAGAAAATAGTTTTGGAAGGACGGGTGAGAGTCAGGGTTCATATTAACGACAAAAATGTGGCTTGGCAATTGCTTACCTCAAAGCCTGATCCTATTAGCAAAGAAACCAATTGAACATAAGCCTTCAGCATTGTTGTCAGTTTAAAGATTTTGTACATACTGGTGTCTTACAAAATGTTGGCTATTAACTTTGAGCTCTTGATCCTCTTGAATTTTGATGCTCTAGAGGTTGACTTGTAACCATGACCTTAACATGAGCTATGTGTCCATCCTAAATCTGCAATGCCCTAAATCAAACAACAGCAACAAGACAAGAGTCGTGCCAAGGACCCTAAAACAATGTTTAACAGAAACTATGAAGTATTAATTAAAAATATCAAACCGTTTGCAGCTAAAGAATCCTACACCATCTGATTGTTTCTCAATTATGCAACAGACTCTGAAAATCAGTATTTCATGCTAGCAAGAATTTAGAGTAACTTGGATGCTCACATTTGGTGTACAAACTTCATAGTACAAGAGAATAGATGGTATCTAGGAATCTAAGATTTTTCACATTGATTTTAAAATTATCATACCGTACCATAACGTTTCTTGAATTCCCCTACATTGAGATACCCGAGTATCTTACATCCACGGTGAAATAGCAAACAAACCAAAAGCCTGTTGATATAATAGGATAGAGTTATAGACACTAGAATGGATAGAACCACAATAGTATACCTAGACACGAAATTAAGAGGCACACATCAAACTTTGCATTTGTTAGAGTCATTCACTTGATAGCATCCAACATTCACTTAAACAAATAGCATCACATTTCATTTCTCGTTTGGGTGGAAAACAGAGAACTTGTCTTCCATCACGAGAATTATGCCAAAAGGTATAACAGAAATTGAAAACAAAGAACGAAAGGACATTTAATAGAGTATTTATAGTCACTTCTTTTTGTTTGTTCTTTTGCTCTTTTTAGGAAGGATCAGTATCAAGGACCAGTGGATGGATATTTACCCAAAAAAAAAAATGAACCTATTACCTACATATGCGGTAAATTCTGTTATAAAGTGGTGACAACTAGCCACTTGACTAGGCTACCGTTGGAACACAGTAGCTTAATACTTAGGTATGCCATCCAGTAACATATTTTCTCACATTTAGAAGTTTTCAATTTGCATGCTTAGTCTCAGACAACATAAATAAATTTTCATATTTAGGGACCAAATAATTTTAAGAGGGTGGCCTAATGAAATCGGTTCCAACCAGGTCCAATATGAGGAAGCTCAGATACATGCAGCCTAACCATTGTGTGCATAGTAGTCGACTAGAAACAAACACCATAACATAGGTGGGGTGCCCATTGCCCCAATTCCAACTATTGGGGTTTGGGAAGGATAAGGCGTGCATAACCTTACCCATGTGAATGGAAGGGTTGTTCACACAAATAGAAACCCATAGCCACCAGGTCACGAGGCATAAACAAACACCATGATGAGGAGATTAAAAACTTCATCCCAAAAAACTGTCAAACAATATTTTTGATCACCTGATGGAAATTCTAGCATATTATCTTAATGTGAACATATTAAGTATCAAACGTTCTTTTAAAAAATTAAACAATATTCACCTACTAGTTGCTTAAGCAGTCATTGTAATCAGTCGTTCCTGTTCATCTCGCTTCTTGATCTTCACAATACCAATGAGAACTTGAAAACCAAAGATTGTACAAAAGAAATATGCTATAGTGGCAGGCACCTGAAAAAGATAACTTGCAACCGAGGAACTAGAAAGTATCACTAGATAATCAATTAATTGACTTCGGTAATCAACATGAGAAAGACAAGTGGGATGGTAACGGCTTACACTAATTGAATTGAGATACAAAATTGTTGCAAGATTTATTAGGCTCCCAGTAGCTACTGCCTATTAATTGAAAAAAGTAATGCGAGTACTGCATCATCCCAACATTTCTTCTCATCTTTTGTCATATAAAAATATCATACATTAACCTGAAGAGTTGATTATTAAAAACATACATTCGGTTTACAATACATTTATGCATGGAATATACTTGTGTCAAGAGTCAACAAATTATACACTTAAAAACCCTTGGAAGAAATTAAAAATATGATGTTGTTTATAGGTATGCTAAAAAATGTTGATTATTAAAAACAGTTCTTCTCATCTTTTTGAAGATGACACAGGCAAACACAAGAAGGGGGGTTGAATTGTGTTTGTCAATAATTTTTGAAAACAACCTTTTTCAGAACTTATTTTCTCACACAAAGAATAAAAGACAGAAGAACACACAAAATGATCTTTTAAAAGATTAACAAAATAAAGTTCAAATCCCCACAGTCAGTAAAACAAATAAAACTTTAAGAGTTAAGGGATTAGAAGATTCACGCAAGTATTTTATCCTGGTTCACTCTCTTCTAACCAAGTGCTTCATCTAGTCCCTTCGACATGAAGGTTTTACTCCACTATTTTTTCAAATAGATTACAACAAGTATTCAACACCTCTCCGGGCTACAAGTATTACTTTCTTACCAAGCCTCTTCATGTTCTAACTCTAACAAGGAGATTGCTTTCTTTTGATCTTCTAACTCACTATGTGTGATGATGTGAAAGTTTAAGATCGGTTGAATATTACAACAATATTCAAACTAAAGAATACAGACTTTTACTGTTAAAAGAATGAAAGAGTGTAGATTGGCAAAAGTTTAGCTCGCAAAACTAGTTCTTCAGTGGTTGAAGTCTTCTATTTATAGTGACCTTCTTCTTCACTTGAAAATCTTCAACGATTGTTTTGAATATTTTCGTTTAATAACAACATTAAATGAATAATATCCGTTGTGACTGATAGCTTGATCGTGGCCATTGTGAAATGTACTCTTGGTTATCACTTTTGCACAAAATGGAGGGTCATAGCTCTGAGCAATTGCAACTTGAAAACTTTCTTTCCTCCTTTGCGAAAATTCCAACTATTCCAGCAGTAAAGGTGACAGGGTACAAAGCGTTTTAAATTTCCTCATTGTACTATGTTGCTTTTTGCATCTCCTCGATGGTACTATATTTCTCTCACAAAAAAACAATGCATTGAAACAGATAAAAAAAATAGGAAGGACCAACATTCGTTTGAAATAAATATCAATCGTTTGAAATAAATATTTCTTTCTGGTCGGGGTAGCATTTACTTAGCTGGACGGAGCATATGAAAACTTATAACGAAACAAACGAGCTCGTCTACTTATAATCTATGTCTACACGCTCATGGGTAAAACCAAGTCTATGGAATTGCAGTTTTCTTTTCCCTCGTCTACTGACGTGACATATCCTCTCGTCTATCATCAAGTCTTTGGACCTACTATATTTCAGTGAGTTATTTTTTATCTCCGTCTACTGACGTGGCATTTAAGCTCGTCTTCTCATTGAAACTAACGTTCCCGTCTACTGAGAATATTTTATTATCTCATCTACTCAAAGATATAAATAAATAAATAAATAAATATACCATACGTTTTGAGCAGCTCGTCTACATGAATGGACGCAGATTCACAAATTAAGTCCAAGCAGATATAAGGAAACTTATTCAAGGTTTCCATAACTTATATATTTTTAACATTCCTGCAAGACTAGATAAAGCATGTTGGATCTCAACTAAAATTTTGCCAAGCAAATTTAATCATTTTTGTTAACATCAAAACTCGGATTATTAATCCAAAACACTTTGGTTCCAATAATCTCTCCCTTTTTTATGATGGAAAAAACTAATTAAATTTGAGTGAACAAAGTCTAAGAGAGCTTACAAAGCTCCCCTAAGACAAAGCATTCAAACTTAACAGGAATAAAAAATAAGACATAAACTCAACAGCACATATCATATATATATATATATATATATATATATATATATATATCTTATCAGATCAGTTCAGCTACTTATCAGTCAAAAGATAGTATCAGAGCATATAAACTAAGGTAAGTAAGTATCCGAGCAAACAAAAAGATATCAGATCAAATAGTATCAGAGCATTATAAACAAATAAGATCATGCATAGATGCAAACAAATATATACTTTCAAAAACTGACTTTTATAAATTTAATTCTCTATCCTTTCTCCCCCTTTTTTGTCATCAGACAAAAAGGTAAAAGGAGTGAACCATCATTGTCAGTTTAAATGAATAAAAGAAAAGACTAAGAAGAGGGTGGAGGTGGAGGTGGAGGATTCTGGTTTAGTGGAGGTGGAGGAGGTTGAGTTGGCAGATTGTGACTCTGTTGAAAACTTTGCATGATACTCATCATTTGGTTCATCATGACATTTACTGGAGCCAGGGCTTCTGCAACTTGCTCTCTCACTTGTACCTTAACCTCAACTTGTACTCTTTCCTCTATAATTCTTCCAATTATCTCTTCAAGATTTGGAGGCAATGAGGGTCTTGAACTTTCAGTACTGTCTTGAGCATGTGCTTGACTTGGAACGGTGTCTAGAGCTCTGGAAGTTTGAGGTTGATCATTAGGATGAATGACAGTTAGAGCCATTGGCTGAGATGAGTGTTTCTCAGAAGTGCTTGGTCTAAGAATAGACTCAGCAACTTCCTCAACCTCAGTAACTGGTTGAACAGAGTCAACATCCATAGCGGGGTCTTCAACTATTATTTCCTCATCAGGGTCCTCTGAAGGTGGTGATGGTGGAGGTGAAGTGGCAAGAGTAAGAACATGTGGAGGCATTTCTTTGGCCCAGTGGACAGGGTCTTCTTCAAAAACAAGACTAGTGACAGGAAGTCCCAGAATGTCCTTGTAAATGAAGAATCTGCAATATGAGAGTCCACACTTTCCTCTGACTTTTGGAATGAGTCTTTTCTCTTCAATACTCAAACCAGAAGATGAAGCTTCCTGTGCATATTCCACCATATGAGTTCTCCAAATGTCAATAGCAACGTCTTCATGAACATCTTCAACAGGTTGTGCCAACCAATAACCTATGACATTCTGATCAGTGAGGTTAACAGCTTCAGGGTTAATCCTGCAGTAATCTGGGAATGGCATCTTTCCAGTATTTCTCTGCTTCTTCTTGTCCTTGTTCAGGTCAATCATAGGTAGTCTAGGAGCAATCATGGGGGGTATGACACCAATCTTTATTTCCTTCTTAGTATGAAACAGCCAAGTTGGAGGGACGAAGCTTACAACCCTGACATACCTAGGCAATCCAAATTCATTCTTCAGAAAGGCATACATGAGGTGATCCACGAGACTCACAGCTCTGCCATAGATGCTTGGGTGTCTGAATGTCTTCCAAGAAGTTTTGTTGTCCATGATAAAAGGAATATGTCTGAAAGATCTTGACCTTTTGTGGATGACATTGGTCAGATATTTCTTTATTGGATCCTTAGACCACTCAGATGATATGTCTGTTAACACTCTGTAGATTGGATGGAAGAGGTCTGGTGATGTTTGGTATATATGGTATGGGTACATAATCAGGTTGAGGTATGGTCTCGAGTTCATATTCATACTCAGGTATGGGATAGAACCAAGGGTCATTTTCAGGTATCAAAGGTTGGAATTGTGGTCTTTTTGGTGAGGCTGTTTGTGGTTGGTCAGGGGAAGTTCTTTGTGGTGATGGAAAATTGGGAATGTATACATCATCCAAGGTTTCAGGTTGGTTCACAGTAGCAGGTGCAGAATCATCGTCTACTATATTATCAAAGCTAGATACTAAGGCATCTACTGCTAATTTTACAGGGACATTAGCAGGAAGAGTTACCTCAGAAGTCATAACAGACTTAGCTTTCCTTGGAGGTTGCCTTCTGGTTTATGTGGGAATAGGGACTTTAGCAACACCGGTAGTAGCAGCAGTCCTCCGTTTCTTCAAAACAGAACTGATGGGGACCCTGTCCTCATCATCCTTATCATGAGATAGGATCATATTCCTTGATCTTTTGAGTAGGTGCAGGTTGAGGAGCAGCAGTTGATGGTTCCCTAATTACAATTCCACCAGCAGTAGGCCTTTTAGGCATAGGTTTCCTTGCTGCAGTGGTTTTCTTTTTAACTATCCTTTTGAGCCCAAGAACTTCAGCATTGTTCTACTCAACCATTTCTTCTTTGATCTTCATCATTTCTTTAGTCTTGGCCAAGGCAGCAGCAGTGTAAGTACTCAGATTCATGTTGGCAAAATTCATTTTGCCAAAATCAACAGCAGACATTGGCTTCTCAGTCAGTATTCTTGCTTGCTCTTCAGGGGACCTAGCAGCAATGAAATCATATATCCCTTGTGACTTGAAGATTTTTGATAGAAGATGACAGTAAGGAAGTGCAGAGAGCTTCTTCCTATGAACAGCAACATCCCTGAATCTTCCAAAGAGAATTCTGGGCAAGTTTATCTTAGTCTCAGTGATGAGATGACAGAGACAAAATTTGTACAAGTCTGATAAGTTGTCCTTGGAGCCAATTTTGTGCAGAACCACCTTGTTCAGCAACTGATGAAGGATGCGAACTGAATCCTTCATTTCTACTGATTTCCAGGAATGAGTTCTTACGGTGTCTTCTCTCATCAAGAAGACAGCTATAACTTCAGAACCACCAAGGTCCATCTCCCATGACTCAGTGAAGACCACTCCTTCCTGAGCGTAGATGATGGCATCAGAGATGGTTTTATCTGAAACCACTATTCTCTTCCCCAAAACAGTGGCGAAGACTTCTTTATCAGAGACTTGAAGACCTCTCCAGAAATCCTTGATCAGATTAGGGAAAATGGAGACTTTCTCCGTGAAGAGTTCTCTCCAGCCAGTCATATTGACATTCTTGCTAATATCTAGGTTATACTCCTCCAAGATTCCGAAGTTGAAATGATGCTCAATAGCGACATTCAGCTTGTCCACATTAAAAGATGAAGAGGAAGCCATTGTTGAAAATTGAAGGTTAGGGTTTGGAAGCAGAAAGCAGAGAGTTCAAGAGAGTTCAGAGACGAAGGTAACAAAAGCTTTCTCAGAGGGAAGGAGGTTGCTTTAAAAAGGTTTTGAATTTCAAAGGTTTTTCTTTTGGAAATAAATCAAAAAGAAAATATTTGACAAGACATGTCATTAAGGATAAAACAACATTGGTATTTTGAAACTATAAAAAGATCTTGATGGGATTGAAGGAAGTAACTGACTCAGCATTATAGAATATAGAATAAATTTGTCTTTGAGACAGAATAAATGCACTTAATAAATATGAGTATGGACGGGTCCTAGAAAAAAGCAAGCAAGTATGGATGCGACATGCAGTGAACGCGGCACACAAATGCGATAGATGCGATATGCAATGGACGTGCACTTTAATCATGCAATGGACTTTAAATGCTTTAGACGCATATACATCAACAACAAAAATTCTCACTGTTGGACACCTTAATAAATCCACACATAGCATATTAAGATGCTTTCCAATGAAAATAAACATGTCCTCAGCAAGAGGTTTAGTAAAGATATCTGCCCATTGATGGTCAGTATCTACAAATTGTATATTAAAAACACCTTTTTACACATAATCCCTTATAAAAATATGTTTAATCTCTATATGTTTAGCTCTAGAATTCAATATTGGATTCTTTGATAAATTAATTGCAGCAGTATTATCACACATAAGTGGAATACTACTTACAAACATATTGCAGTCCTCCAATTGATGTTTGATCCATAGAAGTTGTGAGCATCAACTAGCAGCCGATAAGGCTATGGTACTTTGTTTTTTGCTTGACCATGAGACAAGACTAGCTCCAATGAAGTGACATCCTCCACTGATACTCTTTCTTTCAATTCTGTCTCCAGCATAATCAGTATCACAAAAGCCAACTAATCTGTAATCTTCATTTTTCTTAAAACACAAACCCAGATTAGTAGTACCTTTCAAGTATCTAAATATTCTCCTAACTGTTGATAAGTGAGATTATCTAGGATCAGACTAAAATCGAGCACACAAACATACACTGAACATAATATCAGGTCTAGACGCAGTAAGATATAGAAGAGATCCTATCATATATCTATATACTTGGTCTACCTTTTTCTCTTTATCATCTTTGTTCGGTATGGACGTGGGATGTATAGGGGTATTCATTGGC
Source organism: Sophora flavescens (assembly GCA_030762895.1). NCBI lineage: Eukaryota > Viridiplantae > Streptophyta > Magnoliopsida > Fabales > Fabaceae > Sophora > Sophora flavescens. The sequence continues at coordinate 54,387,673 of CM061068.1, read as the reverse complement.
TTGCAATCATCCATTTTGAACTTTTTCAGGAGTTCCATTGTATACTTGGTTTGATGGATGTACACCTCGTCCATAGTTTGTTTAACTTGAAGTCCAAGAAAGAATTTGAGTTCTCCCATCATGATCATTTCAAACTCTTTCTACATTAACTTAGAAAACTCTTTGCACAAAGATTCATTAGTAGCACCAAATATAATATCATCAACATATATTTGCACAATTATGAAATTGGATTTAATGGACTTTCTAAACAAGGTTGTATCAAAGTTTCCTCTATTAAATTCATTTTCCATTAGAAATAAACTTAGCCTATCATACCAAGCTCTAGGGGCTTGTTTAAGGCCATATAAAGCTTTCTTAAGCTTATATACATGTTCAGGTTGGGTTTCACTCTCAAAACCCGGAGGTTGCATTACATATGCTTCTCCATTAATAAATTCATTTATAAAAGCACTCTTAACATCCATTTGAAAAAGCATAATGCTATGATGTGCAGCAAATGAAAGTAAAATTCAAATTGTTTCTAATCTAGCAACAGGTGCAAAAGTTTCAGTATAATCTATACATTCTTCTTGAGAATAACCTTGTGCAACAAGTCTTGCTTTATTTCTTACCACCTTACCATTTTCTTCAAGCTTGTTTCTGTAAACCCATTTTGTTCCCAATAACTGATTTGTCTTTAGGCAGGGGTACCAGAGTCCAAACATCACTTCTTTCAAACTGATTCAGTTCCTCTTGCCTTGCCAGAATCCAGCAGAGCCTCGTTTACTGTCTTTGGTTCCAACTCAGAGACTAGTGCAGAATCTTCCTGCTCTCTGAAAGTTGATATGGTTCTTAGCCTATCATTAGGGTTTCCAATGATTTGATCTTGTGGATGATAATTTTTGAAGTACCAATATCTCTGAACAGTATCATGTTGAGAAGTGGAGGTTTCTGGTTGTTGAGAATGGTCGTCCACTTGATCATCAACTTTTACCTCTATTGTATCTCCTGAGATATTTAGATCAAGATCTGCAAAAGCTTCATCTAGCTCTGATAATTTCTTATCGGGCTGCTTGTCATCAAACTTGACATGAATACATTCTTCTACTACTAGAGTTCTAGAATTATAAAGTCTAAAATTTTTTGATGCACTACAAATAAAAGGTCATTTAGCGATCGAAAATAGCGACCGAATATAATAGTTGCTATTTACAACCGAAATTGCGACCGATTTTAGGATCTACAAGAACACTTGTTATAATTAATCTTGCGACCGAAATAGCAACCAAAAAGTAGGGTAGCAGAGTCGTCGGTCGCTATTTCGATCACTAACTGAAGCATATAAAAAGTCAGAAGTTATTGACTTTTTTGGCGACTGAAATGGCGACCGATTTTAATCCAACGATAAAATTTTATTTATTTTTGTGACCGATCTTAATTTGGTCGCTAACCCATGTGTAAAAACTTTTAATGTAGAGCGTTTTTACGACTGATTTTAATTCGGTCGCTAACCTAGAGAATTTTAATTTCAAAATAACTCAACCAGCGATCGAATTTGCGACCGTTTTAAAAAATTTAATCACGGCGATGGAAATAGTGACCGAATTATTCGGTCGCTAAAAATTAAATCCCTAAAAATTAGCAGATCCCCCTTTCTTCTCCATTTTTGCTCGAACTCTCCTCTCTCTCACTCTTTCTGTCTCACTCCATCCACTTCGCTGTTCTGGCCGCACACCGCCACCTCTCATCTCCTCGTCCTCCTCCGACCACCACTTGGTGAGGTTCTCCTCTTATCCTTCTCATTTTGTGTTTCTCCTTCACCTTCTCTATCTCTCACTCTCTCTTCCTCCTCCCAGTCGCACCGTGCCACCACCGCCACGACAACCACCACTGTAGCTCCATGACCTCCTCCTTTGGTAAGGTCTCCTCTCCTCTCTCTCTCTCTGTGCATCTCTCTCTCTTGCTCGGTTCTCTTTGTCTCAGTTTCTCTCCATGTCTCTCTCAGATGTTGTCTCTTCCTCCTCCGGCCACCACCACCATCTCAAGGGGTTCTGTTCGTGCGACCACCATCCCCACAGTCTCCTCTGATCAATTCTGTCTCAGGTTAGGGTTTAGAGAAGTTTTGTCAGTATGGGTATTTATGCTGTCAAATTAATCATTGATGTTATTCTAGTGAAATCCGGAGTAGAGAAATTCTGACAGTAGGGGTATATTGATTTAAATAACTTATTGGGTAGATAATATAAGTTAGCTTCCTCTTGATTCACTGTCTCTAAGACTGTAATGCTTGGAAGTAGGACTACTATAAGTTTCATGGCCATCCCTGCATAAAATAAGCAAATATGAAGCCAATAATGTAATTAGTAAATTACAGGCACATTGTAACTAGACATAAGGAAGACTATGTTAATATGAGTTTGAAGACCAAGTCAATGACAAATTGATAAGAAATTAGATATCATAATAGATTATTATAAATATAAGTATTGACTCAGATGCTTGTAAGCTATAACTACAATAACAAGCATTCAAGGAACAAGCAGACACCCACCAACGACCAAATATTTGTCAGTTTGTTGAAATGTTAGTATTTGACATGTTAGCTGTTGGTAGGTTATCAAGTCACTATTTTTTGTATTAAATAGTTATAATCTGAAGCCTGATTATCAAACGGTCTGGACTTGAATGGTAAACTCTACATTGAACTTGTTTGATATATGTTGTATTGTATAAACAAACCAACTTGCTAGGAAGTACGGCTGTTTCACCAAGTCTTATGCTCCACACCCAAGTGGTATATACTTCACGACTTAAATATTATAAATGGTGCATTAAGTCATTGATGATAGATTATTTTTTACATGGTTATCCAATTCCTTTTTGTTCTATTCATGTCATGAATACAGAAATATATTCATTTGCATGAAGTTTGCTAAAGGTTCATTTAATCAATTGGTTTGCATTGCTTTCTGTACAACTTTCTCTCTGTTCAAATATGTTATTCATGTGTATATCCTTAAGAAATTCAAAGAGTTCAAGACCCAATATAGCAATGATTTAAAAAATACAGAAAGAGAGGACAAAATTAAAAGGCCTAATGACTTTCAACAAACTCTTAAATGTTAATGGCAATTTGTTGAACTTTTATATCACTAACTTGAATACAATTAAGTTGGCTCTAATGATATTAATTTGCTTTCATATTGTCTTTTTATATTTATCAGTTCCTGATCTTCTTGTCTGCGGCTCCTCCCCTTATCCTTACTTGTTTTTGCATTTTGTTGCATAGGTAAGTTCTTTCAATACTCTCTTTTAAGGTTGTGATTTGTCTAAAAGGTTTTGATTGTGTGGTGCTTGTAATGTGTTATGTGAATTATATATCTTGTTCTTTGTTAGTGGAGAGCTGAGCTCAATAGGAAGGTATCCTGCCTGAAAGGCAAGATGCTGATTGTGTGCTGATAATTTAATATTTATGCATGTATTTGCAATTATGTGTTGTTTGTTAGAGGAGAGTAGAGCTCAATATGATGTGATCCTATCAAAAGGAGGGATGCTTGTTGTGTGCTGCTAATTTAGAAGTTTTGCATGTGTTTGACAATTATGTGTTACTTGTTAGTGGAGAGCAGAGCTCAATAGGATGTTTGATACTATATTTTATCTAAGTTTGTATTGAATTATGCTTCAATATATATTTTTTGAAGTATGTTGCAATCCTTATAAGTCAATGGTTTTATTTTCTGCTAGAGTTAATTTTTAAGTTACAAAAGCCTTAGTTTCCTATTTGAGATTCAATATTAATGAGCATGTGTACCTTCTCAGGGTACGCATGCTCATTGTATTGAATCTTGAATTGTCCAAGTGGGACAGTTTGGGAAAAAAACTTTTTCACACTCGTACAATAGTCATTTCCATGTTCAAATGCCTTATATACTTGTTGAAATCTCGGTCTAGTGCATTTCCTTTTGTTCTCCTGGTGCATACTTGATCGTGGTGATTCTCACCGTGCTCGAGTTGTGTACTTGGAGACCGATGGGAAATGCTGCCAAAATTTTCTTAACTATAAGGTATTTGAATAAGGGAATAACTATTATGAAAGCAGCTTTGATGTGGATGATCAACGACTTTCCCGCCTATGGGATGATGTCGGGTTGGATGACCGTGGGGAAGCTTGGTTGCCCAATATGTATGGAGTGATTGAAGGCATTTACACTTAAAAACAGTCGAAAGATCTCATATTTTGATTGTCATCGTCAATTCCTTCTAGAAGATCATCCTTATAGGCAGAACAAGAATGCATTCAAGAAGCATTGTTCGTAGACAACACCGCCTCCACCACGTTTGTCTGGTCCTAATGTATGGCGGAGAGTACAGTACTTACCGCTCATCCATGAATCCTGATTCGTGATTTTTAGAATATAAAGGCAAGTGCACCTCGTCGCAATCAAGTAATACGGTGGTAAGACCGGTTATCGTATCCACATGGATTGGTTGTCAATTACCAATTCACAAACTTAACAACTATTTAGACTAAGATAAAGTATGAGAGATTAAAACAGAAAATAAAGAAATAAAATATTTTTGTCTTTTTGGACTTTTAACAAACACTTGGAGTGCAGAATTTATAACTGGATAGAATTGTCAGGTTTAGACTACACTACTCCTCCCTTGATTGCAATGAAATGGCTAACAACACAAGTCCTAATTCAATTATGCCAATCAAGCCTTTTCTAAAGTACTCAAGCCTAATGTCTTAGGTGCATTGAGCCTAAAACCCCAAATCAAACCCTAATGTCTTAGGTGGATTAATCTGTGATTTTGCATTAAATCAAGACTTATAAGATTGCAAGCATTCAACACCTATGTCTAGATTCTTGAACTACTTGGCATATGATTCATGAGCATGCCTTAACACCAACCTTCCAGTCATCTATCAAAGTAACATATCATTCCTATGGGTAGCTAATCCAAGGAAAGCATTAAACACAGAATCACATACTCATAAAGAAATAGAAACTTGTATTGAAATCAAATCAATTAACAATCAAGTTCAGAAAAGCTACATCTAAACCCAACAATGGGGGAATTAGCTATACATGAATATGTCTACAAAAGGGAAAGAGAGAAGAGAGAAAGAAAACTTCATGACGAATCCTTCAATCTCCTTCCAATCCAAGAGCAGAGAGATGTCATCTTTAAGGTCCCAGCCTTCCCCCAGCCATCAGCCCTCTTTAGGGTTCCCAAGCCTCTGCAGAAAGTCCCCTTTTTCTGTCTGCTGTGCTGTTATTTATAGGTCCGTCGCGCGTCACGGCCGTGATGGCCATCACAGCCAGGCCGTGACGGATTCTGTTTCTGGCACTTTCGCATTTTTCAGTCTCTAGCGTGGCGAGCTCATGCTCGCGTCGCGAGCCTCCATTTCATGGCCGTGATCTCCATCACGTCCAAGCCGTGATGATCTCTGACTTGTGGTGGTTTTGGGTCACGGCCGTGATGTACATCACGGCTAGGCCGTGAGTGACTGCACTGTTTCGCCTTCTGCCTTTTCAGTTTTACCCGATCATGGCCGTGACGGGCATCACGGCTAGGCCGTGATGGGCTCTGTTTAGCTCATTTTCTTGACTTTTAAGGCTCTAATCCATCCAAGCTTCATTATAGCCAAATATGCACAGTTTTCCTTCAATTTCTGCAAAATAACACACAGAAACCACCTCATCCGTTCCCAAGGAAAAACTATACAAAATCAACACTAAATTGGCTTAACTATATGCAAATGCATGCAGAAATGTACATGGAAAATGTGGTGAAATCACACTCATCAAATCCCAAGGAGAACATATTCTTGATTACAGCGTCAACCATAATTGGACAAAACAAAGTATATTTTGGAGGTTGCCGTATTGGAGGATGCAGTTACTCCGTCACAACATTGATGTCATGCATACTGAGAGGAATGTGTTTTTGAATGTGTTTGACACTGTGATGGACATCAAGGGGAGGACAGAGGATACAAATAAAGCCCGATTAGATCTGGCTGAAATTTGTAATCGGAAGGAGCTTGAGTTGCAGGACGGTAGTCGTGGCAGACTTATCAAATCGAAGGCAAGTTATACACTAAGCAAAACACAAAGTGACCGTCTGTAAGTGGCTTAAAGTACTAAAGTTACCAAATGGGTATGCTTCCAATCTGGGTAGATGTGTTGACATTAAGGAAGCAAAGTTACATGGAATGAAGAGTCATGATTGCTACGTGTTCATGCAACGGTTACTTCCAATTGCGTTCGACGCATTACCGAAACCAATTTGGAACCCACTTGTTGAGCTTAGTCACTTTTTTAGGGAGCTTACATCGACAACACTAAATGTGAATCAATTAGAGGATATGGAAGTCAAGATACCCGTTTTGTTATGTAAGCTGGAGCAAATCTTCCCGTCGAGTTTCGTTGATGCAATGGAACACCTTCCAGTTCCTCTACCTTACGAAGCAAGAGTTGGTGGCCCAGTCCAATACTGTTAGATGTATCCATTTAATAGGTAAACAACATCAACTATTTTACTTAATACATATGAAATTCACGAACACAAAATTGTAGTTTAGCTTTCCCTAAAACTAGTAATTATTTGTATGTATCCCTCTTTAATAGGTTCCTGCACTCCCTTAAACACAAAGTGAAGAACAAGACACGAGTGGAGGGTTCCATTTGTGAAGCATACTTAATAGAGGAGACTTCCACTTTTGCCTCTTATTACTATCCAGACGAAGTTAACACGATAAGGACAAGGATGCCTAGAAACGTTGATTCGGGCGAAGGAAGTTCAACTAGTCCTCCTATATCAATATTCAACTATCCGGGAAGATTTAGTGGCAAATCAAAAGGATGTTTCTTGGAGCAGCGTGACATTAATGCCGCTCATCTGTATATCCTTCTACAATGTCTTTTATAAGTTCAATTGACATTTATGATTATTAATCGTCCTACTGTTAATCTCCCATATGTAGGATGTATGACAATTTTCTAAGGGATCTCCAACCTGACATTTCAAACGATCAGGTTGATCGGGAAATTACTTCTCAATTTGCTACGTGGTTCAGTAAATATGTAGGTTAAGCATCTTCATTTGTTGCAATACATTTTATCTCCTTAAATATATAGCATGTATAAGAATAATATAATATTTGATTTTTTAGGTACTAAATCCATAAAACAATGTTCAAAATCCATTGTTGACAAATTTGGCATGGGGGCCTAACAGATGGGTTACATCATGGAATACTTACATTGTAAATGGATATAAATTTAACACAAAAACATGGAATGAAGGAATGCAGTCGTGTAACTATGATGTTTGTGTGTGAGCCACTGATGACAATGTATGATGATTTCTATGGGGTTCTAAGTGACATCCTTGAACTCGATTATACCGGTTTCCCCGTGATGAAGTTAGTTATCTTCAAGTGTGATTGGTTTGATCCTACACTTGACGTAGGGACAAAAATCGATAAAAAATATGGTATTGTTCAAGTTAGACTGTCTCGTAGGTATAATAAGGTGTACGACCCATTCATTTTTTCACAACAGGTAGATCAGGTTTATTACTCGCCATATCCCGAAGGACGTCAAGGCTGGTAGAGTTTATTAAGATAAAGGCTCGCAGTATAATTACTGATAATGTAATCAACCGGCCTGAAAAAGATGCTCCATACCAAGATGATGAGTTTTCAAGACCCCACGTACCATTTCAAATTACGCCGAACATTATTGTTAATTCTCTGGCGGACATTTCCGGAAATGGGGAAGAAGTTGAAAGAGGGTTAATGGATCAATCGGAGTTGGACGCATCTAGACAAGGCACGTTCCGATCAAGTGAGACTGATGAGAATGAGGGTGAATTTAGTGACGGAGATTCTACTTAGGTAACTTATTTATGTCATAATTCATTGTGTAAATGTCATTCTACTTAGGTAATTTATTTTTGTATTATTTACACTGTTGTATAATCATCTTTTCAGTTTTTACACAGATGGCAGATTCTTCTAGAGGTAGGGGTCGTCGTGGAGGTCGTGGCAGAGGTCGTGCTGCGAGAGTCCCTCCGCCGGTCGACCCACAGCCTTCAGATAGAGACCACCCTAATAGCACCTCTGTGGACGGGACACATCTGGGTGATGGAGTTGCACCCCCTACCCAGCCTCATGTGGTCGAGACATAGGCTGCACCGTCATCATCCACACCTATGACAGGACCATCATCATCATCGGGATAGAAGAGCCGTGGTCCATCCGACAGGAGAATTCTTCTTATCCCTAGAGGGGGATAACGGATAAGCTAACTTAATTTTCTAATATATATAAAGTATCGTTAATTTTTATTTACTTGTTTTTTTTATTTATTTATAACATTTATTAATGCTCTAATTTTGCTGCAGCTTTTTGCCCGCGAAGGGCCCTTCTGATTTGATATCGAAGATCCTGCGACGCAAGTTTGATGGTCCATGGCCTACATGGAAGGCCATCCCAGGGGGCCATAGGGATCAGTTGTTTAAAGAGTATAAGATAACAATTTATTAAGTTATTTAAATTAAATTTACATTATATATATACACACAAATTTCCTAACAACTGTAAGTTGCAGAAAGAGTATAGGTGGGACGCAGCTTTAGAGGGTCTCGTCAGGGATATATTTGAGCATAAAGGCTCACTAGTCATGAAGAATCTGACGAACAAGTTGAGTAAGGGTAAGAATAAGGGGAAGTGGGTGGATCCTGAGATCAAGAAGCAGCTGGACTAGTACTGGGCTACTGAGAAGTTCCAGGAGATCCAGGCCACAACTCGGCGTAATCGAGCTTCTGATGGTGGCGCATGTACTTGGACCGACGGGTCTAAAACAGTCGCCGCCCACTACGACGAGCTGGCAATACTTAAAACTTTTGACTTAGTATACTATTTAATGAGTTTTCATTTTTAAATATTCTTGTGAATTTAAGATTATATTTTTCTGTGCAGAAAGCACAGAAACAACGGGCCCCCACTGCTATGGAGTTGGTGGAGAGGACGAAGAAGTTGAAGTCGGGGACATGGGTCAATGATAAGGCCCTTAACTATGCTGTAAGCAAAAAAACAATTTAGTCTTTACTTGTAATTTATTATAATTGATTTGTTAATATTGATTATAATTTTAACTAAATCTCTTCATCTATACTTTGCAGGTGGGCTTCAACGAGAAGAAGGACGATGCCATATCACGTGCCTCACAGTCACAAGATGAGGCCTTGACTGGTGATGGGCCCAGCTCTCCTATCTCCGTCGACGATAATGCCATTTATTTGGAGGTCATCGGGGGCAGGAACAAGAAGGGGCACGTGTATGGCCTCAGACACTTGGGAGGCGAGTTTATCGCTTCATCATCTGGCACGCTTGCTCCTTCCTACGCCGATACCGTCCCTCAGGAGCAGTTCAACCAAATGCAGGACACCATCACGCAGATGAACGCGGAGCTTCGAGAGAAGAGCGAGAGGGAGCAGCAGATGGCAAACCAGATTACACAGTTGACTCAGGCACACCAGCAGCTGATGCTGACGAGCATCGAGCAGGGCCAGACACTGCGGCTGGTGTTGGAGCACTTTAGGATCCATACTCCAGTTGCTCAGGGTGATGCTCTGACGGTTGTGCCGCTTGCTGCCGCTCCTTCGGTTCCACCGCCAGCTACTGATGCTGCTACTCCAGAGGACGATCAGATAGCGGACGTCGGCGACACAGACGCTAAGGATGATTGGGTTCCTCCACCTCCCCCTTATCATGACTGATTTTTTTTTTCATTTTTTTGATTTTAAACGATTCTTGTACGACACTTTGAATTATATTTTTTTTTATATATTCATTATTTCTTATGATTGTATATTTCATTAGTAATTTGGTATGTTTTATTAGTAATTTTGCTAAACTTTAAATCAAAACAAAAAATTATTATTTTAAAAAGTAATTTTTAAAAAAATTAATAAAATCCAGTTTAGCGACCGAATTAGCAACCAATAATTCGGTCGCTAAACTTTAGTTAACATTAAAAAATTGTGGCCTAGTCGCTAATATAGGTTAACAGTAACCAACATTAGCGACCGAACTAGCAACCGATTATCGGTCGCTAAAAATGGTTACCCAAACAACGCGACCAACCGTGTAGCGACCGTTTTTTATTATTTAGCGACTGAAAATACGGTCACCATTTAGCGACCAAATTTATATTTCGGTCTCTAAAATCTTAGCGACCAGGTTATCAGCCACCACCATGAATCGGTCACTAATTCAATTGCTAAATTAAATAGCGACCGAATTAGTAGGTTTAGCGACCGAACATGCTGGTCGCTAAACAGTTGATTTTTTGTAGTGATGTTTCAGAAAATAATAACAGTATTCCATTATCTGCTTTTGCAATAAACTTACATAGTTGGTGTTTAGTATTCAATATACAACATTTACAACTAAAAGGATGAAAATATGAAATGTTGGGTTTTCGTCCCTTCCACAATTCATAAGGAGTTTTATTCAAGATAGGTCTGATGTATATTCTGTTCTGAATGTAGCAAGCAATGTTAACATCTTCAGCCCAGAAGTGTCTAGGGACAGAGTTGTCACTGAGCATAGTTTTAGCCATCTCTTGAAGATATTTGTTCTTTCTCTCTACCACACCATTTTGCTGTGGTGTTCTAGGTATTGAGAAGTTGTGAAGAATACCACTTTTGTCACAGAACTTATGAAATAGCTCATTTTCAAACTCTCCCCCATGGTCACTTCTGATTGAAGTGATACATATGCCTTTTTCATTCTGTACATGTTTGCAGAATATAGAAAAGACCTTGAAAGACTCATCCTTGTGAGCTAGGAACATAACCCATGTCCATCTAGTGTAGTCGTCTACAATGACTAGACCAAATTTCCTACCACTGACAAAAGCAGTCCTTGTTGGACCAAAGAGATCAAGGTGTAACAATTCTAGTGGTCTATTGGTACTAACAACATTCTTAGATTCAAAAGAACCTTTGACTTGTTTTCCCTTTTGACATGCATCACAGAGAGCATCAGATTTGAACTTAAGGTTTGGTAACCCTCTCACGAGGTTATGCTTATTTAGCTTTGAAATTAACTTCAAGCTTGCATGACCTAGCCTTTTATGCCAAATCCATCCACTACAAGAAAACACATAATTACTGACGGAAGTTTTCGACGGCTATGGTTCCGACAGACTTATCGATGGATTTGGCCGTCGGTAAATGTGAATATGAAAAGTTTATGAATTTTTCGATGGAATGCCCGTCGGAAACGTTACCGATGACTTATTCGTCGGTATTTCTGTCGGAATAGTGCACACGAATGACAAAAATTAGGCGCGAAAGCTTACCGCCCGTCGGTAATTACGAAAAATCTACCGACGAAATTTCCGTCGCAAATCTCATTATCAGTAGCGACGACCATTTCCATCGGTAAATGTATTTTTGAATTACCGACGGAAAAATACTGTAATTTAAAATTGGCCGTCGGAAATTTTGACCTCAAATTCACCGAAAACCCTCTTCTCCCTCTGTTTTCTCTCTTATCTCTTATCTCTTATCTCCTTTCTCTCTGCTTCTCCTCCGCGCCAGTCTCCGCCGCGCTCTCCACCACCGCGCCTCCCTCTCCCTTACGCCGCCACCACCGTGCCCACCTTGCTTTCCACGACACCACCACCACTGCGCCTGTCACCACCGTGCCACTGTCACCGCACCGTTTTCTCCTTCCCTCTCTGCCACCGCGCCACCACCACCTATTTGTGGTATGGATTCCCTTTTAATTTTCATTTTTTAATTTTATTTTTATTAGCACCACCTTTAACCACCACTGTGCACCACCACCATTATGCACAGAACCACCACCATCCCTTTTTTATTTTCATTTTCATTTTTTTTATTAGATTTTCTCGTTTTTTTGATTATTGGTTTGGATTCTAAAAGGGGTTTTTTTTGCATTGTTTCAGAGTCACCAGCTTCCTCCGGCAGCAACTCTTGGCATCCATTGCGGTACATTGAATTTTTATGCCTGTTGATGGTCTTATATTTTTTGTTGAACAACATGTGTTGTTTGTGTCTTTGTTGGTATATTTTATTTCAGTGAATGATACTGCTTTAATTAATTAGTTGTATTATGTGCATGTATTTAATTTATTTATTATAAAAATATCTGTCTAGTGTGTGTAAAGTTATTAATTTTTGTGGGTTTTTTTGTCAATTAATTAGTTGTATTACGTGCATGTAAAGTTACTAAATGTGGTATGTTTGTTTCTGCCAAATGCGTAATAAACTTAATGTATTTCCTTAATATAATAAAATCGTAAGGACAAAATTTAGTGTTGATAAGATTTAGTGTAGATAACATTAGATCCAAAGTGATGACTCAATGCAAGAAGAAGAAGAGTCGGACTTACAATCAGATGACGATACCAAGTCTGAATAGGAAGTTTACTATTATGTTATTTTTATTGTATTTTAAATATTTGCTTATGAAATATAATGTAAGACTTGACAACTATTGTTCTATAAAAATAGTTTCTTAGATTAGACTGTTAAATGTCGATTATTTATTGTTTTTACACTGATTTGTAATTGTGCTATAAAAATAGATATGTCAACATCAGGAGGACAGCCGCCCCGCCACCCACAGCCTAACGGTGATAATGGGAAGGGGAAGGCTAAGCGGGGACGATACACCTTGAAGTCCCAGGTGCTTGCTCGCATTCCTGGAGGTCCCTCCGCACCCACCCCCATCCCTACCGCACCTACCCTATCGTCACCTACAGGAGCTTCCCCCACCCATTCTATACCCTCAATGATCCATAATACATCATTCCCTACCCATACTACATTATCCCCGACCCACACTACCCCACCCTCCACCCATGTCCAGACCTCCACTCGCTTTGTGCCACGACGTGCACTAGCTGGCTACTCGCCGCCCCTTACTAGACCCACACCACACCCACACCCAGCACCACCATCATTATCAACTGCGCCAGTCACACACCCAGCAGGATTATCATTTATGCCGACTCCTGGGATGATGCCACAGCCGGACACGACCATTCCATCCTCACCATCCGGGGTCGCATACGGTCACGACACGGCCATACCATCATCATCGTTTGTGCAGCAGTCGGCTGGGTTGAGGACTTTCCTGAGTGGGATAGGGTTCCCGCACCTGAGGATCGACCATGGATCCATCCTGTTTCTGGATCATACGTTTAATTTAATTTAATGTTGTTTAAAAATAATTACTATTTAATAAGCATATATTTGTTGGTTGTCATATTGTTGATTTAATAAAATTATGAATTTTTCAGCTTCATCCCATCGAAAGTGGGATCGAAACACGTTACCTTCGCCATCAAGGCACGATGATCGCCGCTTCCGCCATCATGGGGGGTGATCCCCGGGGAGGATCGGGATCGTATCTTCAGACGATTCGGGGTAAGTTCTTGTTTATTAGTTCATGTAATTTTTGATTTATTTTATATATTCTTTTGTATAATGTTATTATTTTTTTTTCTTTTTTAACAGGAGCTTGTGCACTGGTTACCAGAGCATACCTCAGAGATACGTGCTATTTTTGACGATCGAACAGCTGCTCGACTGAGGGACATGCTCCGGGAGCGTAGGGAGAGCCGGATACATCCCAATTACATCGGGCCCAACATCCGGGCTCAACTGTGTGCGTACTGGGACACTCCAGCTTACAAGCCGAAGTGTGAACAGGCGAAGAGAAATCGGGCTTCCGAGAAGGGTGGGAGCATGCACACTGGTGGTTCTATTAGCCACATGGAGCATGCCATTTACATGGTATGCATATATAAATAACATTATTTATAAACTGTATATTTTTATTAAAAATTTGTTTTATAACTAATTGATTTTATTGGTGTATCGGTTGCCGACAGGAGAGCTAACTCGGTCCGTTGATGTCCCCACGGTCTTTGAGCAGACACATATTCGCTCGAACACCGACGAGTTTGTTGTTTTTTTATATTTAAACTATTGGTTATTATTATTATTATTATTATTATTATTATTATTATTATTATTATTATTATTATTATTATATATATATAGTTTAATACATATTGATTTTAATGTATTGATCGCAGGTGGAGTACAACGCCAGGTTTAGTCAGGTAGCATCTGAGGCTGCCTCATGCTCTGGTGCCTCAGATCCTTCTCAGCTGGACCCGCCCGAGGTTGAGCGACTACAGACCCAGGCCTGGATGGATGTGGCGGGAGGGAAGAACAAGGGACGGATTTACGATACTACGACCCTAGCCAGGTCGATTCGTTGGGGGTCGACGCCGAGCATGACCATTAGGGAGCCTACATCCTCCGGCTCACAGGACACGGAGGAGGTGCATCGGCTGAGGCAGGAGGTGCAGCAGCAAAAGGAGACGAACGAACGCTTCATGCAGCAAATGTAGACATTCTCTACGGTCATGACCACTGTGCTCGATTTCCTCCTACCAGACAGGTGCAGCGCTCTGCAGGGGGTCCTCAATGCCACCCGGCCCCTGCCCCAGCCCTCCACTACTACTATTGATCCACCACCGCAGCTGCATGATGACAGTCTGTCTACTGAGCCGCAACTTGATGGTCATGTGACGCCGGCAAACTCCCCCCGACAGGACAACGATGATGGATATTATGGTGATGGGCATTAGGATAGTTATAGGGGTAGTAGAGATTTGTAGATAGACGACTATTTTATTTATGGATTATATGTTAAGTTTGTTTTTATTTTAAATTAATTTTAATTTAATTGCTTTTTAAATTTTATTTTTAATTTCAATTTTGTTTTGTAATTGATAATATAATAATACTTAATTAAAATAAAATATAATAATTAAATTATAATTAATTATAATAAAATATAAATTAATAAATAAATTATAATAATTAATAAATAAAATATAATTAATTAAAATATAATATAATAATTATCAAAAAATAAAATAAAATATTTAATATTGAATATATAAATTTTAATAAAAATAATTAATTATTAATTATTAATATAAAACAAAATAAATAAAAAATAAAAAAACCTTGTTTCCGACGGATATTTCCGTCGGTAACTGTTGGTTACATTTCCCGACGGAAAATTCCGTCGGTAATGTCCACAGAGAGTTACCGACGGTAATTAGGGGTTCTGTGTGGCAAGTTTTCCCACGGTTAAGGCCGTCGGAAATTTCCGACGGACGAACTAGATCTGTCGGAAAGGCTTTCCTACGCGTCTATTACCGACGGAACCATGTTCGTCGGAAAGTCCATCGGTAATGTAGTTTTTCGACTGAATTTCTTCATTTCCGACAGGTTTTTTCCGTCGGTAAGTCGTGTTCTTTTTGTAGTGATCACTCATCTTCAATGGACACTAGACACGAGACACTTTGATTTGAGAGATCCTCCAAGTCAGTCTTATACAGATTGTTTTGCCTCTTAGCTTTGAATAAAAGTGATCCATCATCCTTTTTGACATTACACATGTTCTTATCAAAAGAAACAACATATCCACTGTCACATAATTGACTTGTGCTCAGCAGATTATGTTTTAAACCATTTACCAAAAGAACATTATCAATGGAGGGAAAAGGATGTTTACCAATTTTACCTATACCAATGATCTTCCCTTTCTAGTTTCCTCCAAAAGTAACACAACCACCATCTTTGTATCTATGGTCTTGGAACATACACCTTTCTCCCGTCATGTGACGTGAGCATCCACTGTCCAATTACCAAGATGTTTGTTTCTTTCCTGTTGCTAAGCAAATCTGCAACATGTATTATCTTATCTTTAGGTACCCAAGCTGACTTGGGTCCTTTCTTGTTAGTGGTCACCGGACAAGAATGTTTTGCATGTTTATTATGTATGCATCTAGATGTAATATGCCCACTTTTTCCACACACTTTGCAAAAGGTGTTGGACGGGCTTGACTTAGTTTTAGCATATTTATCTGGAGCTTTTGAAGCTCTATGTTGTGCATGTGGTTTTGACTTTTTGTGAGATGATTCATGTTTCTCCTTGTCATAACCGATGCCAGATTTATCATAAGGTGATCTAGAGTACCTTAAAATGAGGCTAAGCTTATCTGAGCCACCTGCAAACTTTGACAGAGTTTCTATCAAATATGTCACGTCTTGTTTCAGTTTTGCTACTTCACAAGAAACATCAGGCTCACACTCGAGTCTGTCAGTTAGATTGATATTATCTAATTTTAGTTTGTCATTTTCATCTTTAAGGTTTTGTTTTTCCATGTAAACCTTATCATATTCTTTTGATATAGTTTTGTAAATTTCTTTTTGAGACTTCTATACTCATGAAACAGTATGGGACGACTCATGCAACAATTCATCAAATGCATTTTGAAGAGTGGACGGGTCAGAGTCCATTACCTCAGCATCAGTGTATTCACTTTTTGATGATGTGTCAGCCATGAGACAGATATTTGCCTCTTCTTCAGCTTCATCTTCTTCATCAGATGAGGATAGATCCAGATCCTCCCAAGTGGCTATTAAACCCTTCTTCTTTTTGAAGAACTTCTTTTTGTCCTTCAGATCAGGACAATCAGCTTTGAAATGACCAGGCTTCTTGCATTCAAAGCACAAGGGTGGACCTTTTTCCTTGGAGTCTTATTTTTCCTTGGAAAACTTCTTGTTGAATTGCTTCTTCCTGAAGCCACATTTCTTTCTCCACATGTGTTGAATCTTTCTGGAGATGAAAGATAGTTCATCTTCATCTGATCCTTCATCACTGTCTGAAGTTCCAGCATCATCTGAAGATTCAGCAGCTTTGAGAGCTTTTGATGAACTCGCTTTCTTCGCCTTTAGGGCAATAGACTTTCCTTTTCTGGAGTTGTCTTCTTCATTCAGTTCAAGTTCATGAACCTTGAGAGATCCAAGAAGCTCTTCTAGAGAAAGAGTATTCAGGTTCTTACCTTCCTGAATAGCAGTAACTTTGGGTCTCCGTTGCTTGGATAAACTTCTCAGAATCTTCCTAACATGGTCTATATTTTAATAAGTTTTTCCAAGAGATCTGAGACTGTTGGTGATAGTTTGAAATCTTCCAAACATCTGATCTATTGTTTCATGATCAGCCATTTTAAATAGTTCATGCTGGTGAACCAGCATGCTTATCTTTGATTCCTTTACTTGAGATGAACCCTCGTGAGCTAGGACAAGAGTATCCCAGATTTCTTTGGCAGTGTTGCAGTTGTGAACCTTGTCATGTTCAAATCTAGTAATATCACACATAAGATAGTTCTTAGATTTTAGATTGAGCTGATGTTGATTTTTCTGCTATTGAGTCCATTGGGCTCTAGGGACAGCAGCTCCAGCTTCACTTCTTGGCTCTCTGTAGCCGGTTTCAATCATCTCCCAAGTATCTATGTTTTGTGCATACAAGAAGGCCATCATCCTCTTCTTCTAGTAGTCATAATCAGTTCCATCAAAGAGAGGAGGTCTGTTGATAGCATGTCCTTCTGCATCCCTGGTTGTTGGATCGTACTTCCTCAACACTTGTTAGATGCTCAACCCTTTCGAGGCTGAGCTGTGATACTAACTGAAGTTGACATAGCTAAACACATGAAGGAGGGTTGAATTGTATTTTTTAATAATTTTCGAAAACAACCTTTTTCAAAACTTATTTTCTCACACAAAGAATAAAAGACAGAAGCACGCAAAAAAATTATCTTTTAAAAGATTAACAAAATCAAGTTCAAATCCCCACAATCAATAAAACAAATAAAACTGTAAGAGTTAAGGGATTAGAAGATTCACACAAGTGTTTTATCCTGATTCACTCTCTTCCAACCAAGAGCTACGTCCAGTCCCTTCGACTTGAAGGTTTTACTCCACTACTTTTCCAAATAGATTACAACAAGTATTCAACACCTCTCCAGCCTACAAGTATTCATTTCTTACCAAGCCTCTTCAGGCTCTAACTCTAACAAGGAGATTGTTTTCTTTTGATCTTCTAACTCACTATGTGTGCGGATGTGAAAGTTAAAGATCAGTTGAATATTACAACAATATTCAAACTAAAGAATACAAACTTTTGCTGTTAAAAGAATGAAAGAATGAGAGATTGTAGATTGGCAAAAGTTCAGCTCGCAAAACTAATTCTTCAGTGGTTGAAGTCTTCTACTTATAGTTATCTTCTTCTTCACTTGAAAATCTTCAACGGTTGTTTTGAATATTTCCGTTTAGAAATTAAATGCATAATATCCGTTGTGACTGATAGCTTGATCGTGGTCATTGTGAAATGTACTCTTGGTTATCACTTTTGCACAAAATGGAGGGTCACAGCTCTGAGCAATTGCAACTTGAAAACTGTCTTTCCTCCTTTGTGAAACTTCCAGCTATTCCAGCAGTAGAGGTGACAGGGTACATAGCGTTTTGCATTTCCTCATTATACTATGTTGTTTTTTGCGTTTTCTCGATGGTACTATATTTCTCTCATAAAAAAACAAAGCATTAAAACAGATAAAACAAATAGGAAGGACCAACATTCGTTTGAAATAAATATTAATCATTTGAAATAAATATTTCTTTCTGGTCGGGGTAGCATTTACTTAACTGGACAGAGCATATGAAAACTTATAATGAAACAAATGAGCTCGTCTACTTAGAATCCGTGTCTACACGCTCATGGGCAAAACCAAGTCTATGGACTTGCAGTTTTCTTTTCGCTCGTCTACTGACGTGGCATATCTTCTCGTCTATCATCAAGTCTTTAGATCGACTTGCTATATTTCGGTGAGTTATTTTTTATCTCCGTCTACTGACATGGCATTTAAGCTCGTCTTCTCATTAAAACTAACGTTCTCGTCTACTGAGAATATTTTATTATCTCGTCTACTCAAAGATATAAATAAATAAGTATACCATACGTTTTGAGCAGTTCGTTTACATGAATGGACGCAGATTCACAAACTAAGTCCAAGCAGATATAAGGAAACTTATTCAAGGTTTCCATAACTTATATATTTTTAACATTCCTGCAAGATTAGATAAAGCATGTTAGATCTCAACTAAAACTTTGCCAAGCAAATTTAATCCTTTTTGTTAATATCAAAACTCGGAGATTATTAATCCAAATCACTTTGGTTCCAACACTTTTGTCATATAAAAATATCATACACTAACCTGAAGAGTTGATTATTAAAAACATGCATTTGGTTTACTATACATTTATGCATGGAATATTATACTTGTGTTAAGAGTCAACAAATTGTACACTTAAAAACCCTTGGAAGAAATTAAAAATATGATGTTGTTTATATGCATGCTAAAAAATGTTGATTCATACCTTTACAACGTATGAACATACAGCTGCATGCAATGGTATTCATAAAGGCAGGTAGGTTTATTTAGTTATGTAACACCCCGATTTTTTTTCCCTGTTTCTTAGTAATCTGTCTATAAGTGTGTTTAATATTTTTAAAATTATTTTAATAAACCAAAATTACTCTTGTAATTTATTTTATAGTAGGAAGCTACTATTAAAATTCCGGTTAAATTTCAGACGAAAACGGTCTGCGTTTTTACTGTCAGTAAGACTTTACTGATACAGAAAACGAATTTTGACTCATAAAATGAAAATGTAAATTTTTTAACACGATTACAACAATTTCCATGATTTTAGAAATTATCTTTTATAAATATTTCAATATCAATTCTTCCGGGCAGAATATTCACGAAGAAATACGATCGACTTTCACAGTCGGGAAATCGATGGAACCGGAAGGAGGCAAATTAATTTAAAATAGGTTAGGTGTAGACTTGATAAGGCTTGATGTGAGAACTTGATGGATTTGACATGAATAGTGTTTTTATTAATTACATGAAATCATTTTTTTATGTCTCGCAAGAAACCATCATTTACATTAATTTAAGCATTTTAAGAATTGTTTTCAAAAATCATCTCCTTTCTGTCACACAGTAGCTCCAGCGACCCCCACCCAATCCATTCTCTATAAATACCCACTTCTTTCTTCATTCATCATTTTCCTCATTTACTCACCCACACACTTATTTATTTACTTACACTTGCACATTATCCTCCATTGATGCTCTTGAAAGCTTGGAAAACCCTTGCTCATCTTCATCCTCTCATCATCATCAAGGGTATATTTCTTCTTCTCAATTATTTGTTTTATCAACATGCATGTTACTTTTTCATGTTGCATGTTCAAAGTTTTAGTTAAGAAAAATCTTTTTAGCAAGAAACCAATTTTTATGAACTCATATGCATCTCTACTTTCATCCTACATGCTTGCATGCAACAAAAATTTCTTCAAACACATTTCCTATAAGGTGGCCGAAAACCCTATGTAAGAAAGTTGGTGTTTGTGTTCAAAATTTCTTATACTTGATTTAAAGATCCTCTCTCAACTCTTTGTTTGAACCATTATTTGATATTAATGGTTACTACTTTTGATTGATATATGTTTGCATGTATGTTTTTGAGGGTCTAGGACCCTTGCATGTTGGTTTTATGGCTTGTGGATGATGCTAGAGTGAAGATAATAACTTGGTGTGGATAAACATGGGTAAAATGTGATTCTGGCAGCATGATATACATTTATTCGAAAACCCATAAAGTTTTATACAAAACGTATTTCTGAAAACTAAATACATATTTGGATAGAAGACTTTTGGAGCTTTAATTTGATATATAATATATAAGCATTTGGATAAGATTTACTGGGTCAAAACACCCGTCAAAGTAGAACCAAATTCTGTCTGCGAAAATATGAACATAGTTGGTTGCATGATGATTTTAAATATGATTTTGAAGGTTAAAAACTTTTATAAAATTTTATGGGTTAATACTGAAGTATATCTAAAGTTTGGTTGAATATTTGAGACTTTTACATGTGTATATAAAGAGAAACAATTTCATAAAGTTACATGTTGGTGAACCTGGATTTATGGAAAATCCTGTACAATCAGAGGCAGTGCGTGATTTTTAATAAATTAATGCCTTCGAATTTTGATGTGGAACTAACTGCAATGTGTTTATATGTGAGTTGGGTGTCTTCATTTAAATTTTCAAAAATTTTAAAGGTCATTTGAGTGGTCATTCACATTTTAAACCCACTGTTATTCTGGAAAATACTTTTATAAAAGGGTTCATCCTAATTTTTGATTGAAAAATATGATTTTTGAAAATAATATCTTTTAACATGATCAAGTAAATTTTTTGGTCTAAAATGGTCTATAAACAAGTGTTAGTGTGCAGATATAAAAATGTGGGATCTAAGTCTTGGACAAAAATGTAATCCAAGAGTTTGAAAATAAAATAAAATTCCTAGCCTATTTCTTTTATGTAGGCCAAAACTTGCTCATCATGGAGTATATGAGTTAAGTTTAAATTTTAGAGTCACAATCATTGATCTTGTCCTTCTAATGATTAAGGATCATTGATCCAAAAGCTTGTAAAAAATTTGATATTTTTATCATCATTTTCATGTCATGGCCGAGGTCAATGCATAGAGAGATAAGATGATTTTGTTATTTTATCTTAGGTCATGTACTTGATTCTTAGACCTGCAACACGTTACGAGCAAAGGAAGTTCGCTTTGGGCAACACGGAAACAAAGACTTTTCTACCCTTCGAGTCAAGTAAGGGGAGAAAGCCTCAGGGATAATTATTTATGATGACTATATGTCATGTGTTGTTGTTTCTATGTATTTGCTTGATGTTGTTGTTGTTGTGGCTGTTTTAGAATAATCTAGAGTTCTTGTTGCTTTGATAGTATATTTGATGATTAACATGCCTTAGTTAATAATTATGAATAAGTGAATGTTGTTTGTATATGTTAGAATTGTTGTATCTGTCGGAAATGTTGTATATGTGTTTTGGTTGTTGTATGAAAGCCTAACCATTGGTTTGAGCTCAATTAATAATACAAGATAAAAGTTTTAAGAAGACATTTACAAAGAAAATTACAAATAAAGATTTCTTTTAGAAATGTTTTGATAAAAAGGGGAGTAAAATAATTCTAATGTTTGATGAAAATCTTTAGAAATAAAAACAATTTTATGAAGGAAATTCAATTGAAAATTCAAATGATTTTATACTAAAAGAAAATCAAATTTTATTGAAAAGGTTTGAAGAAAGCATAAATTTATTTAGGAACTTTAAAAGATTTTTTCTTTGAAGTATCAATTGTTTTTAGGTAAAAGATTTTAAAATAAAAATGGATTTTTAGAAATAGAATGAATTTTTCAAAACTTAAAGTTTTAAACAAAAGAATTTCAAAGGAAAAGTTCTTCTTTAAAAGATTTTATTCAAAAATAAAATATCCGTTAACTTGGATAAGTTACGGAAAATTTTGGTTTTGTATTTGTTTTTCACTAAACGAAAAAGAACATTGAAAAGTGAACCTAGTAACCGAGGCGTCGGGCTATTAGTGTTTTGAAAACACGTCGATCTACGATCTGTGTCACGTTGTTGTGAACTGTGTGTCCTGTATACGTTGTTGTGGATTGTGTGTCCTATACACGTTATGTTGAAACATGGTGAACGTAGTTAAAGGTGAAAATTGTTTTCTGCAACAACAAAGTCTAAGACTAGTGCACAGGTGTAGGACTGTTGTGATTGGACACTTGGACTAAGTTGTCCTGTGTTGACAATAAAATTGTTTTAAAATGTTATAAAAATTAAGGATGGTCGTAAGCCTTGAGCCTTGATGAAGGAAAGAATGAAGCACAAAGAAAAGCTACGGAAATAAAATATTTTTTTTACATGCATTGTTTTTGGCAGACGTGCCTAAGTTGACCATTGTACCTTAATGGGCAATGTGCCATGTGTATATGATCATTGTGTCTTAATGGACAATGTATCTTGTGGACAAAGGTTCCATTCTTTAAGCTGACCATTGTGCCAGGAGTTTCGGCAATGAGCCATGTTTAAGTTGACCATTGCTCCGGGAGTTTGGGCAATGAGCCATGTTTAAGTTGACCATTGTTTCTTTCGTTGGCAATGAGTCATGTAAGAGCCTGATCCGCTCAAACGAAAAGAAGTTGGGAGATCTCCGGAGATTAGGATTGAAAGTTGAAATGCATAAGTGCCATATGTTTTCAAAACAACGATGATGCTTTGATGTTATGCTTTTATTTGATAATCTTATGTTGAATATGAATATTTATCTGCACCTGTTGTTTTGTGCTTGGGCATGTAGTCGTCATAATTCATCCATATATTGGTATCTCACCCTTACAATATATCAAGTTTTTTCGATTTTTTGCTGTTGTACCTTGATACACCAGGACAAGTGGTGTCGAGAAGCTCCTGACCTCACTCAGGTATATTAATCCCGAACCCTGAAGAGGTGGGTGATTATTCTAATGGTGAGAACTACGAAGTTCTTTCCGGTAGTTGTCTTTTAGAATGACCAGCTTAGGATTTTCTTTGGGTTTTATGTTTTGAGAAAGTCGGTTTATGTGGCCTAAAAACCTTTTTGAAATTCTGCCGTGAATAATGAAGGATTTTCAAAAGAAATCTGTACATTATAAAAGAGTTCGTTTTTGAATAAAATCAGTCTATGTATATGTTGGTGAGTATAATATAGTTTGTACTATGGTGTTGTGCGCACTTTTTTTTTTTTGAAGTACTCCACAGAAAATAAAAATTCTGCCCCTATTTTCAGACTTATGAAAAATTTATTTTCGAAAACAACCAGCAAACTTTCCTTTTTATTTATTTCCGCATGTGATTAGGAGGTAATGACCAAGGGAAGGAGTTATAAGTTACTTATAGTATATTATAAATTTGAAGGTATGTAATAAAATTGACGGCCATGCATAGCCCCCAAAAATGACAGATATATGAAAATTTACAGGTTGCCAAACAGACGCAAACCAAATCCCAAGAAAGAAGTAAATTTATAATTCCACTGAGTTATAGGCCAGCTTCACTCACATTCCCTATTGTCTTCTGGACAGTGGAAACAAGTTGGAAAGCCCTCTCAGATTCCAAAGTTCGAACTCGAAGCTTTAGATCACCTTGCTCCTGTAGAAAAATGCAGTGTAGAAAGTTGTGATCAAGAATACTAGAAGTCCAGAACAAACAAAAGATACAAATCAAATAAACAACTCAAATTATATCAATGAAAATCAGCAAGCTTTTCAACCCTATCATCAACCTGTCTAAATAAGTTGTAAAAAGCTTGAGATTATCTGTTCCATCTCTTACGGAAGTCCTGTACATTTATAAGAAGGGTATGAGAAAGGAAATCATAATTGACTGAATTCAAGCACAGTAGAACAAGTTTGCGAGTGCCTTTAGGATAACTTCAACTCCTGCCCCACGGAATCTTAGCAACTCCAGAGCATAACTACAAGGCCATGAAGGCTAGCTGTGTTCCATATGCAAACATATAATACAGTAATTTTTTGATATTTAAAAGGAATTAAAAAATATAAACTATAAGAGAATACTCACGGTTTGGCAATCTCAGTAATTTGCCATCCAACACTACAGAAACAAAGTTGACTTGTTACCATGCAGTCACATGCATATAGAACATACAAAGTAATGCCTTTAACTTAATAATATTTACCTGAAAAAGCTCTAACAACAAATGTGAATGTAGCAGGAAACCGGAAGGGTTGGTCTCCTGCAATGGATAATAAATCTTCACCTGTTGAAAGGATTACAGCAACAAGCAAGTAATAAGCTTATGGATTGCATAATGTTATTGAACTAAGGTCATGTTTGGCCTAATGGAACGATTTTTGATGAAATGGGAATGGCAATGGAGTGGAATCAAATGTTCATTCCTACATTTTGTTTGCTATGAATAGGAATTGATGATGACTTCATTCCATTTTTATGTTTGGTATGCTATAATAATTGATAAAAACAGACAAAATTGATAAATATCATAAATTCATAACAATGAGATTAACTTTTGAAGCTCAAGCATGCACTTGGGCATTGACAGTGTAGTAAGAACCGACTATGGCTATTGCAACCAACCTGTCATAACTTTTCCAACTTCCAGAATTCTAATTCATATGATGTATAATTAGGAATAAAATTACTTTCAAAGGCATATAGTGACAATCCAAGCTTCAAAAGCTCCAGAAAAACACATCTAAGTAACAACATTATGATTATGACATGTTAGTAACTAGCTAGCTGCAACATGGAAGGATAAATACACCAGAATATTAAAATTGATAAGGCTTTGTTTGTGTGTTAGGGAAAGGAGAGGGAGGAGATCAGAGAGGAAGGAAACGAGAGGGAGGTGAGGGGAAGAAGAGTATTATCCCTCACCTTGTTTGTGAGAGTTCATATTGTATGAGGGGAAATAAATGAAGGGTTTATAACATACTTTTACAATTTTTAACCTTTATTTTAGAAAATTAACATAAGTAATATTTTTTAAATAATATTAATGCACCTTTCAAAAAAATATATATACTAATGCAAAAAAAAAAAAAAATATTCCTTTTCCTCTAAAAATTGGGGTAAACCCTAAAAAAACCTCAAATTGGGGTAAACCAAAAAATTGAGGTGAGGAGGAGTTTGGGGGTTTTTTAAAATCCTCAAAAACTTCCCCTCCAATTTTTTACACTCACAAACAAGGGAGAGGTTCTTATAAATCTCCTCTTTCCCTTACTTCCCCTTCTAAACAAGACTCACAAAGAAAGCCTAACGTCTTCCATGATCCAGAACCACATGATGAAAAATAATATAGTAAATTACATAGGCCTCCCTTACTCCCTTCTTAAGTCATTGCTTTGAGTTGCACTTACTACAACAAACAGTAAACTTACCTACGATAATATATATTAGCAATTTAGCATCCATCGTGAATGGCTTATGATTGTGTTGCAACAACTCAAATGCTCACTCGATGAAGATAACATTATAAATCCAAACTAGTAAGAACTGATGTTTAATTATATCAGTTTTTGAATTACTGGTTTTAGTTTTCACCACAGAGAAAACAATCCTACTATTTTTAAACCAATCAAAAGTGGAATAAGAATTCCTTATGTTCTTTTATCATAGCATGGCTCAATTCTCACTCGTTCTTTGCAAGTAGCTTCACTCCCAGTCTGCTTAAAAAATCTCCTTTGAATGAGTTAATAGTAGTCCTTGCTTAGAATGAAAAGTCAAGCCATATAGCATATCATATATATACAAGGTTTCAGGGTGATCTCTATCTTCAACAGTAAATATAGGAGATTTCCTGTTCACTTGAACAATGCTTTGTCCAGGAGCTTTCCTCACTTGAAGATGTCTCATTTTTCTTCTTATAGTTGCAACTTCATCCCATATTTCAGCTGTTGCATATATGTTAGCCATCTTCACGTAACCGCCACATAGGGCTCCAATTCAAATAGCCGTTCAGAGACATACTTACCCATCTCCATCTTACCATGAAGTTTGCAAGCAGAGAGCAATGTGCTCCATATGCTAGCATCAGGTTCAAAAGGCATACTTTCAATTATTTCTAAAGTTTCTCTCAGTTGTCCTCTACGACCAAGAAGATCAACCATACATGAATAATGATATATACCAGGGCTTAAGCCATACTTTTGAGTCATCATGTTGAAGCACTCCAATCCTCTTTCGAGTAAACCTCCATGTGCACAAGCTTGGAGAACAGCAAGAAATGTTACGTGGTTTGGTTTCATTCCCATGTCCACCATCATAGAAAAGAGATTCAGAGCATCTTTGACATCTCCATTTAAAGCACAAGCAGTAATCATGGTTGTCCAGGAGACGGCAGTTCTGTCAGTCATGTTGTAGAAAAGCTCCCGAGCATCATTAAAACTTCCACACTTTGCATACATGTCAATTAGTGTGTTACAAGCTACAACATTATTTTTCAATCCTTTGTTGATAGAGTATTTGTCAATCCATTTTCCAAGTTCAAGTGCCCCTGTTTGGCCACAACCAACAAGCACGGTAACCAAATCAGCATACCCGCCAATTATTACAGTCCATGAAACATAAGTTCTGTCAGACATGCCATCAAACAAAATTCTTGCAGAATAAACATCCCCACACTTGGAATACATAGAAATAAGAGTATTCGCTACACACATCAGAATCACAACCCAACCGGACTCCATTAGAATGTATTAGCAAACCATGAAATAGTGCTTTAGGTTCCACAAATGATGAAAGCAAATTGAGAATTGTGCTAATGTCAGGGGAAAGCCCAACCTCTAGCATCCCTTTGTAACAATTAGAAGCCTTGACATGCTTTCCAAAATTTGCATATGCTACAATTATGGAATTCCAGGAGACAACAGACTTCACACCACTGTCAATTTCATCGAACACTATTTCCTATTTTTGCGGAACACAAGTTGCCACATTTGGCATATGCAGCAATCAAAGTGTTAGCTATAGAAACATCTGACATAAACTCCAATTCGAATCCCAAAAGAATGTATTGCATTTACTAAAATTGGATTTTTCATATGCAAAATGGCTTGAATCGGGAGCAAGATAGTGATTGAATCAGGATGAATCCCACCAAGCCTCATCTGACGTAGAAGACATAACAACCTACCAATGGAGCCATATTGAGAAAAACCTAACAGCATTGCATTCCAAGAAGCAATGTCCCTCTTGGGAATTCATTTCAACAAACACATTGTACGCATCTTCCAATTGACCACATTTGATATATATGTCAACCATCGCGGTTTGCACAAAAATATTGAATTGAAACGAAGATTTGGCAACATGGGCATGGATTATTTGAGAATTCCTGAGATAGGATATTCTGGCACAAGATTTTGCTACAAAGGGGAAGGTTGGATTGTTGGGTGCAATGCCACTTCGCTTCATTTGGCGGAAAAGAATAAGGACTTTTTCGGCATGGCCTTTATTCACAGCTTCTCTTATATCGGAGTTCCAAATTCTGAGGGTTGAGAAATTTGAAAAACGGTTCCATGTATGGAGAAACAGAATAGATGATCATTTTTCATATTGTATGTAAAACTTTTTTGGAGCAATGAATAACAAGAAAACAACCTCAAGTCAAGCTTCACTCCATAGTTGAGAATATGGGAATTATTCCGGGTGGAAGCACAGTTCACAAAAAAGACTGAAATGAAACCATAAACATTGTGAAGAGAGGAGTTATGGTGTGGATGAACTTATGATTGTTTGTCACTACGCCCTAACTTTAGAGAGCACTGATGATGATAGCATTATACTGTGAGCATATGAGGCCTTCTCAGTTGGAGGCCCCCTTTCTAGTTTCCTCTTTGGATTGGTTTTTGGGATAAATTGCGCATTAGCAGTCTATAAGGTTTGTATTTTTCTTTTTACCTTCTGATACAAACTTCCTTTCATTATACATAATATAATCTTGTTATTTGGAAGTCGACTAATAATAAATTATCATGTCATTAAAAATGATCGACTCGGATAAATTGTAATTGGTTGACAATGTATTTATACTGAGTACATCAAAATTAAACTCTTATGAGAAATGTAAACTCTGTAAAATTTACACAATATTATTTAGGTATTTCAGATTTCACCACGTGATGAAATGGAAAAGGAATAAGATAATTACTTTCACCAAGCACAAATTCTATTCATGGATATCTTCAAAGCAATGCAACAAATTAGCTGATAATTGCTCGTCACTATGATTACAAGCACACAGATATTTGATGCCTTTAAACAAGCGAGTTGAATTCAAAATAAGCTGTGTGCATAATGATGAACCTAAAGTTCGGTGTTCATGACAAGAAACTCACTAAATCATATGCATAACCACGAAAAACTGTATCTTCAAGGGCAACTTATATCCAACATATGGATTGTATGGCAAATGCCAAATACTTACACTTTCATTTTCATTGAACGGATCTATATACGTAAGTTACAAGCAAAGCTTCCCGCTCTCAAATTTTATTGGAAGCTGCACCATACCAATGGTAACTACAACAATAATCTCTACATTAATGCCTATAAACTACAGGGATATAGGGTAAAAGAACACTAAAACTGTTATTTGAAAAAAATACTTTTGGAAGGAGGGGTGAGAGTGGGGGGTTCATATTAACAACAAAAATGTGGCTTGCCAATTGCCTACCTCAAAGCCCTATCCTATTAGCAAAGCAAATAATTGAACAGGAGAAGCCTCCAACATTGTTGTCAGTTTAAAGATTTTGCCCATGCTGATGTCTTACAAAATGTTGGCTATTAACTTTGAGCTCTTGATCCTCTTGAATTTTGATGCTCTAGAGGCTGACTTGTAACCATGACCTTAACATGAGCTACACGACCATCCTAAATCTGCAATGCCCTAAATCAAACAACAACAACAAGACAAGAGTCGTGTCAAGGCCCCTAAAACAATATTCAACAGAAACTATGAGTATTAATTAAAAATATCAAACCGTTTACAGCTAAAGAATCCTACACCCTTTGATTGTTTCTCAATTATGCAACAGACTCTGAAAATCAGTATTAGAGTAACTCGAATGTTAACATTTGGTAATGCAAACTTCATAGTACACGAGAATAGATGGTGTCTAGCAATCAGTGAATAAATTCCAGTTAATGTTTCTGTCCTCGGCTTCTAACAATCTTTTCTTTCCTTTCCACCAAAATTCTGCTCCTTCAGTTAACATGAAGGCAGCATAGGCCACTTTCTTCTCCTCGCTGCAGCGCATAGTAGTAAATATATTCTCAATCTCTTGTATCCACCATTCCGCCTTCTATGGGTCATACTCTCCTCGGAATTGAGGTGGCTTTCCATTCATAAAATTAGTCAATCCGGCATCTTCAGCTGCTACCGCCCTTCTTTGATTCTTTATTTCTAGCTGCTCTTTGTTCATCTGAATCATCTCAAAGATTCTCATTGGGTTTGCAATAGCATAGCAGCAGCTATGGTTTCCATTGTATTTGGAGTCGAAGATGATCCTCCTCCATTAACAGTATTGTCAGCATTACCATTGACAGCTCCAATAATCCTTTATGGAGTTGTCACCGCTATTAGTTGGACGTCCTCTTCCGCGAGCCATGATTCTGTAAAAGAAATCATCTGCTCTTATTAGTATGACATATAATACTACATAGGCAAGTATATACATACCATATGCCATACCAATATTAATTTTCACAGTAAAATCGGACGCACTACCCAACTTCTAAACATAGTCAAAATCTGAGGTGGATTTAACTAGACACGGCCAGTAACAACATCCTAGACCTCGCAGTCCTTAATTCTGATCGGACATAAACCCACAGTCCATTTTAGAACCAAACTGCTCTGATACCACCAAATGAGACACCCCGTTGTGCCCCATTGTATTATTAGCTTAAAACTTTATTAATTTATTCCTTAATCGCTCACTTAACGGGAAAAGACGTAAAAATTAAAACTTTATTTAAACAATCATATAACTTCTGCAAATTAAACACACCAAGGTTGTAATATATAAATACACACTGGTTTATTTATTATATTACCAAAACACTGTTGAGGGTATCCTCTCAGTAGGATCCCTCACAGGCATAAACTTAAAATAAAAGCACTAACCATACTATCTATACCCTAATCGCCCTGGATCACGGCTCGACCCCCAGCGTCTGGTTCGAAAGGAGTTCCATCCGACTCGTCAACAACTTCCGTTTCATACAGAGCTCCGTCCAGCTCCTCAACAACATAATCCTCCATCGGGTCTTCTAACGTAAACCAAAGTATCCCACAAAAAATACAAAAACATAGGGGATAAGAAGCAGTTCTATCATCAAAAAGCGAAAAAGAATAATAGTAAATTATACAGTAATTGTCACAGACATAACATCATTCAACACCTGACTAACAAAACATCCTCAAACTTAAGTATCATCCTCTACCCTCAATCTCATGCTACTCAAAGACACCATAGCTGCACACCTATTTCTAAGGTGGAAGTGATCTCGTGAGAACTCTTGATTTTATGTGTATTATATTACCAATACACAGATGTGTTTTACGTGTATTATATTACCAATACACGGTGTATTATATTACCAATAGACAGATGTCCTTTTACGTGTATTATATTACCAATACACGGTGTATTATATTACCAATACAGAGATGTCCTTTTACGTGTATTATATTACCAATACACGGATGTCCTTGTGTATATATTACCAATACACTTTTTTCCTTGTGTATTATATTACCAATACACGATTGTGGACAACAACACCTATACTTGAATCTCACCAACCCGTTTTAACAACTTCCTAATGTCTTAACCTTCCACTAAAACTCAACACATATTCTAGGTCACCACACTTCATTAAAATACATAATCTAGGTTAGGCACCTCTAAATCACCATTATTATCACGCTCAAAACAAAAACTATCTCCCGAACAACATATATATCTTTGCTTAAAATCCACTAAATATAATATTAAAAACCAGGCAGATCATGCATAACACAATATCAACAAAATATTCAAACATCCTAAAATATCACATAAAGCAAATTATCACAACTAGCATATCACAATCAAATCAAATAAGTAATAAAGCCAAACATCCTCAACATCATAAAATCAACCTTAATGTCGATAAACCTACAATCCCCGAATCACCATTGGTTTTACAGAAAAGGTTTCCAATGTGATTTTGGTCTTGTCGATTACTCGACTACTAGTAGGGTTTAGGCCGCCCTACACAATTATCATATAATCTACTACTTATCGATTCTGACGATAGGTTGATTCTTTCCCCCACCTAAGTTACCACCGAAAACACGAAATCGACGATCCTCGATATCCAACCACGAGTTACCAAAACCACCTTCAACCACATCAACAAATTAACAAATTAATCAAACAAATCTAAATATAGTCATATGGTGCTAGGTTCGACCAAGTCATAAAAATAAGGCTAGGATTATTTTATTAATCCAATCTTTTAGATACTAATTCCTAAATCATTAACTAGCATAGATTAAGTGTTAATAGTTAAAACTATGAAACAAAATCCTCTAACCAATTAGGTTAGGGTTTCGGCCATAAGGGTTAAAATAGGCTAGAAATTGTTTTTGATTACAAACTCTTAGATCTATAACCTAGAGACTTTAGCTAACTTAGACAAGTCATTATTCAAGTAAAAATTGAAGAAAGACTCATCTAACCTACATAGACATACATTCGGCCTTCATAGAGAAATTAGGTTAGAAAATTGAGTTGGATTCAAGCTTTTGGATTTAGATAACATACATACTAGAGAGCTTAATTCAAGCCTTAGATTTCACAATAGAAGCAAAAACACCAAACCCATTTTTCATGACAGTTTCGGCCTTGAGAAGAACAATAGGAAAGAATTTTTTTTTCTTACAAGTTCTTAGATGATGATAGTAGAAGTCATTTAGAAATCATGGCAATTGGTTTCACATTTTTAGGATTTTTCTATAATTTTCTAGAATTCTTTTAAGTTCTAGATCTAAGAAAATAAAAACCATGAACTAGGTAGATTAAGATCATAGAATGGAAGAGATGATTATTGATGAAGAACAATGATCAAGGAAGAAGAGATTGCCTTAAGGAGATGAAGATCTAACAAGAAAGTTGCAAAAGACTTGATGGTTTCTTCCACCAACTAGCTTATGTTCTTAAGAGTTTAAGAGATGAAAATGAAGAAGATGAAGAATATGAGTGAAATGGGGAGTGAGGCCACGGTTTGGGGGGTATATATAGGAGTAATCTTATGCCTTGTTTGGTTTGTTAAGCTTAGATTAATAGCTTTTAGGAATATTTAATTAATATAAGCTTAATCATAGTTAATAATTAACTTAACTAAGGTTACCTTGCTAACTAAGGTTAATTAATATGTGGCTCACATTTAGTGGAGGGTGTGACTGATTTTGGACCATATAAACTAACCATTGTTCCTTGATCATGGTTAAAATCTAACTTAACTTTGGTTAGGTTAAGCTAAAAGGGCATTTTGGTCATTTCACCTAAATTTACATTTAATGTTTCATAAATGCTTGGTGAGTCATGGTGGTGAATCAGCTCCTCCGGTGTCCGGTTTTGTCTCTGCACCTCCCTTCTCGACTCCGTCGGTTCCCCGATTAGGGTTTTACGCTCGTATAAAAGCGTAATATTTCATTTTCGACTGAAAATTTTCAAACTAACCAAACTCATTGGAAATATGATTTAAATATAAACCATTTCGTTCACGAGTCAAAATTATGTTTTCTGATCATTAAAATCTTACTGTCAGTGAAAACACTGACTGTTTTCCGTCCAAACTTTTACCAAAATTCGTCCGAATAAACATAATATTTTATTTCTGATCAGAAATTTGAAAAGTAGACTTCCTCACCGACAAATTATAAAAAAAATCTACAAATTTCAGTTTTCGGGTCAAGTTAGGGTTTTCTGTCAGTATAAAATTATACTGTCAGTTAAAAACGCAAATCGATTTCCATCTGAGTTTTAAACCCAAATTTTAACCAGAGCTTCCTACCATAGAGTAGGTTCTAGATTTGATTTTTTTCTCAAAAAAATCATTTCCTAAACCTCAGATAAAAATATAAATAAATATATTTTTACCCGGTTAAACAGTATAATAAAAAAATCACGCTGTTACGCTTGTCTTCCATCACGAGAATTATGCCAAAGGGTATAACAGAAATTGAAAACAAAGTATGAAAGAACATTTAATAGTGTATTTATAGTCACTTCTTTTTGTTTGTTCTTTTGCTCTTTTTAGGAAGGATTAGTATCAACGACCAGTGGATGGATATTTACAAAAAATAAAATAAAAAAAGAGCCTATTATCCACATATGCGGCAAATTCTGTTATAAAGTGGTGACAACTAGCCACTTGACTAGGCTACCGCTGGAACACAGTAGCTTAATACTTGGGTATGCCATCAAGTAACATTTTTTCTCACAGCTAGAAGTTTGCAAGTTGCATGCTTAGTCTCAGACAATGTAAATCGACTTTCATATTTAAATGCAAATAATTTAAGAGGGTGGCCTAATGAAATAGGCACCAACCAGGTTCAATCTGAGGAAGCTCAGATACATGCAGCCTAACCATTGTGAGCATACTAGTCAACTAGAAACAAACATCGTAACACAGGCGGGGTGCCCATTGCCCCAATTCCAACTATTGGGGTTGGGGAAGTATAAGACGTGCATAACCTTACCCATATGAATGGAAGGGCTGTTCACACAACTAGAAACCCATAGCCACCAGGTCACGAGGCATAAACAAACACCATGATAAGGAAATAAAAAACTTCATCCCAAAAAATTGCCAAACAATATTTTTAATTCATATTGAAATTCAAAAGACCTGATGTTTTAAAACTCTAATTTTATTTCAAATAATAAAAATAATTATAAATGATACCTCATGCATGCCACCATTGTTGACATTTTTAGCAACTTGTTGTTAGTTCATTTAAAGCTTCTTCTAGGACAGAAATTAACCTGAAGAGTAGTATAAAAAGGATTATTGTAATGTATTTGAAGTAATGAATTAGTGATATTTCCCTTGAGTATCTGAGAGAGTTCTCTCGAGGCTTCTGAGCCAATAAACGTGACCGGAATGGAAGGAACTATCCCTTTTTTTCATTTTCTGAGAGAATCCTTTGTTCATTTCATCTTCACAATGCCAAAGCGTAGCAGAGCCAATAAAACAAACGATGAAATTCAAACGCAAGAAGCTAACTTCCCCCACCTTGTTGAACTCGAAGAAGGTATAATGCATAAAACTAACTAACTATACAAACCCAATTTCAAATGTCTTTGTCAAAAATGTTATGGTATTTTTGGCTTTCAATTCAATTGATTTGTTTTTAATTTGTTCAGCGCTGCAACGGCAAATTGACGTCATTAGGTTTGTCCGTGACGTGGAGATTGAACAATTGGTGACGGAATTGCGTTTGCTCCAATCGTGTTTCAACAAGGAACAGCTCCAGAAACCCTTATTACAAGTCTTTGAAGAAACTCTCCCAAACCTCTCAATTGTAGTAAGTGGTCAAGAGAATAGTAACAAGATTTTTGATGTCAAATGGAAAAACAAAGAAACTAGTAGTTTGTTCATGAACTGTGCTGCTGATGATGATGATGATGGGAGAGATGTAATAGATGCTTCTTTTCTTCAAATATTATCTACCCATGTGGGTATTTACTATCTTATCTAAGTGCAATTTCATCCAATTTTACTTTTACTTTTCTTTTTGGCATGAATTGTAATGGTATGTATTTGTAGATTGATAACCTTTAGAAATAAAGGTTATCTAGCCTATTTTGAGTCCTTAATCTAGTTAATAGGGAATAATTTAGGTGAGATTTAGTGTTTAAAGTAATTAAATTGCATGGTTTGTTTAGAAGCAACTTAGAGTCTGGAAATTTCATGTTTAATGGTGCTTTTGAGCTTTGTGATATAAACAGGAGCTTAAGGAATGAGCATGGCTGATATCTATGCTTCAGAGTGTTGCAACTTGGAATGAAGTCCAGAAGTCAACCAAGAGAAAGTCAAAGTTAATTCAAGCTGAATTTTTGAAGAAGTGGGCTCGAGGCATTAATGTACTCATCGTGTATGTCGTATTAGGACAAATTGTGTGTCCTCTGTACCTTTTTATTTGGGCTATGCATTAAGCAATGTGAATATTCCTTTTTGGGCCCAATGAGACATGTTTTATCCTATTATCACTTTTTGGTTCCCTTTGCAAATGCACCACACGAGCAAAAGGTTTTTACCATAAGGGGAATCAGTATAAAAGGACAGTCTTGCACGCAGCCAGAGGCAGCCTTGCTTTTGGATACTCTTAGCTTACCACAAAATTACAAGCCATTTTTGAAGCTTAGCAAAGAAGGAAAGAAAAGGAGCTGTGAGGCTTGGAAGCTTAGCTTAGAAAGGCTTGGTGACTTAGTCTTCAGTTTACTCTTCTCTTTTAGTGACACCTCCAACTTGTATTGGATCTTTCATTTACTTTATTTTATAATATGTTTTTGTTCATCTTCATTTCCATTATGAGCTAAATTTCTTGAGCTAGGAATGTGATGATCTTATAATGAATGTGATGAAGAATTTGTGATGTTTGTTAGCAGCAATTTAACCAAGTATATTGCATGAATAAGTGCTAAAAAATGAGAGTGATCAACTTATTTAAACAGTCCAAGTTTATTAATGTTGGAAAACATTAGTAAATGGAACCTTTGAGTTAATATGAGTTGAGTATTTTAATTGGAAAAATAATTTACTTTGAATAGAATAGGAATATTCCTTCAAGCTCATAGGTCAGCTGAGACAATTTAATTGTAGATAAGCATAATTAATTTGGGCTTAGGAATAATGAACATTTAATGAAACTTGTCTTAAAAAGTGTTAGAAAACACAATAACTTTTCTTCTCTGGAACCATTGCTGTAGCATTTGAGAGCATGTTTGACATCACAGGATTTATAAGTGATTTTATTCCTAGCTAATTTTTATTAATCAACCACACACCTTATTCTTTACTTAATTTTACTTTTGTTCGGTCGTCTATAAGTTGCTAAAATCAAAATACTCCATTTACTTTTGCTATTTGCCTTCTGAATTTATTTGTATACAAAAGTTTCCTGACTTGATTAATCACTTTAAAACTTTGGAAATTACCCTACAATCCTCGTGGGACGATCTTTTATCATTATATTACTTATTTGACTGTGTATACTTGCACATTGCATTTTTTAATGCAACATAGATTAACAAAAAGTTTACTTTATTGGTGGCAGGGAGAAAAAGCTTTCTTGGTGCTCATAATCCGCATATTGAGAATGTTGTATGTTCTATTTCTTTTTTATGTAAATGCCTAAAGCTGAGAGTTTATGTTTGTATATAAAGGAATTATCATTTATCATTTCCACCACTGGATGTTTAATTCCAAAAGCTATTCAGTATTCACACACCTTTTTTTTTAACAATCACAAAATCTCACCCCTTGTGCTGGGATTGTCGGATCATTTTCAAAGACATTTATTTGACATACGGTCAAGTATCCAGTGTTTCTTTCTGTACATGAGAAAGTTTATTTGTAGATTTTTTTTTACGAAGACACCATATTGTCCCACTTCCTCTTTTGTGATGTGATGCATGACAGAAAAAAATAAATAAAAGTGCATTTAAGTGTAAAATTATGGTTTTAACTTTTAATGTTAAAAAAAGTTGTACAAATAATATAACTCTTCTGCACAAACTTGTGATGGTAGCATTACTCTTGCAAATGCATTCTTATTGCAGTTTGTTATGAAGTTCTATGAATTTTGAAAGCACATATTTCTCTTCTAGCTATACGATAAAGTGTTTGTAATGTAGGTTTTGGAGGAGCCATCTGAAACTCAGACTATTGCAATGAAAGAAGCTCTTCAGATTCATTGGCCTGGGGTTTCTATCTTCATCCTTCTTTTCTTTTCTAATACTTATTTTCCGCAATGTCTTTTTTATTAGGCTTCTTTCTTTTCAAGTTGTTAGAGTTGCTTATCTTGTCATTTCTTTTTTTTTTTTTTTTGTGATAAATGTCTTGTTATCAGTTTTTAGATAGAAATAAGAACATGGTGCAACTCATTGAAGTTGCTTAGCTCCTTTTTTATGCTACCAGGACACATCATCACTTTTTATTTTATACTACTTTAAGCAATTCTCTACTCCAATAATACAATTATAAAATGTTTACTAAATAGGTCACACAAGTTACTCATATCTTTATTTACATTTATTTTTATTTCAATTTCCAAACGTTGGTAGTTAATGCAATTCTCTATTGTTTTCTCTCTCCTTTTCTTATTAGAGATTCTTATATAAGAATCGATTGCTTATAGAAGCAACCGTCCTTACATGTGGCATCCACATCAACTTGCTCCAATGGTACACCTCAATAAGAACTTGTCCTTAATTCTAAGAACTTGTTAAGTAACTCCCATTGGAAATGCTCTAAAGTCCATATCTTGAGTCATAGAAAGTTCATATAGTTCGGTTGAAGTGAACAAACAATTTGCAGGTGCAGTGTGCTCAAATTCAACTCATGCAAATTTATAAATTATAACCAAAACTATAAGCTACAACCAGAGCTGATAATTAAATATTCTATCTCAATCTGTTCAATAGCCTAGTATTGATTAAGTTCAATAAATAGGAGGAGATGATCCTAGGGAA
Source organism: Sophora flavescens (assembly GCA_030762895.1). Lineage (NCBI taxonomy): Eukaryota > Viridiplantae > Streptophyta > Magnoliopsida > Fabales > Fabaceae > Sophora > Sophora flavescens. The sequence continues at coordinate 54,349,477 of CM061068.1, read as the reverse complement.
TTTTATTAAATTTTAGGCAAGGAATGGCGTAGAAAGTGCTTGGAATTTACTATTAACTCTGGTATTTGGTGCTCTGCAGCTAAGAAATGTCCAGATGGTTTAGGTCTGATAATTTTTTCAGGTGCGTCATCAGAGGCTGTCTGTTGGGATGACATCCAAAACATTTAGGTAGCCAAAACCTGGAGAGATGCTTCTGTGTCCATGGATCACCCCTTTGTGTTTTCAAGGAAAATAGCATGGAAGCTACACTTGGTACGAATTTTTTTAGTTAAAACTATTCCTTTATCATCTTTGTTCGTGGTATTGGTGTCCATGTTGCACAAAGGGAGCAACCCCTTTTGTCTAATATCTGCTTCCTTCCCCGAAATTCTGAAGTACCTATCCTTTTCTGTTCTTCCTCACTAAATAAAAATACTGCAAATTTCTCTTGTACTGATTCAGAAGAGGGTTGAATGTCTGCTAAACTTCCAAGTGGCTCACTGTGTTCAAGAACAAGTTCAACAAGGATGGCTCAATGTGCACCGACCAATACCATCGACAAACTTAAATGGGTTCAGTGCTTCATTTGCAACTAGCAAACTTGCAATGAACAGACAAGAAAAGGCATATTAAGATGAACATTCACAACTTAAAAAACCCAACACAAAGACTGTGTGCATTATACATGAAGAATAAAACTACATTCGGTTGTTTTCATAAATTTCTTTACAATATCGTGAATAAAGCAAATTAAACTAAGTCTCATTCAACATGTGACTGCCACTATTAGATTACTTCAGAGCTTCGATATTATAGTTAATAGATTCTGTAAGTGGGAACTGGAAAGTGCAAGAGAAAAATATCAGCAATATTCTATGAAACGAAAAGAATTGAAAACATGTAAGATGTGCCAGTGAACCAATCAAATTCAGAGGAGATAGACATGAATGTAATTGTCATGATTAAAGGAAGGCCGCTTAAGTCACAAAAGTTCCTCATTTAGGCTTCATTCTTTAAAACAATATTTGTTGGATACACATGATAAATAATTTTATACATATTATTACAGTTTCCAAAACATAACATGGTGATAGAATACTAGAATAGTGATGAAACATTATAGACCACTATAGAAAATAAGCACATATCATTCTCTTGTTCTTGTTTCTTTTGCCCTAACTACTAAGAATATTAACTTTCAGCTCCAGAAGTCAATTTCACCAAGTATTCTAAAAAGCCTCAAGTTTCCTCAAGTCTTATTGTTGTCAGTCCCTAATAGGTACTTGAGTAAATTAATAATAATATAGCAAAACTCTTCAGGACTTGTCATGTGAAAGCCAACAGCAAGCCTCTGAGTTTGGAAGCTAGTACACTAACAGAGAAGCCACACACTGATTATAAGATGAATTATTTAATTTCAAGGAAACAGTATTATCATATTGTTTTGGAAAATTTATATATTGATGTCATATGGAGACCAAGTGAACATCTGTTCCTCAGAAGAATCAGTACAACATAAAATAGAATGAATGGAAAAGTGGTTGCAAAGTGATACAAACATACCACCTCACAAGTGAACTGAGCTGCTTGTAGACAAGTCATAGATGAGCCGATAAATTCTTGACGTGAATTGCCAACTACGTTTCTAGCTGAGTTTTTGCAAGATCTTGGGGGTTGTTTGAATCAGTTGCAGCATTAGCAGATCCTGAATTTGTTGGTGAAGATCCAAAAGATCCCAAAGCATCCATGAAAAACCTCTTATCGGGGATAATGCCATCTTTATCCATATGCTTTAGCAATTTATCTAGAAGCTCCTTCGAGCTGGCTTTAGTGTACGCCTTATAGAGAAGTTTATATGTTGATAAATCTGGAAATACTTTTATACTACTTGCCATCACAAACAGCGAATCAGCTTCCTGTGGTAAATCATTTATGCAGTAAACATCAAGCATAGCATTTAGGGTTGAAACTCTTACCTGAAATTTTGATTCAACCAGCCCATCAAATAGATCTCTAGCCCTGGAAAAACAATTGCAGAAGCCATACATATAGATGAGACTCTCATGTGTGATAAAGCTCGGTTTGTAACCCGTGTCACTCATTTTTTTGAAAACATTTTCTGCTTTATCCGTAATAAACTCTTAAACGTAGGCAATGTTGGTTTCTCCTTGGAACGTAAGTAATTTTGGGTAAAAAAATGATTAAATGGAGGACAGGTTGCCCCATCTCAAAGTTAAGGCATGCCACAAGCCTCAACAAGGGACTCACAGTTAATCAATTATAATGAAGTATCTAATGTAATATGAAGTTCACTAAAAATGTTCAACAAATTTGAGTTGTATCCCATCAACTAAACCTCTATATTGTACCGCACTAACAGGGTTTTAAATCTGGGGTCTGAAATCGTATCACGATCGCAATTGCAGCCTCATCGGCTGCATTTTCCTTGAGTTTCCAGCAATAATGGAAATTTAAAACCTTGTGCACTTCACTCCCAAATATATGAAAAAATTGTAGCAGCATGTATTATGAAAAATAAAAAGAAATTAAATTTTGGTCTCACCAGTAACCAATTTGATAAATCACTTTATTATTCTAAAACAACAAGATTATAGTTATTATTAAAGCTGTTAAGGATGATAGAGAAGAGAAAAAGAGGTACCTCAAGGCATTGTAGCCACTTATCATACTTTCCGAGCTCTTCAAACAGCAAAAAACAATGCTCTGTTCTGACAAGCTTCACATACTTGTTCAGTGTCTTCATCAATGGCTCTTTCTCACTCATCTTCCGCATAAGCAAATGAACAAGCTCGTGCGCTTCCGAATCCTCCCCCGTTTTCTTCTTTTGACGGGTCGAAGAAGAAACGCATGATATTCTGATAGCGGTTCTCGTCCGTGGAATGTTTCTGTAATTTGCAAATGAAGAATGTGAAGAGAGAGTAGACATGGGAACAGAGTGGAGTTGCAGAGAGTGAGATAGCATTCAATTTTCACACTGGGAAAAAGCTTTTCATTTTTCAATTATCTTTTTTCCATAATATTTATAAATAATAACCCTTTTTTTTCTTTTGGGATGAATCTGTGCAATGGGCTGGGAGAGTAACCGGGCCAGGCCTGTTTTCCCTTTATTTGGGCCTTTAGGCAGACCGAAGAGATAACTGTACGGGCCCGAGACTTTGCTGTTGATGGTTATACACTACCACAATAGTAAAGGTATTGTGTGATCGTGTGTGTGTGTCTATTTTAGTGTCTCCATGTGACGTAGGAGACAAAAACAAAAAAGGACAAGAGATGAGATGAAGATATTTTTGATGAGAATTGAGTTGAGATGGATAGGGATTCCTGAAACGACAAGTAATCCCTTCCGAGAGGATTTGGAATGTTAACACGGATAATTTGGATACTTTCTAAGAGGAGATTTCAATGCTTAATGTTTGTCATTTTTTGTTATATTACTATATTATATTACTATATTAGTTGTTGTTGCCAACTTGTACTCACCTTTTGAGATTTTATTTATTTGTCTTTTACAATCGATATCGAGTGAAATGATGCCATGATTCTGTATTTATTTGTATTATACTTTTCGAAATGTTAAATACACTATTTTCCATACAATTTTTTGTTTTTTTGATTTCTAATGTCCTAAGAACACTTGTTGGTATTTTCAATTTCTTATTTACTCTTACGATTAAAAGAAATCTCATGAAACAAAAAAATCCTTTCCAAAATATCACGTTCGGTTCCATGATCTGTGATGTCCACTGTGGATATGGATCGAACTCAACTCAGTTGCTGCTGTAATGAGCCCACAAATTGTAGTTGGATAAACGTGATTAGTGTTTGCTGCTACTTACCATACAGGCAGACATTTGATGTACACTAACATGAATGTATGGAATACTACATTACTACGACATGTAAGATATGAAAAATAGGTTTGCCTACTAGTAGAAAGTGCATGTGCATCATGATGTGTATGATTGAATTTGAGTCCACAATAACACGTGAATGGTCAAAATAATCAAAAACAAAATAGTGGAGATTCCGATGTAAAGAGATAGAAACGAAGGCGAGTTCTCCGGTGTGTTCTTATAGCCATAACAAAATATAGGAAAGAGTAAACACCCAATTTGGTTCTTGAAACGATCAAATAGTATTAATTTGGTTCTTGAAATTATCGAAATTTCAAATTACTCCGTGAAATTGTAAAACGGTGATCAACTTAGTCCCTCCGTTAAAAATTATATGGATTAAGTTGATATTAAATTTGCAGTGTCAGGGAATTAATTGATATTAAGTGAGTAAAATGAGGGACCAAATTGATACTAACTTATCATTCAGGGATGCTTTTGGAATAGCGATAATTTTAAAGATCAAGTTGATACTACTTCATAATTTCAGCACGAAAATATTTACTCGAATAGGAAATGTCTCATCAAATAATGTAATTAGCCAAGTATCTTGTGCAGGCGTGGTGGGTGAACTTAACTAAGACTAGTAAGTATTTAAATAAATAAAATATAAAATTATATATACAATAACTACTATTCCAACTCCAAAGTTTCCTTCATGGCTTCCTGATTTAGCTTATATAACCCCTTTATTGGTTCTGAGTAAGCCTAGTTGCTTTTGGCAGCAGAGATAGACACTTTACATAGCAATTTGAAATCTCCCAAAACTGCTTGGATGATTTGGATAGCAATTTTATTAGTTTCTCTTACTCTGCTACTATGGAGAAGCAGGAAGAAAGGAAAGAGTAAGAGATTACCTCCTGGTCCAAGAGGGTTGCCAATTTTAGGTAGCCTTCACATGTTAGGGGCAAATCCTCATCGTGATCTGCACCAACTAGCCCAAAAACATGGACCTGTCATGTACCTGCGCTTAGGTTTGGTGCCCACCATAGTTGTTTCTTCACCCCAAGCTGCTGAACTGTTCCTCAAGACCCATGACCTTGTCTTTGCTAGTAGACCACCTGTTGAGGCTGCAAAGTACATAGCTTGGGAGCAAAGGAACTTGACCTTTAGTGGATATGGTTCTTATTGGCGCAACGTGCGTAAGATGTGCACCTTGGAACTGCTAAGCCATACCAAAATTAGCTCCTTCAGGGGAATGAGGCAAGAGGAGCTTGAACAACTGATCAAGTTTATAAGAGAGGCATCCAATGATGGAGCTGCTGTTGACATAAGTGCCAAGGTTTCAGCACTTAGTGCAGACATGAGCTGTAGAATGGTTCTAGGGAGAAAGTACATGGACAAGGACTTGGATGAGAAGGGGTTCAAGGCTGTGATGCAAGAGGGAATGTATTTAGCAGCAACTCCTAACATAGGTGACTATATTCCTTATGTTGCTGCACTTGACCTTCAAGGGTTAAGAAGGCGCATGAAGGTAGTGGGCAAAACCTTCGACGACTTCTTTGAGAAAGTTATTGATGAGCATGTGCAATCAGAGAACGGAGAAGACAAGATCAAGGATTTTGTGGATGTCATGTTAGGCTTTGTTGGTACTGAAGAATCTGAGTACCGTATTGAACGTCCCAATATCAAAGCCGTATTGCTGGTAAAAGGAATTACATAGTTGAGATTTTACTCATACTCATATATATATATATAATGTTAATATAAAGAACATAAAATGCTAAGGTAAAAGGATATGCATGGTTATATTGAAAAGACTTAAACTGATACTAATTGAGCTACAAGCATGTTGCTTCCTTGTACTGATTTACAGCTAGATGCCACGGTTCTCACTTTAAACGTTCATCTGACACTGTTATGATTATTTTATATTTTCTGCATAGGATATGCTGGCGGGTTCCATGGATACTTCTGCTACAGCAATTGAGTGGGCGCTTACAGAGCTCATCAAGCATCCAAGGGTGATGAAGAAACTCCAAGTGGAGTTGGAAACTGTGGTGGGTATGAAGAGGAAAGTGGAGGAATCAGACTTGGACAGCCTGAAGTATCTGAACATGGTTATAAAAGAAACCTTGAGGATGCATCCAGTGGCACCATTACTAGTACCACACCAATCTATGGAAGATTGCATAGTTGGAGATTTTTTCATACCTAAAAAATCCAGGGTCATAGTAAATGCATGGGCAATTATGAGAGACCCAAGTGCCTGGGCTGACCCAGAGAAGTTCTGGCCAGAGAGATTTGAGGGAAGCAACATAGATGTCCGAGGGCGTGAATTCTCGCTGATACCATTTGGTTCTGGCAGAAGGGGCTGTCCTGGATTGCAACTGGGTCTCACTGTGGTTCATTTAGTGGTGGCACAGCTTGTGCATTGCTTTGATTGGAAGCTACCAAATGACATGTTGCCAACTGATTTGGACATGACTGAGGAGTTTGGCCTCACAATGCCTAGAGCCAAGCATCTGGTTGCTATTCCTGCTTATCGGCTTCACAATGAAAGGGAATAGCGAAAGTTGTATTAGTTACATTTTATTTTATGTATAATAAGGTTGAGTTGAATAAGGTTAGGAGAGAAATAAATTATCCTCTCCTTTACTTCTCATCAGTGAGAATTGTATTTCTATCACTGAAAAGGATAGTTTTTCTTACAATCACACGCTGAAGCAAGGCAAAAAAATAAAATAAAAAATATGTTCACCTGTACTACTTTCAAACCAATCAGAAGTGGAAAAAGAATTCCTTGTGTTCTTTAATCGCAGCATCGCTCAAGTGCCTCTGTTTGGCCACAACCCGAAATCAAAACAAGCACGGTAACCAAATCTGGTTTCTCACCGGTAGCTTCCATTGTGTGAAACAAGGTCAATGCCTCATTCATATATCCTTCCTCAGCATACCCACTAATAATTACAGTCCATGAAACACGAGTTTTGTCAGGCATGCCATCAAACAAAAATCTTGCAGAATAAACATCCCCTCACTTGGAATTAGGGGTATTCATCAACCGATCCAAACCGTCAAAACCGAACCAAAGAACCAAACAAATCGCAAACTGAAAAAAACCGAAAACCGAAAAAACCACTTTTTTCAGTGGATTGGATCGGATTTTGGATCCCCAAGTGAAATTCAATCCAATCCGAACCGAACTACTATATACATATACTATTATTTTTGAAATTATAGTATTACTCATACTTTTTTTTGACAAGATAGTATTACTCATACTTAATCATCATTTTTCATATTTTTATATCCCTAATTCTCTTTAATATTTTTGTTGGAATGACATATATGAGACTATTTAGAATAAATAATAATGTCTTTAAGTTATACTTTGCTAAAAGTTTTGACGCATAACATATATATACTTGATTGAGTAAACATGAAAAATAGGAAACCAATTAAGTAAATTTGAAAAATATTTAGCTACATTTTTTGTAGCCGATTCTAGGAAAAAATAAGATAAGTAAGAGTAGATATAGATATTAACATAAAAGAATATTTAACTTAAAAGAACGTGTTAAAAATATCAATAATTTTTTTCTGAAACTCCCAAATTAAAATTTTGTCAAGAATTCTCTAAAATTTTCCTCACTCGTCGTGATATCAAATAATGGTTAATAAAGAATAAATAGTTGACGCCTTTCATAAAGGTTCCACTGTTCTAGCATGTGAAGAGATTAAAATAAGTATTGACACCCTAAACTAGCTCTCTCAAATGAAGATTATCTTTTGTTCACTATTAAATAGTAGAAATGACACTTGAATAAATAAATAAAAAAAACATGACAAAAAACGAATTATCCAATTCAATCCAAACCGCATTTGATTGGATCAGATTTTTTTAAGTAAGAAAACCGATCCAATCCAAACCGCTTGTTGTTTTCATCATTGGATTGGATGACTTTTTAACTAAAAATCGATCCAATTCAATCCGCAAACACCCCTACTTGGAATACATTGAAATAAGAGTATTCGCTACACACACATCAGAATCACAACCCAACTGAACTCCATGAGAATGTATTAGAAAACCATGAAATAGTGCTTTAGGTTCCACAAATGATGAAAGCAAATTGAGAATTGTGCTAATGTAAGGGGAAAGCCCAACCTCTAGCATCCCTTTGTAACAATTAGAAGCCTTGACATGCTTTCCAAAATTTGCATATGCTGCAATTATGGAATTCCAGGAGACAACAGACTTCACACCACTGTCAATTTCATCGAATACTAATTCCGCCGAACACAAGTTGCTGCGTTTGGCATATGCAGCAATCAAAGTGTTAGCTATAGAAACATCGACATGAACTCCAATTCGAATCCCAAAAAAATGTATTGCATTTACAAAAAATGGATTTTTCATATGCAAAATGGCTTGAACCAGGAGCAAGACAATGACTGAATCAGGATGAATCCCACCAAGCCTCACCTGACGTAGAAGACATAACAACCTATCAATGGAGCCACATTGAACAAAACCTAACAGCATTGCATTCCAAGAAGTAAAGTCCCTCTTGGGCATTTCAACAAACTCATTGTATGCATTTTCCAATTGACCACATTTGATATACATGTCAACCATCGCGATCTGCACAAAAATGTTGAATTGAAACGAAGATTTGGCAACATGGGCATGGATTGTTTGAGAGTTCCTGAGATGGGATATTCTGGCACAGGCTTTTGCTACAAAGGGGATGGTTGAATTGTTGGGTGCAGTGCCACTTCGCTTCATTTGGCAGAAAAGAAGAAGGGCTTTTTCGGCATGGCCTTGATTCACAGCTTATCTTATATTGGAGTTCCAAATTCTGAGGGTTGAGAAATTTGAAAAACGGTTCATGTATGGAGAAACAGAATAGCTGATCATTTCTCATATTGTATGTACTTCTTTGGAGCAATGAATAACAAGAAAACAACCTAAAGTCAAGCTTCAGTCCATAGTTGGGAATATGAGTATTATTCCGGGTGGAAGCACGGTTCACAACAAAAACTGAAATGAAACCATCAACATTGTGAAGCGATGAGTTATGGTGTGGATGAACTTATGATTGTAGATTGTTTGCCACTACGCCCTAACTTGGAGCAATGATGACTCCGCTATTTATTATAAACAAAAAAGTTTTTGTTCCAATATAAAAACAAATTTTATTTTCCTTTAGGTAATAAATCTAATTTTTTATAAAATTTAAAGAGATTAATTAACCTGTTTTATTTAATTTTTGTTTATAATATCTACCGGAGGGAGGGAGTAGCATTATACTGTGAGCATATGAGGCCTTCTCAGTTGAGCAAATAGCAGGTATAAATATGTGAAAGGCCCGTGTTTGGGTTTGCAGGCTCCTTTTCTAGTTTCCCCTTCGAGTTGGTTTTTGGGATAAATTGCACAATAACAGTCTAAAAGTTTTTTTTTTACCTCCTGATACAAACTTCCTCTCATAATACATAATCTTGTTATTTGTAAGTCAACTAATAAAAAATTGTTATATCATTAAAAATAATCGACTTCGATAATTTGTGATTGGTTGATAATATATTCTATACTGAGTACATCAAAGTTAAACTCTTACGAGAAATATAAACATTTTTTAAAAAAAAGTGAATATCAGTAGACTTTATTTATGCGTTTCAGATTTCACTGCGGGATGAAATGGAAAAGGAAAAAGCATAATAAGATAATCACTTTCACCAAGCATGAATTCCATTCATGGATCTCATCAAAGCAATGCAACAAATTAGCTGACAACTGCTCGTCACTATGATCACAAGCACACAGATATTTGATGCCTTTAAACAAGCAAGTTGAATTCAAAATAAGCTGTGTGCATAATGATGAACCTAAAGTTAGGCGTTCATGACAAGAAACTCACTAAATCACTCGCATAACCACGAAAAACTATATCTTCATAGGCAACTTTATCCAACATATGGATTGTATGGCAAATTCTTACACTTGCATTTTCATTGAACAGATCTATATACGTAAGTTACAAGCAAAGCTTTCCGCTGTCAAATTTTATTGGAAGCTGCACCATACCAATGGTAACTACAACAATAATCTCTACATTAATGCATATAAATTACAGGGATACAGGGTAAAAGAACACTAAAACTGTTATTTGAGAAAATACTTTTGGAAGGAGGGGTGAGAGTGGGGGGTTCATATTAACGACAAAAATGTGGCTTGCCAATTGCCTACCTCATAGCCCGATCCTATTAGCAAAGTAACCAATCGAACAAGAGAAGCCTCCAGCATTGTTGTCAGTTTAAAGATTTTGCACATGCTGATGTCTTACAAAATATTGGCTATTAACTTTGCGCTCTTGATCCTCTTGAATTTTGATGCTCTAGAGGTTAACTTGTAACCATGACCTTAACATGAGCTACACTTCCATCCTAAATCTGCAATGCCCTAAATCAAACAACAGCAACAAGACAAGAGTCGTGTCAAGGACCCTAAAACAATGTTCAACAGAAACTATGAAGTATTAATTAAAAATATCAAATCGCCTACAGCTTAAGAATCCTACAGCCTCTGATTGTTTCTCAATTATGCAACAGACTCTGAAAATCAGTATTTCATGCTAGTAAGAATTGTAACCCGGATGCTCACATTTGGTATGCAAACTTCATAGTACACGAGAATAGATGGTGTCTAGGAATCCAAGATTTTTCACATTGATTTTTTAATTATCATTCCATAACATAACGTTTCTTGAACTCCCCTACATTGAGATACCCGAGTATCTTACATCCAAGGTGAAAGAACAAAGAAACCAAAAGCCTCTTGTATAATAGGATAGAGTTAGACACTAGAATGGATAGAACCACATTAGTATATCTAGACAAGACATTAAGAGGCACACATCAGACTTTGCATTTGCCAGAGTCATTCACTTGATAGCATCCAACATTTACTTAAACAAATAGCATCACATTTCATTTCTCTTTTGGGTGGAAAACAGAGAACTTGTCTTCCATCATGAGAATTATGCCAAAGGGTATAACAGAAATTGAAAACAAAGAATGAAAGGACAGTTAATAGAGCATTTATAGTCTCTTCTTTTTGTTTGCTCTTTTGCTCTTTTTAGGAAGGATTGGTATCAAGGACCAGTGGATGGATATTTACGACAACAAAAAAAACCAAACCTATTACCCACAAAAGCGGCAAATTCTGTTATAAAGTGGTGACAACTAGCCACTTGACTAGGCCACCGTTGGAACACAGTAGCTTAATACTCAGGTATGCCATCAAGTAACATATTTTCTCACCCTTAGAAGTTTGCTGGTTGCATGCTTAGTCTCAGACACCATAAATCAATTTTCATATTTAGAACCAAATAATTTAAGAGGGTGGCCTAATGAATTAGGTTCCAACCAGGTCCAATATGAGGAAGCTAAGATACATGCAACCTAACCATTGTAAGCATGGTAGTCGACTAGAAACAAACACCATAACAATGGCGGGGTGCTTGTTGCCCCAGTTCCAACTATTGGCCGCAGGGATGGAGCCAGGAATTTAATGTGCGCGGGGTCACGACTAAATATACATAACATAAAATAAAAATTAAAAAAAATCAACTTTTAGAAGCAAATTATATAAAATAAATATGATATATAATTAGAATTTAATTAGTATATACTCTCATTGTAAATATTTTTTACACTGTCAACTAATGATAAATCTATATATCATCAAAAATATTTTACTCTTATCCTAACTCCCTTAAAAGTCATTAATACCATGATTTCTAATTAGTTGATAGTGTAAAAAGTTTTATACTAACAGTTCATACCAATTAAACTCATAATTAACAACCTAACATAATATAAATTACTCAAACATATTTAAAGTTAACTAAATACATACATTTGCTTCTTAATTTCTGATATGAAATTGATAGATAATTTGGATTTAGACATATATATATATATATATATATATATATATATAAGTCGTGCATAACCTTACCCATGTGAATGGAAGGGCTGTTCACACAACTAGAAACCCATAGCCACCAGGCATAAACAAACACCATGATGAGGAAATGAAAAACTTCACCCCAAAAAAAATTGCCAAACAATATTTTTGACCACCTAATGGACATTCTAGCATAGGCAATTATTTTTGACCACCTAATGGACATTCTAGCATATTATCATAATATGAACATATTAAGTATCGATCATTCTTTTAAAAAAATAAAACAATATTCACCTACTAGTTGCTTAAGCAGTCCCTGTAATCAGCCGTTCCCGTTCATCTAGCTTCTTGATCTTCACAATGCCAATGAGAACTTGAAAACCAAAGATTGCACAAAAGAAATATGCTATAGTGGCAGGCACCTGAAAAAGATAACTTGTGATTGAGGAACTAGAAAGTATCACTAGATAATCAATTAATTGACTTTGGTAATCAACTTCAGAAAGACAAGTGGGATGGTAACAGCTTACACTAATTGAATTGAGATACAGAATTGTTGCAAGATTTATTAGGCTCCCAGCAGCTACTGCCTGTTAATTGACAAAAAGGTAACGTGAGTACTCCATCATCCCAACAGTTGTTCTCATCTTTTGTCATATAAAAACATCATACATTAACCTGAAGAGTTGATTATTAAAAACATGCATTTGGTTTACAATACATTTATGCATGGAATATACTTGTTTCAAGAGTCAACAAATCATACACATCCATCAATCACTTAAAAACCCTTGGAAGAAATTAAAAATATGAGGTTGTTTTACTTGTTTATATGTATAAAAAATGTTGATTCGTACCTTTGCAACGTATGAACATACAGCTGCATGCAATGGTATTCACAAATGCAAAAGGTCCCAATTTTATTTATTCTTTAAAAGCTGATAAAAAGAGAACTATGATATGATCATGTAAAGGCAGGTAAGTATATTTAAAGTACTATATTGACAGCACATGAAGCAGTAAAGGTATCCATTCTCATTTCCATAATATAATGAGTTGTTTCCATTGCAAGTGTGATCACCTAACAACCAACAGTTACTTACAGTATATTATAAATTTGAAGGTATATAATGAATTTGAAGGCCATGCATAGCCCCCAAAAATGACATATATGAAAATTTACAGGTTGTCAAACAGACGCAAACCATATCCCAAGAAAGAATTAAATTTTAATTCCACAAAGTTATAGGCCAGTTTCACTCACATTCCCTATTGTCTTCTGGACAGTGGCAACACGTTGGAAAGCCCTCTCAGATTCCAAAGTTCGAACTCGGAGCTTTAGATCACCTTGCTCCTGTGGAAAAATGCAGTGTAGAAAGTTGTGATCAAGAATACTAGAAGTCCAGAACAAACAAAAGATACAAATCAAATAAACAACTCAAATTATATCAATGAGAATCCAATACAAACCAATCTTTGGATAATTTCAGCAAGCTTTTCAACCCTATCAGCCTGTCTAAACAAGTTGTAAAAAGCTTGAGATTGTCTGTCCCATCTCTTACGGAAGTCCTGTACAATTATAAGAAGGATATGAGAAAGGAAATCATAACACTTAGACTGAATTCAAGCACAGAAGAACAAGTTTGTGAGTGCCTTTAGGATAACTTCAACTCCTGCCTCACGGAATCTTAGCAACTCCAGAGCATAACTACAAGGCCAGGAAGGCTAGCTGTGTTAAATATGCAAACATATAATATAGAATTTTTTTGATATTTAAAAGGAATTAAAAAATATAAACTATAAGAGAATACTCACGGTTTGGCAATCTCAGTAATATCAAAACGGGGGTCAAGGCCCTTTCCAATGCCATCCAACACTACAGAAACAAAGCTGACTTGTTACCTTGCAGTCACATGCATAGAACATATAAAGTAACGTCTTTAACTTAATAATATTTACCTGAGAAGGCTCTAACAACAAATGTGAATGTAGCAGGAAACCGGAAGGGTTGGTCTCCGGCAATGGATAATAAATCTTCACCTGTTTAAAGGATTACAGCTACAAGTAAGTAATTTGCTTATGGATTGCATAATGTTATTGAACTAAGGTCATGTTTGGCCTGTGGTATGTTTTTTGATGAAATGGGAATGTGAATGGGAGTGGCAATGGAATGGAATCAAATGTTCATTCCTACATTTTGTTTGCTATGAATAGGAATGATTCATTCCATTTTTATATTTGGTATGCTATAATTGATAAAAAAAACAAATACAAGAAAATTTATTTTATGCTATTTTAGGTTTAATAGGCCTGGCTTGCCCTGGTTTGAGCTAACCAAATTTTGACAATAGACCTGCCCAAGTAGGCTTGTGCTAATTTTTTCAGGCCTTAAAAAGTATAGATTGGTCCAAAAAGATTTTGGAGTTGAAAAAGTAGACTGGATAGGCTCGGCCATTTTAACACATTTTTGTGAATTGGAAGGGGGGTTCCATCACCTTGGAAACGGAATACCCAACAATGTAGGGATGCCCATTCCCATTCCATTCCACCAAACCAAAGATACACTAATTGAACACGACACCCAATAATTTTAGGTTCTGGAAGTTCAGATGCAGATCAGCATATTTATAGTTGTGCTTGGTGATGCCAAACTTCATGGACAAAATCATTTTAACCAATCAGGAAAACTAGGTTAAAGATCATAGTAAATGGAATTGTACATGAAAGCTACTGGATAAAATAATAGCATACTGGTATCTTTTAGCCAATAGCCCACACAATATATTCTTACCTAGAACTCACCTTTTTCATTTTCACATCTGGCAAATTTAATCAACAATAATTGTTCTATGCATACACCCAAATAATTTAAACCTAAAGACACACAATATTAGGCCAGGTGCATTACCAATAGCAGCCAGACGTTCTTTCTTCTTCATTACTTTTTCCTCCTTGCTTAATGGCTTTTTGAATCCAAGTTCAGCTGTAGCCATCTCTCTCTCTCTCCTTTGTGCAGCCAGACGCTCTTCAAAACTGTACAAAAAAAATTAAAGAACTCAAGGTCAGAGATTGCAGTAGATTGCTAACATAACTAATCAGTACAACTAAGTTGTTCTACCATAAAATATTAGTGAGGGTTTCCCCTTTCACAACTAAGCCTTTGCCCAGTTCTCATGAACTAACAATTCTGAATGTTGAACCCTCTAACTAACTAACTAACTCTCTTAATTAATGCTAACTAACTATTACATTTCTCTTTATTCCTAATTGGGCTAGGCCCTAACAAAGGGTCTGAGGGAAGAAAATATAAACCTAAACAATCAACTAGGCAGAAATGTGCAGTAACAATTTTCAAATAAATATCACATTATTTGTAATTCTATTCATTTTGGGGAAGAAAAGTTTAAGAGAAGGAGAAGTTGCCACATTCCAAGGTTAAGCATGCCACAACCCTCAGCGAGGACTCGCAATGGTACTAACAGATGACATACCCATGAAGGATCACCAGCAATAATCAAACCTAAGACCTTTGAGTTAATGCAGTTTGATCCTGCCAGTTGAGCCAATCCTCCCTGGCAAATATCATTATGTTTCTAACATAACCAATCAGGACAGACAAGTGCTTCGGCACAAACCCCAATCAATGAGAAAAAATTGCCTTCTCCAAGACAAAAGAATAATATACTCCTAAACACGTAAGTGTTTTAAGAGGTCTCTGCATGTATTGAAATCAATAATTTACAATCCATACACTTCTCCATATATGATATGGACTTGTAGAAAACTTATTGCCTTAATTTACAATTCATATACTTCTCTATTTTTTATGTATGCCCACTAAATGGGTTCAATAAACTTACCTATTAAGGAAGAACTTTGCTGTCCGTCTAACAGCAGTCATATCTCCAGTTGGGACAAGAACACCCATTTGAATCATTGCTTGAAGGACCTACATTAGTGCACCAGCTTCAATTGGTAAGAAATCGAGAGTCAAGAATGGACACTGTCCAAAAAAAAAAAAAACAGTTACTTTACCTTGTCTGGATCCTTCTCATAAACTCCATAAAAAACTTCAAGTAAACCTTCTCGGATATTTTGACTGATACTGTAAGAAGCAAAACAGACCATATTTGCAAAGGCAATCATCTCACCAAGTTTAAAATGTGTGACTTGTAAATTCATTTTTAAATGGACAGGAAAGACAAAGAACGTACCTTCCCATCATTCCAAAATCATAAAAGATCAATCTTCCACCGTTGACATCATCAACTGCAATATTTCCGGGATGCTGCATGAATAATTTACATATTAGTTACAAGGAAGAAGCATCAAATCAAACTTCCTGAATGATAATAATGAAACATGATAACGCACAGGGTCAGCATGGAAGAAACCGTGTGACAGAATCTGCTCCAAATAAGACTCAACAGCATATCGTCCTAACCTTTAGAAGATAAAGCGAACATTATATATACATTTGAATTTTAGATGCCATTCTCAGTTGTTGCGATGCACAGAAGTAAAAGGTAATGTGTCAATAGTGATTTTGCCTAACAAAAGAGAAAAATAAAAAGATTCTATTAACCTTTGGCGGTCAACACCCAGCTGATCTAAAGCTTGTATTTTGTTTATTTTAATCCCGGGAACATACTCCATTGTCAGAATCTGCATTGGATAAATATTTAATTTATAGATTAATAAGAAAGATATCAGAAGTAAAATGGGAAAGATGCATATTTGCAATATGTCTATGAGAAATGAAGGTTACACCTGTGGTGTGGTATAATCCCAGAAGATTGTAGGGACTTTCACATAATCCATGCTCTTGAAGTTACTTGCAAATAGTTCTGCATTAGTTGCTTCCTTGGTGTAATCAATCTCCTGAAAATAGTTAATTCGTGTCAAAATTGAGGACATGCAGATAACACATGCAAACATCATACGGAGTAATGGAGACAAGAACCAGATCTATAACTCAGCCCTCACAACCTTTGCAACAATTGCTACAAGAATCCCTTTATTTTTTTATACATCGGAAAGGCTCTAGCTCTTGCAAAGTGATTATACTGTTCCTGGTTCTAGAAAACAACTGATGAAGTAAGAAATATTCAACAAGCATGCCTCTTTTTGAAGCATTACATTTACACTACACATCATAAATCCTTTTCTTCCATTTTTCCATCACCTAGCCAGGTAAATTGAAGGCCACCCCATCCCTTATGTCAAAACAACTCAAGTAACATTCTTAGTTATCTCCTTTCTGTTTGAACAAGAAGCATTTCAATTAACCTTCAGAAATATTTACTAGGATTTTGTTATAAAAGTCTCCCATGATCAAGAGGAACTTCCTCAGTTTCCACATATGCAATTCCAAAGAGCAGAGCCAACCTACAGACCCATCCCATACATCTGAACTTAACCAAACTCTAAACGAGTAGTCTTCCTATGCAATCTTATTGTTTAAACTCATGCAACAAAATTACATCAATAGGATGGGAGCTAGACATCTGACTTTCTTCAATTGATCTCAAGTAACCTAAGAATGCAGCAACTTTCCAGAATATCATCACCTGATATAAAACGGAGGCACACTCATCATAAATAGCAACCCAATCCCTCTTTGCACCATCTGATTTAGGATCAACTTTTTGAAGATATTCGGCAATAACCTGGAGGGGGAAAAAGCCCAAGTATCAGTATTTTATGCAGTGCTGCAAAAATCTTCAGAGGCTGGAAGTCCTGTCAAAAATTCTTCATCCAATGAAAAAAGATAACAATTAAAAATAAAAATTAAGAGTTAAAATTTTGTGTAAGACTTAGTCTCAAATTTGGCAGGTTACTAAAAATTATAAGATAGACAAAGGATAAAGTAACAGATTTATCAAAAAGTACTGTAGCCATTATATGAAACGCTTATAATACTGACCCTCAGGTTTTTAAGATCAATGTCAAAAAGACCCTTGAGACCAGGCCTTTGCACTTTAATAACAACATCCTGTCCCTTTAATATCGCACGATGAACCTGACCTGCATCGAGAGACAATAGTATTTCAATATCCCTTTCTTCTAATTAAATATTAACTATTACATATAAAATCCAGGTAACTTGATCTTGTTTCCTTCTCAGATTGAACATTTTCTATTAAAAAAACATGAAAAGTGATTACCAAGACTTGCAGCAGCTATTGGTTCATAATCGAACGTATCAAAGATATCACCTAAAGGAGCTCCAAGCTCCTCTTCAACAATAGCTACGGCAGTCTCTGAGGGAAATGGAGGAACTTGATCCTGAACCAAAAAAAAAATGATTAACTTAAGCCCTGAAGAAATGCAACCTTAATATGTTTTTCTTTTCTGGATTTAAGCTTTCAGTTTTCTCCCCCAAGATTATTTTGTCATCAGCTTTATAAATTCAAAGTGAAACATCCTCATTCCTACAATCCTACTATCAAAGATAAGAAAGGGAATACAACAGAAGCAAGTACAAAATATCTCCATGCAGGGAAATAATCTTATAAATGCTGTTCAAAACTGCAATTTAACCTGAAGTTCTGACAATTGGTCAACATATTCTTGGGGAAGAATGTCCACCCTCGTGGAGAATTGCTGGCCAATTTTGATGAATGTAGGACCTAATCTCAGAATGCTTTCCTTCAGCCACTTGGCAAGAGTCTTTCGCCGTATGGTTTTCTTTTCCTCAGTCATTCCTCCTGTAAATAATATCTTTGAATCAAATGAAAACAGGCAGTGACACCATTGAAATTCTTCAAAATTCAATAAATAGCACTTCATAATTCATATATTAACAAGTTAATCTGTCATTGTTAGGAATAGGCTTTAAAAACAGACAAAATTGATAAATATCATAAATTCATAACAATGAAAGATTAACTTTTTAAGCTCAAGCATGCACTTAGGGATTGACAGTGTAGTAAGAACCAACTCTGGCTAGTGCAACCAACCTGCCATAACTTTTCCAACTTCTAGAATTCTAATTCATATGATGTATAATTAGGAAAAAAAATAGTTTAAAAGAATAATATAGTAAACTACATAGGTCTCCCGTACTCCCTTCTTAAGTGATTGCTTTTAGTTGCACTTAATGCAACAAACAGTAAACTTCCCCACGATAATATATATTAGCATCCCTCATGAATGGCTTATGATTGCGTTGCGATAACTCAAATGCTCACTCGATGAAGATAACATTAGAAATCCAAACTAGTAAGAACTGATGCTTAATTATATCAGTTTTTGAATTACTGATTTTAGTTTTCACCACTGATAGAAAACAATCCTACTATTAACACATTGAATAAACTTTACTTCGATTTATTCATAAAATTAATATGCAAGAGGTTCAGGTCAGAAAGAAACTTTTAATGAAGCCAAAGTGCCTAAAATAAAAGTACTAACATATTCGTGAGCACCTCATTCACATTACTGAAGCAGGAAATTTGTATACTAAAGCAAAAGGCTTTTTCAAGCTTAGTAGCACCACATGTTTCCAATGATATGGAAAAACTACTATAATCTACATAGACAAATGACAAACCTTTATAAGTGAACTTCTGATTATTCAGCCAAGCCTTAAAGACAAATGTTATAACAAATCCCCAAATTTCCAATGTTCTCTGGATCGTTGAGTAAGTCTTGAATCTGCTCCAGCGACCTCCAGGTGCAGCTGCTACCTGTGAAAAATCAAACATTCATCTCACGTGTGCAATCTCGAACATAAATTCTTCTATAATCATAGCCCAAAACACCAATCAACAAACTCTCATTCAATAATTTAGTTATAAGTTAGTTATATTAGCAAACCAACCGGCCAATGTTTTAAGTAACCTATCTACTCTAACAACATAGTCAACAACAGTCATGATTGGCAAAATACAATGAATCAAGGTTACTTAGTAAAAGCTATTAATCAGGTATAATAGATGACATGTAAATAAGTAATAGCTAACCAGATATAGCTTAATATACTAGCTAATAACCAACTTGCTGAGTGGTGAGACTAATCTAACTAACTAAGCTGATAACACTGCACAATCAATCATACCTCAACCTGTGATTTCTCACTTTGTTTG
Organism: Sophora flavescens; assembly: GCA_030762895.1. Lineage (NCBI taxonomy): Eukaryota > Viridiplantae > Streptophyta > Magnoliopsida > Fabales > Fabaceae > Sophora > Sophora flavescens. Next base: position 54,329,576 of record CM061068.1, on the reverse strand, counting down.
AACCACGCCTCTTCTTTTCCAATCTCCTCCAATCTCTTCTTCCTCCCATCCTCCTCCCTCCGTTTCCCAGCTTCACCAAAATCTTCCACCTCCGCCACTCCCCCTACCGCTGCACCATTACCGTTCACATACTTCACTAAGCTTCCATTGCCAACTCCATTCTCACTCTCCTTCACGACGAAGCTACTACCATTCACGGAGCCATTGTTGCCAACTCTTGCAGCAGAAGCAGCTCCATTTCCACTCCACTTCACATCACTCACTCTCTCTTCAATAACCGCACCTTCTTCCTTCACGGCGCCGATTCGCGTGCGAAGTGCAACATTGTACCTCGAGCTCCGAGAAGTAGAACTGCAGGAGCGAAATTTTGGGAGAGAAACACGATGTTTGAGGGAAATTTGCGGCGCAAGAAATTTGAGTTCGGGTAAGGGGAGAGAAGACGAAGCCATTGTTGATGCTTTCGAGAGAGAAATAGAGAGAGAGGATCAAACTCGAACCCTAGTTTTCATTGGGCATGGAAGCTCGAATGAGACAGTGAAGCGAAGGAGTGGAAGAGAGAAAGAAGAACAAGAGTAGAAGACAAAGAACAGAAAAATAAAAATGAAACTAAAAATAAGGGGTGGAGATAAGGAGGACACGTGGCAAATCGAAGATGAGCCGCGAAGGTTTTCGGGGATTTTGATTGGTGACGGAGTTTCGCGGGTTGTCTCGTCCACAAAGCACGTTTCAGTGTTTGCTATTACTGACGGTTATATAAGATTCAAAGAAAGAAAAATTGGGTTGTTGGCACTTTCTTTTAGCGGGCCTGGGCCGAGATTATATATAACAGACTGGCCTGGGCTGAGTCCACATCATTTTTTGTTATATGTTTCGTTAGGTAAAAGTCTACTGTTATTGCACTTCTGCTGTGGTAACACTAACATTATTGTTACGAGATTAATTTTGATATATTGTTAGTGTAAAATTTTATATGTTTTATTATTATTGTTATGTGAATTTTAATGTAATTATGATAAAAGTTTAATATTTTTAATAATATGTCAAATTATGATTAATTGACTGTGATGTTGTTATTTCAACTCATCAATTCACAATTAAAGTAGTGGTATTTTTTTACGATAATGACTGTTTTTTGACTAAGTTTCAAATTAATTAAATACACAAATATGGGCCAATTTTGCCTTTAAAGCTACCCTTTGAAAGCTAGCTTGCCAACGTAATTAAATTATTCGATATTACATGAGCTGTATTACAAACGTTGTTCAAATTTAAAACTTAAAAATGTTTCATTTGATTCAGAAAAAGAAAATAATATGCACTAAAAAACGTGATGCAGACTGTGATTATCAGATTGTGGCTATCTTGCTCTATAAATAGGAGGATCTTTGTAATTTGAACATATTGTGAATACACACTTTTCTTATATATTTTCGAGTTTCTACACAAGTCATGTATATTGACTTCAAATCTGAGAAGTTGATTTTTCTTTTTCAATCTCCATTTCCGTTCTTTTTTTTTTTTTATAGATAATCTAACAATCATCTATTTATAACGCATGCCGTCAAATGGGCCGGTCCTAACCCATTTAACCCTAGTCCGTACGGGTCAGGGTCAAAAGACCTACATTAAAAAAAACCCACAGGATCAAAAAGCCCTAAAATGTTCTAAGGGTCGGGGTCAGCCCATGGATCATAATTTTTTTGATGGACCTATTTTTTTTATTTTATAAAACTTGACAAAAAGAACAACAAATATAATCACTCTAACAATATGTAATAATATCATTTAACCTATGAAATTATCTATTTCAATATGTATTACGTGCTATAATTTTTCCTTCACTAACCGCACAACCACTTAGGCAATCCAAGTGAATGGTTTTCTTTAGCTGGAATATTATCTTTTGCAATAATTTGATATCAGTTATCTACTTTAACAATTCATTTCATATAAAGATAATGATGAAAAGAGATAAAACCATGGTTTCTCTTCAATTTTTTTTAGAGAAAACTATATCACTTAATACATATTTGATAGTTAATTTCATAGGTTAAATGATATTATTACATAATGTTAGAGTAATTATAATTGTTGTTCTTTTTGTCAAGTTTTATAAATAAAACAAAATAAATAGGACTATCAAAAAAAAATATGACCCATGGGCTAGCCCTGACCCCTAGGGCTTTTTAGTCCTGCGGGCTTTTTTTAATGTGGGCCTTTTGACCCTGTGGCCCATCTGGCCCTGACCCATATGGGTGAGGGCTAAATGGGCTAAGGTGGTCCATTTGATAGTTCTAATTATTGGCTAAATAGGCTGGGCTATTATTGTGGGTCAGATGGACTGGTCTTAGAGCCTAGGCCCAAATTGATAGCTCCATATATGAATATGATTGTGCTACAATTCTGGACATCTGGTACACGCCGATCCAAGAGTGAACAGCTCAAAAGCGAACTTTGAGTAGTGAAGCCTTTTTATTTGGGATTGCTACTTGCACCCCTACATACGTGACATCCACCCTCAGACAACTTTTAAAATATTTTTTTATCATTAAATTACCCTTAACAAATGTATCTACTTTAATTATTTGGTTAAAATTACCACCTACCCCCTCTTCTCTCCCATCTCCTTCCACCCCCTTCTTCTCTTCTTTCTCTAGGTAGACCACCTTCTTATTCCTTTTACAATCCCATCTTAGACCGTCTATTAAACATTCTCTGAGAGGTACTCATATTTCGATTCACCCTCGAGTTTTAATAAGAAATTGCCTGTTATTGGGGTTTATGTTGCATTAATCTTCAACAACGAAAAAATAAGGTCAATATTTCCCCTTTGGAATCTGGAAAACATGGTTTCTTTTAGTTTCAGTGTTATTCTGTTGGGGCACTAGAGGTGCTTACCGTGGAGGGTGTGTTTGATATGCACTGTATGTTAGATAGTGTACCACATCATTAAGCTTAAATTCATATGACATTTCTCTTACGATCAAAGGAAAATTAGTTGATCTAGGCAATGATTAAGAAATGGAAATCTGGTTTGATTGGGTGGGGGTCCGCGTAGAGAGATAAGAAAAGAAAAAGAAGACGATGGGTGGGGTGGGGGTGTGCGCCTGTTTCACAAAGAAAGGAAGGAGGGGAAAATTTTTGAAACTTCTTGGATTATAATTGTCATTTCTATTAAAACTAAAAATGTGGGAGTGAATGTCAAGTATGAGAATTGTAAATAGCAGCTTCTCTTTTTATTTTAAGTGAGTGAGACTACCTAAATAAGGTTATATTTTAAGCTGGACATTTTTATTAGTATGTGTGACTTTTTTGTTTTATAAAAACTAATAATAAATTATTTTTTTTGATAAACCTAAAATTAGAGTTTTAATAATTTCACCTTTTAGTCGACCCTGACATGATATCTCATGTAATTTTAAAATCCGTCGGGAAAGAATATGACAGAATTCCAACAAAAAAAGGAGTAAAAAGAACAAAAAAACAAAACAAAAAACTACTAGATTAATGTTGTTCGAATAAATTTGCAATATATTTGCAACATTTGGTGCATATTTCGGCAAACTGCATAGTTCTGTTGGTGTTAACATCTTGATGACATCATCCAGCATGCCCATATACTAATCATGACTTGATGAGGAGTAAGGCTAAATAAATTTTGTTGTTGATTGGGAATGACAATCCGGACTCTATACGGCGTGTACTCGAAAAAATACTCATCATGGATAGGATAAAAAATCGTTTTATAAGTATGAGTACGGATATGAGTAATTATCCATAAATTTAAGAGGATACAGAAATGAGGAGGATACGAGTACCTTGATACCCGCCAAATCCCATACCCATATATATATATATATATATATATATATATTAGATCAAAATTAGAAACTGAAACTCTACTTCACTATTCTTCTCATCTCAATCGTTTCAGTGAGTGATATCATATAACAAAATATTGGGACCAATGAAACACATAATGTAATACAACAAAAATATGTACATTTATTTTATTTAATTAAAATAAAAATCTACATAGACAATTGTATGAATTGAATATGTATGTGCAATTGGAATAAAATGAGAGGCTGTATTCACGTAGCATGATGTATATGCTAAAAATTCCCTGTACCGATACATTGACCTATAGTTTAACAGAATTGATAAATTGACATACAAAACCAACATCAGACACCGTATACCACAGTTACAAACTACTTTTTCAATAATGAATAAAGTTTTGATAATAAAACAAGGTATTTACGAGCTACGAAAATACTTAGAGGTATTAGAAAAATTAGATCAAAATAATTATGTTCTATACCAACAAAAAATGGTTAGAAAAAGAATAGCAAGACTAAAACAGGAATTAGAAAATTATATAAGATGATGGGGTTGTCCGAAGAGATAGAATTAGGTTTTATAGAATTAAAAAATATCATGAAAGATATAAATAAAAATATTATTCAACTAATAGAAAACACAGATAGAATTGCAAATTATACTTGCAATAGAATACAAAAATGACAAAATGAAATAAAAGATATTAAAGAAACATTATATAGTATAAGCAGAGGAAAAGAAATAGATAAAAATGAAGATATTAATAGAATAAAAATTATTCTATAACAATTAGAAGACCTCTTTAAAAAATGAAGAAAATAATAGATGTATAACAAAAAAGGAATTAGAGGAAATTTTTGAAGCAAAGGATTTAGAAAAAATAATAATTAGACAAGAATTGATTCAAGAATCATCAAAAATACCTACACCTGTATCCGCATGGAGAGGATAAAAAATGAATATATGGAGACATTAAGAAAATCAAATGATTTAGAAGAAACTCAGCAGTTATTATAACAACTTAAAATTATTGAAGAAGAAAATAATCAATTACACAAAATTGAACGAATAGATAAAAAAGATACTGAAAACGATGAAAACGAAGAAATAATTACAGTTCATCATCAGAATCTGAAGAAAATCACATAAGAACGGAAAAAGGAGAATATAGCGGAAAAATCCCTAAAAGAAAATGGGAAGAATATAAATATACACCCGACGAAGCTTGGGATAGACATGAAGAAGAAACCATGTATAATAAGGGATATGCAAGAAAGAATAATAAATGGACAAAAGTTCAAGAAGAATTCAAACCTCGATATAATAATACAGGAAATATTTTAGACCATGACTGTATAAGAAATAAAGAAGATGTCTTACTAAAATGGACTAATGAAATGATATTAATAATCTTGACTGATGAAAGATTTAAACAACTAAATTTTATAGAAGCCAAGAATTTTGTGACTTTTAAAACATCAGGAAATGTACAAAAATTCTTAATAGGAATTAGAGATGAAGACTGGATTAATTATGGGAAAATGGTAAATAATAACATGGATTATGTTAAATTGGTAATGACACTAATTCATCAGGAATTTCTAGGATATAATATGATGGAACACAAAGAAAAGGCAAATAAAACCTTACTTGAAAATGTTAAATCACATCTAAATAGAATGCAAATATGTGATATGTGCCAGATTGAAAGTTTTATCTGCGAATATCAAAAATACTATTATCAATTGAATGAAGAAACTAAAGAAATATATAAATATATTTTCATAGATAAATTACCATATCCACTTAATTCAAAAATTAATAAACTCTGGGAATCAAGACCAGAAGAAACTGCAAATACTTTAGGATGAATTATTAAACTCTTATACCAAGAATTAAGAAAACAATGTCTAAATAGAGAAACAATAAGGCAATTGAATAGAGGAAGTATTGTCATTTGTTGTAACATTCCAGAAATAGAAAAACAAGGAAAATATAGCTGCGATAAAATAATAAGAAGAAAAAAAAAATACTATAAAAAACCAAACTTACGAAAAACTTACCCTAGAAAGAAAACTTATTATAAAAATAATAAGAAAAAATATTTTAGGAGAAAAAGATTGACACCAAGAAGATACTGTCCAAAGGGGAAAAAGAAATGTGTCTGTTGGATATGTAATGTTTAAGGACACTATGTTAATGAATGCCCTCAAAGAAAAGAAAAAGATTTTAAAGAAAAATCAAAATTAATAAAACAAGTTTTCCAAATATATGAACTTGAGCCATTAGAAGAAGAACTAAGTACTTCAGATGTAAGTATATATGAATATTCAGAAGATGAATTATCTTTAGAAGAAACAAAATCCGAATAATACTTATATAAAAATACTAATAGAAAAATGTAATAAAGAAACAGAAGCATATATAGATACCAGAGCAAATCTTTGTCTTGCGACAGAAGCACTTCTTGATAATTGGGAAATATTAGAAAAACCACTGAAAATACAAATTGCAGATGGATCAATCCATCCTCTGTATTGGATAGCAAATAAAATTACTTTAGCAATACAAGGAAAAATATTTATAATATCCACGATATATAAACAAGAAACTGGAATAGATATAATTATTGGAAATAATTTCTTAAGACTATATGCACCATTTTGCCAATATCTTGAATATATTACCCTTAAAACACCATATATTTATCAAAAGCAAAAACGTGAGATTATCAAAATTCCAATTATTCATTTTTCTGCATGTACTTATTCATCAAAGTTTCAACAGCTGAAACGTGGTGAGATAATTAGCTTAATTTGCACCAAAATTCGCCATATACTAATAAATTTAGAACCAAATAGAATAGTTCCAGCCCACATAGAAGAACTTTTGGACAAAGTTTGTAGCGAAAACCCTTTAGATCCAAAAATTAACAAAAACACTGAATTAGTCGAATTAAAATTAAAAGACCCAACGAAAGAAATAAAATGCAAACCAATGATTTATACAAAAATAGATAGAGATGAATTTGCAAAAGATATTGAAGAAATGTGTCAAAAAGGATTAATTAGACCATCGAAAAGTAAGTACTATGCATCAGCTTTTTATGTAGAAAATCATAATGAAATCAAAAGAGGTAAAAGAAGAATGGTAATTAATTATAAACAAATTAATGATGCTATGGAAGGAGACACTTATTTTCTCCCAAGAAAGGACTTAATTATTGAAGAGTCAGAAATATGGAATGGTTTAGTACATTTGACTGTAAATCAGGATTTTACCAAATTAGGTTAACTGAAGAATCAAAAACACTAACAACGTTCAGTTGTCCTCAAGGTCAATATGAATGGAATGTACTTCCAATGGGAATGAAGCAATCGCCAGGAATCTTCCAGCGAAGGATAGATTCAATTCTCAAAGAATTCAAAGACTTTTGTCTTATCTATATTGATGATATACTAATATTTTCTAATAAAGGATTAAATGATCATTTTTGAAAAGATAGAATTAGTTCTTAATAAATATTATGAACATGGAATAGTTTTAAGTAAGAAAAAGGTTGTTTTAGCCCAAAATAGAATTAATTATGTAGGATTAGAAATTGAAAAGGGGAAAATAATAATGCAGCGACATGTATTAGAAAAACTTCAGAATTTTCCAACAAATTTAAAGGACAAAAAGGATTTACAAAGATTTCTTGGACTATTAACATATATTTCAAATGAAGGTTTCATCAGGAAACTTGCATCAGAGAGAAGGACGCTTCAACAAAAACTAAAGAAGGACGCCCTCTGGACATGGACTGGTGAAGATGATAGACTAATTATAAAAATGAAAGACTTATGCCAGGATCTTCCTGAGCTATATCATCCATCGGATGATGATTTAATTATTATTGAGACTGATGCCTCAAATGACTGTTGGGGAGGTGTTATGAAAGCAAAACCCCTTTGATACAAAAATGAATTACTATGCCGATACATGTCTGGAACTTTTTCAGACAGTGAAATTAATTATCCTATTCATGAAAAGAAAACACTGGCATTGATCCGTATGTTAGAAAAACATCAGATTTATGTACTGGATAAAGAATTCGTTGTCCGAACAGACTCTACTTATGTTGCAGGTTTTAAGAACTTAAACCATAAAGGAACTTATAAACAAGGACGATTGATTAGATGGCAAATGAAACTTGCCGAATACAATTACTCAATCTCCCATATTAAAGGAGATAAAAATGTTCTTGCAGATATACTATCAAGAGAATGGAGCAGCAAACAACTGAAGAAATACTGAAGCAGATCAAACTTCAAAGGATGCTGGAGAAACAGAAAATAATGGAACTAGATCTGATCAAAGCAACCATTGAAGTACTGGAATTCCAATTACAAGCAAAAGGAGAATCTTTGAAAGAAGATCCTCTGAAGGATATAAAACAACAAGTACAGGAAAATACTAAAGAAAGATGGTATGCCATTTTCAATGGACCACATCCAGGTATCTACGATGAATGGCATAAAGCAGCCCCTCACTGTATTGGACTTTCCGGATTTCATCACAAAAGATTTCGTACTAAAGGAGAAGCTGAACAAGCTTTGAAGAATTATCAAGAAGAACATAATAAGGGCAAGGAAGTCTATCTTGGCCCAAGAACTTTTTCTGAAACAATAAGAACTCCACCAGAACCAAAAACTTCATTGAAAGTACTTGGAAGAATTCCTTCTTCCATTGATGACTACCAAATTACTTCAAGAAAAGACCATGAACTTCAAGTCCAATTCTCAAAAGAAAAATTTTATGAAAATCTAAAAAGACTAACCAACTGGTCCGAAAAAGAAAAAATTAATTGTTTTTATATGGTAAACCAAAACATTTTCGGAGTTAAAGCCATAATTACTCCCGGAGCATCATCGATTATTGCATTTAATATGTTCCAGTTTGGACTTATTGAATGTCTTTATTTAAGGACCACATACTTTGCTTCTTAGCAAGACTAGTGGAAAACTGATCAGAGAAAGGGACTTGGCACTACTGACGAATTTTGAACTACCTTTCTACACACTCCAAGGACTGTCAATGAATTATCAGCCAGCTGTCCTTGACTTGCTGTGTTCAATGATTAAAGAGAATAGGAATCATGCATGTGAAATATGCGTGGTGAAAAAAGACTGTCGGCAAGAAGATAAAGACTCGGACAAGGCAATAATAAAAGAATGACGTAAACACTCACGTCATCATGTGAATTATTAGTCTGATAGACTAAAATAATGTAAGGATTTTTGTGTAAATTACCTAGCCCTCATAGGTGTATAAATAAGTCCTCTTATGCTGAGGCAAATCAGAGTGAGTTTAAGAAAAACCCTCTCATCTTTGAGAAATTCTCTAGAAGAGAATTGTGCTAGCTCTGCTAGTCGAATCCTTGAGAGTGGATTCATCTAGTTCTATGTATTTCCACTACTTTTCATCAATAAAAACTACTTTCATGTATTTTCCACTACTTCTCATCAAATACTACTTTCACTACTAAAATTTCTCTCCAACTACCGCACGATTGAATTGCAACTTGACTAAGCGGAAGCAGCAATGGACCAAAGAATTCAGAAAAACTTTCAAAAAAACCCAAATCAGGTATGACTTATCAACCTTCAACTTATATTAGAAAATAGCTATGTCTGAAATAGAAAGAGAAAAAATTGATAATACTGATATAGAACATATACAAATCACTGAAGAAGATGGAAATTATGAAGGAAGTATTATGATAGATCCAAAATTATTCCAAAAAATACAAAAAGAAGATTTAAATTTAGTAAAAGATGCGAACACGAAAAAACTTGGAGGAATAATGAAAAGAATAAATCAGAAAGAAAATATCATATACTATGGAAAGATAGTTAATGAAAATCCCATAGATATATCAGAAGCACAAGGATATACTTGTATACAATTATTAAATAAAAATAAATTAATCGATCTAAAAAGAAATTTAAAAAAGGAATCACATAGAAGGAAAATTGGCTATATTCATATAGGAGTCATACAGGTTTTAATTAAAGCAACCTTTCAGGAAGGAATAATTTCACCCATAGAATTAGTATTAAAGAACGATATAATAACAGATCCGAAGGACAAAATACTATGAGTAATCGAAGGAAATTTAGCCTACGTTAAGCTAAAATTTGAAATACATCCAAATATTGGTATACCATTAGATACCCAAAGATTAGATCAATCATTAACCATGGAACATAGATTCTTAAGAAATAACTTAATGAGATATGGGGATAAAATCTTCTCAATTACTTACTGTATTAATTATGCATTAACAAATTCTCACCATAGCATTACTTTCAGAAATAATGATAGAATAGACATACCGAGACTTTTTGAAGAAATAGGAAAAATTTACTACCATAAAAGAAATGACTTAACTGAATTAGGAATATCTATAAGAAATCCAAAAACATTAAGTTTTAGACAAATTCCAAAATCAATTACTTTTCCCGAAACAGAAAACACTAAGGAAGACGAAAATATAAATAAACTATCAAACCAAGTAAGAGATTTAGCACAATATTTAAGAAATATAATATGAATAAAGGAAAGGAATTAAGAAATATTTACGAAGAATCTTATAGCAAAATAAATCAAGATAAAAGGAATATGAAATAATTTATGAACATCTATGATCATTATCTTAAAAAAGATTTAGAAGATAAAAATCGAAAACAAATGGAAAAACACATTATAGAAAAAGAAAAGGAACTTATTAATCTAAAAAATAAAAGATAAAAACATAAGAGACAACTAAAAGAAGGAATAGAAAAAATATTATCAACAAGATCCCAATCAACATCATCTAATTATTTTAGAATAACAGCACCACCTTTTGAAGATTATAATAACGAATAAACAATGGAAATATATTCTGAATTTGATGATAAAACAGAAAAAGAAATAAAAAGTATGTTAGTAATGAATTTACCTACCGACTGTAAACAATTAATAATTGAAAAAATAAAAGCTCAATATAGACAAGAAGACTACTATTTAGCAGTTATTTCATTAGACATAGAATGGAATTATATGAAAGAAATAGGACTGGCTTTTGAATATGATATACTATCTGATTCTGACATATATGAAGAATATGACTTATTAGATGACTAACTTTCCACTAATTAAAATAATAATTAAAATTATTAGGGAAATTAAAAGGGTGGTACCATTTTGGTATCATAGATTGAAGAGATTGAATAGATAATTACTTATGAATTATCAAAATATAGAAAAATTTGTACACAAATTAAGTATGCTAGATTTAACAAATCAAGATGTACTAAAAAGACTAGTAGAAGAATTAAAAGCTGAAGTCACTGATACATGTAACAAACATATGGAATATCACTGTGAGTATTGTGATTGTAAGGAATATGATAGAAAAATAGATTTAAGAAAAATCATAATTGAAAAATTAAATTTATGGATAGAATAACAATAATCATAGATCCAACGGCTCATCATATATACGTCACTGTAGCAAATATAGCATACGATGTCGTGAAAAGTGTGTTCAAAAAGCACGGCTCATAGTTTAATTCAATGAGTAGGTGAAACTCATACCTGTAGAAAATAAAAAGGATAGAAAGAGGAATGACAAGGATGAAATTGTAGAGGAATAAGAAAGAATGAATAAATGATACCATAAATTTTAAAAAAAAATTGTGCCACAAGCCCACAACCACTGCACTTGGAGGTTGGCGCTAGTCATCCCCCACAGTTGCCCTCTGTGTAGGCCATGGATGATTGGGGATGGCTACCTCGTCAATGTGCTCCACTGCTCCTCCAACAACCATTACCTCCAAGTAGCATAATCCATCATGTTTTCAGTTATGGTTTGCTGTTGCTCCTTCCTTGGGCTCCTTTCTTTCAAATTATGTCAAATAATGTGATGGGAAAACTGAAAATGTTGAGCTACCAACCTTAAAAAAATACATATAAAAAAGATTATAGATATACATAGAAAAGAAAGAAATTAAGGAGAGTGTCTAACTATGTACCATAGACAACTTCACCATATTTATATCTTTTTCTTTATTAAAGGGGCGGGTAATGGGTGTGAGTGTGGATACTTAGGTATCCAGAGGACATGGGTATGGATATTGAGGTTGCTATCCACGAGGATATGGATTTGGATACGAGTATTTTTTTCAAACACGAGTATGAGAATGAATACTATAATATCTTACCCAAACCTTACATATTATCATCTCTGATGGAGAGTGTCATGCTACCTACGACCAACTATGCTTGGTGCGATCAAAGCATAGAATGTGAAAATGAAGGAAAAAAATTGATTGCATTTGAAAAGAAATATGGAAGAGAATCTTATCATTATATAGTTATATTGTTTATATAATATTTTAAATTGCAATGCCGTATTTTAATATTCTAATATTTATTGATATATTTCCCTATTCCCATCATATCACATGATAAAAAAAATAGAAATGAATTTTCAACATCTCAGAGTGGATATTGTATTGAAACATCGTAAATGAAGTGATACTTTAAATACTTGAAGTGAGAATAAAATAATAAATAAGTATAAAAAAGTATAAATATATGCAGGTCGGCCCAATATAGTTATAGCCCTAAAGCAAATTTTAAGTGGGATGTTTTTAATGTCAATAAATAATAACAGAAAAATTAAGGACATTTTTAGGTCTTATTAATTTTTTAAAATATTAGATAATTAATTTCTTGTCGAGTACCAAACATGTTTGTGCACTGTACCATAGTAGTAGTAGTGAAAAAAATCCTAGGTAATGTAAATATAAAAAATCAAAACCATAGCTCGGCTCTCATTCACTCCTCCTCCTTCCATAGTCTGTGCCATGTCAATAAACAAATTTGGGGCCTAAAAAAATTGAGGCCTAAAACCTTTGTTTTGCTTGCTTTATGGTTTGGCCGGTCATTAGTGACGGATGCACATATATCCCAGGGTGTGCATGCCCCCACTCAAATTCATGCGAATATCCTATATTCTTTTATTTTGCCATCCATAGTTAATATATTTGTACTCATGTCATTATCTTCCTTCTTTCTTTTTTATACAACAACACTTCATCTTTTTTTGTTTAAAAATACTAATAACACACTCTTTTTAATGCTCTGACTAACACATTATTTGTCATCGAATGAATTATTAAAATTTTATGATTTTAACATTCATGTCTTTATCTTCATATGTATCATAATAATTATTATTAATTTTTTGGCAAACAGATTGCCCCCACTAACTCAGGATCTTGGATCCGCCACCTATGCCATGAATATATGATGTTGATGTTAAATTTTATTGTACAAATTAATAACATAACACATTAAAAAAAAAGGACATCATATATAACTGTGTTCATGCATTGTCATATAAAAGTTATCAAAATAAACTTTTCCCGATTATATGGATAGAGATCACTTGTCTCAAAATAGTATTTCATTTCTTGTCTCATCTAATCAGATTGTGCCATTTAAAAAATTAATCATATATTTAGTTACAAATATATACTTTTCAAATGATGTGACATCATTTAAATTGGTTGGGACATAAAATGAGATACAACTTTGAAACAAGTATCTTTATCCCTATTATAAATGGCCTGCATGCTGCGGTTCTGAGCTCATCAAGCAGTATAAAAAAGCCGGCAAGTTGACAAGCTGATTTGCAAATGGTATATAAATAACCTAAAACAGACCATGGTAATGTCTTCATATTGTTTTATTCAGTTGTCAATAACCCTCCAGAGCTACTAGCATAAGCACGAGTGAAGACTATTCATATATACATATATAATATGAATATGAATATGAATATATGATCAAGCATGATGTAATCTCATTAAGTATTTAATTATCAAAAAATGCAAACAAATCTTTTTCAAAAGAACAGAAAAAACTTAATTAGGCTTAGTGTACATGGTTGAGCAAACTCACTACTAAAACTATTAATTAGTTTCCCGGCAAGATTGCCAATTTATCATAAACAACTCGATTTTTTTTGGATTTATCATTCATTAGTGCAGAAAAGGGATTCCACGTCAGTTATTTTTTGCTTTTCACATCGGTTTTCAAACTGATGTTGAAACGATCGATGTTGTTTATTGATACTTTTCACATCGGTTTTAAAACCAATGTCTAAAGTATACTTTTAACATCGGTTTTCTAAATAACCGATGTGGAATGTTCATTTTTCACATAGGTTATAACAAAACCAATGTGGAAAGTTCACTTTCTACATCGGTTTTTGTATAACCCATGTGAAAAGTCTCATTTTTTAAAACTCTTTTTTACATTTCTATCATTCATTTCCCTTGTTTCAGTAATCCAGATCAATATCAGTACAACATATTCTAAATATTCTCAACACAATCACTTATGTACAACAAAAACACACTAAATTAATATATACTGAATTTATTACGAACAATACATATGTTCAATTATATTCAGACAACAAAGATAATTAGAAACCAAAAAGCTACATGATATATTATAGATTTCATATCAAAATATACATCAGTCAAAAGTACACTATACCTAGTACATGATAAGTTTTTGAGTAAATAGCCAAAATGGTCCCTGAAACTGTGAGATCGTGTCAATTTGGTCCCTCAAATTAACGAAATTTCAAAAAGGTCCCTGAAACTGTCAAACGTTGATCAAGTTAGTCCCTCCGTTAGGCAGGGTTACTTGACGCCGTTAATGGTGCTTACGTGGCACGTTAAGTGACCATGTGACTTGACAGCTGTACCATAGTTTTGGGGACCAATCTGACACTAAATTTCAGGGACTAAAATGATTCATGGACCAAATTGACACTCAATTTTTTTTTTCTAAAAACATATCGTTCATCTTCTTCTTCCTTCGGCTGTCTTCTTCCTTCGGTTGTCTTCTTCCTTCTCCTTTCTCAAACGTACACATTTCTTTCAAACTCACAATAGCGACTCACCCACACCGTGTCTATCTTTCTCCTTTCTTTCATCTACCACAATCAATTTACCTTCTTCTTTCCCTGATCTACCTTTTTCTCCCCCACCCACACACAAAGCAAACCCCATGGTCTCTATGCCCCCTTCTCTCAAGCTCTCAAATGATGTCCCTTTCTTGTTCTCAACACCCCCATGCGAGCCAGTCGAGCGGTGCAAGCTGGCGAAGGATCACCCAGGCAAGCGGTGCGAGCCGGCGGAGGCGCAACCAGGTGAGCAGTACAAGCCGGCGGAGGTACGGCCAGGTGAGCAGTGCGAGCCAGCAGAGGTACAACAACCCAGATCTCTTTCATCTCAGTCCCATCTCCCTCTCCGATCTTCGATCTCCCTTTCTCCGGCTAGCAACAACCCAGATTGGGGAGCTTTCTCTCTTTCCCTCTCCGACCTCCCTTTCTCCGGCCAGCAACAACCCGTTCTGATGACTTGCATGTAAATGGATCTGCGATTTTGGTCATTTCTTACATTTGGAATTGTGATTTTTGTGATCTATTGGATCTGTTATTTTTGTTTTATTTTTGAAAAATATGGGATCTGTAATTTATACTTGTCTCCCTTTCTTCATCTTTGCTTCTGGTATATCTCCCTTTCTTCATCTTTGCTTCTGGTATATACTATTTTCCCTCTTTTTTCTTGGTTAATATGTGTTTTCTGGTTGAGATGCAAGTAAAATTAATTTTGAGTGTTAAGCAATCCTTCCTTATATAAGGAACGGTGCTTAATTTTAAGCAACTCCAAGTTTAAGCAACTGTCACGTAGGATTCCTCTGATGCAGAAACTTGATAAGCAACAGAGAAGGAAGAAGACAGCCAAAGGAAGAAGAAGATGAACGTTAGGTTTTTAGCAAAAAAATTGAGTGTCAATTTGGTCCCTGAATCATTGTAGTCCCTGAAATTTAGTGTCAGATTGGTCCCCAAAACTGTGGTACAGCTGTCAAGCCACATGGTCACTTAACGTGCCATGCAAGCGTCGTTAACGACGTCAAGTAACCCTGCCTAACGGAGGGACTAACTTGATCAACGTTTGACAGTTTCAGGGACCTTTTTGAAATTTCGTTAATTTGAGGGACCAAATTGACACGATCTCACAGTTTCAGTGACCATTTTGGCTATTTACTCTATGTTTTTAAGCTAACTACATACAAACTATGGTTGGTACACTTCATGTAACATCCTAAAATTCTAATGTAATTAATTTGAAAAAAAAAAAGGGATTAAGTTATATATAAAAAATAGTAATAATGATATAATAAAAATAAAACATGATTAAGAGGTTTAGTGGTGAGAATTTATTAGTATAAAATTTATTAGAATTGATTAGTGAATACAAAGAAATATAAAATTAAAATAAATATATATAAAAAAAAAAGAATTGATATATATACTTGGGCGCCTAATTAGTTCTTTAAAAATTAAAAAAAAAAGGGGGAGGGGACAAAGCGCTGACTATATATATATATAAACAATAGGGGTTGGTGACGAAAGAAAAAGAAAAAGCGCCACAGGGGGGTTTCGTTTTCACCGGTTTCAGTATTCATTGCCAGTACAACATTAACAACACAGATCCAAGAACGTCACCAAACGGGAGAGGAATTTTTAGGGAAACACAAATCCTTATCATACGTGATTTTTAGAGCACATTAGAGGTCTTCGAGAGGTGAGTAAAAATAACTTTTCTCACACTTTCATGGTACATATAATTTGATGCTTCTACATGTAACTTTGTCTTTTGGAAATAGTAAAATATTTTAGGGTTCTTGATTCTTGATTTGAAACTCTTAAATTTTTTTGAGATGTTGTTAGATGAATCGAATTATTAAATATATTTTTATGGAATCTATAAATAAAATAGCTTTATATTAATTTTGTGGAATTGTTGTACATTCTTTATTTTGATTGTTTGATGGCAAAACAATTGTCAAAGTCAAATTCATTATTTGTAGTGTGATTAATTCTTTCCCCTGTTACGTGAAACTCTATTTCACTGATGAAGGCAAATTTAAATTAGAAATTGGAATGTAAGCTCATGTTTTGTGAACCCGTTCCCGTAACAAGTCATTTTAAGCATGTTTTGTCCAATGGTTTCTAAATTAAAATTTGTTTAATTACAGTATGAATTATTGTTGATTAACAATCTTTAATATGTATAATATGACGCTATATTGTTGGATTGGCATGACATTGTAACATTGTTATTGACAGATAAAGTTGGAAAACCTTGAGAGTCATCTGGGATGACATATTGCATTATGCACGAGTTGGTCATCACCTTTCGGGAAGGGATGACGGTGTACATTCTATTCCGGGAATAGGATGAGAGATATCATCATCTGTGATGAGATATCAAATTATTAAAATATTCACATCTGGGATGGAATATTAGATACTTCCATCTGGGATGGGGAAGGCAGTGGGATGCCATTGCATGGATATGAGCTCATAGACCTTAGTGGATCTAGGATTCACACCGGTTCTGGGAACCAAAGAGTCAAGTTAAGTGATTCTGGGAATCACCGAGTCATGTTATTGGAGTTGCATTGTGTAGAGTTTGCATGGTGAATGTGATTAAATACAATGAGATGTGACCGTTGCTGTGTTTATGAGTTCGTGCTTTAAATGCTTGACATTAATTTTATTTATATATATCATTATTTTGGAGGTTTATTATATTCAATATTTTAAAAATTAGCGGGTACCATGAATGTTTTTCCGGTTACCGCGCTACCAAAAAACACTAGATATTTGCGAACCTTTTTATCAAATGATTATTTTTGTTCACTGGGATTATATCTCATTAAAAGTGTTGTTTTCAGAGAACGAGGACGGCATCACTGGAACTGAAGAGGACTGAAAACTTAGCGGATTTTCTTAGTTATTATTCTTAGCTTGGTTAGTACTTTCTTAAATAAGGAGTCGTATGTGGCTAGACGTTTTTTTTATTTATCATTGGGTTTATTAGTAGACGTCCGGTTTTGAGGCTTGGGGTTTTTATTTGGACGTATGGATTTATTATTTATTACTTTGATACATTATTACTATTTTATTTAATATGAGACTTTTTCCAGACTTATATAATTGATAAAATTTTTATGATTAACATATTTTAATTAAATGTATTAAAGGATTTTTATACAATTTGTTTTGGGTTACTAATGTAGCGAATGGCGTTACATTTATGGTATCAGAGCCAGGTTGGCTCTAAATCGGACTGTGGTAATGGGGCTTTTTATAAAATAAAACTTGGGCGCATAGGATGCTTGTTAAAGTTATATATGCTGCATGCTATTCTTTGATATATTGAACCTGATCAACCCAGTATTTCATTGGTAGTGAGCAGATTTAAGGCGACTAATAGGCGAGGGACGAATGTTGCACTTGCAGCAGCTTTGGATTGTATGACCAAAGCTATGCAAGGGCAGACGGAGACACGCCGTCAACTGAAGGGGAATGGAGGCCAGTCACTAATGAAGTGGTGGCAACCTAGGACCCTTAACACGTGGGGCTTTTCGAATTCAAGAAGAACAATTCACCATCATTCTGAGGCAGCTTAGATCCGAAGGAGGCTGAATTTCTTCTACTCGTTAAGAAAAAATTATTATATTGTTTGATTCAGGAGCAACGCATTCCTTGATACACCCTTTATGTGTAAAAATTTGGAGATACCAATCTTTCATTTGTCCTTTGGTTCATACGTTTCTACTCCTACAGGGATATTCTTGTTCTTCCATTGGTTGTTTAAATTGTTTCCTTGTGCGTCAAGACACTCCTTATGACATCAATCTTATTGTTACCTATGTATTGTATGTTATTCTTGGTATTGACTTATTGGCATCTAGACTCATTGCCATAAGTATTCTGACAAAAATATCCTTATCTCTTCACATCCAATGTCTAATGATTTTCCCCGTACCCAGTTCTATTGTTTCTGTTGTTGCTTGTCATAAGTGCTTACTTAAGGGAGCTCAAGGATGTGTACTCTTATTCTCGGCTAAGATAGAGGCTGACAGTGATGTGACGGCTATACCTGTGGTGTGTGAGTTCCATGATGTTTTCCCTAAGGATGTCACTAGTTTGCCTCCGAATAGAGAAGTTGAGTTTAACATAGATCTAGTGCCAGGGAGTGGACCAGTATCGGTAGCGCCTTATAGAATGACACCTTTAGAGTTGAGCGAGCTTAAGAAAAAGTTAGAGGAGATGCTAGGGAAGGGGTTTATTAGGCCTAGTGTGTCACCCTGGGGAGCACCTGTTCTACTGGTGAAAAAGAAGGATGGGACTATGAGGCTATGTGTTGACTATAGGCAGTTGGACAAAGTGACCATTAGGAATAAATACCCTTTGCCTAGGATAGATGACCTCTTAGACTAGCTGAGGAGAGCGTCAGTGTCTTCCAAAATAGATCTAAGATCGGGATACCATCAAATTGGAGTCAAGAATGAGGACATTCCTAAGACAACCTTTAGGACAAGGTATGGGCACTACGAGTATGTAGTGATGCCCTTTGGAGTGACCAATGCTCCAGCCGTTTTCATGGACTACATGAATCAGATCTTTAGGCCGTTCTTGGATAGCTTTGTGGTGGTGTTCTTAGATGATATTTTGATATACTCTAGGACACCAGAGGATCATGAGGAGCATTTCACGTTAGTGTTGCAGATTCCGAGGGAAGAACAACTGTATGCAAAGCCAGAAAAGTGTGAATTTTGGCTTGATGAGGTGAGGTTTTTAGGACATACCATATCTAGGAGTGGTGTGGCGGTTGACTCTGGTAGGGTCGATGCAGTGCTTGGATGGGAGCAACCTAAGTCAGTGACGGAAGTGAGGAGTTTCATGGGACTGGCAGGTTACTATAGGAAGTTCATAGAGGGGTTTTCTAGACTAGCTTTACCTCTCACCAAGTTGACTAGGAAAGGAAAATCTTTTGAGTGGGATAAGGAATGCGAAGAGAATTTTGAGGAGCTTAAGAGAAGATTGGCGTCATCACCGGTCTTAACCATCCCAGATACTTCAGTGAGTTTTGTGGTATATTGTGACGCTTCTAAGAATGGTTTAGGTTGTGTGTTGATGCAGGAAGGTAAGGTAGTGGCTTATGCATCTAGGCAGCTTAGGACACATGAGGTGAATTATCCTACTCATGACCTTGATTTAGCAACAGTAGTCTTTGCTCTTAAGATTTGGAGGCACTATTTGTATGGTGCAAAGTTTGAGGTTTTTAGTGATCATAAGAGCCTTAAGTATTTGTTTGACCAAAAGGAATTGAATATGAGGCAAAGGAGGTGGATGGAATTTCTTAAGGACTATGATTTTGAGTTGAAGTACCATCCAGGGAAAGCCAATGTGATGGCTGATGCACTCAGTAGGAAAACCTTGCATGTGTCAAGTTTAATGGTCCGAGAGATGAATATGTCAGAGGAGTTCAGAGACATGAATCTAAACGTGTCTCTTAGTGCTCTAAGCTTGAAGTTGAATAGGCTGGAAATTTGCAGTGACCTTAGAGAAATGATTAGGCGAGGACAGCTTTTAGACCAGGAGTTACAATCTCTTTTAGATCAAGAGGATTATGTGTTGTCTACTGATGGTCTAGTGTTGTTTAAGAATAAAATCGTTGTTCCTAAGGAGGGGAGCCTTAGAGAGAAAGTTTTAGAGGAAGCGCATAAGGGGAAGTTCACCATACATCCAGGGATAACCAAGATGTACCAAGATCTAAAGAAGATGTATTGGTGGCCAGGAATGAAACGGGATGTGGCTAGCTTTGTAGCCAAGCGTTTAGTATGTCAAAAGGTTAAGATAGAACATCAGAGACCTTCGAGTTTGTTGCAGCCTTTAGAAATTCCTCAATGGAAATGGGAGAGGATTTCTATGGATTTTATGATGGGGTTACCTAGGACTCGTTTGGGTTTAGATGCCATATGGGTAATTGTGGATAGGTTGACCAAGTCTGCTCACTTCTTGCCAATTAAGGCAACCTATAGTTTAAGTAAGTTAGCAGACTTATACATTAAGGAGATAGTGAGGCTTCATGGCATACCTACCTCTATAGTGTCAGATAGGCACCCACGGTTTACCTCTAGATTTTGGGGAACTTTCCAACAGGCTTTTGGTTCTAAGTTGAGTTTTAGCACAAACTATCATCCCCAAACGGACGGTCCGTCGAAAAGGACCATTCAGACCCTTGAGGACATGCTTAGAGCATGTGTTTTAGATGAAGGTGGGGGTTGGGATAAATTTTTACCTCTTATAGAGTTTGCTTATAGCAACAGTTATCACGCTAGCATCGGCATGGCACCCTATGAAGCTCTTTATGGGGGGAAGTGTAGGTCCCCTTTATGTTGGTGTGAGGTGAGTGAGAAGACCCTGCTAGGACCAGAGTTAGTCCAGGAGACCACCGAGAGGATTAAAGTCATTAGGGAAAGGATGTGCACAGCACAGAGTAGGCAAAAGAGTTATGCCGACAACAGAAGGAAGCCTTTAGAATTTCAGGAAGAGGAACATGTATTCTTGAGGGTCACTCCTAAGACTGGGGTTGGGAGGTCAATGAAAGTCAAAAGCTCTACCCTCGTTTCATGGGACCTTTCCAAATCCTTAAAAGAGTCGAGCCTGTTACTTACCAACTGGCTCTCCCGCCATAGTTGGCAAACCTTCATGATGTTTTCCATGTGTCGCAACTCAAAATATGCGCCAGATGAATCTCATGTGATAGCTCCTGAGTCTGTATAATTGAAGGATAATTTGATCTATAAGTCAAAGCCTAGTCGAATCATGGACAAGAGCACTAACACTCTGAGGAACAAGACAATTCCACTGGTAAAGGTGTTATGGGACGGATTGACTCCTGAGGGAGCCACTTGGGAGATGGAGGAGGACGTCGTGCAACAATACCGAGATTTTATTATCTAAGGTACGGTAACTTTTACGTTTGAATATGTCACATGTTAAAATAAGTACGTGAGTGTGAGGTGAATTTCGGGGACGAAATTCTCTAAGGAGGGGAGAAAATGTAACATCCTAAAATTCTAATGTAATTAATTTGAAAAAAAAGAAGGGAATAAGTTATATAAAAAAATAGTAATAATGATATAATAAAAATAAAATATGATTAAGAGGTTTAGTGGTGAGAATTTATTAGTATAAAATTTATTAGAATTGATTATTGAATACAAAGAAATAGTAAATTAAAATAAATATATATATATATATAAAAGAATTAATATATATACTTGGGCGCTTGTTTAGTTCTTTAAAAAAAAAAAAAAAAAAAGGGGCGGGGCCACACAGCTTATATATATATATATATATATATATATATTTATATATAAACAATAGGGGTTGGTGAGGAAAGAAAAAGAAAAAGCGCCGCAGGGGGGTTTCGTTTTCGCCGGTTCCAGTATTTCTTGCCAGTACAACCGTAACAACACACATCCAAGAACGTCACCAAACGGGAGAGGAATTTTTAGGGAAGCACAAATCCTTATCATACGTAATTTTTAGAGCACATTAGAGGTCTTCGAGAGGTGAGTAAAAATAATTTTTCTCACACTTTCATGGTACAAATAATTTGATGCTTCTACATGTAACTTTGTCTTTTGGAAATAGTAAAATATTTTAGGGTTCTTGATTCTTGATTTGAAACTCTTAAATTATTTTGAGATGTTGTTAGATGAATCGAATTATTAAATATATTTTTCTGGAATCTATAAATAAAATAGCTTTATATTAATTTTGTGGAATTGTTGTACATTCTTTATTTTGATTGTTTGATGGCAAAACAATTGTCAAAGTCAAATTCATTATTTGTAGTGTGATTAATTCTTTCCCCTGTTACGTGAAACTCTATTCCACTGATGAAGGCCAATTTAAATTAGAAATTGGAATGTAAGCTCATGTTTTGTGAACCCGTTCCCGTAACAAGTCATTTTAAGCATGTTTTGTCCAATGGTTTCTAAATTAAAATTTGTTTAATTACAGTATGAATTATTGTTGATTAACGATCTTTAATATGTATAATATGACGTTATAGTGTTGGATTGGCATGACATTGTAACATTGTTATTGACAGATAAAGTTGGAAAACCTTGAGAGTCATTTGGGATGACATATTGCATTATGCACGAGTTGGTCATCACATTCCGGGAAGGGATGACGGTGTACATTCTATTTCGGGAATAGGATGAGAGATATCACTATCTGGGATGGGATATCAAATTATTAAAATATTCACATCTGGGATGGAATATTAGATACCTCCATCTGGGATGGGGAAGACAGTGGGACGCCTTTGCATGGATATGAGCTCATAGACCTTAGTAGATCTGGAATTCACACCGGTTCTCGGAACCAAAGAGTCAAGTTAAGTGATCATGGGAATCACCAAGTCATGTTAGTGGAGTTGCATTGTGTAGAGTTTGCATGGTGAATGTGATTAAATGCAATAAGATGTGACCGCTGCTGAGTTTATGAGTTCGTGCTTTAAATGCTTGACATTAATTTTATTTATATATATCATTATTTTGGAGGTTTATTATATTCAATATTTTAAAAATTACTGGGTACCATGAATGTTTTTCCGGTTATCGCGCCGGTTGAAAACAACACTATTTGCGAACCTTTTTATCAAACGATTATTTATATTCACTTGGATTATATCTCATTAAAAGTGTTGTTTTCAGAGCACGAGGACGACATCACTGGAACTGGAGAGGACTGAAGACTTAGCAGATTTTCTTAGTTATTATTCTTAGCTTAGTTAGTACTTTCTTAAATAAGGAGCCGTATGTGGCTAGACGTTTTTTTTATTTATTGTTGGGTTTATTAGTAGACGCCCGGTTTTGAGGCTTGGGGTTTTTATTTGGACGTATGGATTTATTATTTATTACTTTGATACATTATTACTATTTTATTTAATATGAGACTTTTTCCAGACTTATATAATTGATAAAATTTTTATGATTAACATATTTTAATTAAATGTATTAAAGGATTTTTATACAATTTGTTTTGGGTTATTAATGTAACGAAGGGCGTTACACTTCAAGAAAGAAAGTTGCACAACGCCTCCTTATGTTATTGATGTCGGCATCAGGTAATGGAGTCGGATTGTTGAATATCTGCAAGTTCAATTGGATAAATGATTATATCTTTTAAGTAATAAACTAACATAAAACATATAACCAATCTATAACTGTTACTTCTAATTGTTACCAATTAACATTTACCTCGTGCCATCTTTCAGTGATCCTGGAGGAGATAATTTCGACCATCCACTTCATCACATAGTATCCACATTCCCATGATCCACGTTGTATACGGGACTACGTACAAATGAAACCCAATTAGAATATGAGTAATTAAATAGAAATCAATAATTATACTCACTGCATTTGAAGTGTTTGAACTAATAAATATCTTACGTTAGGAATAATCCATCTAATAGCCCGACGCCTTTCACCGCACAACATGTGGTTTGCATTAATAGAACTATCATGACAAAACAAACATTAATTAAAGTATATCTAATAGATTTCATATAATTAAAACAACTGCATTACTGATTATAAATTATTTTAATGCTTACGTTTCCATGATCATCTTGATTCATTCGACGCTTATTTCCCATTGAGCAGAAGAAGACCACGACATTCATCCGAGGGTACAAGATCTACAGTTGTCAATGCTTGCTGTATTTACGGAACAATTAGTGACTAAGTCATATATAGTTATAATTAAATAACTGGTACTTACTTATTGAGATAAGGCGCAAGGTAGAATTGATGATCGTCTCGAGCAAGTATATCACGTATGGTGGTGACCGGGTCTTCTGATGCTAGGAGAACATCACCCTAAATGAACATGGGGTCAATGAACCCATAAAGGGTGAGATTACCCTGATCAACTAACATACGATGCAGATACCTAATATATTGAAAAAAAAACATGTTAATTATCATAGTATTTAAAATTTAATTACTTAACTTATAAATAAAATGTACTTACGTGCACCATAACGATAGGTGTGCAGAACTAGTCATTTCTTTATCGAGTACAATCTCCATAAGTTCCTTCTTTGGGATATACAGTTCGTCACCTAGGCTGGCATCATGTTCCAACCTTACCAAAGCTGCGTCATTCTCCATGGTCACAACCTGTATAACCAGAAGTTTAAAAACATTAGAATCAATGAATAACTATTTTAACTGAATGAAGACAAAGTTTTTTCCCAAACTGTCCAACTTTGGACAATTCAAGATCCAATACAATGAGCGGTACATTAAGCACGTACACGTGTGCTCATTAGTATTGCATCTCAAACGGGAAACTAAGGCTTTACTAATTATTGTGGACATATTCTCGGATCAAATAAATTTTCAAGCAAATACATTAAAACTCCAATGAAAGCTTTTCAGTCAAAACGATGGAAATCAAACCTTACTTTGTAATTTTTCAATGCAAAGCGGCTATCTGCTGGTATAACTCCTTTCTTGTATTTTCCCGTCAGCACACCACATGCAATTGGACTCCGAGTGGTCAAACTCAAGCCATAGTTACAGGTTTGATTTGGATCTGAAAAAATACATTGCCTCATCATAAACCAAATGACTTGACAAAACCCGTGAAAGTATAATCTTAAATGCTTCTCTCCATGAATGTCAACTCTCAATTTCCCAGCATCCATACACAAGATGATATAAAATACAAAATTGGTAAAACTACTATGGGCAAGAAGCTCTTACCTTTTGTATCCAAGGATTGTGCCCCTCACGTAGAGTCTAAAATCAAGGCATGAAAAATACAGTGTTAGCTTTTTTAAGACCAAAAGATCATACAAGAAAATGAGTAGCGAAGAGCTATGGCTATTCAGTCAGGAAGCAAAGAACATGAAGAAAAAAACTAAATCCATCAGGTCATCATATATATCCAATCAAAAACTATATATATCCTTTATTCTCCTTAAGAAAACACAAAGTTTCCCTTCCTGCCATGTATTTTTGGTGCATATTGCAGTTGAAACACAACTTCTGAAAAGGCAAGCGAAATGTAAATGACCAACTTCTACAATAGACTAGAAACTCTTAAGCGCTACCAAATTATAAAATAATCTCTTTGAACACTCGAAGTCTCTGGTGCTTAAGAGATTGTCACACAGAGAATAATATCTTGCTACAACAAAGTATCGTAGCATCTGAATAACAAGCAAGCAAAAAATTACCAGTAAAATAAAATTAAAACCAAAACATAAAGCAAGAAATATTACCAGTAATAATGTCAAACATTTCATTAAATAAACAAAACATAGTGGCCTCAAAATACTAGAACTGCTCAGATCCAAACCACAAGACCTCAAAGTAAAAAGGGACAAAACACTAACAAGTAGTAATAACCGAATCCAAGTTCTCAACATCTCATAGTAACAACAACAAAACAAGTAAATAAAATACTCAAATATGAGAAACTAATTAACGGATTGCATAATATCCTCAGGAGCGAACTTCGTACCCTTTTCCTTATCAGCGACGACACGACCCTTAGCCTTACGATCGAGCAACGACTTGCGGTCTGACTCACTCACACGAATAAGAATCAAAGAAGGAAATGAGTGAGTTGGTTCTCACTCACCGCAGTCGAAGGAGGCGAACATGCAGTGTGGAGGAATTTAAGGATGTAGGTGGTGGCCGGTAATGGAATAGCAGAGCAAAAACAAAGGAAAAGGGTGCGTGACAGATGGAGGGAATGAAATTAGAAACAAATAGTAGGGTTTTGTCAAATATTACACATCGGTTGTCCAAAAACCGATGTGGTTAGTTATATTTCACATCAGTTCTCTAATAACCGATGTAGAAACTTACGATTTAATTTAAATTTTCATTTTTTTTTAATTTATGACATCGGTTATGTATAAACCGATGTGGTTAATATATATTAGACATCGGTTCAATAGGAACCGATGTGGAAAGATAAAAATTTTAAATTTTAAATTTTTTTTTAAAAATTTATACATCGGTTATAATACAACCGATGTGGTTAATCTATATATTAGACATCGGTTCTAAAAGAATCGAGGTGGAAAGATAAAATTTTAAATTTTAAATTTTTTTGTTTTAGTTTTAGACATCAGTTAAAATACAATCGATGTGAAAAATATTCACATATCGGTTATTTATGAAACAGATGTGGAATCCTTTACTTTTAATTTCAAAAATTCCACCACCTCATTTTACACACCGATTTTTATGAAACCGATATAAAATCTCTGATATTAAAAACATATTTTATATCAGTGATTTCAACCTCACTACAACAGAAATGACTTTAGATAGCGTTTCCGGATGCCTTTTAATAGCGTTTGTAACCGCTATCTATGCCACCGCTATTAAAACTCGTTACCCCAAACTTAAACTTTGCTTGTCCCCAAGCAAACTAAAACTAAAAAACTTAAAAAGACTCAAAACATGGCAAGACATGGCAAGCTTAAGGATTCAATCAACTTTGCACAAATTTCAAGCAATTCATCAAAACAATTTTTCCTTCAATGTTCCCCCCTTTCAAACAAAGTAATCCCCACAATCATTTATTCCAAACAATTGAGAATTTGATCATTCAAACAATCATTAATCTAAGCAGGGGATCCAAGTTACACACAAGAGGGAGATCACCAAATTCAAACAATTGCCTTCCTCACAAGGGAGTTTAGTGTTTCACTCAATCGCTCAGTTTGTCAGGTTAACAACATTTCACTCAATTTCACTTTTAAGAGCACTTCCCATAAATTTGATTTTCATCTCCAAATGATTCCCACAGAAAACATGCAAGCAACATCAGAAGGTCTTTTATGGGTTGTAATGGGGCCTGACTAAGGGTAGGATATACAAAGGTACTAGGCTGAAGACCCTAGGAATTAAGAGAGCATGAAACACTTCAAAACATTGAAATTCCACTCAAGTTCCTTTTTTCATTCATCTTTTTGCCTTGGGTGACTACAACCATTTCTTCTAATACTTTTTTTTTTATTTCTTTTTTTTTTGATTTTTTTTTCTTTTTCTGCTTTTCTTTTGGCCTTTGGCTCCAACCTTTTTATTATATTTTTTTTCAATCCCAACAACACATCACACCTTGTAGCCACCCCAAACTTAGTTTCTTGCAACCATTCTCCTGCTAAGCTTCCATGCTCTCCTAATCCTAAGATCGGGTTAACATGGTTTTTCAGATTTTTGCTCATAACATAAGATTAACAAGAATTAACAATAGGCTAATCAGGCTCAATGGGGCTAACTAGGGAACATGCATTAGGGATGGTTATTTTTAGGCTAAGTAGCTATTTACAAAGAAAATGCCTAAATCATCTGAAGCAAACACATAAACATGCAAACCATAAAGAGATTCAAGCAAATTCAGGAAAGTGCAACTTGAAAGTGATTCACACAGTTAAAAACATGTTGGAGGCTCAAATCCTCACCTGGACATTTTTTTGCACATTTGTTTGACTGAGATTCTATCCCTAGTGTGTGCTTCCTATCACCCCAAACTTATCATAAATCATGCCATCATAACAATTATCTCAAAGTTTAATTTTCAATCGCATGGGGATCACTTTTCAAATTTCAAAATCTGGGGGAAACAGTCAACAATTAACATGCAATCCATCTATGCAAATTCAACCAAATCCAATAAACTTGCCAACACCAGACTCAACACAACTCCTGAGCTTCTCAAATTATTCAGGAGCTTTATTGAAAACAAAGCAGAAATAAAGCAAAGCATAATTAAAAGGAAAAGGTTTAGAGAAAACTCATTGTGGGGCGGTTCCACTGTCTGTGATACAGTGGCCGCGGAATGCTCAAAGTACGATTTGATCCTCCCGGATCCCATGGCCTACAGCATAAATATGAGAGCGGGCACTTGATAATCTTGGTAACTCCGCCAAGTGCGGCGGACTTCTCACTCCCCTTCGGGTCACAGTTGACCTCTTTCTCAACTTTGTTCATTAAGTCCTCCCAGTAAAAGTGGGGTTCATCCTCTTGGACTGGCCATGGTGCAAAATCCAGAGGCTTGAACTCCGTCACCGGTTGTTCCACAGGGGGAGAAGGTAAACAAGTAGCTGGGGTTACTGGTGCTGCTTCAACTTCTTCACGTTCTTCATTCATTGTGCTAACAATTCCATCACCTGCTAAACCTGCAGAAATCTCAGCACACACCACACAAGGGTTAGTGTTAGTAGAGTCAATACATACAGTACAATAAACTGAATCAGTAAAGGTCTGAATGTCTGGAAATTCGGCACACATCTCATCCATCCCATCATTCTCAACACATGCATATGAATTAGTTGAATCATCTACTTCCAAAGGTTCTTCATTATCCTCAGGTATGGTGAAGCAGATGTCCTCCGGATCCTCAATTTCTATGTTTCCTGGCTGAACATGGCCCTCATCCTCATATGTCTCCTGTTCCATATGGATGTTTTGCTCTTCATACCTTTCAAAACATGCTATACATGAAGCAAATTCATTACAATCAGGACATGCAGTATAATAGATAGAATCAGGGGATTCAACACACAGTTCATCAACAGAAACATTATCAAAATCATCATCAGAAGTATCTTCAAGAATAACTATCTGTGAATCTGCATATTCTTCACAGGAATGTGGAGTTTGCAGTGCGGCAGCCGAGGTGGCGACAATATGATCAATTTGAGCGGCCAACTTCTGACATTCAGCTTCTCTCCTCTGATGGCTTTCAAGACTTTGTTCTGCCATCCGTTGATTTTGCTCGGCCATTTGTTGTATCATTCCTTCCATTTGTGCAGTTATCTGTGCAGCCATTTGCTTGAACAGGTCCTCGAGTGAAGGTCCGGAAGGTGCAGAAGTGGTCACTTGGGGAGGATTCTGTGGTGGTGACAGTGGTGACATTAGTTGTTGGTCCTCATACCAAGGGTTTAGATGGGTTCCCCAGCTCAATAGGAAGACTTTCTTCAAATCAAACCAGCTGAAGGAGGAATCCACCTCAAGATTATACAACCAATCCCTTGCAGCGCCTTCAAGTGAGAGATGGAAAGCTCCCATCTGGATGTGATCTTCTGTTATTCCTTCAGGTCTCAGCATTATAGAACAAACAGCCTGGAATTCCTTCAGATGCTCCTGCGGATTTTCACCTGCAAGACCACTAAACCTTGGCAACTAGTGCCTTAAACCAGCAAAATCAGGATAATATATGCATGGTGGTTCATAATTAACATTAGGCATGTACCCACACATGTAATTCTCCATGGAAAGCACTAAGATTCACAACCAGACAATGCAGACAAAACTAATTCAGCAAAGAGATTTTCTCTTTTTTTTTCTGCTAATAACAAACAAGAGTCCCCGGCAATGGCGCCAATTTTTGGTCGCGCTGTCGCCACGCGCCAAAAAGAACGAGCGGTTTGTAAAAATGTAGTTTAGGGCGGCAACTCGGATATCGTCTCTCAAGGACTCTTTGGTTGTTGTTATTAACACGAAATCAGTTTTGGGGGGTTTGGATTGAATGCAAGTAAGAAAACAAAACAGAAAACAGAGCAATAGAACAGGGCAGTTAAAAGATTATCAAGTAGCAAAACACGATTAATCTACTGTTCTCGAATCCCCAACTATCATCGGTTCATGTAATTTCCAAGCCCTAAGCAGATTCTAATCCCCTCCCGGTTGTAGCAACAATTAACAACGAAATCGCTACTACGGATATATGTTCCTATTCCCGAAATAACAAACGGGGTTAAGCCCTCATGAACTAACGAACGTGAATGAACACACGCGAAATAACAAACGCGATTAAGTATAGGAACATAACATCACCGAAATGAATCAACACAACACTATACACTCCTGAAATAACAAACAGAAATGTATAATATCGCATTGAAAAGAGAAAAGCAAATAAAACAGGAATTACAGAATCTCAAGTGTAAATGGAAACCAATTACAGTAGACTAATCTAAGGAGACTAGCTCTCCATTACAAAAGGGACACAAAAGAAAAGAAAATAAAACTACTGAAAACTACTATTACTGACTAACTCCTACTCTCCCTCCCTAGTTCTGCCTAAAACAGAATTATATACAGCTTCGGGAAACCGCGTACTCGCGAGGCGAACACTGTCTCACGAGGCGAATATCATGAACAGTCTGCATCGTTTGGTCTTCTCGCGAGGCGAAGCACGGCTCGTGTGGCGAGGAATGGAAAAGTCATGGCTTTTGGTCTTCACCCTCGCGAGGCGAGTCATCTATTCGCGGGGCGACACAAAGGATTGCAAATTTTCTGGAACAGTCACCTTCAGGTTCGCGAGGCGAGTGCCTTCTCGCGGGGTGAAAACTCCAGATTTATTTCTTTTTATTAACCTGAAAACAGAAAATAGCATAAGTGCTTTATTTGACTCTAAATCAACTAAATTAACCTAAAAATACTTTACAGACTCAAAATGCTGCTTAAAGACAATCAAGTCTAATTTGGGCGAAAATGATATAAAATTAGCACAAAGCCAAGGCTTTTCTAGTTATAAAACTAGACTAGCCAGAGGCTGATCACTCGTTAGCAAAGATAGCATTTTGGAAGTGCTATTAATAGGTGACTTTAGATAGCGTTTATACACGGAAACGCTATCTAAAGTCAGACTTTAGATAGCGTTTGTTAATATAAACGCTATCTATTCCCTTTTTTTTTTTTTAATTTTACATATTTCTTAACTTTTACCTCCATTCCTGCATATTGAACTACATCACCAAAAAAACCACAATTGTTGCAGTCAATACAAATGTTCCCTTGCTTCCACTATACTTCTGAAGTAAATATGTATGCAAAAAGATGCATAAAATTAGGGAGAAAAAAATAAGGAGCCAAGTATATAAGGGAATCCGCAAACTTCATATATTTCAGCCACACTGATCATATACAGATTATAGAAGCAACTAATTCATAATATTAAAGCCTCTCAGTTTCAACATCATCCAAAACCTCAAGTCAACAATGAAACTTCATTAAATTTGTTTCAGAAACTGCTAACTAACAATGGTTACAAGACAGCAAGTGCTAGCTTGCATGAGACCGATCACAGACGGTAAGTGCTAGCTTGCCCAGAGAGTTTATTGCCTTGCAATGACCTACAAAAATCAAACAAATCCATCAAGAAATTCCCAGATAAGGGAAGTGGAAGACCAAATATCCTTCTTATTAAAAATTGAAATAGGTTATAAAGGAACATGCAACACATACAAGGTTGCTACTTGCAAAAATCCAATATTGTATGGTATCTCTCCAGTTAGCTGGTTGTAGGATAAATCCCTGAAATCAAGGGAGGACATTAAAGAGGTTACAAATAATACAAGACAAGGTATAGAAAAGTCCGACATTCGGTTGGATTACATACATGACCTGGAAGGCAGTACAGTTGCCTATGTTTTCAGGAATATTTCCAATCAAGCTATTGTTTTTCACATCACTTGCAACAACAAAAAAAACAGCAGGGGGCAATAATCAAATACCCTTAGGAAATGCACATTTTTGTGGCTTGGAATGAAAAGAGAGTGATTGTGTAACTTACAGGTACCACAATTGATAGTGTGATTTTACATGATATTTTCTGTACTCTTTTGCATGCATTTTGCATATAGATTAGGCATTCTTTATTTGGTTTTTATTAGATTTTCCCTTGGAACGGGTGAAGCGGTTTCTTGGTGTTGTTTTGCAGGAAATAATGTAAAAATGATCAAAATCAGCCATGGTGGAGCCTGGAGGAAATAGAGCTTGAAAAGTGAAAAATATGAGCCAAACAGAGCCCATCACGGCCTGGCCGTGATGACCATCACGGCCATGATCAAGCAGAGCAGAAGGCAAAAGTCAAAAGCTGTCACGGCCTGCCCATGATATGCATCACGGCCGTGATAGAGTAAAAATTAGAGTTTCGCGTCGCGAATATAGGGCTCACCTCGCGAGAATTTATTTTGTGCAACCAGCACCCAGCGCCAGGAGTGGGGCGCCCAGCGCCAGAAGCCAGCGCCCAGCGCTGGCAGACGAGCAGCAGTATAAATTCTCGTTTCTGTGGTGGAATCTGGGGAGTTTTATGGAGAGTTAGAGAGTTTTTAGGTTTTGGTCAAGAGGGAGGCGTTTGGAGGCACTTTGAGGCTGTGGCTGGGCTAGGGTTTCAACCCTAGAAGGGAGCCAAGAGGCGTTGCTTTGAAGAAGAAGGAAAGCTCACATGGAGCCTCTTCTCTCCTCTTCTCCTATTTCTTTGGTTTGGTTTTCTCTGTTTATGAGTAGCTAATCCCTATTTGTTGGGATTAGATGTAATCAAACTTATTACTATGTATTTGCCTTGACTGATTAATCTATGTTTATGCTTCGTATTAGTGATTAATTTTCCATGCTTAATGCTTGTTGTGGCTAGCACCCCCATGACTTGATTTGTGTTTTGGTATGCAATTGGGAAATTCGTATCAGAACCGAAATTGAATTTAATCACCTAGTAAGCCTTGTATCTAGGAATGGAACTAGGTTTATTAGTAATCGCGTAATCCCTAATCTTAATGCACATTCATTAATCTAGGCCACCTAAGGAATTAGGGTCTATTAGTGGATTTAGGCTCTTGCCATCCGAGGAATCGGGGTTTGAGTAGTTTAGTGGATTGATTTTAATATCTGAAGCATGAATGGGAGGTATCTAGTCCTGGTAATGCATGAGGTAGAGGTTTGGTGAAGTCTAGTCCCAACATATCCTTTCTGCACTCCAAGTGTTTGTTAAAAGTCCCCAAAAAAGACAAAAAGATTTTATTTCTTTTCTTTTGTTTGTTTTACTTTCTCTTGATTAATAGTTTAGTCTAGATAGTTGCTGAGTTTGCGAATTGGTAGTTGACATCCAATCCCCGTGGATACGATAACCGGTCTTACCACCGTATTACTTGCACGACTGGGTATACTTGCCCAAATTCGTCAACAAGTTTTTGGCGTCGTTGCCGGGGATTGGTTTTGCCAATATCATTAGTAACAAAGGAGGCAACTAATTTAGACATTTTTATTCTTTTTTATTTTTCTGTATATATTTGATCTTTTTCTTTTGAGTTGTGTTTGTGCAAGGTGGATGCAGTTCATGGAAAATTTTTATTATCCACCTGATGAGGAAGCCTCAAGTCGCGCTCTGGAAGACAACTGGTGTTTGGGAGACGTCATGGATTTGATGGACCATGTTACTCCCGCACAAGTTGATTATATGACGAGAAGGCTTATATATAACTTCTCCGAGGAGGATTGGGAAACCTTTTGTTCATATTTGCCACCTCCACCACCATGTATGATTCCCATAGAGCCACAAGAATCAGCATTTGAGAAAAATCTGGTTGTGGGAATGGATCACAATGAAGATGAAGAGGTGGTGGTAGATAAACCACAAGAAGAGGAATTACCTTCCACAAAACCTTGGGAAACAACAAGTGAGAAGGCAGGGCATCTGGAAAGCACTCTCTCCACCATGCATGCTGAATTTTCTGTATTAAATAAATATGTTGGCTTGCATGCATGTGTGGATACTGGTAAGTTAGCCCCTTCCACTTGTCTGGAAAATTTCCTCCTGAAAATTCCATTTGACCATGGAGGAAGTGAGTTCATAATTACAAAGGTCAATGGAGTTTTCACACACTGGCTGGGTGGAGTTGAGGATAAAATCATACTACTGCTACAATCTCCACTCCAAGTTCCATTTGATCCGGGAGGAGGATCCAGGTGGATGATTTTTAACAAGTCAAGCTAGTGACATTAAAGAAGCGCTTATTGGGAGGCAACCCAATTTTTCTTTTCCTTTTCCTTTTTCCTTTTTGTTTAGTTAGATTTTATTTTTGATTTTTAAACTCTTGAATAATTTGAGAAGATCAAGAGTTTTCTTTTACTAATAAAATTGCCAAGTGATTTCAGGGTAAGAAGGAAGGAGGGAAGAGCAAGAAGACAAGAAAAAGCAACCCAACTTTCAAGCAGTTTCTGACTGAAATGAAAGTCAACACCCGCTACCGCCTCGGTAAGCCGTTCCATTTTATCTTATTATATTTTTTCTCCTCTCTCTATCTTGATTGTTTACATTGGGGACAATGTAAATTTTTAAGCTTTACATTTTTAAGCTTGGGGTAGGGGTATTTTGCATTTGCATTTTTTTTCATGTTGCATTCATATAGTTTTGCATGATAGCTTTGCATGATCACACAACTAGATTGCCATTGCTTAGATTTTGCATCCAATTGTGAGAACTAAGTGCCAATAATTTGTGATAGTGAATTTATGAACCCAATTTTTTTTCATTCTTGTGATATGGCTGCAAATGAAAATGTTTGAGATAATCTTGGATAGTTGATAATTAGCATATGGTTCTGAAGATTTGTGTTTTTCATTGATTCTGTACTAAAATGTGAGATTTTGAGCCACAAAGGGGTACTCACTAAATCTACCCCATTCTTTGTGTTAGAGTGTTATTCCTCTTGGATTGTTTTCTCTAGAACTTGACTTGAAACCATTTTGAAGCTTAAAATTTTTGAAAACAATTTTGAAAATGATTGAGGCAATAGGTATTTTTCTGGCCTTCTGAGCTTTGAATGATGAAATGCTACCCCTTAGTTGCCCAATTTTGAGCCTGAATGAATAAAATGCTTTTCTTGGTTTGATAAATATGTTTGATAAGGGACCTTCTAAAGTATTACAAAAGGGTAAAAAGGTAGTCGAAAAAGTTTGGGAAAAGAATCAGAAAAAAATAATTCTCTTGATTTGAAAAAATCTCCCCTTCTCCAAATAAAAGAAAAAAGAGAAAAATAAATAAATAAATAGAGAAGGGGATGACAAAAAGAAAAGTGAGAAATAAAAAAAGAAAAAGAAAGAAAAGAAAGGTGGAAAGTGAACTGAAACCCAAAAGGTATTTTAGAAGGTCATGCTTTACAAATGTTAATATGTTGTGTAGCCTTTTGAAATATCCTTTTATTGATTTCCCCACCTAAAGATTAATCCCATGGCCATGTTACAACCAAATAAAAGACCTCTTGATTCTTAATTGTTTTCATTAATAACGTAGAGAATTGGTTGATAGTCAAGCCTATGGTAGGATTCATTCCTTGAGGAAAATTGAGTGAAATGTCTTATCCCCTAAACACTTGAGTGAGGTGAGAAAAGAGAGCCAAGCAAAGGAACAAGCTTGGGGTGAGCTTCGGGTGAGAAAGAGTGCCCGAATCAGTGAGAATATGAATTTAGAGAACCTAAGCCTCTAATTGGACTTGAATTGATTGTCTCTTGCTGAATTGTTTGAATTGCCTATTACTTGGATCATTTACTCGGGTTCTTAGTTCACTATCAATGTTCTGTTTATTCTTCTGGCCTTAGTGATTGCTTGAGGACAAGCAATTGAATAAGCTTGGGGTGATTTGATAGTGTGATTTTACATGATATTTTCTGTACTCTTTTGCATGCATTTTGCATATAGATTAGGCATTCTTTATTTGGTTTTTATTAGATTTTCCCTTGGAACGGGTGAAGCGGTTTCTTGGTGTTGTTTTGCAGGAATTAATGTAAAAATGATCAAAATCAGCCATGGTGGAGCCTGGAGGAAATAGAGCTTGAAAAGTGAAAAATATGAGCCAAACAGAGCCCATCACGGCCTGGCCGTGATGACCATCACGGCCATGATCAAGCAGAGCAGAAGGCAAAAGTCAGAAGCTGTCACGGCATGCCCATGATATGCATCACAGCCGTGATAAAGTAAAAATTAGAGTTTCGCGTCACGAATATAGGGCTCGCCTCACGAGAATTTATTTTGTGCAACCAGCGCCCAACGCCAGGAGTGGGGCGCCCAGCGCCAGGAGTGAGGCGCCCAGCGCTGGCAGACGAGCAGCAGTATAAATTCTCGTTTCTGCGGTGGAATCTGGGAGTTTTATGGAGAGTTAGAGAGTTTTTAGGTTTTGGTCAAGAGGGAGGCATTTGGAGGCACTTTGAGGTTGTGGCTGGGCTAGGGTTTCAACCCTAGAAGGGAGCCAAGAGGGGTTGCTTTGAAGAAGAAGGAAAGCTCACATGGAGCCTCTTCTCTCCTCTTCTCCTATTTCTCTGGTTTGGTTTTCTCTGTTTATGAGTAGCTAATCCCTATTTGTTGGGATTAGATGTAATCAAACTTATTACTATGTATTTGCCTTGACTGATTAATCTATGTTTATGCTTCGTATTAGTGATTAATTTTCCATGCTTAATGCTTGTTGTGGCTAGCACCCCCATGACTTGATTTGTGTTTTGGTATGCAATTGGGAAATTCGTATCAGAACCGGAATTGAATTTAATCACCTAGTAAGCCTTGTATCTAGGAATGGAACTAGGTTTATTAGTAATCGCGTAATCCCTAATCTTAATGCACATTCATTAATCTAGGCCACCTAAGGAATTAGGGTCTATTAGTGGATTTAGGATCTTGCCATCCAAGGAATCGGGGTTTGAGTAGTTTAGTGGATTGATTTTAATATCTGAAGCATGAATGGGAGGTATCTAGTCCTGGTAATGCATGAGGTAGAGGTTTGGTGAAGTCTAGTCCCAACATATCCTTTCTGCACTCCAAGTGTTTGTTAAAAGTCCCCAAAAAAGACAAAAAGATTTTATTTCTTTTCTTTTGTTTGTTTTACTTTCTCTTGATTAATAGTTTAGTCTAGATAGTTGCTGAGTTTGCGAATTGGTAGTTGACATCCAATCCCCGTGGATACGATAACCGGTCTTACCACCGTATTAATTGCACGACTGGGTATACTTGCCCAGATTCGTCAACAACAATCCAGTTAACTGGCACATGTCTGATGATAGTGAACCTACCAAATTGTTCCCTCGCAAGCCACTATTATATGAACAGGGAAAGAAAAAAATCAACAACATTGGCAGTAAGACCACATATGGGGTCTAGTAGAAATGATAGACTTTATTTGCAAATTGGTTATACTCACAGATACTGCAAAACTTCATTCCAGTATATAAGCCTTGGTATTTCACCACTAAGATTATTTTGTGCTAGGTCTCTAGAACAAAATTTCCAGGTATTGAATATGTTAGTTATATAGAACTTAAGAATAGCATTATGTGGAGTGGAGTGAAAAATACCAAAAATGACTTACAGAATCTTCAAGTTAGGAATCTGAGACAAAGTTGAAGGAATTGGTCCAATTAACTGGTTATTTTTTAAAATCCTAAGAAACAATTTATAAACAAAAAAAAAGATGTCATAACCCCATCAAAGGATTGGCAAAACAAACTGTCAGTTACAGAGAAATGCTAACAAAAACTCACAGGTTTTCCAGTTGCTTCAGCTTAGAAATTGAAAATGGTATATCCCCTCGTATGCCATTAAATGACAAGTCAGAGTAACTAAATAAGATGGATCCAGAGGTGATGCTACCAAAATGATTCCTTCATAGACTTCATATCAAAGAGCAAAATACTTTATCCTCGACCATTAGTCTATTAACAACACAAAATGTTGATGTGGATCTCTAGTTAGAAATCTAAAGCATTATTCACATACCAATGAGTATTGCTGCAACTACTGTGATCAATTTGACATAATCAAATAAACTTTTCAACAATATACCGACACCGATCTTCCTTGACTTCAGATAGTTGAGCAGTGGAGTATGTGGAGCATTTGAAGTCAGGGAAGTACTGTGACATAAAAATTAAATAAATTAAGTTACAATTGCTAAACCATTTGAACAGTCACAGTTAAAAGCTAAGTAAACAACATACCGTCATTGGTATTTTAACTTGGTTCTGCAAGATAGTTTCCTTCATGAAACACATGACATAGTACCCACAATCTGTACTGTTGGGTTGTCTTGGGCACTATAAAAAATTAAATAGTAAATCAATATAGTTTTTTTTTTATCTAATTGCGCATTAAGTTTTTGCAAATATACCTCTATCTGAATCCATTTAATGTTGGTTGACTTTAAACGTGGCATCTTAGCTCCAATATTTGCGCGATAAACTTGTAAAGCACTAATCACAAAATCAAACAGACTTCATTAAGAAACATATTTTCAATCATCACAAACACACGCATGCTTTTTTTTATTTTGAACCACAACAGCCACAACCCAGTATATGTCAATTCAACACAGTTATTCTAATGTCAAAAATCAAAAGCACATTAGGACCATGACAACTTGCAACATGTATCTACCATGGAAGCCATTCGACAGAATCATAGAAAATTAGAAATATAAAAGCATGCTTACTTATTGAACAGATTCTTTAATTCTGGGCGATTCCTAGGATCAACATTCAAGGAATCCAGATAGTAAATAATCTCTTCAACAATATTTATCGCGCACAGCACCCAATGATTCCTACAAAAATGTTGAGATAACAAATCCTAAGCACCTCAACTTTTATATAATTCATTATTGTGAATTAAGTCCTATAGGATAAGTGACTCACCCAACATTGCACGGCGCTAAAAACAAGGGCTGATATTCTCTTTCTGTAGTTGCAAACCGGTCAGCTATATACGTTGTCTGTGAATCCCTCCCGAAGTAGTCGTATGTATTTGTTTGGTGTGGGGACAAGAACAGAAACTTCCTCGTTCTTTCCTTTGGAAGCAACAATTCTTCACACAAATACCTTCAATTAAAATATAAAAATGGATTACACCAATGACATCAATATTTAAATGGAAAGACTAAAAAAATATTTTACACTTTAAGCCTGATTTAGTACCTGATATATACGGAAATAACGGAGGCAGATACCCATTCATGATTTACAATTTCATTGATATTTTCAGTATTGATCATATCAATGATATACTGACCAAAAATATTTTGTTCTATCTCTATGTCCAATTGGTCATCATTTTTCATATTCTTTCGTTCATGTATTTTAAGAAAATTCAAATATTCTGGAGAAATGTTAGTTGAACCAGCTGTAGGAGGGTTGGCGTCAGAGTTGCCTCCTTTATTTTCTGGGGTTGTAATTGACTCCTTTGTATATTCAGACACTCTGCCCTTGCCTTTAGATTTTGTAGGTGCCTGGAAATTTTGCATTTCAATATGTCAGTTAGTGATCAACTAATGTAATAAATATACGCCGTATATGAAAAGGTGGAAAAATGCAATTACATATCATATTAATTACAACCACGAGATCAATTGGCCATGCCACATAAGTACCTATTGCATCTCTTACTGTCATTACATCTGCACCATCGATAGGTACCGGCAATGGCGCACCCCCCTCAGTTGTAACATCAACTCCAACTTTCACATGGTTAAGGGCACTGGTCCAAAGGTGCGGTGTAACACCCGGCTCATTGTATACTTTACCCATACCAACCATACGATAGTTTGGGGTTGATAAATATAGCTGACATGAGTTGACGCCCTAATCCAATGATAGATGAATAAGCTGTGAATTAAGGCATCCAATTGAATGTATTTAACTGCGAATGCAATACTAGTAAAAAAAAAGGCATGCATTACCTCTGGAAGCTTGATGGCAGATGGTAGAGTGCAACTATCTTTGACGCTTGCTGGGGCTGTGAAATTAGCCTGCCTCTCCTCATCCTCCTTTTTTTTCAGCTTATCTTCCAAAATGTTCAATCTTTCTGAGAGTTGAGACACCAATGTCTCCCACCTTTTCGTTTCAGAGTTATGTTTTGCACGACCTTCAGGTGGGAAGTAGTCTTTTTGAGAGACGCCAAAACCCACACCCCTAACACGACCAGGGTTCTCTGGCACACCTAGGGCTTTAGCAAGAATATCCCGGCGACCAAAATCTTGTATCTCTCCCTCTATTGCACTCGTGATGCTTCCTCCTGACACATAGTTATTGGTGAAATGCAAATGTTAAAATTATTATATATTGTCATAAGAAAATAACAAATGAAAATGTAAACGTTAGTCTACTAACACATTTATTCCACACGTTCTGCGTATTTTTGTTGTCAATTACACCCGCCTTGTTCTCGCGGGCTTTCCTCCACACAATATGGCGTTTAATTTTCTTAACTTCTGGCCCCGCCTCCTGTAGCTGTATATTGAGATAATATATATTAACCAAACAGCTTAAAAGTCATATTTACCACACATGCAGTTAAATATATATATACATACCAATTCATCCTCAATGTCAGCATACCCCTTACGTGATGCTTTGTAAGGGCATGCAGGATCTAGCGCTCTGTTGCGATTTTCATTGCTTAATTTCTATTCAGACACATATAAGTAATATTAATACATGGTTAATGTCATATGTACGTATACATATAATTATAAGGACTAACGTGATATTAAACATACCAGGAATCGTGCATCTCCTGTGCGTATTGCTATAAAATCTATCCACTCATCCCTTGATATGTGTGGATATTGTGATGGAGGTTCCTCTATGATACTCCCGTTAGCATCTCTTAGAAATTTTTTTGTCAATCTAGTTCTGAATGCCCTATGTAGGTTACCAGCTTCCTGAAGTACAAAATTTTTCCGAGATTCATCAACATTAAAAGACATCTGCAAAACAATATAAACAACGTGTCAAAGTAAGTATGTTTACATAG
The DNA here is from genome assembly GCA_030762895.1 of Sophora flavescens. Taxonomy (NCBI): domain Eukaryota; kingdom Viridiplantae; phylum Streptophyta; class Magnoliopsida; order Fabales; family Fabaceae; genus Sophora; species Sophora flavescens. The sequence continues at coordinate 54,288,127 of CM061068.1, read as the reverse complement.
TTTACAATATAATTCATAAATTTTAACAATTACCTGTACATCAGCCCATATGTTCTCTTTGAAAGCATCCAAAGTTTCATCCTTCCAATTAGAACAAATAATTGGGACCGCTTGCCGAACAACGGCCCCAGTGTAACTCTTCAATATTTTTCCATTAGCACGAATTGGTTGGTCCAAATAATTCCATTCAACCTAATAAAAATAATAAAGTAATTAAATCTAAATATCAAACAACATTATGAGATCCTTAGATTAGTAAGTAAATTACCTCAAATTTTTGTCCTTTACTCCTAGCGGATGACCCGCTTCATAACAGATTGGCCCACGCTCTCGTCACTTTGGCAAAGACTAGAATTACTTGAAGATGCCATTTACCTACAAAAATATTAGACACAAGTAAAACATCAATGGACATTAATATAATATTAATTGATGCAAAATATAAAACAACAATTGATAACAAAATCAACACTAGCATTACCGGAAGATGCTAACTATAATATAAAAGGATCAGAAAGTTCATTTAAACACAAACACTACATACATGTTTAAGTCAACCTTTTTCTTTTCTTCATTGGATTGAGATTTGTTTGTCCTTTATTAGTACGAAATGGTGGATTGACCTAAAGCCCCTCATCATGATCATCTCTCATATACATACCATCATCCCTAGTTGGATCAATCTCAAGTGATTGTAATGTCCCGACGAAAGGATCATCTTCAATATCAACATCTCCATGGTCTTGATCATCAATCTTAGTAATTATTTTGTTAGTCAAAAGAACAATGGACCTTTTCATATCAGCTGGATCAGTGACATAGAACACTTGTTGAGCTTGAGATTCTAATATAAAAGGCTCATCTTTATACCCCACCCTATTAAGATCCACCTGCATGAACCCTGACTCATCAATCTGAACACCGTTATTATTGTCAACCCACTTACAACCAAACACACCAACCTTAAACTTTGTGTAATCCAACTCCCATATGCGTTCAATGACGTCGAAGTATGACATATTTGCATATATCGGGTTTCTGTCTTTGGTACTTGAGATATGCATCGACTGAGCTACAAGAGTCACACCACTGTTTTGCATTGTACTCCGACCATCTTGTTCTTTTTTATAGAATGTGTACCCATTAATTTGATAACCGTGGTAAGAGAAGACATGCAAACTTGGACCTTTGGCTAACCATCTCAATCTATTTGAAACTGAAGTAGTATTTTAAGTCAACTCTGCAAAAATATGATCTCTTAGCCACGTTATAAAACAACGATTGTGTTCTCTAGTTAGCCAATTTTGATTCTTATTTGGATACAAACTCTTAAGCATGTCCTTGTGTTTGTCAACATATGTCTCAACCTCATCAGCATTGTGCAGAACATATAAGTGTGCTTGCTCCCATTCTGTCCTTGATATAGTCACTATTTCAGTTCCAGTAATTCCTTGCCCCATCATTCTCCACGTGTGACGAGACTTTGGCAGACCTATAGAATCAGCATTGGATAGGTATTCGGTACAGAATTCAACAGCTTCTTCGACAATATACCGTTCAACAATACAACCTTCTGGTCGTGATCGGTTTTTCACATACCCTTTTAATATCTTCATATAACGCTCAATCGGGTACATCCATCTTATATAAGCTGGCCCACACAGTTGTGTCTCTCTAACAAGGTGAATGGTTAGATGAACCATTATGTCAAAGAATGAAGGTGGAAAGTACATCTCAAGCTCGCATAAAGTCACAACAATTTCTCTTTGCAATGATGGCAACTTCCCAGGGTCAATCACTTTGCTGCAAATTACCTTGAAGAAGAAACAGGGTTTAGTTAAGGCCCCCCGCACTTTGTTAGGTAAAATAGACCGTATACCAATGGGTATCAACTGCTCCATGAGAACATGACAATCGTGGGACTTTAGACCTTTTAACTTGAGATCTTTCATCGATACGAGGTTCCTAATGTTTGAAGAGTACCCTTCCGAAACCTTGACTCCGTCAAAAAACTTATAAAAAACAGTTTTTTCTTTTCTAGATAGAGTGTAAGCAGCCGGAGGAAGATATGTACTTTTACCCTTCTTCGTCGGTCCCAATTCTCTTCTTATTCCCATACTAACCAAGTCCAACCTTGCATTGATGCCATCTTTAGTCTTCCCTGGCACATTGAGTAACGTACCAATGACACTATCACATATATTTTTTTCAACGTGCATCACATCGAGGAAATGTCTTACATATAATGATTTCCAATATGGTAACTCAAAGAAAATCGACCTTTTCTTCCACCCTCTTGTGACAATATCTCTCGCAAAAGGTTTACCGAATTGGATATTCAAATCCTTTACCTTTTCAAAAAGTTGATCACCCGTCAATGGTGAAGGAGCTCTACCTTCTTCCGAGTTCCCATTGAACGCCTTTCTCCACCACCGGTAATGATGACTTGGATGCAAAAATCTACGATGCCCAAGAAAGACATTCTTCTTACAATGTTCTAACCGCATCCAATCCGTACCCTCTTCACATATAGGGCATGCACACTGACCCTTGATGCTATATCCTGACAGATTACCGTAGGCTGGAAAATCATTAATTGTGCCAAACAACATAGCTCTCAAATTGAAACTTTCTTCCTTCTACCCATCATACACCTCCACACCTGTCTCCCACAGTTGTTTCAAGTCTTCAATCAAAGGAGTCAAATAGACGTCTATATCATTTCCTGGTTGTTTGGGCCCAGAAATTAACATAGATAACATAATAAATTTGCGCTTCATGCATAGCCATGGGGATAGGTTATAAATCACCAAAATCACAGGCCATGTACTATGAGAGCTACTTTGAACACCATGCGGGTTAAATCCGTCAGTAGCCAATGCAAGTCGTAGGTTTCTTGATTCTTGCCCAAAATCAGGATAATCATGATCAAATTTCTTCCATTGAGGAGAATCTGCCGGGTGCCGCAGCTTGCCATCTTTGATCCTTTCATCCTCATGCCATGTCAAGTGCTTTGAATCTTCTAAACTACGGTACATGCGCCTAAAATTGGGTATTATGGGAAAATACCACACAACCTTCTCTGGATCTGATTCTTTCTTCTTATATCGTGAGGCATTACATTTAGGACACATCTTTAACGATGCATATTCATTCCGAAATAAAATGCAATCGTTAGGACAAGCATGTATCCTCTCGTAGCTCATGCCAATAGAGCGTAACATTTGTTTAGCCTCATATGTCCGACTAGGAAGCACATTATCCTCCGGCAACATGTCTTTCAATAGTGTGAGTAAGTCCGTAAAGCTCTTATCAGTCCATCCGTTGCCCGATTTCAAGTTATACAACTTTAACATCACCGACAATCTTGTGAATTTAGTACAACCATCATACAATGGTTGCTCTGCATCACTTAACAACCTCTCAAACATTTGAGGACAATCCCGAAGATCCTCTTCAACAACATTTGCAATGTCTTCAAAACGATCGCCCTCATAAGTATTTGTGTCGGTATCGTATGATGAATATCTCACACGATTCCTCATTTCACTAGACTCAGCTCTTGTCTCACCATGTTTTGTCCAACATGTATAACTTTGATCGATTCCATTACACACTAAATGTTCTTCCAAATCGGCTGCACTAACTCGCCTTGCATAACAACAATCTAAATAAGGACATATGATTGTACTAGGGTTTTCCGCATGCCGAACTGCAAACCTAATGAACTCTTTCACCCCATCCTCATACTCCTTCGTTAAACGATTGGCAGACATCCATTTCCGATCCATGCTTTCCCGATCTACAAAAATATTTATTAAACATATTTACTTTGAGTTTAGAGTGGTTGATGTCTACAAGTCAATATGCTAATAGTAATCAACATTCAACTCTAATATTGCATCTTTGCCATGGAACATATAAGTATTGTCCTAAGTCCTAACATTCAAAACTCTAAGAAGCACCAGTTTCGTGATGCTAAAACCCAAGCCTCCAGTTTTGCCACAAATATGTTCAGAAAGTGTTTTGTAATTAGAAGAAACTAGCAGAAAATAAGAGAAACCAGACTGCTTCCATTAAGCATGTTTACTTAAAACAGCAGTAACTAAGCCTTATATCTCTAGAAGGGTCGACTATATGGATTAAATTTTCAATGTAACAATTTCCCCTTCTTTCTTTTAAATTTTCGTTGTTTAGTTTTAATCTCACAAGGCACTTCTGAGATTTTCTGGGGACAGATTGGATGTGAAATTCGTTATAATTGTGCCTATGCTCCAGACATTCTACCATAGACCTGGATTCAGGTTGAACTTAAAATTTGTGTGACATAATGGAGCCATATTGGCACCATTGCATTAACAAAGTAACCAGGACTGCCATGTATTTCTTAATGTGAATGTTTTTGTGAAAATGAGATAGACAATAAAATGAAAAAAAGACAAAAACAATAAAGTTTGAACAGAATAAATCTTCATTAAATTAAATAAGAAAGGGAAAACAATGTGGTTCTATCTCATAAGTGTTTTGTCATCACTAGAGTCTTATAAGTATTTTTTGCCCTAGCTTAAAATTGGTGGAGGATAGCCCAATAGTAGAGGTCTAGGGAAACCGAGAAAAATTAAAGACGATACTATTAAAAATGACTTAGATTTGAATGACATTTCTAAAGATATGGTTTACGATAGAACATAATAATGTCGATAGATCTATCTAGCTGACTCTATCTAGTGGGACAAGGTTTGTTGTTGTTCTAATATGGTTAATCTTGTAGTTTTTAAAAAAAAATAAAAAATAAAATTGATCAGAGTTAGTCTTATAGTTAACACTCCTATAAATTGATTTTGTATAATACAACATACCTCCACAAAATACAGAACGCCAAATGTGTATGCACGGACAGTGTCAACACGCTTGATTTGAGGGTGCCTTACAACAAGATATGTCAGCTTCTGCAAGACTTCAGGAGGTGCAGATTGCCCCACTAGAGAAACTGCGCAAGTTATTCATGTTAGAAACAAAGGCACAACAGTGAAAATATATCTGAAATTGTTAATGTAGTTCCAAATATGTTCACACATACAGAAGGTGGTCCTGCTTATAGGACCGAGATATTTACAAATTGAATTCCATGTTAATTACACTTAATTACAGAAAGAATCATATTTCACTTTTCCAAACAAATTGCATATAATGCAGTGAAACTGATGCTAAATATCAGTTTTGGCAAATAATTTTGCAACCATTTTATATCTGAATTCGTAAAATTGAACTTAAAAAGAGCTACTATATAAAATCTTTCATAGCTGATAAAAAAAAAATTCTTTCATGGAAGTGAAGTTTATGAAACTACTTTGCCTTTGACTGAAACTAACACATAAGAGAACTGGTAGAAGCTGTGAGAGCAAGAAGTTAAAAACAATTCTACCAAGCACTGCTCATAGTTTATACCTTAAAATACTAAGCATATTAAGTGAAAAATGTATGCCAGAAAAGCTACTTTACTAACAAAGTAACAATGGCTTGAACAAATATTTGAATAGAGTCAAATTACTCAAGAATTCTTAACAAAATGCTCATAGACAGACCCTGCAATATAAATCTCATTTCAGTTAATTAGTGCTGCCAAACTAAACCTCCATTGATGTACTACTGTTGCCTCTTTACCTCACATGTTGCAGTTCACAAAGCACAACTCTTGTTCCCAAAACAAGAGAAGCAATTATGATGAACATAAAAACTGACAGGACACAAAGACAGATGATTAGTTGTTGGAGTAACCACTTCCTTTAGGTCATGTTGATGTCTCTGTTGGAAAAGTTGAACTAAATGGTCCTCCGAAAAGCACCAGCTCCGTTTCTTCACTAGAGACAATCACCGTGATTGCCACCACTGACGCGGCAAACAACAGAAATCCGAGGATAACATCAAATAGTAAGTTATCCACGCCGGCCATAGTAGGTGGTATTTTCAAGTTGCTCATTACCTCTCATTGTTACCAAACTCGGACCAAGAACTCTCAGATCCAAGAACTACATTCATTTTCGTTCGCAATAGGGGAGAGGGACATAGAGAGCATACCTTGGTCGTAGGTGGTGTGGTGATGAGTGGCGGAGCAATGGGGGCGTGAGAGGGAGTCTGAGGCGTGAGAGCAACAGTGAGAAGGAGAAGGCGTGAGAGGGGACGAGCTCTGCGGAGATGGCAACCCTAGACTTGAACTGATGAGGTCAGTGGTACGCAGAAACTGGGAATTGAAGGATGAAAGGATACGCGCGCGCGGGTATATCACCTAAGATAGTGTTTCCTTTAGGAAACGCTATCTTAGGTATCACCTAAGATAGCGTTTCCGTGTGGAACCGCTATCTTTTCTGCAGTGGCACTTTTAATAGCGGTTCCACACGGAAACGCTATCTTAGGTGATACCTAAGATAGCGTTTCCTTTAGGAAACGCTATTAAAAGTCCCCCCATCACTTTTAATAGCATTTTTAATTTTTTTAAAAAAATTTTATAGATCGGTTATAATACAACCGATGCGGTTAATCTATATATTAGACATCGGTTCTAAAAGAATCGAGGTGGAAAGATAAAAATTTTAAATTTTAAATTTTTTTGTTTTAGTTTTAGACATCGGTTAAAATACAGTCGATGTGAAAAATATTCACATATCAGTTATTTATGAAACAGATGTGGAATCCTTTACTTTTAATTTCAAAAGTTCCACCACCTCATTTTACACATCGATTTTTATAAAATCTCCGATATTAAAAACATATTTTATATCAGTGATTTCAACCTGCATGCAAGAGTATAAATCCAATTAAATCAATGCACACCCTAACTATGCCAATAACTGGAGATCTGGCTACAAGAAATATTCGTGTGTATTCTTTAATACTGACATGAATACCTTTTACCAGAGGGAATAAGTGGTTTAGGAGTATTGAGATTAGAATCTTCTGACTTTAAATAATAAAAGTCACCTAACTTTCACTAATTTTTAACCATTAGTTTGATCTAAGGAACCAAATAAATGACAAACAGAATTTTAACAATAAAACAAAGTATTTACGAATTAAGAAAATACTTAAAAATATTAGAAAAATTAGAACACGATAACCATATTATTCACCAACAAGAATTGGTTAGAAAGAGAATAAAAAAGATTAAAACCAGAATTAGAAAAATACATAGGATAATGGGACTATCCGAAGAAATAGAATCAGGATTTAAAGAATTAGAAAAGCTAATAAAAGAAATAAATAGAAATATTGTTCAACTGATTGAAAATACAAAAAAAAAATGCAAATTACACTTGCAATAAAACACAAAAAGGACAAAATGAAATAAAAAAAATATCCAAGAAACATTATATAATATAAGCAGTGGAAAGGAAATATATGAAAATGAAGATATTATTAGAATAAAAAATATTCTAGAACAACTAGAAGACCTTTTAAATTACGAAGAAAATAATATATGTATAACAAAAATGGAATTAGAAGAAATTTTAAAAACGAGAAATTTAGATAAAATAATAATTAAACGAGAACTAGATCAAGAATCATCAAAAATATCTACACCCGTATCTTCATGGAGAGGATAAAAGACGAATACATGGAAACATTAAGAAAATCAAATGATTTAGAAGAAATTCAACAATTACTAGAACAACTTAAAATAGTTGAAGAAGAAAATAATCAAATACACAAAATTGAAAAGATCGATAAAAAAGATATAGAAAATAATGAAAATGAAGAAATAATTTTAAATTATAGTTCATCTTCAGAATCTGAAGAGAACCATATAAGAATGGAAAAAGGGGAATATAGCGGAAAAAGCCCTAAAAGAAAATGGGAAGAATATAAATATACACCCGATGGAGCTTGGGATAAATATGAAGAAGAAACTATGTATAATAAAGGTTACGCAAGAAAAAATAATAATAAATGGACGAAAATTCAAGAAGAATTTAAACCCCGATATCGTAATACAGGAAACATACTTGACCTTGACTGTATAAGAAATAAAGAAGAAGTCTTATTAATGGACTAATGAGATAATATTAATGATCCTGACTGATGAAAGATTTAAACAGTTAAATTTTATAGAAACCGAGAACTTTGTAACATTTAAAACATCTGGAAATGTACAAAAGTTTTTAGTAGAAATTAAGGATGAAGACTGGATTAAGTATGGAAGAATGGTAAATAATAGCTCGGATTATGTTAAATTAATAATGACACTAATACATCAAGAATTTTTAGGATATAATCAGATGGAACAAAGAGAAAAGACAAACAAAACTCTACTTGAAAATGCTAAATCACATTTGAATAGAATGCAAATATGTGATATGTGCCAGATTGAAAGTTTCTTCTGCGAATATCAAAAATATTATTATCAATTGAATGAAGAAACTAAAGAAATATATAAATATATCTTTATAGATAAATTACCATATCCATTAAATTCAAAAATTACTAGACTTTGGGAAGCAAAACCTAAAGAAACAGCTGATACTTTAGGAGGAGTTATTAAACTCTTATATTAAGAATTAAAAGAACAGTGTTTGAATAGGGAAACAATTAGACAATTAAATAGAGGAAGTGCTGTCATTTGTTGTGACATCCCAGAAACAGAAAAACCAGGAAAATATGGTTGTGATAAAACAATAAAAAGAAAAAGAAAATATTATAAGAAATCAAACTTACGAAAAACTTATCCTAGAAAAAAGAATTATTATAAAAATAATAAAAAGAAATATTTTAGGAGAAAGAAATCAACACCAAGAAAATATTGCCCAAAAGGAAAAAAGAAATGTGTTTGTTGGATATGTAATGTTGAAGGACATTATGCTAACGAATGCCCTCAAAGAAAAGAAAAGGACTTTAAAGAAAAATGAAAATTAATAAAACAAATCTTTCAAATATATGAATTAGAACCATTAGAAGAATAATTAAGTAATTCAGATATAAGCATATATGAATATTCAGAAGATGAATTATCTTCAGAAGAAAGAGAATCTGAATAATACATATATAAAAATACTGATAGAAAAAGGTAATAAAGAAATAAAAGCCTATATAGATATTGGAGAAAGTCTTTGCCTTGCAACAGAAGCCCTTATTGATAATTGGGAAAGACTAGAAAAGCCATTAAAAATACAAATTGCAGATAGATCAATACATCCTCTGTATTGGATAGCCAAAAGAATTACTTTAGTCATACAAGAAAAAATATTTATAATACCTACAATATATAAACAAGAAACTGGAATAGATATAATTATTGGAAATAATTTCTTACGATTATATGGACCGTTTGGCTAACATCTAAAATATATTACCCTCAAAACACCATATATTTATCAAAAACAGAAACGTGAAATCATAAAAATCCCAATTGTTCATTTTTCTGCATGTACTTATTCATCAAAGTTGCAACAGCTGAAACGTGGTGAGATTATTAGTTTAATTTGTACAAAAATTCGCCATGCACTAATAAATTTAGAACCAAATAGAATAATTCCAGCTCATATAGAAGAACTTTTGGACAAGGTTTGTAGCGAAAACCCTTTAGATCCAAAAATAAACAAAAATACCGAATTAGTCGAACTAAAATTAAAAGACCCTACCAAGGAAGTAAAATGTAAACCAATGATTTACACAAAAATAGATAGAGATGAATTTGCAAAAGATATTGAAGAAATGTGTCAAAAAAGATTAATTAGACCATCAAATAGTAAACATTCTGCACCAGCCTTTTATGTAGAAAATCATAATGAAATAAAAAGAGGAAAAAGAAGAATGGTAATTAATTACAAGCAAATTAATGATGCCATGTAAGGAGATGCTTATTTTCTCCCAAGAAAAGACTTAATTATTGAAAGAATTAGAAATATGGATCGGTTCATCACTTTTGATTGTAAATCGGGATTTTATCAAATTAGATTGACTGAAGAATCAAAAGCTTTAACAACGTTTAGTTATCCTCAAGGACAATATAAATGGAATGTAATGCCAATGGGATTAAAGCAATCACCAGGAATCTTCCAGCGAAGGATAGGTTCAATTCTCAAAGAATTCAAAGACTTCTATCTTATCTATATTGATGATATATTAATCTTTTCTAATAAATGATTAAATGATCATTTTGAAAAAATAGAATTAGTTCTTAATAAATGTTATGAACATGGAATAGTTTTAAGTAAGAAGAAAGATGTTTTAGCTCAAAATAGAATTAACTACTTAGGATTAGAAATCGAAAAAGGAAAAAAAATAATGTAGCGACATGTATTAGAAAAACTTCAGAACTTTCCAACGAAATTAAAGGATAAAAAATATTTACAAAGATTTCTTGGACTATTAACATATATTTCAAATGAAGGTTTCATCAGGAATCTTGCAGCGGAGAGAAGAATACTCCAACAAAAGCTAAAGAAAGATGTCCCTTGGACATGGACTGATGAAGACGATAGACTTATTATTAAAATGAAAGACTTATGTCAGGATCTTCCTGAGCTTTATCATCCATCGGATGACGATATAATAATTATTGAGAATGATGCCTCAAATGACTGTTGGGGAGGTGTTATGAAAGCAAAACCCCCTGGATACAAAAACGAATTACTGTGTCGATATATGTCTGGAACTTTTTCAGACAGTGAAATTAATTATCCTACTCATCAAAAGGAAACACTGGCATTGATCCGCATGTTAGAAAAACATCGGATTTATATACTGGATAAGGACTTTATTGTCCGAACCGATTCTACTTATGTTGCAGGTTTTAAGAACTTAAATCATAAAGGCACTTACAAACAAGGACGATTGATTAGATGGCAAATGAAGCTTGCCGAATACAATTACTCAATCTCTCACATTAAGGGAGATAAAAATGTTCTTGCAGATATATTATCAAGAGAATGGAGCAGCAAACAACTGAAGACATAAAGAAGCAGATTCAATATCAAAGAATGCTCGAGAAGCAGAAAATAATGGAGCTTGACCTAATCAAAGCCAACATTGAAGTATTGGAGTTTCAACTACAGGCAAAAGGAGAATCTGCCAAAGAAGATCCTATGAAGAATATAAAACAACAAATACAGGAAAATACTAAAGAGAAATGGTACGTCATTTTTAATGGACCACACCCAGGTGTTTATGATGAATGGCACAAAGCAGCCCCTCATTGCATTGGACTCTCAGGAGTTCATCACAAAGGATTTCGCACCAAGGAAGAAGCTGAGAAAGCTTTGATAGACTATCAAAAAGAACATAACAAGGGCAAAGAAGTTTATCTTGGCCCAAGAACTTTCTCTGAAACAATAAGAACTCCACCAGAACCAAAGACTTCATTGAAAATACTTGGAAGAATCCCTTCTTCCATTGATGACTACCAAATTACTTCAAGAAAAGATCATGAACTACAAGTCCAATTTTCAAAATAAAAGTTTCGTGAAAACCTAAAAAGACTAACCAATTGGTCCGAAAAAGAAAAGATTAATTGTTTCTATATGGTTAACCGGAACATTTTCGGTGTTAAGGCCATAATTACTCCTGGAGCATCATCGATTCTTACATTTAATATGTTCCAATTTGGACTTATTAAATGTCTTTATTTAAACCAAGATATAGAAGGAATCAAATTGTTCCCATATAGCCTGAAAGAAGGCATCCAAAATTACAAGAGAAACGTTGCCAAAGACAACTATTTTTTTTGAAGTTCTATTCGACTTATCCAGACTTTACCACTAAGCAACCATCAAAGAATTTAATCTTCATTGGAGTAAGTAATAACAGCTTTTCCATGAGAGATGAACCTACTAGAGAAGATTATGATGATGAAAAGATTATCACAATTCTGGCAAATCAACTAGCGAGTATTTTTACTCAATGTCAAATTATTGGGAAAGATTCCTTTGTCAAAGCAATGTACAAAGGACCACATACTTTGCTACTCAGCAAGACGAGTGGAAGATTGATTAGAGAAAGGGACTTGGCACTACTGACGAATTTTGAACTACCTTTCTACACACTCCAAGGACTTTCTATGAATTATCAGCCAGCTGTCCTCGATTTGCTGTGCTCGATGATTAAGGAAAATGGCAATCACGCATGTGAAAGATGCGTAAAGCAAAAAGACTGTCGGCAAGAAGATAAGGATTCAGATGAAGCAATAATAGAGGAATGACGTAAGCACTGACGTAAGCATAAATTATTAAGAAGTCTGATATATTGTAATAATGTAGGGACTTTCTTGTAAATTACCTAGCCCTCTCGAATGTATAAATAAGCCCTCTTATGATGAGGCAAACCAGAACTTGAAAAGGATTTCAATTGTCACCTCTCTTCTCTGAAGAGTTTGCTAGCTTTTCTAGACCGAATCCTTGTGAGTGGATTCAAACAAGTTTTATGTACTTCACTACTGATCATAAATAAACTCTATTTTCATATATCTCTCTACTTCATTACTTTCATTACTTCCATTACTTTCAACTACTCGATATAATCTCAACTAGACGGAAGCAGCGGTGGACCAAGGAACCCAGAAATATTTTAAGAACACCAAATCAGGTATGACTCATCACTTATTTCATTTAGTTTTTATTAGAAATTAATCATGTCTGAAATAGAAAGAGAAAAGATTGATAATACTGATGTAGAACACTTGCAAATTACTGAAGAGGATGGAAATTATGAAGGGAGTATTTTGATAGATCCAAAGTTATTTCAAAAAATACAGAAAGAAGACCCGAACTTAGCTAAAGATGCAAACATGAAGAAACTATGAGGAATAATGAAACGATTTAATCAGAAGGAGAATATAATTTACTATGGAAAGATAATTAATGAAACTCCAATAGATATATCTGAAACACAAGGTAACACTTGTATCCAACTATTAAACAAAAAGAAATTAATAGATTTAAAAAGAAGTTTAAAGAAAGAAGCACATAGAAGAAAGATCGGATATATTCATATAGGAGCTATACAAGTTTTTATTAAAGCAACTTTCCAGGAAGGAATAAATTCACCAATAGAACTAGTTTTAAAGGATGATAGAATAACAGACCCAAAAGATAAAATATTAGGAGTAATTGAAGGAAACTTAGCTTATGTTAAGTTAAAATTTGAAATACATCCAAATATTGGAATACCATTAGATACTCAAAGATTAGATCAATCTTTAACTATGGAACATAGATTTTTAAGAAATAATTTAATGAGACCAGGAGACAAAATCTTCTCAATTACTTATTGTGTTAATTATGCACTAACTAATTCTCATCATAGTATTACTTTTAGAAATAATGATAGAATCGATATACCAAGACTTTTTGAAGAAATAGGAAAAATTTATTACCCAAAAGAAATGAATTAACTGAACTAGGGATATCTATAAGAAATCCAAAATCACTAAGTTTTAGTGAGATTGCTAAACCAATTACTTTTCCTGAAACAGAAGAAATAAATAAAGACGAAAATATAAATAAATTATCAAACCAAGTAAGAGATTTAGCTCGATATTTAAGAAATAGAATATGAATAAGGGAACAGAAATAAGAAATATTTATGAAAACTATTATAATAAAATAAATCAAGATAAAAGAAATATAAAAGAATTCATGAATATCTATGATAATCATCTTAAAAAGGATAAAGAAGATAAAAATCGAAAACAAATAGAAAAATATATTATAGAAAAAGAAAAAGAACTTATTAATATAAGAAATAAAAGAGAAGAACATAAAAAACAAATAATATAAAAAATATAAAAAATAGAAAAAATGATATCAACAAGAACTCATAAATCATCTAGTTATTTTAAAATAACAGCACCACCTTTTGAAGATATCGAATAAGACAATGAAAATATATTCTGAATTTGATGATCAAACCAAAAAAGAAATAATAAGTGTTTTAGTAATGGACTTGCCTATTGATTGTAAGCAACTAATAATTGAAAAAATAAAGGCTCGGTATAGACAAGAAGATTATTACTTAATACATATTTCATTAGAACTAGAATGGAATTACATGGAAGAACCAGGTTTGGCTTTTGAATATGATAGACTATCATTATCTGATATATATGAAGATTGAGACTTATTAGATGATTAAATGAATAAGGAAATATTAAGTATATTAACTATGAATATACCTAAAGATTGTAAGCAAATAATAATTACAAATTAAAACACCAACACTGGCAAGAAGAACTTTATCTAAAACAAATAGTACAAAGAGTACAGTTAGCATTTTGCAAAGAAGAACGAAGACAAATAATTAAAGAATTAACAGAAATAGATGAAGATATAATTAATTACAGGTATGAATTATTAGCAACTCAAATTATGCATGAAAACTACCCAAATTATGTATAAATACTACTCTGAATATAAAATAACAAATATTTTTATAGAGTGGTACCAAACTGGTATCAAAGCTAAGTACTAATGAATTCTCGAGAGATAGAAAAATTTGTACACAAATTAAGTATGTTTGATTTAACAAATCAAAATGTATTAAAAAGACTAACACAAGAATTAAAAGAAGAAGCCATTAATACATGTAATAAACACATGAAATATTACTATAAATATTGTAATAGTAGAGAATACGAAATAAAAATAGATTTAATAAAAATTATAATTAATAAATTAAACTTATGAACGATGAAAGTAAATGATAGATCCAACCGACTCATAATGGCTAAAGACAGGTGCCTTTGCGGGCCTAAAAGGTAGGGAATTCGGATCCGGAGAATTGTGTTGAAGTTGTCAGAGACACTGCATCTGACCAAAATAAAAGAAATAAATCAGTGCATGTTAGCTGGATGATGCAGAGCAATTCTTAGACAATTTTACTCGTTGTTAGCGGAAGGAAGGGATCGAAAAAGGAGTACAGCTAGCATACAAGTTTCCCAAAAGAAACGAAGAGTGTATATTTGTAGCAAAAGAATAAGAAACCAGAAAATGTTGAACAGCTAGAATAGAATATAAAAATGTGAAATTACTGAAAATTGCAGTTTGAAAACATTAGCACCGTTTGTTTTATATTTTCATTTTCTGTTTTTATTTTTTAAAATCTGTATTGATTTTAGTATTTGTTACATCATTTTTTTTTTCAAATTTTAAAAACAAATCCAGTATTTGTAGAAATTTTGAAAATGTCAAATAGTTTTCATTATTTTCGGAAATACATCCTTCCTAACTAGCCTTTCAACATCTCTTTATCACAATTGTTTATTGTAGGAACCTTTCAATCTCTTGTTAGCAATTTAAAATCTATAAAAAATTTAAAAAATAAAAACATGTAATGAAAATATAAATCAAACACTCCCTTGTAATGCAATTATATACTCCGCAGATCAGACAAGAAAGGTACATCAAACGTTAAGGCCAACCTATTTCACTTGGAGTCCGACCAAATTTTTACTTGGAAGAAAAGCTGTTTTTAGGAGAATTCAATTATTTGGACTTTGAATCTCCTTTGGCCAAAAAAAAGGCCAAGCATTAATATCAGGAACAATGATAAACCATCATTAATTAATTATGTGTATATATATGTCTGTTAAAATAATCACACACCGGTGGAAAAAATTGAAGCACGGTCCACTAAGAATCCAAGAGTTGATTATAAACCGCGATTGTTAAATATTTTACTAATTGGACTATTTTCCTCACTTTTTTATAATATTAAAATATGTTTGATATCGAATACTGTCTAAGAATCTCGTCATAGGCCAGTCTTTCAAGAATAGGGTGATGCATGTAATTAGGTTAGCACCTTAGCGGTCCGTAGGAAAACATAAATTGGGTCTAGCTCGATCTATCCCACTCGTCTGCTCATTGGACCAACAACCTAGAAATGTGGGCTAGAACATAAGATATTGACGAATATGTGCTTTCTTTTAAATCATATTTTACGTGTTTGATCACTTATCATTTCAAAGAAGATTATAGAGCATGTTTTGTTGGAATATTTTATTTCAATATCATAATATGGACAGATATTGGTAATTAATTATATTAGCTATTTATCAATTAGGAGACTTAATTGATATGTGATCAAATTAAGAGATAATGTCAATCAGATTTCTGATTTGATAATTGATTACCATTAATTATCTGATATGAGCAAAACATGAGTAGATGTCACTAATAACCAATTTCGGAATAATAAGAACCTTAATTGGTAATCACCCTACATATAGGCTATGGTCCCCAATATACCGGACACATGGACACAAAACACACACCGCCTCTTCTCCTCATCTGAAGAGAGCGACCAAGACATAAGGAGGGAGTCCAGGTTGAGGAAGAACCACAAGCCAACAGGTGTTCATTACCCGTCTCTCTCTTTCTCTCTCCCTCTTCGTGTTTCAGATCTTAAGACTATCAAGCTTTGTTTGTTCGTGATTGATTGCCGTAGAGATTCCACAACAGTTGGTGATCAAATCTAGTACTCTAGAAGAACGCTTAAGATCAGTAACACAATATCACTAGTACAAAATATGCTTTAAACATCAGAATTTAACATCAGTTCATTTTTAACCGATGTTAAAAAGGAGGCGGTGACATTTTTGAAATTTAATGGAAAACATTTAACATCGGTTCATATTATAATCGATGTTATAAACGTTTAACATCGGGCGTTATTGAAACCCGATGTTGAAAGTTGAAACAAAAAATAAAATTTTAAACTAGCAAAGCATTAGACATCAATTTGTTAAACAACCGATGTTTAAATCTTTTCTTTTCTATTTACTTCCCTCCTTTCACTTACAAGGCTACACTTAAAACATTTTCGACCCAAAAATGCTTTCTTTTTGTGCGCTACCCTGACCCTCGTCATACGAGATAGCCCTCCGCCTCCTCTGCCGTGAAGGAGTGGTCGTAGCACTCCGTCTGCCTCGTCGGAGTGGTGAGATGTGACAGTGTGGGTTCTCACTTCTCAAGCCGCAACACTCTGCATTTTGTTTGTCCTCTCTGGAATCGATTCGAACCAGTCAAATGTCGCTGCCTCTGCCCACCTCTCTTTCCCTATGCCGCACCTCTGTCCTCCCTACGCTGCTGCCATCGCACCCTTCTCTCTCTGTAAGTGATTCTGTGGTTTGGGTTATGTATACTACCCCAAGTTAAACCCTAACCCCTCTCCATCGTTTGATGTTACTTATGTTGTGTATTGTTAGAATGGAGTTTGTACCCTCACACTCTGATAGAACACACACACTGATATGAAAGAATAGAGTAGAGAACGAAGTATAAAGAATAGAGTAAATGATAGAAGAGAGTCTCATAGCAGAATGTGTATAAAGAAGTAATTAATTATTGACTGTGTTTGACGAGAGGCACATACTTCCACCTAGTTGCCAAAAGCATAACTATTAGATTATTAGAAACATATATTATTAGATTGCTTCAGAACATGATTGAAGTTTTGATTTTCTTATGTAGTTATATCTTTTTGAGTTCTATTTGTTGAATCTCATAAATATTTTAGAGTTTATACTTAGTATTGTTTATAGTTACTCAGGTGATTAGAGAAATGTATGCATTTCCTTTTAATGATTTCATTTTACTTTTTAAAAAAAATAAGTTCTGAAAGACAAAGATTTGGAGTCATTTCATTCCGATAAAAAGTTTTGAAATAAAATAAGGTAATGCTTCTATAGAATGGTGGACCAAACCTTGTAATTATGTGGGGACTTTGCCATATTAGTGAACTGAGTTCAGGTTGGTTACCGAAGGCAGAAGATGTAAGTATTCTTTTGATTCCTTTTCTAAAGAAAGTATATAATTATATTCAAAACATGGTGGGATAATGTTTGACTTATTTTCCTCCAGGCTTTCAAAGTGGGAGACCGTATTGATGTAAAGCTTATAGAGGTATGTTGTAACGCCCTTCGTTACATTAGTAGCCCAAATTAATTGCAATAAAAATCCTTCAAAACATTTAATTAAAAAAACACAAGTCATAAAATTTTTCTCAAATAACTAAGTATGAAAATATCTCGCATTAAATAAAATAATAGTATTTACAAAGTATTGAAAAATATTATTAAATCCAATCATTTGAATAAAAACTAAAACCCTCAAAACCGGGCTTCTAATTACAATCTGAGAAAAATAGTATGTAAACCAAAAAACGTCGTCCGCATAATACTCTAAACCATACTACATTACTATCCAACTAGCTAATCAAAGATAACTCTTGGGATCTCTCGGATCCTCAACAATGATGTCCTTGGGCTCGAATACAACAATTATAATGAGATATAAAATCCCAGTGCACAACAATACATTTATAAAATGTTTCGAAAAATAGTGTTGTTCTCAGCCGGTGCGGTAACCGGAAAAACTGTCCATGGTACCCGCTAATTTCCCAAAATAATATATAAAAAGAATACTTTTAATATTAATCCAAGTGACTCGAACGCCTCATAACTAAATTGGTCTCTTGTCGGCATGCCATAAATCTCACACATCACACGATAATGGCGTCACATTGCCCACCCCTACTCATGAGGAATGTTTCGATGTCACCCTCCTGTCGGGGACATTTTTATTTCGATACCTCCCATGTGCACATGGCGGTATTTCTCCCTTTTCGACACCCCAACGTGTGGCGGTGTTACTTTCGATACCCATTTTTAGGCGGTATTGCTCTTTTTCGACATCCCAATTATATGGGGATGTTACTTTCGATACCCCATTACGTTGGTATTACTTTTCGATACCCCTATCATAGGTGGTATTACGGCAAACATCATCCAATATATTATAACTCAAATATGTCATGTCTCATGCATGTAACAAACTATTTTCCACGAATTAAACAAATAAATTTCTCCCAACAACAAGCAATCACGAATATCACAATATATCATACATGAATAAGCATCTTATAACATCAATTAATCAACTTATTCCCCTTTTAACAAAAACCCCCAATTTTAGAAATTAGGTTACTGGCAATATGCATCAAATCAATTAAAAACTCCCAATTTCATGTGGTAATTCATTGTCAACACAAACAATCATATATACCATGAAAAGGGTTCATAAAAAGTATTGTTACTCACCTCTTGAAGACCTCCAAATAGCTCTAAGCGTTTCCTACTGCGAATCCTAACGTTTGCCAAGAGTTATCATCATCTTCCTCTTCCTAGACTCCCTTTTTCACAACTATCACTTCTTAATCCTTGAATT
Organism: Sophora flavescens; assembly: GCA_030762895.1. Lineage (NCBI taxonomy): Eukaryota > Viridiplantae > Streptophyta > Magnoliopsida > Fabales > Fabaceae > Sophora > Sophora flavescens. The sequence continues at coordinate 54,268,913 of CM061068.1, read as the reverse complement.
TCTTCTCTTCTTAGCCGTTTGAGTTTCTAGGTGTAATTAGGGTTCAAAAACGCACCCTAAGAGTGTTAAGATTCTATTTATAGAGCCCCCAATAGCCCAAAACGTGTAAAAACAAGCTAAGCCCGCTTACTCTGCATATGATGCTGTATTTCGCACATATCTTGAGTTATATACATTCAAAAATTATAAATTTTATATCGTTGGAAATATAAAAGAATTGTCTACATCTATTATGAAGACCACAAAATCTGAAACTGACATTTAGATAGTCAAAACGTGGATAGAAGTTAAAAAGAACGGTTCTGGCACTGGAACATAAATAGTATGTACGAATTTGGTCATAACTTGAGCTACAGGAATCCAATTGAGACGAATTTGGTGTCTATGGAAAGCTAAGAGACATGGCTATATTTCTTATGCAGATCTAGAATTCAAACAAGTTCTCCCTGGTTACGAAATATCCATCTGAAGTTAGGCATCTAGTCATATTATACGAAATTGGGCTTAAGACACTCAAACTATCTATTTATAATGGGTAACACAGCATGGGCCTTGATATGCTTATGTTTCCTATCATTATTGCCGCATTAATTTAGTCTAGGGTAGGTTCTTATCCTTATTTTTATTTTGTTTTTTAAAATCAATTTTACATTATTGTGGAACCCACTGGATTTTTATTATAAAGAAAACAATTATAATAAACTCTTATACTATCCTTTTTTTATTAAAATAATTATATTTGAATTTTTAGGATGTTACATATGTCATTTTACATTTTGTTAGCTCTAAATCATGTTCAAAATTATCAATCGTTCAACAACCCATTACTGTAGTAGCTTATGCTTTCTATTCTTTATGGTGATTCAACATGGCCAAGCTATTCTTTAACTGCAATATTATTGAAATCTACTAGAATCTCATAATGATCAAAACTTTTACCTCCTTATATATGCATGAAGCATTGCGGATACCGAACTCTGTTGGTTGCCATTGTCTCAAATTACATGTTCTATAGATATGTTCTATTTCTCTTTGCCACTAAGCTACCAATTTTGAAACCACAATATAAGCTTGAGATTATTTGCATAAAATGGGCTAGTTGTTTCCTGGACAACTTTGTGGTGGCTTTCATTTCTGCCATCCTATCCTAGTGCTTAGATACAATTTGTGAGCATAATTACTTTCCTATAGAGTATAAATATATGGCAATGTGAGTTACAATGAAAAAAAGTTGAAATAATATAGCTTTTAACCATTTGAATGATTACATGTCACTCCTGCGCTTGCGTAGTATCAAGTGACCTAAGCATTTAACTCCTTCATTGCTTGCTTGACAGTGAGTAATCTGATTCTCTTATTTATCTATTTTTATTATTGTCACAATGTGAGATATGGGGATAATATGATGTCTTATATTATATAGCTAACTTTCAGTTTGTTGCTCCTTCCTGCTAACAGATACAAACACTTATTGAGTCATTTAACATAAAATTTGATTTTTCAGGCACTTGGTGTTCCCGTGGATAGGCTTGTCCGAGCAGCAGATTCAGTTTCAATATGCTTTTCTTTTCCCTTTTCTGTTTTGCTCTAAGATTCATTGGGCTTCTTGCCATTGGCAGTTATCTATCTTATTGAAGATAGTTTTCGAGGACTAACGTAAGTAGTTTATTAGTACCCATGATTCAATTGCATTTTACGATATGTAGTTACTGTTAAGTGTTTACTCATTATATTCAAATTGTGTTAATTTGTAGTCTCATAGGCAACCTGGCTCATTGGAGTGTGGATACTATGTTATGAAGTGGATGCTCGACATTGTATCCGCCGGTACTACTGAAGGATGGATGGAGGCAAGTAATAGAATTTGTAATAAGTTACAGATTAATTATGTTTTGTTTTAGTCTGATTATCTATAATGTTTAATTTATCTTATGTTACGTGCTGATATTCGACACTCGGGCTCCACTATCTAATGAGGACATTATAGACATGAAGGAGCGTTGGACAACCTTCTTTTTAGAGTTGGTTGGGAATTAATGGGTGATCATATACTCATTTATGTGTAGTTTCTTTGTTGTCATATTGTTTAGTTTGAATTTATGACATTCTATATATTTAGTTAAGATTGTTAAATGTATACTTTTCTGTTGGCTTTCTTTGCGTAAATCAATACTATACTTTTATATAATCGATCAATATAGTACTTTGAATGAAATTCTGGTTGTAAGCGATTCTGTTGATAATATTTAGATTCTGTTTGTTGGGATTTTGGCTGTACAAGTAAAACAGGGAAATGATTGTAACAGGTGTAAGCTAGATTTTTTTAAAAAAATAGTCACTTTCAACATCGGTTATATTCATAATCGATGTTGAAAGTGCACTTTACACATCAATTTAAAAAAGAATCGATGTGTAAAGTGATTTTCAACAGCATTATAAAACGTTGAAAGAGCACTTTAGACATCGGTTAAACTTTTAACCGATGTCTAAAGTGCACTTTCAACATCGGTTCAAAATCGATGTTGAAAACCACCACTTATAACATCGCTTGCATACACATCAGTTGAATAACCGATGTTAAAACTCAAATTTAATCGATGTTAAAAGTGTTTTCTGTATTAGTGTATGGATCCAAGTATTTATTCAAGTCTATAAATCCTTAATAATCTAGTATGATATGTAGATCTTAGACTTTGGTATTTGTGCTCTAGAACGTATGTATATTAAGATTAAGATTTTTACATAAAGGATAAAAAACCTTAAGAATTAAAAAAATATCTAGCAGGTTTATCGCTAATATAATTCTGGTTTTGACTCGAAATATTTCCAACTATGTCAAACCATAAGAAAATTGTTGTTATGGTACAATGAACTCAACCTTTTTTCATGGCCGTGTTTTGGGAAGATCCCATCAAATAATTGAATTTTGTATGTGAAGCTTGCATCTCTAAACAATGGTTTAAAGCAGTACGTAACAGCCGGTTCAATATATATATATATATATATATATATATTTAGTACATCCACGGTGAATGTAGGTTCAGAAGGTTCCATGTGTCAGAATCCTGTTTGGTAGCTTAATTTTATGTGTGAGGTTTTGATATTTTATTTTTATTTTTCCCTCAGAATCCTGCTAGTGAGTCTTGACAGGTTGGAACCGATCAAAGAACCAAACTAGTTTGAGACATATTCGATCAGAGGAAATGCAAAAGATAAAGTGTTTCTTCTTGTCTGCTTATTTTTTCTCATATTTCCCTAATATAACTGAACATCAGCATATCAAATGCATATTGTTTTAAGAACGAGTCAGGTGAAAAGTAGAAAACTGGGACTATATACTGTGAAGCAATATGTATGTGATGAAAGATTCTCAGTGAGACAAAGCAACACAAAAGCAGGGGCAAAGTGAAAGCATATATGCTAGTGCCACATCTTTTTGAGCCCCTTTTTTTGAAGCCGTACAAAAATAACAAATGCATTATTTGTACGAATAATTCACAGTTAAGAATTCCAAACTAATTAAAACCCAACATCGATTAATGAAAGTGCCTTGTCTTCTAGCAAACTAGTTTCCATAATCATTATCTGTCATCATTTATCTTGCAATTTCGAACAATAATTATTTTGTTATATATGTAGTTCTTGGTCCATGTGGAAAGCATTTCCTCTTTTTTTCAATGTACCTTAGCAAATATGCTCTCAGGGGGCACATCGAAATATTTTTGCCAATTCAACCCCAAAGACACAACTTTGAACTTAATCCACTGCACAATCATGAATAAGTTCCTACTCCAACTTTGAATTTTCCTGCCTCTTCTGGCCCCTAATACTTGACATGATAATCTAATATAATAAGTTCTCACATGACCAAATTGCCACAAGAATATTCCAGGATGATATTTATTTAAAGGGCATTGCCAACCCTTTCTATTTGTTGACTTTTCCAATAGCTGGCTGGATATAAAGGATTTGTATAAATATTAAACATATACCTCTTATTACATTTATCGAGTTCTCTGATTAACCATGTGTACCATATATCAAATTTATCATTCCATATACCACATACTAAATTTACTTTGACGAAAATTTTATGATAATAATAATATAAAAAGTGAGTCTATAAATCCCTACCACATACCTTGTAACTAAGCTTCTTACAAGGTGTTATATGATTTAAATTTTGAAATTGTACATGATGATGGAAGAAAATTAAAGCATTATTACTATTTACTTTTTTTGTTTAAATTTATTTTGAATTGAATAACTTAATTATTATAAGACCCTAGGCCAGGCAGGTCCTATTACTTGATATAAAGACCACCACCCTTTGTGATCTTCCTCATCTCACCCTTTGGCCTTTGCTTTCTCCCAATCCCAATATTCCAAATCAAACCACCTTTCTGCTTTTCCATTTTATATATGATATATCTCCCCAACTTTTGTTCTCTTATTAAAAGCCGCAGCCAGCACCTAAAGCTAAAGCATATATCACTTGTGTTGTGCCTCTTCTACACATAGGGAATTAATATAATATCTTGTTTAGCTTCAATTAATTCCTATATTGTTTCTCTATCTCTTCAAATTAAACATGACAGGGAAGAGAAACCAAACAAGTCCTGTGGGAAGCCCAACATCAGGGAACATCTCAGACAGCTCTTCATCGAAAGAGCAAGACAGGTTCCTCCCCATAGCTAACGTGAGCCGCATCATGAAACGTGCACTCCCAGCCAATGCCAAAATCTCAAAGGAAGCCAAGGAAACAGTGCAGGAATGTGTGTCAGAGTTCATAAGCTTCATCACTGGTGAAGCCTCAGACAAGTGCCAAAGAGAAAAGAGAAAAACAATCAACGGTGATGATCTTCTGTGGGCTATGACAACTCTTGGGTTTGAGAACTATGTTGGATCCTTGAAGGTGTATCTCAACAACTACAGGGAAACTGAGGGAGAAAGGAGTTATTCTAAACAAGAAGATCATCACTCTCCAACAGAAACCAATGATCATGGGGTTGCTGAAACCAACAAGTTGGGTCATTCTTTTCCAAGTTTCAATGGTGGGTTATACTCTGTTGGAGGGATCACAGGTTATAGAGAGAGTACTTCTGGGAATAATAGAGCCATTGCTCAGAGTGCAGTCAATGGTGATCCAGATCATGCAAATGGTAATGGTAATAGGATGATGGAAGCAAACCTACGTTATAGGGTTGAATGGTAGATGGTCATAGCTTTCATTGCTGATTAGCTAGACCAGGGCACTAATTAATCAGTTTAATTACTTTAAATCTCTAATGATATATATTAGTATAATAAGTTATTCCTGCACTCGGATTTTTAAATTTTATTTTTACATTTATGTACAAGTGATTTTTTTATGGTATATTTCATGCTCTTGGAGGATATATTAAATATTATTAATTAGTTGGTAATGTAAAAGACTGAAAGAGTGTAGACTTCTCATTTTCTCACATAATTTTTTATATTACATCTTATACTAATTAAAAATGTATAAATTTATTATTAATTATGTATATTGATTGGCTAATGAATATTATGATTAATTGGATAGTATTAATTACTATCTGTTTAACCAACTAATCCATATGATTTAACAAATTTATATAGGATAACTAGTATGAAACAAATTAAATAATGTGAGATGATTATTTTCCCGAGTTTATTAAACTTTGGAGCTATACCTATTTGTATATTGTGACATGATTCTTGCATAATGTTCAAGCCAAAATTTTTAAAGGTCGTCATCACCTTGACGATTGGAATATAATTAAGCTGTAAGGGAAGAAGAATCAACTTTGTATTGTGCAGGTGCATCTTTCGTTGAGATTGTTCTTAACGTAAATGGTAATTTTTTTCGGTTTGGGGTCACTGTTTATGTATCTGGGTATTGATCATGTGTTTATTTATTTTGAAAATAATTGATTCCTGGTGGGTCAAAACTGAGTTTTGTGGAAGTAAAAATTTCTAGCTTTTTCATTGAAAATAATTGATTCTAGATGTGGGACCCATAAAATTCTACATATTTACACTTTAAAAGTGATTTTACTTTATCATTAAAAAAAATCAATTCTTCTAAACTCACTTTTAAAATATTATTATCAAACACAATCAATTTTTTTAAACTTGATTTTTCTAAAATCAATTCTATCAAAATCTAATACAAACTTCGTGATAATCGCTTTATTTACAAGTCACCGCTAACTTTTAATGTTGATGAGGTACAGCTAGCTGAAATATTATCCACGTTCAGCTACTGTCTTGAAGTTACCTACTTTCATGCCAGAACTAGAAGAACATAGGCTATTTGACCATCATAGTATAATTGATATTGAAAATTATTAAAATAATGTAAGTTTAAAAGAAATTATTTAGATAAAGTAAGTTATATATGATATATATAATTTTGAAGTCGTATATATCATCTACAACTTTATTTTTGGGGATTTATAATAAAATAAGGAAAGTCGTACTTATCATATATGACTTTCCTAAAAAAGGAGTTGTACATGATAAGTACGACTTCCTTTATTTTATTATAAAACTTTAATAATGAAGTCGTACACTATATATACAATTTTAAAGTCGTATATATCATACACCACTTATCCCAATCGAATAATTTCTTCACGACTTATACCATTTAGATGATTTCCTATATAGATTACACTATATACGTCCGAAAACCAACAACAGAAGATCGTAAATCTCTATTTCGACTGACAAGACTCCTCTAAACTGTGTCTTATAATTTGATAAAATATATAACATTATTTCAACCCATTAAATGGAAACGTTAAAAACAATTTTTTTTATTTTTTACTGTTTTTTATACAAATATTTAAAAACAAAAAACAAAATAAAAATATGACAATAATTTTATAATTATTTTTTAAAATAAAAAATAAAAAAAAAATCTGAAAACAAAGTAAACATTCTCATGATTACATGAATGAACTAAATCTTAAAATGGGATGAGTTATTATGTATTTATTGGAAATTTAAACTAGATTCATGCATTTAATTAGTTAATGTTAATGTAATTTTAGGTTCAAAGCATTTTTTTAATGCATGTATCATTATCGTTTAAAAGAGTTATAATTTAAATGTATGTATTGAAATTCATTGTATCATGTCCAATAATGTGTTTATGAGATACTAGGGAAATGCTAGTTTGTCCGAAATGAAATTCATAAAAAATTGGCAAAGGCGCGGTGTCACGTGCATTCCTCCTCCCTCTTTTCTTTCTTTGTTTCTTTTCCTCTTTTTACACAAAACTGAGACAGAACTCTCAGCCCTCAGATTCTAATAAAACAGAACTGGATCTTCTTCCTTGCCACCCATTCTCCCCAAATAAAAACCCAAAAACTCCATTCCTGCAAACCAGTTCCCACCAGTAGTCCGACACCACGCACAATCACTGCTCCGTAACACCATCCAACATCTGAAATAGACAACTATAAACACGAGAAGGGGGGTTGAATTGTGTTTATCAGAATTTAAACAAAGTTGAAAACTTTTCGCATATAGAATCTTAGTTCAGACGAGTGAAAAGATACAGGACAGACGGGTGACCTGTGTAATGAAATTTTAATAGTGACTTTGGCAAACACACCACTTGATAAACGTATAAGAAAACTAAAGCAACTAAAGAGTTTAAAAGGAAAGAGAGATTGACACAGTTATTTATCCTAGTTCACTCTTCAAAGCAAAGAGCTACGTCTAGTCCTTGGCGGCACCAAGATTTATCCACTATAACTGATCAGGTTACAGACTCAAGTATTGTTTGCACACCTTGTTAAGTCTCTAAAATGTCTGATGTGCATTTCCCTAAAGTTTTGATGAGAACTAAACATTTGTTAATGATTTAATTAACCTTCATATTGGTTGCTAACCTATCTATCGAGTGTGCAGATTAAGAAATAGAATCATCCGTCCAACACTGTAGTGATTGAAGCTCACGTCCGACGCAAGTGATTGAAACGCATGTCCAACACTGTAGTGATTGAAGCTCACGTCCATCGCAAATGTTTAAAGCGCACGTCCAAAACGCAAGAGAAAGAAACTTGCGTGCATAAAAGTATCAGAAGGTCGCGTCCACTAAAAGTATCAAAGGTCGCGTCCACTAAAAGTATCAGAAGGTCGCGTCCACTAAAAGTATCAGAAGGTCGCGTCCACTAAAGGTATCAGAATTAACCGTCTACTAACAAGGCACTTGGAGCGCATCCATCAAAGTATCAGAAAAGTCAGTCCAGTGAGGTATCAGAATTATCCGTCCAATGACGTGGCACTTGTAGCTCGTCCATTAAAGTATCAGAATAACGCGTCCATTAAAGTATCAGAATGGCTCGTCCAATGACGTGGCAAAAGACTCTCGTCCACTAGAGTAACCGAGACTCTCGCCCACTAGAGTAACAAAGGCTCTCGTCCACTAAAGGTGACAGAAGCGTTCATCCACTAGTCTTTGGACTTGCTGAGTCCTTAATATGGAGCTCATCTACTAGCCCGAATGAAAACTCAAATGACTAGATAGACGTGATTATTTTCAAGATGGGAGCACTTATCTTATGAACACAAATTCTCTAAGGATTATCAGAATCTTAGTTCAAGAATCAGAAAGAGACTTGAAGCCTTCTCTTCTACTCAGTTTCACGATTATCAAGAAAAGTCAGAAGACTACTCTCTCAAGCAACCTTGGATAATCTAAAAGAATGCTTCCAACATGCTTTATTCCACAAAAAGGGGAGTGTACTCAGAAAAGTACAAAAATCTCTCTGCCCAACTCTGACATGGCTGTATCTCGATGCATAAAGCCATGATCCTACATGTTAGAGTACAACCAACGTTCCTATTGCATTAATGGCTGCTCAGAACGACTCTATTGCATTAATGGGTTCTCAAAACGACTCTATTGCATTAATGGGTGCTTAGAACGACTCTATTGCATTTAATGAAGTTCTATTAACATATGAGGAGATGTCTCTAACGGATCATAAATGTTTGAAGACCATAAATACAGAAGTCATTGAAGATGAAGAACAAGAGAATACACACTGCATTAAAACGCCATTACTCTGCTCATTAATTCTTTTATTCTTTCATTCTGTATTCTTCAAACATTTGAAGTTATTACGCATACTTTCCTAGACTTCACATTTAAACCACTCTCTGAGTGTTAGTAAAAGATCTGCTTGTGAGAAGTTGTATTTTTACAAACCCAATCTCTCAAACAAACCTAAGTGAGCCTGAAGAGGCTAGGTGTGAAAACAATACTTGTCTTGAGCCTGAAGAGGCTATGTGTGAAAACAATACTTGTCTTGAGCCTGAAGAGGCTAGGTGTGCAAATAATACCTGAGTCTGTAACCTTATCAGTTATAGTTGGATAAATCTTGGTGCTGCCAAGGACTGGACGTAGCTCTTTGATTTGAAGAGTGAACCAGGATAAATCACCGTGTCAATCTCTCTTCCCTTAAACTATTTAATTGCTTAAGTTTTCTTGCGTCTGTCAAGTGGTGTGTTTGCAATAGTCACCCGTCTATCCTGTATTCTTCCATTCGTCCAAAGCTAGCTTTCTGCTTGCGAAAAGATTTCAGTTTTGCTTAAATTCTGATAAACACAATTCAACCCCCCCTCTCGTGTTTATAGTTGTCTATTTCACACCTAGCCTCTTTAGGCTCCAAGACAAGTATTCTTTGCACACCTAACCTCTTCAGGCTCAAGACAAGTATTCTTTGCACACTTAGCCTCTTCAGGCTCACTCGGGTTTGTTTGAGAGATTTGGTTTGTAATAAATACAACCTCAGATAGACAGATCTTTCACTAACACTCAGAGAGTGGTTTAAATGTAAAGCTTAGGAAAGTCTGGGTAATAACTTCAAATGATTGAAGAATACCGAATGAAAGAATAAAGATATTAATGCGCAGAGTAATGGCTCTTTAATGCTATGTGTATTCTCTGTGTATTCTATATACTTCATCTTCAATGACTTCTGTATTTATAGTCTTCAAGCATTTAAGATCCGTTAGAGACATTCCCTCAGATATTGACTTCAATCAGAACTTCATTAAATGCAATAGAGTCGTTCTGGGCATCCATTAATGCAACAGGAACGTTGGTTGTACGCTAACATGAAGGATCATGGCTTTATGCATCATGAAACAGCCATAACAGAGTTGTGCAGAGAGCTTTTTGTACTTTGTTGAGTACAATTTCCTGTTCGTGTAAGGACCAGAGGTACTAGGGAATAAAGCATGTTGGAAGCATTCTTTAACTAGTATTTGGTTCTGATAACTGAGGTTGCTTGAGAGAGTAACTTCTGACTTTTCTTGATTATGGTTCTTGAGATAAGATTCTGATAATTCTTATAGAATTCGCGTCCATAAAATAAGTGCGTCCATCTTGAAAATAACCACATCCATCTTGAAAATAACTGTGTCCATCTACCATTTAAGATTTTACATTCGGACGGGCTAGTAGATGACCTCCATATGCCATGTCATTGGACGGAGCTTCTCATTAAGGACTTAGCAAGTCCAAAGACTTGTGTGGACGAGCGCTTTTGTCACCTTAGTGGACAAGTACTTCTATCACTTCAGTGGACGAGCGCTTCTGTGACTTTAGTGGACGAGCGCTTCTATCACTTCAGTGGACGAGCGCTTCTGTTACTTTAGTGGATGAGCGCTTCTGTGACTTTAGTGGACGAGCGCTTCTATCACTTCAGTGGATGAGCGCTTCTGTCACTTTAGTGGATGAGTGCTTCTGTCACTTTAGTGGACGAGCAGATAGATGATTCTTACAGTTTTAATCTGCACACTAGATAGATAGGTTAACAACCAATATGAAGGTTAATTAAATCATTAACCAATGGTTGTCCGCCTCATGCTTGAACATGAGACTAAACTTACTCCAATGAAGTGACATCCTCCACTGGTGCTTTTTATTTCTATTCAGTCTCCAGCAAAATCAGCATCACAATATCCCACTAATCTAGATTCTTTTGATCTTAAATACAGCAAACCAAGATTAGTAGTTCCAAGCAAATATCTAAATATTCTTTTAACAGCCTTAAGATGAGATTCTCTAGGATCAGATTGGAAGCTAGCACACATACAGACACTAAATTGAATGTCAATTCTGCTTGAAGTTAAGTACAGTAGAGAGTCAATCATACCTTTGTTGACAGTTTGATCTACCTTTTTACCTTCATCATCTTTGCTTAGTTTTGCATTGAGTTGCATAGGGGTTTTCATGAGCTTTGCATTTTTCATTTTGTATTTGTTGAGTATCTCCTCAGTATATTTTTGTTGATGAATGTAAATTCCATTACTTGTCTGCTTGATTTTTAATCCAAGGAAGAACTTCAATTCTTCCATCATGCTCATCTCAAATTCAGGTTGTATTAAATTTGAAAATTCCTTGCACAATTTTTCAATAGTTGCTCCAAAAATAATATCATCAACATATATTTGAACTATAATAAAATCCTTTTTTAGAACTATAATGATATGGTTAAAACAAAATATTTGAAATGAGGAGATTCGTGAGTTTTGTATGAAGGAAAACCTATAATTCTAAACATCATACAGATACAAATCATAGCATATGATTCATGTTAATCAAAGGAGAGGAGAAGAATTTCACACCTTGGAGAGTCGCAGAATCCATCACAGTAGATCAGGGGGAGATGAACAGTGTGAGAAACAGTGGATCAGAATGTGAGAGAATGTGAGAGGGTTACTCCTCTCTTTCTGGTTGGTTCAGTGTGTGTCTGTCTGTTAGAATGCCTAATGGGGAGGCAATTCTTATAACCTACCAGCAGAGAGTAGGGACCTCTCAACGGGTTAACATTAGAATGACCCAACCCATCATAGGGTCACTCTTTAGTAAATACCCAACAACAATTTCACCAATTGGTTACGTAATTAAGAATTAATTTTATAACTGATATATTAATAATTTAATCACCAATTAATGCTAATCCACAAATTATTAAATTAAAATTTAACAATTCTCCCACTTGGATAGCATTAATCAATTATTAAAAGGAAATACCAGTTACGATCAAAGCACACGTTAACCAGCAGTATAAGAAATACAAGCTTTAACAATGCAGAAATAGTATCCGATAGGGAAGTAAATCATACATGCTAAAGACTCATATTTCACATAAAGATTGATGAATATAAAATTGCATATAATTAATAAAGAGAAATATGCAATTCAAAAAAATGGTCCAAGCATCTTAAAATGCTATAAGAGATATGAAAACAAGAATGACGTCAATTTACATATCTCATAAAAACGATAATGGGCAAATAATGGTTTCAGACTCCCACTAATCCAATACATCAAAAGACTTAACTAAGCCCATATGAATTACATGATTCCGGAATATTCCAACAGTTAAGCCTTTGGTTAGTGGATCAACAAGCATGTTTCCTGTATCAATATGCTCTATACGAGTCTGAAACTCCTGAATCTTCTCTCTAACGAACAAATATTTCACATCAAAATGCTTAGTGCGAGAAGAGCTTCTATTGTTATGAGAGAAGTTCACAGCAGCAGTATTGTCACAATATATCACAAGTGGCCTAGATATGCTTTCAACAATATGAAAGCCAGAAATCAAATTTTTCAGCCACATGGCTTGACAAGTAGCCTCATAGCAAGCAACATACTCTGCTTCCATGGTAGAAGTAGCTGTAAGCGTCTGTTTGACGCTTTTCCAAGAAATAGCTCCTCCTGCCATCATAAAGATAAAGCCAGAAGTAGATTTTTGGTCGTCAGGGCAACCTGCGAAATTAGAATCAGAATAACCAGTGACCTGAAATTGATCAGACTTCTTATAGGTCAACATATAATCTTTGGTTCCCTGCAAATATCTCATGACCTTTTTTACGGCTTTCCAATGACCCAAACCTAGGTTGCTCAAGTATCTCCCTAAAGCATTTACAGCAAAAGCAATGTCGGGACGAGTACAAACTTGAGCATACATTAAACTGCCAACAGCGGAAGCATATGGGACCTTTTTCATTTCATTTATTTCTACATCATTTTGAGGACATTGAGATTTAGAGAATTTTTCCTCACCCTTTTGAACAGGTGCAGCACATGGGGAGCAAGAATGCATATTAAACCTTTTGAGGACCTTTTCAATATATCCTTTTTGAGATAATCCAAGAACACCACGTGACCTATCACGATAAATCTGGATGCCTAAAACAACAGAAGCATCACCAAGGTCTTTCATATCAAAGTGGCTACTCAACATGAGTTTTGTCTCGGTCAGAATTTTAACACAACTGCTAGCAAGAAGTATATCATCAACATATAGAACGAGAATGATGAATTCACCCTCACAAGTCTTCAAGTAAACGCACTGATCTGAGGCATTTTCTTTGAAGCCAAGAGAAGTGACAACCTGATCAAACTTCAAATACCATTGTCTGGAGGCCTGTTTCAGTCCATAAATAGACTTATTCAGCTTGCAAACCAAGTGCTCTTTGCCTGTTTCAGTAAAACCTTCAGCTGAACCATGTAAACATCTTGATGAAGGTCTCCATTCAGAAAAGCCGTCTTCACATCCATCTGGTGAAGTTCTAGATCAAAATGAGCTACCAAAGCCATGACAACTCGAAATGAATCTTTTGTAGAGACTGGTGAGAAAGTCTCCTTATAGTCAATGCCTTCTCTTTGGTTATAGCCTTTAGCTACTAGTCTGGCTTTGTACCTTTCAACTTTACCATCTGGAGTACATTTGGTTTTGAAAACCCATTTGCATCCAACAGGTTTACAACCAATTGGTAATTCCTCTAGACTCCAAACACCATTATGAGACATAGAAGACAACTCATCATGCATAGCATTCAGCCAATCAGAAGCATGAGAGCTGGAAATTGCCTCCTTAAAGGTAATAGGATCATCATCATCATTGAGGTCAAACTCATGTTCCTGAAGATATACAACATAATCATCTGGTATGGAAGGTCTGCGCACTCTTTGAGATCGTCTCAGTGGAATTTCATCAACAATAAGATCATGTTCTTGTTCATCTACAAGCGGTGCTGCCACACCATCTTCATGTTGAAGATTCTGATCAACATCATTAGCTGGAATCATAACTTCTATAGGAAAAGGAACAGCTGGTATAGGAACAATGGTGCGATCTTCTCTAAGAGTAACTGGTCGTGGTATATCACTCCCACTATCCAAGTCATCCTCAAAGAAAACCGCTCGATTAGATTCGACGACTCGCAAAGAATGAGATGGACAATAGAATCTGCTACCTCTGGAACCCACACAATAGCCAATAAAGAAACCACTAACAGTCTTAAGATCAAGCTTCTTAGACTGAGGATTATAAGGTCTAACTTCTGCCTTACAACCCCATACATGAAAATGTTTCAAACTCGGCTTCTTTCCACTCATGAGCTCATATGGAGTTTTTGGTACAGACTTGATGGGTACTTGATTTAGAATGTAGACAGCAGTTTTTAAGGCATCTCCCCAAAGAAAGTCTGGCAATGATGAATGGCTTAACATACATCTTACCATATCCATAAGTGTGCGGTTACGCCTCTCTGCAACTCCATTTTGCTCAGGAGTACCAGGCATAGTGTATTGAGCTTCAATACCGCATTCCTCAAGAAATCTGGCAAAAGGTCCTGGGTTTCTACCCGTCTCATTATATCTACCATAGAATTCTCCATCTCTGTCAGATCTTACACATTTTATCTTCCTACCTGTTTTCAACTCAACAGCAGCCTTAAAGGATTTGAAAGCATCTAGGGAACTAGACTTTTCTTGAAGAAGATCTATCCATCCATATCTCGAGAAATCATCTATAAAGGTAATGAAATACCCATATCCACCCATGGCAGTGGGTGTAATAGGTCCACACAGGTCGGTGTGAATCAACTGTAGCACATCATCACACCTATTTGCTGCTTTATTCCTAACCTTGGCAGTAAATTTGCCCTTGATGCAATCAACACATGTATCAAAATCGGAGAAGTCTAGATCATGGAGAATACCTTCCTTGACTAGCCTCTCAATACGGGGCCTAGAAATATGCCCCAAACGTCGATGCCATAACATAGAAGAATGTTCATTAATCCTACTGCGTTTGTTTCCAACAGCAGAATTGACAGACATGTCATGTAGATTTAACATATAAAGGCCATCACGTAAAACTCCTGAACCAACGGAAATAGAATCTGAATAAACAATCAATTTTCCACTACCAAACTTAAAGGTGTAACCACATTTATCCAAAGCAGAAACAGAAATCAAGTTCCTTCTCATAGAAGGTGCATACACAGCATCTCTTAAAAGCAAATTATGTCCAGAAGGCAAAAGTAAAGAAACAATTCCAATGTCAATAACAGAAACTCCAACTCCATCTCCCATAATAATTTTAGACTCAGCATCACTTGGTTTCCTCAGGCTTGTGAACCCCTGCAAGGAATTCACAACATGAATGGTTGCACCTGAATCTAACCACCAAGTATTTGGAGGAACATCAATGACATTGGATTCAAAGCATGTTAGAGCCAGGAATATACCTTGCTTCTCTTGTTTCTTTTTCAAGAAATAGCAATCATCTACCTTGTGGCCAAACTTCTTACAATACTTGCAGTTACCCTTGAAGAAACTCTTCTTAGCCTGCAGATGCTGCTTTGAATTTTTCTTCTTTCCCTTTTGATCTTTCTTCACAAATCTTGAACCTGACTTAGAAGTTTGATTTGGATCAGATGCAGCAAAATGAGCACTGTGAGATTTACCCTTTTTAATGGACTCTTCTTCTTGTGTAACAATGGCAATCATCTCGTCCACTGTCCATTCAGCCTTACTTGTATTGTAAGAGGTCTTCATTACATCGAATTGTGAAGGAAGAGATTCAAGAACCCGGTAGATTAAAGTACTTTCGCCAATTTCCACTTTAAGAGATCTCAGTTTGTTGTAATAGTGCATCGACTTCATGATATGCTCACGCACACCATCGACCCCATCATATTTGGTCTTGTCAAACAAGGAAAGATACCGACTTTTTCGAGCCTTCTCAAAAGTCATAAATTTCTCCCCAACAGCTTTCTCGATATTCTTTAGCATTATTGGTCTCGTGATACTCGCCCGATGGATTTTTCCATAGTATACTTCATCACTTTCAGGCACACTCTATTAGAGTGTTCCCATTTCTCATAAGCAATCCCTTCTGTGCTGCAAGAGATTCATCTGTGAGAGCTCGCTGGCTTGTCTTCCTTAAGGCGGATCCAAGTCGGCAATAGTTAAGTAGAGATCTAGAGACTCTTTCCAGTCCTCATAGTTTGTCCCATTTAGAGTTTTGACAGAATTTGGGAAGGAGGCTGACATAAAACAAAGAATAAGGAATCATTAAGGATTGAAGATAATATGATTCCATATATGTGTTCAGCCAATCTTGCCCATAATACAAATTTCTTATTCATTATAATTCCGCCTAAGGGTCCCGAATCATAATAAACAAGAAATATAATAAGAAGAATAATACAATGTACAAAACTTACATCACCAAAATTTCTAATACCGATAGGGTACTTGAAAACCATAATTGACATAAGCTTGGACAATAGTACGATGTATAATAACAAATTACATTAATAATATTACACCGATAGGGTATAATTATTATTAATATACAAACATAACACATTAGAATAATTAATTATTTAACAACACAAATTTTGTATAATTATACCCACGATAGGTGAGTTCATAACTATACAAAATATCAATAGTCATGCTACAATTATACATTAGAAAAATTATATTGTATAACAAATGCAGCATAGAACACACAACTTAATTCACATAAGGCTCTAAAAAATGATTCGCGAGGCGAGAGATATCTCGCGAGGCGAATCTTGTGAAAAGTCAGCAACGTTTGGTCTTCTCGCGGGTACTCGCGAGGCGAGTAAAGTGTTCGCGAGGCGACCCAGAAACCTTTCATTTTCCTAGAACAGTCAGCCTTCGGGGTCGCGAGGCGAGAAGAGTAGTCGCGAGGCGACCCAGAGAGGATGACAATTTCACTGTTCTGCTGGCTTACAGGTTCGCGAGGCGAGAATAATCTCGTGAGGCGAATCTGGAATTCCACAGATGCTGATGCCCAGAATCACGAGGCGAGAATACACTCGCGGGGCGATCGAACGAGTTGGGGTTTTTTTACGCAAACAGGAAACGAAAAACCATCGATTTCTCACGTTTTATTTGATGAAATCCAACGATTTTCGAGTATGTTACTCGAATAACATGTGGGAAGAAAAGCCCTCAAACAATTTTCGAAATGATTGGCCAGAATTATAGTTTCGAATTTTGAAGAACAAGGCATGAAAAAACGAAAGTTGCTGAAGAAAAAAAATTCTGGGCAAACAAAATTTTTACAATATTGATATAACATGATATGAAAATCCCTAAAAAAGATTTTGCATCTTGATTGAAAAACATAAATTAGGGTTCATATAATTTTCAGAATAGCTATAACATGTATCTAACTTGGCTCTGATACCAATTGAAGGAAAACCTATAATTCTAAACATCATACAGATACAAATCATAGCATATGATTCATGTTAATCAAAGGAGAGGAGAAGAATTTCACACCTTGGAGAGTCGCAGAATCCATCACAGTAGATCGGGGGAGATGAACAGTGAGAAACAGTGGATCGAATGTGAGAGAATGTGAGGGGTTACTCCTCTCTTTTACGGTTGGTTCGGTGTGTGTGCATCTGTTAGAATGCCTAATGGGGAGGCAATTCTTATAACCTACCAGCAGAGAGTAGGGACCTCTGAACGGGTTAACATTAGAATGACCCAGCCCATCATAGGGTCACTCTTTAGTAAATACCCAACAACAATTTCACCAATTGGTTACATAATTAAGAATTAATTTTATAACTGATATATTAATAATTTAATCACCAATTAATGTTAATCCACAAATTATTAAATTAAAATTTAACATTGTATGGCACCCATTCGCACTAAACAGCGGTGTTGTAAATACTAGTACACTAGTGTAATTGTAAGAAAGTCAAGTGAGAGGGTAAAAGTAAACCAAATATAAGGCAAAGTAAGAGGAAAAACAAGAATAAAAAATAAAGCCAAAAACAGTCCATTCAAATGATTGTTTCTAAGAAGTTTGAGTGTTCTCACTTGTACCTATCTCTCTGCTATCTCCTATATTATTGTAACGATTTTTACCGATAGAGAAAAGTTTTTTTT
Source organism: Sophora flavescens (assembly GCA_030762895.1). NCBI lineage: Eukaryota > Viridiplantae > Streptophyta > Magnoliopsida > Fabales > Fabaceae > Sophora > Sophora flavescens. The sequence continues at coordinate 54,250,642 of CM061068.1, read as the reverse complement.
TTAAGAGGAATTGTTTTTTACATAAAATATAGACATTATAAGGTGTTTTCTTTAGTATATTTTCAAAAAACGTGTATATAAAGAAGATAAAAAATAAGTGAGAGATGGAGATAAACATATACGATATCACATACGATATCCAAAATTTGTGTTCGAATAACATAACTCATTTTTAACAACAAAATAGGAACAAGTTTTTTTGAACAACAAAATAGGGGTACCATACGGTATCCCTTTGTTTTTTAATGTATTTTTGTAATTAGTATATATAAGAATATAAAAAATATATAAGAGTTAAATATATAAAATATCATATACGATATCTAAATTTTAATATTCAAATATCATTCCTATTCTTATAATGTGTAACTGACATGGGGATAAAGATGTGAGTGGGTTTTGGTGCGCTTGTGAGATATAACAAAATAAGATTATTACTTTATCTTTTTATAAGTGATTTTAGTAGAGATTATTACTTTATCTTTTTATTTCATATCACATTACATCCTTTGTTAATATTATCATTGACCTCATCAAAATAAATATCATTTTATAATTATTTTCAACACACTATAAACTAATTATAAATTGATATATCATTAAAAATATTTGACTTTTATTATAAATATCTTAAAAATCACATATAGGTTAAATCAATAAATCAATCTTGACAGTTATTTCGTAATTTTGTTAAATTTGATTTCTTTATTTGATAAGCGGTCTTAATAGGATTTTTACTCTCTTTTTTCTGTCACATCACATTCTCCTTTAGCAGTTATATCTATACGTTGTACGGGTACAATTAGGGACAAAACTTGTATACATTACCATAAGTACAGTACATACTGTTCTCAACATGAATCAGGTAGAATTCCTTTGAAGCCATGTGTTGGTTGAGTATTTTTTTAGAGCAGTTTCTAGCGGTTATCTTTTATATTTAGTGCAAAAAAAGTATGTATTGTACCTATGATACTGTATATAAATTTTCTCCTACAATTATTACTAGTAATATTATCACTTATATTTATCAAATTTTTTATTACCTAACTCCAAACCCAAATTTTCAATGATTGTTATTATATTAAATTTGAATTCTCATTCCCCACCCTAACGCTAAAAAAAAAAAAAATCAACTTTTACAAAAATCAAACCTTCGATATTTATTCGGTGGGAGGGGAGGGTTGGAGGGGGTTCAATTTTTTAAAGGGGAGGGGAGCAAAATCTCTCTAGGTAGGGGTGTAAACGAGTCGAGCCAAGCTGGATAGAAGCTTGAGTTTGACTTGTGAAAAAATTGTAAAGCTTGAGTTTGGCTTATTTACCATATTTATAATTAAATTATTTTTTGCAACTGTGAAAATTTTTCTTTAATTACTTTTAAATATTATCAATTTGGTGCTTAATAAATATTTTAATATTATATGATAATCTATAAAAATAGAGATATGTACTTAACATATGGTATTGAAATTCAAGATTTATTGACTACAAAAAACAAACTTCAAAAGCATGACCAAAACATCCTAAAAACATTCCCTTGCCAAATACAATTTAAGCTTGACCATTACAAAAGCATGAGTCCAAATATACAAATGAAGCTTAATCATTACAAAAGCATGAGTCCACAAAAAACATGATCACCACTTATTTATTGAGATATCTAGTCCATTGCTAGCAGAGCAACTTCACACAACAAAAAATCACTGCAACTTAAAGACCACCACACTTGTGCAAGCTATTCACGAGCCGTTTAATATCGAACCTGTAAAACATGGGCTTGGCTCATTTAAATAATCGAGCTCAACCTCAAGCTTGAGCTTGACTCATTTAATTAAAGAAACAAGCTTAAATGAACATTTAACGGGTCAAGCTCGAATAGTTAATGAATAGCTCAACTACACCCATACTCCTAGATCAATAATATTGAGAGGATTTGGAGGGGAGGAATTCAAAATTATAAAAGTATAAAAATAAATTTGTTTTAAAATATCTTCCCTCCCCTTAAGCAAACAAGAATTCTGTTAAAATCCCTCCACTCCATAGAAATCCCTCTTCTCCTACAATGTCTAATCAAAATCCATCCCCTCCTCCTTTGAACCAAACATGCCCTCAAGGTGGAGAATCGGGACCAACGGTTCTTTTTACAAATCGCCCCTACGATTGGAAAATCTATGGAACTTTCCAACCACAAGACTAAAACACCTAAAACGAATAGGGGATGGATGTAATGAAATTCAATCCTTAAGTTGTGTTACCAATTAAATAGGCATCCTAGAACTAATAAGCTCAGTCAAGCATCTATCAAATTGTACTTTCCTGTAACATAAACATAACATACATCTAAGACGTTACAATAACAACAGCATGTTCAGAGTAAAGCTACACTAATGAAAACAATAATGAAATTTATTTCTTCATTTGGCTTCCAATGAAAAATTGCATATATCTAATTCTGAAGGGAAAAAGAATAATCTCGGAGAAAATGATTACAAGCAAGAGTCATGCTAATTGCCACTCCTGAAGCTCAGAAATTCTACAAATTAGAAGCCAGAAACATGTCTCGATTCCTCCTAAGACCTAGTTCACTTATCTAGGATTTATGACCTACAATTTTACATTGTATGTCCCTTTAGACAACTATACTGGCAAAGAAGAAAATTTTATGGGGCACTAGGGAGTGGCCTCTTGAACTTCATATAGAACAGAATCTCTTGTGTTGGGCAAAACTAGCCAGGAAAATTACCGTTATTATCTTTGACCCAATCATAGAATCTTATGAGCCTTTCCGTAATACCTGTTTATGAATGGAGACTGCAAACACAAATAAATGAACATTATAAATGCAAGAAAAATGCATTCTTAATGTAATCAACTAAAAATTCAAGACAGAAAAAGTGCAATAACGTAAGAATCAGAGGTCATCCTACATGAATAGTATTTGTAATACTTCGATGATTTCACCTCTCTAATTAAGAAAAGCTAGTTGAATATTTTTAAGCCAAGCATAGCTAAACTGATTTTCAACTCCGGACTTCACTTTCAAACTCCAAAGATGAAAAGAGAAATTAATTATATGCTTTCATCAATGCTCTCAGGTACCCCACACACACCCTCAAAAAGCTTGCCATTCTACCTCACACACATGCACCCTTAAAAGTTTGCCATTCTCCCTCAAATGCATTATAAGTCCCATTAGATGGGATTATCAATTTTCTATTATTAAAAAAAATTACCAATTTTCGAGGCATATGCTGATGCCTTAAGGTCATATTAGGATGCTTGCAGCAGAAATTGAAACTAAGGTAGCATTTGATAGATGTGTCAAGACAAAACCGAACAGAACATATTAGTTCTGGCCTATGTTTGGCGTATTTATAAATAAAACAAACAGGACACGGGGGTTAAAAAGTGGGACATTTTGGTTCCCCTAAAAGGGTGGAACTAAAGAGAACATAACGGAATACTATGTTCCGTGCTGTCTACACACCAAAAAAAATCATATCCGAACAGCTACTTTGGGATCAGATCAGGTGATTAGCTTTTATTTGGTCAAGCACATGACCTTTTTAAAGGGGTTTCCCTTACAAATATGTTGAGGGATTGGGTAGCTTTGCTTCTTGATGTTTTCTTTGTTCTCAGTTGTTTGTATTTTCTTTTTAAGTAGGAAATTTTCTCATCCTAACTCTCTATAATCACCCCCTCTATGTCTTAATAATTTATTCTTTTATCCACAAGTCATTTTAGAATGCCCAAACACCTACCTTAACTTTTGATATATCAGGTGCATCTGGAGATTGCACAGGGTAGAACTTATAAAATCTCATATTCTCAAATGCAGCTTTAGTTTCCTCACTCATTTCTTCAATGGCTTTTTTCCGAGCTTCCCTAGCCTACAGGAGAGGAAATAAGTAAGAATGCAGAAAGCAACACATTATGTAAGTAACCAACTAAGCCACATGTACCTCTCTATTAGCTTTCTTTGCTTCTCGAACTTTATCCTTGACAAATTCCTGAAAAGAGTAAAAGTATCAGCCAATTTCCTACATGAAAGATATGGAAATAATGATTCAACTATATGTCTTCATTGTTTGGTACCTTGAAGGCATCCTTTTGATCTTCTGATAATTCCTCCTCCTGTATGAGCTTATCAGTAAACTCCTGCACAACATAGAATAAATGAGTGCAAGAGAACTTAGTCCATTGTTATTTTATTTTCCAGTTGCCATTTATTTTTACACTCTCTCTATTAGGAGGGAAACAAGGTGGGTAAACAGTAAACACAGATAAAACAATGGCAAACAAAAGACCACACATATTTCTCATAACCCCCACCCCTCAATGTAGACAAGTCAAGATTTTCTAGAATTTGATAACATAGTAACATGCAGCCAATTGTAGTCAGCAATGGGTATCGCAAAATGACAAGCAGAAGAAAAACTAAAATTCCTGCTGAATAATATCAAGATTCACGAAAATTGGCTATTGGTTGTGGTTGTAAAAGGATAACTATAATTTCTAAACTAAAACTTCCAGCTTGCTTAATCTGACATATTCTAAACTACAAAGACCAGAAAGTCAATTCATTACCTCAAGTTCATCTAATTCCCAATCAAATTCACAAAAAACCTGCAATAAAATAAAACAAGTGAACATATAGAAAACCAAATATGGCACTAACCTGCCCATCTTGTTAACAAAAAGTTATTCAGAAGTTCGTTGTGTAACCATATCATATGAAAAAATGATCCAAGACAATCCACGTACTGTCAATCTACTAGAAAAAAGTTTTTCCTATCATAATTACCGGCTTTGGCTCAGCTGGAAACATTATTTGAACCTCAGTGCTTTGTTCAAGTTCATCTTCCTTAAATGGCTGATAGAAATCTGCAGAAATAATAGAAGCAGTCATAAACAACTATCTTAACAAGAACATTAACACTAACTGATGTACCAATACGCTTCAAACAAAATGAAGCACCGAAAATCAATCAACCAAATAACAGTGCTGTCCTCAATTCTCCATTATCCCCACTTTTTTTAACTACAAAATTCAGAGCCGTACACTGGATGGGATCAGCTACATGGATCAAACAATATCATTATGCTCTATCAAAAACTAAATCCTCTGATACATCATTTAGGTCTACATTCTTTCTAATTGTTTCACCTGAAGTTTTTCTTGGCTTTCCTCTCCCTCTAAATTAAAGGGCTATAATCCATCCGATTGACTCTACTAATTAGGGAATATATTGGTCTTCTCACATGTCCAAACCATCTTCGGTGCAATTCTACCATCTTTTCCTAAACAGGTGCCAATGCTACTTTTTATTTTTAACTGAATAGTCAAATTTCATATTTCATGATATTGGTTAAAGATGACAGTTATCTTCTCGCTACAAGATAGAACTGATAGACATAACCATGAAGAATTGTACAACTCTCAAGCCAGAAAACTTACAGGGCAAGCAGTACTCATATTTCTTTAATCTATCCAGCTTCAGATGTTTTAAAGCAGACCTGTACCATATAGAATATAACACAGGTAAGATAAAGTCATATTCATAAAGGTGCCGCATCAAGGGTCAACCAGTCAAAAGTGTGTAGATAAAAATCTAAACATCCAAATACCAACAACTAGAGTAAAGGGCCATTTCATCAAGCTGCGTATAGGAAATACGCTGCCAACATTAAGTAAGTAGAAAATATCAAAGTGATCAGCTTTCAGTTTTCCCAACTTACATTCCTTAATACAGAATACAGATCCACATACTCATGTAAGTTATAAGGCCCAAAGGTCCCAGATAGTATTCTCCAGATATCAAAAGAAGTAAAACAGTGTATGTATTATGGGAACACCAAGGATAACGAAAATAGTTTTCAAATTTACATAATTCTGTCACACAAGTACAGTTGGAGTTAAATAAGGCTTCTGCTGGAGGGTATTCCATTATTAACAACCAAGAACAATAGATGTTCCAGAACACTTCCCACCCACTGCTCCCAGAAACTTATTCAAAAAACAGATAATCATGCAAAAAGTCAAAGATTCTGCACAGTAATTATTTTTAAAAAAAACTATTGAAACGACAATTACGAAAATGGGATGATGTAACTACCAATCAAAATATAATATGATACACTTATACCTAATAAAATTTAACTTGAAAAGTGGAAAATGATGACTAAAAAAAAAGGAGCAAACATAAGGGCAATGACACGCAGATTCCCATAACTAAGGTATACAGTAAGGGAAAAGCGAATAGGAAGGGCCAGTGTGGGCATGAGTCGTAATGGTGTATGATCAGCATGTTCTGGGTTTGTTTTGTAACAGATGGCAGTGGGAAAAGAATAAAAAGAGAAAGATAGAAGAGTATCCAAAATTGACTGAAGGTTTTGGAGCCCTTTGGGTAGGGAGGTTAGCAGACCCTCAAAGATCTGCAGGTGTTCTATCTTTATTTTCTGTTTTTCAGTGTAATCAAGATGGATTTTCTCTATTGTAAGGAGTTAGACTCCATTTTCTTTTCAGTAAAACTCTGTTCCTAACAAACAATAACAAAGTTATTGAAGCTAGAAAGCTTGCAACAAAAAGGTAGATATTCCTCAAAAAACAACCATTTAAGACAACAAAGAAACAAAAAACTCAGGCAACAAAAGAAAAAACTATCAAGATGCAAGATGCAAGAGACTGTGTTCCCTAAGAAAGTTTGCTTTCAGACCAAATCTTTTAAATCAGAACTTCTAATGAATCAGCATCTTCAATAGTGATACCTGAATATCAGAAACATGCTATGGAATACAAAATTGTGAGGGGAAGTAAATTGAAAAGGCTATACCTCCTTTGGGTGCAACGCAAGATAAATATTTGAGACTTTAGTCTATCAACTTGGCTATCTCTGTTGAACACATAAAATCATATGAAGTTTAGAAATGACTAAGAAGCAATGTTCCATCTAAAGATGCCAAAGAAACCACCAAAAATAAACAAATTTGGATGAATACCGGTCCTCCAGGGGAATATATGGAACCCAGTCCATTTTCATTTGTTTCATGGGAATTATCTCTTCAGCCTCTCTCTGAACTGAGTTAATCCCAAGTTTATCAGATGGTGGAAAAGGGGATACAACCTGTTCGCAGAAACAAGTTGAAATAAAATTAAAATGACAATGAAAAAATGAATTCCAGATTATCAAAATTGATACAATGCTGATTGACTGATTCACCATTTACAAATGACAACAGAACGCATTCGAAGATCTGGCATTTCCAAATAACACCTTAATATCAAAAATGTTAAGCATGAATGCCTCAAGTCTATGCCCAAGAACCAGGCCCCACAAGTAGAGGCACAGAAATCACAGCTAGAAGGAACATATTATTATTGCATATTTGCAAGATCGAACAGTCTAATTTTCATGCAAGAGCTCAAAAGCAATAATCTACGTAGTCAACATATCTTCATGGTACATATTGGAAGCTCAGTTTGACAACTTACAGCTACTACAACAGGTATGCAGATGACTTTGCTTTCACCTTTAAACATGACCAGTTGAGCTGCAGACGGCACAATGGATAAGATGTAGGATGAATGAGCATATAAGGGGAAACGGGCTACGTATCAGATTCAAGCTGCCACCTTTCAAAATGACGAAAAAAATTAAGTTAGCAAGGTACTTACGCTCGGTGCAACCAAAGAGGTAAACCTTTTTCCCGTGCAGAATGCCACCCTCTTCAAATGCATTCTGGAACACGAGTCATGGCATCATTAATAATTCGTCGAGTAAAGCAGTTAACTTCACTTGAACACAGATCAACAATGAAAATCAAAGAGATAAAATCGAGCCTCCGATACTCACTTCTAGATTAGAGAAATTCCAGTTGAATTGATAGACGGAATCCAATTGGTCCCACTAGCATTATAACAACACAAATAACTAAGAAAATTACGCAGCAACTAACTATCAACTCGTAAAAAGAGGAAAAACATAGAAAAGTTAACAAACCTCTGTTCCAACAGAGAATGTTTCTCTCCATAAATCTTCCTACATAATCCAAATCAACAAATATTATCTAACCAGGAATATCAACGCAAGAGAAATATCACGGTTAAATCTGAACTTTTCGGAATAGGATATAACACTTGAAACCTTATCTATAATAATCCCTAACATTATATAGCCGGAAATAAAAGATATATGATATATGCAATAAACAGAAACAATCAAAATAGTTATAGCAACATCCAAGTATAGCCATAACTAGGTGCCGCCGCTATTTACTCAGAAGCGAAATCTCAAAGCATTTAGTAAACAAAGGAAAGTGAAGCTACGATACGATTGTCGTTTCCAAGTATTGGTGGAAAGAAATAAGGTAACACGCAAAGGATAGAGTTACAAGTTACAAGTTGAATAGCGAATAAATCGAAGCGTAGGAATGGATTTACCAAGTTGCGTTTATCTTCGAAGTACTCAGGTTCGGGTTCAGGCTTGGCTCGCTTAGCTCGAGGAGGTTGGTTCTTCTTGTTTGGTTGTTGTTCTCCGTCGTCTTGCCTCGTCTTCCTCTTAGCTCCTTTCCTCATTGTGCTCAATTCACTTCCACTTTGCACCAATACAGAATCTACTCTAATGTAGAGAAAACGCAGGTAAAATAAATAATAAAAGGATAAGAGAAATAAAGATATAAATATAGGGTTTGGGCGAAGAAGGCGCTGAATCCCGATTCAAATCGAGAGAGAGAGAGAGAGAGCTCCTTTTATATTAAAGGAAAAAAAAAATGTGAAAATGGGAAGAGATTTTTATACCAGGGTTTTAAGCCGTGAAACGTGAGCGTGAGATCAACGCTGTTCAGAACCCGGGGTAGTTGAAGAGGGGTAAATTTGGGATTTTCATGTATTTCAAATTTGAAGCCTGCCACGCAACACGCATGGCTATTCTGTTCAGTGTTCATTCACAGGTTAACCCGTGGGGTAAGTACGAATACTTAAGATTTTTTTTCCAAATGATTTATTGAAATATAAATCATATTATATCTATGAGAATCTTTTATTCTTTTATCTATCATATAATTCTAAAATCGAATCTCAATATGATTATAATTTACTTATCTATCATTTATCACAAGGATCAAGAGGTCATCGTGTCAATATATAATTAATATTTATATTTAAATATAATAAAGATTAAGTATTAATATATATATATACAAATACTAAAATATAGTAATTAATTTGGTTTCAAAATTATTGAACATGATAACTGAATCAATGATCATTGGATTTGGTTCAGACTCGGACAAAAAAAAAACCAATTTAATTGGATCGACTCATCGAATTATTCGTTCGGGTTTACGCTGCTAAACTTTCCGAAGAACACAGTAGTTTGCTACCTTTCTTGGCTAGAAACATTTAAAAACAAAAAAACTGAATACTTTAAAAAATTAATAATAAAATAATATACAAATCCGAACCAATCAAATTTGGTTCGGTTCGTTTTGGTTTGGTTTGGACCCGAAAATATTATAATATATATAAAATTAAAATATATATTAAAATATAAAATTATTAAATATAACAAATATTAAGTATTAATATATATATATATATATAAATACTAAAATATAGTAATTAGTTTAGTTCCAAAATTCATGAACATGATAACCGAACCGATGACTATTGGGTTTGATACCTTTCCTTTCCTGACTAAAAACATTTAAAAACAAAAAATTTGTAAACTTTAAAAATTTAACAATAAAATAATATAACAAATCTGAATTAATCAAAATTAGTTATGTTCGGTTGACAATTCCTTCTACCATTACAGGAACAGTAAAAGAAAAGTTGTCAATTAATAAATTGATATAGATATTGAGTATTAATATATATATATATATAAACCAATTTAATTGGATCGGTTCATCGAATTATTCATTCGGGTTCACGCTACTAAAATATTAAATATAATAAAATTAAAATATATATTAAAATATTATATATATTACAATATATATAAAATTAAATTATATATATTAAAATATAAAATTATTAAATATAATAAATATTAAGTATTGATATATATATATATGTGTATAAATACTAAAATATAGCAATTAGTTCGGTTCCAGAATTCCTAAACCTGATAACCGAACCGATGAACATTGGGTTTGGTACATTTCCTAGCTAAAAACATTTTTAAAAAAAATGTAAACTTTAATAAATTAACAATAAAATAATATAAGAAATCTGAATCAATCAAAATTGGTTCTATTCGGTTGGCAACTCCTTCTAATGTTACAGGAACAGTAGAAGAAAAATTACCAATTGAAAAAGTGATATAGATATTGAATATTAAAATATATATAAATATACAAACCAATTTAATTGGATCGTTCATCGAATTATTCGTTCGGGTTTACGCCGCTAAACTTTTCGAAGAACATAGTGGTTTCCTACCTTTCCTTGGTAAAAATATTTAAAAACAAAAAATGTGTACACATTAAAAAATTAATATAAAAAATCTGAACCAATAAAAATAGGTTCGGTTCGATTGGGTTTGGTTTGGACCGAAAATATTAAAATAAGTATTAAGTATATATATATATATATATATATATATATATATATATATATATATATATATATATTTAATACTAAAATATATAATTAGTACGGTTCCAAAATTCTTGAACCTGATAACCGAACTGATGATCATTGGGTTTGGTACCTTTCCTGTCTAAAAACATTTAAAAACAAAAAATCGTAAACATTAAAAAATTTAATAATAAAATAATATAAAAAATCCGAACCAATCAAAATTTGTTTGGTTGGCAACCCCTTCTACTGTTACAGGAACGGTAGAACAAAAATTGTCAATTGATAAAGTGATATAGATAATGAATATTAAAATATAATAAAATATATTAATTGGTTCAGGTCCAAAATAATCGAACTAATGATCATTGGGTTTGGTTCAATTCGAAGCTGAACACAAAAAAAAAATCAACCAAAATATTTGTACACTTTAAAATATTAATAATAAATCGGTTCGATTGGGTTTCGTTTGGACCCAAAAATATTAAAATATATATATAGAAATTTAAAATATATATTAAAATATAAATTTATTAAATATAATATATATTAAGTATTATATCTATATAAATACTAAAATATTTAATTAGTTCGGTTCCAAAATTCTTAAACCTGATAAAATAACCGATGACCATTTAGTTTGGTACATTTCCTGGCTAAAAACATTTAAAAACAAAAAAATTGGAAACTTTAAAAAAATTAATAATAAAATAATATAAAAAATCAGAACCAATCAAAATTGGTTCGGTTCGGTTGGCAACCCCTTCTACTATTACATAAACAGTAGAAGAAAAGTTCTCAATTGATAAAGTGATATAGATATTGAAAATTAAAATATATATATATATATATTAAAATAAATTAATTGGTCCGGGTAAAAAATAATCGAACTAATGACCATTATGTTTGGTTCAATTTGAAGCAGAACACATAAAAAAAAAGAACCAATTTAATTTGTTGGTTCGGATTTTCAAATTCATCGAATTATTGGTTCGAGTCTTACAACCCTAAACTTTTTCAAAGAACACAGTAGCTAAAACCAACAAAATATATGTTTAAAAAATAAATAAATAAATTTAAATAATCCAAAATGATCCATCGATTGCCAACTCATTCTACTGTCCGATACACCCCGTTGTGCCCCGATGTTTTATTAGGTTAATTACCTTCTTAAATCAATTATTAATCACGCGCTTATCGTGAAAATACGTGAAAATTAAAACTAATTTAATCATCATATAACTTCAGCAAAATTTTTATAAAAAAAAACAACAACTTTAACATATGTAAATACACACCTAGTTGTTCATTACAATACAAAAACACTGTTGAGGATATCCTCTCAGTAGAATCCCTCACATGCATAAACTTAATAACAGACTTACTTAGCGAAAATATAAAAATGCTCCTTAGACACACTAGTCATAATGTCTATATATACTTTAATCGCCATGGATCACAGCTCGACCCCAGCGTCTGGTTCGTAAGGAGTTCCATCCAACTCCTCAGCAATCTTCGTTTCATACGGAGTTCCGTCCAGCTCCTCAGCAACATAACCCTCCATCGGGTCTTCTAACGTAAACCAAAGTAACCCACAACAAATACAGAAACATAGGCGAGACACCCCGTTGTGCCCGATGTTTTATTAGATTAATTACCTTCTTAAATCAATTCTTAACCGCGCGCTTATCGTGAAAATATGTAAAAATTAAAACTTATTTAATTATCATATAACTTCTGCAAATGTAAAAACACAACAACTTTAACATATGTAAATACACACCTAATTGTTCATTACAATACCAAAACACTGTGGAGGGTATCCTCTCAGTAGGATCCCTCACAGGCATAAAATTAATAACATACGTACTTAGCGGAAATATAAAAATACTCCTTAGACACGCTGCCATAATGTCTAGACTCTAATCGTCATGGATCACAGCTCGATCCCCTGCGTCCGGTTCGTAAGGAGTTCCATCCAACTCCTCGGTAATCTCCGTTTCATACAGAGTTCTATCCAGCTCCTCAGCAACGTAACCCTCCATCGGGTCTTCTAACGTAAACCAAAGTAACCCACAAAAATACAGAAACATAGGAGATAAGAAACAATTCTATCATCAAAAAGAGGAAAAGAGTCGTAGTAAATTATACAGTAATTGTCATAGAGAATCAACACACATAACTAACGAATCATCCTCAGGTCAATATATATTATCCTCTACACTTATTCTCAGGTAATCTAACACGTAACCTATCTAATCCTGTCACCATGTCTTTACGTTATCGTGGCCACTACCACTCCTGTCACCATCCCTCATTTGCATCGGGGCACACCCTTACCCCCGTTAGGATGTTCCACCTAATGCACACCTCCATTCACGTTAAGGTGTTCCACCTCCATTCCCATTAAGGTGTTCCACCCCCATTCCCTAAGGCGGAAGTGGTCTTGCGAGAACTCCTGATTTTACGTATATTATATTACCAATACACGGTGTATTACATTACCAATATATAGAAGTGTTTTACGTGTATTATATTACCAATACACGGTGTATTATATTACCAATACACAGAAGTGTTTTACGAGTATTATATTACCAATACACGGTGTATTATAGTACCAATACACAGATGTCCATGCATATTATATTACCAATACACTTTTGTCTTTGTGTATTATATTACCAATACACTTTTGTCCTTGTGTATTATATTACCAATACACGGTTGTGGACAACAACACCTATACTTAAATCTCACCAACCCGTTTTAACAACATCTTAGTGCCTTAACCTTCCATTAGAACTTGACACATATTATATGTCATAACACCTCTTTAAAATTCCTCATATAAGTTAGGCTCTTCTAAATCATCATTATCCTCACACCCAAAACAATCATCTCTTAGACAACATATATATCTTTGCTTAAAATCCACTAAGCATAATAATAAAAACCAGGCAGATCATGCATAACACAGTATTAATCAAAATATTCTCATATTACCAACATAGCACAAAATCAATTCAATAAAGGTAATAAAATCAAATCAACCATCAACAATATAAAGATCAACCTAATATCAATAAACCTACAATCCCCGAATCGCCATTGGTTTTTCAGAAAAGGTTTCCAATGTGATTTTGGTCTTGTCGATTACTCGACTACTAGTAGGGTTTAGGTCGCCCTAAACAATTATTATATAATCTACTACTTATCCATTCCGACGATAGGTTGGTTCTTTCCCCCACCTGGTAGATTTTTGTTTTACACAACCTCTTAATATATGAAAATATAAGTTAATACAAGACTATAGAAAGTGGTTTCAACTCAAAAGGAGTTTTCTACCATTTTAGAGAGATTCTAGAAGTTTAAAGCATATAAAGAACACATAAAGCAAACTAAGAAATAAAAGATGAAACTTGCAAAAAGATTCATATGAGAGCATTGCCCTTAGTATAAGGAAGAACTTTAATGAAGAACTCAAGTGGAAAAGACTAATAAAAATGGAAGCTTTAAGTGTTTGAAAAAAGAAGAAATGGAAGAAGTTGAAGACGTATGAAGATTGAGGAAGAAAATGAGAGACTGAAGATGAGTGATGATTATATAGAGGAGGGAAACGGGAGCACGAAATTTTGGAGAGAGGATGAGCTTGGAGAGCAAGTTTTGTCTTTAAGACTTGTTTGGTTGAAGAGGAAAGAGAAAAATATGTTTTTAGAATATAATATGATATATTTCAAAATGTCTATCATGACCGCTTTTTAGGAGGTAGCTTAGGGCATACCTCTAGTGAGTCACCTCACTCCCTCGTCTCACCTTATGCCTTTTATGTCTCCTATTCTGCTCCATTTCGTACCCGGTTGCATTTCCGATCGTAATTCTTTCGACGTTTTCGTTCGAATGAAATATTTTATTTTATTTTTGAACGAAAATTTTCAAAAAAAAACAAAATTGAAGGAAACATAATAAAAACAATAACTATCTCGTTCACGGGTCAAAATTAGGTTTTCTGCACAGTAAACTTTTACCGGCAGTGAAAACACAGACCGACTTTCGTCTGAATTTTCAACCAAAAATTTTACCGTAACCCTCTACCATAAATTAGACTGTGAATATGATTTTGTTTTATTCAAAAACGCATTTTAACTCTCAGATTAAAATATAATTAATTATATTTTAACCGATTGAACAACATAATTAAAATCAGGCTGTTACAATAGGGGATAAGAAGCAGTTCTATCATCAAAAAGCGGAAAAGAGTTGTAGTACATCATACAGTAATTGTCACTGACAATCAACACACATAATCAACGAATTATCCTTAAGTTACTATATATCATTCAGTACCCTTACTCTTAGGCAATCCGACTCTTTATTTTAACGTAACCTCTCAAATCTTGTCGTTGTGTCTTTACGTTATCGTGGCCACTACTACTCCTGTCACCATTCCTCATTTGCATCGGGGCACACTAAGACACCCCGCTGTGCCTCGATGTTTTATTTGGAAATAAACTTGATTATTATGTTCTTATTCTTAAACTTAACATGAACATACGGCGGAATTAAAACTTAAATTATTAAGTAAACATATTCATGTAGAACAGGAATAAGAAAACATGACCATATTAAGCATATGTAAGTGAAATCAAAGTTAAACAAAACCCTGTTTTAGAGCATCCCGACAATAGGAGCCCTAACAGGTGCACAAGTTATACAAACGTAAAGGCGGAAAAGATAAAGCGTCGTGACACCGACGCACTGGCCATAACTAGGACTAGACCCTACTCATCATGGGTCACAGCTCGTCCTCCGGCATCCGGCTCGTAAGGAGTTCCGTCCGGCTCCTCCTCGTTCGGTTCATCAACAGGATCTTCGAACACGAGCCATAAAAGATAGAACAAAGCAGAGAAAAGTACAGTGGATAAGAAACATGCTATCATCAAAAGCAGAAAAAGATTCATAGTAAATGATACACTAATTGCCATAGACAATCAACACACATTTCTAACAAGTCTTCCTCAAATTGATATATATCCTCCTCTACCCTTTGTCATGATGCAATGCAATGCAGTATGAATGTTTGGCCACAGCCACGTATCCAAATTTCCATCTCAAGTAAATCAGACTATATTTCAAGTCAACCAGACTATGTTTCAAGTCAACCAGACTATGTTTCAAGTCGATCATATGAAAATATCACAGACCATGTTTTAGGTCACCCCCTAGTGCCGTAACCTCTCATCACTATTTCATGAATAAACCCAACAATAATCACATCTCGGTTAGGCACTTCTAAACTCAGATATCATGAACCCCCGCACACATTCCTCTAATTATCATGTATTAATACACATCAAAATCTCTAACCATATATCAAAACATTGTGGAACAAAGCAGTTCAATTATCATCAAGCTATAATACATTCTCATATAAACATATCAATCATCATAAAATATCACAGTAATATCAGCATCAATAAATTCCTACATTCTCAATATCATATTAAAATATCACAGTAATATCAGCATCAATAAATTCATACATTCTCAATATCATATAAGCAATCCAACACCGATAAACCTACAATCCCCGAATCAACATTGGTTTTACAGAAAAACAACTCCAACGTGATTTTGGTCTTGTCGATTATTCGATTTTCTAGTAGGGTTTGGGTCGCCCTACACAATTAATATATAATCTACTACTTATCGTTCCCGACGGTAGATTGATTCTTTCCCCCACCTGAGTTCTCACCGAACTTCCGAACTCGAAGCTCCTCGTTGCCACACCACAAGTTACCAACACCACCTTCAACCAAGCAACATAATTAAAAATAAATCAAACAAATTCATCTATGCCCTCATTATGCTAGGTTCGGCCATTTAATTCAAATGAGAGCTAGGATTGTTTTCTCAACCTAAGCTTTTGGATACTTATCACTTAGACTCTGGGTAACTTAAATAAATTGGCATAAGTTGAAAATATGGAATAAAAATCATCCAACCACGTAGGGTAGGTTTCGGCCTTGTATAACAAAATAGGCTAGGATTTTCAAATCGACACAACCTCTTAGATCAATGATCTTAGAGTATTAAGGAGTATGAATCAAGTACTAGTTTTCATAAAGCAAATCAAAAACATTTTATTTCCTTTAATATAAGTTTCGGCCAACATAATTGAATTGGCTAGAAATTTCTAAACTTTCCAATCTCTTTAGCTTAGCATCCATACATAGTAAGGAGCTTAAAACCATGATCATTTTGGAAAATGAAAAACAAGGCATCCTAGGTCCATAAACCTTAGGTTTCGGCCATCATAGGATTTTTAAGCTAGAAATCTTTAAATCATCCAATCTTTTAGACATAGCATCCTTTGATATTAAGGAGCTCAATCTATAATCATTTTGGAAGAGAAACAACCTAAAACGTTCCAATCTTTTTAGATATAGCATCCTTTCACATAAGGAGCTTTAATCCATAATCATCTTGGAAAATAAAAACAACACATCCTAGGTCCAAAACAAATGAGTTTCGGCCATCATAGGAAACTCAATGAAAAAGATTTAAACTTTTCCAATCACTTAAACCTAGCATCCTTTAGTATAAAGGAGCCCTTGGTCATGATCATCTTGGAATAGAACTCAAATATAAATTCATAAAAGCAAAAGTTGAAACAAAATCCAACCTAAACCATAGGCATGGTTCCGGCCTTGCATGGATAAAGGGGTTCGAAATTTTTGTTTTACACGGTCTTTTAGTATGTTGTAATAGGAGTAAAAACAAGAACATAGGAAGTGGTTTCAACTCAAACGGAGTTTTCTACCATTTTTAAGAGTTTTTAGAAGTTTGAGAGCTTAAAGAAAACATAAAGCATAAACTATGAAATGAATGCAAGAACTTGAAAAGAAAACTAAATAGGATCATTACCCTCAAGAAGATGAACAACTTTGATGAAGGAATCAAGTTGAAAAGAGAAGTAAAAACCAAAGCTTTAAAGGTTTGAACTTTTTTTTTTTTTTTTTAAAGAAAGGAAGAAGATGAAGAAGAAGAAAAGTGTGAGTGAAGTGATGAAATGAGTATATATAGATGGAGGGAAAGGGGGCACGGTTTTGGAGAGAAAAGGAGAGGAAAAATGAGAGAAAATTGAAGTGGATTGTTGAGGAAGATTGGAGGTATGAGAGGTATGGTGATAAGGTATGGTGTTGTAAGGTGGAGGTAAGGTAGGAGAGAGAAAAAAGCTGAAAAAGTAAAATTTTGAAAAGGTGAGTGATGGTGGTTACTATTTGCCATCACATCATGTCTCTTCTAGTCCTTTCGTTTCCTTTGTGCTCTGCTCCATTGCGTATCAGATGACTTCCCCGATCGTATTTCTCGACGATTTCGCTCGGGTAATACTTAGAATTTGGCCCCGGACGAGATTTTGTGAAAATCTCCATACCCACACAAAACATCCTAAAAACACTAACCGTCTTGTTTACGGGTCAAAATTATGTTTCCGGCTCAGTAAAATTATACTGGTAGAGAAAACGCAGACCGACTTCCGTCTGAATTTTCAGCCGAAAATTTTACTGTGAGCTATTATCGTAAGGTAGATCAAGAATATGATTTTTATTTTATTACAAACATTTCCTAAACTTCATATTAAAATATAATTACTTATATTTTAATTTATTAACCGCATACCGAAAATCAGGCTGTTACACACACCCTCATTCTCGTTAGGATGTTCCACCCTGTGCACACCTACATTCCCGTTAAGGTGTTCCACCCCCATTCCTTAAGGTGGAAGTGGTCTCGCGAGAACTCTTGATTTTACGTGTATTATATTACCAATACACGGTGTATTATATTACTAATACACAAGTTTTTACGTGTATTATATTACCAATACACGGTGTATTATATTACCAATACACAGATGTCCTTGTGTATTATATTACCAATACACTTTTGTCCTTGTGTATTATATTACCAATACACGTTTGTGGACAACAACACCTATACTTGAATCTCACCAACCCGTTTTAACAACATCTTAGTGCCTTAACCTTTCATTAGAACTTGACACATATTCTATGTCATAACACCTCTTTAACATACATCATCTAGGTTAGGGACTTCTAAGTCATTATTATCCTCACACCCAAAACGATCATCTCTTAGACAACATATATATCTTTGCTTAAAAACCACTAAAAATAATAATACAAACCAGGCAGATCATGCATAACACATTATCAATCAAAATATTCACACATTACCAACATAGCACAAAATCAATTCAATAAAGATAATAACATCAAATCAACCATCAATAATATAAAATCAACCTAATATCGATAAACCTACAATCCCCGAATCATCATTGGTTTTTCAGAAAAGGTTTCCAATGCGATTTTGGTCTTGTCGATTACTCAATTATTAGTAGGGTTTAGGTCGCCCTACATAATTATTATATAATCTACTACTTATCCATTCCGACGATAGGTTGGTTCTTTCCCCCACCTGGGTTATCACCGAACTCCCAAACTCGAAGCTCCTCATTGTCACACCACAAAGTACTAACTCCACCTCCTGTGAAGGTAAGGAGATTAGATGCTCGAATAGATATACCACGAATGTCCTCGTTTCCTCCGCGATGGAAGTCTAAGGTTATGAACACAAACTCACAAGTTAAAATCAAACAAGAACACTAAACCACAAGGTATAGGTTCGGTCAAGACTAGTTCTTAGGGTTAGAGATTCCTGAAAATTATACAACTCATGGATTTATGATCCTTAAGTGGTAGGAGTTCATAAACAATGATCACTTAACAAAGTTGAATTAAAATCACACTAAGTTATAAACTTAGGGTATTCGACCAAGACTAGTAAAATAGGCTAGCGTTCACTAAACTTTCCAATCTCTTAGGTTTAGCATCCATATGTATTAAAGAGCTCAAAACCATGATCATTTTGGAAAAATAAGAACAAAATATCCTAGGTCCATAACCTTCTAGGTTCGGTCTTCATAGGATTTATAGGTTAGAAATCTTTAAACTTTCCAATCTTTTAGACTTAGCATCCAAATATCTTATGGAGCTCAAGTCCATGATCATCTTGGAAAAATGAAAGTAATACATCCTAGCTTTAATAATATAGAATAAACAAGTTAGAAATCCTTAAACTTTCCAATCTCTTAGACTTAGCATCCAAATATCTTATGGAGCTTAAGTTCATGATCATTTTGGAAAAATAAAAACTCAAACATCCTAGCACCTAAACACTAAGTTTCGGCCATCATAGGATGATGAGGAAAATATTCTTTATTTAACAATATCTCTTAGGTTTAGAATCACAAGATATTAAGAGTTTTAAATCCATGATCATACTTGGAAAGTTGAAACATAGTATCCTAGGCTTACTTATTCATATTTTCAGCCATCATAGGAACAAGCTATCAAAACTTCCAAGATTTATAGATTTAAGATCAATGGATAGTTAGAAAAACACATGATTATATTACAAAAGTTGAAACAAAAACTTCCTAGGTCACAAATGCAAGCATTTGACCTTCATTGGAAGAGATAGGTAGAGATTCTTGTTTTGCACAACCTCTTAGTATGTGAAAATATAAATTAATACAAGATTATCGAAAGTGGTTTCAAAAGGAGTTTTCTACCATTTTAGAGAGATTTTAGAAGTCTAAAGCATATAAAGAACACATAAAGTAAACTAAGAAATAAAAGATGAAACTTGCAAAAAGATTCATAAGAGAGCATTACCCTTATTGTAAGGAAGAACTTTAATGAAGAACTTAAGTAGAAACGATGAATAAAAACTAAAGCTTTAAGAGCTTGTACTTTTAGAAGAAAGGAAGAAGATGAATGTTTAATAGAGCTTGAAGAAGGAAGATGATGAAGTGAAAATGATAGGTGTATATATAGAGAAGGGAGAGAGTGACACGAAATTGAGGAGAGAGGAATGAGGTTGGAGAGCAAGTTTTGACCTTGTGCCTTGTTTGGTTTGAGAAAAGAGAAAAATAGGTTTTAAAATATAATATGTTATAATTGAAAAGTGTGTTGATTACACTTTTGGAGTATGTCATAACCCATTTCCATCAAGTCCCATCAAGTCACTTCACTTCTTTTGTGCTCCCTGATCTGCTCCATTTCGTACCCGGTTGTATTTTCCGATCGTAATTCTTCCGACATTTTCGTTCGAATAAAATATTCTATTTTATTTTTGAACGAAAATTTTTAAAATAACCAAAGTTGAGGGAAACATATTAAAAACACTAACCGTCTCGTTCACGGGTCAAAATTAGGTTTTCTGCACAGTAGACGTGTAAGACAGTGAAAACACAGACCGACTTTCATCTGAATTTTCAACCGAAAATTTTACCGTAACCCTCTACCATAAAGTAGACAATGAATATGATTTTATTTTAATCAAAAACACATTCTAACTCTCAAATTAAAATATAATTAATTATATTTTAACCGGTTGAACAACATAATTAAAATCAGGATGCTACATTGTCCCTGTCCTCTTCTTCTTCGTGTGTAGAGACCCTCGCCGCTGCCATTCTTCTTCTTCGCGTGTAGAGACCCTTCTTCAGCTGCAAGCACTGTTCGCTGCTCGCCGTGACTCAGGGAGCGTCCTTGCTGCCGCCACTCGTCCCGACTCAGAGACCCTCCTCACGCGCGCCACTCCTCTGCCACCTAGATCCTCGTGCTGCTGCCACTCAAGTAAACTACAAACTCTAAACCTCAGGCAAAACCTCAAAATCTTAGATCTGTTTGTGCCATTTTTTATTTCACAATACTCCAACCTTCTTCAGCCCATGCTCAGCCAAATAGCCACCTCTCCTTCAACCCTCAAATTCAACCACCGCATTTGATTGCTTTTGGGTTTAGTTCACAATGCTTGCTGTGTTATTGTTGTTGTTGTGCTGTTGAACTTGAATAATTTGAACTTGATGTGTTGTTTAAGAAACCCTATGAGAAACCCTGTGAGAACCATGTTTTTAATAGCTTAAAGAATTTGAACTTGATAATGGTTATTGTTTTCTTTAATTTGTTTATTCTTTCTGTTTAGCATTTGATCGTGTACTCAGATTTACAGTAAAATATGTGATTTATATATGTGATTTATATAGACTAATTGTTTTGTTACATTGCACACAGTATCAATGTCTGCATCACAAGAGCAATTGCAAACATCTGTACTTATGAATGGTGGACAAGAGCAAGAGCAACAACACCACACGTCAACTAATGTGACTGAATCAAATGAGGGTGCATCAATAGAGTCTCCTATGAACTTAGATACAACTCCAGATGAAACTCAAAACTCATTGTATTTGATTACTTTTGTTAGTAACTTTTGTAATTGGATAATAGATATTAATGTCGTGGTTTGTTTAAGTTTTCTAGGTGATTTTTTTTAATTGAAAAACATATTTGTTTGTTGTTCATAACTATCCATGGATACCCGTGAAAACCCGTGAATCCGTTAAGAACCCGTTAAGCGGGTACCCTTGCGGGTACGAGGTCGGCACGGGTGGATTTTTTATTCAATGGGGCGGGTAGCGGGTAACCAGTATCCGTGCCCGCCCCGCCCCGCCCCGTTGACATCCCTGGGCATAAGCCTCCCCTTGGGAAAAAAAATCAATATTAAACTATGCTTCAAATTACCATAGCGCTTCTCCATCCGTAAAATTGGTCCAATGACCTGGACACTAGGTATCCCTTTACATGTGGCAGATAACATGCCATCCCAACATCGTAAACACCGTCAAATCACTAGAACTGACGGAGGGGCCAACTTGATTGAGTTCTACAACTTCGGGGATTAATTTGAAATT
This sequence comes from Sophora flavescens, assembly GCA_030762895.1. NCBI lineage: Eukaryota > Viridiplantae > Streptophyta > Magnoliopsida > Fabales > Fabaceae > Sophora > Sophora flavescens. The sequence continues at coordinate 54,228,215 of CM061068.1, read as the reverse complement.
TTGTTAAATTTAGGGACAAAATTGACACATCTTTACAATCTCATTGATCAAATTGGAGATTCACTCGTAAAGAAATGCTCACCCTCATATGCCTTTGAGGGGTCTTCATATCCCTAAATTTTATTATTGTTAATATATAATAACCTTTCTTGTTAAGTTTTAGTTCCTATTATTTAATTATTAATTGAAATATTTTATTTTTATTTCAAAAAGCAGATTATCCCGATTAGATTCATCCTTTATTATTTTATAACAGTTTCAAGAGTAAATTTTTTATTGAAGTTTATCTTAAATTATTTTAATATTGCACCAAATAATATTTTTGTCCACAGTGTCCATTTTTATTATTTAAAGTGTGTTTGGGAAAGTTGAAAAAAAAAGATTATGTTGATAATCAGTTTTTGTATAATTGATTATTGTGATAATCGATTATAATCAGAATCTGTTTTTGATTAGGTTTGCTTGCTGAAAAGTGATTTTAAGATAATCTATTTCGTTTGGGTCGTGCAAAAAAATCACTTTTATATAATAAATTACGAAAAAAGTATGAAGTTATTTATATAATTAATAATATTTGTTTAGAAGTTAGTTTTGTATGGGTAAATAGGGAAGAGAGTTTTGAGAATGAAAAATAATCAAATAATCACAATCATATGTTAGAAAAAATAGATGCCATAAAACAAATTTTTTTCCTAAATTTTTTTTTTATAAATTTAAGCAAAATGTCAAACATGATAGATTATCTATGAAACATCGTTTAAGCTAAAAAAAACAGCTAAAATAAGAAAAAATAATCTTTCTCAAACACCCTCTTAATGTTATTTCAAAGAATAAATATTTTACTTGTTTTATTGCATGATTTCATATTTCATTATTTTACTGTTATCTTTTCAAAATCTAAATTTTCATCCCTTCCATTTATCTACTTTTATTATACTATTTTTTTAAATAATTACTTTTTAAAATTTAGTTTTTACTATATTATTATTATTTAAAATAGTAAGTGTTTTCTCTAATATCCATTTTTTATTAATTTATTATTATGTCAATTAATTTTTATTTTATTTCATCATCTATCATTTTATTATTTTTATTTTACAACCATTCTTAATAAGTTTTATTATTATTTTGGAAAGTGACTTTTCCTATTCAATTTATTTTTTCTATTTTATTACTATTTGAAAAACTGAATTTTTGTTCTTAGGGTTGCCTTTTTGTTTTAATTTTATTAAAACATTTAATTTATTTCAAAAGTTAAATTTTAACTTAGTTCTATCTGATTATTTTATTATCTTTATAGACATAATTGTTTCCTAAATTCATCGCTCATTATTTATAATTATTTTAAATTTTAAATAATGACTATTTTGAATTATTTTTGGGACTAAATTATATTTTTGGTTATTTATTTTTATTTTAGATTTCAATTTGGTACATTTTTTATTTTTTTTTTTGGAAATAGTCCATTGTCTCGTAAACGTATTGATGGTTTGGCCAATTTAGAGTTTTATGGGTGATTTTGATATAAATGTGTGGATGTGTGCTTCGTTCCATTAATTTATTGTTGAAACACATCCTTTCCGGGCAATGGAGTTTCAACATAGGAAGCGTTGTGCCATATTTGATCTTTCATGTAATCTTGCAAGGTTTTTTTTTTTTTTGATACACAGGAGGGGTAAAGCACCCCAAGAAAAACTAAACAACTAACATCCTAGGGAAAGAAACTCCCATTAAATCACGAAGGATCAATGTTATATTTGGATTGATGGAACTAGGTGAAATGGAATGAAATGAAGTGGTATGGACCAAGATTCCATTGTTTGAATTTTTAAAAAATGAATGGAATGGAATGGAACATGGTAGAATGCATTCCATCACATTCCATCATCTCCTCTTATTTTTCTTTCCCCCCAATTTGGGGGTATGGGATGAAATCCTTTCTCTGAATTAATTAATTACTTATCTACCCCTATTTTATTTCACATATACACACACGATTAGAGAAAAGCAAAACGAAAAGTCTCTTGTTCACCCTCTCTGGTCTCGCACTCCACGCACCCTGCCTGTTTGTTCTCTGTCTCTCCACAAGCATTTATTTACTGCGACCAATCTGGACATTTTGATTTGTAGCACAAAGAATAAAAGTAGGATAAAGTAAAAAGACAAAAGAATAAAATACATCTTTTTATTTATAATTTAAAATATCGAATCAACACTACCCGTGGTGGTGTGGTGTTGGAACATTGAGACCCGGATAAAATGCACTTTATTTTAAGTCATAATTCAATCATCTTTAATATGTTTTAATTCTAAGTAACAATGTTTTTTTAAACGAGGGTAAAAAAAGAATAAAAAAAATTATAACTCATTCCATCCCATTCAATTTCCAAACAATGGAATGAGAACTTTGTTATGCTCCACTCCACTCATTTTAAAATATGTAAACAGAACCCAAATCTCCACATCCCGGTAGGGGGGTACCTGGAGAAAATGAAGTCCCAACGGTAACGAGTGTCTGTAGTTAGCAATGAAATTCGCCACCTTATTGCCTTCTCGAAGAACATGCGTCACTCGAACGATCCAATCTATGGACATTAACTCATGTATAGCCATGATCATTGGAGCGTAAGGATGTGAATGGTTACACCCCTTTGACACCCAACCGCAACCTCCGAGTCACTCTCCACCCAGAGCCTGTTGAACTTCCAATCCCAAGCAAGTTGAAGAGCTGTAAGGATTCCCCACAGTTCCTCCATTAGGACAGTAGAGGATCCTATATTTCGGCTAAATCCGACCATCCAATGACCAGAAGCGTCTCGGAATATCCATCCGCAAGTAGCCACACCGATCTCTCTTTTAACAGATCCATCAACATTCCGCTTCACCCATTGATGAGGAGGGAACTCCTATCCTATAGCCCTTTCTTCATACTTCCACATGGCACCTTTAGAATTCACAGTAACTCCCACTTGTTCAACTAGGCATAGGCTAGCTAGGTGCAGAGTCCTATGCTGGTAAAACATTTTTGGTTAAAGACAAGGTCATTCCTTGACTTCCAAATTTTTGAGCATATATATCAAAAAAGAATAGACCAATTCGGTCCCACAAATGCATCAGAGTGCAGGCCGAAGTCTAACCAGGTAAATACATTATCCAACATGAAAAACCTCTCCCAAAAAGCCTCAGCCAAGCAAGCTTTCCATATAGGCTTCACGTGACTACAATCTCTCAAAATGTGTAGGTCTGTTTCTTCTTCCCTACTGCAAACGGGGCATAGGCCTATGTCACTCATGTGATCGTTCTTTCTATAGCCCATTGTGTAAGATTCAATCACTTAGAAATTTTGATATATGACAGATACAACTTAATATATATACAAATGTTTCAGTGTTAAATTACAAAGACAGGTATCTAATCAACAAATTCAGTGAGCAATTAAAGGAGAATATTCAAGCAAGAACTTGAAGAAATCAAAAGAGCTACATGGAGGAATCAAAGAGCAAAGACAAAGATCAAAGGAATCATCAAGATAAGAGTTTAAAGGAAAAATTAGATTTAAGTCTTAGATAATTTGTAAGAGATGAAATCCCTTATTCACAAATAGCTCAATTAAAAAGATGCATGAAGAAAATTATTTTTCATAACCTGCATTAAAAGGAATAAGTTTTCGTTAATGAAAATGTTTTTTAGAAATAAGAAGTGCTCGTCCAAAGCTCTCGTCCAACATTGAAGTAATACAAGCGCTCGTCCAAACACAAGTGATCGAAGCGCTCGTCCAACAAGTGACAGAAGCGCTCGTCCACTGAAGTGATAGAAGCGCTCGTCCAACATAAGTGACAGAAGCGCTAGTCCACTAAAGTGACAGAAGTGCTCGTCCACTAAAGTGAGGCCAAAGGCCTTGGGAAATCCACAAAATCCGTGGGAAAGTACACATTTCCCAAGGATGACCCACGGATTCATATCCCTCGGTTTTCAGGGGGTCGGAAACTTTTCCCACGGGTAAGCCGTGGGAAATACCCCGCGGTTACGCCCTTGGGAAATTTCCCAGGGATTATTCCTTGGGAAACTTTTCCCACGGATAATCCCTGGGAAATGTTTCCCACGAGTTTTAACCTGGGAAATATTTCCCAGGGTTTTAACCCTGGGAAATATATTTTTTTTAATTATAAAACTTTATTTATAGCTTAACATTATTGTTGAACTAGATAAATAAATAATTATTTCCTTCCAGAATGAAGAAGATAAAGGGTATCATAATTTTTTCCTACGGAACTAAGACCAAAGCAATGAAATCAAAACAAAGGCAACAAAAATTCCAGTTAACCAATTCCAGATGACAACAAAAAATCAAGATGACAACTTTATCATAATGGGTATTTGAAAAAGAAGGGACTTTGTACCTTGAGAGGCTCAGGTCGCGTGGTGGTTTCTGCTGACGCCTAAGATGCGTTGCCATTGCGGAGGTGGTTCTGCTACCGGAGAGAAAATGAGGAATGAAAATGGAAGGGGAAAGGTGGAGAGAAAGAGGGGCAGAGGGAAATAGCTAACATGTGGTGCGGAAACGGAGGTGCGGCGGATTCCCTGTGATGCGGCGGAAGATGAAAATGCGGAGCTGGGAACTGATTAACGAAGGAAAAAGAGGTGGCTAGGTATTTTACATATTCCCACGGGTGTGGCCGTGGGAAACGACGCCTATATGTTGCGACGGTGAGGCCGTGGGAAACAGCGCCTTCTGACTTGCGACGGTGGAGACCGTGGGAAGCAGCGCCTTGTGACTTGCGACGGTGGAGTCCGTGGGAAAATCCGAGATTAGCGACGGTTGGATCCGTGGGAAACGGCGTATAGTAGTTGTGAGGGTATTGGCCGTGGGAAATCTACGCGCTGCAGATGGATTATGAAGGCGGGAAACTCCGCGCGTAATTAACGACGGTTTAACCCGTGGGAAACTCATTCGCGCCTATTTTCACACGACTCTACCTGTGGGAAGCTTACAGAGAGTATTCCTGGGGTCTCAACCGTGGGAAATGTCAAAATTTCCCAAGGATTTAAATCCCTGGGTAAAAAGCCCTGGGAAATAGCGAAATTTCTTGTAGTGATACAAGCGCTCGTCCACTAAAGTGACATAAGTGCTCGTCCACTAAAGTGACAAAAGCGCTCGTCCACACAAGTCTTTGGACTTGCTAAGATCTTAATGAGAGTATCCGTCCAATGACGTAGCATATGGAGCTCGTCTACTAGCTCGTCCGATGTAAAATCTTAAATTCAAAATGGCTAGATAGACGCGCTTATTTTCAAGATGGACGCGAATGCTAAGAGCTGATATAGAATCTTATTTCAAGAACTAGAATCAAGAAAACAGATTTTGTTAATCAGATCCAAATCTGTTTTGATTGATCCCAACGACTATAACTTGTTTTCTCTATAAAGAGGGATCAAAGGAACACTTTTACAATACACGAGATCACAAGAATATCATAACATATTAGAAAGTTTACGAAATCAATTTGAGAAATCATTTGTGAAAATCATGCATCATCTTTCTTGAGCTTATTGTGGAAAAGTGTGTTTCGTTCTCATAAGTGCTTCAATTTGTTTATCTGACTATTAAGAGTTAGGAATCAGTTTTTGTTTTACATTTCGATTGTAAAGAGAGAGGGAGTCTCTCTGAGTGATTAGGGTGAGGTATCCTTAAGGAAGAACATTGAGGCTCTTCACAAGAGTGTGGTATCTCGAGGTGAAGTAGTGCTCTGTGGTGTAAAGGTTTTTCAAGATACCTTGAAAAGCTTGTGTGTTAGTGTGTGAAAACCTACAGGTGGAGTGGGGACTGGATGTAGGTCACGGTGGAGGTGACTGAACCAGGATAAATCTGGTTGTGTGGTATCTCTAAACTCAAACTCCTTAATTTATGTTTATGATCAAGAACCTGTGATTTTAATGTTTAAAGTTCAATATAATTTGTGTTCTTGATTAGTATAAACTGTATTGAAACCTGAGCATGATTGTAATCAAGTCTGTGTTATCTACGATCAAAACCATTCTTGATTGCTGAAACTGAACTAATCACTGAAACTTGCATAACTTGTTATTAATTTTTAAAGGTTTAAATACTTTCTGTATTTTGTTATTATTGAGTTTTGAACGTGAACCTGTTCTGAATTAATCTTTCTTATCCTCATCATCTTCCAATTCAAGATTTTATATAAACCCTTCATTGATTTTGTAAAAGATCCTGAGGCCACAAATCCGCAACTCTAATTTGAAAAGTTTTTAAGAGGGAAATAAATTTTGAAAACTCAATTCACCCCCCCCCCCCTCAAGTCATTGAAGCCAAAACAACACGTTGTAAGTAAGCCTCCCTTAGCTACCTTCCACAAAAAGCATCGGGTTCTATGATGACCCTTCCATCTCCAAAGTTTTTTCCAAAAAGGATAAGCCTGGACATTAACATGACTAGTCACAAGCGCATAGGCTGAGCTAGTTGAAAAAGTGCCATCATTAGTCCTCATCCAAATAACATGGCCAACACCTGTAGCCCCATTTTGAGCCCAACAGGCCAGGATTTCAGCTACCACATAGAGAGGGAGATATCGTTCAAATAAATTTCTTTTCCATTCACCCGTAGATTCAATAAACGAGGCAACAAACCAGTCCTCTCGTGACTCAAGGTTTTGCATGAGAACAACATCTTTTAGAATAATACCCGAATTGAGCCATCTCTCTGCCCAGAATTTGACACATTGCCCATTTCCCAAACTCCATCGAATGCCCTGCAGAATATTATTCAAGGTACCACATATTCCATGCCAAACACTAGAAGCACTACTTCTTCCTAACATTTGGGATGGTGCCATCAATACAGTTGACACGCTGTCGCGCACGCGTCAAAAAGCGAGCGATTGGAAAAATATGTAGCAAGGGAGCGACAACTCGAGTATCGTCTCACAAGGACTCTTGGATTGTTGTCAACAGAAAAAGTCAGAATTGGGGGGTTTTGGATTTGAAATTCAATAAAGAAAACAAAGCAAAAAACAATGCAAACTAAATAACTATCAAATAGCTAAAAAAAACGATTAACCTACTGTTCTCGGTTTCCCACTATCATTGGTTCATACAATTCCATGCCCTAAGCGGATTCTAATCTCTTTTCGATTGTAACATCAATTAACAAGCGAAACCGACGCTACGAGACATATGTTCCTAATTCCGAATTAAGCAAACGGATTAAGCCCTTCGTGAATTAAGCAAACACGAATTGAACACACGCGAATTAAGCAAACGCGATTAAGTATAGGAACACACAATCATCGAAACAAACCAATACATACTCTATACAATTCTGAATTAAGCAAACAGAATATATAGAACAAATATTGAAAGAGAAAAGCATTAAGTTTAGGAATTGCAAAACCTCAAGTGGCGGCGAAACCCGATTACAGCAGATTAATCAAAGGAGACTAGCTCTCCATTACAAACATAAACCTAAACCTAATTCGCAGCCGTCCTATGAAAAGAAAAGAAGATGAAGAGAAGATCAGTTCTGCCCTAAAACAGATATAAATACAGATTCTGGGATGCGCTCGCTCGCGAGGCGAGCATACTTTCGCGAGGCGAATATTATGAACAGTCTTCACTGTTTGGCTTTCTCGCGAGGCGAGCTAATTATTCGCGAGGCGAGACTTCAAATTCCAATCTATCACAGTCGTGACCTTCATCACGGCTAGGCCGTGATGGTCTCTATCCTTCAGGATTGGATTACTCGCGGGGCGAGACAGTGATTCGCGTGGCGAGACAGAGAGGATGACATTTCTGACACAGTCAGGCTTCAGGTTCGCGAGGCGAGTAGCCTCTCGCAAGGCGAATAACTCCAGAATTGCTTCTCTTTATTAACCTGAAAACAAGAGGTAGCAGTAAGTGCTTTATTCGACTCAAAATCACTAAATTAACCTAAAAATACTTTACAGACTCAAAATGTTGCTTGAGGACAATCGAGTCTAATTTGGGCGAAAACGGGATATAATTAGCACAAAACCACGGTCATACTAGTCATAAAACTAGATGAGCCAGAGGCTGATCAAAATACCCCAAACTTAAACTTTGCTTGTCCCCAAGCAAACTAAAACTCAAAAATGACTCAAACTTGACAAGCTCAAAGGTTCAATCAAATTCGCACAAATTTCATGCAATATCAACAAAACAATTTCTCTTCAATGTTTCCCCCCTTTTCAACAATGCAATCCCCACATTCATTTACTTTAAACATTGAGAATTCTATCATTCATGCAATCAGTAATCTAAGCAAGGGATCCAAGTTACACACAAAAGGGAGATCACCAAATTCAAACAATTGCCTTCCTCACAAGGGAATTTAGTGTTTCATTCAATCGCTCAGTTTTTGTCTAGGCTATCAACATTTCACTCAATTCACCTTTCAAGAGCACTTCCCATGAATTTGATTTTCATCTCAAACAAGGTTCCCACGCAAACTTGCATGCAACATCAAAAGGTCTTTTAGAGGTTGTAATGGGGCCTGGCTAAAGGTAGGATATACAAAGGTACTAGGCTTAAGTCCCTAGGAACTAAGAGAGCATGAAGCTTTTTACACTTTGAGTTTCCTCTCAAATTCCCTTTTCCATTTTTCTTTATGCTTTTGGGCGACTACAGCCTTTTTCTTTCAATACCCTTTTTTTTGACATTTTTGTTCCTTTTTTTTTCTTTCTTTGTCTTTGGCTCCAACCTTCATTTTTCTTTTTCTCAATCCCAAGCAGCACATCATATCCTTGTAGCCACCACAAACTTATCATAAATCATGCAGTCATAACAAAATATCTCAAAGTGTAATTTTCAATTTTTCAAATGGGGATAAATTTTCTTTTTCAAAATCTAGGGGGAAAATCATCAACAGTCAACAAATAATATGCAATCAATCTATACAAAATTCAATCAAAACCCAATCAAGCTTGCCGACACAAGACTCAACACACATACTCCTGATCTTCTCAAATTATTCAGGAGCTAAAAGAAAACAAAACAAAACAAAAAACAAAGCAAGGCAAAGCAATTAAAAAGAGTAAGGTTCAGAGAAAACTCATGGGGGCGGTTCCACCGAGATCCCACTGTCTGTGATACAGCGGCCACGGAATGCTCAAAGTACGATATGATCCTCCCGGATCCCATGGCATGCAGCATAAGTATAGGAGTGGGCACTTGATAATTATGGTGACTCCGCCAAGTGCGGCAGACTTCTCACTCCCCCTCGGGTCAAAGATGACCTCTTTTTCAACAAAGTCCTCCCAATAAAAATGGGGTTCAACCTCTTGGACTGGCCATAGTGCCTTCATATCCAAGGGTGCAAAATCCAGAGGATTGAACTCCATCGCTGGTGGTTCCACAGGGGGGGGGTGGCAAATAGGCAGAGAGGGTCTCTGGTGCCGTTTCATCTTCTGCACAATTATTCCCATCCACTGCATTACCAGATTCATCACCTTCTGTATATGCAGTAACCTCAGCACGCACCACACAGGTATTTCTCCCATCACAATTGACACATGCATAGGAGCCAAATGAATCATCTAATTCCAGAATTACTTCATCATCCTCTAGCATGGCGGAATGGATGTCCTCCATATGCCTCTTCCTCTCAATTTCCTTAGTCAAGGGTTTTGATCCTTGAGCTTGTTGCATGGCATCCATCAAAGTGGAAAGCTGTCCAATCTGTGTCTGCAAGGCCTGAATACTAGCATTTGCTTGCTGCTGGAACTGGAGATTTTGTGCAGCCATTTGCTTGACCATGTCCTCTAGTGAAGGTCCAAAAGGTGCGGAGGTGGTCACTTGGGGAGAGTTCTGTGGTGGTGCCAGCGATAACATCAGTTGTTGTTGCGTGGGTGAGTCCCCATACCAAGGGTTTGGATGGTTTCTCCAGATGGGGTGGTACTCATTAGTGGAAGGGTCAGGAATGTTGTGCCTGTTCTGATTGTTGCCTTGATTGTAAATATTAGCTGTATATGCTTGAGGTGATTCGTTAACTTGTCTAATACCAAATATCTCTCGCCTGATTGATGCAGCTCTGAAGGCAGGAAAGTATCTCGGTAGGAAGACTTTCTTCAAATCAATCCAGCTCGAGATGGAATTCGGCTCAAGACAATACAACCAATCCCTTGCAGCGCCTTCAAGTGAGAGATGGAAGGCTCTCATCTTGACGTGGTCTTCTATTATTCCTTCAGGTCTCAGCATTGTAGAACAAACAACCCGAAATTCCTTCAGATGCTCCTGCAGATTCTCACCAGCAAGACCACTAAACTTGGGCAACCAGTGCATTAAACCAAAAAAATCAGGATAATATATGCATGGTGGTTCATAATTAACATTAGGCATGTATCCTTGCATATAATTATCCATGGGTAGATTCACAACCAGACCAATTCAACATAATGTTTTTTTTTTAATTTTCTGTTAATAACAACAAGAGTCCCCGGCAACGGTGCCAATTTTGACACACTGTCGCGCACGCGTCAAAAAGCGAGCGATTGGAAAAATATGTAGCAAGGGAGCGACAACTCGAGTATCGTCTCATAAGGACTCTTGGATTGTTGTCAACAGAAAAAGTAAGAATTGGGGGGTTTTGGATTTGAAATTCAATAAAGAAAACAAAGCAGAAAACAATGCAAACTAAATAACTATCAAATAGCTAAAAAAAACGATTAACCTACTGTTCTCGGTTTCCCACTATCATTGGTTCAAACAATTCCATGCCCTAAGCAGATTCTAATCTCTTTTCGATTGTAACATCAATTAACAAGCGAAACCGACACTACGAGACATATGTTCCTAATTCCGAATTAAGCAAACGGATTAAGCCCTTCGTGAATTAAGCAAACACGAATTGAACACACGCGAATTAAGCAAACGCGATTAAGTATAGGAACACACAATCATCGAAACAAACCAATACATACTCTACACAATTCTGAATTAAGCAAACAGAATATATAGAACAAATATTGAAAGAGAAAAGCATTAAGTTTAGGAATTACAAAACCTCAAGTGGCGGCGAAACTCGATTACAGCAGATTAATCAAAGGAGACTAGCTCTCCATTACAAACATAAACCTAAACCTAATTCGCAGCCGTCCTATGAAAAGAAAAGAAGATGAAGAGAAGATTAGTTCTGCCCTAAAACATATATAAATACAGATTCTGGGCTGCACTCGCTCGTGAGGCGAGCATACTTTCGCGAGGCGAATATTATGAACAGTCTTCAGTGTTTGGCTTTCTCGCGAGGCGAGCTAATTATTCGCGAGGCGAGACTTCAAATTCCAATCTATCACAGCCGTGACCTTCATCACGGTTAGGCCGTGATGGTCTCTGTCCTTCAGGGCTGGATTACTCGCGGGGCGAGACAGTGATTCGCGTGGCGAGACAGAGAGGATGACATTTCTAGCACAGTCAGGCTTCAGGTTCGCGAGGCGAGTAGCCTATCGCGGGGCGAATAACTCCAAAATTGCTTCTCTTTATTAACCTGAAAACAAGAGGTAGCAGTAAGTGCTTTATTCGTCTCAAAATCACTAAATTAACCTAAAAATACTTTACAGACTCAAAATGTTGCTTGAGGACAATCGAGTCTAATTTGGGCGAAAACGGGATATAATTAGCACAAAACCACGGTCATACTAGTCATAAAACTAGATGAGCCAGAGGCTGATCAACAGTCATACTTATTCAGAAGAACCTTCACCCAAAGAGAGTTTGGTTCAGCTATTAAACCCCAACCCAGCTTCATAATAAGTGCTTTGTTGAATGCATGGAGGTCCCGAAAACCCAATCCCCCGGCTTGCAGAGGCTTAGTAAAGTGGTGCCATGCAACAGTGTGACACTTTCCAACCATCTCCCTAGCACCCTACACAAAATCCCTATTCAACCTCTCCAATTTAGTACAAACATATCTAGGCAATAGGGCTATTTGTATAGTGTACGTGGGCAAGGCCGAGACCATTGATTTAGCAAGGGTCACCTTCCCCGCAAAAGGGAGAGCATTTATCTTCCATGAGCTTAAACGTTGCTGGGTACGTTCAAGAAGGTGATGGCAAGTGTCCTTGTTGGTTCGTCTATGTAGCAAAGGCACTCCAAGAAGATATTTTCCCAAGTCATGAGTAAGGCCAAATACCGACATTTGACTAAATTGACGTGCCACATTATGGTTAACATTCTTCGAAATAAGCATCCGTGTTTTTTTAAGAATTCACCAACTGGCTTGAAGTAGTACTAAAACTCTGTAAACAATCAAGATCACTTGAATTTGGTTCAAAGAAGCCTCACCAAACAATAGGAGGTCATCCGCAAAGAAGAGGTGTGATATAGGTGGTTCGCCCCGGTTCAAAACAACCGGCTTCCAATTATTGGAATTAACTGCATCCTTAATACAATGGGCTACCCGTTCCATACATAGCACGATCTCCTTGTGACGCGCTGTCGCGCACGCGTCAAAAGATGAGCGGTTAGTAAAAATGTAGTTTAGTGTGCGACAACTCGGGTATCGTATCACAAGGACTCTTGTAGTGCTATTATCGCAGAAAATCAGTTTTCTTGGGGGGGTGTTTGGTTTGAAATTGATTGGAAAACAGAATGAAAACAGAGCATAAAAACAGAGCAAATTACGTGATTATCAAATAAGACTAAGACGATCAATCTGCTGTTTCGTTTCCCACTATCATCGGTTCATGTAATTCCATGCCCTAAGCGGAGTCTAATCCCTTTTCGATTGTAGCATCGATTTACAAGCGAAACCGACGCTACGGGACATATATTCCTAATTCCGAATTAAGCAAACGGATGAAGCCCTTCGTGAATTAAGCAAACACGAATTGAACGCACGCAAATTAAGCAAACGCGATTAAGTTTAGGAATATAAAATCATTGAAAATAAATCAACACTAATTCGATACAAACTGAATTAAGCAAACAGAGAATAACGAATAGCATTGAAAGAGAGAAGAGAATTAAATCAGGAATTACAAGACCTCAAGTGTTGGCGGAAGCCGATTACAGCAGATCAACCTAGGGAGATTAGTTCTCCATCAAAAACGCAAAACAACCAGAGAAATTCGAAAACAAGGATTAGCAAAAGATCCCTTTTGTTCTGCCCTAAACAGCTATTTATAACTTTCAGAAACTGCGCATTCTCGCGAGGCGAGTGGACTCTCGCGAGGCGAATATTAAAATGGCGCCAGTTTGAATTTGTGTTCTCGCGAGGCGAGTGTAATTCTCGCGAGGCGAGTCTTCAAAATCTGGGTTGTCACAGCCGTGATGCCTATCACGGCCAGGCCGTGATTACTTCTGACTTTGGGTGCTTATCTGTCATGGCCATGACCTTCATCACGGCTAGGCCGTGATGGTCTCTGTCTTCCAGGGGTTTCTCTTCATGCCCGTGATAGTTATCACGGGATGACCGTGATGCTTGCTGTGTTCCAGGATCGCGAGGCGAGCTATAGCTCGCGGGGCGAGGCAGAGAACATGACTTTTCTGGCACAGGCTGGTCCTCACTCTCGCGGGGCGAGTTTCTGCTCGCGTGGCGAGTGTTTCCAGATTGCAATTTCCATTGTTTCCTTCATTCCTTGGACTCTAAGTCAACCTGAAAACATGAAATAGCCATAAGTGCTTTATTTGACTCAAAAACTGTCTAAATTACCCTAAAACTACCTAAAGGACTCAAAACCTTGCTTGAGGACAATCAAGCCTAATTTGGGCGAAAACGGGATTAAACTCGAATAAAACTATGGTCTTTACTTGTCAAAAACTAGTCGAGCCAGAGGCTGATCAAAATACCCCAAACTTGAACTTTGCTTGTCCCCAAGCAAACTAAAACTCGACACGACTCAAGACTTGGCAAGCTTGAAGGATTTCAAACAATTCCGCACAAATTTCAAGCAATTCATCAAAACAAATTTCCTTCAATGTTCCCCCATTTTCAACAATGTAATCCCCACAATCATTTATTCCGAACATCTGAGAATTTCATCATTCAAACAATCATTAATCTAAGTAGGGGATCTAAGTTACACACAAGAGGGAGATCACCAAATTCAAACAATCGCCTTCCTCACAAAGGGGTTTAGTGTTCACTCAATCTCTCAGTTTGTCTAGGCTAACAACATTTCACTCAGTTTCACTTTTAAGAGCACTTCCCATGAATTTGATTTTCATCTCAAAATGGTTCCCACGGAAAACATGCATGCAACATCAAAAGGTCTTTCGAGGTTGTAATGGGGCCTGGCTAAGGGAAGGATATACAAAGGTACTGGGCTGAAATCCCTAGGAACTAAGAGAGCATGAAGCTGTTTACACATTGAATTTCCTACTCAAGTTCCTATTCTTATTCTTCTTTTTGCCTTGGGTGGCTACAACCCTTTTCTTCTAATACCCTTCTTGACATTTTGCATTTTTTTTTAAATTTTTTTATTGAAAGATTTATTTTTGCCCTTTGGCTCCAACCTTTATTTTTTTTTCTTTTTCTCAATCCCCAACAACACATCATATCCCTGTAGCCACCCCAAACTTAGTTTCTTGCAACCATTCTCTTGCTAAGCTTCCATGCTCTCCTAATCCTAAGATCGGGTTAACATGGTTTTTCCAGATTCAGGCTCATAACATAAGGTCATCATGAAACAATAGGCTAATTAGGCTCAAAGGGGCTAACTAGGGAACATGCATTAGGGGCTGGTTCAATTTAGGCCAAGTAGTTAATTCAAAGAAAATTGCCTAAATCATTTGATGCAAACACATAGACATGCAAACCATGAAGAGATTCAAGCAAATTCGGGAAAGTGCAACTTGAAAGTGATTCACACAATCAAAAACATGTTGGAGGCTCAAATCCTCACCTGGACATTCATCCAAATTGTTTGACAGAGATTCTATCCCTAGTGTGTGCACCCTATCACCCCAAACTTATCATAAGTCATGCCATCACAGCAAAATCTCAAAGATCAGTTTTCAATTACATGGGGACCAATTTTTCAAATTTTCAAAACTAGGGGGAATCAGTCAAAAATAAACATGCAATTCATCTATGCAAAATCAATCAAATTCCAGCAAAACTTGCCAACACAAGACTCAAACACAACTCCTGAGCTTCTCAAATTATTCAGGAGCTTTATTGAAAACAAAACAGAAATAAAGCAAGGAAAAGAAAATTAACAAGGAGAAAGGGTTAAGAAAACTCATTGAGGCGGTTCCACCAGGATCCCACTGTCTGTAGCATAAGTCCCACGTGGTAGCCAACGGACTGAAGCTTGTTCCATGCTTCCCTAATTTGTAGCCTTGATATGGGAGTGAGCGCTTGATAATTATGGTAACTCTGCCCAGTGCGGCGGACTTCTCACTCCCTCTTGGGTCACATATGACCTTCTTCTCAACAAAGTCTCCCCAATAAAATTGGGGTTCAACCCCTTGAACTGGCCATGGTGCAAAATCCAAAGGCTCAAACTCCATCACTGGTGGCTTCTCAGGGGGGGTGGCAAATAGGACACTGGTGTCTCCGGTGCTGCTTCAACTTCTGCATTTTCTTCGTTCACTGCACTAACAAATTTATCACCTGCTATACATGCAAAAATTTCAGCACACACCACACAAAGGTTAGTGTTAGTAGAGTCAATACATATATCACAATAAACTGAATCAGTAAAGCTCCGAATGTCTGGAAATTCAGCACTCAATTCATCCACCCCATCACTCTCAACACATGCATTTGATTTAATTGAATCATCTACTTCCAAAGGTTCTTCATCATCCTCAAGCATGGTGAAGCAGATGTCCTCCTGATCCTCCTGATCCTCATTTTCTACGTTTCCTGAAAAGAATAAACCTGCATAACATTCTATGCACAAAGCAGTGTCAGTACAATCAGCACATGCATTAGAATCAGGGGATTCAACACACAGTTCATCAACAGAAGTATTATCAAAATCATCCTCAGAGGTATTGTCAAGAATAACTTGTGAATCTGTATGTTCTTCAAGGGGGTGTGGAGTTAGCAGTGCAGCAGAGTTGGCGATAATTTGATCAATTAGAATGGACAACTTCTGAGACTCAGCTTCTCCTCTCCGATGGCTTTCAAGACTTTGTTCTGTCATTCGTTGAAGATTTGCTTGAAATTCTGTCATATGTTGTTGCATCAGAGAAGCTAACTCATCCAGGCTGGGTTGGACTTCATTTACTCCAATCATGCCAAAACCACTACTAGACTCATAGCCCTTGACAAAGTTAGGATAATATATGCATGGTGGTGGCTCATAATCAACATAAGGCATATAACCTTGCATGTAATTATCCATGGCAGTACTAAGATTCATAACCAGACAAAGCAGCCATAACTAATTAAGCAATGAATTATTATTTTTTTTATTTTTTTATTTTTTTATTTTTTTTATTTATTTTTTTTTATTTTTATTTATTTTCTGTTAATAACAACAATAGTCCCCGGCAACGGCGCCAATTTGACGCGCTGTCGCGCACGCGTCAAAAGATGAGCGGTTAGTAAAAATGTAGTTTAGTGTGCGACAACTCGGGTATCGTATCACAAGGACTCTTGTAGTGCTATTATCGCAGAAAATCAGTTTTCTTGGGGGGGTGTTTGGTTTGAAATTGATTGGAAAACAGAATGAAAACAGAGCATAAAAACAGAGCAAATTACGTGATTATCAAATAAGACTAAGACGATCAATCTGCTGTTTCGTTTCCCACTATCATCGGTTCATGTAATTCCATGCCCTAAGCGGAGTCTAATCCCTTTTCGATTGTAGCATCGATTTACAAGCGAAACCGACGCTACGGGACATATATTCCTAATTCCGAATTAAGCAAACGGATGAAGCCCTTCGTGAATTAAGCAAACACGAATTGAACGCACGCGATTTAAGCAAACGCGATTAAGTTTAGGAATATAAAATCATCGAAAATAAATCAACACTAATTCGATACAAACTGAATTAAGCAAACAGAGAATAACGAATAGCATTGAAAGAGAGAAGAGAATTAAATCAGGAATTACAAGACCTCAAGTGTTGGCGGAAGCCGATTACAGCAGATCAACCTAGGGAGATTAGTTCTCCATCAAAAACGCAAAACAACCAGAGAAATTCGAAAACAAGGATTAGCAAAAGATCCCTTCTGTTCTGCCCTAAACAGCTATTTATAACTTCCAGAAACTGCGCATTCTCGCGAGGCGAGTGGACTCTCGCGAGGCAAATATTAAAATGGCGCCAGTTTGAATTTGTGTTCTCGCGAGGCGAGTGTAATTCTCGCGAGGCGAGTCTTCAAAATCTGGGTTGTCACAGCCGTGATGCCTATCACGGCCAGACCGTGATTACTTCTGACTTTGGGTGCTTATCTGTCATGGCCGTGACCTTCATCACGGCTAGGCCGTGATGGTCTCTGTCTTCCAGGGGTTTCTCTTCATGCCCGTGATAGTTATCACGGGATGACCGTGACGCTTGCTGTGTTCCAGGATCGCGAGGCGAGCTATAGCTCGCGGGGGGAGGCAGAGAACATGACTTTTCTGGCACAGGCTGGTCCTCACTCTCGCGAGGCGAGTATCTGCTCGCGTGGCGAGTGTTTCCAGATTGCAATTTCCATTGTTTCCTTCATTCCTTGGACTCTAAGTCAACCTGAAAACATGAAATAGCCATAAGTGCTTTATTTGACTCAAAAACTGTCTAAATTACCCTAAAACTACCTAAGGGACTCAAAACCTTGCTTGAGGACGATCAAGCCTAATTTGGGCGAAAACGAGATTAAACTCGAATAAAACCATGGTCTTTACTAGTCAAAAACTAGTCGAGCCAGAGGCTGATCACCTTGCCTGACCCCTCTACTAGGATTGAACAACTCAGTTTTTCCCTATTTGGAAGCGGATGATACACAACTCATAATTAGACTACGAAAGTGATCCCCAATACCCAGATCAACCAAAGTCGCCTCCAAAAACTCCCACCTTAGCCTATCATATGCCTTTTCGAGGTCAACCTTAATATCTATTATACCTTTTTTCCCCTTCTTCGTTCTCATAGTATGAAAAACCTCTTGAGCAATAACAATATTATCCGAACTATGCCTCCCCGAGACGAAACTGCATTGTTGGGGGGCAACCAGGGAAGACATATGCTTCTTCAATCGGGAGGCAATCACCTTAGTGATGATTTTATAGATAACATTACACAAGCTAATTGGGCAAAATTGCTTCAAAGAGTTCGGATCATCTACTTTAGGGATAAGCACCACCAAGGTTTCATTTAAGGTACCAACCTTTGATGGATCATGATATACTTGTCTCACAAGATCACAAACAGAAGGGCCTATGATGTCCCACTGACTATGGAATAAAATCGGTTACAATCCATCGGGACCTGGGGCTTTTAAAGGACCCATACAAAAACCGCCTCTTTAATTTCCAAATCAGAAAACACCCCTCCAAAGCTACTAAACTAGCACCATCCAGCAAAGGAAATTTATTTACAGAGTATAGGCTAGAAACCGAACCTGAGGCTTGGTATAGGTTAGCAAAATAGGTCACTGCCAAGGTTTTAAGCTCACCGAATCAGCAATGCTCTCGCTAGAGGGTGAGGTAAGGGCCTCAATCCTATTACGCTTTCTACGAATCACGGATGCTGTGTGAAAGAAGCGAGTGTTACGATCCCCAAAGCAAACCCAATCACACCTCGCCCTTTGTCTCCAAAAAAGCTCCTCCTGGTTAAGCACCGAATCATACTCCCCCCAAAGTTTTTTAAGAATCTTTGAGAGATATATATTGCTGCCCATAGTCCACCTTCTATTAATCCCTTCCATGCGAGCCATTAGCTTTTTTTTCTTATAGAAAATATTGCCAAAACATTCAATATTCCAAACCCCAACCTTTTCCTGGAAGTCACCAACCGCATCACCCCAAGGAACTCCATCCCTCCAAGCTTCCTGAACTAGTGGTTTGAAAGAGTCGTCCAATAGCCAACTTGCCATAAAACGAAATGACCGATCCTGACTACCTCCATCAATCGAGCTGTGGAGATGGAGGATGATAGGTTTGTGATCTGATTTGAGAGCAGGCAGGTGGAAAATGGTGGCATCCTGGAAACGCATTCTCCATTGGCCTTTACAAACAATTCTATCCAACCTCTCTTCCACCCCTCTGACCACGTACGGGTGTTTTAGGTTTCCTTGCATTTTTACGGGCAATCATCCAAGGCCCGGAATTTTCTTCTTCCCGACCCTCCACACTATTGCGACCTGACAATAGAGGTTTCTTTAGAGCAGCTCCTTCCTTCACAATCACACCTTGCTCTGCAACTTTTTGTTGGTGTAAGCCCTAGTGGTCAATCTATTTTGAATAGATCATTATTTATATCATGAATTTAATCATATATTTGATATATGAATAAGGCACTCATTTATTATGTTATTAGTTTATAGCATAATAAAGTCCTTAAAATAAGTAGTTTATTCAATAATATATTAAGTACACGACTTAATCGTGAGACCTCATTGAATAATAGAACGCTATTATTAAATATCCGTAGTCAAGTATTATTGTTAATTAGGACGACAATAATAGATAGAGACTATGGTGTGAGTAGACTGATGACCACATTTCACGGGTCATGAATATGTGATATCAAGTCGGCACACATGTATAAATATTGGGAGTAATATTTATACCGGATGACCCACTATGAGGGTACTCATAATAGTTATGGAAATGTCATAAGTATTCTCATGGCGACCATTATGAAGTAGTCATTCGACTTAAAGTCACTACGATTCCTACATGAGGAGTTGTAGGCTTTAATACTATCAAACGTCACGCGTAACAGGGTGACCATAAAGGTAGTTATTGGGCCTGTAATAAATCATGTTGAGGAGTATGAGTGATGTAGACATGATTCGTCCCTCCTATATAACAGGGGTAATGTCTTGGTCCCCTCGATAGAGTGAGACGTGAAATATGCGTGGTCACGCCAAAGTGGGCCAATATGTGATATTGAGCCTATTTATGATTACATGTTTACTCGGGGATCGAGGAACAAATAATTGAACATAACAAGGATGACACTATTATGCCTTGTGTTTAATTAAGACATGGATGAAGGGACATTTACCACATGGTAAATTTTGATCGCGGTAAGGCTAAAATCGGATCACCGATACTCTCACTAATTGGGTAGTAATAACGCATTGTTAGATGCCGCTCATTATTTATAATATTTAATATTATAATTAATACTTGATATTATTATAATATTTAATATTATTGCCAACTTAGTGAGAGCCTGTTGGGTCACACGCATAGAACAAATGCGGAGCAGATATATTAATTAAATATGATTTAATTAATATAAAATCAAGTTTTTATAAAACCTTAATTATTGAATATATGAATCCAACTGTTGCACCAAATAATATTATTTTATATTTTAAAAAAATACATTTAATATTATTCATGTTAAATTTATTTATAATAAAATATTACGAAAATAATTATTTAACAAATGCCCGCACGTCTAGTACTGACAACTAGACTAGTCCAGGTAATAGAAACAAATGGGAACTTTGTCCCCTTTGTCAGCCACGCCGTGGCTTGATTAAATGAAGAAGAAGGAACTTTAGTTCCTTAACACACAGACGATATATATATATATATATATATATATATATATATATATATATATATATATATATATATATATATATGATGATGATGATGACATGAACATGATATTGGGATAGATTAGAGTATTTTTTAGGTATATGTTGAGTGTGATATTCTATGGTTGTCATTTAGGTAAGTCGTGATAAATTTTGTGCTTAAAAGTAGTGGAGATTGATATACTATCGTTTATTGGGTATTGCTTGTTAGAGATTGTTTTTCTTTGTCAAGTAAATTTAATTATGTGATTTCTTTTTGTGTAGCAATATGAGAAAAGGTTGATTTTATTTATTTTACCTATTGTTATCTTAGCAGAGGATATTGTGGATTGAATGATGATACCGAATAATGATTAATTGGCGGGTTGTTAGAGTGGAAATAGTTTGTGCGGAAATCATGCAATTGTTTAAATGTGTTTTTTATTTTTATTTTTGGGCATCATGTGTAAGTCTATTTTGCTTTGTTACCTTAATGTTGTTACAAGCCTAAATTTTATCATATGCTCTTACTGAGTTTGTGTAACTTACCCCTTCAGCGTTCTAGATGTAGGTAGTGTAGTTGTTGGACCACCTCGTGCTGCTCCGACTTCTTGAGTAGGGTTCCTAGTACAATGTCTCGACCATATGAGTTTGTGTAACTCACCCCTTCAGCGTTCTAGATGTAGGTAGTGTAGTTGTTGGACCACCTCGTGCTGCTCCGACTTCTTGAGTAGGGTTCCTAGTACAATGTCTCGACCATATCGAGTGTTATTTCTTTTTCTTTTGGATGGACTTGGTTATGTAAAACCTTTTATTCACCATGGATCGATTATTTTGTTTTGGGGTTGATTCCCAAGTGATTGCTGTAAACTCTATCATACATGAGTCATTAATAAGGATCTTAAGAATTCACAATCTTCACTAATAGGATGAATAGGATGAATAGAAACACTAACCTTTGTCCATGCTTAAATGTTAATACTTCTTTGCTTGAACTTCAATCAACAATGGAAACTCTTCTATCCCTTTCCTTCCTCTTGATGCCTCTAACTTTGATGGAAATTAGGAGACTTTCTTTCTAGGCAGAGATAGGGAAATGTTTCATTTCCTTCCTTTTATAATTGCTTCCATCAAGCAATTTATCATTTCATTCATAAGTCTCCTTCCAAAGAGTCATAATCATTCATTCAAATGTCAAACAATATGTCCGTTCATTCAAATATTAAACCACCACTAATATTTGTCACACACGAGACATTAATTCTTACATTCTCCCACTTGGCTCATGTGACAAAATACAACTTCATGGTTTAATAAGAATCAATCATAATGCGCATAAGTAAGGACAAATGTTGCATACATTTGTTACATCATAAGTGATATTTTAGAATAATAACTAATAAGAGTCATGGCGGTCATATATCCCTATTTTGACATAGTTCCTTCCATGTACTACTATACTACTATATTAGTCTTCTTCCTAACATGACACTTTCACGGGAAGTACATAATATGTCTAAAAATAATGTCATTTTAAAGACCAATCATGTTTTCAACGTCATCATTCATACATGTGCACACAGAAGTTTGAAAACAAAGTATTCAGAAACTTATACATTAATAAGCTTAGAGTGTCATACATACATTATTAATGAATTAAAAACATAATTTAACATTCGCTAGCAGACATAATGCCCATTCTTTCAACATGACGAGTAAATGCTTTGGGCGGTGACCCTTTTGTTAAAGGGTCGACAATCATAAGTTCAGTGCTAATATGATCAATTGACACTCTTTGTTTCTGAACTTCTTCTTTAACGGCAAAGTACTTTATTTCCATATGCTTAGCACCCTTAGAGTACTTATCGTTTTTCGAAAAGAAGACAGCTGCAGAATTATCACAATAAATTTTCAGCGGCCTCGCAATACTGCCGACTATTCCAAGTCCTGAAATAAAGTTCCACAACCAATTAGCCTGAATAGTGGCCTCAAAGCATGCCACAAATTTAGCCTCCATAGTGGATGCAGCAATGACCGACTGCTTCGCATTCTTCCATGATATTGCTCCTCCGGCTAAAAGATATACGTAACCAAAAGTGGACTTTCTTGTATCCACACATCCAGCAAAGTCTGAATCTGAATATCCAACCACCTCAAGGTGATTAGATCTCCTATAAGTAAGCATGTAGTCCTTCGTTCCTTGCAAGTATCTTAGAACTTTCTTTGCATCTTTCCAGTGGTCCATTCCTGGATTACTCTGGTATCTACCCAGCATTCCAACTGCAAAACTTATATCTGGTCTCGTGCATGTCTGAGCATACATTAAACTCCCAACAACAGATGCATAAGGAATATTTTCCATCTGTTTCCGTTCCAAATCATTCTTTGGATATTGCATGAGACTAAACTTGTCTCCTTTCTGCATTGGAACAGGAGATGCTTAACACTTGTCCATCCTAAATCTCTCTAAAACTTTATTAATATATGCTTTTTGAGACAAACCCAACAATCCAAGTGATCTATTCCGATCACATAGCTTGCCTCACCCATAACCTTCATTTCAAGATTGTTAGAGAGAAAGTTCTTGGCCTCACTTAACAGACCAAGATCATTAGTTGCAAGCAAGATATCATCAACATACAGAATCAGAAATATAAACTTACTCCCACTGATCTTCAGATATATACACCGGTTAACAGTGTTTTCCTTAAATCCAAAACAAACAACAATATCATTGAACTTAAGATACCATTGTCGAGAAGCTTGTTTAAGTTCGTATATTGATCTCTTAAGTTTACATACCATGTGTTCCTTTCCTTTCTCTATGAATCCCATTGGTTGATTCATATAAACATCTTCCTCTAAGTTCCCATTTAGAAAGGCAGTTTTCACATCCATTTGATGTAACTCTAAATCATAATGAGCTACCAATGCCATGATAATTCTGAAAGAATCTTTCTTGGAAACTGGTGAAAACGTTTCTTTGTAATCAATGCCATCTTTCTGAGTAAAACCTTTAGCAACAAGTCTGGCCTTGTAACGTTCAAGATTGCCATAAGAGTCACGCTTAGTCTTAAAGACCCATTCACACCCAACTCTCTTGCAACCTTCAAGTAATTCTACGATGTCCCAAACATCATTTTGTTCCATGGATTTAAGCTCATCTTTCATGGCATCTAACCATTTATCAGCATTATCATCATTCATGGCTTGTGAAAACGAAATTGGATATCGTCAATTCCTAAGTCATTTTCTGACTCTTGTAGATATACCACATAATCATTCGGTATAGCAGATCTTGTTTCTCTTTGGGATCTTCTTAATGCTATTTCTTGTGGTTGTTCTATTATAGGTTCATTGTCAACCTCGGGAACATTAATTTGTTCTTCTTCTTGATTATTATCGGTTCAACAATTTAAGGAACAACAACTTGAGCAGTAGGAACATAAGTCAAAGGAACTTGTATTCTTACTTCATTAATCTCCACATTTCGTGGAGCTTCACTCCCACTGGTTTCACCACTCTCAATGAACCTAACATTCCCAGTTTCAACAATTCTTGTACTATAGGTAGGACAATAAAATCTAAACCACTTAGACTTTTCTGGATAACCAATGAAATATCAACTGATTGTTCTTGCATCTGGTTTCTTTTCCTGTGGATTATAAATCCTTATTTCTACCTGGCAACCCCAAACATGCAGGTGCCTTAAACTAGGTTTCCTTCCAGTCCACAGTTCAAAACGTGTCTTTGGAACTGCCTTACTAGGAACCCTGTTCAACAAATACATGGCAGTTTTTAAGGCATACATCCACAATGATAAGGGTAAAGAGGCATTACTTAAAATACTCCTAACCATATCCATTAAGGTTCAGTTACGCCTTTTCGATACACCATTTTGTTGTGGTGTACCCGGCATTGTGTATTGAGCACATATGCCACGCTTTTCTAGGAATTTAGCAAACGGACCAGGGTGTTGTCCATTTTCATCATACCTTCTGTAATACTCACCACCTCTATCAGACCTTATGATTTTCACCTTTCTGTCCAATTGCCTTTCAACTTCATTTACATAAATTTCTAAGGCATTCACCACTTGAGACTTCTCATGCAGTAAATAGACATATCCATAACGTGAAAAATCATCAATAAAGGTTATAAAGTATTTTTCCTTACCGAAAGAATTAACATCAAAAGGTCCACATATATTAGTGTAAACTATCTCAAGAAGCTGAGTGCTTCTTGTGGCACCTTTCTTTGTGTGTTTTGTTTGCTTTCCTTTAATACAATCCACACAAATATTAAGGTCAGTAAAATCCAAATCTGGAAGGACTTCATTCTTTATAAGTCTTACCATTCTTTCATTGGAAATGTGACCCAAGCGCTTATGCCACAAATAAGCAGAACGTCCATTCACTAAACCACGTTTAGTGCCAACATTATGATGCAAGGTCATAAGTGTTTGAGCATATAGATTATCAAGATTCAATCTATATAAACCATCAATAAGTATACCAGATCCAATCATAAATGTATGCTTATACAAACTGAAACATCCATTACCAAACTTAAAAGAGTATCCGGCAACATCAAGTTTAGACAAAGAAACTAAATTCCTAGAAATATTAGGTACATACAAAGTTTCAAATAAATCTAAATGATGTCCAGTGTCAAGGATCAAACGATAAGTCCCGATAGCTTCCATTGGAACTTTCACTCTATTCCCCATAAATACAAACTTCTCATTTGGGCTTATGGTTTGGATTGTAAGAAATCCCTGCATCGTATTAGAAACATGAGTTGTACATCCAGAATCAATCCACCAAGTATTATGAGGAACTTCAGTTAAATTTGATTCGAAACATACATAAGCATTAAGCTCACCTTTCTTTTCGAACCAAGCCTTACGTTTGGGGCAATCCTTCTGGAAATGTCCAGATTTCCCACAGAAATGACATTTGTCATTCTTTCCTTTCTTCTGGATCTTAACGGAGGACTCATTTATCTTTAGTGGTCCTTTCCCCTTTTCATGTTTCTTATTAGCATTCTTACCAGCTCCTTGATGGTTCACATAATGGATTGAGTGACTTACTTGATTCTTAAGTCTCGTTTTCTCTTGAACCAACATACTGTGCAATTCATGCACATTCCATTTATCTTTCATGTGTTGTAGTTGATTTAGAACGGACCATAATCATACGGTACTGAGTTCAAAATTAACTGCACAAGGAAATTCTCATCCACTTCCATTCCCAATGACTTAAGTCTTACTGCAATATTTATCATTTCAATAACATGCTCATTCATAGTACGAGAACCATCAAACTTCATGGTGGTTAAGGTACTCATTAATGTCCCAGCAAGAGACTTGTTAGCAGTTTGGGAGCGTTCTTCCACATTCTTCATAAATTCTTTTGCACTTCCGGTTTTAGGAAGAACAGACTTAATGTTACTTGCTATGCTCATTCGCATAAACATCAAACTTAGTCTGTTTGACTTTTCCCAAGCCTTAAAAAGGCTCTTCATTGCTACTAGCATCAGTAATAGCATCAGGCTTCTCAACTTGAAGAGCCAAATCAAGATCCATTACACCAAGTTGAAATTGGATTTGTTCACTCCATTCATAGAAGTTCAGCCCATTAAATGTTGGAATAGACGTAGCATGCAAATGTAAAGACATAGGAACAGATACTGCAATTAACACATGCTTCACATTAATGCTTTGAGTCATAAAATAACATACAATCAGATTCAGACAATAAACATTAAACATTCAATGCACATTAATGTTCTCTTTTGGGTGATACATCAATGCACAACAAACATAATGATGCTAATACAATCAACATTATTAGGCAATGAAATATGCACTAACTAGAAATATTTACTATCTTTGGACATATAAATAAAACTAATAGTACATTCACATCACCAACAATCATGTCCATTAATTATAAGAACAACTAATCAACCTTTGGGTGATCCATAAATGCTTTATAACAATGAACTTCAATTTACCCATAAACTAACAATCATCATGCCATTTATAGCATCACATTCTATGGGTAATTGAAATAAATTATCACTCATTTGTAATTAAATGAACTTTCAGATTTAACCACTTTGGTGATTAACAAATCCATCATACATTTAATTCCAATATGCAAATACTTCACAAAATCAGTATCATACAATTCATTAGTGGAGAATAATTATAACTGATGGTGTGATGCAGTGGCATACAATTTGTAAATTTGTCATACTGTATCAACACACAACACCTTAATATACATAATTTTTGTGTCAAACACAAACCAACAAGCACTGCAACATAGTCATTTTTTCACCTTTTCTATCATGTCTTGTGTTCGATTCTCATCCATTATGTTTCATCCCAAAATTTTATTTTATTTTCATGAAAAAATGCTTTCAAAAATGAAAGCAAATTGCAAATTCTGCCATTCAAGGAATCGTGCACGGGACAACAGGTTGCCGAAAACGTTACCATGCCACTATGCCAGGGGGAGGCGGGTTGCAAGTCAATGACGGTTAAATGATTTTAAATACAAAATCATGTCATTCCAGAAAACAACAAAAACCATCCTTAATGCAGCAATGGCTTTCTCCATCATTCAACAGTTTTTCATACAAACTATCATTAATCATAATTCATGCCGCGGAAATCATTACTACTTAAATTCTTAAACATTCAAGAAAAAATTAAAGGCATCATTCATGGATTAAAACCAAACATCATCAATGGAAAACTATAAATTCCCTAACACATGCTCTGATACCACATGTAAACTCTATCATACATGAGCCATTAATAAGGATCTTAAGAATTCATAGTCTTCACTAATAGGATGAATAGAAACACTAACCTTTGTCCATGCTTAAATGTTAATACTTCTTTGCTTGAACTTCAATCAACAATGAAAACTCTTCTATCCCTTTCCTTCCTCTTGATGCCTCTAACTTTGATGGAAATTAGAAGACTTTCTTTCTAGGCAGAGATAGGGAAATGTTTTATTTCCTTCCTTTTATAATTGCTTCCATCAAGTAATATATCATTTCATTCATAAGACTCCTTCCAAAGAGTCATAATCATTCATTCAAATGTCAAACAATTTGTCATTTCATTCAAATATTAAACCACCACTAATATTTGTCACACACGAGACATTAATTCTTACAATTGCCTTTTTAATTCCAGCGTGAGCATTTATTTTTCATGGATTACTTGGAACAGGATTTCACCAATTTTAAATGAGGTATTGATATATATATATATATATATATATATTTATAGAGAGAGAGAGAGAGAGGTTTGGGACCTTTTTGTTGGAATATGTTTTGGGAAGGCTTCGGGATTGGGGTCGAACCTCCTTTCCTGGCTGGTCGTGGCTCTGGTTTTGGGTCGTGACAGGAAGTCACCCCGTGAACCTCCTGTCACCCTTAGGCTGGCAATCTTCATTGTGCGTCCCAATTTATCCCCAATCCTTCACAATATGCGTTTCTCATAGTATTCTATTGGTAGACCATGGATTCTCACTCGAACAACAATTCTTTTGAACTCATCTTCATAAGGAAAAAAACTCTGGTTTCCACCTCTGGACTAGCAAACAATGATCCGCTATCTTCCAAGGGCCATCCATGAATGCCCTTTGAGCATCTTTCCAATCTTCAAATATTACCAAGAAGTAATCATTTTCCATATCAATAACGACCTCCATTCCAGCCTGGGGCAGCCACATCTTCAATAAACGTGCTTGCAGAAATAGGAGTCCAACTTTCCTTCCTAATAGCTTCACCAACATCGACCTCTTCCAAGGATCCCGAGCTATTTTAATCTCTTCCTTTGTAACCCTCACCACTGGACACAAAGGGTCTTCTTTACTATCACCATCTTCATTCATGTTCTGTTCCATCTCAGGAAGCTCATCTTCCATCTCATCATTTAGAAACTACTCTTCATTAGAGCTCTCGTCATCTTTAATGGCACCATTGACACCAAGGCAGACGTCTGCGTAAGACACCACCTTTCTTGCCACGACCATTTAAGTAGCCGTAGAGGGACTTTTTGAAGCTAAAGGCCACTCCTTTGGCATATCACAAAGCTACGTTTCCTTAACCACCGTGCCCTCACCATCCTCTGGTATGATCGTTAGCTGTGACTCCGTCAGCATCATGTCATCTTCCAAGCTCGTTTTGGACTTTTTAGTACTACGATCTTTGAGGTCTTGCTCCTCCCCCGAGACACCAGTAGGGATGTCCCCTTCAGTCTCCATAAAAGAAAAACCCTAGCAGAGCGTTATTTTTTAGGAGAGGGAAAATTAATCTTGCAAGGATTCTAGAGTTCCGGACTCATGAGATTCCTCAAGCATTCTTGTCAGGACCACACACAAACCTGCGGAGGTTAATTGAGTTGAATGTATTTATCTTAAATCAAATTACTTCTGTAGCAGATGCTCAATTTCTCGACTTGTAAATTCTGCCTGTGACTTAAAACTTGAGTTTATAGACCTCAAATTAACGAAGATTCCTTTTTGTCAAATTTTAGTTTGTCCTTGGATCTCCCATATACATATTGCACACTGCTAGTCAAATCTTACTTATGACCTTGTGGCTATAGAAACCTTGTGACTGAAATTACTTTTTCCTTCATTAATTTTGATGAACTCTGACCCTTTTCTTTTATTCTTTTATTATTGTTCTCAGGTCCTTAGACAACAATCACAACATGGTCAGTCTTCAAAGAAAGTAAACATATACATGACACTGTCACCTCTTGTAGGGATGATCTTAAATTTTTTGGATGCTACTAATTTGGTTGAATGTCAGGAGAATAATTATCTTGTGGATGTTTTTTTCAAGCATGGAATGTCCAAATACTACTCATGAAGGGTTCCAGTATCTTCTGGATTATAACTAGGTTAGTTGTTGACTTCTTGTCACCTTAATCTATGTTCTTGATTCATGAATATTCAACATGTCTTTGTTTCTAGTGCATTCTTAATCTAACTTTATCCAAATTCCAATTAATCTAGGTCAGTTACCACTTCTCCCAACTCTTGGTGCTATTCAATGCTTAGCTAGTGATAAATTCAGTCTAGAAGGTGAGTTCATTGACCATTCCATCAAAGTTTTTGATGAAATGCCTGACAGAAATGTACCAACCCTTGCGCAACAGAAACTATAGTTGGGAAAAGGAACAAAACACCGAGTCTTTGACCCAAAATCACCTGGGAAAAGGAACGCCATCATCCCTTGAATCTGTGATACAACTCTTTGAGGATGGTAGAACAGAAGGAAATAAGGGAGGAATGCAAATATATTGTAAGCTACAATAACACCAAAGGGAGACAACCTCACCTGCATTTTGTTATCCGTTTACAGTTGTCAATCGTATTGTTTGTTCAATCTTGTAGATTTTTAAAAAAAACAAAAGATGATTATAAGTTATAATAACATGTAATTTAAACCTAACAAATGATTAGATGCATGAAGGTTTGAATCAGGAAAGGAAATCTTCACATTTAGAGCAACATTCTTTAATTCCAAGGCTAAACAATGAAACAAGAGGCAAGACAACAAATTCATTTTGTTTTTGGACCTTGGTGAAAAGTTGTACGGTAAAGAAAGGCCCATTGTTAGGGATGGGGTTATGGAGGGGGAGTGATAAAGGTGGTAAGTGAGGGATTGGGAATGACAACTCTACTTCGAGGGTGGAGGGCCTCCTAAGAAAATTATAAGAGAGGGAAAGAGACTAATTTCTTTATTTATTCCTTCATTAAAGAGATCATACAATGTTTACATAGGGTTGGTGCATACCCACACTAAGACACTACACCATAACACACGCTAATTATCCCACCTATAACAAACTAACAAATGTATAATAGATCCTTCTAGAATTAGGTGAGTCATCATATTCTAGAACTAGCTGACTCATCATTCTCTTGGGCCTCTAGGATCATAACATTACCTACCCCATCAAAATCAACCTTGTCCTCAAGGTTGTAAAAATAGACTCTGAAATAAATTTCCCCGGGTCCCACTGCTTGAACTGGGACGACCTAGCTGCCGAAGGCGTTTCCAATTGTCCACCGGGATCCCATGGTTGTCCTATCCCAATTCTTATCGAAAAATCATACGCTATTGTGACTCTTTTGCATAAGTTCTATCTTAATGTCACAAATAATTCCCTCTTGGCACATAGCTGATATGAATTTATTTGCTGCTAGGAACATAGTGGGAAATTGTATGATCCAATTGGACGTTGGTATCAAGGCCTCATGTGCTTCCATTTCCACGGACAGAACCCGCTTCTGCTGCTTCTGATTCATTTGGACTACATTTGTCCCTTCAGCAATCCTCCAAGTTTTGGGTTGTGACCCAATTTTGAAAGAAACGATAGTAAATGAATGCTGAACAACCCAAGCACACTCAGCAGGCCTTATGCTAACCCACCGTTCCTTCCCACCAAATTGGTCCTGGCCCATTAGGTTAAGCTTCTGACCTAATTGTTGCAATTCCCTTTCTCTCTTGGTGTCACACTCCTCCACCTCAAGAACAATTCTGCTGGAAGGATTGACCTGCGGTCTGCCACCATGCGCCGTTAACAGGGGCGACAGAGACGACTGGAATGCTAGTGGTGGAACGGAAACGACGTCTAGTGCTTTGAATGGGTGTGTATAGGTCGTCGCGCTCCTCTTTATCAGCGGTCTCCCCTCTATCGTGGCTGATTTCCCACCTGCTTCCCTAAGGAGATCCGAGTTCGGTGGTGGTGTGTGTGTGTGTGTGTGTGTGTGTGGGGGGGGGGGGGGTTGACTGGATTGCTCGAAGCCAAAACCCCAATGATGTCACAAACGCCCTCAATTTTGTCTTGGTCTTCTATATCACCATTGTGGCCTTTGTTTCGGCCTCTATACTCGATTCATACGGACCAATGTCAGAGATCGGTGTCTCCACGATGGTGCTGGACTTTGTGACTCTGCCGGCGACGATACACGACCACCTCCATGTGGGTTATCATCCGGCGGCTTTGGTGGCGGTGGGGGCATGACTGGTTGTGGTTTAGTTCGGTGGTAGTGGGGTGAGAGGATCTGGGTCGTAGGGACGGGTGTTGGATAGCGGAAGCCAAAACTCGGCTACTGTCAATGATCCAAACTCATCTATGGATGTTTTCCGATCCGGAGGCTCCAGTGGTTCTGACGGCAACGACTCTGTCGACCTAAACTCTGCCACCATCACTGAATCTGCCGCCGAACAAGGGCAACAATCTGGCAAGTCTGGTGGTGGAAGCTTAGCCGGATTTTTAGAAGCCCAAATCTCTTATTGCTGCTCTCGCATCCCAAGCTTTTCTCCCATTTCTTCCTCAGTCGCCTCTTGCTCGAGCCCTCCTAGTGCCACGATGAATACCTTCAGTGTGAGGTTGTTGATCGTCATATTTTCAACCTCAATCTTTGCTACTATTTCTTCAACAGAAATCTTTTCCATTGATTCAGAGTCGACCACTGATTCCTGCACCCGCGGTGGTGGTGTTCCATGTATTAAATCTGCTTCCACTTCCTCATCTAATACCAGTGTCGTTGACTGTTGCAATTCCAGCTCCGATTCCTCTGCCTCATTGCATACCGGTAAAAGATGTCGCCACTCAGGCTTGAAACGCCATAGAAGGAGAGTGGTGAAGGTGTCCCAACTGGGCTCTGGATGACTCTGAGACCACCGGAGCCACCAATGGAGAGGACGACCTCTCAATGTTGTCACCGCCGTTATTACCTTCGCCTCCTCTGGTGTTCCCTTTGCATTGAAGTATTTCTCAGTACAAAGGATCCACCAATAAGCATCTTCGCTGTTGTCAAACACCGTAATCTCCATCTTCGACCTCGTTTCAGCGGGAATGAGATCGAAATGAAAGCACCAATGTTAGGATGGGGTTATGGAGGGAGAGTGATAAAGGTGGTAAGTGAGGGATTGTGAATGATAACTATACTTCGAGGGTAGAGGACCTCCTAATAAAATTATAAGAGAGGGAAATAGACTAATTTCTTCATTCAAGAGGTCAGACAATGTTTATATAGGGTTGGTGCATACCCGCACTAAGACACTACACCATAACACACACTAATTATCCCAACTATAACAACAACATCAACAACCAAGCTTTATCCCATTAGGTGGGGTCGGCAA
The DNA here is from genome assembly GCA_030762895.1 of Sophora flavescens. Lineage (NCBI taxonomy): Eukaryota > Viridiplantae > Streptophyta > Magnoliopsida > Fabales > Fabaceae > Sophora > Sophora flavescens. Next base: position 54,195,356 of record CM061068.1, on the reverse strand, counting down.
CATGGATCATACGAAGCCATAATGTTCTATCATGAATCATGTTAATAGTTAAATCATTGACCTCCGATGAGTGTGATTACACCTCATATTTCATTGACATATTACATGCATTTTCATATAGTTTAGGCATTTTTAATTTTATTTTGGTTAGTTTTTACCTTGGAACGGGTAAGGCGGTTTTGTGGGGTTATTTTGCAGGAATTAAGGATTAAATGCTCAGGATTAGCCATGATGGAGCTTGCATGAAGATGGGGCTTGAAAAGTGAAGAAAATGAGCCAAACAGAGCCTATCACGACCTAGCCGTGATGACCATCACGGCCATGATCAAGTAGAGCGAAAAAGAAAGAAGGCTAAAGTCAGAACTGGTCACGGCCAGGCCGTGATGCCCATCACGACCGTGACATGTCAGCTGAACCAGACCCTCACAGGCAGAACTGATCACGACCTAGCCGTGATGGTGGTCACGGCCGTGACATACCAATCATTGAAGCAACGTCCAAGGCAGAATCCGTCACGACGTGGCCGTGATGGCCATCACGACCGTGACGCGTAATATTTGGATCTGAAGGAACAGAATTGATCTGAATTTGTGTTTGATTGGGATTCAAATTTCCCTAATCTATAAATATGGCAATCAGGCAGAGACTTTTTTAAATAAAAAAAAAAGATTTTTGCGCTGCTACCACTTAGGCAAATTTTTAGGATCTCTCTTCTTCTTCCTCTTCTCTTCTCTTATTTTTTTATTTCATGTTTTTGTTAACCAAGCTTGTCATCACCATGGCAATGCTTGAGTAGTAGCTTTATTTCTAGGGATTGGGGCTATGCCCAAGATCCGATTTATGTTATGAATTGATGTTTTATCTTTGTTAATTTCGATTTTGCTTTAGATCTGATTTCTAGTGTTTTAATTACTCGTAAATTCGGTGGCCACTTATTTGCGTGTCGTGGATATTCTAAGGAGGAACCTAGCGGTGAACTTAGGTATCGGATCTATAGAATCAGACTTAGGACTTAAATCACGAGAGTTAGAAGCGGTCCTTCGAGGATTAACGAATTGTCACGAAACTTAAAAGGTTCAATCTAAATTCAACTACCACGAGAGTAGGGGTTGGTTTAATTGGGCACAGCTTTTTGTAACCCGAGAGGGAGCATTAACTTATTTAGGATAAATTCGCCTTCAAAGAAATTATGGTAATTAACAAGGGGTAGTCAATTTAGTAACATAAACAATCTTGTTGGTAACCCAATTCCTAGGAATCCCTTTAGATTTGAAAAACTCCTAATTGATTTACTTTATGTTTTACTTGATTGTATTCCTTATCTGATTTTCTAAGTTATCTCTTATTTCAAAAATCAAAACCTTTTCAAAATCCTTTTTTATATATATAGTCCAGTTTTAACGATTTGATAATTAGTTGTGATTTGAGATTACGGTCTCTGTGGGATCGATATCTTTTTATTACTTGGCGACAAATCCGGTACACTTGTCGGAACGTACGACACCAAGTTTTTGGCGTCGTTGTCGGGGACTGTGCTTTCTTGAATCTCAATTTAATTTTTAAATTGATTTTTCTGGACTTTTTCTTTTTTCCTTTTTAATTATTTTTTGTTAAAAAAAATCTCATTTATCTCTTTTCCTTTCTAGAGTATCTATCTCTCTGTGTTTTTCTCTTTTATGCAAAGATCCCCAAGTCTTGGAAGCCTTATTGAGGTTGACCTCGAAATCGAGAAGACCTTTCATAGACGTAGGAGACTACAAAGAGAGAGAGAAAGGTTGATTCCCATTCCACTCATGGCGAATCTACCAGATACAAAACCATTGAAGGACTATGCAACCCCAAATGCGAGGGGTTTGCGAACTGGGATTGCTAGGCCAGTGATCGAGGCGGAGAACTACACTATACCGCCTATACTAATTAGCTTGATTAGGCAACATCAATTCAGAGGATTGCCCTCGGAGGACCCGACCGATCATGTGGAGACGTTCTTGGAGTTCACCGATGCAATTAGGATTCATAGTGCCCCGGTCGATGCTATACGCTTAATGTTATTCCCCTCCTCTCTTACTGGAAAGGTAAAAGCTTGGCTGAAGCAAGTACCCGCTAATACCTTGTCGACTTGGGACCAAATGGAGCATGCATTCTTGGAGAAATTCTTCCCTCCATCCAAGACGGCTTACCTACGAACTCAGATCACCGACTTCTTCCAAAAGGACGGAGAATGCTTATCCGAAGCTTGGGATCGCTACAAGGGATTACTGGAGTCTTGCCCACAACATGGACTCGAGAGATGGTTGTTAGTGTACACCTTCTACAACGGATTGGATTACTCTTCGAAGGTGTCACTTGACTCCGCAGCTGGTGGAGCCTTTATGAATAGGCCTCTGACTGAGGCATTCAATATCATTGAAAACGTGGCCACCAACTACCACCAATGGGGTTCAGAAAGACGTAATAACCCGAAAAAGATTTCGGGGGGTAAGTTTGAAATGAATAGCACTGATCTTATTATGTCTAAAATTGACTCACTGAATAAACGCTTTGATCAGCTTGAAAAGGCTAATATGAGTTCAATAGGTTCTACTAATATTGTTTGTGAGATTTGTGGAATGCATGGACATGACATAATGGAGTGCCCATGTGGTATTGCTCATGGATCGGGCGCTTCGGGAGAACAAGTGAACTCTTGTCACGACTTCTACGACACGAACCCGAAGTTGCCAAACTATGTTCCCCCAAATTCTTACAACCAAGGAAGGAATATAGCCCTTACCTCTCCTACGGGAACTATAGCAACACGCTGAACCATGAATTCCAAGAAGGCCAAGGTAATAGGAAACCCGCATCGGGGTATCCTCAGGTACAAAAGTCTAAACTTGAGTCTCTTTTGGAAAGTTTTGTTGAAACTCAAACAAAACAAAATGAGGAGTTTAGGCAACAAGGTAGGGTAGTCAATGAGGCAATAAAAGAGTTAACATCCAAGGTAGATAACTTAGCCATCCATAATAAGATGTTAGAAACTCAGATTGCCCAACAAGCTAGTACATATTCTAGACCTAAGGGTACGTTTCCGGGACAACCCGAAGTTAATCCCAATGAACATTGTAATGCCATATACTTGAGGGATGATAAGCTTGGGGTGGTTGAAAAGGATGTGGAATGTGAGGAGGACATGAGCGAAGATGAAGAGATAGAGCCAAAGTATGTCCCTCCACCACCGTACCAACCCCCAATACCTTCCCACAAAGGTTGGTCAAGAGAAAACAAGTAGAAATAGAAACTAAGAGCTTAATTGAGGAGCACAATTCCATGATAAAAACTAATATGCCTCCTAAACTAAAGGATCCAGGAAGTTTCTCTATTGCTTGCTCAATTGGAGAGGTGAAAATAGACCAAGCCTTATGTGACTTAGGGGCTAGTGCGAGTTTGATGCCGCTTACTATCTTGGAGAGGTTAGGAACCAAGAAATTGAGTCCATCCCAATTCTCTTTACAATTTGCGGATGACTCAACTAAAACTCCTCTAGGCATACTAGAGAATGTCCCCGTAAAGGTAGGAAATTTTTTTTATCCCTACCGATTTCATGTTTTTTATCCTCACTTAGAATATGCATCCAATTGTGAGAACTTGGTGCCAAATGAATTGAGACAGTGAATTTTTGAACCCAATTTTTTTATTCTTGTGATAAGGCTAAAAATAAAAATGCTTGAGATAATCTTTTGATAGTTGATAATTAGCATGTGGTTCCTTAGATTTGTGTTTCTCACTGATTTTAAACTACTAAATGTGAGATTTTTTGAGCCTAAAAGGGGTACTCACTAAATATACCCCATTCTTTGTAATAGAGTGTGTTATTCCTCTTGGATTGTATTCTCTAGAACTTGACTTGAAACCGTTTTGAAACTTAAAAATTTTTGGAAACATATTTGAAAATGATTGAGGCACTAGGTATTTTTCCGGCCTTCTGAGCTTTGATTGATTAAACGCTATCCCTTAGTTGCCCAGTTTTGAGCCTAAAAGAATAAAATACTTTTCTTGGTACCTTGATTTATTTTGATGAATAATGCTTGGTATGACACCTTTTAAAGTATTGCAAAAAGGGTAAAAAGGTAGTTTGAAAAATAAAATTGTGGGATGAGAAAGTTAGAAAAATATTTCTCTTGAATTGAAAATCTCCCCTTCTCCAAATAAAGTAAATAAAATAAAATGAACAAAAAAAAAATTTATGGAGAAGGGGATAACAAAAAGAAAGTGAGAAAAAAAATAAAAAAGAAAGAAGGAAAGGTGGAAAAATGAATTAAAGCCCAAAAAGGTATTTTAGAAGGTTGTCATGATTTGCATTGTTTGATATTTTGTTTAACCCTCTTGAATTTTCCCTTTCTTGATTTTCGCACCTAACAATTAATCCCATGGCCCCATTACAACCAAAATAAAAGACCTCTTGATTCCTATGTGTTTGTATTAATAAAGTAGATATTTGGTTAATAGTCAAGCTTATGGTAGAATTCCTTCCTTGAGGAAATTAAGTGAATTGTCAAATGTCCCTAAACACTTGAGTGAGGTGAGAAGAGTGCCCGAATCAGTGAGAATATGAATTTAGGAAACCTAAGCTTTTAATTGGACTCGAAATCGATTGTCTCTTGGGTACTTATTGAATATGCCTGTTACTTGGATTAGTTACTCGGGTTCTTGGTTCATTATCCATGCTCTGATTATTTATATCTTCTGGCCTTGGGGATTGCTTGAGGACAAGCAAAGTCTTGAGCTTTGGGTAGTTTGATGAGTGTGATTACACCTCATATTTCATTGACATATTACATGCATTTTCATATAGTTTAGGCATTTTTAATTTGATTTTGGTTAGTTTTTACCTTGGAACGGGTATGGCGGTTTTGTGGTGTTGTTTTGCAGGAATTAATGATTAAATGCTCAGGATTAGCCATGATGGAGCTTGCATGAAGATGGGGCTTTAAAAGTGAAGAAAATGATCCAAACAAAGCCTATCACGGCCTAGCCGTGATGACCATCACGGCCTAGATGTGATGACCATCAGGACCATGATCGAGTAGAGCTAAAAAGAAAGAAGGCTAAAGTCAGAACTGGTCACGGCCAGGCCGTGATGCCCATCACGGCTGTGACATGTCAGCTGAACCAGACCCTCACAGGCAGAACTGATCACGGCCTAGCTGCGATGGTGGTCACGGCTGTGACAGACCAATCAGTGAAGCAACGCCCAAGGCAGAATCCGTCACGGCCTGGCCGTGACGTGATGTCATGCGATCCGGCAAGTGTACCGGATTGTAGCCAAGTAATAAAAAGATATCGATCCCACAGAGACCGTGATCTCAAATCGCAACTAATTATCAAATCGATAAAACTGGACTATGTAAAGAAAGATTTTGAAAAGGTTTTGATTTTGAATTAAGAGATAACTTAGAAAATCAGATAAGGAATGTAATCAAGTACAACATAAAGTAAATCAATTTATGGTTTTTTCAGATCTAAGGTGATTCCTAGGAATTAGGTTACCAACAAGATTGTTTATGTTACTAAATTGACTAACCCTTGTTAATTATCGAAATTGCCTTGAAGGCGAATTTATCCTCAAATAGTTAATGCTCCCTCCCGGGTTACAAAAACCGTGCCCAATTAAACCAACCCCTACTCTCGTGGTAGTCGAATTTAGATTGGACCCTTTACGTTTTGTGACAATTCGTTAATCATCGAATGACCGCTTCTTTTTATCCTTAATTCCTGCAAAACAACACCACAAAATCGCCTTACCTATTCCAAGGTAAAAACTAACCAAAATCAAATTAAAAATGCCTAAATTATATGAAAATGCATGCAAAATGATAAACAAATAAGAGGTGTAATCACACTCATCAAATCACCCAAAGCTTAAGACTTTGCTTGTCCTCAAGTAATCACTAAGGCCAGAAGATATAAATAATCAGAGCATGGATAGTGAACCAAGAACCCGAGTAACTAATCCAAGTAACAAGTATATTCAAATAAGAAACCAAGAGACAATCAATTTCAAGTCCAATTAGAAGCTTAGGTTTCCTAAATTCATATTCTCACTGATTCGGACACTCTTCTCACCTCACTCAAGTGTTTAAGGATATATGACAATTTGCTCAATTTCCTCAAGGAAGGTATTCTGCAATAAGCTTGACTATTAACCAAATCTCTACTTTATTAATGAAAACACATAAGAATCAAGAGGTCTTTTATTCTGGTTGTAATGGGGTCGTGGGATTAATCATTAGGTGGGGAAATCAAGAAAAGGAAAATTTCAAGAAGGCTAAACAAAATATCAAACATTGCAAAGCATGACACCTTCTAAAATACCTTTTTGGGCTTTGTTCACTTTTCCTCCTTTCTTTCCTTCTTCTTTTTTTATTTTATTTTATTTCTGACTTTCTTTTTGTCATCCCCTTCTGAATTTTTATTTTATTTTATTTTATTTATTTGGAGAAGGGGAGACTTTCAATTCAAGAGAAATATTTTTCTAATTTTCTCATCCCACAATTTTATTTTTATTTTTTTTTCAAACTACCTTTTCACCCTTTTTGTAATACTTTAAAAGGCGTCATATCAAACATCATTCCTAAAAGTAAATCAAGGTACCAAGAAAAGTATTTTATTCTTTTTAGGCTCAAAATTGGGCAACTAAGGGGTAGCATTTAATCAATCAAAGCTCAGAAGGCCGGAAAAATACCTAGAGGTGGAGCTCTTTGATGTGTGGGGGATCGACTTCATGGGTCCTTTCCCATCATCCTACAACAACAAGTATATTTTGGTTGCGGTTGACTATGTGAGTAAATGGGTAGAAGCTGTCCCAACTATGAAAGATGATGCAAAAGCGGTGGTTAGTTTTGTGAGGAAGAACATTTTTACCCGATTTGGAACCCCTAGAGCCATTATTAGTGATGGGGGTACTCATTTTTGCAACAAAGAGTTCAATGCGGTGCTTGCCAAGTTTGGAGTCAATCATAAAGTTACCACACCATACCACCCACAAACTAGTGGGCAAGTGGAGTTGTCTAATCGGGAATTAAACAGGATCTTGGAGAAAACAGTGAATAATGCGAGAAAAGATTGGGCAAAGAAGCTGGATGATGCACTTTGGGCCTATCGGACTGCATATAAAACACCTATTGGTATGTCACCCTACCAATTAGTGTTTGGAAAATCATGTCACCTTTTGGTAGAGCTCCAACATCATGCTTTTTGGGCAGTGAAAGCCTTGAACTTTGATACGAAGCTGGCTATGGACAAGAGACTTTTGCAATTGAATGAGTTGGATGAATTCTGACTCTTGGCATATGAGAGTGCAAGAATCTATAAGGAAAGAACAAAGTTTTGGCATGATAAGTACATTCTTCCAAAGCATTTTGAAGAAGGCCAATCAGTTTTGCTCTTTAACTCACGTCTCAAGCTATTTCCGGGCAAGTTGAGATCAAGGTGGTCGGGTCCATTCCATGTCAAGTCAGTTTCTCCATTTGGTGCGGTTAAATTGGAAGATCCATCGTCCGGAAGAACTTTCACTGTTAATGGGCAAAGGCTCAAGCACTACCTTGGAGGAGACTTTGATCGTCAAACAATCTCCATCCCTCTTAAAACACCCTCTTAAAGATCATCGGCATGTCAAGCTAGTGACGTTAAAGAAGCGCTTATTGGGAGGCAACCCAAGTTTTCTTTTCCTTTTCCCTTTGTTTTTGAAATTAACTCTTGAATAATTTGAGAAGATCAAGAGGAAAAAGATCATAAATTAATAGATTTGTTAAGTGTTTTCAAGGTAAGAAGGAAGGAGAAGCAAAACGGGCAAGGACAAGCAAAGTCAACAACCATCATGCCCAGGTCGTGACAGTGGTCACGGCCGTGATGAGCTAACCATGAAGACCAGAAAGGATCACGGCCCAGCTGTGATACCCATCACGGGTGTGATGAGAGGACCCTGAAGATCAGAGAGCATCACAGCCTAGCCGTGATGGAGGTCACGACCGTGACACACCAGCTCATATGGACCAGAATTGATCACGGCCTGCCCGTGATGAGCATCACGGCCGTGACCCATTTTCCAGCATCCCACTGACTAGGCATGTGAGCCAGCACCAGCTACCGCCTCGGTGAGTTGTTCCATTTTTCTCCTCTCTCCGACTTGATTATTTACATTGGGGACAATGTAAGTTTTTAAGCTTGGCGTAGGGGTATTTTTTGATTTTTTGAATTTTTCATGTTGCATTCATATAGGCATAGTTTTGCATGATCACATGATTAGATTGCCCCTTGCTTGGATTATTTATCCAATTGTGAGAACTTAGTGCCAAGTAAATTGAGATAGTGAATTTTTGAACCCAATTTTTTTTATTCTTGTGATAAGTCTACAAATAAAAATGTTTGAGATGATCTTTGATAGTTGATAATTAGCATATGGTTCCGTATATTTGTGTTTCTCATTGATTTTTGAACTACTAAACGTGAGATTTTGAGCCAAAAAGGGGTACTCACTAAATCTACCCCATTCTTTGTGATAGAGTGTTTTAATTCCTCTTGGATTGTATTCTCTAGAACTTGGCTTGAAATCGTTTTGAAACTTAAAAGATTTTTGAAAACATTTTTGAAAATGATTGAGGCACCAGGTATTTTTCCGGCCTTCTGAGCTTTGATTGACTAAATACTACCCCTTAGTTGCCCAATTTTGAGCCTAAAAGAATAAAATACTTTTCTTGGTACCTTGAATTACTTTGATGAATAATGCTTGGTATGACACCTTTTAAAGTATTACAAGAAGGGTAAAAGGGTAGTTGAAAAAGTTTGGAACGAGAAAGTTAGAAAATATTTCTCTTGAGCTGAAAATCCCCCCTTCTTATCTAAAAAAAAAATGAGCGAAAAAAAATAGAGATGGGGATGACAAAAGGAAGAGAGAAATAAAATAAAAAGAAAGAAAGAAAGGTGGAAAATGAATCAAAACCCAAAAAGGTATTTTAGAAGGTGTCATGCTTTGCAATGCTTGATATTTTGTTTAGCCTTCTTGAAATTTCCTTTTCTTGATTTCCCCACCTAACGATTAATCCCATAGCCCCGTTACAACCAAAGTAAAAGACCTATTGATTCTTACGTGTTTTCATTAATAAAGTAGAGATTTGGTTAATAGTCAAGCTTACGGTAGAATTCATTCATTGAGGAAATTGAGCGAATCATCATATATCCTTAAACACTTGAGAGAGGTGAGAAAGAGTGCCCGAATCAGTGAGAATATGAGTCTAGGAAACCTAAGCTTCTAATTGGACTTAAAATTGATTGTCTCTTGGTGAATTATTTGAAAATTCCTGTTACTTGGATTAGTTACTCGGGTTCTTGGTTCACTATCCATGCTCTGATTACTTCTGACCTTGGTGATTGCTTGAGGACAAGCAAAATATTAAGCTTTGGGTGATTTGATGAGTGTGATTTCACCTCATATTTCACGTACATTTTTGCATGCATTTTCATATAGTTTAGGCAATTGTAATTTGATTTTTGTTAGTTTTTACCTTGGAACGGGTAAGGCGGTTTTTGTGGTGTTGTTTTGCAGAAATTAATAAAAAAATGCTTAAGATCAACCATGATGGAGCTTGGATGAAGATAGAGCTAGAAAAGTGAAGAAAATGAGCCAAGCAGAGCCCATCACGGCCGTGATCAAGCAAAACTGGAAAGAAAAGAAGGCAAAAGTCAGAACTGGTCACGACCGTGACACGTCAGCTGAACCAGACCCCCAACAAGCAGAACCAATCACGGCCTAGCCGTGATGAGTGTCACGGCTGTGACAGACAAAAAAATGTAGAGGCGCGCATGGCAGAAACCGTCACGGCCTGGCCGTGATGGCCATCACGGTCGTGACACGCATTATAATCTATAAAAGGCAAGGTTTACAAAACCGGACCGGCCATCGAACCGGTGAAGGCAGCGGTTCGAGGTTCAATGGTCCAACCGAGGTTGAACCGTGGTTGAACCGGTTATAATTAAATAATATTATTTTAATTTTTAATATAATATTTGTAACAATATTAAACAATAAAACAACATAACAACTAAAATTATTAAGCACAATTTTTTTTATTTTGAAATTAAACTAAATAAATATAAAAATATATGTTAAAATCATCTTCATAGGGAAAACCAACCCAAAATCTACAACTAGCCCACATATGTTAGAAAACAAAAGAATTGGGTTTTGGCTAGGATGTCCCAAATCCTTTTATACTAATTTTTTATTTTTTTTCTAAGAAACCGGTTCCCGACGGTTTCGGCGGTTCACTACCGGTTATGACCGGTTTTACCGGTTTTGAACCGGTTTTCCGGTTTTTCCACCGGTTCGATGCTAGGCCGGTTTTCCCTGTGAACCGGACCGGCCAAGGTCCCGGTTCCCGGTCGGACCGGCCGGTCCGGTCCGGTTTTCAAAACCTTGATAAAAGGGCATCTGGGCAGAACAAAAAAGGGGAGACTTTTACCCTAGAAGACTTGGAGCCCTAAAAAGACGTTCTCTCTGAACCAGAGGCTGCAGTAACGGCTATGGAAAGCTTCATGGAAATTCTTCTCTCCTTTGTTTCTATTTCTCTGGTTTTGGCTTTCTCTATCACTACGAGTAGCTAAATCCCTTTTTTTGTTGGGATTAGATGTAGCTAAACCAAATCTCATGTTTTTGCCTTGATTGATTAATCTGCGTTTATGCTTTCGTATTAGTGTTTGATTCCTTTGCTTAATGCTTTTCGTGGTTTGATCACCCATGAAGCGTTTCTAAGATTTGATTTGCAATGGGGATGTTCTTATCATTTCTTGATCTGGAATTAATCACCTAGTAAACCTTGCATCTAGGAATGGATTTTGGTTTATTAGTAATCGTGTAATCCCTACTCTTAATGCAAATTCACTTATTAGGCCACCTAAGGAATTAGGGTTTAATTAGGGGATTTAGGCTCCTGTCATCTAAGGAATTAGGGCTTGAGTAATCTTGTGGGTTGATTTTGATATTTGAAGCATAAACTATATTGGTGTTCTTGGTATTCCATGAGACAAAGGTTTAGTGAAATTTAATCCCAACATCTTTCATCATATTTGAAGAATCTCTTTTTCTGCATTCTGATGAGTGCGATTACACCTCATATTTGTTTATCATTTTGCATGCATTTTCATATAGTTTAGGCATTTTTAATTTGATTTTTGTTAGTTTTTACCTTGGAACGGGTAAGACGGTTTTGTGGTGTTGTTTTGCAGAAATTAAGGATTAAATGCTCAGGATCAACTATGATGGAGCTTGGATGAAGATAGAGCTTGAAAAGTGAAGAAAATGAGCCAAGCAGAGCCCATCACGACCTAGCCGTGATGATCATGATCGAGCAAAACTGAAAAGAAAGAAGGTAAAAGTCAGAACTGGTCACGGCCTAGCCGTGATGCCCATCACAGCTGTGACCTGTCAGCTGAACCAGACCCTCACAGACAGAACTGATCACGGCCTAGCCGTGATGAGCATCACGGCCGTGACAGACCAAAAATTGAAGAAGCGCCCAAGGCAGAATCCATCACGGCCTGGCCGTGATGGCCATGATTTGGATCTAATTTGAGTTAGGTTGGGATTCTAACTTCCCAAGTCTATAAATAAGGCATCTAGGCCGAGGCAAGAGGAGGAATTTTTTGGGCTGCGACACTTAGACTATAATTTAGGATCTCTCTTCTTCTCCTCCTCTCTTCTCTTATTTTTACGTTGTTGTTAACCAAGCTTGTCATCATCATGGCAAGGCTTGAGTAGTAGTTTAATTTCTAGGGGTTGGGGCTATGCCCAAGGTTTGTTTATGGAAATGAATTGATGTTTTATCTTTGTTAATTGCGATTTTGCTTTAGATCTGATTTCTATTGTTTTAATTACTTGTAAATCTGGTGCGCACTTATTTGCGTGTCGTAGACATTCTAAGGAGGAACCTAGCGGTGAACTTAGGTGTCGGATCTATAGAGTAAGACTTAGGACTGAAATCACGAGAGTTAGAAGCCGTCCTTCAAGGATTAACGAATTGTCACAAAACGTAAAGGGTTCAATCTAAATTCGACTACCACGAGAGTAGGGGTTGGTTTAATTAGGCACGGTTTTTGTAACCCGAGAGGGAGCTTAAACTATTTGAGGATAAATTCGCCTTCAAGGCATTTTCGATAATTAACAAGGGTTAATCAATTTAGTAATATAAACGATCTTGTTGGTAACCCAAATTCCTAGGAATCCATTTAGATCTGAAAAACCATAAACTGATTTACTTTCAGTTTCACTTGATTCTGATTTATCTCTTATTTCATATATCAAAACCTTTTCAAAAATCTTTTTATTTAGTCCAGTTTTAATCGATTTGATAATTAGTTGCGATTTGAGATCACGGTCTCTGTGGTATCAATATCTTTTTATTACTTGACGACAATCAGGTACACTTGCCGGATCGCACGACGTGGATCACACGACATCAAGTTTTTGGCGCCGTTGCCGGGGACTGTGTTTTCTCGAATCTCAATTTAATTTTTAAATTGATTTTTCTGGACCTTTTATTTTTATTTAATTTTTATTATATATATATATATATATATATGTATATTTCCTTTTTTTTTTTAGTATCTATCTCTTTGTGTTTTTTATGCAAAGATCCCTAAGTCTTGGAAACCTTAATGAAGTCGACCCCGAAGTCGAAAGGACCTTTCACAGACGTAGGAGACTACAAAGAGAGAGCGAGAGGTTGATTCCCATTCCAGTAATGGCGAATCTCCCGGATACGAAACCGTTGAAGGACTATGCAGCCCCAAATGCTAGGGGTTTGCGAACTGGGATTGCTAGGCCAGAGATTGAGGCGGAGAACTACACTATACCGCCTATGCTAATCAACATGATTAGGCAACATCAATTCGGAGGATTTCCCTCGGAGGCAAGTACCCGCTAACACCTTGTCAACTTGGGACCAACTGGAGCAGGCGTTCTTGGAGAAATTCTTCCCTCCATCCAAGACGGCCTACATACGAATCCAGATCACCAGCTTCTTCCAAAAGGACGGAGAATGCTTATCCGAAGCTTGGGATCGCTACAAGGGATTGCTGGAGTCTTGCCCACATCATGGACTCGGGTAGTGGTTATTAGTGCACACCTTCTACAACGGATTGGATTACTCTTCGAATGTGTCACTTGATTCCGCAGCTGGTGGAGCCTTTATGAATAGGCATCTGACCGAGGCATTCAACATCATTGAAAACGTGGCCACCAACTACCACCAATGGGGTTTAGAAAGAGGTAATAACCCGAAAAAGATTTCAGGGGGTAAGTTTGAAATGAATAGCACTGATCTTATTATGTCTAAAATAGGCTCACTGAATAAACAGTTTGATCAACTTGAAAGGGCTAACGTGAGTTCAATAGGTGCTACTAACATTGTTTGTGAGATTTGTGGAATACAGGGACATGACATAATGGAGTGCCCACGTGGTATTGCTCATGGATCCGACGCTTCGGGGGAACAAGTGAACTCTTGTCACAACTTCTACGACACGAACCCGAAGTTGCCCAATTATGCTCCCCCAAATCCTTACAACCAAGGAAGGAAGAACAACCCTTACCTCTCCTACGGGAACTACAGCAACACGCTGAACCACGAGTTCCAAGAAGGCCAAGGTAATAGGAAACCCGCAGCGGGGTATCCTCAGGTACAGAAGTCTAAACTCGAGTCTTTATTGGAAAGTTTTGTGGAAACTCAAATAAAACAAAATGAAGAGTTTAGACAACAAGGTAGGGCAGTAAATGGGGCAATAAAAGAGCTAGAATCTAAGGTAGATAACTTAGCCATCCACAACAAGATGCTAGAAACTCAGATTGCCCAACAAGCCAGCACATACTCTAGACCAAAGGGTACGTTCCCGGGCCAACCCGAAGCTAATCCCAATGAACATTGTAATTCCATATACTAGAGGGATGATAAGCTTAGGGTGGTTGAAAAGGATGTGGAATGTGAGGAGGACATGAGCGAGGATGAAGAGCCAGAACCAAAGTATGTCCCTCCACCACCATACCAACCCCCGATACATTTCCCACAAAGGTTGGTCAAGAGAAAGCAAGTAGATATAGAAGCTAATATGCCTCATAAACTGAAAGACCCAGGTAGTTTCTCTATCGCTTGCTCAATTGAAAAGGTTGATGCCACTCACCATCTTGGAAAGGTTGGGAACCAAAGAGTTGAGTCCATTCAAATTCTCCTTACAATTTGCGGATGGCTCAACTAGAACTCCTCTAGGCATACTAGAGAATGTTCCTGTAATGGTAGGGAAATTTTTCATCCCTACCGATTTCCTGGTATTGGATATGAAAGGGAATTCTGAATTCCCCATCATTTTAGGAAGGCCATTCTTGGCCACTGCTGGAGCAATAATAGACGTAAGGAATGGCAAACTCTCTCTGAATGTAGAGGAAGGTAGGGTAGATTTTAAATTGACTAACTCATATAACAACCCTCCTTTTGTGAGTCATATGTGCAGGATCGATATAACGTCTCCAGTGGTAAAGGAAGAGCTCAACATGGAAGCAACTCTGAAGATTTACATGGCAAATGATGCACCCAGTAGTGATGAAGTTGAAGTTGCTCATCATGCGGTAACAAAACTTCCGCCGGGAGGGAGTAAGGCCATGGAGCTCAGGGTGAAAAGAGCGAAGAGGAAGCGCAATTGGCCATATGAGCAGAATCGACTCTTTGAAGGACTCCCATGGAAGAGAAGTGTTCCTGCACTTCTACGCCCCGTCGACCCCGGTTGACTGAAGGAAGTATGGTCAAGCTTAAGACCGTAAATATGCGCTTCTTGAGAGGCAACCCGAGTTTTCTTTCCCTTTTCCATTTATTTTTGAATTTAGCTCTTGAATAATTTGAGAAGATCAAGAGAAAAAAAAATCATAAATTAATAGATTTGTCAACTGTTTTCAGGCTAAGAAGGAAGGAAGAGTAAAAAGGGCAGGGACAAACAAAGTCAGAGGTGATCACGCCCAGGCTGTGACAGTGGTCACGACCGTGATGAGCTAACCAAGAAGACTATAGAGTATCACGGTCAAGCCGTGATACCCATCACGACCGTGACAGGCCAGCTCCTGAAGACCAGAATTGATCACGGCCTGCCCGTGATACCCATCACGGTTGTGATACAATTTCCAACAATCTTTGACTAGGCATGTGAGCCAGCACCCGCTACCACCTCGGTGAGTTGTTCCATTTTTCTCCTCTCTCCGACTTGATTATTTACATTGGGGACAATGTAAGTTTTTAAGCTTGTGGTAGGGGTATTTTCGCAAATTTTTGCATTTTTCATGTTGCATTCATATAGGCATAATTTTGCATGATCACATTCTCTAGATTGCCCCCTTGCTTAGAGTATGCATCCAATTGTGAGAACTTGGTGCCAAATGAATTGAGATAGTGAATTTTTTAACCCAATTTTTTATTATTGTGATAAGTCTAAAAATAAAAATGCTTGAGATGATCTTTTAATAGTTGATAATTAGTATGTGGTTCTCTAGATTTGTGTTTCTCATTGATTTTAAACTACTAAATGTGAGATTTTGAGCCAAAAAGGGGTACTCACTAAATCTACCCCATTCTTTGTGATAGAGTGTTTTATTTCTCTTGGATTGTATTCTCTAGAACTTGACTTGAAACCGTTTTGAAGCTTAAAAATTTTTGAAAACATTTTTGAAAATGATTGAGGCACTAGGTTTTTTTCCGGCCTTCTGAGCTTTGATTGATTAAATGCTACCCCTTAGTTGCCCAATTTTGAGCCTAAAAGAATAAAATACTTTTCTTGGTACCTTGAATTATTTTAATGAATAATGCTTGGTATGACACCTCTTAAAGTATTACAAAAAGGGTAAAAAGGTAGTTGAAAAATAAAATTGTGGGATGAGAAAGTTAGAAAAATATTTCTCTTGAATTGAAAAATCTCCCCTTCTCCAAATAAATAAAATAAAATAAAATAAAATAATAATATGGAGAAGGGGATGACAAAAAGAAAGTGAGAAATAAAATAAAAAGAAGGAAAGAAAGGTGGAAAGATGAATCAAAGCCCAAAAAGGGTATTTTAGATGGTGTCATGCTTTGCAATGTTTGATATTGTGTTTAACCCTCTTGAATTCCCTTTTCTTGGTTTCCCCACCTAACGCTTAATCCCATGACCCCATTACAACCAAAGTAAAATGCCTCTTGATTCTTTTGTGTTTTCATTAATAAAGTGGAGATTTGGTTAATAGTCAAGCTTATGGTAGAATACATTCCTTGAGGAAATTGAGCGAATTGTCATATTCCCTTAAACACTTGAGTGAGGTGAGAAGAGTGCCCGAATCAGTGAGAATATGGATTTAGGAAACCTAAGCTTCTAATTGGACTTGAAATTGATTGTCTCTAGGTTTCTTATTTGAATAAGCCTGTTACTTGGATTAGCTACTCGGGTTCTTGGTTCACTATCCATGCTCTGATTATTTATATCTTCTGGCCTTGGTGATTGCTTGAGGACAAGCAAAGTCTTAAGTTTGGGGTGATTTGATGAGTGTGATTACACCTTGTTTATCATTTTGCATGCATTTTCATATAGTTTAGGCATTTTTAATTTGATTTTTGTTAGTTTTTACCTTGGAACGGGTAAGGCGGTTTTGTGGTGTTGTTTTACAGAAATTAAGGATTAAATGCTCAGGATCAACCATGATGGAGCTTGGATGAAGATAGAGCTTGAAAAGTGAAGAAAATGAGCCAAGCAGAGCCCATCACGACCATGATCGAGCAAAACTGAAAAGAAAGAAGGCAAAAGTCAGAACTGGTCACGGCCTAGCCGTGATGCCCATCGATCACGGCTGTGACCTGTCAGTTGAACCAGACCCTCACAGGCAGAACTGATCACGACCTAGCCGTGATGAGCATCACGGCCGTGACAGACCAAAAATTGAAGAAGCGCCCAAGGCAGAATCCATCACGGCCGTGACGCGCATTACTTGGATCAGAAGCAACTGATTTGGATCTAATTTGAGTTAGGTTGGGATTCTAACTTCCCAAATCTATAAATAAGGCATCTGGGCAGAGGCAAGAGGAGGACTTTTTTGGGCTGCAACTCTTAGGCTATAATTTAGGATCTCTCTTCTTCTCCTCCTCTCTTCTCTTATTTTTATGTTGTTGTTAACCAAGCTTGTCATCACCATGGCAAGGCTCGAGTAGTAGTTTAATTTCTAGGGGTTGGGGTTATGCCCAAGGTTTGTTTATGGCAATGAATTGATGTTTTATCTTTGTTAATTGTGATTTTGCTTTAGATCTGATTTCTAGTGTTTTAATTACTTGTAAATCTGGTGCGCACTTATTTGCGTGTCGTAGACATTCTAAGGAGGAACCTAGCGGTGAACTTAGGTGTCGGATCTATAGAGTCAGGCTTAGGACTGAAATCACGAGAGTTAGAAGCCGTCCTTCGAGGATTAACGAATTGTCACAAAACATAAAGGGTTCAATCTAAATTCGACTACCACGAGAGTAGGGGTTGGTTTAATTGGGCACGGTTTTTGTAACCCGAGAGGGAGCTTAAACTATTTGAGGATAAATACGCCCTCAAGGCATTTTCGATAATTAACAAGGGTTAATCAATTTAGTAACATAAACGATCTTGTTGGTAACCCAAATTCCTAGGAATCCATTTAGATCTGAAAAACCATAAACTGATTTACTTTCTGTTTCACTTGATTCTGATTTATCTCTTATTTCATATATCAAAACCTTTTCAAAAATCTTTTTATTTAGTCCAGTTTTAATCGATTTGATAATTAGTTGCGATTTGAGATCACGGTCTCTGTGGGATCGATATCTTTATATTACTTGGCGACAATCCGGTACACTTGCCGGATCGCACGATGTGCATCGCACGACATCACATTCCAAGTGTTTGACAAAAATTCTCAAATACCTTTTTCCTTTTATTTTGTTTATTTTAACTCTTGGGCTTGGTATTTAGTATTAAGCTCCCTTCCATACAAACGATCGTATAGATAGTAGTTCAATTTGCAAAGTGGTACTTGTCAGCGATCCCTGAGAACGATATCCGGTCTCACTACCGTATTACTTGTTTGCGACTAGGTATACTTGCCGAAATCGTCATCACACAGTCCCCGGCAACGGCGCCAAAAACTTGATGTCGTGCGATCCGGCAAGTGTACCGGATTGTCGCCAAGTAATAAAAAGATATCGATCCCACAGAGACCGTGATCTCAAATCGCAACTAATTATCAAATTGATAAAACTGGACTATGTAAAGAAAGATTTTGAAAATGTTTTGATTTTGAATTAAGAGATAACTTAGAGAATCAGATAAGGAATGTAATCAAGTACAACAGAAAGTAAATCAATTTATGGTTTTTTCAGATCTAAGGTGATTCCTAGGAATTGGGTTACCAACAAGATTGTTTATGTTACTAAATTGACTAACCCTTGTTAATTATCGAAATTGCCTTGAAGGCGAATTTATCCTCAAATAGTTAATGCTCCCTATCGGGTTATAAAAACCGTGCCCAATTAAACCAACCCCTACTCTCGTGGTAGTCAAATTTAGATTGGACCCTTTACGTTTTGTGAAAATTCGTTAATCCTCGAAGTACCGCTTCCAACTCTCGTGATTTAAGTCCCAAGTCTGATTCTATAGATCCGATACCTAAGTTCACCGCTAGGTTCCTCCTTAGAATATCTACGACACGGAAATAAGTAGCCACCGAATTTACGAGTAATTAAAACGATAGAAATCGGTTCTAAAGCAAAATCAAAATTAACAAAGTTAAAACATCAATTCACAACATAAAAATAGATCTTGGGCATAGCCCCAATCCCTAGAAATAGAACTACTACTCAAGCCTTGCCATGGTGATGACAAGCTTGATTAACAACAACATAAAATAAAACCTAAAAGAAGAGGAGAAAAAGAAGAGAGATCCTAAAAATTCCCTAAGTGCAACATCCCAAAAAAAAAATCCTCCTTAGTCTCTGCCTAGATGCCATATTTATATATTAGAGAAGTTTGAATCTCAATCAAACACAAATTCAGCTCAAAATCAGTTGCTTCAGATCCAAGTATTGCGCGTCACGGCCGTGATGACCATCACGGCCAGGCCGTGACGGATTCTGCTTTGGGCGTTTCTTCATTGATTGGTCTGTCACGGCCGTGACCACCATCACGGCTAGGCCGTGATCAGTTCTGCCTGTGAGGGTCTGGTTCAGCTGACAGGTCACGGTCGTGATGGGCATCACGGCTAGGCCGTGACCAGTTCTGACTTTTGTCTTCTTTTCTTTTCTGTTTTCCTCCATCATGGCTGTGATGGGCATCACGGCTAGGCCGTGATGGGCTCTGTTTGGCTCATTTTCTTCACTTTTCAAGCTCCGTCTTCATCCAAGCTCCATCATGGCTGATCTTGAGCATTTTATCCTTAATTCCTACAAAACAACACCACAAAACCGCCTTACCCATTCCAAGGTAAAAACTAACCAAAATCAAATTAAAAATGCCTAAACTATATAAAAGTGCATGCAAAATGATAAACAAATATGAGGTGCAATCACACTCATCATGACGCGCAATATTTGGATCTGAAGGAATTGAATTGATCTGAATTTGTGTTTAATTGAGATTCAAATTTTCCTAATCTATAAATATGGCAATCAGGCAGAGACTTTTTTTAAAAAAAAAAAGATTTTTGCGCTGCTACCACTTAGGCAAATTTTTAGGATCTATCTTCTTCTTCCTCTTCTCTTCTCTTATTTTTTATTTCATGTTTTTGTTAACCAAGCTTATCATCACCATGGCAATGCTTGAGTAGTAGCTTTATTTCTAATGATTGGGGCTATGCCCAAGATCTGATTTATGTTATGAATTGATGTTTTATCTTTGTTAATTTTGATTTTGCTTTAGATCTGATTTCTAGTGTTTTAATTACTCGTAAATTCGGTGGCCACTTATTTGCGTGTCGTAGATATTCTAAGGAGGAACCTAGCGGTGAACTTAGGTATCGGATCTATAGAATTAGACTTGTGAATTAAATCACGAGAGTTAGAAGCGGTCCTTCGAGGATTAACGAATTGTCACGAAACTTAAAGGTTCAATCTAAATTCAACTACCACGAGAGTAGGGGTTGGTTTAATTGGACACGGTTTTTGTAACCCGAGAGGGAGCATTAACTTATTTAGGATAAATTCGCCTTCAAAGAAATTTTGATAATTAACAAGGGGTGGTTAATTTAGTAACATAAACAATCTTGTTGGTAACCCAATTCCTAGGAATCCCTTTAGATTTGAAAAACCCCTAATTGATTTACTTTCTGTTTTACTTGATTGCATTCCTTATCTGATTTTCTAAGTTATATCTTATTTCAAAAATCAAAACCTTTTCAAAATCCTTTTTATATATATAGTCCAGTTTTATCGATTTGATAATTAGTTGTGATTTGAGATCACGGTCCCTGTGGGATTGATATCTTTTTATTACTTGGCGACGAATCTGGTACACTTGTCGGAACGCACGACACCAACCTCTAAATCTTTCTTAATAGTTTCTCCTATAGTTTTTCTTGGCCTACCTCTGCCTCTAGCGATTAGATTGCCCTCCACCTGGTCCACTCTCCTTACTACATAATCTAAAGGTCTCCTTCATTCATGCCCAAACCACCTAAGTCTAGATTCAACCATCTTTTCTACAATAGGTGCTACCCCAACTCTCTTTCTAATGCTATCATTCCTAATCACATATCGTCTAGTTTTTCCGCTCATCCAGTACAACATTCTCATCTCTGCTACATTGATTTTACTCCTGTGTTGATTTTTTACCGCCCAACACTCCGTCCCACACAACATCGCCGGTCTAATAGTTGTACGGTAAAATTTTCCCTTTAGCTTAAGAGGTACCTTTTTTATCACACAAAAAACCTAAAGCCTTCCTCCTTTTCGACCACCCTGATTGAATCCGATGGTTTACATTTCCCTCAATTTCTCCGTCATTTTGTATAACAGACCCAAGATATTTAAACCGTGTGACTTGTGGTATGTTGTGATCTCCAACTTTCACCTCTAAGCTAGAGGTGTTTCGCCTTTTGCTAAACTTACATTCCATATACTCCGTCTTGTTTCTACTCAAACGGAAGCCATGTGCTTCTAAAGCTTGTCTCCAAGTCTCCAACCTAATTTATATCCTCTCTCGACTCTCAAACTAGAACTACATCATTTACGAAAAGTTTGCATCACGGTGCTGGCTCTTGAATGTGCTCCGTAAGTACATCCAAGACCAAGGTAAAAAAATAGGGGCTTAAAGCTGACCCTTGGTGCAAACCTATGGTTATTGGGAAATCTTATGTGGCTCCACCCTGCGTTCTCACACTAATCGTGACCCCCTCATACATATCATTGATAGTTCAAATATAGGCAATCCGAACACCTTTCTTTTCTAGGGCTTTCCACAAAACCTCTATTGACATCCTATCATACGCTTTCTCAAAATCAATGAAAGTCATGTATAAATCTTTTTGATTCCTTCGATATTGTTTCATAACTTTCTCTTGGACCTCTAATCATAACACCCACCCTCACTGTGCCTTTGGCGAGGCGAGAGCACCTTCATTCAATGTCGCTTTCTCGTACCTTTTTTACTTTTACATAGAATATCTGTTTAATTATTATATTCAATTTAATTTATTAAAATTGTATTTAAATAAAAAAACCTTTTAATTTTTTAACCATAAGTCTCCCCAATGTGAGATATATGCCAGGGCCCATTGGTCGGCTGTGTCATCTGATAATCAATCAATCAAAATTTTGAAATGAAAAACGAATCATTATCACCAGAATACGATGGGCATGATATCAAACTAAAGTAAAATTAAGCTATTATAAACAATTTAAATCGGAGTTGGTACGAATTATAGAGTGAGTTTGTCTAACTTTCACTTTAAAATTTTGCTTCTTTCCAATTCTTATGGTGTTAAAAAATGAATCATTATGAGAAACTAGGGCCCAAAAAAAGAACTATGGAAATTACTCGGGAAACAATCGTAATGATGGGAAACTTTCTTTTTGTCATACATGATGAGAACATGATTTTCATAATCAGCTTTCTTTTCTTTTCCTATGCTTTTGAGTTGAAGGACCTTCAGATTCAGATTCAGATACAGAATCCAGGCCCAGACATTTAAGAAATGCTACTCTAGCTAATCTGAAATAATAGCATGGGTGGAGGAAATACAGTGATGAACCCTCCCTCTCTGCAATCTCTTCTCTCACTATCCCTGTGCTTGCATTTGTTGCTATCTCACCTTTTATGCTTAGGTTCTCTCCCCCCTGCCAATATACTTTCAGTCAGTGCATATGCCAAGTCCATTTTTTTTTGTAACAAGGTTCAACAGAAAGAGTTGATAACAATTTAACATGGATTTAGGAATAATATCTCAACTCATGTAAGTTAATATACACAGGGTAAACGGCTTATTTAGTTTCAATATCTCATCCAAAAATATCAGCACCTTACCAACATTAAATTGCATACCAAAATTATCACTAAGAATATATCAAAATCAAAGCTTAACTAGATAGTACACATTCATCCTAGCAGAAACAAGTAATCTAGTAGGGTAGCATAAAATGGAAGGATATAAATTAGAACTTGGAAAGTCAACTTTGGATTGGAGTTTTGTGTAATATTGATTGATAGCATTACAATATATTGTTTGGAAAGAGGTAAAGATCTAGGGTTGATTTTTGCTAATGGCCTCAAGAAAATGGTAATGGAACCTTTTTTTCAAGCCTGATCATATGACAATTAACACGAACTAATGGGGGCAACGAGGTCAATGGATTGGAATATACAGTATCTGAAAGAGAATAGTTTTACATATTGCTCTAAGATTGAAATGGTAAATCATAACGTGAATATGATCATTAAGAGTTTTTGAAGTTGGTTACGAGATGGAAATCAATCAAGTAGGACCTACAATAAAATTCACCAATTATTATTTTTCTTCTGAAAAAAAAAAAAAAAGAGTTCGTAGAGTTTTTTCCTTAACGAATGAGCTAAATCAGTGTAGGGTTGAAGCTTGAAAGTTTTTTATTTTTCTTTATTTCCCGTTAATCTACCTAAACAGACATGGGGCGGCTTTTAAAATGCAAAGTATGAGAACAAATATATTAAAACAAAATAGTAAGGAATTTAGTTAATTTAATTACTTTCTTCTCCTAAATTAGAAATATTTCTTCCATACCAGACTTGAATTTTCCTAACCTCAAAAGTCCCAAATCAGAGAGTAGCCATAAGGATTGTAAACCCACTAATATCCCAGAAGATGAACAGTAAGTATATGCTATCAACACCATCTCAGAAAAAGAGCAACAACAGGAAAATGAAAGTTTTGAACTTGAACAACAAATCAACAAGAAATACATGGAGAAGCCAAAATCTTGGGGTTGGATTTGTTTGAGAAAAAGGGATCTATCTTAATTATTTTAGCATGAGCTTGTTTGTTCCAAAAGGGAAAATATATAAAAGAAAGTGTACCCGCGTATTGTGAAGACGGCTGATTACAGTTGTGGAAATGGAATGGTGAATATCGTCGGGAGATGCAGAAGCGGTGGCGGTGGCGGTGGCGGTGGCGGTGGGAGAATCGTGGGAGGGATCTTCAAAAGCAATGAGGATGAAGCAAAAGAGGAGAAAAATAAGAAGAAACACAATGAGTTGAATCCATATCAGCCATGGGATTCTAGAACTTTCTATGGTCAGCTCCTCCCCAAAATCAAACATACTTATTTATGTATAGAGAGAAGTGTGTGAATGAATGAAGACAGTGTGAGAGAGAAAGAGGGACTCATAAAGGCAACACAGTAAGAATGGGTTAGGTAAAATGCGCTTTGACTTTATTGCATAGCTATAGAACTCAGCTAATCATAAACTAGTTAAGTGAAGAGTGATTCAATTCAACCATGTTTAGATCATTTTTGTTTTGAAATATTTTTTTTTGGTGCTGTTTTTTTTAAAAAAAATTAATACTTGAATTTGTTAAATTCATCAAAATGTAAAAATTGAAATTATTTAAAACGCATCAAATATAATTATAAACTAATTCAATTTAGTACAATGCTTGATCAAAATACAGACCTGAAGTTTGCTTCTACCTTGCTCGCCATGTGAGCATGTTGTCCAAGTGTGGTCATAAGTACATAATTAAGTCTCAAGTTTAGAGCTCATTCTTCAGCCTGCGGTTGCATGCCTATTCCTCTTCAACTTACTAAACAATAAGAGAAATGTGGAGGATATTGACTATTAAGGGTTTGTTTGGGAGTAGGGAAGGGAAGGGAGAGGAAGGGTTTGAGGACAAAGGGAGGAGGAAAGGGATGATGAAAGGAAAATACTTTCTAAAGTCGTCCAAAACTCTTCCCTAATTTTTTTTTTCCAAATTGAAAGGTTTTGGTTCTCTCGTTAAAGATTGAATTAGTGGAGGGGTTTGAAGAGTTTTGAAAGCTATCATATGTTCTCGATCGCCTTCCTCTCTTAACTCCCAAACAAATTATGAGTGTCGTTTATTGTGGTTGCATGGCTTATCTAAAAAAAATTGTTAGTACAACATATTCTTGGCTACACAAAGGTAATTTTTTAAAAGTTGTCTATGCAATCATTTGCGACTTAAACTATGACTCTGTTTGATAAAAACTAGCAGATAGTGGATAAGTCAGCGGATAACGGATAGTAGATAAGCTAGCTGATAGAAGATAGCGGATAAGCTAGGTGATAGCGGATAGCGGATTAGTTAGCGGATTGGATTTGAAGTGTTTGGTAAAACTAGCGGTTTGACTAGCTGATAAATGTAAAACGACATAAAAAGATATGTTTGCATTTTTTAATATAAATTATATATATAATTTATTTTAAAATAATTATCACTTTTATAGACATGATTTGGGAACTCACTATCAACAAAGCCAGGGGGTTGGCTTACATATACTTCCTCTTGTATTATTCCACTTAAAAAGGCACTTTTCACTTCCATTTGGTACAGTTTAAAGTTCATTATTCACGCATAGGCTAAGAGCATTCTTATGGCTTCTAATATAGCTACGGGAACATATGTTTTATCATAATCAATTTCTCATTAGTGCAATAAGTGCTTTTTACGTCAGTTAAAATTGATTTTTTACGTCAGAATACTGATTGACGTAAATACAGCTGACGTTAATAGTTAATATTTTAACGTCAGTTGAGAAATGACGTTAAATATAAAACTATTAACGTCAGTTCCTTAACAAAACCGATGTTAATTTTGTAAAAATTAACGTCGGTTTTTTAAACAACTGACGTTAAACATAAAACTATTAACGTCAGTTCTTTAAGACAACTGACGTTAAACATAAAACTATTAACGTCAGTGTTCCAATGTCTAAAAAACAAAACTATCAATCTAAGGATATATATATATATATATATATATATATATATATATATATATATACATGTTATTAATTAGTTTCTAAAGTCTAACAAAAAAACTATTTATCTAAGTATTGCGGATGTATATTGTCAATTCCTTTTTCAGCCGCATACTTGAAGAGGAATTCGGCGAAGCGCATCCTCAAGTCTCTTAACTCATCTTCTTGAATAGGCGATTGGTCGATAAATTCCTAGACACGTTCAAATAATAACAATAACATCAATGCAAGTCATCTTCAAAACTATAATATATAATTTAACAAGTTGTTTAAATATTACCTTATTCCATCCATCCGTAATAGATGCGGAGATTATGTTCAGCATATGAAGCATCACATAATAGCCGCACGACCACCCGTCAATTTGAAATCGAGACTACCAACAAAATTAATATCAACGTCAGTTGAATATACATATAAATTAGTAATTATAATATTAATTATTTGATAAATAAACTACCAAACCTTTATGAAGTTCCATACAGGATTTGCTTTAGCCTTAGAAGTCATACTTCTCCCGTTGGCGCAACTTATGCTACTCGCCTTCAGCGCGCTATCATAAATAAATAATCATGTCGATCAATTAACAAATTCATATATCATGTGTGTAATAAACTAAAAACAATTGATATTAAAACTTAAATTAAATTTAAGATCAGTTACTTACTTATTTACAGCATCCACTACCTTCGGTGGCGGATCTTGGTGTTGAGAGCAGAAGAATATGACTCTATGCCTAGACGGGTGAAGTACGAACAACTGCCAATGGTTTTTCATACAGTAGGGAGCCAGATATATTTCTTTCGGATTGTCTCCCAACAAGTTCCCTAAGTATTTACTCAATGCATCGCCAGTAAAGAATTCGGGGTAGATACCTAAGATATGAAAAGGTGTGGATGTTAATTACATAATATATATATTGAAATTAAAATAAATTATTAAATGGAAAAATACCAAAAATAAATAAGTTATAAAATTAAAATTAACTTACGTGCACCAGAGACTGAAAACATTACTGTTCATCCAGATGTTATTTCTGCAGGCGTTCCCGAGATCATCACCACAGAAAGTAAATATCCTCCGTTGATCTGGGCGTGCCACCCATCCATCGTGCTCCAATGGACATTCAAAAATCTCAAACGCATAATCCTCACCAAGTGAGAACAAACGAGTGATAGGTGACAACGACACCGACGTCGACTTGGCCTTCAGTTTAGGAAAAATAAAATAGATAAGTTTTTGATAATTAAAAAAAACACAAGTAATTATTTGACTAATTTGGACATTAATAATGAATAAATACCTTTGCTAACATTTCGAGCTCACGTCGTTTGGAGTCCAACTCAAGCTCACGCCTTTTCATTTCCAACTCATGCTCATGGCGCTGGACTTCCAACTCCCGCTCCCTAGCTGCCAACACATCGTCCTCCACATGTGCCCTACTAAAACTCTCTTTTGTGCTCACATGTGAAGGGTTGGCAAGCCCTGCGGTGTCCTGGGATGTACCGACGGAGGAAAGCTCTCTGGAAAGCGCCTGCTTGAATTCGGGGTTGGATATTAAGCCTTGCATCGATGTGTTGTAATATCTGGGTTGGACATGATGTGCTGAGTAATGTCAGCCAAAATTGATGCTTCATTGACCATCCGCTTTCGTGAAGCAGACTTGCCATAATATTGTTTGATGGTCACGTTCCCGGGAACACCGAGAACCCGACCAGGATGGTCTTTCTTGCCTAGAGCAGTCATCAAGACATCCTGCCGTCCAGAAGGGACGAATGCGCCCTGGGAGGATTTTGCTTTAAGATCCATCTACAATGAAAAAAAAAATGAAAAAACGTGCAAGTTAAAAGTGTTGCAAATATCTATACAAATATCAATTGAAATCAAGTTAATTATTTACTTACAATCTTATCTGCCACTTCGCGAGTGGCATCAACTTTAAAAGATCCCGTCTTTGTCATGCGGCCGGCTAACTAGACATCCTCGCGGTCAATGTCCGACGGAGGACTTGATGGTGTGCCGTCAGGCACCTCTCCTCTTTCAATCCTAGCAGAGTGCTCTTCCTGCTTCGCCCTCAGCCTATCCGCCATCATCTGCTCGATCCGAGTCTGGTACCCACCCTGAGACATGGTGTGGCGGTGGACGTTCTTCGCCTAATTCTGCCGACCCTTATTTGCCTTAGCCTATTCAAACAAAAACACATAATTAAATACAGTTAAATGATCTATAATAAGCATACAAAATTAACTTAATCAACCAACCTGAAATTCTCCATCCTGTCGACTCCTGGCAAACATATCCCAAGTATCCTGATCAATCCAGGGATAATCTGAGAACATTTTATCAAGCCGCTTCTTCCCAGATACATAGTACCTGGTAAGATCATGCTTGAACCTATTCCAACGCTTTGATGCCATTTTCATACATTTATGACGATGATCCTCGTCATTTGGCACAGTCCAAGCTACCTACACATTAGATACTTATATAACAACTGGATGGATTATAACTCGGATAATTATCTAATAATGTAAATCAAACGAATGTAAAGGTAAAATACCATGATAGCCTCCCAAATCTGATCCTTAACGTTCTGTGGAACGTCATTCCAGTGGTTGTAGTTGATGCTTACGTGCTGCTTCGCTTGTAGAAACACCCACTTATTAAATTCTTTAGCACGGGGTCCCTGGGCATTTAGATTAGCATCGAAGGACACCTCAAGCTTCTGTCCGCTCTGCCTGTCCTTCTCTAGTTTCTTCAACGAGGCGGCTCCTCTACCCCGTTTCCTATGAGCCTGTGATGTCTGTATGGACAAAAAAAAATGATAAAATAGAGGGTTGTAACATTATAAACTTACATTAAAAAGAAGGATTAAAGATAGTATATAACATGTAAACTTACACTAGAATCAGGCGTAGGCGTGATCGGGTCCTGCGAAACCCCCATAGTGTCCTCCCGTGCATGTGGGCTATCCGACTGATCCATATGTATTCCTGTTGAGAAACAATATATATGTATTAACATAGGTTATAACTCAAAATAAATATAGAAGTATAAATAAAAATAACTAGATAGGTCCTGTAGATATACAAAACATCTATATATCCAATATAAGGACAATACGGGAGATTGAAAACTATAGTTTTTGAAGATTGCCAAGCACTGGTCACGGCCTGGCCGTGATGTCCATCACAGCTGTAACGTGCCAACTGAACCAGACCCTCATAGGTAGAACTGATCACGGCCTAGCCGTGATGAGCATCACGGCCGTGACAGATCAACCAGCAGAGCAACATGCACTCAAAACCAAAAATAGAGACATTCCAAACAACTCAAACTCACGGTTTAAAGTTACAACTACTGAGACTACAGTTTCAACATACACTCAAAACCAAAAATAGAGACATTCCAAACAACCCAAACTCACAGTTTCAAGTTTCAACTACTGAGACTACAGTTTCAACCAGCAGAGCAACATGCATGCACTCAAAACCAAAAATAAAAAAATGTGCCCTAATTAAAGACTCACCAGAAATAGGCACTCGCGTGGTGGTGGGGGGGAAGCTCGAGTGGTGGCCAAAGTTCGATGTGGTTACTGAGAGCAGAGGGACAAGGAGAGTTAGTGCGCGGGAAGGGGAAAGAGAGATTTCAAGTTATTGCAAAGAATGAGCGGGAAAGACAGAGTTAGGGGTTAAGAGTGTACCTCACGATGGTGGAGAATAAGCCCTCGCGGTGGTTGCGGTGGAGATGAGCTCGCGATCAGGGCAGAGTGAGAGCGAGAGTGAGGGTTGAGAGTGAGGGTTGAGCGTGATGAAAAGAGAAAAGACACGTACAGAGAAGTGGAGAAGGCGCGCGGGGGTAAACGTTATAATTAAAATAAAACAACATTTTACGTCAGTTTTTAGTAAAACCTGACGTTAAAGATCATATATTTAACGTCATTTGTCTTAAAAGCTGACGTTATAAACTCTCACATTTATTACGTCAGTTGTTAGTAAAAACTGACGTTAAAGGTCATATATTTAACGTCAGTTGTATTAAGAAACTGACGTTAAAAACACTCACAACTTCTTACGTCAGTTGTATTACACAACGGACGTTAAAAGTTTATTAGTTTCTACAAAAACATTCATTCCTTTGACTACTGTGCTACTTACCCATTCACCTTGTACCTAATCCTCTTAATGAGCATTAAGTTTATAGATAAGTTTTCAAGAAAATCAGAATAGCTTAGTAACTTCATCCACTGCTCCTATAAATAGCTTCCTTCCATCCTTTTAATTAATTTTCTGCTTCACAATATGGCTCTGCCGTGGAGATTAACTTCATCACTCTTTCTTCCTATTCGTAGACTCAAAGGTCTTTGTCTTAATGGTCAAACAACTTCTGAGTTTGAGTAAATCACATTACATGGATATTAAGGTTGGGTGAATCACGTAATGTGATTCTCTCACTTTATTTCATCCCCGTCATCCCTTTCACTTTGCTTTGGAAGCAAGTGATTGTGGATTCAAGATGATGCATCAAGGAATTCCACGGAAGAAGAAAGATGCAAAGATCCGTTTCACTTTGCTTTCGCTGCTAGTGACTGAGGATTTACTTTGCATCATGGAATTCAAGTGAGGGAGGTGATGCATCCGTTGGAGTTTCTGATGACAGGACTGAGAAGAAAATGATGTTGATGCAGAAACTTTTTTATATTTTAGGGCTATGTTGCAGAAATTTTTTATCTTTTAATCATGTAATTTAACTTATGAATCGCTTCAATGACATACGATTTGATTATACATATAACTTGTTTTATGTTAAGTGTTTATTTATTTTAATTTGCACAAGAATTTGTTTAATAATTCAAGCTAATTAATAAAAATTAAAAATAAACTTGTATAAAAAAAAGGTTTAGAAATAAACTGCAGTACTATATGGAGTGATCTGCGTTAAGAGGGACAACAGGGACATGACAACCAATGAAATGAGTTTCATAATTATTTACGTCAGTTATTTATAGAACTGACGCAAATAATGATTTAATATTTACAAACTGCCACCACCTCATTTTTAACATCAACTTAATTTATGACTGCCAAGTTCCCGTATATTAATTACATTATTTCCAATATTCATTCTGCACGTTTATAATATATAGGATTATTTACGTCAGCTATTTATTTAACTGAAGTAAAAATCAAACTTTTAACGTCAGTTTTTTTAAAAACTAACGTTAACAATAAATATTTTTTATTTTAAAAAAACACTTTTAACGTCAGTTTTTTTAAACAACTGACGTTAAAAGTGTATAGATATCTGCAAAAACATTCATTCCTTTGACTACTGTGCTACTTACCCATGCACCTTGTAACTCAATCCTCTTAATGAGCATTAAGTTTATAGATAAGTTTTCAAGAAAATCAGAATAGCTTAGTAACTTCATCCCCTGCTCCTATAAATAGCTTCCTTCCATCCTTTTAATTTTCTGCTTCACAATGCCGTGGAGATTAACTTCATCACTCTTTCTTCCTATTCCTAGACTCAAAGGTCATTGTCTTAATGGTCAAACAACTTCTGATTTTGAGTAAATTACATTACATGAGTGATAAGTTTGAGTAAACTACATTATGTGAGTTGCTCACCTTATCACCTTCCGGAGAATCAGCAGCTGGAGGGCTAATCAGGTGCTCGGGGGTCACAGTTCCAAAACCTCAGCTTTGGCAACAAGTGACCATCTTGGAAGTCTCTGGAACCACTGCCTTTGCTTGAAACAGATCCAGTGCACCTGTTTTTGCCTCTCTCTTGAGCTCTCTCATGCCCCCCAGTTTTCTGAGGTCTTCGGAGTATAGTTTTCCCTTTGGCATATTTCATAAAACTCTCTGATGGGATGTAGCTTTAATGTTTAGGATTTTAAACCCTTTCAATGTAAATTTTTATAGGATTTTAAACCCTTTCAATGTAACTTTTTATAGGATTTTAAACCCTTTCAATCTTCTCAGATCGATCAGATTACACTTTATGAATGAGATCCGGTTTGGGTTATTGATTCAACTTATACTTCGCACATATATTTTAGTTTTCAAAACAGAAACACAAAACATCAAAGCAATTCATGTGAAACTGAAACTTTGAGGAAGGCAATGCGGAAGGGATCGTATACTAGATAAAAAAATTATTAAAATAACCTTTAACGTCTGTTGATGTAAGAACTGACGTTAAAAGTGAAGTGACTCACTTTTAACGTCAGTTCTTTATCGAACTGACGTTAAAATGTTCACTGTTAACGTCAGTTGTTTATTGAACTGACGTTAAAAGTGAGTCACTTCACTTTTAACGCCAGTCATTAAAACAACTGACGTTAAAATTGAATTAATGAAGTCTGATATTTACAAAACTGCCACCGTCCCCCTTTTTAACGTCTAGATTTTGGTTAACTGACGTAAACCCTTACTGTCTAATGTATATTTTCCACTAGTGTCTTCTTCTTGATTATATCCTTTAGCTACTAGTCTAGCCTTGTTTCTTACTATTATTCCATTCTCATCCATTTTGTTTCTTAAACACCCATATAGTTCCGATTATTTGGTTATTTTTAGATTTTGAAACTAAATTCCAAACTTTGTTCCTTTTGAATTGATTTAACTCCTCTTGCATTGCAATCATCCAAAGGTCATCATTAATAGCATCATCAACACATTTTGGTCCTATTTGAGATACAAATGCCATGGTATTGCAAATATTCCTTAAAGATTTTCTAGTGGTTACCCTTTTGGTGATCTCACCAATGATATTGTCTAGGGGATGATTCTTTGAAACTTGCCACTCCTTAGGAAGATTTTCTTGCTGAAGTTCTGCTTGAGGTTCTTTATTGCTCTCTTCATCTTCCTTTTCCTTGTTGCTCTCCTTTCCTTCATGAGATTTCACTTCATCCTCAAGAGTTTCTGTATCATCAAAAATGTCCTTTCCCAACCTTTTGGAGTTAGACTCATCAAATGTTATGTGTTTGGAGCAGCCACTATCTAAAAATCAGCTTGAGCTTTTGGCCTTCAAACACACCTACAAAACAATTTATTTTTTTACTTTTTCTTTAGGTACCCAAATCTGGTTGGGTCCTTTGGTGTTAGTAGCAACATAAGTTCCTTTTGGAACCCAAATTTGTTTAATGCCAACATGAATGTTCTTTCTAAGTCTACAAGTAGCAGCTGTATGACCTTTCTTTAGACAATAATAACATTTAACAAAAGGACTAGTTGAGGAAATAGGTGCAACAAAAAGCTTCTTAAAAGATTTTTCATGTACCATTGGCTTATATCCAATTCCAGCTTTGTTATACACACCCTTTTGCTGTCCTAAAATGGCATTCAAGTTATCTCTACCCAAAGTAAACTTAGATAGAGTTGTATTCAGTTTTTCAACTTCCTTTTCTAGTGTAGTGCATTTGGTGCAGATTGAACTAGATGCAGGTAATTGTGAATTTTTAGCTTCTAGTTCTTTAACCTTTATTTGTAAGATGCATAGTCACTACATTGTTTTGTGATGATCTTCCTAGAAGATAAAAGTTGTTTACCAATTTTAACATATTCTTCATGCAATTCATCAAAAGCATCTTGTAGCTCATCATAGGTAGGAGAAGAATCATTTACCTCGATTTCACTATCACTTTGTTGATTTGCCATGAGACATAGGTTGGCTTCTTCATTTTTAGATTCACTACTAGTGGAATCCATATCATTTTCTTCCCAAGCTATGTATGATTTCCTAGGCTTTCTTCCTTTCTTTTCTTTGCTGTCATTCTTTTCATACTTTTCTTTCTTTTGTAGCTTTGGACATTCATTTTTATAGTGTCCAAGTTTTCCACATTCAAAGCATTTAATTGTTGAGGAAGAGCTTTCACCTTTGTTTGTGTTCTTTTTGGTAGGAAAACTGAAATGCTTCTTGTTTCTATTCTTTTTTGATGAATCTTCTAAATTTCCTCA
Source organism: Sophora flavescens (assembly GCA_030762895.1). Taxonomy (NCBI): domain Eukaryota; kingdom Viridiplantae; phylum Streptophyta; class Magnoliopsida; order Fabales; family Fabaceae; genus Sophora; species Sophora flavescens. Next base: position 54,161,878 of record CM061068.1, on the reverse strand, counting down.
CAAGCAATCCCATGTCTTCTTCTTCGGATTCTTCACTTTCATCAAGGTGTTCATCTTCATCACTTTCTATTGATTCTTTGGAGATATGAGCCTTGAGTGAGAGTCCTTTCTTCTTTTTCTCCTTATCTTCATGACTTTTCAATCTATTGAGTTCCAATTCGTGTACTTGCCAAATAAAGTAGCAATCTGCATGGTTTCTAGATCCTTTGCTTCAGCAATTGCAGTGATTTTTGGCTGCCATTCAAGACTCAAACATCTCATTATCTTGTTAATCTTTTTCTCATCTGTGATTGTATGTCCGAGTCCTTCTAGCTGGTTCACAATGTGTGTAAACCTTTTTTGCAGTTCATCTATCTCCTCACAATTCTTCATATGAAAGAGTTCATATTCATGGACTATTGCATTCATTCTTGCTCTTTTCACATCGTTGGTTCCTTCATGAGTGAGTTGAAGAGTATCCCACATTTGCTTTGTCGTTTTGCAATTGGAGACCCTGAAAAACTCATCATAATTCAAATCAGTTGTTATAATATTTTTTGCCTTAGCATTATAACCAACTCTTCTTTTATCATCATCATTCCAGTCATCTTTTGGTTTAGTTTGATTATTTCCCTTAGCATCAAGAATAAATGGAACATAGGGACCATTTTCAACAGCATCTAATACATCTAAACCTGCAGCCTCAAGAAAGATAAGCATTCTCTCTTTCCAATACATGTATTGGGAGCCATTAAAGGCAGGGGGTCTAGTTAGTGAAGCCCCATCACCCAGGATATCATTTGTAGCCATCTCTTGAAGCTGTTAAGCTTTATAACAAGAGTTTTAGCCCTGATGCCAATTTTTGGTAGTGGCTACGATCTCAAGAGGGGGGGGGGTGAATTGAGATATTGAAAACTTTTTCTACAATTTAAAGCAAAACAGTGTTTTCTTAAAGAAAATTGGTTTTCACTCAATTTTGATTCCCAAGAATCAGGTTATGTAACAAGTAATGATGTTAAGAAGAATTATAAGAAGTAAAAACAAGTTTAACACAGATTGTAGATCAAAGATTCAAGTTAACAAGCATTCTTATAACTCATTCACAACACACAAGTGCATATACCAAGTATATGGAGTTTAGAGATAAGAAGAACACGCAAACCGATTTATCCTGGTTCGGCTACCTCCTCTGGTAAGCCTACATCCAGTCCCACACCTCTGTGATTTTCTCCACTATAATCAACAATTACAAAATTCCAATTACAGCAACACAAGGATAACCTCTTTGCTCAAGAATTCACCAGAAAGCACACTTGCTTTGCTATACCCAAGGATCCCTTTTATCCTTGTTCAGTCCTAAGAGATACCCTCTCTTAATCACACTAATTCACAGAAAGAATTGAGTAGAAGAAAGACTCTAAAAGTCTGATTATACAAATTGAAGTTCTAATTAATATCACACTTTTCTCTCAACGACGAAGCACTTTTTGGAAGCTCTTGAATCTTTCGTATTCTCACTTTTCAGAATCAGTAAGGTTGTTGTTCTCTTTTTTTTTTCTTTCTTTGATCCTTCTTTATATAGAAAACAAATTATAGTCGTTGGGATCAATTAAAACAGATTTGGATCTGATTTAACAAAATATGTTTTCTTAATTCTTGTTCTCGAAAAAAGATTTTGTTGGTTCTTGTAGAGTTTGCTTCCTTCTTGAAAATAACCGTTTCCATCTGAAAGAATAGCCAAGTCTATTTGAAGAGAAAAAAATAGCCAAGTCCATTTGCCACATCAGCAGACCGGAGGACTAACACAAGGTAATTGGACGTGCTTCAACTGGTAGACGAGCTTTATGTGCCATGTCTGTGGACGGAGCTTCTCATTAAGATCTTAGTAAGTCCAAAGAGTGTAACCTTGGTATACGAGCTCCATATGCCACCTTAGTAGACGAGCTATATGTGCCACATTAGCAGACGAGCTCCATTTGGTACTTCAGTAGACGCTCACTTCTGTTACTTTCAGTAGACGAGCTATATGTGGTACTTCAGTAGATGCGCGCTTCTGTTACTTTTAGTAGACGAGCTCCGTGTGGTACTTCAGTAGATGAGCTCTTCTTGTTACTTTAGTGGACGCGAGCTTCTTGTTATTTTTAGTAGACGCCAGCTTTCTTTTTTTTTTGGTAATTCATTGGACGCCAGCTTGTTTAATCCTTGATTTTTCTTTTTCATGAGTGATCTTGCATGCAACTCAACACATAATAAGTACATAGTCAAAATCAAAAATCTTATGCAAAATAACACTTTGTTTGTCATACATCAAAACATGAATGAGGACTTAGTCTTACAAAGCCAACAAGACATTCCACTACTGAAGAATTTACTCCAATAGGCAGGGTCTACAATATTACTCCACCAATCTCTAACCTCCTGACAATCTCCGAGAACATGCATGATGGTTTCAGGACTACTATGACAGCTAGGACAGAGATCACAAGCAGGCATACCTCTCTTTTTTTTTTCTTTCATCATTTGTCATTAGCTTACCATAAGAGACTTTCCATAAAAAAGTCTTGACTCTATTGAGGCCGCACCACCGTCATACTCATTTAAACAACGGGTTCTGCACAATAGGATCAGAATGATTACTTCTCAACGGATCATATGCAGTTTTCAAGGAGAAATAACCATCGGAAGAAGAATTCCAACAAGGGAAGTCGTTGTTTCCTGCTAAAGGGGGTTACCAATAGCAATTTTTTCACAAATATCCATGGGGACGAATAGTTGGATGTTAGACCAATCATACGAGCCATTTACAACATAATGGACCACTGAAAAGTGTAACTCTACATCAGGCATAGGATTATCCAGGATATCCACAAGGGCTCTGCAACCTGGAATCCAACAATCTTTCCAAAAACGAATATCAGGACTATTTTTAACAATCCAAATAATATTATTTTTAACAACATTCCAAGAACTAACAATGGATTTTCAAGTACTGGTGGAATTGACCTTGCAATTAAAACTAGGAATAGTGTTCATACCGCAATAGTACTTGGCTTTCATCACTCTAACCCACAATTTTCTAGAGTCAGTGAGCATATGCCAAGCAAGTTTCATCATGTGAGCCTTATACAACATCTGAAGGTTCCTGAAACCCGGGCCTCCCTCCTCTTTCGGTAGCAAAGCTTATCCTAAGAAAAAAGATGGCATTTTCTTCTATCTGCAATTGAACCCCAGATAAAGTCTCGACAAATCTTTTCAGCTTCTCGACAAACCGAAACGGGGATCTACGAAGATTGGAAGACATACCCTGGAATATTAATCGAAGATGCTTGGGCAAGAGTCACTCTACCCGCAAAGGAAAAACTATTGGCCTTCCAACCATTCAACTTTTTCCTCATATTATTCATCATGTAGGAGAAACAATTCTTAGAGATCCTATGGTGAATAAGAGGTGCCCCAAGGTAATGGCCTAGATCTTTGGTGGACTGCACACCTATGGCTTGGCTAAGAATGTTAGCATCCGAGTCTGCAACATTATGAGAGAAGAACACTTTGGTATCAAAATTAATTCTTTGATCTGATATATCACAAAACTCCTTTAAAATCTCCATGATGCAATTGACTTGACCTATAGAGGCTTCAGCTACTAGAATAAGATCATCAATAAAGCACATAGAGACAACTTGGGACAATCGCCTCCCCCAAAACTAAAAGGAGTCCAATTCCATATTAAAACAACATCCTTTATCCTGTGGCCCAATCTCTCCAAACAAAGAATGAAGAGATAAGAAGATATGGGGTCTCCTTGCCCGAGAAGAATTAAAGGAGTCACTCACATTTTCGTTCCAATTGATTCTCATCGAGCCTGAAGAAATACAAAGATGGATAATTTCCCTTAGCTCCTCAGGAATACCCAAACAAATCAAGGTACTCATAACAAAGCTCCATTCCAACCTGTCATACGCCTTTTCAAGATCAAACTTCAAAATCATATACCCTTTCTTGCCCCTCAAAGACTTATAAGAATGGATAGTCTCTTAAAGAACAAGGATATTATCAACTGTCGATCTACCGGGTATAAAACTACTCTGATTGTCAGAGACAACATAGGGCATAACAGGTCTCAACCTCTGTGCAACAATCTTAGTAATAACTTTACAGACCACATTGCAAAGTGGAATCAGCCTAAATTGAGAGACTCTAACAACATCATCACACTTGGGAATCAAGATAAGGAGAGTTTGATTTACCTCATGGATTCTATCCGGCGGTTGGAAGCAACTACAAATGAAGTTATGCAGAGATGAGCCAATAGTATCCCATTGTGATTTGAAGAAAATGGGGTGAAATCCATCGGGCCCCAGGGCCTTTAGATTTTGCATACTAAACAAGGCCTTTTCAGTCTCATCTATGGAGATATCCCTTTTTAACATCATCATATCACTGTCCAGGATCTGAGGAAAATTGGTCTGAGTATAGAAACCAGCACCTTGTAACCCAGACGAAGAATAAATATTAAAAAAGAAATCAGAACTAAATTCCGAAGAAGGGCATCCTCAAAGATCCACTCACCATCTATATGATTGTAAGAGCATGGAAATTATATGATTTCTATATATAATGTTTTTTTGGTCCCTCACTAAAATATTCTCACAAAATTTCGTCATTGAGATTTATAAGTGACTCGGTTAGAACTATTTTGATTTGGTCCACGAGTCAATACATAACCATTTTCTGGTATAAGAAATTGATTAAATTTGATTTGGAAAACTTCTTTTTCTCTTTAAAATCAACCAACCATCTTGAACGCCGTTCACTTCCACTTTGATGCTTCAAATATTCTATAATATAGAAATAATATGTATATAAAAGAATTATGTTAAATATACTATATATTATATATAAATTAACAATATATGTATACAAAACATAGATTAATTATTATATTATTATGTGTTCAAGGCTTTTTTTCTTTAGGGGTGTTCTTAGGCATTTCTTATAATTGCCTATTTCACATTGCAAGTAACGTATATTAAGAGGGAAAAAAAAATAGATGGAGAGCCCTTTCAAGTCCATATAGAAAATTGATTTGGATATGTGCACCAAAAACAAACAAACGAGAGAAACAAAAAATTGAGTTGGATTTGTGATTTATATTTTCGGTTTATGGCCCTTCGCACAAAGCAGCATAGCGAACTTTAGGCCCATATACATTGTATAAGACTGTAGACCCACAACCACAACATAGCACTAGGCACAGCCCTCCTGCGGAATCTTCCATTTTGATTTTGAAACCCACAAAATTACAATTTCTTTTTTCTCTTCTCCTTGTTCAAGTTCCTTTCCTAGCGTGTCTCCTTGATTTCCCTCAATTCATTTCAATATTTGAAACAGATCGTGTCTCGCCGTAAACAAGTTGACGAGGACGAGGACGAGGCGAAGTGAAACTACTATTAGAAAACAATATTTGTGGTCCTATTTTGTTTTATTCTTTGATGTGTCAAATATAATTTTGGTTACATCTACTCTATTGTGCCTCAACTTAAATGTTGACTTATACCAAGACTAGGGAAAAGCAATTGCTTTTAAAGTTTGATCATCTTTTCTAGGATTTGTTTGGGTGGATGAGACAATCTTGATTTTTCAGTGAGTAGGTTAGTGATTCTCACCCTTGCTATCTCCCATTTCAGCAAACCCCCAAATTGATTTAATTTCCCAAAATTGAATAATTATACCAACTCAGCATTAGGTTTTCTTGGCTTGTGAACATACTTGTAGAAGTTCTTATTGCTCATAGTGTTGTAATTCAATTATTTCCTTTATGCCGTTCCATCATGTGATTATTGATTTTAAATTGACAGTTTTATTTGTATTCAAATGTTTGAAAGTATGGGTATTTTCTGTTACATGCATTCTTACCCATTTTTTTGGCTCCTTTTTCTACTTTGGTGATGATCTTTATCTGATCAAACATTCGGATAACAAATATACTACTGTATTGAAACTTAATAAGCCATTATGTCTCGGAAGAAGCTATATACTACATATATTCCGGAAAAAAAAAACATGCAGATGTGTCTTCTGATCTTTAAAGTTTGTCTCCTAAATATTGTGTACTTGGAAAGATATTTATATTGGTTAGCCTCCATAATTTTATTAAGTAATTAAAGATGATAATGGAGAATATATATATATATATATATATATATATATATATATATATATATATATTACAAACGAGTCATGAAATTTCATGTGGGGATTATGATCTACGAAGAATGTAATTAAAAGTTAGGTATAATGCCTAATGGGGTGGGTCTAAAATGAGTTATAATATTGAAGGTGTAGGATAAGAAAGCTAGTTTACAAATTAAGTGAATAAAATTAGTAGAAAGGTAAAGAGAAGTAATGAAAAGCACGTGATATTGTGTGGATAGAATTTTAATAAGTTACGAATTTGATGGCCTAAAAGGATAATATTATATAATGTTGGATTACTTTAAAATGGAAGGTCTAAGACATTGTTAGGAATACTAGTGGCTTTATTTAAAGGGATCTACATGGACTTTTATGAGTATAGAAAAAAAAAAATACAGACAAGTGAAAGATATGTGTTCTTTGTGATAAATATTACTATTACTTTTTTATTTAGTGATCATTTTACTTGTTCGTCTGTCTAAGTGTTAGATCTAAAAGGAAACTAACTTTTTATAATTTTTATTTTGAAGTTAAAACAAACATTAATAAATGTTGACTGGCTATCAATTTATCTGTATTTGAAACTTTTTATACAATATTTATTATAACCTCGATCATCCTTGATGAACACATAAAAAGAATTCTTCGTAATAGAAAGAAACTTGTTTACTGCCTGTATCACTATTGTCAATTTAAATTCCGGATTAGTTTCACGATAGATCTAGATACATTCTTTTTGGGAAGATCCTAGTAAGATCTTGATATTGTTTTTCATATGCTAATTGCACTGCTTGTTTTCTTTAGTAAGAACTTCAGAAGGTTTTTAAATTATCTGCCCCAAGCAAAGAGGTGAACAAATGCACACTGGCATTTACAGTTTATCTTCTAGATTGGTTGCTTCTTAGTGCTGAATATTTGAAAGTATTATGATTTGCGTGATTTATTTACTTATTTTAGAAAGTTTAGTTTGTTAGTGCTTTGTGTTAATTGTTTCTGTCAATTGCTCACTTTCATTGTGGATCTGTTGGACAATGCACTGGAGCTGTATCATGTGTTTCAACTTTCAAATTTGTTATTCAACCATATAGTTGCTTTTCTTAGTTCAATGAATATAAAAAGTGGCACGAATTGTCCTGAAAAACAACGTAGTTATTGCTTATCATAATCTTTTTATGGTAGAAGTAGCTCAACAATATTTTTTTTATAGAAATCTGTGTACCGAAAGTCTTGTTATGCTTCATTTCAAGAAACAAATTGTCACTTATTTTTTTCATTTAAATGTTCGTGTAGTATTGTAATTATTCTAGAAATAGATACAGATATAGGTGATGTTGTTGGGTAGTTTTTTCTGGTAATAAATTGGTGTTGATTGATTTATGTTTGAGTTGTGTATAATAATTACTGATAATCTAAAAGATCCCCAACTGTTTGTCATAATGATGGATATATTTATTTCTTTTTCAAAGTTAGAATTAATATTTGAGAGGACAGTGACCTTAGTCTGGTGTTTCTTCTTCAGGTTGCTATTGCACATAGAATAGGATAGCGGGATCGTTTAGTATGTCAAAAGTTGCAGTGCCATTTACGCATATTATCTACAGTGCTATAAGCCAACTTTTACTGTCACTAGTGCAGAAAAAGGATTCTACATCGGAGTTTACACATCGATTTATTAGAAATCGATGTGTAAAACGAGACGGTGACATTTTTGAAATTAAAACCAAAGTATTACACATCGGTTTAGAGAATAACCGATGTGTAAAACGTTTCCACATCGGTTATTTCTAACTGATGTTTAAAATTAAAATTAAAAAAAAATTAAAGTCAGAATTTTTAACATTCAACATCGGTTCTTTATGAACCGATGTGTAAAATAGTGATTAACCACATCGGTTTTTAATTAACCGATGTATAAAATTATAAAGGAAAAAAAATAGAAATTAAAATTTTACTTTTACACATCGGTTTTTATTAACCGATGTATAAAATTAAAAAAAAATTCAGAAGTTAAAAGTTTAATGTTTACACATCGGTTTTAACATAACCGATGTGTATAAGATGGTTAACACATCGGTTTTCAAATAACCGATGTATAATATTCCTAATTTTTCTCTTTCCCTCCTTCTTCAGTTTACGAACCCTAAAACACAAAACACAAAACACTTCATTTGCTCTCTGCCTCTGTTCTCACATTCATCTTCTGCCCTAACCCTTTCTCTCTTGAACATCACCACTACCGAGTTCTCTTCTCCTCTTCATTACTCTCACTCTGCCCTAACCGTTTCTCTCTTGAACACCACCGCGCGCGAGCTCCTCTCTCCACCACCATCGCGAGGTATGATCCTCTCCTCTCTCTCTCTCTCAACTTTACTCTCTATGGTTTGAATATTGCCCTAACTCGCTCTGTCCCTCTCATTCTCAGCCACCTCTTCGAACTGCGGCCACTAGTGGAGAGAGCCAACACCGAGCACGCGCACCAAAGATCGAGCCACCCTCTTCCTCCTCTCTGCGAACACAGGTAAAGTCTTAACCCATTTTTGTTTCACCGAGACCACCATTTTCGGTAGTTACTATTTTAAGTGTTTCCATATTCATAAGTTTGACTCTAAGATGAGTGTTTTTGAGTTATGAACTTTGTTTGTGATTGTTTGAGTACTGAACTGTGTTTCCATTTTTTTGTTGGTAGTATTTATAGTGTTTCCATATTCTTGCTTTATTGAATATATGCAAGTTCCCTAGGAGAAAATTCTGGCATTTGCTTCTATTTTATTTTTTTAATCTTGGATGCTATTGAGTGGGTGCATGCAATGTGACTAAAAAACCCATTTCTTCAAATGTATTGTGAGTTTTCTACTTTATCAAGATTTTCCAAATTGCCCAATTTCTTTGTTGATTGGTTAATGGCTATGGGTTGTCTCTCATAGTTTAAGGAGCACCTTCACATGAACACTTTCTTTTGTAACTCGCTAAAGAGGGATAAAAACCTCACTTTTTAGAAGGGAAATGCTGAGCATGTTGGACATCAATGGAATGTTGAATATTGTCACTGGTTTCTTAATGGGTCCATTACCCTGGTTATGTGGTTTATAATGTGTTAAAATAGTAAAGCCTTAGTTTCCCGTTTGAGATGCAATACTAATGAGCGTACGTGTATGTGCTTAATGTACCGCTCATTGTGTTGGATCTTGAATTGTCCAAAGTTGGACAGTTTGGGGAAAAACTTTTTCTTAATTCAGTTAAAATAGTTATCCATTGATTCTAATGTTATATACTTGATGAAAGTTCGGATTGATAAATTTCCTTTCGTTCTCCGGGTGCATACTTTATCGTGGTGTATGTCATCGCGTTCAAGTAGTGTACGTCGGAGACCGCAGGAAATCTTGCCAAATTTTGTCGAGTATGAGCATGAGAGTTAAGGACTAACTGTTAACCGAATGTTGAAAAAGTTTCTTCTCGAATGGGATAGGGCCATACCCTGTCATAAGAAGTGGTTGATGAATATGTTGGACTAAGTACGAAGGTATTGGTTTAGTCATGGATCGCGGTTGGATGAATGCTAGATGGACAAGTGATGAGTATGAGAATGGAGTGGAAGATTTTCTACAGTTTGCAAAAACAAATGCTCCTGATAGTGGTAACGGAAGGTTTTATTGTCCTTGTGTTAACTGTTTGAATGAGAGACGACTAGAAGCTGAGGAGATACGTGATCATCTTATTTGTGAGGGGATTTGCAAGAGTTATACAACATGGATATGTCATGGTGAATCGTTAGACAGGCCGAGGGTGTCGGATAGAGAGGAAGTCGATGACGTGGAAATGGACGATGGACTAGAGGACATGATCCGTGATGTTGGGCAAGAGTCTTTTCGGCGCGCACATGTGTATGATACTTTGTGCAGTGATGCACAAGTGACTTTGTATCCGGGGTGCACTAATTTCACACGGTTGTCAGCGGTGTTAAGATTGTTCAGTGTGAAGGCGAGAAATGGGTGGAGCGAGAAAAGCTTTACTGAATTGCTTGAGTTGTTGAAAGAAATGCTTCCAGAAGGCAACACATTGCCATCTCGAAACTATGAGGCGAAGAAGATATTGTGTCTGATGGGTATGGAGTATAAGAAAATACACGCTTGCCCCAATGATTGCATATTGTACAGGAAAGAGTTTGAAGAGATGCACGAGTGCCCCAGGTGTGGGGTATCACGCTACAAAGTGAAGGATGGTGATTCTAGTTGTGATGTGGTCACCAAAGGTCCTCCTGCGAAGGTGTTATGGTATCTTCCCGTGATTCCGCGGTTCAAGCGATTGTTTGCTAATGTAAATGACGCAAAGAACATTAGATGGCATGCAGATGAGAGGAAGTGTGATGGACAGCTTCGCCATCCGGCCGATTCTTTGCAATGGAAGAGAATTGATAGTTTGTTTCCGGATTTCAGCAATGAGCCCGAAACCTCGGGCTTGGACTTGCTTACTAGATGGAATGAATCCATATGGAAACTTAAGTAGTATTCATAGTTCATGGCCTGTTCTCCTTGTAATTTACAACCTGTCTCCTTGGTTGTGCATGAAGCGCAAATACATTATGTTAAGTATGATGATTTCGGGTCCTAAACAGCCAAGAAATGATATTGATGTTTATCTGAGTCCCTTGATTGAAGACTTGAGAATGTTGTGGGATGAAGGCGTTGATGTGATTGACGGGTATTGCCGTGAGACATTCAGATTGCGTGCCATGTTATTTTGCACCATCAATGACTTTCCAGCATACGGGAACATGTGTGGGTATAGTGTTAAGGGGCATAAAGCATGTCCAATATGTGAAGAAGGCACATGTTACCATCAACTGCAACATGGAAGGAAGACGGTTTACCTTGGGCATCGGAGATTTCTCCGACATAATCATCCTTATCGTAGATTGAGAAAAGCTTTCAATGGACTTCCGGAGAATGAAATTGCTCCGGTGGCCTTGACTGGAGAGCAAGTTTATGAAAAGGTGAACAACACTAATGTTATCTATAGGAAGACCCAGAAGAAGGCTACCGAGAAGAAAATATGGAAGAAGAGGTCAATCTTCTTTGATCTTCCATACTGGTGCAAGCTTGATGTAAGACATTGTATTGATGTGATGCATGTGGAGAAAAATGTGTGTGACAGTTTAATCGGAACGCTTCTCAACATTCAAGGCAAGACAAAGGATGGTGTGAATGCTCGTTTGGATCTAGTTGCGATGGGTATACGAGAGCAGTTAGTTCCACTTAAAGTGGGGGATAAGAAGACTTATTTGCCCCCAGCATGTCATACTTTATCAAAAAAAGAGAAAAGGAGTTTTTGTGAATGTCTACGGGGAGTCAAAGTGCCACAGGGTTACTCTTCAAATATCAGAAGACTTGTCTCAATGAAAGATCTCAAATTAGTTGGCTTAAAGTCTCATGATTGTCATGTCTTGATGCAACAACTACTACCGGTGGCCATTCGTGACATATTGCCTAAAAAAGTCAGACATGCCATTACTAGGTTATGCTTATTCTTCAATGCTATATGTAGCAAGGTCATTGACACTAAAAATTTGGATGAGTTGGAAAATGAGGCAGCCATTGTCTTGTGCCAATTGGAGATGTATTTTCCACCTTCATTTTTTGACATCATGGTTCATTTGATTGTTCATCTAGTGAGGGATATTAGATTGTACGGTCCCGTTTATTTAAGGTGGATGTACCCGGTTGAGCGATACATGAAGATCCTAAAAGGATATATGAAAAATCCACACCGTCCCGAAGCATCTATTGTTGAAAGGTATGTTGCAGAAGAAGCTATTGAGTTTTGTACAGACTACATGTCAGAAGCGGAACCTGTAGGGCTTCCGAAGTCTCGTCACGAAGGAAGATATGATGGTAAAGGTACACGAGGTATCACTGTTAAGACATGGATCGGGAGGAAGTGCTTCAAGCACATTTGTATATATTGAATAACACTGATGAGGTTGAACCATACTTATGTGAGCATAAAAGCATCATCAATGAAACTTACCCTAGAATGAATGAAAAATGGTGTTTGAACAAGCATAACAAGACTTTCTTGAACTGGTTTAAAGAAAAAATTGCAAAGAATGGTACTGCTTCTGCTACATTAAAATGGCTAGCATAGGGGCCTAACTTTGATGTCATATGCTGGAGTGGGTACGATATCAATAAGTTTTCCTTCTATACAAAGTCCCAGGATGACAAAAATACTATGCAAAACAGTGGGGTTATGGTCGTCGCCGAGTCCATGCATTTCTCTAGTTCGAAAGATAAAAACCCTGTTATGGCATCAGTTTCATACTTTGGAATCATTGAAGAGATATGGTAGGTTGATTACACGAAGTTTAGAGTACCTATTTTTAAATGTCAGTGGGTCGACAGTAACAATGGTGTGCAAACCGATGAGTTAGGATTCAAATTGGTGGACCTTAGTAAGGTAGGTAATAAAGAGGAACCTTTCATCACGGCATCCCAGGCAAAACAAGTGTTTTTATATCCGTGATCCTTCTAACAAAAGGTGGTCAGTGGTTCTCCAGGGAAAAAACATGTATAATGGTAGTGAGGGAAATCACGATTCAACTCTTGATATTTCTGATACTCCTTCTTTCTCAACACGAGTGCCTAATTAAAATGAGGAAAATGAAGTGGATGATGTACATGCTACTCGTAATGATCACCAAGAAGGGTTATGGGAGAACTTTACTAATTGACCACAAAGTAAGTTTAGTTTGCTATTACCATCAAGTTTGGCATATTATATGTTTACGTTGATATTTATAAGTTATGTTTATGTACGTTGATCGATATTTATAAGTTATGTTTGATATTTATCCTGACATACTAACAAGTTTTTTTTTTGTTTTGTGTTTAAACAGGTATACATGGCTGATCATGAGGATATCCCTCCTTCATGCAACGGGTCAGAGACCCCGTCTACCGGTAGAAAGGGTAGACGTGCCACACGGATGAGGAATTTGACTGCCAACCGTGGGTCAAATCAAATGATAAGAGTAGACTTTGATAATAACCTCAATCCTATTGGGCCAATGAAAGATCGGTTTAACAGTTTTGTGGCGACCCTTGCTAGGAACAGGCCCAGTATACTCATTGATAGGTGGAGAGATGTACCGGCGGACTTGAAGGAGCAGATATGGGAGAGTATTATGGTATCTATACTTCTACGTCCTGTGTTTGTTTGTATCTACTTTATTTTTATCTTAATAATATCATACAGTAATTCGTTGATTCTTTTGGTCTTAATGTAGTTGACCTTTGACATACCGGATACATACGCTATGAAGAAGCGTTTGCTAAAGTATGCTGGAGAGCGTTGGAGGGCTTTTAAGGCCGACATGGGCAGATACTATATATTCAATCCAAAAAGTAAAAAGAACCCACTTGAGGTGTATCCTTTTTTTGACAAGGCGACGTGGGATCGCTTTGTTCAGAGCCGACATGATCCCAGCTTCCACGTTAACTTATTTGATTTGTCTCTAAATTTATGTAATTGCATTAATTTCATTTACTTATGTAATTTAATTGTCTTTTATTTATAACAGGAGAAGAGGAAAAAGGGGCAGAAAAACCAAAGCAAGAATGTCTACCCCCATGTCATGTCTCGTGGGGGATATAAAAAGCTTGTTCAGAAAATGGTTGAAGAGGAAAAGAAAGCACGTCAGGAAGCAGCATCTCAGGCGGATCCTAATGCTGAAACTCTTCCAGAGGTTGTTGATCCACCTCCACCCCCACGCCATCGTTCATGGAAGAGGGGCCGACAAAGAAAAACGGGACAATATAAATCCGAGGAGGCCCGCCAAGTAGTTGAGAAGATTGTAAGTATAGTTTGTTGTAATTGTCATTTTAAGATTGTTACCGAATTGTAATGTGACCTGATATTTTATGTGATAGGATGCCTTGGATGATCAGCTAACCCAAGGAACCTTTGTTCCTAGAGGACGCGATGATATCTTATCTACCGCCATCGAAAACCAGACCACCCGGGCCGTGTCATTGGTGTTGGATGGGGAGTCGGCATTCGCCAATACCATGGTTCATCTTCACACCAATGCCACAGAGATGTTGAAGCAGATAGAGCACGACTAAAACAGGAGATTGCAGTTGAGCTTCGAAAGGAGATGGCCGAGCAGTTTGCCCAGCAGATGGCAATATTGACTTCTATGTCCCAAAGAGATGACAAAGGTGTCCAACCCTCTATCCAACCCTCTGTCCATGTGAGCACTAAGGGCTCATGTGATCCTCCTCATCATCCTGAAAATGATGATGATGGTGATGATGATGATGATGATGATGATGATGATGATGATGACGACCCTGATAGGTGTGAGCTGTATGTTGATGATCATCATCATCGTCGCTTAGTGGCATTGGGTAGGGCACATAATAACTTAGTTAATACCATACACCATCGGTTATTACCGGATGATCAGCTGAGGGTCGTTGTTGAGATTATTCGAGATGCTGATGCTCGAGTCCCTATGCCCACTGAGGAGGTTCAAACAGTGGGTCAGGCCCCCAATAACTTCATCCTCTGGCCAAGAAGACTGGTCAACTTTCTTGTTGCATCTGAGGTATTCGATTAGTTGTGTTTTTCTATATTCATAGTTGAAATAATTTATTATTGTTTAAAGATAATGCTTTATTTTTATTCGTTATAGGATGTTGGAAATGATATTGTGCCTAAAAGGTCGGATCTAGGAAGACCAGAGATGTCTGCTCCTGCCAAGGTATTCATTTGACCATTTAGTTAATAACGAATTAAATAACTTAATTATCCGTGATTACTAATATATATCTATGTTGTTTAGGGGATCGACAAAGGGGCACCTGGCCATGGTGATGTTTTTAAAGTTCGGCTATACGAGTTGTCACCATGGAGAATGACGCAGACCTTGGTAAGGTTGGAACATGATGCCACCACTGGTGAATCTGTATATACCAAAGAAGGAACTTATGGAGATGGTACTCAATAAAGAAATGGCCAGTTCTGCACACATATTGTTTTGGTGCACGTAAGTACATTTTATTTATAAGTTAAGTACGTAATTAATTTTTAAATACTATGATAATTAACATGTTTTTCCAATATATTAGGTATCTGCATCGTATGTTAGTCGATCAGGGTAACCTCGCCCTTTATGGGTTCATTGACCCCATGTTCATTCAGGGTGATGTTCTCCTAGCTTCGGAAGACCCGATCACTACCGTACGTGATATACTTGCCCGAGACGATCATCAATTCTATCTTGCGCCTTATCTCAATAAGTAAGTACCGGTTATTTAAGTATAACTATATATGACTTAGTCACTAACTGTTCCGCAAATACAGCCGGCATTGGCAACTGTTGCTCTTGTACCCAAGAATGAACGTCGTGGTCTTCTTTTGCTCATTGGGAAATAAGTCGGCGAATCAACTGAAGACGATCATCGAAACGTAAGCATTAAAATACTTTATAATCAGTAATGCAGTTGTTTTAATTATCTGCAATCTATTAGATATACTTTAATTAATGTTTTTGTCATGATATGTCTATTAATGCAATCCACATGTTGCGTGGTGAAAGGCGTACTCGGGCTATCAGATGGATTATTCCCAGCGTAAGATATTTATTAGTTCAAATGCATCAAATGCAGTGGGTACAATAATTGATTTCTATTTTATTTAATTCCTCATATTCTAATTGGGTTTCATTTGTACGTAGTCACGTATACAACGTGGGTCATGGGAATGTGGCTACTATGTGATGCAGTGGATGTTGGAAATTATCTCCTCCGGGATCACTGAAAGATGGCACGAGGTAAATGTTAATTGACACAATTAGAAGTAATAGTATATATTCGTTATATGTTTTATGTGAGTTTATTACTTAAAAGATATAATCTTTTATCCAATTAAACTTGCAGATATTCAACAATCCAACTCCATTATCTGATTCTGACATCAACAACATAAAGAGGCGTTGGACAACTTTCTTTCTTGAAGTGTACCAACCATAGTTTGTATATATGTAGTTAGTTTAAAAACTTATCATGTACTAGCTATAGTGTACCTTTGACTGATGATATGTATTAGTGCTCAGGTCTGGTTCAATTCTTCTTCTCTCGTGTTTTGATGTAGCCTTGATAAAGTGTTGTTTTCATTCATTCGAAATTAATTAGGCTTGATGCCCTCTGTTTTCAGATTCTGTGCTCACTAGTCATTTGATGAAATGTCAGTATTTTTAACCATATGTGTAAGAGCTGATTGTTTGTGCCAAGAAAATTGAATGAAGTATGTTTTGCTTTTGATATGGTAAAAACTTTGTTGCAATTGTGTCAAAACTGGTTTGGTGTTCTGTTGTTGTTTCTTGTTTGATCAGGGTCTTCTTTGGTTTGTTAGCTTAAACAAGTTCCTGGAATTGATGGTTATGAATTAGTAAGTGCTCTTACTTTACCAATTAGTTTGCCTTGCCCATTTGTTATCTAACTCATGTGATGCCTAAATCACGTGTGGTTAATTCCTTGCTGTTTCTTGTCATCGAATGAACTATAAAAAATTGTGTCTTCCAATTGTATGTGGCTGCTTGTTATCATTTTCTACTGGTTTGGTGCAATAACTACATTATGTTTACCCCAAAATTTACAATATGTTATTCTGGTATTGATCTGCATTACTGAAACAGGGGAAATGAATGATTGAAATGTAAATAACAGATTAAAAAAAAAATGAGATTTTACACATCGGTTTTATTCAAAACCGATGTGTAAATTTCACTTTACACATCGGTTCCGATTAAAACCGATGTGGAAAGTGAAATTTCCAACTGCTTATCAATTGACAAATTAATTTTCCACATCGGTTAAAAGAAAACCGCTGTTTAAAATATACTTTACACATCGGTTTTATAATCGATGTGTAAAGTGGCAATAAACCACATCGGTCGTTTCCACATCAGCTTGAAAACCGATGTGGAAAGCCATAAATAACCGACGTGGAATCCCTTTTCTGTACTAGTGTGTAATGGTTTTATGTGGTTCCAAGAAATTAGTAATTCTTCTCAGTGGCAGTCTCTTTGAAGGATTCAGTGATTGCTTTGTTTTGGCTTTCTGAATTGCTGTGTGTTTTAATGATGACAGTCTTGAATGTTGATCTGAAACTGAAACTGAATCAAGTGGTGAGTAATTTCTGGTTTTTCTCTCCAATGTTGTCTGTTTCTCAAGCTCCCGAACCTTTTAAAATCCAGGTACACATCTGATGCGTTGTATCTTCCATATCAAAGAATTAAATAGCACTTAACAGAAATTGGACATCAACAAGAACTTGAGTAATGGTTGCATCAAGCAATATTAGTAGCCTTACACCATCACTATTTCACTAAAAAGTAAAAACAACTTTGAGCAGTTAGAAGTCAGCAATTTTAATACATGAATCTTTGAAGTTGTTTTGAGATTAAGAAAATCTAGGGCCAACTTTTATGATGAACATTTGGCATAATATTTGCATCATCAATAAATGAATCATTAGATAAAGGTCATTTAGTACATGTTCATCTTTCAAATTTGTTTGAAAAGAACATAACATAAATTTTGCTAGGAAATGAGATAACATACGTCAGGGTAATACTATAAAACTCAAACTCTTGCGCATGGCACTTCACACTTCAAATCATATGAATCTTGGTACTTGGTTACTGAAAAACCGTTAGTTAGTATTCTTGTTTCTTCAACATTGAGTAATTAGAGCTGCCTGGTAAACACCTATCTAGCTCTTTAGCATCAAGCTGACTGCTATATATCAGCTTTTCAATCATCTCATCAATGAGATTTTACATGCTCTTTCCCAATATCTGGTGAATAGCCCAAAATGGGTACGCCAAGCAGATTTGTAACTTGAAAGACACAAATAGTCAAAACCAAACAGAAACCAAGGTATGCAATCATTTGCTACTTAAACTTTATTTACTTGTTAAATAAGTTAAGCTTAAGTAGATCGAAATTAAGTTAAGGCATAAATCCTTAATAGACAGGCTATCCTATTCTCACTTCTAGCATTGAGAATCATTGTGTGAGAGATAGTAATAGGTGAAGGCAAGAATGTAATAATAACAAATGGGTGTTTACTTAACAAACAAATTATACAAGAAGAAGAAAAACACATTGGCGCAGCTGAAGCAGTTAAGGCTTTTAAATTATTTTTTAGTGAGACTACGAGGTATATCTTTACAAAATTATTCAACAGTAAGATTAATTTCTGTTTGATTGTAAGAGCATGCAAATTATATGATTTTTTTCATATATAATTTTTTGGGTCGTTGATTAAATATTCTCACAAAATTTCTTCATTGATATTTTTGAGTGACTCAGTTAGAATTATTTTGATTTGGTCCACATGTCAATATATAATCGTTTTCTGGTATAAGAAATTGATTAATTTGATTTGGAAAACTCTTTTTTCCCCTTTAAAATCAACCAATCATCGTGACTTTGATGCTTCTTTTGAGTTGGATTTCTGCACCCAAAAAAAAAAATTGAGTTGGATTTGTGATTTATATTTTCAGTTTCCGGCCCTTCGCACATAGCAGCGGCCCATATACATTGTATAAGACCGTGGACCCGCAACATAGCACTAGGCACTACCCTCTGTCCTGCTTTCCATTCAAAAGAATCTTCCATGCTGCGGAATTTCCATCAGGATTTTTTGTTTTCGAACATACATAATTCACTAGCACACAGCTTGATTGGAGGGGACGAATTTTAATAAAATTATCTAGTTTAAAAATTTGGATGGAATAGAAAGAAAAATACGGGGATAAAAGTTTCTTGTATCCAATCTGAAAATAAGAAACATAAGTGTATACTTCTATACACTTATATTTTGGTTTTATTACTTAACATAAGTGTGAGAATATGCACAGAACATGTGCACCAAACATTAGAAAATTATACTAAACATCATCTAGCATCTTACATAAAAAAAAAAAAAAACATCATCGAGCATCAATCAAAGTTATAATACGTTTAACACACGCAAAGCACAGATATGACAAATGACGTTGTTTGGTTTTGAAAGAGAAATATGGAAAAATTAAACTCTAAATAATATCGTTGGCTCGCATTTTCCCCAATCCCTTTCCATTCAATTAAATTTCCATTGCCAATTTTGGGGAGGAATATTACAAAACGAAATATACATTGGTGGAGAAGAGAGACAACCTCATTATTTATATATATATGTGACAGTCTTGTATGCTACGTATTCAATATGTTCACCTCCTGCTCTGTGCATCACACTTAACGACTCACCAACGCTCTCCCATATGAAAACCACGTTACCCAACAAAGCAATTGACACGTAACCAATCAAGTCCCACACACTGCCACTGCTCTCTCTTCATTCTTAAGTTCCGAAAACCAAATTTCTATCTCTTTCTCTCTGTCTGTCATGGCATCTGCTACGCGCGTGGCGCACTGCGAGCTGCGGTGGGACAGATCCGCGGTTCGGCCTAAGGAACCGTCCGGTCCGGCTCAGGTTTCGATTCCGAAACCGAAAGCGGCGGAGGCAGCAGAAGGGACGAACATCGTTTTGCAGCCGAGGTTGTGTACTCTGAGATCGTACGGTTCCGATCGTTTCGGAGTGATCAAGACTCGGAAGGATGGCATGCATGGCGACGATGACGTGTCCAACTTCTTCGCCACGCTCTCTGAGTATATCGAGAGCTCTAAGAAAAGCCATGATTTTGAGATCATCTCCGGTCGGCTTGCCATGGTAATTAACATATTTTTAAAGTTGATAGTATGGTGAAAACCAATTAAATAATCAGTTAATCGATACACGTTATTAATCAATAATTATCTAGGCAAATGCTAACCATAGTTAATCTATTGTAAAGGGATGTGATTTTCACTATATAGAAAATTAAAAACTTGTGATTTCTCATAAGAACATGTGCTAAGGGTATTCCTCAGCAAAACCCAATTTACTATTAGTTTTGGTGGCTTAGAAATTAAATTGTGTTTCTGTACCACTTTCAATGATGCTGTTAGTTAGGACTTAGGGGTGGGATCATTCAATGAATCGGAAAATTTGAATCAAACCAGAATTTTGTTGATGTTCGGATCCGAATCGAACTGAAATAAACCTGATAATGATATTCGGTTTTAGGGATTATGGAACCGGCTTCCAACTAAACTAAACCAATTGATTTTGATTTGTTCGCGTTTTTTTTTTTCCTGCAAATTTGAACATCCGTGAACACCCCTGTTAGTTGCTAAGTTTTGTTTTGTTTAAGAAAACGATAAGTTGGTGGAGCAATATTTGATATATTAAGTTATATTGGAATGAATGAAAAACTGAACTTATTGATTGAATCAGATTACATTTGTATTTATACATACAGCTAGGAACCGGACTTAGCGAAATAACTAAGCAACTGACCGATAACTGTATTTGTGATCCTAACGAGTTAAAATGATTTTGGGTTTGGTGTAGATGGTTTTTGCAGCCACGGTAACAATGGAGTTGGTGACAGGAAACTCAGTGTTCAGGAAGATGGATGTTGAAGGAATCACTGAGGCGGGTGGGGTGTGTTTGGGTGCTGTAACTTGTGCTGCCCTCTTTGCTTGGTTTTCCAGTACCCGAAACAGAGTTGGTCGAATCTTTAGTATCAGCTGCAACACATTTATTGATTCCGTAATCGACCAAATCGTTGATGGTTTGTTCTATGAAAGCGAGCAAAGTGATTGGTCTGATGAATTGTGATGCACTACGTAGCAGCACTATCACTTTTCATTTTAGGGAGACCCAAAAAGATATATGCTTCGTTTTGCAGTTTTATTGTGTGTAAAAATAATAGTTCATAGACACGGTTAGAGGAGGATGTAATATATGTATACGTAGATTAAAAAACAGCAAAAAGTGCTGCAATTGTGATGCAAAAACAAGTGATAAAAATAAATGATGCAGATCATAGATTGATTCATAATTGGATGTTGAACCTATGTATAAGTAGTAGCACTGTAAACATATACGTGTCTCCATTTCTTGAGCATAGATTGCCAAATGTATTTTGAGATGGGTAACAGTGAATAAACAATCAGATCACAAAATCCTCTATCCTCAAACTATCTGAGCTACCATTTTCAATCCTCTTTTATCTCTCATTCCTTGCAAATATTATACTAAGTATCAAATACCTAAGGCTTCACATCCTTATTTTTCCTGAAGCCTCTCGTCACAAGCCTGGCATCAAAATAAGAAATCAAATTCGTTGCTTGTATGTATGAACGGGAGTGCCAGGAGAATTTTTTGCCCATAAGAACTTGAATCATGCAGTTTTATGAACAAGAAAAAGATTGAAAATTGTAATTTGTGGATCACAAACTAAATTTATACAAGAGTTTGAGTATTACAGCTTAACATGGTTTAGTCTCAAGTCTCAACTATGCTGAATACATTCCAATACGCTTGCCTTCTTTGTTTATTAGCCTCTGCAGGGCAAGAAACATTTTTAGTTATTTGAGATGATATGACGCTCACTGGGCCAGTGGGCTTCCAGGTTGATGGATAACTGAGACTTCAAAAATCATCAAAAACCTAAACTCCAACTTTCACCCTATAAATATATCATCATAATCCTCGTTTTTGTTCTGCTACAATTCCATAAACCTAGCTAGTAGCTACCCTTTTCGAACATGTCTCGTCGTCGAGAAAGTCTTTTATTGAGAATGATTCTTCGTCCAGGTAACTGATGAAATTTTCATTCTCTTCTTTAGTCTACGATGTATGATGCCCACTACTTTTCCTCTATTCTTCCCTTTTGTTTTTCTTTGTTTCAAATAGGTTTCTGAAGCTAATAAAAAAATTGGAGTTTTGAGTTTCATCGAGAACGTCCTTAGGTTCTTTTATGTGGCGAGATGAAATTTGGTTTCTGTGAAGTTGTAAATAGCAAGTGGGATTTAGTCTCAAATTTTATATCGAGGGACTACATTGTCCCCCGTTATGACATTTAGGTCTTTTTTTTTTTTCCGATCAAATTGTTCCACTTGAAAAATTTGAGCAACCACTTTGAATTTTTACTCTTACTTTTATTGGTTGTTGACGACATAGCAACACCTTTGTCGGCATTCCCTCGTGCAAAGAAGATAAAGTGGTCCTTGTGAACTCTTGTACTTGCATGCAGTTTGATAAAGTGTTTTTATATATTACTCATGTTCCTTGTTATATAAAAGTATTCTTAAAAACTCTCGTTGTTATTTAGGGTGGATTCTAGCATGAAGTCTATTATTTATGGGTATATCGATATAGATCCAATTTTTTTTATTATGAATGATTTTGATCTGTTAGATATATTGTTATTATACTTGATGGTTTAGATTTGACACT
Organism: Sophora flavescens; assembly: GCA_030762895.1. Taxonomy (NCBI): domain Eukaryota; kingdom Viridiplantae; phylum Streptophyta; class Magnoliopsida; order Fabales; family Fabaceae; genus Sophora; species Sophora flavescens. The sequence goes on along the minus strand of CM061068.1, from coordinate 54,139,309 downwards.
TCAAAAAAAAAAAAAACTACCTACAACTTGTGATTCAGGTAACGAAAAATAAATAAAACTACAATATTGTCCCTATCCTCTCAACTAAGCATATCGACAACCACCATCGAAGCTGCGGTGTCCGGCACGTCTTCTTCGACCAACCCCTTGCCACCATCGCTGTGTCTCTGGCAACCATCCTACTGCCCCAACCCTTCTCTCTCAACACCTCCATCCTAAAAACACATAAACCATCCCAAAACCACCATCCCTCCTTTGCTGCCTAGATGCGATAATACAGAATGAATGCAAAATGAAAAGCCAGCATTTATGGCTAAAAAGAGAAGATGCTGGTGTAGGAAATCAGCAAGCAGGTTTTGCCGACAGCACCGTCGTCGTCAGATCTGATTCATCAAATCATCTCTCCAACGTCGCCGCTCAATCGCCGCAGTCGCTCCAACGACAACGTCAATCGCCCCTCCAACACCGATAGCCTCACGCCGCACCCGTGTACCCGTGATGACAATATAGATTTGGGGCTGGGCTGCGTGGATCTAGGTTGGCTACGGTGAGGACAGAGGCGTGGTGATGGGACACACGAGTCTGCCACGGCGACGCCCAAGGTGATGGCTTCCGATCCGTGGTGCTTAGGGGCAACTAGTTCGCGGTGAGCCCGCTGTGGTGTTGCTCCACCATGCAGTGAGGCATGTTTAGGTGCTACTGAACCAGATCTTGGGGTGCTTGTCTAAGAAAAGATGAACCCCATGGTGGTGACCGGTGGCTGTGATGTCAGACAACCCAAATCTAGGCGGTGGCGGTGGTGTTGAGGTCGGACCTCCGGTAGGTGGAAGAGAGCAGAAGGGTGAGGATGGAGGTAGTGGTGAAGGAGGGGTAAAATGGAATTTTCAAAAATAAATTAAATTAAAAAATAAAATTAAAAACCCGAAAACCTAGTGCATCTGGTTAAAAAATGGTCTACACCGATATACCCATAAATCATGGTCTTTATGCTAGAATCCACCTTTATTTAGAGTTCATTTACAATGTTTTGCTTTCAAATTCTTAAACCTTTGTATTTAAAGTTCTTTAGATTATTTCTTTTTCTTTTTGCATAACATATGATGTGATTTGTTCACTTAGATGTATACTCTGTTAATTTATGCAAATACTGAGTTACTCCAATTCCTCTTCAAGACATCATGGATGATGCAGACCCGAGATTCTGATGCACATCAATTTTTGTTTTTGTTATCACCCTACCCCTTAAGATGATAACAATGATAATGCAATAATTAGTTACCTGAAAAGTTTATTTTTGTGTGCTCTTTGCTTTATTTAACTTTGTGAATTTGCTGACGCCTTGTTCAATTTTTCGCCCTTGGTTTTAGTCATATGATGGTAATTTGTGAATTTCTTCACTTGTATATACTATGTTTTCTATATGCTGCCCACCGACATAATAGGTTGAAACTCTGGTTAGTCTAACGACCATTTTTGTTTATGCTATTTCGATGACTATTTCAAGCAAAGATTTTATGGTTGAATGTTTCACATTAGCTCAAAGTAGGAGGCCATTTTGTTATTTCAATCAAGGTTCGTTTGGAAAACTGATCATGCTTCTGTAGACTTCTTTTGGTTTTTATAACAATTAAAGGTGTTTAGAACGGAAAAAATCCTAAACTAATATTGATATTTAAACTAGATTTTTTCTCCCATAATTTTAATTAAGAAATGTTTTTAATGGGTGAATTTTCATTTGATTGAATTTTGAAATAATACTCAATTTTGTTGTAAATGTTAGGCTAAAAGCATAGACTCCAAAGCCCCTGCTCTCCGAGTGATTCAAGATGAACTCTACAAGCTCTCCACCTTTGAACCATTAAAGCAGGACCATGCTTGTGTGACTGGTGCAAGCACGTGTGTTAACGACTCAAATGGTTCTGAATTAACAAGTTTAACAGCTCGTATGCAACTATAGGCTTAGGAAATCTATACCATTACTATTGCATATCCTCAAAATTACTTTAGATCCACATGTCAATCTACTGATTTTTTGCCATTATTTTATTGTTTTATTAGTTACAGTTATGTTTTATTGTTTTCATTTGTCAGTGACTTGCTTCATAGGTACCGTGTTTTGCACATTGAAGTGTTGTCTCATTTACTATTCACTTACTACTCAACTCAAAAAGTATATTGAATAAAAATGGTACAAGAAGTACCCGCAACCTATAGAGAATTATGTATAACAAGAGGAAGGACCAATGTAAATTTTACTGTTGAGTGTTCCAGTAAACAACCAGCATTTTTGTTACAAAAGGCTTGCCAAAGCCACCACCCAGGACCGATAGTGCAACATGAAAACCACTCAAATCCAGAAAAAAAACAGAACCCCAGTTTTTGACATCTCCAGAGCCCACAATCATTAAACCAGACAAGAGAAGGCAGAGATATAATAGTTTCAATGTAGAATGGAAACCAGCAAAGCAGATATAAAACCGCCCAGAGGATTAAAAAAATGCAAAAAGGCCTCAACACCGCAACAACCAACCTTCAAGGCGATACCAAATGAATAGCCAACCCAGACAAGCAGCTAATAACCAAAGCCATATGCAATACTCGAGGTAGATCAAATGGCCAAGCAAAGCCTCAAATAAAGACCACATAGGTGAGTAACCCCCCAAAAAAAAAAAAGAGTTAAATGAACTTTTTGTGCCGGCACTGCCATCCGGTCTGACAGTATTGATGTGTCAGCCACGTAATTTTTTTTTTTAATTTCAGAATTTTTGTAAAAAATTATTTTATTATAATTTTATTTTTAAAAAAGTAAAAAGCATAAAAAAATTCAAAAAAATAGTTTTTGTTTTAAAAAACCCTAACCTTCTTCTTCCCTCGACCAGCCTTCTTCTTCCCTCGACCCGCCTCCCCCCATCCATCACCCTTCCCTAACCTCCCTCATCACCAACAGCCTTTCCTCCTCCTCCACAACCGCTGCCTCCTCCTCCACTTCCTCCATCGCCTCCCCACCTCCTTCCTCTACTCCTCCTCCATCGCCCCCTCCTCTTCTTCACCATCGCCTCTCTCCTCTTTTCATTTCTGGTGATGATTCAATTCTGTTGATGGTGGTGGCCATTTCTGGTGGTTGAAGTCGACAACCACTGCAACCCAGAACTACCAAAACTGGGAAGGAAGGGTGATGCGAAATCAACTCACCATGAACATAGACAGTCTCGAACGCCCTCTATTCTTCGACACAGCATCACGGTAGCGTCGTTCACGGCGGCTTCGACGAGGAAGCTCCGAGTTGACAGTTTGGATGGTGGGTTCTTCTTGTGCGTACCACATGGGGGTTCCAATGATCGGTTCTGTTTCTCCAAAGGACGCCCATAGTCATCGAAAAGCGCATAGAGGACGACAGCCAGGGTTTCCAGTTTCTTCCATGTTCAAAGTTTGAACCTTTTCGACCTCAAAGTTCGAACGCTTGATTTTGTGCCTTACATCTTCTGCTTCTCACCCAGGATTTTGATGTAACATGTTGAAGTTGAGAAGAGAAGAGAAAGGTTGAAGGAGTGGGTTGTGGGTCCATGACGAAGGGAGAAGAGAAGGAAAAAAAAAATTGAAAGGCAACTTAGGGTTAGGGTTTTTTTAAAACATAAACTATTTTTGTAAAAAATTTTAATTTTTTATATATGATTTTTTATTTTTAAAATAAAAATTAGAATTAAAAAAAATTAAAAAAATTTGAATTAAAAAAAATTACATGGCAGCTGACGTGGCTGGCACGTCAGCACTGTTAGGCCAGATGGCAGTGTTGACGTGGCGAACCGTCAGCCACGTCAACCAGTTAACAGTACAAACTAATGGCAATGACCTAAAGCAAAAAAGTTGAATTTGCAAGGATGAATTTAAAAGACCCCTACTTTACAGGATCAAAAAATTCATTAAATCAAAAAATAAAAATAAAAATACCACATTGGTGAAAAACCAGAGAGCAAAACTGGCCACACATACCAGTACATACCAACCAAGCGCGTGTATTGTAGATCACCAAGAGATATTTCCAAATAAAAAGCCAAAACAGCAGGCACGTAACTACACCAAAGGTTATTCAGTAGGTGCAGTGGGTATGTGACTTTTATGCACATAATCCCGTAGGTATACTGGGTATGTTCCATCATATTTGGAATGGTGCAATCATATGGCCCCATATATATATATATATAAATAAAGTTTAAGAAAATTAACTATTTATAGTAATAATAAAATAGTAAAATATAAAATTGATTATATAACTGTCACTCCAATTTGTTGGAAATTTTAGCCACAACAAGTCCCACGTTTTATGGGAGCTAACTTGGAGAGCCCCTTTTAGCCTATATAAAGAAGTTTAAGAGGTGCTAAGTAATCACACCAATCCTCACTAAGAAGAGTGAGAGATAATAGAGAGAGAGTCTCACAAGAGAGAGTGAAAGAAAAATAGAGAGATCCTTAGATAGAGTTTTCTCAGAGAGAAAAATAGTGAGCCAATTTGTGAGAGTGTTATCCACAAATTGAGGATACAATATTCTTGTATTTTTGTATTCCCATTATTGTTATAGTGGAAGTTTAAGCGGCCTATGAGTCCCGTGGTTTTTTCCTTGCTCACATTGAGGAGGTTTTCCCACGTTAAAAATTGTCCGGTGTTATTACACTTATTTTCTACGCTTCCCCTTAGTGCCTATTTTTGAGTTCACAGAGGAGGGAAATTATACTGGTATTTCCCAACAGTGGTATCAGAGCTCTGGAATACTAGGTGCCGGATTTATAAGAAAATTCTTAGTATGCTCTGTGGCTGCAGCATTGTCTGATCTTCCACATCAGAAAAGAATTATTCTTGTTGCTGGAAATAAAGTGTGGTAGTGTGAAAGTGCATGCCTAGAAAAGTTCTGGCTAGGAAAGACTTGGTATTTAAGTGTGTCAATTGACCCACCTCTCTTTCCCCGGGAACTTCCTGCGACGCATCTTGTTCACAAACTACAGTAATTTTCAGCATTCGGTACAAGTCACCTATACGACACTACTCACGTATAGTGTTATTTTTATCAAAACCCACCTGGTTGGTGGAGCTATTGACCTGTGTAACTCAAGATGGAGGGAGCTGTCACTCATGATGGAGACATGTTCAAGCTAATTGCAGATAACTACTCCTATTGGAAGCCGATGATGGAAGATCATCTATATTGCAAAGATTTGTATTTGCCAATTACCTAGAAGGATATGCCGAAGGATATACCGGATGTGAAGACTGACAAAGATTGGGAGCTTCAGAATCGGAAAGCAGTGGCTATGATCCGAGAATATATTGATCGAAGCTTGTTCGAGCATGTATCAACTTATACCAATGCGTATGAGTTGTGGACAAAACTTGAATCCTTGATTCAAAAGAAGACGCCCAGGAACAAAGCCCACCTTGTTAGACGATTGGTAAAGTTGGAGTACATGAACGGTCAAAATATGATCGAACATCTAAACACTTTCAAAGGCATTGTTAATCAATTAACAAAGGCAGGCATGAGTGTTGATGATGAGTTGCAAACTCTTCTACTCCTCAGTTCCCTACCTGAGAGTTGGGACACTCTAGTTGTCACTCTCAGCAACTCTGCTCCAGACGGAAAGCTTAGCATGGATTTCACATGAATTGTTTGCTAAATGAAGAGTCAAGACGGAGGGAAAGAGGTTTGAACAATCAGTTTGAAGCCAATGTTGTTGAAAATAGAGGAAGGAGTAAGAATCGTGGAAAAGGATGTCGTGGAAAATCACAAGGTAGGTCCAAATCTCGAACCAGACTAAATTGTTATTACTGTGGCAAACTAGGACACGTAAAGCCTGAGTGTAGATTCTTGAAAAGAGACCAACAAGCTGGAACAGTCCACCCTGACCAGATTGACCCGAAGAAGAAGAAAGAAGATGGAACAACTACTGCAGTGGCCTCGAATGATGAGAATATATTTCTTGTCGGAGTAGAAAATTATCTAAAAGTTGCATCAGATAATTGCATATGGATAATTGACTCAGGAGCATCCTTCCACGTCACACCTCATGAAGAATTCTTCCAATCATACCAAAAAGGAGAATTTGGTACGGTGAAGATGGGAAACCATGTCACAAGTAAAATCGTCGGTATTGGCGAAGTAACTTTGATGACTGAGAATGGAAATAAGCTTATGCTGAAGGAGGTCAGACATGTACCCGAGATGCGTCCGAACCTTATCTCAGTGGGAAAGCTAGCTGAAGCCGGGATGATAAACCAATTTGGTAGTGGTAGATGGAAACTCAGCCAAGGAAGCATGATTATTGCTCGCGGCAGAAAGGAAGGCTCTCTGTACGATTTTCCACGACATCCTTTTCCACGATTCTTACTCCTTCCTCTATTTTCAACAACATTGGCTTCAAACTGATTGTTCAAACCTCTTTCCCTCCGTCTTGACTCTTCATTTAACAAACAGTCTGTAACAGAATCCATGCTAAGCTTTCCGTCTGGAGCAGAGTTGCCGAGAGTGACAACTAGAGTGTCCCAACTCTCAGGTAGGGAACTGAGGAGTAGAAGAGTTTGCAACTCACCATCAACACTCATGTCTGCCTTTGTTAATTGATTAACAATGTCTTTGAAAGTGTTCAGATGTTCGATCATATTTTGACCGTTCATGTACTCAAACTTTACCAATCGTCTGACAAGGTGGGCTTTGTTCCTGGGCGTCTTCTTTTCAATCAAGGATTCAAGTTTTGTCCACAACTCATACGCATTGGTATAAGTTGATACATGCTCGAATAAGCTTCGATCAATATATTTCTGGATCATAGCCACTGCTTTCCGATTCTGAAGCTCCCAATCTTTGTCAGTCTTCACATCCAAGATATCCTTTCGAGATATCCTTCTGGGTAATTGACAAATACAAATCTTTGTAGTATAGATGATCTTCCATCATCGGCTTCCAATAGGAGTAGTTATCTGCAGTTAGCTTGAACATGTCTCCATCATGAGTGACAGCTCCCTCCATCTTGAGTTTCACAGGCCAATAGCTCCTCCAACCAGGTGGGTTTTGATAAAAATAACACTATACGTGAATAGTGTCGTATAGGTGACTTGTACCGAATGCTGAAAATTACTGTAGCTTGTGAACATTACGTACCATAGTGTCGTATAGGTGACTTGTACCGAATGCTGAAAATTACTGTAGTTTGTGAACAGTACATACCAAGGAAGTTCCCAGGAAAGAGAGGTGGGTCAATAGACACACTTAAATACCAAGTCTTTCCTAGCCAGAACTTTTCTATGCATGCATTTTCACACTACCACACTTTATTTCCAGCAACAAGAATAATTCTTTTCTGATGTGGAAGATCAGACAATGCTGCAGCCACAGAGCATACTAAGAATTTTCTTATAAATCCGACACCTAGTATTCCAAAGCTTTGATACCACTGTTGGGAAATTCCAGCATAATTTCCCTCCTCTGTCAAAAATAGGCACTAAGCGGAAGCAATTTTTAACGTGGAAAATCCTCCTCTATGTGAGCAAGGAAAAAACCACGGGACCCGTAGGCCACTTAAACTTCCACTATAACAATAATGGAAATACAAAAATATAAGAATATTGTATCCTCAATTTGTGGATAACACTCTCACAAATTGGCTCACTATTTTTCTCTCTGAGAAAACTCTCTCTAAGGATCTCTCTATTTTTCTCTCACTCTCTCTTGTGAAGCTCTCTCCCTATTATCTCTCACTCTTCTTAGTGAGGATTGGTGTGATTAGTTAGCACCCCTTAAGCTCCTTTATATAGGCTTAAGGGGGCTCTCCAAGTTAGCTCCCATACAATGTGGGACTTGCTTTGGCTGAAATTTCCAACAATTCTTAGAAGCCTGGAATCAAAATAAGAAATCAAATGCGTTGCTTGTATGAAGGGGAGTGCCGGGAGAATTGGTACACAACAGAATGAACAGATTATGTGAAAAATGGATAGTCAAATACCTTTAAATAACTTGAATCGTGCAGCTTCATGAACAAGAAAAAGTTTGAAAATTGCAAATTGTGATTCATAAACTATGTTTATACAAGAGTTTGAGTGTCACAGATTTGATGTCAACTATGCTGCACTCTCAATTGCTTGAATACACTCCAGTACGCTTGCCTTCTTTGACATCGATGACATTAAAGTTTCATGAATGGCCTTGTTATTTTTTAAGAGAGAAGCAGCAAACAAAACCTGCAAACATACAGGAATGCATAAATTTGGGGATACATGAATTCCTGGCTTTGTTCAAACTGTTACAAACATAATATATAATTTTGTGCATAGCTGTTGTGTTAGAAGAACATACGGCCCATCTAGTGAGATTTTGTTGCTGATCTTTGCTGAGTTGTGGCTTGCTTCTGTTTATTAGCCTCTGTAGGGAAACAGATATTTTTCTTTATTTGAGATGGTGAGTAGTAATAATATCCATATCTTACAGAAATAGAGATCTCAGACCTGGAGAGTAAAGAGATCAGCAGATTGACCAACCACCTTATCATATTTTAAACCTTCTGCTGCAAGTCCAGCCATTGACACAACAGCCAATCTGAAAAAATAAAAGAAGCAATTACAAGTTTACCTATTTCTTCAGTGAGTCTTGCAGATGCATGTTTTTACATATCATATGCATCTTGGTACTTGGTTATTGGAAAACTACAAGTTTGTATGTTTGTTTCTTCAACATTAAGAGTAATTAGAGCTGCCTGGTAAACACCTATCTAGCTCTTTAGCATCAAGCTGTCCGCTATAGATCAGTTTTTCAATCTTCTCATCAATGAGATTGACATGCTCTTTCCCAATATCCAGTGAATAGCTCAAAATGGGTACTCCAAGCAGATAAGCAACTAGAAAGACACAAATAGTCAAAGACCAAACAGAAACCAAGAGTTAGGGATAAATGATTAAAAGTCACAAATCTGATGCTTTGTGAATGTAAACTGTAAACCAACAAAACCAAGGCAGTACTTAAAAAATGTGCTGCTTCATGTCTGGCAATCCTCTCTTGATAATCAGGAAAAACTGTTGAAAAGCTGCTGATAGCTGCTTGTAGAAGCCTACGCTAGCATTTTTGAGCATTAATGCTTAAGCAACTCTGTAAAAGGGTATTCATTGCTCCAAAGTAAATCCAATTCTTACCCGGGGGAGATGCTACCCACTGCCAAAACCACTAGGGAAATACTCCCAACCAAGTATGGTACAAAGAAGCCCCAGTCCTACAAGAGTCAGCATTAATCAGAGATGGAAATGGAAGTCAAAATTCTTATATGGCACTGGTTATTTTCCACCTTCTCATAATATTTTTTGCTACACCAAGCAAGTGTAAAGAATTTTCATTCCAAAACTCTCACTTTCACACCTTCCAACCTACTCAACCAAGCACAACCTCAAGATTTTGTTTTATACATGGCAAATGCTAACTAGTACCCCTAAAATGGTAGGATTTTATTGGGAATTGATTATTTAATGGATTGAAAAGTAATGCACTTAGTTTCAAAATAAAAACCTACCTCTAAGACCCTTTGTACATAAAAGTCGTAAACTACATGCATAAGTTTGTCAAATTAGAAAAGGAACAGTTTCTAAACCATGAAAAGCACAAACAAAGAAAAGTATCACCAATGTCACCAAATTGTTCAAGTGAAGTAGAATATAATATGTGGAGTAAGATCATGATACATGCAGAAAAGAAAGAGTCACTAAATCTTCCAGTTTGGCTGCTCTTAACTCCGATTAACAAGACAGCATTTATAATCCAGAAAGTGTGTTCTACTTGTAGAAGCTCCAACCACACAAGTCTTCCTCAATAGTCTAGATTAGTTTTTGCAGGAATAAACTACAAGTCCACAAGGCACAGGTAAAACGAACTCCATTTCCGCTATTTACAAATGTGTGCTTCAACACTATATATAGGACTTCATCATACTTCAGAAATTAATCTTTGAGATCATTAAACACATACATAGCAAAATATAAGTATGCTGGAGATACCCCGGGAAGCTGGCCAGCCAGAACACCCAAAAATCCAGTTGTTCCAACCACAGTAAAAAGAAAAGCTGCCTGCATAATCAAAGATCTATATTACATATTGTACTTAGAAGTTAGAACAAACTCATTTTTACATAATGCATACAAGAAATTCAAATGCTATGTTCTCAAGAAAAAATTCTATTCTAAAAAACTGAAACTTACATCGTTTCTGACACTAGGGATTGCAAGATTCTCCGCGTTTTTAATCCCTAGAGTTGTGAGCTCTCGAATTGATGTCTGGTGCAGGTGAAAACTTGAATGAATGATGAAGCATAATTATGAATAAGTATTGGAAGCATTGGACAGGTATACATGATGTTATGTCCATGAATGCAGGAATGTTTAGGTGGCACATTCCCAGAACTTTGACACTTGTAATAGAGACTCACCGTACGACGTGAAACATAAGGCTGAGAACTCCATTTCTTGGCCCAACCAACTTCACTCAGCTGATCAAGTGCCTCTTTAACAGCACCACTGTCTTTCTGCACAAATATATTTATATACCTGTCATGGGGTTGGGGGCATAAAATAAAGTATAAAGCTAAACACTTTCATATTCTCCATTGTGCTTAACCATACTTTTCCATGACCCATATTATATATCTAGTTCATATAACATTGAAAGAAAAAAGTATTGTGCTGATCTAATTAAATTATTCAACCGCTAAATGACTAACAACTAACAGATTAACTGTTTGTTACCCCTCGTGCAAAAAAAGATTTTGTGCTGAATAAATAACTAAAGGATTAAGATAGCATGTACTGTCAGTATAAAAAGTTTTATATTGATATTCACCAACATTTGAACATGTGTGCTTTTATTTTAATAATTAAGAGCGAGAAACATCAATTATGCTGATTGATATTACATAGAAATAAAACTCATAACTAATGACTGAGAGATTAACTGTGTTGTTACCCAGTTGTAGTCCTAGTGTGAGAATTGAGAAACATAGGAGTTTAATTCTAATATCAAATAACCGACAAAAGAAAACTGAAGATGTTATTTGGTAAAAATAAAAGAAAACTAAAAAAGCACCTTGGTAACGGCAGATTCGAGTGTGTTGAGGTCCACACCAGGGGCAGCGGAGGAAGCTCTAGTTGTGGTTCTATATCTTGGGGGGTTGATGTTGAAGCAACTTTGGTGGTGATGATAATGGAAATTATGGTAAAAGTGTTCATTGCAGTGTGGTTTGGGAAGAGAAGTGTATGGCATGCTTGACATCCACATTATCCTTTTGCTATTTGTTGTTTGGTTAATGGTTGCAGCAGATAAGGACTTGAAAGAAAATAATGACAAAACAAATGTTGAGAGTGGGATTTGAACCCACGCCCTTTCGGACCAGAACCTTAATCTGGCGCCTTAGACCAACTCGGCCATCTCAACCTTGTTGTCATGTATTAACTATAAATTATTTGTTTGATAATCGGATGTGGCAAAGGAGCCATATTATTAGTTATCTAGCAGCTGAATAATTTATTCGTTAATTTTTAAATATAATCATGTATTTTTATTAGATCTCTATCTTCACAACCTTGATCAGTGCTGTGTTTGTGTTGGACGTCCGATTTCACTTTACAAAGCAGTTATATTATATATTAATTAACAGCTTTCAACAACAAAGTAGTTATATTTATTTCTTGTACTCCCAACAAAATTGTTTGATTTGAAGTTAAACACATGCTCCTTTTATCACACCCTCTATTATTAAGTGTGAATTTCATGTGGGACTATTAAGTGTGAATTTCATGTGGGACCATATATTTTGGTGGGTCTCACGTGAAATCCATACAATAACAGAGAATGTGTTGGGAATGAGTATAACAAAGAGTGCGATGCTAGTATTTTTCTTATCATTTGTGCCACACAGACTGACATTTTTAGGTGGTTACCCCCCCTTTTTTTTGTGGGCTATCTGGTTACTCTTTGCCCCTTCAATTTTATGTGTCTAAGATTTTTGGCTAGTTTTATACCGGGTGATAATTGAAACAAGAAACAAGGCATCTCTGCAAGTTTCTTGGACATGGAATGCTGTTTATATTCACATTATTATTATTATTATTTTCCTACTGGTAATATAGCGAATGCCATCTAGTTGGTTGACTTAACATTCTGGTGATGGCTGAATGAATAGTTTGAATTCTAACGAAGTTGTTTACGGATTTGCTCGAAGCATGTGGATATACGGAGCATGTTCCGAATCTGCCATGCATTTGTTCAACCAAGTAAACATATGAATGTCACTAAGTGATATTTTTTCTCTCCTTTTTTTCATGAAAAGAGCCTAAACAAACGGACTCTTAAAAATGTAACCGTGACACTTTACAACATACAAACCTTAAGAGGAAGGTATACATACACAGATCAACCGAAGTGGGATTACAAGTTACAACCACCACCTCATCTTCCAATTTATATACATCAACAATAAACAAAACGTATAAATTAAATACAGTTGCTATTGTTCTCAGACTATGCAAAATTGGTAACACATAATGCATAAACATGTGCCCATGATTCATTAACTTTTTCCAAAGATAAGTTACCCGTTGAAGTACATCAGATCACCCAGATAAGTTATAACCAAAGATCACTCTTTCTCTATTATACTAGTCTACCAGTACCCAATGATGCATGATTTACTTGCTTGAAATCTCATATTTTCCTTTAAAAAACAGAAGATGATAAATTACCATACTAACCTATCACAAAAAGAATAACCAAGAACTTGCGACATAACCCTCCCCACAGTTGTCTTCCCAGAGCCCATCATTCCTGCATGTCTAATTTAAAGTATTTTGAAGGCCAAAGTAATCATACTTGCAACATATACCATGTAAGCAGTAGGCACAAGGACTTCAACCAAGAAACTGACCAACAAGATATATACAGCGTCCATTTAAATATGGCTCGATCTCTTGTGATCTATTCTGCAATTTTATTGATTCAAGTAAGATAATGGCATATAGCTGCTTAGATAAGTAACAAACTGAGTGATGATTACCATTCCTTGATTCTTTGCTTACTATAGTAGAAAGATTTAACATAAATACACTGAATTGGCTTAAATTAATTAAAACTGACAAAGAGCCTCATGTTTTTTACCTTCAGAATCAACTCTTCATCAAGAGGAGCACGACAGCTACCAGATTCCAAAGTTGAAGCTACAAGAGTACCATTTGATATAAAATGTAAACATTCAAAACGGGCAACACACTTATTTTAGCCAATTACAACTTACAAACTAGATCCAATGCAGGCATATTTGCATACTACATCTTCTTAAAACACCATAAATTTTTTTTTCCCGCATTCTCTCTCCTCTCAAGCCTAAAGTCACATTCTCAAAGTTAGAGAGTCCAAATCCTCAATGCATTGAGCAACACCAACACTAGCTAATGTCTCATCTGGATCGTCCATACTGCTGCTACGTCCTCTGCAAGCAGTTAAGAATGTAAGATGCCAAAGTTCAAATGCATAAATTCAAATTTTCATTGTCCATAAATTGAAGCATCAATTTAAATGGTTCTTAATTCAGAAAGCATACACATCACATTTTCAGAGGCCTCTACACCTTATCTTCTATTATATATATATATTGTTGGAAAACCGCCTTAATTGCCACAGGTTTGGGTTGCCTTCATTGCAACCTCCAGCACCTTCATTGTGCTGAGTGCAGTGTTATCGATGGCGGATGGCGGCCGGCCAAAAATCCGCCATACATTATAGCGGATGGCGATGCGGCCAGATGGCGGATGCCATGGCGAGCAAAAAAAAAATATATATATATATACACATATACATAACAAAAATTACAGAAATAAATATAAAATCCAAAACACTATCAACATAAGTCAAGAACCATAAACTAAATTGGTAGAAAATGTCATATAAGTCTCATAATTCAAATAGAAAATGTCATAAACCATCAAGTTCAAGACTTCATAATTCAAAATAACAACAAAATGATAAAAACAACATGACAAACACAAAGTAAATGGCTATTCCTCTTCCTCAACCCCAACATAATCAATTTCTTGGTTATCTAATGGGGCATATCCCTCTTCCTCTTCTCCATCAGATTTCTCAAAAACAAATAACTCTTGTTCATCTTTAGATGCCTCAGAATCATCCTCAAATTCCAATTCTTCACTTGGATCAACTGCTATCTCTTTCCCCTTGCCCTTACTCCCCTTAGAGGTTGAACTTGCACCTGGACCTTTCTTAGAACCTTTGCGGCGTGTTGCAACACTTGATGCTCCCTTTCTTTTCTTTGTTTTCTGCCTAGTAAGTGTTGTAGGCTCTCCAACCCCCGAAGCCTCATAAACAGTTCCCCAATTTAGTGTGTCATCATCATCAAAAAGCAACTCATTCCCAACATCATCATTATTATCATCCATCTCTCCAACTAACCACTCATTACACTCATCAACGTCATTGAGTATAATTGGGTCAATTTCATCTTTAATACTATGTCTATGATGGAGTTGTTGGTTATATTTGACATAAACCAAATCATGCAACTTCTTATGGTCAAGCCTATTTCTCTTTTTTGAGTGAATCTGAAACATAAATATAATTGAAGAAGTGTTAATACTTAATTAGGCTTGACCACACTTATAAAATAAACTCAAGATACTTACTTGCTCGAATACAGTCCAATTGCGCTCACATCCAGATGCGCTACATGTCAAGCTCAAAATCTTGATAGCCAATTGCTGCAAATTTGGAGCCGAGAAGCCATACATTCGCCACCATTGAGCTACAAAATCAGAGTGTATGACTTAAAATTAAAACATTAAACTTAAAAGAATTGAAATAGTGAAATTATTAGACGATGGGGTCTTAGTTTCTCACCAGGAGCGACGAGTTTTCTCTGTGTTATTGCAAATTCAGAACCAAAGAGCATCCTGGCAGTCTTATAAATAGGCAACTCGGCTAGTATCTTAGCTTGCACATCCTTACTTTGCACCAACCTAGAGATGCAAGCATACAACCCATTGTGAACCTCCAAATCAAACTCCAAGTCGGGATTGGAATAGAAGAACTCCGGGTTTAAATAGTGACCAGCTGCGTGCAATGGACGATGAAGTTGACAATTCCATCTATTGTCAATGATTTCAAAAACATCTTTGTATTTGCTTTCATTGTTGTTGAAAGACTTCATAATTGCTTCTTTGGCCTTGTCCATTGCTTCATAAATATATCCCAAGGCTGGTTTTCTTTCACCATCAACAAGTCGAAGCACTCGTACAAGAGGAGCCATGACTTTAAGAATATAAACCACATTTTTTCCAAAATGAAGGCATAAGAACAACCTTCGATGCTTGCCTCCCCTTAGCTTCCTTGGATAGCTTGTTTTTGCTCCACTCATCGGAAGTAAACATTTTTCTAAGATTGGCTTTTTCTCCATAAAGTCTCTCCAATGATAAAAATGAAGTAGCAAATCGAGTAACCCCATGCCTTACCAATTCCCTCTTGTTTGTGAATTGTCTCAACAAACTCAAGGTACTTGAATGACTGTAGATAAAACCAACAAGACCAATTCCCCTTTGAATTGTCTTCTTTATCAAAGGAATCTTTCCAATGTCTTCAAGCATTAAGTCCAGGCAATGGGCTGCACAAGGAGTCCAATAAAGATTTGGTCTCTTTTCTTCTAACATCTTTCCAGCTAGAACATAGTTGCTTCCATTATTTGTAATGACCTGAACAACTTTCTCCTCTCCAATCTCCTCTACAATAGAATCAAGCAACTCAAACAGTTTCTCACCGGTCTTTACAAATGCTGAGCCATCAATTGACTTCACAAACATCGTCCCAGCTGGAGAGTTCACCAAGAAATTAATAATGCATCTTTGCTTTCTATCAATCCATGCATCCGACATAATAGAGCAACCATGTTTTCTCCACTGCTCCTTGTGATTTTTCAACAAATCTTCAGTGTATTCCATCTCCATGTGTAAGAGTGGAACTCTAATAGCATGATAAGTAGGAACTGGTAGATGTTTACCAAAGGCACCAACTGCTTCAAGTATTTCTTGAAAGCTTTCCAACTTAATATAGTTAAATGATAAACCAGCCTGATACCAAAAACGAGCAATTTTTTGATGGACCATAAGAACTGCTTTCTTTTCACATGCCTCTCTAATGTCAGCTTGCCTCATTTCCTCCTTCTTTTTACCAATTGCAGCTGGTGCAGCTGGTTTCCTGACATAGAGATCAATAGGCCCCTTTTTAGCAACTTTTTTCTTCCCTGTAGAAGCAGAACTTGCAGCAGCAGCACTAGTAGGTGTCATTTCCATCTCATCTTCATTACTCTCCACATAGAGTAGACTCTCAATTTCAGCTCCAGCACTTGGAACATAAACATAGTTGTTGCCTAGATTCTTCCTCTCTTTGAAAAGTGTCCAAAGCTCTTCTCTAACTTCTTTTGGACACTTGGTACAAGCAGCTACATTCCCCTTCTTGCCCATTAAGTGCTGTTTGGCTCTAGTGATCCCTCCCTTCATGACTTTTGAACAGAAAGTACACACAACCGAGTTTGTGTCTCCTTCTTGCAATGAAAAGCAGTATTTCCATCCAACATCAGCTCTGGAGAGGGCCTGTGAAGCATCAGAAGAAGCTGGTTCGCCTGCCATTTTCGAAAATGACTGAAAAAAGGAGAAAGGAAGAGAATGCTCGCTGGTCGCCGGTCCAAGGGTGGTCGTCGGAGGTCAGTAGTCGCCAGACGGTGGTCGGCCGATAGTGAGTGTCGCCGGAGAGTGGGTGGCCGGTGGTGGGAGAAGAAAATGTGAAATGGGAGGAAGGGAAGGGTTCGGCCGTTCTGCTGTGTGTTTGGAAGCAAAACTCTGATTAGTGATACTAGGGTTTTCACCATTTTGGACCGGGTCGGGTCACAAAACCCATCTAAATGGGTCAGGTTTTCCACCAAAAAACCCAACAGCCCCGCCATTTCCGCCATGGCAGGCGATTCCGCCATGACCGCCAGCCGCCATGCGGCCGCCATGATCCGCCACGTGAAACCCGCCACGCCACCGCCTCCGAATGGTGGTTCCTTCAAATCCCGCCACTGCTTTCCGCCATGGCCGCTATTTGACAATACTGCCTGAGTGTGAGGGGTTATTATTTAGTCCCACATTGCCTAGAGATATGGCCAAAGTAGTGCTTCTAAAGCTTGGGCAAACCTCACCTTACAAGCTAGCTTTTGCGGTTAAGTTAAGCCCAAATCCAAATTCAAAGATGATATCAGAGCATATCCTACTTCCGTTGTTGGGTTGTCTGGGCTGGCTTGGAAAGTGTGACGGGTGTATTTAGTCCCACATCGCCTAGAGATATGGCCAAAGTAATGCTTATAAAGCTTGGGCAATCCTCACCTTACAAGCTAGCTTTTGGAGTTGAGTTAGGTCCAAATCCAAATTATAATATATATATATATATATATATATACACACGACTTTTGACAATAACACCCTCGCAAGAGGGATCTACAGGTGTTAGCTTACTTGTCAAGCAGAAGAATCTTGAGTCTTTCTAAATTGTATGTCTGTATATCTCTGAATATTTTGATTGAACGAACAGATTAAATGTATTTGAAAAAAATGGGAATAATATAGAAAATGATTCACCCAAGAAGTTTCGTTTTCTTTTTTATTCCTACGGAAAATTATAAGTTTGATTATATTCCTTATCAATGAAATGAAAAAATTCAGAGTACTAAACAAATAAAATGTGTAGTTAAATATGATGGCTGGCTGCTATATATAACAAAAAAATAAATTATTTATTACCAATTTCTTAATAATCAATAAACTTTATATGTTTCAATTTGAAGAGACCATGGACAATCATCACCTTACAAGTTAGTTTTTAGAGTTGAGTTAGGCCCAAATCCAAATTCTAATATATATATATATATATATATATATATATATGACTTTTGATAATAACACCCTCGCAAGAGGGATCCACAGGTGTTAGCTTACTTGTCAAGCAGAAGAATCTTGAGTCTTCCAGTCACCATTTCTTTCCTACAATTAAAAGAAGGACAAGGAGAATGTTAAATTGTATTTCTGTATATCTCTGAATATTTTGATTGAACGAACAAATTAAATGTATTTGAAAAAAAATGGGAATAATATAGAAAAGGATTCACCCAAGAAGTTTCTTTTTCTTTCTTATTCCTACGGAAAATTATAAGTTTGGTTATATTCCTTATCAATGAAATGAAAAAATTCAGAGTACTAAACAAATAAAATTGTGTAGTTAATATGATGGCTGGCTGCTATATATAACAAAAAAACAAAATATTTGTTACCAATTTCTTAATAATCAATAAACTTTACATGTTTCAATCTGAAGAGATGTCACAGATATGTTTCTAGGAGACAATTGAAGATAAGAAACAGATAGCAGAAAATGACACCCTTATCTTCAGAATTAAATCTCACACAGTTTCTTTAAACTTCCACGATTCTTGATGATACTTTCTACTTTTAGAATTGTTTAACGCCCAGTAAAAGATGAGAACAAAGCATTAGCTCAGCAAAAAAAAATCTGAATTTGACAAAAAATATGCAGATGTACTGCATGGGAATAAGATCCATAAATTCCAATACATGCTTATACTGACCAGAACAATATTCACCTTTACTAACTCCTAATTGTGTAGGATTGCATAATGATGTGATGGATCATGGAAAAATATGAAGAATTTTTTGAATAACTAGTACCAGATCATTTGCAGCAAGCCTCCAAGCCACCGCGGTCGCCATTCACTCTCAGCTGAAGACTCCAAGTCGATCAGCCCAGGATATTGTCTCTCTGCAGATCTACACTGCAGAGACACTCAGAACACCATTCAAATTCCACAGCCTCCTGCTCTCAACACAAACAGCATTGCAAGGTTAGAAACATATCTTCAACAACAACTTGGAAGAATGTGGATCACAAATATACAATCATGAAAAAAGACAATAAATTGAAAAGTGAGCTCAAATCAGTGATGATTGAAACAATCAGATCCTGTGGCGTCACTTTCAAAAAAATCATTGATCAAGTTTTGACTGAAATTTTACAAGGTGGAGATAAAAAGTAAGAGATCAAATTGCATTCAATGAAAAGTGAAAGAGCTTACGATGAAATGCAAGGAATGAACAAGATGAATGCATTGATGTAAAGGAATGGTTCAGATGTTTTATTCCTTAAGGACCCGTAGGCTATATACATAGATGGGCACCACAGTTCCTCCTAAATTTGTGCATGTCATAATACAGTTATTTACACAAGAGCCTAATTACAGCATGTCTAATTACAGCAAATAAAACAAATCAAATCTGATTTGCCTAATTAAAGGAATCAAATCATAATTACAGCAAATAAAACAAATAAAATCTGATTTGCCTAATTAAAGGAATCAAATCAGATTTCAAATTAATAAATATATATCTTCTTGCCAAATATCTTAACACCCCCCTCAAGTGGGAGCATGAAGATTTCGAATGCCCAACTTGCCAAGGAAGGATTCAAATTGCGGTTTCACCAATGCTTTTGTGAATATATCCACGAGTTGAGCAGTGGTAGAGACATAAGTTGGGTGAATGTTGTCTTTAAGAACTTCATTTCGAACAAAGTGACAGTCTACTTTAATGTGCTTGGTACGTTCATAAAACACCGGGTTTTTAGCAATGTGTAAGGCCGCCTGACTATCACAGTGAATGATCATGGATTTGTCATGAGAAACCCCTAGGTTGGAGAGAATCCCGTTTAACCATTTCAACTCGCATGTAGTAGCTGCCATAGACCTATATTCAGCTTCAGCAGACGACCGAGAGACGGTGTGTTGTTTCTTTGTTTTCCATGAGATAGGGGAGTCACCAAGCTGCACCAAGCCCGACCCGGTGTGAAACGTCTGGTTAAAGGACAGCTAGCCCAGTCTGAGTCGCACCAACCATGAAGCTGCAAGTCACAGTTACGACCAAGAAATATTCCTTGGCCTGGATTACCTTTTAGGAACCGAACTACTCGTAGTGCAGCTTCCCAATGTTCAATTCGAGGTTGGTGCATGAATTGAGATAAAGTGTGGACACTGTAAGAGAGCTCAGGACGTGTGAAACATAAGTAAATCAACCGTCCAACCAGACGTCGATATTGTTCGGGAGTTTCAAGAAATTGTCCAGCAGCAAGTGACAAGTGATGATTTTGTTCCAATGGAGTGCCTGCAGGTTTAGCACCGAGCAGACCAGCTTCAGATATAATGTCAAGCGCGTACTTACGTTGACAAAGGAAAATACCCGTAGGGTTTCTGGCAACTTCAATACCCAGAAAGTACTTCAATGCACCAAGGTCTTTCATACGAAAATACACGTTGAGATAATGCTTAAAGCACTTAATGGCACAAGAATCATTGCCGGCAATGATTAAATCATCAACGTATACAAGAACCACAAGTTGGATGCCTTCTTGGTGCAAGGTGAACAGAGAATAATCAAGATATGATTGCTGAAATCCATAAGACTTAAGGGCAGTGGAGAGCTTTGCAAACCAGCAACATGGAGCTTGTTTCAATCCGTACAACGATTTGCTTAGTTTGCACACCATGTTCGGTTTCGAAGTTGAAAACCCATGAGGCATTTTCATGAAGACTTCTTCATTTATATCTCCATGTAAAAACGCATTGTGCACGTCCATTTGGTGAAGTTCCCAAGTTTTTGTTGCTGCCACTGCTAATACAGTCCGTACCGTGACCATTTTTACGACCGGTGCAAATGTTTTGGTGTAGTTGATCCCTTCCTCTTGATGGTTCCCGAGTACAACCAACCGAGCTTTAAACCGTTCAACTGTCCCATCTGAATTATACTTGATGTGGTACACCCACTTGCACCTAAGAGCTTTCTTCCCAGGTGACAGCTGTTGCATGCTCCATGTATGATTTTGTTCAAGAGCTTGGATCTCAGCTTGCATTGCTTCCCTCCATCGAACATCTTTCACTGCCTCATGAAAGTAGAGTGGCTCTTTTTCTGCAGTAATTGCTGCAAGGAAATGTCTGTGTGGCAAGGAAAATTTGTCACAATTTACACAGTGTGCTATAGGATAGGGTGTACCTGAAGAATGTGATTGAGCTGATGAACTAGAGAAAGGACTCAACTTCTGAACCGTGTTTGTCACATAGCCCTGCAGCCGAGTAGAGGGTTGTTTCACACGCACGCCCACGCCCCAACAACTCATTTCCATCATGACTACTTGAGACTTCCATGCTCATGACCTCGGTATTGCAACAGCGCACGGCCGCACTGCCTCTCGCAGATGTCACCGTTTCGGACTTCGCATGTGAAGGTGGCGTCGTGGCAGCGTCTGCAGCAATTGTTTCTGCAGTGTGAGTGCCCTCCCTGTCGGCAACACTCACTTCTGTTGATGCCTCCATTTGATTTTCTGCCAGATCATCCAGTTGACTCTCCATGTCAGCATCTTCAGTAATGGAATGAGAGAAGTTTGGTGCGGTTTCATTATGTTGGAATGGAAACTGGGTCTCGAAGAAATTGACATCCCGCGATACAAAGAATTCGTGGGTCTCAAGATCATAAACTCTCCAACCCTTTTGCCCATAAGGATACTCCATGAAGACGCATCTATGACCGCGACTTGCAAATTTGTCTCCGTTCGTATTTTGGTTGCGCGCGAAACACAAGGATCCAAAAACACGCAAATGAGTATAAGAGGGTGGCTGTCCATGCAATACTTCATATGGAGTTTTTCCTTTTAGAACCGAGCTTGGAATGCGATTGATCAAATATCCTGCTGTCAACACACATTCTCCCCCAAAATCAATGGGTAAGTTGCCTTGAAACCGCAAAGCTCGTGCCACATTGAGGATATGACGATGCTTTCTTTCCACCCTCCCATTTTGCTGAGGTGTTCCTGTACATTAAGTTTGAAAAACTATCCCATGTTCAAGAAAATATTTTTTCATGCAAATAAATTCCGTTCCATTATCGCTTCTCACAGTTTTAACCTTTCTGTTATATTGCCTTTCTACCATAGAAAAAAAATTTGTCAGTTTTCGTGTTACTTCTCTCTTATCAATTAGTAAAGAAATCCACACTGCACGTGAGCAATCATCAACAATAGTAAGAAAATATGAAGCACTACAAGAAGAACGAGTTCTATATGCTCCCCATAAATCACAATGTATCAAATCAAATGTATTAGACGCTTGATGATTACTCAAAGGAAATGTTTCTCTAGTTTGCTTAGCTCTTTGACATGTATCACAAACTTTGTTCTGCAAATCACTGACTCTACTCCAACTACCATTAGAAACCAATTGAGTAGTTTTCCAAGATGGATGTCCCAACCACTTGTGCCATACTTCTAGTTGATTCATTCCTTCAATTCTGCATGCCTTCACTTTCGGAGCTTCCCGGAAGAAGTAGAGTCCATCCCTTTGTTCACCTGCTCCAATCAGCATCTTCAAAGTTCGGTCCTGTATGACACACAAATTAGCAGTAAATTGGACATTAAAATTTGATTCATCCGACAGTTGTGATATAGAAATCAAGTTGCAATTCAATTGAGGTACATAAAGCACATTTTCAAGTTTTAAACTATCAGTAAGTCTTATTGTTCCTTCCTTAGTAGATGAGGCAATATGTCTGTTAGGAGGTCCAACAGGACACCCAGGCACTTCCCTCACATTACAGAAATGTTGCAAGGTTCCTGTCATGTGGTTAGATGCCCCACTATCGAGGATCCATGAATTGAGTTTAGTCTTACCAGTCATGCTTTCGTTTGTAGTAACCTTTGAAGAGTTAAGCATTTCTACCAGAGTTTTCCACCGCTCCTTGCTCAAACTTGTCATGGTCGAACTTTCTGCATCCCCACCAATGCTGGATCCTAAGCTTTGGACAACATGAGCACGTACATGGCCCTTTTGTGTACGTCCACTGCTTGATCTCGTGCCTCCAATGCGGTTCTGACTTCTTCCTCGTCCACCTGCCTTCTCATCATTTATGGGGCGTTCACCCCACCACTCTGGGTATCCGATCAGCAGAAAACAACTTGCCTCATCGTGTCCTGTCTTGTTGCAGTGCGTGCACACAGATTTGCTCTTGTTCTCACGCCCTTTCACCTTTGCGCTTGCTTGAACAGCTAAGGCCATGACTTCTGGTCTTTCTTCTCTGCCTCGTGTGATATTTCGTACTGTTTCTTCTTGCACTAGAATAGAGTACATCTTATTCAAAGACGACATAGGGTCTGTGGCTAGCAAGTTGGAACGCACCGTTCCATAGAGCCCATCATCCAAGCCCATCAGAAAAGTGTGACCTCGTTCCTCTTCTCTACGCTTTTCAAGCTTTGCTGCAATACCACACGTGCACCTTTTACAAGTGCAAGTCAATGATGGTTCGTGGTTTGCTAAGTCATCCCACAGAGCCTTCAGCTTTCCATAATAGGCTACCATGGACAAACCTCCTTGTTTGCATTGTGCCAATTCTGATTTCAGTTGTTGTATTCGTGGACTGTTTACAACTGAGAATCTTTCCTTTATGTCGTCCCACATTTCCTTAGTGGTTTCCAAGTAGGACATGGTCGTTCGAAGAGTCGGTTCGACTGTGTTCAAGATCCATGACACCAACATGGCTTGAACAGTCCACCAATCCTCCAACTCAGAGGATCCTTCATCGGGTTTCTTTATGGTTCCGTCGATGAAACCCCATTTTCTTCTTGCTCTCTGTTGGCTATTTGGCAAGTGTACCAAATCGTACAAGTAATAAAGTGAGAGTAGAGTATCGTTCCCAATGAGGATTGTGTTTCAAGTATCAACTTAGCCTAGGCAATAGCTATTTGAACCAATGGATGTCATGTTTGTAAAAGAGTTTATGAGTTTTTGTATTTAGAGTTGTCACAACAATGAATTAAACAATAGCAATTAAGGAATGAATTCAATATAGGCAAAAACGGTTAGGCATCGGAATCCTCCAATTCTCACTTAACGTAACCTTATTCAGTCCAAATTCCAATTCATTCCACTCAATTGACATTCAAATCACTAACCTAGATTTATCCCTAATTCCTTAGGTGATAATCCTTTTGTACCAATCAAGAAGCCTAATTCCTTAGGTCATTCAAGCATTAGCACAAACATTAAGCATGCGATTCATAAGAATGCATTGAAACATAGTTCTATTCCTAGAATCAACATTCCAATGGTAATCTACTTCAATTCCAATCCAATAACCAATTTTCCAATTGTGAAATTGAATCTAACATCAATCTAGAGTTGATCAATCAATAGAAGCATTAAGTATAGAAGTAAATCACTCTAATTGGATGAAATAGAATTGAATTCAGAATCAAACAACAATTACATCAAGAATCCAATTAGAATCATCCTAAACCTAACCTAAGATATCTAACAACTCATATTAGAAAGAGAAGAGAAGAAGAAACTTGAGTAGGGATGAGTGGAGGAAGCCATGGAAGCTCCAAATCTTGTTCCCAAGCTTGAATCTCCAATGGATGCAGAGAGAAATGATGAACCTGAGTGTGAGAAGTGTGAAAATGAGCCAAAGAATCTTTTTCAAATTTGTTCAAAACGTATTTATACTGGTTCTGCTCGTCTGCTAGCGCTGGCGCTTGATTTCAGCCATTGGCGCTGGTCTCTGCTGTGAAATCGCTGCTTATCGATCCCAAGCTGAGCGCCCAAATCCAGAGCTGAGCGCCCAAAGGCTGCGCTGAGCGCCCAAATGCTGCTGCAGCTTCTGTTTTCTGTTTCTTTCAGAGCCGAGCGCCCGTTTCCTGAGCTGAGCGTTGGACCTTCATTCCTACACATTTTCAACATATTTTGAGTGTAGTTTTCTCACAAATTAAGTCTCTCATGATCAAAACTTTGTATCAATGAATGTGTACATTTTCTTATCACTTTTCCTACAAATCCTAAGATTATTTACGAATTCTTTCCTAATTACACTTCCAAACTAACATAAATTGCACATTCATCACTCTCAAAGACGTCTTCACAGCCCTAGCCCATTCATCATAGTTTTCGGCTTTCAGCTGCACCTGCATGATCATATTCCCAAGATTGTCGTTGGAATTGAGATCATATGGTGACGGCTTTCTCTTCTGACTTTGTTCGTCTCTTGTCCCAGAAGACTTTGGTTGACCTTCTTTTCCATCCATAACAGCCGCCAGGTATATTTTCCTAGGGTTGTATGCGCTCTGATACCATGTTAAGGAATGGTTCAGATGTTTTATTCCTTAAGGACCCGTAGGCTATATACAAATGGGCACCACAATTCCTCCTAAATTTGTGCATGTCATAATACAGCTATTTACACAAGAGCCTAATTACAGCATGTCTAATTACAGTAAATAAAACAAATCAAATCTGATTTGCCTAATTAAAGGAATCAAATCATAATTACAGCAACTAAAACAAATCAAATCTGATTTGCCTAATTAAAGGAATCAAATCAGATTTCAAATTAATAAATATATATCTTCTTGCCAAATATCTTGTTGCCAAATATCTTAACAATTGAACAATTGAAGCAGTAGAATTCAGCAATGCTACATTCTACTGTAGAATGGAAAACAGATAAGGAAGGAATGAACCTTGGGATTGGGATGATGATGATGAGTGATGCATGAATTCAACTAAATACGAATTCGAAAAAAAATAACACAAAGATCGCAACTTATTAATAAAATCCTTAAAAATTTCAATTAACCACAACCAATGACTATAATCAAAATGAACCAATTCAACTAAATCCCCCTGAAGACAGCAAAATAGAGCAACTAAAAAGCACTACCCGTGGAGCAACAGATGAGCAAAAAAGCTAGCAATTTTCAAATTGGGATAGTGTCAACGTACCTTCCGATGGAAGCTAGCAATTTTCAAGCAGCTTTACTCGGTGGAAGCTCCCTCCGATGGTGGAGGTGGCGGTGGCGGCTCTTCCTTAGTGGTCCAAGTCTCGTGTTTCACATCTCCCCCACGGGATGGAATCTCATCCCAATGGGCACTTCCTTTTCTCCATCATGGTGAGGGATAAGTTACACAGCTTCTTCGACAACGTTCTTGTTGGGATAGATAGGAAGTGTTAGCAACGTACTTGAGTTGAGCTTAATTTATAAGGAGAGAGAAGCAATAATTTTTTATGGCATGGAGAAATAGAGAAGACCTTGATTGCGTGTGACACAAGAGTTGCAGGTTCAGAGCTTCATAGGAGAATCATAGCTTGGCTTTTATTTTTAGTTATTTTTTGGCTTTTGTTGGATCCAGAGCATGCGTGATCGGTGCCTATGGGAACCAGAGGCAGAGATTTCCTGATGGTAGTGGTCGGGGTTGGTACAGTGGGGAGAATCAGCTTTGTATGGTGCAGTGTAGCGTACTCTTCTTTTGGGGGAAAAAAACAGAAAAATCAAAAGATAAAAAAAGGAAAACAAAACTGAATCATACTTGAAAAGGGAGGGAGACAGAAAGCAACGGTGGAGGGAATCACAAGACAAAACATTTGCTTCTGCTACAGCAAACTGCTTTGTCCCTTGGATGCAGAGGAGCAGCTACTGTCTATCTTCACCGTTTGGTTTCGATCCATTTTGAGGTAAAATAAATTATTCATTCAAAGATAAAAAGAACATACGGTTTAGTTTGGATGACTTCCTTAAAAATATTCAATCTGATAAAATACGGTTTGAATCGATTCGATTGATTCGATTTTTACCGACACAACATTATATATTTATATTATATCAAATAATAAAAATTATAAGCTAAACTGAACAAAATCTTAAACATATATATACTTGTTGATACATCCATGTAAAAATATTTCATAAAATATGTATAAAATAAATAAATAACATCATCATCTATTATCAAAACATCTTTTATTTATGTTTGGAATATTAGAAATAATTAAAAATTACGTCAAATATAACTGGTAAATATTATTAGGAAAAAAAGCCAACAAGTAAAAAATTAATAGTATAAAAAATAGAATAAACATATATTAAATTTATATATGCGGTTTTGTTTGGATTGGTTCGATTTTAGAAAAAGGATCCAAAATCCGATCCGATCCAAGCGGTTTTCACAAAACAAGATCCAAAAATATCTAATAGACATCGGTTTTGTACGGTTTTCTATTTTTTTTATCGATTTTCGATTTTCTTTTGGATCGGTTTGGATATGAACACCCCTAACAACTACAATTTTTTTTAAAATGGGGTTGGATGATGGAAAAAGACTCTTAACAAATAAAAATAGGTTAAGTTTGATCGAGTATGATCAAGATTATGAACAAAATAATTTTTTTTTGATTTTTTGCAAATTTTTTTTCAAAATTTTAATTAAAAAGTTAAGATATCTGGACAAAATTAGGTGATTATAATAATGAATTAATTTAATTGTACAATTTATTGATTCTCAAAATATTTTAAATCGTATTTATGCCTATTTGGTTTATCATTAAAATTTCCTTTCTAATAAAAATAAAAAATAAAATAAAAAACAAATAACATCCTTTTTTTACACTAAAATAAAAATAACTATTAAAATCACTTTTATCATTTTATGTTATTTGTTTAATAAAATAAATTTCAATTATTTTATTTTCATTTCATTAAAATATTTCATTTTGTTAATTATATAATATATTCTCACCAGAGGTTAGGGTGAGGTTTGAAGCCTTTTTGTGAATCTAAGAAAAGATACTTCAAATAAGTTGAATTAAAATGAACATTTAAGTTACACTATATAAATTATAAATTATAAATGTATAATCGTATAATTTTAAATAAACTGTGGTTGCAAATAATTATATATTAGTATCACCATTCATTAATGGAATTAATTAAAAATTAAGGGTGTATAACATGTTTATAACATATAAATGAATTATTATGACTCAAGAGTGTTTGGATGAGATTGTACGAACCCTCTTCCAGCTTAAGAAGAGGTTTCGAGTTCGAATCGTGGCTCTGGGAATACATCAGCATTAAAACTCTTGAGGAAGAGCTTTGTCGTCCTTATAGTCCTATTCGGTTCGAGAGATTAGTCTCCACAGTTGAGGGCAGAGGATCCCTGAGGAACAAAAAAAAAAGTCAATGATTATGAAATTTATAAAAATAAACCTAAAATTTGAGTAACAAGTTAATAATTTATGTTATTATACGAATTTATTACTTTGTTTTTTTGTTACGAACATTATCCTGAAAAGTATATGTTGCGGCAGATATACTTGTTAGAATATCATTATATTCTGTTATCATTATCTTTAACTTGATTTTTGTGAAGGTGAATCCTATAGTGAGGAAGGCATCTAAATAATACTTTTTACATAATGGTATAAAAGTGTGAGAGAGAATGAGATATAAAGTTGAGAAGTTAAGGAATTTAGTATTAAAAATTGTCATTAGAGTGAAAATTAAGCGAGTGTCATAAATTCCTATAGACGCATCTAAAAATTTAAAATGAATTTTTTAAGGGTCTTGCTAATGAGTGTCCTAAGGGCATTGGTTAAGGAATCCATAAAAGAAAAATTTATATTAAAAAATTAAGTATTACACTTTTCAAAATGCTAAATGCATCATTTCTCATACAAGTTTTCCTTTTTTGATTGCTTAAACAGTGTCGTAAAGACACTTGTTAGCATTCTTCATTCTTTAAAATTTTGCCATTAGTAATACTCCGGAGTATTCTATGGATACGTAAAAAAAAAGGGTGCTCAAAGGATCGTTGGGTTCAAAATTCAGTAATATAAAGTATATACCTACTATACACATCCTTGACAGCTTATGCATTGGTGGTCCTGATCCAAAGCCTGCAACAGCTGCTAGGAAACCATGACACACAAGGTGGTACATATGTTACCACTGTTAACTGTGACATTTTGTCCGACATGAAAAACGGAAAAGGGGCCTTTGTTACCCAACCACGATTTGAGCCAAAATTCGAACATCCCTCTTATAAGAAAATCAATTACATGTCTTGTGTTTAGGTTAGGAGGCGTTTTCACCATTCAATGACTAATGCATTTGCATCAATACGAGATTTAATGGTTAATAAACAAATGGACACATACTAATTAATTAGGTTAATGTGATTAATACATAATCCGGTGATTATGTGAGTGTCATAAATTCATATAGACCCACCTAAAAGTTTCAAATGAATTTTTTAAGGGTCTTGCTAATGAGTGTCCTAAGGGTATTGGTTAAGGAATCCACAAAAGGAAAATTTATATTGAAAAACTAAGTATTTCACTTTTCAAAATGCTAAATACATCATTTCTCATACAAATTTTCCTTTTTTGATTGCTTAAACAATACCCTAAAGGCACTTGTTAGCATTTTCCCTTCTTGAAAATTTTGCCATTAGTAATATTTGTGAGTATTCTTTGGATACGTCCAAAAAAAAAGGGTGTTCAATGGACCGTTGAGTTCAAATTCAGTAATATATAGTATATACCTACTATTACACGTCCCTGACAGCTTATGCATTGGTGGTCCTGATCCAAAGCATGCTACAGCTGCTAGGAAACCATGACACGCAAGGTGGTACATGTGTTACAACTGTTAACTGTGACATTTTGTCCAACATGAAAAGCCGGAAAGGGACCTTTGTTACCCACCACGATTTGAGCCAAAATTTGAACATCCCGCTAATAGGAAAATCAATTACATGTCTTGTGTTTAGGTTAGGAAGCGTTTTCACCATTCATTGACTAATGCATTTGCAACAATACGAGATTTAATGGTTAATAAACAAATGGACCCATACTAATTAATTATGTTAATGTTATTAATACATAATCTGGTGATTATGTGAGTGTCGTAAATTCCTATAGACCCACTTAAAAATTTAAAATGAATTTTTTAAGGGTCTTGCTAATGAGTGTCCTAAGGGCATTGGTAAAGGAATCCACAAAAGGAAAATTTATATTGAAAAAAATAAGTATTACACTTTTCAAAAGGTTAAATACGTCAATTCTCATACAAATTTTCATTTTTTTGATTTCTTAAACAATACCCTAAATGCACTTGTTAGCATTCTCCGTTCTTTAAAATTTCACCATTAGTAATACTCCTGAGTATTCTATGGATACATATTCAGTAATATATTGTATATGCCCACTATTACACGTCCCTGTCAGCTTATGCATTGGTGGTCCTGATCCAAAGCCTGCTACAGCTGCTAGGAAACTATGACACGCAAGGTGGTACATATGTTAAAACGGTTAAATGTGACATTTGGTCCAACATGAAAAGCCGGAAAGGGACCTTTGTTACCCAAAACGATTTGAACCAAAATTTGAACATCCCGCTCATAGGAAAATCAATTACATGTCTTGTGTTTAGGTTAGGAACCATTTTCACCTTTCAATGACTAATGCATTTGCATCAATACGAGATTTAATGGTTAATAAACAAAAGGACACATACTAATTAATTATGTTAATGTTATTAATACATAATCTGGTTATTATGTGAGTGTCATAAATTTCTACAGGTACGTTTCAAAATACTAAATACATCATTTCTCATACAAATTTTCCTTTTTTGATTGCTTAAACAATGCTCTAAAGGTACTTGTTAGCATTCTCCGTTCTTTAAAATTTTGCCATTAGTAATACTCCTGAGTATTCTATGGATAAGTCCAAAAAAAAGGTGCTCGATGGACCGTTGGGTTCTGTACTCGCCGAATTGTAAAGCTCGACCATCGAGTTTGGATACCCGATCCGACAAGGACGGAAAAGATAAGATTAAGATGATACCATATCAAACAACCTTATCCGGTTACAAGAGATAAGTCTCATCAAATAAGAAGATCGTATATCTCGAAATAGGTTTAGGAGATAAGTGATAAGAAGCGTTAAAACCTGATCCCTAGGAAGAGGGATCGGAGAACTCATCTATAAAAAGTGAGAGAACCCGAAGAGGAAGACACTTTTGCTAACCTGGGTGAATCTCCCTTAAGCGTACTGGAGGAACCAGTCTAACCTAGAGACTACCAAAGAGTCCTTATTCACTGGTATTCATCATATACAAGATTAAGGGATTGACTTCACCACTTGGCCAAGGGTTGAACATAGAACCACGTCTGGCTTTGATTCTGGTTGGGATACGTAGGACCAGAATACCCTATTCTGTCAAGCCATAATCTAAAACAACCTCAGTATTCACTCTTGGTTTAACGTTCTACGGCGAGATTCCGACAAGTCGGATCTCGGCAGGAACAGATTCAAAATTCAGTTATATATAGTATATGCCCACTATTTCACATCCCTGACAGCTTATGTATTGGTGGTCCTGATCCAAAGCTTGCTACAGCTGCTAGGAAACTATGACACGAAAGGTGGTACATATGTTACAACTGTTAACTGTGATATTTTGTCCAACAGGAAATGCAGGAAAGGGACCTTTGTTACCCACCACGATTTGAGCCAAAATTCGAACATCCCGCTGATAGGAAAATCAATTACATGTCTTGTGTTTAGGTTAGGCGACGTTTTCACCATTCAATGACTAATGCTTTTGCAGGAATACGAGATTTAATGGTTAATAAACAAATGGACTCATACTAATTAATTATGTTAATGTTATTAATTCATAATCTGGTGATTATGTGAGTGTCATAAATTCCTATAGACCCACCTAAAAATTTAAAATGAATTTTTTAAGGGTCTTGCTAATAAGTGTCCTAAGAGCATTGGTTAAGGAATCCACAAAAGAAAAATTAATATTGAAAAACCTATTACACTTTTCAAAATTCTAAAAACATCATTTCTCATACAATATTTTTTTTTGCTTAAGCAACGACCTAAAGGCATTGTTAGCATTATCCGTTCTTTAAAATTTTGCGATTAGTAATACATGTGAGCATACTATGGATAAGTCCATAAAAAGGGTGCTCAATGGACCGTTGGGTTCAAAATTTAGTAATATATAGTATATGCACACTATTACACGTCCTAGATAGCTTATGCATTGGTAGTCCTGATCCAAAGCCTGCTACAGCTGGTAGGAAACTATGACACGCAAGGTGGTACATATGTTACCACTGTTAACTGTGACATTTTGTCAACACGAAAAGCGGGAAAGGTACCTTTGTTACCCACCACGATTATGCCAAAATTTGAACATCCCGCTGATAGGAAAATCAATTACATGTCTTGTGTTTAGGTTAGGAGACGTTTTCACCATTCAATGACTAATGCTTTTGCATCAATACGAGATTTAATGGTTAATAAACAAATGGACTCATACTAATTAATTATGTTAATGTTATTAATTGATAATCTGGTAATTATGTGAGTGTCATAAATTCCTATAGACCCACCTAAAAATTTAAAATGAATTTTTTAAGGGTCTTGCTAATGAGTGGCCTAAGGGCATTGGTTAAGGAATCCACAAAAGGAAAATTTATATTGAAAAACTAATTATTAAACTTTTCAAAATGCTAAATGCATCATTTCTCATACAAATTTTCATTTTTTTGATTGCTTAAACAATTCCCAGGCACTTGTTAGCATTCTCCGTTCTTTAAATTTTTGCCATTAGTAATACTCCTGAGTATTCTATGGATATGTCCAAAAAAAAAGGGCGCTCAAAGGACCGTTGGGTTCAAAATTAAGTAACTCACTATTACACATCCCTGACAGCTTATGCATTGGTGGTCCTGATCCAAAGCTTTCTACAGCTGCTCGGAAACTACGACACGCAGGGTGGTATATATGTTACAACTGTTAACAGTGACATTTTGTCCAACATGAAAAGCGGGAAAGAGACCTTTGTTACCCACCACGATTTGAGCCAAAATTCGAACATCCCGCTGATAGGAAAATCAATTACATGTCTCGTGTTTAGGTTAGGAGGCGTTTTCACCATTAAATGACTAATGCAATTGCATCAATACGAGATTTAATGGTTAATAAAAAAATGGACCCAAACTAATTAATTATGTCAATGTTATTAATACATAATCTGGTGATTATGTGAGTGTCATAAATTCCTATAGAGCCACCTAAAAATTTAAAATGAATTTTTTAAGGGTCTTGCTAATAAGTGCCCTAAGGGCATTGGTGAAGGAATCCACAAAAGAAAAATTAATATTGAAAAACCTATTACACTTTTCAAAATTCTAAAAACATCATTTCTCATACAATATTTTTTTTTGCTTAAGCAACGACCTAAAGGCATTGTTAGCATTATCCGTTCTTTAAAATTTTGCGATTAGTAATACATGTGAGCATACTATGGATAAGTCCATAAAAAGGGTGCTCAATGGACCGTTGGGTTCAAAATTTAGTAATATATAATATATACGCACTATTACACGTCCTAGATAGCTTATGCATTGGTGGTCCTGATCCAAAGCTTTCTACAACTGCTAGGAAACTATGACACGCAGGGTGGTATATATGTTACAACTGTTAACAGTGACATTTTGTCCAACATGAAAAGCGGGAAAGAGACCTTTGTTACCCACCACGATTTGAGCCAAAATTCGAACATCCCGCTGATAGGAAAATCAATTACATGTCTCGTGTTTAGGTTAGGAGGCGTTGTCACCATTAAATGACTAATGCAATTGCATCAATACGAGATTTAATGGTTAATAAACAAATGGACTCATACTAATAAATTATGTCAATGTTATTTATACATAATCTGGTGATTATGTGAGTGTCATAAATTCCTATAGACCCACCTAAAAATTTAAAATGAATTTTTTAAGGGTCTTGCTAATAAGTGCCCTAAGGGCATTGGTTAAGGAATCCACAAAAGAAAAATTATTATTGAAAAACCTATTACACTTTTCAAAATTCTAAAAACATCATTTCTCATACATTTTTTTTTTGCTTAAGCAACGACCTAAAGGCATTGTTAGCATTATCCGTTCTTTAAAATTTTGCGATTAGTAATACATGTGAGCATACTATGGATAAGTCCACAAAAAGGGTGCTCAATGGACCGTTGGGTTCAAAATTTAGTAATATATAGTATATACAAACTATTACACGTCCTAGATAGCTTATGCATTGGTAGTCCTGATCCAAAGCCTGCTACAGCTGGTAGGAAACTATGACATGCAAGGTGGATCATATGTTACCACTGTTAACTGTGACATTTTGTGAAC
Source organism: Sophora flavescens (assembly GCA_030762895.1). Taxonomy (NCBI): domain Eukaryota; kingdom Viridiplantae; phylum Streptophyta; class Magnoliopsida; order Fabales; family Fabaceae; genus Sophora; species Sophora flavescens. The sequence continues at coordinate 54,105,106 of CM061068.1, read as the reverse complement.
ACGAAAAGCGGGAAAGGTACCTTTGTTCCCCACCACGATTAAGCCAAAATTTGAACATCCCGCTGATAGGAAAATCAATTACATGTCTTGTGTTTAGGTTAGGAGGCGTTTTCACCATTCAATGACTAATGATTTTGCATCAATACGAGATTTAATGGTTAATAAACAAATGGACTCATACTAATTAATTATGTTAATGTTATTAATTCATAATCTGGTAATTATGTGAGTGTCATAAATTCCTATAGACCCTCCTAAAAATTTAAAATGAATTTTTTAAGGGTTTTGCTTATAAGTACCCTAAGGGCATTGGTTAAGGAATCCACAAAAAAAATTAATATTGAAAAACCTATTAAACTTTTCAAAATTCAAAAAACAACATTTCTCATACAATTTTTTTTTGTGCTTAAACAACGCCCTGAAGGCATTGTTAGCATTCTCCGTTCTTTAAAATTTTGCCATTAGTAATACATGTGAGTATACTATGGATAAGTCCATAAATGGGTGCTCAATGGACCGTTGGGTTCAAAATTCAGTAATATATAGTATATACACACTATTACACGTCCCAGATAGCTTATGCATTGGTAGTCTTGATCCAAAGCCTGCTACAGCTGGTAGGAAACTAAGACACGCAAGGTGGTACATATGTTACCATTGTTAACTGTGACATTTTGTCCAACATGAAAAGCGGGAAAGGTACCTTTGTTACCCACCTCGATTTGAGCCAAAATTCGAACATCCTGCTGATAGGAAAATCAATTACATGACTTGTGTTTAGGTTAGGAGGCGTTTTCACCATTCAATGACTAATGCATTTGCATCAATACGAGATTTAATGGTTAATAAACAAATGGACCCATACTAATTAATTATATTAATGTTATTAATACCTAATCTGGTGATTATGTGAGTGTCATAAATTCCTATAGACCCACCTAAACATTTAAAATGAATTTTTTAAGGGACTTGCTAATGAGTCCCCTAAGGGCATTGGTTAAGGAATCCACAAAAGGAAAATTTATATTGAAAAACTAATTATTACACTTTTCAAAATGCTAAATACATCATTTATCATACTAATTTTCCTTTTTTGATTGCTTAAACAATTCCCTAAAGGCACTTGTTAGCATTCTCCGTTGTTTAAAATTTTGCCATTAGTAATACTCATGAGTATTCTATGGATACGTCCAAAACAAAAGAGCGCTAAAAGGACCGTTGGGTTCAAAATTCAGTAATTTATAGTATATACCCACTATTACACATCCCCGACAGCTTATGCATTGGTGGTCCTGATCCAAAGCTTTCTACAACTGCTAGGAAACTATGACACGCAGGGTGGTATATATGTTACAACTGTTAACAGTGACATTTTGTCCAACATGAAAAGCGGGAAAGAGACCTTTGTTACCCACCACGATTTGAGCCAAAATTCGAACATCCCACTGATAGGAAAATCAATTACATGTCTCGTGTTTAGGTTAGGAGGCGTTGTCACCATTAAATGACTAATGCAATTGCATCAATACGAGATTTAATGGTTAATAAACAAATGGACTCATACGAATAAATTATGTCAATGTTATTTATACATAATCTGGTGATTATGTGAGTGTCATAAATTCCTATAGACCCACCTAAAAATTTAAAATGAATTTTTTAATGGTTTTGCTAATAAGTGCCCTAAGGGCATTGGTTAAGGAATCCACAAAAGAAAAATTATTATTGAAAAACCTATTACACTTTTCAAAATTCTAAAAACATCATTTCTCATACATTTTTTTTTGCTTAAGCAACGACCTAAAGGCATTGTTAGCATTATCCGTTCTTTAAAATTTTACGATTAGTAATACATGCGAGCATACTATGGATAAGTCCATAAAAAGGGTGCTCAATGGAGCGTTGGGTTCAAAATTTAGTAATATATAGTATATACACACTATTACACGTCCTAGATAGCTTATGCATTGGTAGTCCTGATCCAAAGCCTGCTACAGCTGGTAGGAAACTATGACACGCAAGGTGGTACATATGTTACCACTGTTAACTGTGACATTTTGTCCAACATGAAAAGCGGGAAAGGTACCTTTGTTACCCACCTCGATTTGAGCCAAAATTCGAATATCCTGCTGATAGGAAAATCAATTACATGACTTGTGTTTAGGTTAGGAGGCGTTTTCACCATTCAATGACTAATGCATTTGCACCAATACGAGATTTAATGATTAATAAACAAATGGACCCATACTAATTAATTATATTAATGTTATTAATACCTAATCTGGTGATTATGTGAGTGTCATAAATTCCTATAGACCCACCTAAACATTTAAAATGAATTTTTTAAGGGACTTGCTAATGAGTCCCCTAAGGGCATTGGTTAAGGAATCCACAAAAGGAAAATTTATATTGAAAAACTAATTATTACACTTTTCAAAATGCTAAATACATCATTTATCATACAAATTTTCCTTTTTTGATTGCTTAAACAATTCCCTAAAGGCACTTGTTAGCATTCTCTGTTGTTTAAAATTTTGCCATTAGTAATACTCGTGAGTATTCTATGGATACGTCCAAAACAAAAGGGCGCTAAAAGGACCGTTGGGTTCAAAATTCAGTAATTTATAGTATATACCCACTATTACACATCCCCGACAGCTTATGCATTGGTGGTCCTGATCCAAAGCTTTCTACAACTACTAGGAAACTATGACACGCAGGGTGGTATATATGTTATAACTGTTAACAGTGACATTTTGTCCAACATGAAAAGCGGGAAAGAGACCTTTGTTACCCACCACGATTTGAGCCAAAATTCGAACATCCCGCTGATAGGAAAATCAATTACGTGTTTAGGTTAGGAGGCGTTGTCACCATTAAATGACTAATGCAATTGCATCAATACGAGATTTAATGGTTAATAAACAAATGGACTCATACTAATAAATTATGTCAATGTTATTTATACATAATCTGGTGATTATGTGAGTGTCATAAATTCCTATAGACCCACCTAAAAATTTAAAATGAATTTTTTAAGGGTCTTGCTAATAAGTGCCCTAAGGGCATTGGTTAAGGAATCCACAAAAGAAAAATTATTATTGAAAAACCTATTACACTTTTCAAAATTCTAAAAACATCATTTCTCATACATTTTTTTTTTTTGCTTAAGCAACGACCTAAAGGCATTGTTAGCATTATCCGTTCTTTAAAATTTTGCGATTAGTAACACATGTGAGCATACTATGGATAAGTCCACAAAAAGGGTGCTCAATGGACCGTTGGGTTCAAAATTTAGTAATATATAGTATATACACAATATTACACATCCTAGATAGCTTATGCATTGGTAGTCCTGATCCAAAGCCTGCTACAGCTGGTAGGAAACTATGACACGCAAGGTGGTACATATGTTACCACTGTTAACTGTGACATTTTGTGAACACGAAAAGCGGGAAAGGTACCTTTGTTCCCCACCACGATTAAGCCAAAATTTGAACATCCCGCTGATAGGAAAATCAATTACATGTCTTGTGTTTAGGTTAGGAGGCGTTTTCACCATTCAATGACTAATGCTTTTGCATCAATACGAGATTTAATGGTTAATAAACAAATGGACTCATACTAATTAATTATGTTAATGTTATTAATTCATAATCTGGTAATTATGTGAGTGTCATAAATTCCTATAGACCCTCATAAAAATTTAAAATGAATTTTTTAAGGGTTTTGCTTATAAGTGCCCTAAGGGCATTGGTTAAGGAATCCACAAAAAAAAATTAATATTGAAAAACCTATTAAACTTTTCACAATTCAAAAAACAACATTTCTCATACAATTTTTTTTTGTGCTTAAACAACGCCCTGAAGGCATTGTTAGCATTCTCCGTTCTTTAAAATTTTGCCATTAGTAATACATGTGAGTATACTATGGATAAGTCCATAAAAGGGTGCTCAATGGACCGTTGGGTTCACAATTCAGTAATATATAGTATATACACACTATTACACGTCCCAGATAGCTTATGCATTGGTAGTCTTGATCCAAAGCCTGCTACAGCTGGTAGGAAACTAAGACACGCAAGGTGGTACATATGTTACCATTGTTAACTGTGACATTTTGTCCAACATGAAAAGCGGGAAAGGTACCTTTGTTACCCACCTCGATTTGAGCCAAAATTCGAACATCCTGCTGATAGGAAAATCAATTACATGACTCGTGTTTAGGTTAGGAGGCGTTTTCACCATTCAATGACTAATGCATTTGCATCAATACGAGATTTAATGGTTAATAAACAAATGGACCCATACTAATTAATTATATTAATGTTATTAATACCTAATCTGGTAATTATGTGAGTGTCATAAATTCCTATAGACCCACCTAAACATTTAAAATGAATTTTTTAAGGGACTTGCTAATGAGTCCCCTAAGGGCATTGGTTAAGGAATCCACAAAAGGAAAATTTATATTGAAAAACTAATTATTACACTTTTCAAAATGCTAAATACATCATTTATCATACAAATTTTCCTTTTTTGATTGCTTAAACAATTCCCTAAAGGCACTTGTTAGCATTCTCCGTTGTTTAAAATTTTGCCATTAGTAATACTCATGAGTATTCTATGGATACGTCCAAAACAAAAGGGCGCTAAAAGGACCGTTGGGTTCAAAATTCAGTAATTTATAGTATATACCCACTATTACACATCCACGATAGCTTATGCATTGGTGGTCCTGATCCAAAGCTTTCTACAACTGCTAGGAAACTATGACACGCAGGGTGGTATATATGTTACAACTGTTAACAGTGACATTTTGTCCAACATGAAAAGCGGGAAAGAGACCTTTGTTACCCACCACGATTTGAGCCAAAATTCGAACATCCCGCTGATAGGAAAATCAATTACATGTCTCGTGTTTAGGTTAGGAGGCGTTGTCACCATTAAATGACTAATGCAATTGCATCAATACGAGATTTAATGGTTAATAAACAAATGGAATCATACTAATAAATTATGTCAATGTTATTTATACATAATCTGGTGATTATGTGAGTGTCATAAATTCCTATAGACCCACCTAAAAATTTAAAATGAATTTTTTTAAGGGTCTTGATAATAAATGCCCTAAGGGCATTGGTTAAGGAATCCACAAAAGAAAAATTAATATTGAAAAACCTATTACACTTTTAAAAATTCTAAAAACATCATTTCTCATACAATTTTTTTTTTGCTTAAGCAACGACCTAAAGGCATTGTTAGCATTATCCGTTCTTTAAAATTTTGCGATTAGTAATACATGCGAGCATACTATGGATAAGTCCATAAAAAGGGTGCTCAATGGACCGTTGGGTTCAAAATTTAGTAATATATAGTATATACACACTATTACACGTCCTAGATAGCTTATGCATTGGTAGTCCTGATCCAAAGCCTGTTACAGCTGGTAGGAAACTATGACACGCAAGGTGGTACATATGTTACCACTGTTAACTGTGACATTTTGTCAACACGAAAAGCAGGAAAGGTACCTTTGTTACCCACCACAATTAAGCCAAACTTTGAACATCCCGCTGATAGGAAAATCAATTACATGTCTTGTGTTTAGGTTAGGAGGCGTTTTCACCATTCACTGACTAATGCTTTTGCATCAATACGAGATTTAATGGTTAATAAACAAATGGACTCATACTAATTAATTATGTTAATGTTATTAATTCATAATCTGGTGATTATGTGAGTGTCATAAATTCCTATAGACCCACCTAAAAATTTAAAATGAATTTTTTAAGTGTCCTTCTAATAAGTACCCTAAGGGCATTTGTTAAGGAATCCAGAAAACAAAAATTAATATTGAAAAACCCATTACACTTTTCAAAATTCTAAAAACAACATTTCTCATACAATTTTTTTTTGTGCTTAAACAACGCCCTAAAGGCATTGTTAGCATTCTCCGTTCTTTAAAATTTTTCCATTAGTAATACACGTGAGTATACTATGGATAAGTCAATAAAAAGGGTGCTCAATGGACCATTGAGTTCAAAATTCAGTAATATATAGTATATACAAACTATTACACGTCCCAGATAGCTTATGCATTGGTAGTCCTGATCCAAAGCCTGCTACAGTTGGTAGGAAACTATGACACGCAAGGTGGTACATATGTTACCACTGTTAACTGTGACATTTTGTCCAACATGAAAACCGGGAAAGGTACCTTTGTTACCCACCACGATTTGAGCCAAAATTCGAACATCCCGCTGATAGGAAAATCAATTACATGACTTGTGTTTAGGTTAGGAGGTGTTTTCACCATTCAATGACTAATGCATTTGCATCAATACGAGATTTAATGGTTAATAAACAAATGGACCCATAATAATTAATTATATTTATATATATATGTATATATATATATATATATTTTTTTTTTTTTTTTGAGAAACAAAAACCATACACATTATTATGAGAAGCAACAAAATTATGTCATCACATGGAACTGAAGCATAATTGATTTCAACCAGTCTCAAACTGAATACTAAAATCTTAACAAAGGAACTCTATCAGTGCAATTTAAAACAGAATTCCTTCAATACTAAGATGCTAACAATGTTATCAGGATTAAAAGACATCCAAGCAAATCCTCGACAAGTCCATTTGGCAATCACCACAGTTTACTTGATCTTCTTCTATGGCCTCAGCTGGTTGCTGTGTCCATACTTCTTTTTCCTACAGTTGACAGCACAAGGGTGTAAACGTGCATAACACTTGCGGCATATCATCTTGTCCTGATTATATTTCCTGGCCAATGCCATCAAATATGGCTCAATAATGCCACCACGAAGCCTCAAAACAAGATGCAATGTTGACTCTTTCTGGATGTTGTAATCGACGAGGGTACGGCCATCTTCGAGCTGTTTTCTGGCGAAGATCAATCTCTGCTGATCCGGCGGAATTCATTCTTTGTCCTGAATCTTAGTTTTAACGTTGTCGATGGTGTCGCTGGACTCGACCTCGAGGGTGATGGTCTTCCCCTTAATACCTAATCTGGTGATTATGTGAGTGTCATCAATTCCTATAGACCCACCTAAACATTTAAAATGAATTTTTTAAGGGTCTTGCTAATGAGTGCCTTAAGGGCATTGGTTAAGGAATCCACAAAAGGAAAATTTATATTGAAAAACTAATAATTACACTTTTCAAAATGCTAAATGCATCATTTCTCATACAAATTTTCCTTTTTTGATTGCTTAAACAATTCCCTAAAGGCACTTGTTAGCATTCTCCGTTCTTTAAAATTTTGCCATTAGTAATACTCCTGAGTATTATATGGATACGTCCAAAAAAAAAAGAGCGCTCAATGGACCGTTGGGTTCAAAATTCAGTAATATATAGTATATACCCACTATTACACATCCCTGACAGCTTATGCATTGGTGGTCTTGATCCAAAGCTTTCTACAGCTGCTAGGAAACTATGACACACAGGGTGGTATATATATGTTACAACTGTTAATAGTGACATTTTGTCCCACATGAAAAGAGGGAAAAAGAACTTTGTTACCCACCACGATTTGAGCCAAAATTCGAACATCCCGCTGATAGGAAAATCAATTACATGTCTCGTGTTTTGGTTAGGAGGCGTTTTCACCATTAAATGACTAATGCAATTGCATCAATACGGGATTTAATGGTTAATAAACAAATGGACCCAAACTAATTAATTATTTCAATGTTATTAATACATAATATGGTGATTATGTGAGTGTCATAAATTCCTATAGACCCACGTAAAAATTTAAAACGAATTTTTTTACGGGTCTTGCTGATGAGAGCCTTAAGAGCTTTGATTAAGGAATCCACAAAAGGAAAATTTATATTGAAAAACTAAGTATTACACATTTCAAAATGTTAAATACATCATTTCTCATACAAATTTTCCTTTTTTGATTGCTTAAACAATACTCTAAAGGCACTTGTTAGCATTCTCCGTTCTTTAAAATTTTACCATTAGTAATCATCCTGAGTATTCTATTGATACATCCAAAAAAAGGGCTCTCAATGAACCGTTGGGTTCAAAATTCAGTAATATATAGTATATATATACCCACTATTACACGTCCCTGACTACTTATGCATTGGTGGTCCTGATCCAAAGCTTGCTACAGCTGCTAGGAAACTATGACACAGAAGGTGGTACATATGTTACAACTGTTAACTGTAAAATTTTGTCCAACGTGAAAAGTGGGAAAGGGACCTTTGTTACCCACCACGATTTGAGCCAAAATTTGAACATCCCGCTGATATGAAAATCAATTACATGTCTCGTGTTTAGGTTAGGAGTCGTTTTCACTAATAAATGACTAATGCATTTGCATCTACGAGATTTAATGGTTAAAAAACAAATGGACCCATACTAATTAATTATGTTAATGTTATTAATACATAATCTGGTGATTATGTGAGTGTCATAAATTCCTATAGACCAACCTAAAAATTTAAAATGAATTTTTTTAAGGGTCTTGCTAATGAGAGCCCTAAGGGAATTGATTAAGGAATCTACAAAAGGAAAATTTATATTGAAAAACTAAGTATTACACTTTTCAAAATGCTAATACATCATTTCTCATACAATTTTTCTTTTTTTGATTGCTTAAACAAATGCCCTAAAGGCACTTGTTAGCATTCTCCATTCTTTAAAATTTTTCCATTAGTAATACTCCTGAGTATTCTATGGATACGTCCAAAAAAAAGGGCGCTTAATGGACCGTTGGGTTCAAAATTCAGTAATATATAGTATATAACCACTATTACCAGGCCCTGACAGCTTATGCATTAGTGGTCCTGATACAAAGCTTGCTACAGCTGCTAGGAAACTATGACACGCAAGGTGGTACATATGTTACAACGGTTAACTGTGTCATTTTGTTCAACATGAAAAGCGGGAAAGGGACCTTTGTTACCCACCACGATTTGAGCCAAAATTCGAACATCCTGCTGATAGGAAAATCAATTACATGTCTCGTGCTTAGGTTAGGAGGCGTTTTCACCAATAAATGACTAATGCATTTGCGTCAATACGAGATTTAATGGTTAATAAACAAATGGACCCATACTAATTAATTATGTTAGTGTTAATAATACATAATCTGGTGATTATGTGAGTGTCATAAATTCCTATAGACCCACCTAAAAATTTAAAATGATTTTTTTTAAGGGTCTTTCTAATGAGAGCCCTAAGGGCATTGATTAAGGAATCCACAAAAGAAAAGTTTATATTGAAATACTAAGTATTACACTTTTCAAAATGCTAAATACATCATTTCTCATTCAAATTTTTCTTTTCTGATTGTTTAAACAATGTCCTAAAGGCACTTGTTGGCATTCTTCGTTCTTTAAAATTTTGCCATTAGTAATACTCCTGAGTATTCTATGGATACGTCCAAAAAAAGGGGCGCTCAATGGACCGTTGCGTTCAAAATTCAGTAATTTATAGTATATACCCACTATTACACGTCCCCGACAACTTATGCATTGATGGTCCTTATCCAAAGCCTGCTACAGCTGCTAGGAAACTATGACATGCTAGGTGGTACATATGTTACAACTGTTAATTGTGACATTTTGTTCAACTTGAAACCGGGAAAGGGACCTTTACGATTTGAGCAAAATTTCGAACATCGTGCTGATAGGAAAGTCAATTACACGTCTTTTTTTTAGGTTAGGAGGCATTTTCACCATTAAATGACTAATGCATTTGCATCAATACAAGTTTTATTAGTTAATAAACAAATGACCCCATAATAGTTAATTATGTTAATGTTATTAGTACATAATCTGGTGATTATGTGAGTGTCATAAATTCCTTAGACCCACCTAAAAATTTAAAATGAATTTTCTAAAGGGTCTTGTTAAGGAGTGCCCTAAGGGTATTGGTTAATGAATACACAAAAGGAAATTTACATTGAAAAACTAAGTATTTCAATTTTCAAAATGCTAAATACAGCATTTCTCATACAAATTTTCCTTTTCTGATTGCTTAAACAATGCCCTAAAGGCACTGGTTAGCATTCTCCATTCTTTAAAATTTTGCCATTATTAATACTCGTGAGTATTCTATGGATATGTCAAAAAAAAGGGCGCTCAATGGACCGTTGGGTTCAAAATTCAGTAATATATAGTATATACCCACTATTACACGTCCCTGACAGCTTATGCATTGGTAGTCCTGATCCAAAGCCTACTATAGCTGTTAGGAAACTATGACACGCAAGGTGGTAAATATGTTACAACCGTTAATTGTGACATTTTGTCCAACAAGAAAAGCGGGAAAGGGACCTTTGTTATCCACCACAATTAGAGCCAAAATTCGAACATCCAGCTAATAGAAAAATCAATTACCTGTCTTGTATTTAGTTTAGGAGGCGTTTTCACCATTCAATGACTAATGCATTTGTATGAATACAAGATTTAATGGTTAATAAACAAATGGACCCATACTAATTAATTATGTTAATGTTATTAATACATAATCCGGTGATTATGTGAGTGTCATAAATTCCTATAGACCCACCTAAAAATTTAAAATGATTTTTTTAAGGGTCTTGCTAATGAGTGTCCCAAGGACATTGGTTAAGGAATCCACAAAAGGAAAATTTATATTGAAAAGCTAAGTATTTTGTAACACCTTGGTTTTTACCGTTCTTCAATAACAGTGAGTATGTGTATATGTTTATATTATTTTGTTTGGATTGATTAATTATCTGGATATTTATTTTAAGGGGTTTGATTTGAGTAATTTATTTACTCATTTAAAAATATTTTAGTGGGTGCAGGACAATAATGTTACGCTATTGTCACTATTATTATTTGTTAAGAAAAATATTTTATATAATATAGTTGAAATAAAAATTATATTCAGATTTTAATCTAATTAATTTTAGATTTGAAAATAACTTAGTTTAATGTTAATTGGAGATTTATTTTGTATCACCGATTTTCTTTGTTGACCAGTTCAATCATTAATCTTTACTCTAATTTAAATTTTGAAAATATATATTTGTCACTCTTTATTTTTAGATTCAAAAACCAAAAACGTGTTAATTTTTAGGCTCAATATTTACCACTCATTTTTGTACCTACTCACTAAGTAAATGAAATTTTTTCTTTTTATCTCCTCTCTCTCTTATACTCGACAGCCCCACCCCATTCTCTTTTTCTTTCACGTTTTTTTCCCTCCTTCAACAGAACACACACACTACTTCCCCTCTTGATATCACTTCATCTCCTTCCTCCTTCTCCATCAGCGTGCGTCGCCACCTAGGGAGGACTTCTGAGCACCGCACGTCGCCTGGACCAGGGAAGAAACCCCGCGCTTGTTCCAATGGCTCCGCCATTTCGTATCGCCATCTCCTCCGTTTTGCGTCGCCTCTCCGCCGCGGGTAAGGATTTCCGGTCATCATTTGTGGTGGTCCTCCACCATCTTTGTTCAATGAAACGTCCTCCTCTCTTGTCCAAACCGAATTCTCACTCTTGGTTGTGGATTTTCTCCTGAAAACATAACACTACTGCGTCCTCCGCCATGCCGCCACTGTTGCCGCCACGCCGGTCGACCTTGTAGCCACCACCTTTGTTTTCTCTCTTTGTCAGGTGAGTGGAAATTTAACTCATCTCTCTTTCAGATTGAAAACCCCCAAATTTTTGAACCCTAACCCTAATTTCTAAATTAGATTCTAAATCCCCAAATTGATGAGGTTACTTGTAAATTGGATGTGTCAATATCAAATCCCCCTAGTAATTTCACAAATTTTCTCTTAATTTCAGATTTCCCCAATTCTACTAAAACCCTAATTTTTAATTTTATGACAATCATGAAATTGATTCTGGTTTTACGCAATTGAGACTCTAAATTAGTGTCTCCTAAACTAATTTCGTTATCCTTTGATCACATGATTTTTCCCTAATTTGTACTATAAACCCTAAAGCCCCAAATTTTATTTTAAGTTGAAATTAGTTTTATTTTGTGAAATTAAGTATGTAAGTAAACTAATTTAAGGTTATGGATGTTGAATAATTGATTTAGTGAGTTGTCTGTTTGCTATCATGCTTGGTTTGTGTCTCTGGGACGTTGAACGTGGCTATGCTTGCTTGGTGGAGTAGAGTTGCACTCTTGGAACTAATTGGAGCTTCAAGAAGAGGATCTTTATCTTGTCTTCAAAGGTAAAGGGAGTAAGCCTGAGGAGTTCTAGATAGCTATATGCTATTTTAGTGTAGTTGTATAATTATTTATCGTGGTTGTTCTATGGTTTTTAATTATTTATTTCTAATTGGTTATGTGATTTGATGTGATTCATTGAGTTATTTGGTTATAACTGTGATGCATGCTATAATTATGTAGTATGCGATTATCTGTTTGATTGATTGATTGACTGAAGCCTGACAGTGGTCAGTGCCCAATTAAATTAAAGATAAAAACTTAAAAAGCTTGGGGGAAATTTAACGGATTTGATATAAGTAAGTGGAAGTAGATTTTGAAAATCATCATATTTGATAATGTTTTCAGTGAAATAATGATTAATGAGTAATGATGAGGACAAAATCTTGAAAATATTTTAGTTACGTTATCCTTTTAAAATTAATTCAAAAATAAGAGGAACAATTTTATTATTTCAAATAGAAATGGGTTGGAAATGATTTTACAAGGATTTGGTGTTATTTCAGAAAAGGAATTTCCTCAAGAAAACGGATTTGGGGAAAATGGATTTCACTATGATTTGATGTTTTATAAATGGATTTCAAACAGAAAGAATTTTCTATAAACGAATTTTACTCCACGGTGTTATTTCCGATAAGTTGGATAAGTTGCGGAGACTTTGTTTTGGATTTGTTTTTCACAGAACGAAAATGGTGTTAACGCTGAAACATGAACCTAGTATCAGAGACGTCGCGATACTAGTGTTCCTTAATATAAGCACGAAGATCTTTGATCCGTGTTATGTAACAGCCTGATTTGAACTATGTTGTTCAAACTGTTTAAATATAATTAATTTTATTTTAATCTGAGAGTTAAAAAGTGTTTTTGAATAAAACAAAATCATACTCATAGTTTACTTTATGGTAGAGCGTTGTGGTAAAATTTTTGATTGAAAATTCAGACGAAAGCCGGTCTGCGTTTTCACTACCAGTACAAGTTTACTGAGCAGAAAACCTAATTTTGAACCATGAACGAAACGGTTAGTGTTTTTGTGATGTTTCGTTTGATATTGGAAATTTTCGAAAATCCGAGTTCGGAAATAAAATATAAAATTTATTCCGGGTGAAATACGATCGGAAACTTGAACCGATTACGCAATGGAGCAGAGTAGGGAGCACAAAAGTGATGAGGTGACATGTGAGAGTGAGGTGACTTACTAGGGGGATGGCCTAAGCCACATCCTAAAAAGTGGTCATGATTACACTTTTTGAATTATAACATATTATATTCTAAAAACATATTTTTCTCTTTCCTCTTCAACCAAACAAGTCTTAAAGACAAAACTTGCTCTTCAAGCTCATACTCTCTCTAAAATTTCGTGCTCCCCCCTCCCTCCTCTATATAATCATCACTCATCTTCAGTCTCTCATTTTCTTCCTCCATCTTCATACTTCTTCAACTTCTTCCATTTCTTCTTTTTTTTTCGAACACTTAAAGCTTCCATTTTTATTAGTCTTTTCCACTTGAGTTCTTCATTAAAGTTCTTCCTTACACTAAGGGTAATTCTCTCATATGAATATTTTTGCAAGTTTCATCTTTTATTTCTGAGTTTACTTTATGTGTTCTTTATATGCTTTAAACTTCTAAAATCTCTCTAAAATGGTAGAAAACTCCTTTTGAGTTGAAACCACTTTCTATAGTCTTGTATTAACTTATATTTTCACATACTAAGAGGTTGTGTGAAACAAAAATCTCTACCTATCTCTTCCAATGAAGGCCGAATGCTTGCATTTGTGACCTAGGAAGTTTTTGTTTCAACTTTTGGAATATGATCATGTGTTTGAGTTTCTAACTATCCATTGATCTTAAATCTATAAATCTTGGAAGTTTTGATAGCTTGTTCCTATGATGGCTGAAAATATGAATAAGTAAGCCTAGGATACTATGTTTCAACTTTCCAAGTATGATCATAGATTTAATACTCTTAATACCTTGTGATTCTAAACCTAAGAGTTATTGTTAAACAGAATATTTTCCTCATCATCCTATGATGGCCGAAACTTAGTGTTTAGGTGCTAGGATGTTTGAGTTTTTATTTTTCCAAAATGATCATGGACTTAAGCTCCATAAGATATCTGGATGCTAAGTCTAAGAGATTGGAGAGTTTAAGGATTTCTAACTTGTTTATTCTATGTTATTGAATCTAGGATTTATTACTTTGATTTTTTTCCAAGATGATCATGGATTTGAGCTCCATAAGATATTTGGATGCTAAGTCTAAGAGATTGGAATGTTTAAGTTTCAATTGTTTTCCAAAATGATCATGGACTTGAGCTCCATAAGATATTTGGATGCTAAGTCTAAGAGATTGGGAAGTTTAAGAATTTCTAACTTGTTTGTTCTATGTTATTAAAGCTAAGATGTATTACTTTAATTTTTTTTCCAAGATGATCATGGACTTGAGCTCCATAAGATATTTGGATGCTAAGTCTAAGAGATTGAAAATTTTAAGGATTTCTAACTTGTTTATTCTATGTTATTAAAGCTAGGATGTATTAATTTAATTTTTTTTCAAGATGATCATGGACTTGAGCTCCATAAGATATTTGGATGCTAAGTCTAAGAGATTGGAATGTTTAAGTTTCCATTGTTTTCCAAAATGATCATGGACTTGATCTCCATAAGATATTTGGATGCTAAGTCTAAGAGATTGGAAAGGTTAAAGATTTCTAACCTATAAATCCTATGAAGGCCTAACCTAGAAGGTTATGGACCTAGGATGCTTTGTTCTTATTTTTACAAAATGATCATGGTTTTGAGCTCCTTAATACATATGGATGCTCAACCTAAGAGATTTGAAAGTTTAGTGAATGCTAGCCTATTTTACTAGCCTTGGACGAATACCCTAAGTTTATAACTTAGTGGGATTTTAATTCAACTTTGTTAAGTGATCATTGTTTATGAACTCCTAACACTTAAGGATCATAAATCCATGAGTTGTATAATTTTCGGGAATCTCTCACCCTAAGAACTAGTCTTGGCCGAACATATACCTTGTGGTTTAGTGTTCTTGTTTGATTCTAACTTGTGATTTTGTGTTCATAACCTTAGACTTCCATCGTGGAAGAAACGAGGACGTTCGTGGTATACCTCTTCGAGCATCTAATCTCCTTACCTTCATAGAAGGTGGAGTTAGTACTTTGTGGTGTGACAACGAGGAGCTTCGAGTTTGGGAGTTTGGTGATAACCCAGGTGGGGAAAAGAACCAACCTATCGTTGGAATGGATAAGTAGTAGATTATATAATAATTGTGTAGGGTGACCTAAACCCTACTAGTAGTTGAGTAATTGACAAGGCCAAAATCACATTGGAAACCTTTTCTGAAAAACCAATGGCGATTCAGGGATTGTAGGTTTATCGATATTAAGTTGATTTTAATTTGTTGATGGTTGATTTGATTTTATTACCTTTATTGAATTGATTTTGTGCTATGTTGGTGACATGGGAATATTTTGATTGATATTGTGTTATGCATGATCTGCCTGGTTTGTATTATTATGCTCAGTGGTTTTTTTAAGCAAAGATATATATGTTGTCTAAGAGATGATTGTTTTGGGTGTGAGGATAATAATGATTTAGAAGTGCCTAACCTAGATGATGTATGTTAAAGAGGTGTTATGACATATAATATGTGTCAAGTTCTAATGGAAGGTTAAGGCACTAGGATGTTGTTAAAATGGGTTGGTGAGATTCAAGTATAGGTGTTGTTGTCCACAATTGTGTATTGGTAATATAATACACAAGGACAAAGGTGTATTGTTAATATAATACACAAAGACAAAAGTGTATTGGTAATATAATACGCAAGGACATCTGTGTATTAGTAATATAATATATTTGTGTATTGGTAATATAATACACTGTGTATTGGTAATATAATACACGTAAAACAATTCTGTGTATTGGTAATATAATACACCGTGTATTGGTAATATAATACACGTAAAATCAAGAGTTCTCGCGAGACCACTTCCACCTTAGGAAATAGGTGTGCAACTATGGTGTCTTTGAGTAGCATGAGATTGGGGGTAGAGGATGATATATTAACTTGAGGGTGATCTGTTAGTTATGTGCGTTGTTTGTCTGTGACAATTACTGTATGATTTACTATGACTCTTTTCCGCTTTATGATGATAGAACTGTTTTTATCCCCTATGTTTCTGTATTCTTGTGGGTTACTTTACTTACATTAGAAGACCCGATGGAGGATTATGTTGCTCAGGAGCTGGGCGGAGCTCTGTATGGAACGGAGGTTGTTGAGGAGTTGGATGGAACTCCTTACGAACCAGACGCTGGAGGTTGAGCTGTGATCCATGGCGAGTAGAGTATAGATAGTATGGCCAGTGTGTCTAAGAAGGAGTATTTTTATATTTTCCGCTAAGTATGGCTTTTATTTTAAGTTTATACCTGTGAGGGATCCTACTAGAGGATTCCCTCAACAGTGTTTTGGTAATGTAATAAATAAACAGGTGTGTATTTATATATTACAACCTTGGTGTGTTTAATTTGCAGAAGTTATATGATTGTTTAAATAAAGTTTCAATTTTTACGTACTTTTCACACTAAGCGTACGATTAAGGAGTTAATTAATAAGGTTTTAAGCTAATAAAACACCGGGGCACAACGGGGTGTCTCATTTTGGTATCACAGTAGTTTGGTTCTAAAACGGACTGTGGGTTATTTCCGATCAGAATCAAGGACTGCGAGGTTTAGGATGTTGTTACTGGCCGTGTCTAGTTGAATCCACATCGGATATTGACTATGCTTAGAAGTTGGGTAGTAAGTCCAAACGCGATAACTAACATTGGTATGCAGCAGTCGGTAGCTGATGATAGATGAGCCAGTGTTCAGAGAGGAGGAGCTGGAAAAGGAGTTCCAGCAGCAGGACTGCCGATGGCCAGACCTCGGGCCACTGGGAGAGTGTTTACTGTGAGGGGAGCTGAATCCTCTCAATTTGGGGATCTTATACGAGGTATGTATTTGATATCTGGTAGATTTTGTTTGTTTGTCTAAGTAGCATGGTAGACAAGAAAGTGATGAGAATTTTGTTGTGGTATAGTTGTGACTGGTAGGATGCGAACCCTTAAGATCAATATCAGTGAGTGATAAGCCGCTGACTCATCTAGTTTTATGACTAGTATGACCATGGTTTTGTTCTAATTATATCTCGTTTTCGGCCAAATTAGATTAGATTGTCCTCAAGCAACATTTTGAGTCGTTTAAGTAGTTTTAGGTTAATTTAGCCAGTTTTGAGTCAAATAATGCACTTATGGCTATTTCATTGTTTTCAGGTTAACTTAGAGTCAAGGGAATGAAGAAACAGGGGAAATTGCAATCTTGGAAGTATTCGCCCCACGAGAGTCTACTCACCTCGCGAACCTGAGACCAGCTGAACAGCAGAATGTCCTCCTCTCTGTCTCGCCTCGCGAGCCTGAAGGTTGACTGTGCCAGAAAATGCAAACCTTTCTGTGTCGCCTCGCGAACCATGTCTCGACTCACGATCCTGGAAGTCAGAAAGCATCACGGTTAGCCCCTGATGCTCATAACGGGCGTAATAAGAAGACTCTTCCATTCCTCGCCTCGTGAGCCTTTCTTCGCCTCGCGAGAAGTCCAAACGTTTCAGATTTCTTCATAAGATTCGCCTCGCGAGTGGGTGTTCGCCTCGCGAGAGGGCGCATATCCTGAAGGTTATAAATTGTTGTTCTGGGCAGATTAGGAGACACTTCTGATTATCCATTGTTTTACAGAGTTTCTAGTTGTATTACGTTTTATGGAGAACTAATTCTCTTGGATTAGTCTATTGTAATCGGTTTCTACCGCACTTGAGGTTCTGTAATTCCCGTTTTGTTTGCTTTTCCCTTTTCAATGCTATGCTATATATTTCTGTTTGCTTAATTCAGGATTGTATAGAATGTGTGTTGATTTATTTCGGTGATGTTATGTTCCTATATTTAATCGTGTTTGCTTAATTCACGAGAGCTTCACCCCGTTTGCTTAATTCGGGAATTAGGAACATATATCTCGTAGTAGCGATTTCGCTTGTTAATTGTTGCTACAACCGAAAGGGGATTAGAATCTGCTTAGGGCTTGGAATTTATATGAACCGATGATGGTTGAGAAATCGAGAACAGTAGATTAATCGTCCTTAGCTTATTTGATAATCCCTTAATTTGCTCTGTTTTTATTGCTCTGTTTTCCAATTTATTTTCAACCCAACCCCCCCCCCCCCCCCCCCCAAAAAAAACTGTTTTTTGTGGTGAATAACAATTCAAGAGTCCTTGTGAGACGATACCCGAGTTGTCGCGCTCTACTACAATTTTTGTAAACCGCTCGCTTTTTGACCCGTGTGCGACAGCGTGTCAAAAATTGGCGTCGTTGCCGGGGACTCTTGTTTGTTATTTTCGCATTTTTTTTCGTTTTTGTTTTGAATTAGTCTGGCTACTAGGTCTACTTGCCCTGACTTGTGTGATTTTGATCCTGAAATTGAAAGAACACTGCACACACGCCGTAGAGCAATTCGGGCTAGCACTAGTGGTGATTCTAATTCTGAAACTGTTTTTGAGAACATGGGTGACCAAAGGACATTAAGACAGCTTGCTGCCCCTGATGTTAATTATAATGGCTTGTGTATTGAATATGCTGGTGCTGTTGCTCCCTTTGAATTAAAATCTGGTTTAATACACTTGTTGCCAAGGTTTAGTGGTCTTGCAGGTGAGGATCCACATAAGCATCTGAAGGAATTCCAGGTTGTCTGTTCCACACCCTTGAGACCAGAGGGAATAACTGAGGATCACATCAAGTTGAGAGCCTTCCCGTTCTCACTACAGGGCGCTGCAAAGGATTGAATGTACTATCTTGAGCCAAACTCTGTTACCACCTGGAACGATTTGAAGAAGGTCTTCTTAGAGAGATATTTTCCTGCCTCCAGAGCTGCATCAATCAGGAAGGAAATATGTGGCATCAGACAAGGCAACGAGTCATTGGCTGAGTATTGGGAGAGATTCAAGCAGTTGGTATCCAGTTGCCCTCAGCATCAGATTTTCGAGCAACTCCTTATTCAGTATTTTTATGAGGGGTTACTACCGATGGATAGAAATATTTTGGATGCTGCTAGTGGGGGAGCACTTGTTGATAAGACTCCATATGCTGCCAAGCAATTGATTGAAAATATGTCACTAAACTCCCAGCAGTTCACAACCAGGAGAAATTCTGTTGAGACAAGGGATGTGAATGAGGTCCATAGTTCTTCTTCCAACAAGGCCCTTGAGACTAGAATTGATGAGCTCACTTCTTTGGTAAAGTAGTTGGCAATGGATAAGGTTCAAGCAGCAAAGTTGTGTGGCATTTGTACTTCTCCTGAGCACCTGTCCGATGCATGCCCTATTCTGAAGGATGAGTCAGTCACTGATGTGCCTCAAGCTTATGCAGCTAATCTCTATAATCAAGGCAACAATCAGAACCGGTACAGCGTTCCTGACCTCTCCACAAATAAGTACCACCCCAACTGGAGGAATCATCCCAACCTTCGGTATGGAAATTCATCACAACAACAACCGATGGCACCACCACAGAATCCTCCCCAAGGGACCACTTCTGCACCTTCTGGACCTTCATTAGAAGACTTGGTCAAGCAAATGGCTGCACAAAATCTCCAGTTTCAGTAGCAAGCAAATGCTAGTATTCAAACTTTGCAAACATAGGTTGGACAGTGGTCGCGCTATCGCGCACGCGCCAAAAAGCGAGCGGTTTACAAAAATATGTAGATAGGGAGCGACAACTCGAGTATCGTCTCACAAGGACTCTTGGGTTGTTATTAACACAAAATTAGTTTTTGGGGGGTTTTGGATTTGGAATTGAATAAAGAAAACAAAGCAGAAAGACAATGTAAACTAAACAATTACCAAATAAGCTAAAGCGATTAACCTACTGTTCTCGGGTTCCCACTATCATCGGTTCATATAATTCCAAGCCCTAAGCGGATTCTACTCTCTTTTTGATTGTAACATCAATTAACAACCGAAACCAATGCTACGAGACATATGTTCCTATTCCAGAATTAAGCAAACGGGGTGAAGCACTCATGAACCAAGCGAACATGAACGAACACACGCGAATTAAGCAAACGCGATTAAGTATAGGAACACATAATCATCGGAATAAATCAATACCTATTCTATACACTCCTGAATTAAGCAAACAGAAATATATAAAACAAGTATTGAAAGAGAATAGCATTGAGTTTAGGAATTACAAAACCTCAAGCATCAATGGAACCCAATCGCAGTAGATTAATCAAAGGAGACTAGCTCTCCATTACAAACATAAACCTACACCTAATTTCGTAGCCGCCTATGAAAAGAAAAGAAGAAGATAAGAGAAGATCCCTCCGTTCTGACCTAAAACAACTATAAATACAGATTCTGGGTTGCGGTCTCTCGCGAGGCGAAACATGTTTCGCGAGGCAAATCATATGAACAGTCGCTATCTCGCGAGGCGAAACATGATTCCCGAGGCGAGCTAGAGAGGGTTACTGTTGCTGCTTGTGCTGGTCTTCGGGCTCGCAAGGCGAGCATCCTCTCGCGAGGCGAAAACTCCAGAATTGCATTTTCCCATTATTTTCTTCATTCCTTTGGTTCTAAGTGCTTTATTCTAACCTGAAACAATAGGAAATAGCTATAAGTGCTTTATTTGACTCTAAATCAACTAAATTAACTTAAAAATACTTTACAGACTCAAAATGCTACTTAAAGACAATCAAGTCTAATTTGGACGAAAACGATACATAATTAGCACAAAACCACGGTCATACTAGTCATAAAACTAGATGAGCCAGCGGATGATCAAAATATCCCAAAGTTAAACTTTGCTTGTCCCCAAGCAAACTAAAACTCAAAAACTCAAAAACTCAAAAAGACTCAAGACATGGCAAGCTTAAAAGATTCAATCAACCTTGCACAAATTTCAAGCAATTTCATCAAAACAGTTTTCTTCAATGTTCCCCCCTTTCAAACAAAGCAATCCCCATAATCATTTATTCTAAACAATTGAGAATTTCATCATTCAAACAATCATTAATCTAAGCAGGGGATCCAAGTTACACACAAGAGGGAGATCACCAAATTCCAACAACTGCCTTCCTCACAAGGGAGTTTAGTGTTTCACTCAATCGCTCAGTTTGTCTAGGTTATCAACAATTCACTCAGTTTCACTTTTAAGAGCACTTCCCATGAATTTGATTTTCATCTCAAAATGGTTCCCACGGAAAACATGCATGCAACATCAAAAGGTCTTTTATGAGTTGTAATGGGGCCTGGCTAAGGGTAGGATATACAAGGGTACTGGGCTGAAGTCCCTAGGAACTAAGAGAGCATGAGCAATTGATACATTGAATTCCCACTCAAGTTCCTTTTTCCATTTTTCTTTATGCTTTGGGTGACTACAACCTCTTTTTTTCTAATACTTTTATTTTTAGCATTTTTGCATTTTTCTCCTTTTTTTTTCCAGCCATTTCTTTTTTTTTTCTTTGCCTTTGGCTCCAACTTTTTTATTATTATTTTTCCTTTCAATCCCAAACAACACATTACACCTTGTAGCCACCTCGAACTTAGTTTCTTGCAAACATTCTCTTGTCAAGATTCCATGCTCTCCTAATCCTAAGATCGGGTTAACATGGTTTTCCAGATTTTTAGCTTATAACATAAGGTCAACAAGAAACAATAGGCTAATTAGGCTCAATGGGGCTAACTAAAGAACATGCATTAGGGATGGTTATTTTAGGCTAAGTAGTTATTTACAAAGAAAATGCCTAAATCATCTGATGCAAACACATAAACATGCAAACCATAAAGAGATTCAAGCAAATTCGGGAAAGTGCAACTCAAAAGTGATTTCACACAGTCAAGAACATGTTGGAGGCTCAAATCCTCACCTGGACATTTTTTGCAAATTGTTTGACAGAGATTCTATCCCTATTGTGTGCTTCCCTTCACCCCAAACTTATCATAAATCATGCCATCACAACAAAATATCCCAAAGTTCAGTTTTAAATCACATGGGGATCAAATTTTCAAAAACAAATTTTTTTTTTCAACCTAGGGGGAAAACAGTCAACAAGTAACATGCAATCAATCTATGCAAAATCAATCAAATTCAATCAAACTTGCCAACACAAGACTCAACACAACTCCTGAGCTTCTCAAATTATTCAGGAGCTAAAAGAAAACCAAACAAAAATAAAGCAAGCATAATTAAAAAGGAAAGGGTTCAGAGAAAACTCATGGAGGTGGTTCCACCGGGATCCCACTGTCTGTGATACAGCGGCCACGGAATGCCCAAATTGCAGTATAATCCTCCCGGATCCCATGGCTTGTAGCATAAGTACGAGGCGGGCGCCTGATAATCATGGTACCTCCGCCAAGTACGGCGGACTTCTCACTCCCTCTCAGGTCACAATCGACCTCTTTCTCAACTTTGTCCATAAATTCCTCCCAATAAAAGTGAGTTAAAACCTCTTGGACTGGCCACAGTGTCTTCATATCCAAGGGTGCAAAATCCAGAGGATTGAACTCCATTGCCGGTTGTGCCACAGTGGGAGGTGGCAAACAGGTAGAGAGTGTTACTGGTGCTGCTTCCTCTTCTGCACGATCTTCATTCACTGCACTATCAAATCCATCACCTGCTAAACCTGCAGAAATCTCAGCACACACCACACAAAGGTTAGTGTTAGTAGAGTCAGTACATATGGTACAAGAAACTGAATCAGAAAAGGTCTGAATGTCTGGAAATTCAGCACATAGTTCATCCATCCCATCACTCTCAACACATGCATTTGAATTAATTGAATCATCTACTTCCAAAGGTTCTTCATTATCCTCAAGCATGGTGAAGCAGATGTCCTCCTGATCCTCATTTTCTATGTGAACAGAACCCTCAACCTCGTATGTCTCATGTTCCATATGGACATTTTGCTCCTCATACCTTTCAAAACATGCTACACACGAAGCAAATTCATTACAATCAGCACATGCACTATAATAGATAGAATCAGGGGAAGAATGAATATCTGGAGATTCAACACACAGTTCATCAACAGAAGTATCATTATCAAAATTAACCTCAGAAGTATTGTCAGGAATAACTGCTTGTGAATCTGTATGTTCTTCAAGGGAATGTGGAGTTTGCAGTGTAGCTGAGGAGGAAACGATGAAAGCATTTTGAGTGGTAAAATCCTGACAACTTGCCTCTATCCTCTGTTGAAATTCAAGATTACTTGCTTCCATCATCTGTTGGATTTCGAGAAAGTTTGCTTCCATTTATGCAGTTATCTGTGCAGTCATTTGCTTGAACAGGTCCTCTAGTGAAGGTCCAGAAGGTTCAGAGGTGGTCACTTGGCTGGGGTGGTACTCATCAGTGGAAGGGTGGAGAATGTTGTGCCTGTTCTGATTGTTGCATTGATCTCCTACATGTTGGCTATGATAGAAAGGTTGCTCCTCATTCACTCCAATCATGTCAAAACCACTGCTAAACTCATAACTTCCAGCAAAGTTAGGATAACATATGCATGGTGGTGGCCTATCAAAGATAGGATAATATATGCATGGTTGCTCATAATCAACATTATGCCTAAAATTTTGCATATAGTTATCCATGTTAAGCACTAAGATTCACAACCAGACAAAGCAGCCAAAACTAATTCAGGAATGCAAAAGGTTTTTTTTTTTTTTTACTGTTAATAACAACAAGAGTCCCCGGCAACGGCGCCAATTTTTGGTCGTGCTGTCGCGCACGCGCCAAAAAGCGAGTGGTTTACAAAAATATGTAGATAGGGAGCGACAACTCGAGTATCGTCTCACAAGGACTCTTGGGTTGTTATTAACACAAAATTAGTTTTTGGGGGGTTTTGGATTTGGAATTGAATAAAGAAAACAAAGCAGAAAGACAATGTAAACTAAACAATTACCAAATAAGCTAAAGCGATTAACCTACTGTTCTCGGGTTCCCACTATCATCGGTTCATATAATTCCAAGCCCTAAACGGATTCTACTCTCTTTTCGATTGTAACATCAATTAACAAGCGAAACCAATGCTACGAGACATATGTTCCTATTCCATAATTAAGCAAACGGGGTGAAGCACTCATGAACCAAGTGAACATGAACGAACACACGCGAATTAAGCAAACGCGATTAAGTATAGGAACACATAATCATCGGAATAAATCAATACCTATTCTATACACTCCTGAATTAAGCAAACAAAAATATATAAAACAAGTATTGAAAGAGAATAGCATTGAGTTTAGGAATTACAAAACCTCAAGCGTCAATGGAACCCAATCGCAGTAGATTAATCAAAGGAGACTAGCTCTCCATTACAAACATAAACCTACACCTAATTTCGTAGCCGCCTATGAAAAGAAAAGAAGAAGATAAGAGAAGATCCCTCCGTTCTGACCTAAAACAACTATAAATACAGATTCTGGGTTGCAGTCGCTCGCGAGGCGAAACATGTTTCGCGAGGCGAATCATATGAACAGTCGCTAGATCACGAGGCGAAACATGATTCGCGAGGCGAAACATGATTCGCGAGGCGAGCCAGAGAGGGTTACTGTTGCTGCTTGTGCTGGTCTTCGGGCTCGCGAGGCGAGCATCCTCTCGCGAGGTGAAAACTCCAGAATTGCATTTTCCCATTATTTTCTTCATTCCTTTGGCTCTAAGTGCTTTATTCTAACCTGAAACAATAGGAAATAGCTGTAAGTGCTTTATTTGACTCTAAATCAACTAAATTAACTTAAAAATACTTTACAGACTCAAAATGCTACTTAAAGACAATCAAGTCTAATTTGGGCGAAAACGATACATAATTAGCACAAAACCACGGTCATACTAGTCATAAAACTAGATGAGCCAGCGGCTGATCAGACAGTTTCAGCAGCGAACGGATGCTAGCATTAATACTTTGCAAACACAGATTGGACAGCTTGCCACTTCCATGAATACCATACAGCAAGCTCAAGGATCAAACCAACTACCTGCACAAACAGTGGTGAATCCCAATGTCCCCAATCCTAATGTGAGCGTCATTTCTTTGAGATCTGGAAAAGTTGTCGAGGCAGCCTCTGAAAAAGATAAAGAAACTGTTGAGGTCGCTCCTAAACCTTTTGTAGTTGTTGAAGCTGAGAAAGTATATGTGCCACCGATCCCCTTCCCGCAAAGAGTGCAGAAAAATAAGAAGATTGATGGGGAAGACAAGGAGAGGGAGATTCTAGATGTGTTCAGAAAGGTGGCGGTTAACATTCCGCTTCTTGATGTGATCAAGCAGGTTCCAAAGTATGCAAGGTTTCTGAAGGATTTGTGTACACACAAGAGGAGGTTGAAAGGCAATGAGAGAATCAATTTGGGGCGAAATGTTTCAGTCCTCATTCAGCCTAAGCCTGCACTTGAAAGGGTTACTGTTTTAGCCCTCACTTAGGCACTGCCACAGAAGTGCAAGGATCCAGGCACTTTTGCTATTCCATGCACCATTGGGGACAGCAAATTCGACAACTGCCTGTTGGATTTGGGAGCCTCCATAAATGTCATGCCCACCTCTGTCTTCAACAACCTTGATCTTGGCCCCTTGCAGCATACAGGTCTCACTATCCAGTTGGCCAACAGGACCAATGCTCGCCCCATGGGAGTGGTAGAAGATGTGCTGGTACAAGTTGATGAGTTGATTTTCCCTGCTGACTTTTACATCCTGGACATGGCAGGGGAAACAAATTCAAGTAGATCACCAATCATCCTGGGCAGACCGCTCATGAAGACGGCAAAGACAAAGATTGATGTTGATGATGGGACCATGTCCATGGAGTTTGGTGACATTGTTGCAAAGTTTAACATCTTCGATGCTATGAAGCATCCCTTGGAAGAGCACTCTGTTTTCCAAATAGAGTTGCTCTCTGAAATTATTGATGACACCTATGAGAACTTGGTTGCTGAATTTCCATTTGTTTCTGGCTTTGATGATATTTATTCATGTAGTGACTGTACTAACACTAACCCTTGTGCTGTTTGTGCTGAGATTGATTCTACTTTGCAGGGTGATAGTGTGAGTGAAGTCATGCATTTGCTGAAGTTCTTGACATCATGGCTGCTCCAAATATACCATCCATTGAGCAGCCACCCACCTTAGAGCTCAAGCCATTTCCTGGGAATCTGAAGTATGCTTACTTGGAGAGGAATGAAAAACTTCCAGTTATTATTTCCTCCAACCTTGACTCTGACCAGGAAGCTAGGCTCTTGGAGGTGTTGAAGAAGCACAAGAAGGCGATAGGGTGGACCTTGGCTGATATCCCAGGAATTAGCCCCTCCAGATGTATGCATAGGATTCTGTTGGAGGATGGGGCTAAACTAGTTAGGCAGTCCCAAAGGCGGCTCAATCCTTTGATTCTGGATGTTGTGAAGAAGGAGGTGACAAAACTTCTGCATGCGGGTATCATATACCCTATCTCTGATAGTAGTTGGGTAAGTCCAGTGCAAGTTGTACCCAAGAAGTCTGGCCTCACAGTGGTAAGAAATGATAATAATGAGCTTGTCCCCACTAGAGTCCAGAATAGCTGGAGAGTCTGTATTGATTATATGAGGTTGAACCAGGCCACCAGAAAGGATCACTTTCCTTTGTCGTTCATCGATCAGATGCTTGAATGGCTGGCTGGTAAATCCCACTACTGTTTTCTTGATGGCTTTTCCGGTTACTTCTAGATCCACATTACACCAGAGGATCAGGAAAAGACCACTTTCACGTGCCCCTTCGGCACGTTTTCTTACAAGAGGATGCCATTTGGCCTTTGCAATGCTCCTGGCACTTTCCAGAGATGCATGATTAGCATTTTTACTGAGTTTATTGAAAATTGTATGGAAGTGTTCATGGATGATTTCACTGTATATGGCTCCTCATTTGATGCATGCTTGCATAGTCTGAATTTGGTTTTAGAAAGATGCAATGAAACTGACCTTGTTTTAAATTATGAAAAATGTCATTTTATGGTTGAACAGGGGATTGTTTTGGGGCATATCATTTCTAAAAAGGGTATTTCAGTAGATCCTGCTAAAATTGATGTGATTTCTACATTGCCTTACCCATCTTGCGTTCGCGAGATTCGTTCTTTTCTTGGTCATGCAGGTTTCTACAGGCGCTTCATTAAGGACTTCAGCAAGATAGCTCTTCCTCTGTCAAACTTGCTGAAGAATGATGCCATGTTCAACTTTGATGACAATTGCAAGAAGGCTTTTGACTTCCTGAAAAGGGCATTGACCTCTACCCCCATCATCCAGTCCCCCTGACTGGACCCTCCCTTTTGAGCTCATGTGTGATGCTTCTAATTATGCTGTGGGAGCGGTCCTAGCACAAAGGGTGGGCAAGGCTGCACATGTCATTCATTATGCTTCTAGGACTTTAGATGCTGCACAGTCTAATTACACCACCACTGAAAAGGAACTTCTAGCTGTTGTTTTTGCTCTTGATAAATTTAGGTCATATTTGCTAGGTTCCAAGGTTATTGTTTTCACTGACCATGCAGCTCTGAAGTACCTGTTGAAGAAGCCAGAAGCGAAGCCGAGATTGATTCGGTGGATGTTGTTGCTCCAAGAGTTTAATGTGGAGATAAAAGACAAGAGTGGAGCTGAAAATTCAGTAGCTGATCACTTGAGCAGAATAGCAAGGGATGAGGATCCTTCTCCCATCCAGGATGACTTTCCTGATGAGCAGCTTCTACAGCTGCATGGGGTAACTCCTTGGTTTGCTGACATTGTTAACTATCTTGTTGCTGGTGTTTTTCCTGCAGGTGCAACTAGATCACAGATCCACAAACTCAAGAGTGATTCCAAGTACTATGTTTGGGATGATCCGTACCTTTGGAAGTTTGGCAGTGATCAGGTAATTGGGAGGTGTGTCCCCGACTATGAGATTGAGTCTATTTTACACTTTTATCATGCCTCTCAAGTAAGGGGACACTTTGGGACACAGAGGACTGCAAGAAAAGTCCTAGATTCTGGGTTCTACTGGCCCACCATTTTTAGAGATGCTTATGAGGTCTACTGGACTTGTAAGGAGTGTCAAACAGCAGGCACAGCCATCACTCGTAAGAGTGAAATGCCTCAGCAGCGCATGCTTTTCTGTGAGGTGTTTGATGTGTGGGGAATTGACTTTATGGGTCCTTTCCCCGCATCTTTTGGTTTTCTGTATATTTTACTGGCTGTTGACTATGTTTCAAAGTGGGTGGAAGCTATCCCCACTAGGAGTAACGATTCTAAAATTGTTTCAAATTTTGTTAGGTCCAATATATTTTGCAGGTTCGGCATATATACCTCGTGCCATCATAAGTGACCAGGGCACTCACTTCTGCAACCGCACCATGGAAGCTCTACTCCGACAGTATGGAGTTGTGCACAAGGTCTCCACTGCTTATCATCCCCAGACCAATGGCCAGGCTGAGATCTCCAACAGAGAGATCAAACAGATCTTAGAAAAAGTGGTGCAGCCGAATAGGAAGGACTGGAGCCGCCGTCTAGAAGACGCACTTTGGGCTCAGAGGACCGCTTTCAAGACGCCAATAGGGATGTCCCCCTTTAGGCTTGTATTTGGTAAGGCATGTCATCTCCCTGTGGAAGTTGAGCACCGTGCTTATTGGGCGGTCAAGTGCTGTAATCTGGAAATGCAAAAATCTGGTATTGAAAGAAAACTCCAATTACAGCAGCTTGAGGAGCTTAGGCTAGAAGCCTATGAAAGCTCCCGGATTTATAAAGAGCAAACCAAGCACTTCCATGATAGGATGATTTCTAGGAAAGAATTTTCTGTGGGCCAACATGTCTTACTGTTTAACTCCCGCCTGAAAGTTATGACTGGGAAACTTCGATCCAAGTGGATTGGCCCCTTTGTTGTTACTAACTTTTTTCCTTATGGTGCAATAGAAATTAAAAGTGCAGGTAGCAGCAAGGCCTTCCAGGTTAACGGGAAGCGGCTGAAGCTATTCCATGAGAGCTCGGTGCCTGAGGATGCTAATGTTGAGGAGCTCTCCTTGGAAGCTCCCACCTACACTGCCACTTGATCAGGGAGCACCCTTTCATTTCCCTCACTCTGCTTTTATATTTATGTTGTTTCATTGAGGACAATGTATGTTTTAAGTGTGGGGGAGGGAACTGATTGGTTTTGTGTTTTGTCTTGTTTTTCTTTTAGCTCTTGAATAAATTGTGTGAGTCTTTGGTCGGTGAGCTTGATTGGTTTTGATTGATTTGGCACATATTTATTGCATGATTCCCCCTAGTTTGAAGAAAAAAAAACATTTTTTTTTTAAAAGTGATCCCCATGTGAATTTTTTTTTTGAAAACTGAACTTTGAGATATTTTGTTGTGATTACATGATTTATGATAAGTTTGGGGTGAAGGGGTGCACACACTAGGGATTGAATCTCGGTCAAACAATTTGCAAAATTGTCCAGGTGAGGATTTGAGCCTCCAACATGTTTTTAACTGTGTGAATCACTTTTGAGCTGCACTTTCCCGAATTTGCTTGAATCTCTTCATGGTTTGCATGTTTATGTGTTTGCATCAGATGATTTAGGCAAATTTTCTTTGAATTATCTACTTGGCCTAAATTGAACCATCCCTGTTGCATGTTCCCTAGTTAGCCCCATTGAGCCTAATTAGCCTGTTAATTCTTGATGACCTTATGTTATGAGCCTAAAATCTGAAAAACCATGTTAACCCAATCTTAGGATTAGGAGAACATGGATCCTTAGCAAGACAAGGTTCGCAAGAAACTAAGTTTGGGGTGGCTACAAGGTGTGATGTGTTGTCTGGGATTGAGAAAAAGAAAAAAATAAAGGTTGGAGCCAAAGGGCAAAGGAAAAAAAAAAGAAAGGAAAAAAAAGTGCAAAAATGTCAAAGAAAGAATATCTAAAGAAAAAGGCTGTAGTCACCCAAAGCATAAAGAAAAATGAAGGAATCTGAGTGGAAGTTCAATGTATAAAAATGTTTCATGCTCTCTTAGTTCCTAGGGACTTAAGCCCAGTACCTTTGTATATCCTACCCTTAGCCAGGCCCCATTACAACCTTTAAAAGACCTTTTGATGTTGCATGCATGTTTTCGTGGGAACTTTGATTGAGATGAAGATCAAATTTTTGGGAAGTGATCTTAAAAGTGAAATTGAGTGAAATGTTGCTAGCCTAGACAAATTGAGCAATTGAGTGAAATGTTAAATACCCTTGTGAGGAAGGCAATTGTTTGAATTTGGTGATCTCCCTCTTGTGTGTAACTTGGATCCCTTGCTTAGATTAATGATTGTTTGAATGATGGAATTCTCAAATGTTTAGAGTGAATGCATGTGGGGATTGCTTTGTTTGAAAAGGGGGAACATTGAAGGAAAAATTATTTTGGTGAATTGCTTGAAATTTGTGCAAAGTTGATTGAATCCTTTAAGCTTGCCATGTCTTGAGTCTTTTTGAGTTTTTGAGTTTTAGTTTGCTTGAGGACAAGCAAAGTTCAAGTTTGGGGTATTTTGATAAGCCGTTGGCTCATCTAGTTTTATGACTAGTATGACCATGGTTTTGTGCTAATTATATCTCGTTTTCGTCCAAATTAGATTAGATTGTCCTCAAGTAACATTTTGAGTCGTTTAAGTAGTTTTAGGTTAATTTAGCCAGTTTTGAGTCAAATAATGCACTTATGGCTATTTCATTGTTTTCAGGTTAACTTAGAGTCAAGGGAATGAAGAAACAGGGGAAATTGCAATCTTGGAAGTATTCGCCCCGCGAGAGTCTACTCGCCTCGCGAACCTGAGACCAGCTGAACAACAGAATGTCCTGCTCTCTGTCTCGCCTCGCGAATCT
Source organism: Sophora flavescens (assembly GCA_030762895.1). Taxonomy (NCBI): domain Eukaryota; kingdom Viridiplantae; phylum Streptophyta; class Magnoliopsida; order Fabales; family Fabaceae; genus Sophora; species Sophora flavescens. The sequence continues at coordinate 54,073,985 of CM061068.1, read as the reverse complement.
GAAGGCTGACTATGCCAGAAAATGCAAACCTTTCTGTGTCGCCTCGCGAACCATGTCTCGCCTCACGATCCTGGAAGTCAGAAAGCATCACGGCTAGCCCCTGATGCTCATAACGGGCGTAATAAGAAGACTCTTCCATTCCTCGCCTCGTGAGAAGTCCAAACGTTTCGGATTTCTTCATAAGATTCGCCTCGCGAGTGGGTGTTCACCTGGCGAGAGGGCGCATATCTTGAAGGTTATAAATTGTTGTTCTGGGCAGATTAGGAGACACTTCTGATTATCCATTGTTTTACAGAGTTTCTAGTTGTATTACGTTTTATGGAGAACTAATTCTCTTGGATTAGTCTACTATAATCGGTTTCTACCGCACTTGAGGTTCTGTAATTCTCGTTTTGTTTGCTTTTCCCTTTTCAATGCTATGCTATATATTTCTGTTTGCTTAATTCAGGATTGTATAGAATGTGTGTTGATTTATTTCGGTGATGTTATGTTCCTATATTTAATCGTGTTTGCTTAATTCACGAGAGCTTCACCCCGTTTGCTTAATTCGGGAATTAGGAACATATATCTCGTAGTAGCGATTTCGCTTGTTAATTGTTGCTACAACCGAAAGGGGATTAGAGTCTGCTTAGGGCTTGGAATTTATATGAACCGATGATGGTTGAGAAACCGAGAACAGTAGATTAATCGTCCTTAGCTTATTTGATAATCCCTTAGTTTGCTCTGTTTTTGCTCCGTTTTCCAATTGAATTTCAAACCAACCCCCCCCCCCCCCCCCAAAAAAAAAACTGATTTTTGTGGTGAATAACAATTCAAGAGTCCTTGTGAGACGATACCCGAGTTGTCGCGCTCTACTACAATTTTTGTAAACCGCTCGCTTTTTGACCCGTGTGCGACAGCGTGTCAGTGAGTGAGACAATTACTATACGTCAAATGTTGATTGAGGCATAGTATTGCTAAGAGAATCTAAGTTAATGATCAAATACTCGTAGTTAGTATGGATGGTATGAAGTTGGAAGATTAAAGGAAAAGTACCTATAGTAGTTTTACCTAAGATAAATATGAGCAGGAAAGATAACTTCTTTTGGTTTTAATTGCATTAAGAGGTGCAATAATGTTCTTTTGAGGATTAAGATGTGTGATTTTGATATAATCTGGAATAGTGGAATACGCTACAGGGATCTAAGACTGTGAATGGATACATTAAGTAGGAAGTTAGGGTAATATTGATTGCAGTGTTAATTGTAGAAGTTAGATGTTGGAATTGATTGTGGTGTTAATTGCAGGAGTTAGATGTTGAAATAAGGTCCTCTAGTGGATCAGTAGTAAGAATAAGGAAAGGATTAAGTTTTAATTATGTCCTTCAAAGATGATAGATCATGGTGAAATGTTAAGGACAATGAATATAATGTAGTGATGTATTGTTTCGAGGATAAATAGAACAATATAAGAATGAATTCTGTTATGAAGTTACTGCTGTCACCTAGGGGAAATACAATGATGAGAAATATAATGTGGGATCTTTAGATTAAGATACGATTACAAGATGAGGTCTAGTTTTGAGTTAAGAAATTCCGAGGACGGAATTTTTTTTTAGATGGGTAGTAATGTAACAGCCTGATTTTAATTATGATGTTCAACAGGTTAGAATATAATTAATTTTATTTTAATCTGAGAGTTAAAAAGTGTTTTTGAATAAAACAAAATCATATTCATAGTCTACTTTATGGTAGAGTGTTGCGGTAAAATTTTCGGTTGAAAATTCAAACGAAAGTCGGTCTGCATTTTCACTGCCGGTACAAGTTTACTAAGCAGAAAACCTAATTTTGAACCGTGAACAAAAGGGTTAGTGTTTTTGTGATGTTTTGTTTGATATTGGAATTTTTCAAAAATTCGAGTTCGGAAATAAAATATAATATTTATTCCGGGTGAAATATGATCGGAAACTTGAACCGGTTACGCAATGGAGCAGAGTAGGGAGCACAAAAGTGATGAGGTGACATGTGAGAGTGAGGTGACTTACTAGGGGGATGGCCTAAGCCACATCCTAAAAAGTGGTCATGATGACACTTTTTGAATTATAACATATTATATTCTAAAAACCTATTTTCTCTTTCCTCTTCAACCAAATAAGTCTTAAAGACAAAACTTGTTCTCCAAGCTCATCCTCTCTCCAAAATTTCGTGCTCCCCTCTCCCTCCTCTATATAATCATCACTCATCTTCATTCTCTCATTTTCTTCCTCCATCTTCATACTTCTTCAACTTCTTCCATTTCTTATTTTTTTTCAAATACTAAAGCTTCCATTTTTATTAGTCTTTTCCACTTGAGTTCTTCATTAAAGTTCTTCCTTACACTAAGGGTAATGCTCTCATATGAATCTTTTTGCAAGTTTCATATTTTATTTGAGTTTACTTTATGTGTTCTTTATATGCTTTAAACTTCTAAAATCTCTCTAAAATGGTAGAAAACTCCTTTTGAGTTGAAACCACTTTCTATAGTCTTGTATTAACTTATATTTTACACATACTAAGAGGTTGTGTAAGACAAAAATCTCTACCTATCTCTTCCAATGAAGGCCGAATGCTTGCATTTGTGACCTAGGAAGTTTTTGTTTCAACTTTTGGAATATGATCATGTGTTTGAGTTTCTAACTATCCATTGATCTTAAATCTATAAATCTTGGAAGTTTTGATAGCTTGTTCCTATGATGGATGAAAATATGAATAAGTAAGCCTATGATACTATGTTTCAACTTTCCAAGTATGATCATGGATTTAGTACTCTTAATACCTTGTGATTCTAAACCTAAGAGTTATTGTTAAACAAAGAATATTTTCCTCATCATCCTATGATGGCCGAAACTTAGTGTTTAGGTGCTAGGATGTTTGAGTTTTTATTTTTCCAAAATGATCATGGACTTAAGCTCCATAAGATATTTGGATGCTAAGTCTAAGAGATTGGAGAGTTTAAGGATTTCTAACTTGTTTATTCTATGTTATTAAAGCTAGGATGTATTACTTTCATTTTTCCAAAATGATCATGGACTTGAGCTCCATAAGATATTTGGATGCTAAGTCTAAGAGATTGGAAAGTTTAAGAATTTCTAACTTGTTTATTCTATGTTATTAAAGCTAGGATGTATTACTTTCATTTTTTTCCAAGATATCATGGACTTGAGCTCCATAAGATATTTGGATGCTAAGTCTAAGAGATTGGAATGTTTAAGTTTCCATTGTACCACCTTGCGTGTCATAGTTTCCTAGCAGCTATAGCAGGCTTTGGATCAGGACCACCAATGCATAAGCTGTCAGGGACGTGTAATAGTGGGCATATGCTGATAGGAAAATCTTAAACATTCCAATCTCTTAGACTTAGCATCCAAATATTACATGTAATAGTGGGCATATGTTGATAGGAAAATCTATTACATGTCTTGTGTTTAGGTTAGGAGGCTTTTTCACCATTCAATGACTAATAGATTTGCATCAATACGAGATTTAATGACTAATAAACAAATGGACCCATACTAATTAATTGTGTTAATGTTATTAATACATAATCTGGTGATTATGTGAGTCTCATAAATTCCTATAGACCCACCTAAAAATTTAAAATGAATTTTTTAAGGGTCTTGCTAATGAGTGCGCTATGGCCATTGGTTAAGAAATCCACAAAATGAAAATTAATATTGAAAAATTATTATTACACTTTTCAAAATGGTAAATACATCATTTCTCGTAGAATTTTTCCTTTTTTGATTGCTTAAACAATGTCTTAAAGGCACTTGTTTGCATTCTCCGTTCTTTAAAATTTTGCCATTAGTAATACTCTTGAGTCATTGGACGGAGCTTCTCATTAAGGACTTAGCAAGTCCAAAGACATGTATGGACGAACGCTTCTGTCACCTTAGTGGACGAGCACTTCTATCACTTCAGTGGACAAGCACTTGCTTCTATCACTTTAGTGGACGAGCACTTCTATCACTTCAGTAGACGAGCGCTTCTATCACTTTAGTGGACGGATGATTCTTACAGTTTTAATCTGCACACTAGATAGACAGGTTAGCAACCAATATGGAGGTTAATTAAATCATTAACCAATGTTTAGTTCTCATCAAAACTTTGGGAAATGCACAACAGACATTTTAGAGACTTAACAATCTCCCCCTTTTTGATGATGACAAACATTGAGATGATTTAATGAACCTCAAAATATCAACAAAGAAAATAGCATATATCAGATAGGTTGAAATTTTCTTAAGCAGACAGGTCATGCAGATGCTTGATCAAACATTAAAATTAATTATATAATCTGTTTAACTTAGTCACACATAAGTTTGACTTGTTTTACTTTGAAATTATTATCAGAGCAATCTTACTTAAGATTTATCTGAGCAATTATAGCAACTATCAGAACATACTCATGTCCATGTATTATTTAAGATCATATCATATTCATTCTCCCATTCTCCCATATCACATTTCTCCCATTCTCCCCCTTTTGTCAACATCAAAAAGGAATAAACTATGAAAGCATTAAAGAAATAAAGGAGAAATTTATTTTAATCATCATGAACGTTTACAAGTACAAGGTAGTCTATATACCTAAAAACTACCTACATTGACTAATTAACAAAAATAAAGCAGCAACCCTTTGCTCTAAGAGCAACCTAGCTTGCCTTTCTTCATCTAGTTGTCTTCTTAAGTCTTCTACTTGTCCTTGAAGCAGATGAAAGTCTTGTAAGGCCACTGTTTGAGAAGAGACAGACAGAGAAGAGTGCCAGGGTAAGGCTAAAACTGGGGGTGCTTTGCGTAGAGATAGGGGAGAGGTGATGGAAGGGAAGAAAAGTTCATGGAGAGTTTGAAGGGCATAGAAAGGAAGAAAGACGAATTTGAAGATAAGACTAATTCTGACACAGTCAGTATCAGGTGAAGGAAACACACAGGAAATTCTATTGGACAGAGACAGTCTGATGATTGTTATTTGAATAGGTGGGGGAAAAGGTTTTGAGCTAAAACATAGGGAGGGATAGGTAATAAAGAATCAATATGGCAGAAAAAAGAATTAGATCCTGTGACTAACATAAAGAAATACCTATACCTATGTGGTAGCATTACAACAAAAGCAGGATAGTGAGTTCCAGCTAATGTTCTAATGAAGATAATAATAGGTGGGTAGATGAAAAGTTCTCTATAGGGGTTAAGAATATGAGGTGGAAGAGAAGGGATGAAAGAGACATGTGAGATACTTGCAAACAAAAGAGATTGCAGATCAGACACAAAGAGTCTCGATGATATGCCAGTTTGTTCTTTGGGAGCAGAGTCCATATGAACAACTGTGTAGTGACAGTTGATCAGCCTCTGGCTCGACTAGTTTTCAACTAGTAAGACCATAGGTTTTATTCGAGTTTAATCTCATTTTATCCCAAATTAGACTTGATTGTCTTCAAGCAACATTTTGAGTCTCTAAAGTAGTTTTAGGGTAATTTAGCTGATTTAGAGTCAAATAAAGCACTTACTGCTATTTCTTGTTTTCAGGTTAATAAAGAGAAACAATTCTGGAATTATTCGCCCCGCGATAGGCTACTCGCCTCGCGAGCCTGAAGCCTTGCTGTGCCAGAAATGCCATCCTCTCTGTCTCGCCACGCGAACCATGACTCGCCTCGAGAGACTGGAAGTCAGAAAGCATCACGGTCAGCCCGTTATGACAACCACGGGCGTGACAGATTGGAATTTGAAGTCTTGCCTCGCGAATAATCAGCCCACCTCGCGAGAAAGCCAAACACTGAAGACCTGTTCATAAGATTCTCCTCGCGAGTCTTGTCTCGCCCCGCGAGCGCGCGCAGCCCAGAATCTGTATTTATAGTCTGCTTTAGGGCAGAACTGGGGATCCTCTTCCTATCTCTTTCACAGTGCGGCTGTGAATTAGGTTTAGTATTTTTGTGTTTCTTTTGTAATGGAGAACTAGTCTCCTTGATTGATCTACTGTAATCGGGTTCCGCCGCCACTTGAGGTTATGTAATTCCTGATTTAATTGCTACTCTCTTTCAATATTTGTTCTATATGTTCTGTTTGCTTAATTCAGAATTGTATAGAGTATGTATTGATTTGTTTCGATGATTATGTGTTCCTATACTTAATCGCGTTTGCTTAATTCGCGTGTGTTCATTCGTGTTTGCTTAATTCACGAGGGCTTTATCCGTTTGCTTAATTCGGAATTAGGAACATATGTCTCATAGCGTTCGTTTCGCTTGTTAATTGATGTTACAATCGAAAAGAGATTAGAATCCGCTTAGGGCTTGGAATTATATGAACTAATGATAGTGGGAAACCGAGAGCAGTAGGTTAATCGTTTTTAGCTATTTGATAGTTATTTAGTTTGCATTGTTTTATGTCTGTTTTCTTAATTTAATTTCATATCCAAACCCCCCAAAACTAACTTTTCTGTTAATAACAATCCGAGAGTCCTTGTGAGACGATACTCGAGTTGTCGCTCCCTATCTACATATTTTTACAAACCGCTCTTCTTTTTGACGCGTGCGCGACAGCGTGTCAAAATTGGCGCCGTTGCCGGGGACTCTTGTTGTTATTGACAGAAAATAAAATTTAAAAAAAAAAACAAAAAACTTTTGCATTGCTGAATTAGTTATGGCTAATAGGTCTGGTTGTGAACCTTAGTATGGATAACTATATGCAAAATTATATGCCTAATGTCTATCCTATGGATAATTGCATGCATGATTATATGCCTAATGTTGATTATAAGCTACCACCTTGCATATATTATCCTAACTTTGATGAGCCACCACCATGCATATGTTATCCTAATTTTGCTGGAGGTTATGAGTCTAGTAGTGATTATGGCATGTTTGGAGTGAATGATCATTTTAGCCTACAAAGTGGAGGACATAGTAGCTTGGATGAGATAGCTTCTATGGTGCAACAAACGGCAGAGCTCACTCTTCAACTCCAACAAGCAAGTCTCCAGGAAATGGCACAAGACATGCTTGAATACCAACGGAGGACAGAAGCAAGTCTTCAGGATTTGGCCGCTCAAATTGGTCACATTGCCTCTGCCTTGACCACACTGCAGACTCAACGTCTCCCTGAAGAACATACAGATTCACAAATAGTTGTTCTTGACAATACTTCTTTTGAACATGATTTTGATAATAATGTCAAGAACACTATTACTGATGAACTGTGTGTTGAATTTCCAGACATTCAAGCTTTTTCTGATTCTGCCTCTTGTACCATATGTACTGACTGTACTAACACTAACCTTTGTGTGGTGTGTGCTGAGATTTCTGCATGTATAGCAGGTGATGGATTTGTCAGTGAAGTGAATGAAGATCGTGCAGAGGTTGAAGCAGCACCAGAGACCCTCGACACCTGTTTGCCACCTCCCACTGTGGAACAACCGGTGATGGAGTTCAAACCTCTGCCTGAGAGACTGGATTTTGCACCCTTGGATATGAAGGCACTATGGCCAGTCCAAGAGGTTGAACCCCATTTTTATTGGGAGGACTTTGTTGACTTTGTTGACCAGGAGGTCAACTGTGACCCGAGAGGGAGTGAGAAGTCCACCGCACTTGGCGAGGTCACCATGACTGTCAAGTGCTCACTCCCATATCAAGGCTGCAAGTTATGGAAGTATGGAATGAGCTTCCGTCCTTTGGCTATCACTTGGGCCTTATGTTACAAGCAATGGGATCCTGGTGGAACCGCCTCCGTGAGTTTTCTCTAAACCTTACTCTTTTTAATTATCTTTGCTTTGTTTTTGTTTTGTTTTCTTTTAGCTCTTGAATAATTTGAGAAGATCAAGAGTATGTGTGTGAGTCTTGTGTCGGTGAGCTTGCTGGAATTTGATTGAATTTTGCATAGATGGATTGCATGATATTTGTTGACTATTGATGATTTTCCCCTAGGTTTTGAAAATTGAAAATTGATCCCCATGTGAAAAATTGAAAATTAAACTTTGAGATATTTTGTTATGATTGCATGATTTATGATAAGTTTGGGGTGAAGGGATGCACACACTAGGGATAGAATCTCGGTCAGACAATTTGCAAAATTGTCCGGGTGAGGATTTGAGCCTCCAACATGTTTTTAATTGTGTGAATCACTTTTAAGCTGCACTTTCCCGAATTTGCTTGAGTCTCTTCATGGTTTGCATGTTTATGTGTTTGCATCAAATGATTTAGACAATTTTCTTTGAATTAGTGATAAGCCTCTGGATTATCTAGTTTTATAACTAGATGGACTGTGGTTTCTGCGCTAATTATTCGAGTTCAATCTCGTTTTCACCCAAATTTTGCCTTGTTTTGTTCCTAAGTAAACTTTGACTCGTTCTAGGCAATTTTTGGTAGTTTTTAGTCTATTTTGAATAGAATTATGGTTTTTGTTTCTTTTTATTGTTTCAGGTTAGAAGTGAAGCTCCAAGAGTCAATGACGCACTTCGAGTCAAGGAAACAGTGGAAATTTCCATTCTGGAGATACTTGCCCCGCGAGTATATGCTCGCCTCGCGAGCCTGAAGATAAGCAAAACAGCAACAGTCATCAATTCTGGATCGCCACGCGAGAGCCTGAAGACCCTGGAAGACAGAGACCATCACGGCCTAGCCGTGATGAAGGTCACAGCTGTGACAGATTAAGGTTTGAAGACTCGCCCCGCGAACACACTCTCACCTCGCGAGAATCGAAATTGAAAGCGCGCCAAAACTAATGTTCGCCTCGCTAAAGCTTGTTCGCCCCGCGAGCGACCGAGAACCAGAATCCCTATTTATAGGCTGTTTCAGATCAGAATTGGACCGCGAATCCTAGTTTTTAGCCACTGTTTAGATCAGTTTTGTTACGAGTTCTTGTTACTCTGGAGCTGCGTCTCCCTTTTTATTTTCTTAGTTTACTATGGTGATTATGTCGGATTATTTGTGTGTCGTCACGGGCATGAGGAACTAATCCCCTCGTCTAGGGAATCAATGAAGCCACCCATGGCGGTATAGTGTTCATGTGATGTATGTTTTTCTCCCCTTTTATCAATTGATGTTTTCCAATTCTGATTTGATTGTGTTGATCATATGCATGCGTGATTGACTTGTTAACGTTGATGAGGCTTAGTCGGCAATTCGCGTTTAGAACTTGAATTGGGATCACTAATTGAATATTGCACGAGAGTGAGTAGGAGATTAGTGCAACCTATAGGGAACAAGAATTAATAGAGTTTGATGATTAGGGTTATGAGACCTAGTAAGTAATTAATCCAATCATCGAATACGTCCTATTGAGCACGACAGTGGATATAGGAGAATTTGGGGGTCCCGGTTGACATTGTAATTGAACTTAGGGAGGAATTCATCATCACTTGGGTACTATGCATGATTGGGTAGGTGGATTTGAGACCCTAGATATTTTAATTTCAGATTTTAATACCTTAGCTTTATTTGATTTGTTAATTGAATTGCGATATTAATCTCTCTCTCTCTCCACCACTTTCCTCTCTCGACCAACGTATCGGATTTCCCGCGAATTGGTAGAATTGGTACCCCAATCCTTGTGTTCGACCTCGGTAAATTCTTACCGTATTATTTTATTACTTGCGACGACCCGGTACACTTGCCGGTGACTGAACAAGTTTTTGGCACCGTTGCCGGGGATTGGCACAACCAATTTTCCTAATTTTAGGGAATTTGATTAATTGGTTAAGTTGATTTTATTTTTATTTTTATTTTTATTTTTCTGTTATTTTTTTTATTTCTCTCTACTTCTTTGATTCCACTTGGTCTTGCCGTGTTTTTGTATGCGAGGTACCCTTTCACAAGAGGACCTGCTATTTGATTCGGAGATCACCAAGACCGAGAAGCGCTTGAGGAAGGAAGTCAGAGAAAGAAAAAGGCTTGAAGCGAGTGATCTTGAGAGAATGGCCGAAGAAAACCCTCCTCCTCCTCGTTACAAGCCTCTCTTTGAGTACGATCTACCCAACTTGGGTGATTGTGATTCTTCTATCGTGAGGGGCAACCTGAATACAGACTCCTTCAGAGTGGAAGGATGTGTCACATTCCAGATCCGTGAGAATCAATTCGATGGGAGTGACAAACAAGACCCTCATAGACACATCACTCGCTTCCTTGAAGCTTGTGACTTGCAGAAGACAAGAGGAGTCTCTCAAGATGAGTTTCGCTTGCGGCTTTTCCCTCTCTCTCTTAGGGATGTCGCTCGCAATTGGGTTAACAGCTTGGATAGGAACAGTATCAGAACTTGGGAGCAAATGGCACAAAAGTTCCTAACCAAATATTTTCCTCCTCAGAAAGCGGCACAAGCAAGAGTAGCCGTTACATCTTTCAGGCAGACAGAAGATGAAACTTATAACGAAGCTTGGGAGAGGTACAATATGCTCTTGAGAATATGCCCCTCGGTGTTCTTTGACCCGGTCTCCAAGGTTCAACATTTCTTTAACGGGTTAAGGGGGCGCTATCAGATGAACTGTGATGCCGCAGCTGGTGGTTCTTTCTCTTATTTATCAGCTAAAGACGGATGGGCATTATTAGAGAATATGTCGTACAATGATTACAACCGTGGTAGGGAAACCTCAAGTGGAGTCAGTTCTGCAACAATGGAAGCCATTCTAGAGCAAGTTAAATCGTTGAAGATACAAGTTGCGGCTTTGTCAGAGAACAATAAGGTTAATGTGATACACGAGGGAATGCCTCCGGGTTGTGATAATTGTAATGGAGATCATGACACTCGGAATTGTCCGTTCAACTTCTCTCAGAAACATGTGGACTCATGCCACAATTTCTATGACAGTGTACCCCAGAACCACTATAGAGGAACAGACAGAATGACTATAGTCAGAATCAAAATAGGGGTTATATGAGGAGAGACCATCCAGGTTTCGCTTGGAGTAATGCTAGTGGTGGTCTAGCCGGGCAACAACAACCTCAACAGAATTGGCAACAACAACCTCAACAGGGTCTGAGGCCAAACATTGGAATCCAACAGCACAATACTCAGCAGGCTCTTCCGGGGACTAATCAGTTGCAAATAACAGATGGTGGAAGGCAACCTTGGGAGTTGGGTTTTGAGAAGATGAATGCAGCCATTGACAAGTTGGCAACTCATACAGGGTCGGCAATTCAGAATCTAGAGACACAGATAGCTCAGCTCGCAAAGCAACTTAGTGAGCGCACCCCAGGCACTTTCCCAGGTGATACCGAGAACAACCCTAAGAACCATTGCAATGCCATAACAACTAGAAGCAGTAGTGTGTTGGGATCTAACAAGGGTGCAACCAGTTTAGGGGAAGACAAGGCCTCAGAACAACCACATGTTGAGGAAGAGCAACCTGAGAAAGAGGAGTTGGCAAGTGACAAGGCACCAGAGCAAGGGGGTAGGCTGAAGCTTGTGGATGAAGAGTTCCGAAATAAGAAGTGGGTTGAACCCCAAGACCTCCCGCCCTACATGAAGGTACCGTATCCTGAAAGATTGAAGAAGCCTCAACAGGATAAGCAGTTCAACAAATTCCTTGATGTCTTCCGCAAACTTCAGATTAACATTCCATTTGCGGAAGCCTTGGAACAGATGCCATCATATGCCCGGTTTATGAAGGAGCTTCTCACCAAGAAGCGGAGAATAGTGGATGAGGAAACGGTTTCTTTGACCGAGGAGTGTAGTGCCATTCTTCAAAGAAAACTACCTCCAAAGTTGAAGGATCCCGGTTCTTTTTCGATACCATGCACCATTGGGGGGATGACTCTAGGGAAGGCATTATGTGATCTAGGGGCAAGCATCAACTTGATGCCCCTCTCTATGATGAAGAGGTTGGGGATCAAAGAAGTCAAGGACACACGGATGTCACTCCAACTCGCCGATCGTTCTATAAAATATCCTTATGGAGTGGTCGAAGACTTGTTAGTGAAGGTGGACAAGCTCATATTTCCGGCGGACTTTGTAGTGCTTGATATGGATGAAGACGTCGAGATCCCTCTCATATTGGGTAGGCCCTTCTTGGCCACTGGGGGTGCCTTGATAGATGTGCGACAAGGGAAGCTCACTCTAAGGGTGCAAGATGATGAGGTAGTCTTCAATGTCTTTGAAGCAATGAAGCACCCTGTTGAGAGGTCGGATGTGTATCGAGTGGATGTGGTGGAATCAATTGTCAAGGCAAAGGCAACTAGAGAAGCCCATGGTTCTTCACTAGCACAAGTGTTGGTAAAATCCCATAATTATGATAGAGAGGAAAAAGGCCCTTTGGGGGATGAGGTCTATCTTGAGTGGTTGAAAGACATGGAAGCCTTACCGAGTTCCCCAAGGGATGAATGTGCAAGGGAAGAGCGCAACAACAAGGGCATGGAAAAAGAGGATAAAGCACCGAAGTTGAAAGGTGGCACAACCATGGTGGTCAATGAAAACAACCAGTTGATCCCAAAAGGGACCATCACGGAGTGGAGAGTATGTGCCGATTATAGAGGGATTTTGGATTTAAATGAGTTGTCCGGGATCCACAAGCAAGCGAACCACAAAAAGCGGACTAAGGAAAGGCAGGACAAACACATCTTGCCTAGGGATCTTGAGCCCGGGCAAGCGGTACTTCTTGACAACTCAAGGTTGAAACTCTTTCCAGGAAAGCTAAGATCGAGGTGGTCGGGACCATTCAAGGTCCTCCAAGTTTGTCCTCACGGAACAGTAGAGTTAGAAGGGGTCTCTGGTAACTTCAAGGTGAATGGGCAAATGATAAGGCATTACCATGGGGAATCAGTCCCAATTTGCAAGAAGTTTCTTCCTCCGGATTAACCCTTAGGGGCGACTTGAGTCAGGCTCGGGACGTTAAACAAGCGCTACTTGGGAGGCAACCCAAGCTAGGTATCCTTTATTTTTAGTTTCTGTCATTTTTACTTATATATATTAAAAAAAAAGCTTGATTCGCCACGCGAATCCACAGTGGCCGCGCGAGACAGAAGCCCTGAATCTCAGAGGCTTGCTCACGCTTCTGTCTCGCGTCGCGAGGTATGCTTTCGCCTTGCGATTCTGGGCATCATCATCTGTTGGAATTCCAGATTCACCTCGCGAGATACTACTCGCCTCGCTATTCTGGAAAGTGTGAAAACAATTTTCCAGATTCGCCTCGCGAGTGATCTCTCGCCTCGCGAATCTGTAATTAAGGTTTAATCTGCAGGAGTTCTTCCAGGATGCTATGCAACAGAAGGGAGCCCGTGAGACCAATTGGACGAGTATGCAACCATAGAAACTTGATCAGGGAGCACCCTCTCCTTTCCTCACTCTTGTTTTTGTTTTTGTTTTTGTTTTGTTTTTGTTTGTCACTCTTGAATAATTTGAGAAGATCAAGAGTTTATGTATGAATGTGTGTCGGCAAGCTTGTTGGATTTTAATTAAATTGAACATAGATTGATTGCATGAATTATTTTGACCATTGATGATTTCCCCCTAGGTTCTGAAAATAGAAAATTGATCCCCATGTAAAAAATTGAAAACTGAACTTTGAGAATTTTATTGTGATTACTTGATTTATGATAAGTTTGGGGTGAGGGGGTGCGCACAATGGGAATTGTATCTCAGTCAAACAAATTGCAAAATGTCCAGGTGAGGATTTGAGCATCCAACTTTGTTTTTGATTGTGTGAATCACTTTTAAGTTGCACTTTCCCGGATTTGCTTGAATCTCTTCATGGTTTGCATGTTTATGTGTTGCATCAAATGATTTAGATAAATTTTCTTTGAATAGCTACTTGGCTTAAAAAGAACCATCCCTAATGCATGTTCCCTAGTTAGCCACATTGAGCCTAATTAGCCTATTGTTTCTTGATGACCCTATATTATAAGCCAAAATCTGAAAAACCATGTTAACCCAATCTTAGGATTAGGAGAGCATGGAAGCGTAGCAAAAGAAGGGTTGTGAGGAACAAAGTTTGGGGTGGCTACAAGGTGATATGTCATTTTGGGTTGATAAAAAGAAAAATAAAGGTTGAAACCCAAGGCAGTAAAAAAAAATTGCCAAAAGAAAAGGGGCAAAGCAGAAAAAATAGCAAGGAAAAGGCTGTAGTCACCCGAGGCAAAAAGAAAAATGGAAAAAGGAATTTGAGTTGAATATGTGTCAAATGATCATGCTCTCTTAGTTCCTAGGGACTTAAGCCTAGTATCCTTGAATATCCTACCCTCAGCCAGGCCCCATTACAACCTTTATAAGACCTTCTGATGTTGCATGCATGTTTTTGTGGGAACCATTTTTGAGATGAAAATCAAATTCATGGGAAGTGCTCTTGATATGTGAAATTGAGTGAAAAGTTGATAGCCTAGACGAATTTGAGCGAATGAGTGAAATTTTACATACCCTTGTGAGGAAGGCAGTTGTTTGAAATTGGTGATCTTCCTTTTGTGTGTGACTCTGATCCTCAACTTAGATTAATGATTGCATGAATGATGAAGTTCTCAATTGTTTAAAGTAAATGAATGTGGGGATTACATTGATGCAAAGGGGAAATCGTTGGAGAAAAACTGTTTTGATTGCATGAAATTTGTGCGAAAATCGATTGAATCCCTTAGGCTTGCCAAGTCTTGAGTCCTTTTTGAGTTTTAGCTTGCTTGGGGACAAGCAAGGTTTAATTTTGGGGTGTTTTGATAAGCCTCTTGCTTATCTAGTTTTATAACTAGATGGACTGTGGTTTCTGCGCTAATTATTCGAGTTCAATCTCGTTTTCGCCCAAATTTTGCCTTGTTTTGTTCCTAAGTAAACTTTGACTCGTTCTAGGCAATTTTTGGTAGTTTTTAGTCTATTTTGAATAGAATTACGCTTTTTGTTTCTTTTTATTGTTTAAGGTTAGAAGTGAAGCTCCAAGAGTCAAGGACGCACTTCGAGTCAAGGAAACAGTGGAAATTTCCATTCTGGAGATACTCGCCCCGCGAGTATATGCTCGCCTCGCGAGCCTGAAGATCAGCAAAACAGCAACAGTCATCAATTCTGGATCGCCACGCGAGAGGCTTCGCGCCTCGCGAGAGCCTGAAGACCCTGGAAGACAGAGACCATCACGGCCTAGTCGTGATGAAGGTCACGGCTGTGACAGATTAGGGTTTGAAGACTCGCCCCGCGAACACACTCTCGCCTCGCGAGAATCCAAATTGAAAGCGCGCCAAAATTAACGTTCGCCTCGCTAAAGCTTGTTCGCCCCGCGAGCGACCGAGAACCAGAATCCCTATTTATAGGTTGTTTCAGATCAGAATTGGGCCGCGAATCCTAGTTTTTAGCCACTGTTTAGATCAGTTTTGTTACGAGTTCTTGTTACTCTGGAGCTGCGTCTCCCTTTTTATTTTCTTAGTTTACTATGGTGATTATGTCGGATTGTTTGTGTGTCGTCACGGGCATGAGGAACTAATCCCCTCGTCTAGGGAATCAATGAAGCCACCCATGGCGGTATAGTGTTCATGTGATGTATGTTTTTCTCCCCTTTTCTCAATTGATGTTTTCCAATTCTGATTTGATTGTGTTGATCATATGCATGCGTGATTGACTTGTTAACGTTGATGAGGCTTAGTCGGCAATTCGCGTTTAGAACTTGAATTGGGATCACTAATTGAATATTGCACGAGAGTGAGTAGGAGATTAGTGCAACCTATAGGGAACAAGAATTAATAGAGTTTGATGATTAGGGTTATGAGACCTAGTAAGTAATTAATCCAATCATCGAATACGTCCTATTGAGCACGACAGTGGATATAGGAGAATTTGGGGGTCCCGGTTGACATTGTAATTGAACTTAGGGAGGAATTCATCATCACTTGGGTACTATGCATGATTGGGTAGGTGGATTTGAGACCCTAGATATTTTAATTTCAGATTTTAATACCTTAGCTTTATTTGATTTGTTAATTGAATTGCGATATTAATCTCTCTCTCTCTCCACCACTTTCCTCTCTTGACCAACGTATCGGATTTCCCGCGAATTGGTAGAATTGGTACCCCAATCCTTGTGTTCGACCTCGGTAAATTCTTACCGTGTTATTTTATTACTTGCGACGACCCGGTACACTTGCCGGTGACTCAACAATTAGCTACTTGTCCAAAATTGAACCAGTCCCTAATGCATGTCCCCTAGTTAGCCCTTTGAGCCTAATTAGCTTGTTGTTTCTTGATGACCTTATATTATAAGCCAAAATCTGGAAAAACCATGTTAACCCGATCTCAGGATTAGGAGAGCATGGAAGCTTAGAAAGAGAATGGTTGCAAGAAACTAAGTTTGGGGTGGCTACAAGGATATGATGTGTTGTTTGGGATTGAGAAAAAGAAAAAAAAATAAAGGTTGGAGCCATAGGCAAAAAAAAAGTGCAAAAATGTCAAAAAAGGGCTGTAGTCGCCTAGAAGCAAAAAGAAAAAAAAATGGAAAAAAGGAACTTGAGCGGAAATTCGGTGTATCAAAATGTTCATGCTCTCTTAGTTCCTAGGGACTTAAGCCTAGTTCCTATGTATATCCTACCTTTAGCCAGGCTCCATTACAACCTTAAAAGACCTTTTGATGTTGCATGCATGTTTTCGTGGGAACCTTGTCTGAGATGAAAATCAAATTCATGGGAAGTGCTCTTAAAAGTGAAATTGAGTGAAATGTTGATAGCCTAGACAAATTGAGCGAATGAGCGAAACACTAAATGCCCTTGTGAGGAAGGCGATTGTTTGAATTTGGTGATCTCCCTTTTGTGTGTAACTTGGATCCCTTGCTTAGATTACTGATTGCATGAATGGCGGAATTCTCAATTGTTTAAAGTAAATGAATGTGGGGATTACGTTGTTGAAAAATGGGGAATCATTGAGGAAAATTTGTTTTGTTGAAATTGCATGAAATTTGTGCGAATTTGATTGATTCTTTTAAGCTTGCCAAGTCTGAGTCTTTTTGAGTTTTAGTTTGCTTGGGGACAAGCAAAGTTCAAGTTTGGGGTATTTTGATCAGCCTCTGGCTCGACTAGTTTTCAACTAGTAAGACCATAGGTTTTATTCGAGTTTAATCTCGTTTTCGACCAAATTAGACTTGATTGTCTTCAAGCAACATTTTGAGTCTCTAAAGTAGTTTTAGGGTAATTTAGCTGATTTAGAGTCAAATAAAGCACTTACTGGTATTTCTTGTTTTCAGTTTAATAAAGAGAAGCAATTCTGGAATTATTCGCCCCGCGATAGGCTACTCGCCTCGCGAGCCTGAAGCCTTGCTGTGCCAGAAATGCCATCCTCTCTGTCTCGCCACGCGAACCATGACTCGCCTCGCGAGACTGGAAGTCAGAAAGCATCACGGTCAGCCCGTTATGACAACCACGGGCGTGACAGATTGGAATTTGAAGTCTCGCCTCGCGAATAATTGCTCGCCTCGCGAGAAAGCCAAACACTAAAGACCTGTTCATAAGATTCGCCTCGCGAGTCTTGTCTCGCCCCGCGAGCGCGCGCAGCCCAGAATATGTATTTATAGTCTGTTTTAGGGCAGAACAGGGGATCCTCTTCCTATCTCTTTCACAGTGCGGCTGCGAATTACGTTTAGTATTTTTGTGTTTCTTTTGTAATGGAGAACTAGTCTCCTTGATTGATCTACTGTAATCGGGTTCCGCCGCCACTTGAGGTTATGTAATTCCTGATTTAATTGCTACTCTCTTTCAATATTTGTTCTATATGTTCTGTTTGCTTAATTCAGAATTGTATAGAGTATGTATTGATTTGTTTCGATGATTATGTGTTCCTATACTTAATCAAGTTTGCTTAATTCGTTTGTGTTCATTCGTGTTTGCTTAATTCACGAGGGCTTCATCCGTTTGCTTAATTCGGAATTAGGAACATATGTCTCGTAGCGTTGGTTTCGCTTGTTAATTGATGTTACAATCGAAAATAGATTAGAATCCGCTTAGGGATTGGAATTATATGAACCAATGATAGTGGGAAACCGAGAGCAGTAGGTTAATCGTTTTTAGCTATTTGATAGTTATTTAGTTTGCATTGTTTTCTTAATTTAATTTCATATCCAAACCCCCCAAAACTAACTTTTCTATTAATAACAATCCGAGAGTCCTTGTGAGACGATACTCGAATTGTCGCTCCCTATCTACATATTTTTACAAACCGCTCTTCTTTTTGACGCGTGCGCGACAGCGTGTCAAAATTGGCACCGTTGCCGGGGACTCTTGTTGTTATTGGCAGAAAATAAAATTTAAAAAAAAACATTTGCATTGCTGAATTAGTTATGGCTAATAGGTCTGGTTGTGAACCTTAGTATGGATAACTATATGCAAAATTATATGCCTAATGTCTATCCTATGGATAATTGCATGCATGATTATATGCCTAATGTTGATTATAAGCTACCACCTTGCATATATTATCCTAACTTTGATGAGCCACCACCATGCATATGTTATCCTAATTTTGCTGGAGGTTTTGAGTCTAGTAGTGATTATGGCATGTTTGGAGTGAATGATCATTTTAGCCAACAAAGTGGAGGACATAGTAGCTTGGATGAGATAGCTTCTATGGTGCAACAAACGGCAGAGCTCACTCTTCAACTCCAACAAGCAAGTCTCCAGGAAATGGCACAAGACATGCTTGAATACCAACGGAGGACAGAAGCAAGTCTTCAGGATTTGGCCGCTCAAATTGGTCACATTGCCTCCGCCTTGACCACACTGCAGACTCAACGTCTCCTTAAAGAACATACAGATTCACAAATAGTTGTTCTTGACAATACTTCTTTTGAACATGATTTTGATAATAATGTCAAGAACACTATTACTGATGAACTGTGTGTTGAATTTCCAGACATTCAAGATTTTTCTGATTCTGCCTCTTGTACCATATGTACTGACTGTACTAACACTAACCTTTGTGTGGTGTGTGCTGAGATTTCTGTATGTATAGCAGGTGATGGATTTGTCAGTGAAGTGAATGAAGATCGTGCAGAGGTTGAAGCAGCACCAGAGACCCTCGACACCTGTTTGCCACCTCCCACTGTGGAACAACCGGTGATGGAGTTCAAACCTCTGCCTGAGAGACTGGATTTTGAACCCTTGGATATGAAGGCACTATGGCCAGTCCAAGAGGTTGAACCCCATTTTTATTAGGAGGACTTTGTTGACTTTGTTGACCATAAGGTCAACTGTGACCCGAGAGGGAGTGAGAAGTCCACCGCACTTGGCGAAGTCACCATGACTGTCAAGTGCTCACTCCCATATCAAGGCTGCAAGTTATGGAAGCATGGAATGAGCTTCCGTCCTTTGGCTATCACTTGGGCCTTATGTTACAAGCAATGGGATCCCGGTGGAACCGCCTCCATGAGTTTTCTCTAAACCTTACTCTTTTTAATTATCTTTGCTTTGTTTTTGTTTTGTTTTCTTTTAGCTCTTGAATAATTTGAGAAGATCAAGAGTATGTGTGTGAATCTTGTGTCGGTGAGCTTGCTGGAATTTGATTGAATTTTGCATAGATGGATTGCATGATATTTGTTGACTATTGATGATTTTCCCCTAGGTTTTGAAAATTGAAAATTGATCCCCATGTGAAAAATTGAAAATTAAACTTTGAGACATTTTGTTATGATTGTATAATTTATGATAAGTTTGGGGTGAAGGGATGCACACACTAGGGATAGAATCTCGGTCAGACAATTTGCAAAATTGTCCAGGTGAGGATTTGAGCCTTCAACATGTTTTTAATTGTGTGAATCACTTTTAAGCTGTACTTTCCCGAATTTGCTTGAGTCTCTTCAAGGTTTGCATGTTTATGTGTTTGCATCAAATGATTTAGGCAATTTTCTTTGAATTAGCTACTTGGCCTAAATTGAATCAGTCCCTAATGCATGTCCCCTAGTTAGCCCTTTGAGCCTAATTAGCCTGTTGTTTCTTGATGACCCTATATTATAAGCCAAAATCTGGAAAAACCATGTTAACCCGATCTCAGGATTAGGAGAGCATGGAATCTTAGCAAGAGAATGGTTGCAAGAAACTAAGTTTGGGGTGGCTACAAGGATATGATGTGTTGTTTGGGATTGAGAAAAAGAAAAAGAAAATAAAGGTTGGAGCCATAGGCAAAAAAAAAAAGTGCAAAAATGTCAAAAAAGGGCTGTAGTCGCCTAGAAGCAAAAAGAAAAAAAAATGGAAAAAAGGAACTTGAGCGGAAATTCGGCGTATCAAAATTTTCATGCTCTCTTAGTTCCTAGGGACTTAAGCCTAGTTCCTTTGTATATCCTACCTTTAGCCAGGCCCCATTACAACCTTAAAAGACCTTTTGATGTTGCATGCATGTTTTCGTGGGAACCTTGTCTGAGATGAAAATCAAATTCATGGGAAGTGCTCTTAAAAGTGAAATTGAGTGAAATGTTGATAGCCTAGACAAATTGAGCGAATGAGTGAAACACTAAATGCCCTTGTGAGGAAGGCGATTGTTTGAATTTGGTGATCTCCCTTTTGTGTGTAACTTGGATCCCTTGCTTAGATTACTGATTGCATGAATGATGGAATTCTCAATTTTTTAAAGTAAATGAATGTGAGGATTACGTTGTTGAAAAAGGGGAAATCATTGAGGAAAAATTGTTTTGTTGAAATTGCATGAAATTTATGCGAATTTGATTGAATCTTTTAAGCTTGCCAAGTCTGAGTCTTTTTGAGTTTTAGTTTGCTTGGGGACAAGCAAAGTTCAAGTTTGGGGTATTTTGATCAGCCTCTGGCTCGACTAGTTTTCAACTAGTAAGACCATAGGTTTTATTCAAGTTTAATCTCGTTTTCGACCAAATTAGACTTGATTGTCTTCAAGCAACATTTTGAGTCTCTAAAGTAGTTTTAGGGTAATTTAGCTGATTTAGAGTCAAATAAAGCACTTACTTCTATTTCTTGTTTTCAGGTTAATAAAGAGAAGCAATTCTGGAATTATTCGCCCCGCGATAGGCTACTCGCCTCGCGAGCCTGAAGCCTTGCTGTGCCAGAAATGCCATCCTCTCTGTCTCGCCACGCGAACCATGACTCGCCTCGCGAGACTGGAAGTCAGAAAGCATCACGGTCAGCCCGTTATGACAACCACGGGCGTGACAGATTGGAATTTGAAGTCTCACCTCGCGAATAATCAGCTCGCCTCGCGAGAAAGCCAAACACTGAAGACCTGTTCATAAGATTCGCCTCGCGAGTCTTGTCTCGCCCCACGAGCGTGCGCAGCCCAGAATCTGTATTTATAGTCTGTTTTAGGGCAAAACTGGGGATCCTCTTCCTATCTCTTTCACAGTACGGCTGCGAATTAGGTTTAGTATTTTTGTGTTTCTTTTGTAATGGAGAACTAGTCTCCTTGATTGATCTACTGTAATCGGGTTCCGCCGCCACTTGAGGTTATGTAATTCCTGATTTAATTGCTACTCTCTTTCAATATTTATTCTATATGTTCTGTTTGCTTAATTCAGAATTATATAGAGTATGTATTGATTTGTTTCGATGATTATGTGTTCCTATACTTAATCGCGTTTGCTTAATTCGCGTGTGTTCATTCGTGTTTGCTTAATTCACGAGGGCTTCATCCGTTTGCTTAATTCAGAATTAGGAACATATGTCTAGTAGCGTTGGTTTCGCTTGTTAATTGATGTTACAATCGAAAAGAGATTAGAATCCGCTTTGGTCTTGGAATTATATGAACCAATGATAGTGGGAAACCGAGAGCAGTAGGTTAATCGTTTTTAGCTATTTGATAGTTATTTAGTTTGCATTGTTTTCTGTTTGTTTTCTTAATTTAATTTCATATCCAAATCCCCCAAAACTAACTTTTCTGTTAATAACAATCCGAGAGTCCTTGTGAGACGATACTCGAGTTGTCGCTCCCTATCTACATATTTTTACAAACCACTCTTCTTTTTGACGCGTGCACGACAGCGTGTCAACAGTCATCAGGTACAACAGTGAAAGAAGATTTTTGAGTTTGAAAGGAGGAGACAGGTGAAGAAATAGGAGATGCAACAGAAAGAGGTTGAACAAAAAGGGCAGATGGAGAACAGAAAGAGGTTGAACAAAAAGGGCAGATGGAGAAGTGACAGATGGGTTGATGATACCTTGATGAGAAGGGGAAGGGAATGAAGGAGCTGTTTGCTCTTCAGATATCTTCAACTTCTTGTGAGAAGGAGACACTTGGTCATCCTTGGGTACAACTGTCTGAGCTCCTCCAGACAGCTCTTCTGCATTGTTAGCTTTTGCAGGTACTAGGTAACCAGATCTTCTGTTTTTGGGAATAATTCCCAAAATGAAAGTCTTCTTTGGTTCTTCCAGGACTTTCTCTGTCTTCTCCCCCTGAGCAGATGCTTCCTCTTTGCTAGGCTCAGACTCAACTTGTCTGACCTTGGCAAAGGTCTTCACCAGCTTCCTTTTCTTGCTCGGATGAGTAGGAACAGCCACTAATTCCTCAGCTTCACTAGTCTTCCTCTTGGGAGAGGGTTTCCTCAGCCTGAACCTCGAGGGCTCAACTGTTTCAGCAGAATCTTCAGATACTGAGAGTTGCAGCTCTGGAATTTGGTCTTGTCTAGCCACCTTTCCAGAGGGTTTGAGTAATCTTTCAGAAATGGGAACTTCTGATTCGTCAGTGGAAACCACTGGTTCTTCCTCCTTCTGCTTAACAGCAGTCTTCTTCTTCTTCTTCTGCTTCTTCTTCTTGTTGTTTTCCACCTCATCAGCAAGAGGGATTCCATTGATGTCCATCATAGACAGAATCTTCCTGTCTATGGGCAGTGACATGTCCACAAAGTGAACATCACTAGGAACAAACAAGTTGTTCCTGAATACCCTTGTCAGCAACATCCCATAAGGATAGGTCTGCATGTTGGTTCTCTTGATCAGAATCTCAACGTACATGAAGATACGGTCGTTGATGTCAACCTTGATTTTGTGGATCAAGTGGTACAGAGCAAATCTGTCCATCTTGGTCACACTGTCTCGTGAGCCTTTCCTTGGCATCACGCACTCCAACAGCAATTTGTACAGGAATCTGCACTTGGCCACCATGTTGACAGGCTTGGGGTTCACTGGTTTGGGAACACCATAGATGGCAATGTTGACATTGTAAACTACCACTTCATCTTCCCAGTTGGGCGTGAAGCCAGCTCCGATTCTCGGACATTTTGTGACAAGCTCCAGAGAGCTAATGGGGAAGAGAAGGGTTATATCCCCCATTTCAGTCTTAAAGCTTTTGATTCTGTTGAGTCGGTTGGTGACAACCACAACATTTCTCCAGAATGTTTGAACGAGCTTAGGGTGAACAAGCTCCTTGATGTCGAAGAAAGGAGTCCACTTGGAGTACTCCAACTCTTCAGTGACATCCATTCCTAGTTTCTTCATCTATTGAAGATCAACAGTCTTTCCCGAAATGATCTTTTCTATCTCAGTAACCTTGAGATTGTATTTCTCAGCGATTTCTTTTGTAGAGAGACACTTGGATGATGCCATTTTTTTAGAGAAAACGATTCTAGGGTTTCGAGAGAGAAGAGGGTTTGAAAGATGAGAAGACAAAGAGATTTTGGAATATTGAAGCGTAAAGGTTCAACCTTTCTGATCTATTGTCTTTTATAGTCATAAAGGTAGGAATGATAAAAACGACATTTTTAATTCAAATATGGCATGATTTGTATGGGGAACTACAACACCCACTTAAGATATAATGAAAACGTGTTTTCGAGATATGTAAACCACCGTGCACACGATTAGCTTTGGATAAGGGAATGACATTAAATAAATAATAACCATTTCAACAAAACTGATGAGTTCTAGCATAGTGACTCAGCAGAGTCAGACAGGTAAGCATAGACAGATGATAAAGCACATACAGGTTAACATTCAGACATGTCATTCAACAATGCAATGCATGTTTAGATTATCTCTAATAAATAAAAATCTTTCTTCTGCGAGGGATTTAGTGAAAATATCAGTCCATTAATTTTCAGTTTTAGCAAACTTAATATCAAAGATGTCATTCTGAACATAATCCCCTAATAAAATGATGTTTGATTCCAATATGCTTAGCCTTAGAATGCTGAATAGGATTTTTAGTTAAGCATATAGCACAGGAATTATCACACCATACAGATATGTTCTGTTCATAAATAGAGTAATCCTCAAGTTGATGTTTTACCCATAAGAGTTGAGAGCAGCAACTAGCAGCAGAGATGTATTCCAGCAGAAGAGACAGGGCAATGGTTGTCTGCCTCTTGCTTGACCATGAGACTAAACTTGCTCCAATGAAGTGACATCCTCCACTGGTACTTTTTCTTTCTATTCTGTCTCCAGCAAAATCAGCATCACAATATCCCACTAATCTGTATTATTTTGATCTTAAATACAGCAAACCAAAATTAGTAGTTCCAAGCAAATATCTAAATATTCTTTTAACAGGCTTAAGATGAGATTCTCTAGGGTCAAATTGAAATCTAGCACACATACAGACACTAAATTGAATGTCAGGTCTGCTTGAAGTTAAGTACAGTAGAGAGCCAATCATACCTCTGTAGACAGTTTGATCTGCCTTTTTACCTTCATCATCTTTGCTTAGTTTTGCATTGGGTTGCATAGGGGTTTTCATGAGTTTTGCATTTTCCATTTGTATTTCTTGAGTATCTCCTTGGTATATTTTTGTTGATGAATGTAAATTCCATCACTTGTCTGCTTGATTTATAATCCAAGGAAGAACTTCAATTCTCCCATCATGCTCATCTCAAATTCAGGTTGCATTAGATTTGAAAATTCCTTGCACAGCTTTTCATTAGTTGCTCCAAAAATAATATCATCAACATATATTTGAACTATAATAAAGTTCTTTTTAGAGCAATTCTTGAACAGAGTAGTGTCTACATGTCCTCTAGTAAAACCATTATGCATGAGAAAAGAACTGAGTCTATCATACCATGCTCTAGGTGCTTGTTTCAAACCATATAATGCTTTTTTAAGTTTGAAAACGTGATCTGTTTTATCAGTATCCTCAGAACCAGGGGGTTGTTTAACATACACTTCTTCTTCAATTATACCATTTAGAAAAGCACTTTTTACATCCATTTGAAATAGGGTAATTTGGTGTTGCCAAGATATCACATTAAAATGTGTATGGCTTCTATTCTAGCTACAGTGCAAAGGTTTCAATTATAATCAATACCTTCTTGTTGGTTATAGCCTTGAGCTACTAACCTTACCTTATTTCTGACAACTTTACCATCTTCATCCAATTTGTCTCTGAAGACCCATCTTGTTCCAATAACCGACTTGTTTTTAGGCTTAGAGACAAGAGTCCAGACATCATTTCTGGTGAACTGGTTAAGTTCTTCTTGCATAGCAAGAATCCAGCTTTCATCCTCAAGAGCTTCTTCAATGCGTTTAGGCTCCAAATATGAAATAAAGGCCACATTGCTTGATTCTCTTAATGTGGATCTAGTTCTTACTCCTTCAGAAGGATTTTTAATAATAAGATCCTTAGGGTGATGAGTGTTGAACTTCCAATCCCTTTTGAGATCATCATGAAGATCTTGACTTGTCTGCTGACTCGTCTGTTGACTCGTCTGCTGACTTGTCTGTTCCACTTGTCTGTCAGTGGTCGCGCTGTCGCGCACGCGCCAAAAAGGACGAGCGGGTTTAAAACTGTAGTTTAGTGCGACAACTCGGATGTCGTCTCTCAAGGACTCTGAAAATGTTATCTTCCACAAAAATCAGTTTTGGGGGGGGGGTTTGGATTGGAGTGCAAATAAGAAACAAGCAAAACAGAGCAATTAAAAACAGGGCAGTTGAAAAGAGATTATCAATTATCAAACAACGATTAATCTACTGTCAAGAATTCCCAACTATCCTTGGTTAATGTAATCCCAAGCCCTAAGCAGATTCTAATCCCCTTTCAGTTACAGCAGCAACTAACAACGTAATTGCTACTATGGATGCAAATTCCTATTCCCGAAATAACAAACGGGGTTAAGCTCTCATGAACAAACGAACATGAACGAACACACGCGAATTAACAAACGCGATTAAGTATAGGAAAATAACATCACTGAAACAAATCAATACAATACTACACACTCCTGAAATAACAAACAGAAATGTATAATATGGTATTGAAAAGGGAAAAGCAATTAAAATAGGGATTTACAAAACCTCAAGTAAATAGAATTCTCATACAGTAGACTAATCCTAGAACTTAGTTCTCCATGACAAAAACGAAATCACACAGAGAAAATATAAAACTAAACAATGGAGAAGCAAAAGTCTTTACAAATTGTTCAGAACAGCCTTTTATACAAATTCTGAATTCAGCTAGCTCGCGAGGCGAGCACACATTCGCGAGGCGAATTTCATGAAGAGTCAGCAACCTTTGGCATTCTCGCGAGGCGAAGTGCTTGCTCGCGAGGCGAGGATCTGAAGAGTCTTCTCCTTACGCCCGTTATGGCCATCAGGGGCCAACCGTGATGCTCTCTGACTTCCAGACTCGCGAGGCGAATGGATGCTCGCGAGGAGAGACTCTTCAACTTCAAAACTGCCACGGCCATGACCTTCAACACGGGCAAGCCGTGATCGTCTCTGACTTTTTCAGGGTTGCAAGACTCGCGAGGCGAGACCTTCTTCGCGGGGCGAACCAGAGACTTAGCATTTTCTTGGAACAGTCAGGCTTCGGGGTCGCGTGGCGAGCATGTCCTTCGCGGGGCGAATCCCCTGCTCTTTATTTTCTCAACTTCTACTTAACCTGAAAACAAGGAAATAACCATAAGTGTATTATTTTGACTCAAAACTAGCTAAATTAACTTAAAACTATTCTAGAGACTCAAAACCTTGCTTGAGGACAATCTAATCTAATTTGGGTGAAAATAGGATATAATTTGCACAAAACCCTAGTCAAACTAGCCATAAAACTAGATGAGCCAGAGGCTTATCAAAATACCCCAAACTTAAACTTTGCTTGTCCCCAAGCAAACTAAGACTCAAAAATCAAAAAGACTCAAGACCTGGCAAGCTTAAAAGATCCAATCAACATTGCACAAATTCAAGCAACTTCATCAAAACAGTTTTTTTTTTCATTGTTTCCCCCTTTTCAAACAGAGCAATCCCCACATTCATTTATTCTAAACATTTGAGAATTTCATCATGAAAACAATCATCAATCTAAGCAGGGGATCTAAGTCACACACAAGAGGGAGATCACCAAATCCAAACAACTGCCTTCCTCACAAGGGCATTATTTGTTCACTCAGTCACTCAGTTTATGTCAGGCTAACAACTTGCACTCAGTTTCACTTTTCAAGTACACTTCCCAAAAATTTGCTTTTCATCTCAAAATGGCTCCCACAGAAAACATGCAAGCAACATCAGAAGGTCTTTTATGGGTTGTAATGGGGCCTGGCTAAGGGTAGGATATACAAAGGAACTAGGCTGAAGACCCTAGGAACTAAGAGAGCATGAACTATATTTACACTTTGAAATTCACTCAAGTTCCTTTCTTTATTTTTTTCTTTACACTTCTGGGTGGCTACAGCCTTTTTATTTCTTTTTGGCATTTTTGTAATTTTTTTTTTTGTACACTTTTTCTTTCACCAGCCTTTGCTCCAAATTTTTTTCTTTTTTTTTATATTTTTTTTTCTCAATCCCAACAACATATTACACCTTGCAGCCACCCCAAACTTAGTTTCTTGCACCCATTCTAAGATTACATGCTCTCCTAATCCTAAGATCGGGTTAACATGGTTTTCCAGATTTTTGGGCTTATAACATTAGGTTATCAAGAACTAACAGGCTAATAGGCTCAAAAGGGCTAACTAGGGAACATGCATTAGGAATTGTTTTATTCAGGCCAAGTAGCTATTTACAAAGAAAATGCCTAAATCATATGAAGCAAACACCTAATCATGCAAACCAAAAAGAGATTCAATCAAATCCAGGGAAGTGCAACTTGAAAGTGATTTTCACACAGTTTAAAACATGTTGGAGGCTCAAAACCTCACCTGGACATTCATGCAAATTGTTTGAAAGAGATTCTGTCCCTAGTGTGTGCTTCCTATCACCCCAAACTTATCATAAATCATGTCATCATAACAAAACCCCAAAGTTCAGTTTTCAATTTCACATGGGAATCACTTTTCAAAAACAAAAAATTTTCAGCCTAGGGGGAATCATCACATATCAATCAAGCAAGCAATCTGTGCAACATCAATCAAAATCTAGCAAACTTGCCAACTAAAAACTTAACACACAAATGCTCCTGAGCTTCTCAAATTATTCAGGAGCTTTATTCAAAGAAACAAGACTCAACAAAACTACAACTAGTTCCCTCCCCCACACTTAAAACAGGCATTGTCCCCAATGAACAACAGAACTATACAATCATAGTGAGGGAAAAGGAAAAGAAACTCCCTGATCAAGCATCAGTGTAGGTTGGAGCATCCAAAGATAGCTCCTCAACATTTGCATCCATAGGAACAACAGCATCCACACCATGGAATGGCTTCAACCTCTGCCCGTTAACCTTGAAGGGCTTGTGTGTACCTGCACGTGTAATCTCTACTGCACCATAAGGAAACACATTAGTAACGACAAAGGGGCCATCCCATTTGGACCTAAGTTTCCCAGCCATCTGTTTAAGTAGGTAGTTAAACAATAAGACTAGCTGGCCCACAAAAATTCTTTCCTAACAATCATTCTATCATGAAATTGTTTTGTCTTTTCTTTATAAATCTTGGAGCTTTCATAGGCTTCAAGCCTAAGCTCCTCAAGTTGCTGCAACTGCAGCTTTCTTTCAACACCAGATTTATTCATGTCCATGTTACAACACTTTACTGCCCAATATGCTCTATGCTCAACCTCCACCGGGAGGTGACATGCCTTACCAAACACTAGCCGAAATGGGGACATTCCTATAGGAGTCTTGAAAGCAGTCCTTTGTGCCCACAGTGCGTCTTCCAGACGGCGGCTCCATTCCTTTCTATTAGGCTGCACCATTTTCTCTGGAATTTGCTTGATCTCCCTATTGGATATTTCAGCCTGGCCATTGGTTTGGGGATGGTAAGCGGTGGACACTCTATGTACAACCCCATATTTCCTGAGTAAGGCCTCCATGGTTCTGTTGCAAAAATGTGTGCCCTGGTCACTGATGATGGCCTTGGGTATGCCAAACCTGCAAAAAATGTTGGACCTAACAAATTTGGAAACAATCTGAGCATCGTTAGTCCTAGTGGGTATTGCTTCCACCCACTTTGAAACATAATCTACAGCCAACAGAATATATACAAAACCAAAAGAAGGAGGGAAAGGACCCATGAAGTCCATCCCCCACACATCAAAAACTTCACAAAAGAGCATGGGCTGTTGAGGCATCTCACTCCTACGAGTGATTGCAGGGCCTGTTATTTGACATTCTTTACAATTCTTGTATACCTCATATGAATCCCTAAAAATTGTGGGCCAATAAAATCCAGAATCCAGGACTTTTCTTGCTGTCCTCTGAGGTCCAAAGTGTCCTCCAACTGGAGAGGCATGTGAGAAATACAGGATGGACTCCGTCTCATGATCGGGTACACACCTCCGAATAACCTGGTCACTGCAAAACTTCCACAGGTAGGGATCATCCCACATATAGTACTTTGCATCGCTTTTCAGCTTGTGGAACTTATGTCTACTTGTACCTGCAGGAACAACACCAGCAACTAGAAAATTTACAATGTCAGCAAACCAGGGGGTTACCCCATACAAATGTAAGAGTCTCTCATCAGGGAAATCATCTTGGATGGGAAAAGTATCCTCATCCCTTGCTATCCTGCTCAAATGATCTGCTACCAAATTTTCAGCTCCACTTTTATCCTTTATCTCCACATTGAATTCTTGGAGCAAAAGCATCCACCGGATGAGTCTTGGCTTAGCTTCTGGCTTCTTCAACAGATATTTCAAACCTGCATGGTCAGTAAAAACAGTCACCCTAGAACCTAGCAAATAAGACCTAAACTTATCAAGTGCAAATACAACAGCTAGCAGTTCTTTCTCAGTGGTGGTGTAATTTGCCTGTGCAGCATCTAAGGTCCTAGAAGCATAGTGAATTACATGGGCAACCTTGCCCACCCTTTGTGCCAGAACTGTTCCTACAGTAAAATTGGAGGCATCACACATCAGTTCAAAAGGGAGTGTCCAGTCTGGGGGCTGGATAACAGGGGTAGAAGTCAACGCTTTCTTCAGATAGTCAAATGACTCTTTGCACTTTTCATCAAACTGGAACAGGGCATCATTCTTCAGCAGATTTGACAATGGCAGTGATATCTTGCTGAAGTCCTTTATAAAGCGCCTATAGAAACCTGCATGTCCAAGAAAAGAACGGATCTCGCGTACGCAAGATGGGTAAGGCAATGAAGAAATCACATTTATTTTTGCAGGATCTACAGAAATACCCTCTTTGGAAATTACATGACCCAATACTATCCCCTGTTCTACCATGAAGTGACATTTCTCATAATTCAAAATCAGATCAGTATCAATGCATCTTTGTAGAACTAGACCTAGGCTATGCAAACAAGCATCAAATGAGGAGCCATACACAGTAAAATCATCCATAAACACCTCTATGCAGTTTTCAATAAAGTCAGAGAAAATACTAAGCATGCATCTTTGAAAGGTGCCAGGAGCATTACAGAGGCCAAATGGCATCCTCCTATAAGCAAACGTACCGAAGGGGCACGTGAAGGTGGTCTTTTCCTGATCTTCAGGGGCAATATGAATCTGGAAATACCCGGAAAAGCCATCTAGAAAACAATAATGGGATTGACCAGCCAGCCGATCCAGCATCTGATCTATGAACGGCAAAGGAAAATGATCCTTTCTGGTGGCCTGGTTTAGCTTCCTATAGTCTATACAAACTCGCCAGCTATTCTGGACTCTAGTAGGCACAAGTTCATTATTTTCATTCCTAACTACTGTTAGACCAGACTTCTTTGGTACAACTTGCACCGGACTCACCCAAGTACTATCAGAGATGGGATAGATAATACCTGCCTGTAGAAGCTTAGTCACCTCTTTCTTTACCACATCCAGAATCAGTGGGTTAAGTCGCCTTTGGGCCTGTCTCGATCGGGCTTAGCCCCATCCTCCAATAGAATTCTGTGCATGCATCTGGAGGGGCTAATTCCTGGAATATCAGCCAATGGTCCACCCAATAGCCT
Organism: Sophora flavescens; assembly: GCA_030762895.1. Classification (NCBI taxonomy): domain Eukaryota; kingdom Viridiplantae; phylum Streptophyta; class Magnoliopsida; order Fabales; family Fabaceae; genus Sophora; species Sophora flavescens. The sequence continues at coordinate 54,042,830 of CM061068.1, read as the reverse complement.
TCTTGTTCTTCCTCAGAACTTCTAAAAGCTTGGCTTCCTGATCAGAGTTGAGGCTGGAGGAAATGATGACTGGCAATGTTGCATTCCTCCCCAAGTAGGCATACTTCAGGTTCTCAGGAAGTGGTTTGAGTTCCAAAGAAGGTGGTCTGCTCACCGGATGGTGCATTGGAAGTAGCCATGGGGTCAAGGACCTCGCTGAACAGACATGACTTCACTCTCATTATCACTATCACTATCATCCTCACCCTGCAAGGTTGAATCCAAAAACTCAGAACAAACAGAACATGGGTTAGTGTTAGTACAGTTAGTACAAGTATATACATCATCAAAACCAGAAATAAGAGGAAAATCAGAAATAAAGTCATCATGTGTATCCTCAATTAGCTCAGAAAGCAACTCTAAGTGGAATACAGAGTGCTCCTCTACTGGGTGTTTCATAGCATCAAAGATCTTGAATTTGGCCACAATACCACCAAACTCCATAGACATAGTCCCATCATAAACATCAATCTTGGTCTTGGATGTCATCATGAATGGTCTGCCCAAGATTATAGGTGATCTACTGGACTGAGTCTCTCCTGCCATGTCTAGGATATAGAAGTCCGCAGGGAATATCGAATCATCAACTTGCACTAGCACATCCTCTACCATTCCTATGGGTCGGGCACTGGTCCTGTTAGCCAACTGGATGGTAAGACCTGTATACTGCAATGGCCCAAGATTCAGGTTATTAAAGATGGAGGTAGGCATGACATTGATTGATGCTCCCAAGTCCAACATGCAGTTCTCAAACTTCTTGTCCCCAATAGTGCATGGGATAGTGAAGGTGCCTGGATCCTTGCACTTCTGTGGTAGTGCTTGAGAAGGGGCTATAGAAGCAACTCTTTCTAGCTTAGACTGGATAAGCGCTGAGACATTCATTCCCAAGTCAACCCTCTCATTAGTCTTCATCTTCCTCTTGTTGGTGCATAGGTCCTTCAGAAATTTGGCATATCTGGGCACTTGCTTGATCACATCCAACAGTGGGATATTAACAGCTACTTTTCTGAAAACATCAAGAATCTCCTTCTCCTTATTTTCACCACCAATCTTCAAATTTTTCTGAATTCTGTGTGGGGATGGAATGGGTGGTCTATACACTTTCTCAGCTTCAACTTCAACCATAGGCTCAGGAGTAACCTCATTAGTAGGCTTAGGAGTAACCTTCATAGTTTCTTCATCCTTTCCAGAAGTGGCCTCAACAACCTTTCCAGATCTCAGAGAGAGGGCACTCACATTAGGGTTGGAGGCATTAGGATTTATCACTGGCTGTGCAGGCAGCTGGTTTGTCCCTTGACCTTGCTGTATACTATTCATGGATGTGGCCAGCTGTCCAATCTGTGTCCTTAAATCTTGAATACTAGCATCTGTCCGCTGCTGAAACTGTACACTAGATGCAGCCATTTGCTTTACCAAGTCTTCTAATGATGGTCCAGAAGGTGCAGAAGTGGTCACTGGAGGATGATTCTGAGGTGCCATCGGCTGTTGTTGGGATGAGTTCCCATACCGCAGATTAGGGTGATTTCTCCAGCTGGGATGGTACCTATTGGTAGAGAGGTGCGGAGTGCTTTGTACCGATTCGACTGTTTCCTTGATTATAGGGGTTCACCGCATAAGCTTGAGGTACTTCACCGACAAACTCTTCTCTCTCGGATCGGGCATGGATCAAATGGGTGCTCAGGTGAATTGCACATGCTACATAACTTTGCAGGTTGAACCTTGTCTATTGCCAATTGCCTTACAAAGGAAGTCAGCTCATCCAATCTATTCTCAAGGGCGGCCTGGTTGGAAGATGAACTATGAATCTCGTGCACACCTCTTGGCTCAACTGAATTTCTTCTTGTAGAAAACTGCTGGGAATTCAATGACATGTTCTCAATGAGTTGCTTGGCAGCAGCTGGGGTCTTATCAACTAATGCTCCCCCACTAGCAAAGATCCAATGATTCCTATCCATCGGCAACAATCCTTCATAAAAGTATTGGATCAGGAGTTGTTCGTAAATTTGATGCTCGAGGGCAACGAGATACCAAATGTTTGAACCTTTCCCAGTATTCAGCTAGTGACTCGTTCCCTTGCCTGATGCCACATATCTCTTTCCTTATTGAAGCAGCTCTTGAAGCAGGAAAATACCTTTCTAGGAACACCCTCTTCAAATCATTCCAAGTGGTGATGGAATTGGGCTCAAGATACAATAGCCAATCCTTTGCAGCTCCCTGGAGTGAAAACGGAAAAGCCTTCAGCTTGATACTATCCTCAGTGACTCCCTCTGCTCTCGAGGTTGTGGAGCATACAACTTGGAATTCCTTCAAGTGCTTGTGTGGATCCTCACCTGCAAGACCATTAAACTTGGGCAACAAGTGAATAAAACCAGATTTCAGTTCAAAAGGAGTGTCAGCACCAGGATAAGAAATACATAATCCATTATAGTTGACATTAGGGGCAGCAAGCTGTCTTAATGTCCTCTGGTCTCCCATGTTCTCAAAAACAGTTTTAAAATTGGAATCACTACTAGTGCTAGCCCGAAATTCCCTACGGAGTGTGTGCAGTGTTCTTTCAATTTCCGGGTCAAAATCACACAGTTCAGGGCAATGAGACCTAGTAGCCAGACCAATTCAAAACAAACAGAAAATAAAAGAAAGAAAAGAAAATAAAATAAAAACAAATTGCGAAAAATTACAACTCAGAGTCCCCGGCAACGGCGCCAATTTTTGTCACATTGCTCAGCAGACGCGCCAAAAAGGACGAGCGGGTTTAAAACTGTAGTTTAGTGCGACAACTCGGATGTCGTCTCTCAAGGACTCGAAAATGTTATTTTCCACAAAAATCAGTTTTGGGGGGGTCTGGATGGGAGTGCAAATAAGAAACAAGCAAAACAGAGCAATTAAAAACAAGGCAGTTGAAAAGAGATTATCAATTATCAAACAATGATTAATCTACTGTCAAGAATTCCCAACTATCCTTGGTTAATGTAATCCCAAGCCCTAAGCAGATTCTAATCCCCTTTCGATTCATAAAGAAGAACTAACAACGTAATTGCTACTATGGATGCAAATTCCTATTCCCGAAATAACAAACGGGGTTAAGCTCTCATGAACAAACGAACATGAACGAACACACGCGAATTAACAAACGCGATTAAGTATAGGAAAATAACATCATCGAAACAAATCAATACAATACTACACACTCCTGAAATAACAAACAGAAATGTATAATATGGTATTGAAAAGGGAAAAGCAATTAAAATAGGGATTTACAAAACCTCAAGTAAATAGAATTCTCATACAGTAGACTAATCCTAGAACTTAGTTCTCCATGACAAAAACGAAATCACACAGAGAAAATATAAAACTAAACAATGGAGAAGCAAAAGTCTTTACAAATTGTTCAGAACAGCCTTTTATACAAATTCTGAATTCAGCTAGCTCGCGAGGCGAGCACACATTCGCGAGGCGAATTTCATGAAGAGTCAGCAACCTTTGGCATTCTCGCGAGGCGAAGTGCTTGCTCGCGAGGCGAGGATCTGAAGAGTCTTCTCCTTACGCCCGTTATGGCCATCAGGGGCCAACCGTGATGCTCTCTGACTTCCAGACTCGCGAGGCGAATGGATGCTCGCGAGGCGAGACTCTTCAACTTCAAAACTGCCACGGCCATGACTTCAACACGGGCAAGCCGTGATCGTCTCTGACTTTTTCAGGGTTACAAGACTCGCGAGGCGAGACCTTCTTCGCGGGGCGAACCAGAGACTTAGCATTTTCTTGGAACAGTCAGGCTTCGGGGTCGCGTGGCGAGCATGTCCTTCGCGGGGCGAATCCCCTGCTCTTTATTTTCTCAACTTCTACTTAACCTGAAAACAAGGAAATAACCATAAGTGTATTATTTTGACTCAAAACTAGCTAAATTAACTTAAAACTATTCTAGAGACTCAAAACCTTGCTTGAGGACAATCTAATCTAATTTGGGTGAAAATAGGATATAATTTGCACAAAACCCTGGTCAAACTAGCCATAAAACTAGATGAGCCAGAGGCTTATCAGTCAGCCTCAGGCACAGGTTCTGTCTTGGTTAGATCGGGTTGTTGAATTTCTGGATTGTTTATATCAAGACCTGCAAGATCATCTTCTTGATCTGATAGTTCTTTATCAGTCTTTAATTCATCATTGAATTTAACATGAACCAATTCTTCAATAATACAAGTTCTTGAATTGTAAACTCTAAAAGCCTTAGACATTTCAAAATATCCTACGAAAATACATTTATCTACCTTATAATCAAACTTTCCAAGATTATCTCTAGTATTCAGAATAAAACATTCACATCTAAAAGCATGAAAATAAGATATGTTTGTGCTTTTTCCTTTCCACAATTCATAAGGAGTCCTTTTTAGAAAAGGCCTAATAAGTTTTCTGTTTTGTACATAACAAGCAGTGTTTACAGCTTCTGCTCATAAGTACTTAGGGAGATTATTTTCATTGAGCATAGATCTAACCATCTCTTGCAGAGATCTGTTCTTTCTCTCAACCACTCCATTTTTCTATGGAGTTATAGGTGAAGATAAATTATGAGAGATTCCATTCTCCTCACAGAACTGTCTAAACTGCTCATTTTCAAATTCTCCCCCATGATCACTTCTAAGGGTAGAAATACAGAAACCCTGCTCATTTTGTACTCTTTTGCAGAATACTGAGAAATCCTTAAAAGACTCATCCTTGTGTGTTAGGAAGAGTACCCATGTGTATCTAGAATAGTCATCAACTATGACAAATCCATATTTTCTTCCAGTCAGGCTGGCAACACTAACTGTTCCAAACATATCCATGTGTAACAACTGAAGAGGTCTAGAGGTTGATACTTGGTTTTTAGACTTGAAACTTGATTTTATCTATTTACCTCTCTGACATGCATCACACAAGACATCTTTCTTAAAACTAATATCAGGCAATCCTCTCACAAGATTATTCCTTTTTAATTCAGAAATTAGTTTCATACTAGCATGTCCTAGTTTCTTATGCCATAACCATCTCTCATCCTCTTTAGACATCAGACAGGTTACACTTTGATCTGAGAGATCAGACAGTTCAATCTTATAAGGATTTTGTTGCCTTTTAGCTTAAAAGAGGGTTTTGCCACAACAGTCTTTAACTATGCATACATCCTTGGTAAAGGAAACATCAAAACCACTATCACATAATTGACTTATGCTAAGCAAATTGTGTCTTAATCCTTTAACCATAAGAACATTAGATATAGAGGGAAGAGGGGGTTTACCACCAATAGTACCAATTCCTATAACTTTCCCTTTTTGATTCCCTCCGGAGGCAACGTGTCCTCCTTTCTTAAGTTAAAGGTCTAGGAACATAGACCTTTCTCTTATCATATGACGCAGGTAACCACTGTCCAGGTGCCAGCAGTGGTGTTTTCTTTGTTCTGTTGAGGACATCTGCAACAAAAATTATTTGATTTTTAGGTACCCATATTTTTCTGGGTCATTTTCTGTTAGTTCTAGGAGTCTGAAGACTTCCTTCTCTTCTTATGGATACACTTAGACTTATATGTCTAGTTTTTCCACAGAAGTTACAGACAGGTATAGACTTGGTTACAGTTGACTTAACGGATACTGTAGAAGCTTTAGTTGATGATACTTTATGATGTGTCTGATGGACATATCCACTAGCTTCTTTGTTAAGAGAGTGCCTCTGACAGCTAAGTAGCTTAGTCATATTATCTCTACCATTAACAAATTTTTCAAGATCAAAAGTGAGCTCTTCCACTTTCTGTTGAAGTTTTTCAACTTCTTCAGATGGTGATGTTTCACTTGAGATCTTAGCTTCATTAGACTTTTCAGTCTTCAGCCCACTGTTCTCTTTAGCTAGCTTCTCACACTCTTGAGATTTCTGTTTATGCTCACTGGTGAGCTTTACATACTCTCTCTTGAGGGATTTGAAAGCCTTAGATAAGCAGTTGGATTCCTCCGGCAACTCCTCATAGGCATCAAGTAATTCCTCGTAGTTAGGATGTACCTCATCGTCTGAGTCTGAGTCAGTGTTGGCCATCAAACAGAGATTGGCTTCTTCCTCTGTTTCTTCATCAGAAGATGTTGACTCCAGATCCTCCCAAGTAGCCATCATTCCTTTCTTCTTCTTGTTGAAGAATTTCTTAAAAGGGGCCTTTTTGAGTTGAGGACATTCAGCCTTGATGTGACCAGGCTTCTTGCACTGACAGCAGACAATTGGACTTTTGTCTATTGGAGTGGATTCTTTGAAGTTCTTGTCCTTGTTGAACTTTCTGAATAGCTTATCTCTCTTGAACTTCTTTTTCTATAAGAGAAGCTTTATCTTCCTGGTCAGGAGAGACAATTCTTCATCACTCTCATAATCCTCGTGTTCAGACAGGTCAACATCACTGGATGACTCGTCTGCCTTTAGAGCCTTGGAAACTTTTGCTGACTTTTGATCAGCTTTCAGAGCAATTGACTTGCCCTTCTTTGGTGCAACTTCATCTCCAAGTTCTTGCTCCATGAACAGTGAGTGTTCCAAGAAGTTCATCCATAGTCAAGGTAGTGAGATCCTTGGATTGAGAGATAGTAGCGACCAAAGGTCTCCACTGTTTAGGTAGACTTCTCAGAATCTTTCCAACCTTCTCAGCATTGGTATAGACTTTGCCAAGAGATTTTAAACTGTTGACTATAGTTTGAAATCTCCCTATCATTTGAGCAACAAATTCTCCTTCCTCCATGACAAACAGTTCATACTTTCTGACAAGTATGGCAATCTTTGACTCTTTGACTTTGGTTGTTCCTTCATGTGTGACAGCTAAAGGGTCCCATATTTCTTTGGCAGATTCACAAGCACATACCTTCTCAAATTCCTCAGGACTGAGAACACAAATGATGTTATATCTAGCTTTGTGGTTCAGCTCCCATTTTGTCTTTTCTGCAGTAGTCCACTGAGCTTTTGGTTTGTCAGTGTTATCATCATTCTTGGGAATGAATGGACCATCTGTAATGACATCCCAAAGATCAGAGTTTGTAGATAGAATGCACCATTGAAATCTATATTTCCAATAGTTGTAGTTTTTCTCCATTGAAGTAAGGAGGTCTGGTTAGGAAAGCTCCTTCAGTCTGGTGACTTCCACTTGAACTAGCTCCAACAGTCATGTCTATTCTTCAGGACCTTTTACCTCTACACTGTTAGATGCTCAACCCAGAGGCTGAGCTCTGATACCAACTGAAATAGACAACTATAAACACGAGAAGGGGGGTTGAATTGTGTTTATCAGAATTTAAACAAAGTTGAAAACTTTTGACATACAGAAGCTAGGTTCAGACGAGTGGAAAGATCCAGGACAGACAGGTGACCTGTTTGATGAAATTTCAACAGTGACTTAGACAAACACACCACTTGAAAAACGAATAAGAAAACGAAGGCAACTAAAGAGTTTATAAGGAAAGAGAGATTGACACAACTATTTATCCTGGTTCACTCTTCAAAGCAAAGAGCTACGTCCAGTCCTTGGCAGCACCAAGTTTTATCCACTATAACTAATCAGGTTACAGACTCCAGGTATTGTTTGCACATCTAGCCTCTTCAGGCTCCAAGACAAGTATTCTTTGCACACCTAACCTCTTCAGGCTCCAAGACAAGTATTATTTGCACACTTAGCCTCTTCAGGCTCACTCAGGTTTGTTTGAGAGATTTGGTTTGTAATAAATACAACTTCAGACAGACAAAACTTTCACTAATACTCAGAGAGTGGTTTAAATGTAAATCTTAGGAAAGTCTGCGTAATAACTTCAAATGATTGAAGAATACAGAATGAAAGAATGAAGATATTAATGCGCAGAGTAATGGCTCTTTAATGCTATGTGTATTCTCTATGCTTCATCTTCAATGACTTCTGTATTTATAGTCTTCAAGCATTTAGGATCCGTTAGAGACATTCCCTTAGATGTCGGCTTCAAGCAGAACTTCATTAAATGCAATAGAGTCGTTCTGGGTAGCCATCAATGCAATAGGAACGTTGGTTGTACTCTAACATGAAGGATCATGGCTTTATGCATCGTGATACATCATATCAGAGTTGTGCGAAGAGTTTTTTGTACTTTGCTGAGTATAATTCCCTTTTCGTGTAAGGACCAGAGGTACTAGGGAATAAAGCATGTTGGAAACATTCTTTAATTGGTCTTTGGTTCTGATAACAGAATCTGTTTTCTTGATTCTGGTTCTTGAAATAAGATTATGATAATTCTTATAGAATTCGCGTTCATAAAATAAGCGCGCCCATCTTGAAAATAACCGCGTCCATCGAGCCATTTAAGATTTTAAAATCGGACGGGCTAGTAGACAAGATCCATATGCCATGTCATTGGACGGAGCTTCTCATTAAGGACTTAGCAAGTCCAAAGACTTGTGTGGACGAGCGTTTCTATCACCTTAGTGGATGAGCACTTCTATCACTTCAGTGGACGAGCGGTTCTGTCACTTTAGTGGACGAGCACATCTATCACTTCAGTGGGCGAGTGCTTCTGTCACTTTAGTGGACGAGCACTTCTATCACTTCAGTGGACGAGTGCTGCTGTCACTTTAGTGGACGAGCGCTTCTGTCACTTTAGTGGACGGATGATTTTTACAGTTTTAATCTGCACACTAGATAGACAGGTTAGCAACCAATATGAAGGTTAATTAAATCATTAACCAATGTTTAGTTCTCATCAAAACTTAGGGAAATGCACAACATACATTTTAGAGACTTAACGGGACCTTTGTTACCCACCACGATTTGAGCCAAAATTCGAACATCCCGCTGATGGGAAAATCAATTACATGTCTTGTGTTTAGGTTAGGAGGCGTTTTCACCATTAAATAACTAATGCATTTGCATCAATACGAGATTTAATGGTTAATAAACAAATCATCCATACTAATTAATTATGTTAATGTTATTAATACATAATCTAGTGATTATGTGAGTGTCATAAATTCCTATAAACCCACCTAAAAATTTAAAATGAATTTTTTTAAGGGTCTTGCTAATGAGAGCCTTAAGGGCATTGATTAAGGAATCCACAAAAGGAAAATTTATATTGAAAAACTAAGTATTACACTTTTCAAAATGCTAAATACATCATTTCTCATACAAATTTTCCTTTTTTGATTGCTTAAACAATGCCCTAAAGGTACTTGTTAGCATTCTTCGTTCTTTAAAATTCTGTCATTAGTAATACTCCAGAGTATTCTATGGATAAGTCCAAAAAAAAGGTGCTCAATGGACCGTTGGGTTCTGTACTGGCTGAAGTGTAAAGCTCGGCCACCGAGCTTGGATACCCGATCTGATAAGGATGGAAAAGATAAGATTAAGATGATACCATATCAAACAACCTTATCTCGTTACAAGAGATAAGTCTCATCAAATAAGAAGATCACATATCTTGAAGTAGGTTTAGGAGTTAAGAGATAAGAAGAGATAAAACCTGATCCTTAGGAAGAGGGATCGGATAACTCATTTATAAAAAGAGAGAGAACACAAAGAGGAAGACACTTTTGCTAACATAGGTGAATCTCCCTTAAGCGTACTTGAGGAACCAGCCAAACCAAGAAACTACCAAAGAGTCCTTGTTCACTGGTATTCATCATATATAAGTTTAAGGGATTGACTTCACTACATGGCCAAGGGTTGAACATAGGATTACGTATGACTTTGATTCCCATTGGGATACGTAGGATCGGAATACCTTATTCTGTCAAGCCATAATCTAAAACAACCTTCGTATTCACACATGGTTTACCTTATTCCCTGACAGCTTATGAATTGGTGGTCCTGATCCAAAGCTTGCTACGACTACTAGGAAACTAAGACACGCAAGGTGGTACATATGTTACAGCTATTAACTGTGACATTTTGTCCAACAAGAAAAGCAGGGAAGGGACCTTTGTTACCCACCAAAATTGAGACAAAATTCGAAAATCTCACTGATAGGAAAATCAATTAAATGTCTTGTGTTTAGGTTAGGAGGCTTTTTCACCATTCAATGACTAATGCATTTGCATCAATACGAGATTTAATGGTTAATAAACAAATGGACCCATACTAAATAATTATGTTAATGTTATTAACACATAATCTGGTGATTATGTGAGTGTCATAAATTCCTATAGACCCACATAAAAATTTAAAATGAATTTTTTAAGGGTCTTGCTAATGAGAGCACTAAGGGCATTGATTAAGGAATCCACAAAAGGAAAATTTATATTGAAAAACGAAGTATTACACTTTTCAAAATGCTAAATACATCATTTCTCATACAAATTTTATTTTTTGATTGCTTAAACAATATCCTAAAGGCACTTGTTAGCATTCTCCGTTCTTTAAAATTTTGCCATTAGTAATACTCATGAGTATATTATGGATATGTCCAAAAAAAGGGTGCACAATGGACCGTTGGGTTGAAAATTCAATTATATATAGTATATACCAATTATTACACGTCCCTGACAGCTTATGCATTGGAGGTCCTGATCCAAAGCTTGCTACAGGTGCAAGGAAGCTATGACACGCAAGGTGGTACATATGTTACAACTGTTAACTATGACATTTTGTCCAACATGAAAAGCGGGAAAGAGACCTTTATTAAACACCACGATTTGAACCAAAATTCAAACATCGCGCTGATAGGAAAATCAATTACATGTCTTGTGTTTAGGCTACGAGGTGTTTTCACCATCAAATGACTAATTTGTTTGCATCAATACGAGATTTATTGGTTAATAAACAAATGGACCCATACTAATTAATTATGTTAATGTTATTAATACATAATCTGTCTATTATGTGAGTGTCATAAAATCCAATAGACCCACCTAAAAATTTAAAATGAATTTTTTTTCAGTGTCTTGCTAATGATAGACGTAAGGGCATTGATTAAGGAATCCACAAAAGAAAAAATTATATTGAAAAACTAAGTATTATACTTTTCAAAATGCTAAATACATCATTTCTCATACAAATTTTTCTTTTTTGGTTACTTAAACAATGCCCTAATGGCACTTGATAGCATTCTTCGTTCTTTAAAATTTTGCCATTAGTATTACTCTATAGTATTCTATGGATACGTCCAAAAAAAATGAGCGCTCAATGGATCGTTGGGTTCAAAAATCAGTAATATATAGTATATACCCACTATTACACGTCCCTGACAGCTTATGCACTGGTGGTCCTTATCCAAAGCCTGCTACTGCTGCTAGGAAACTATGACATGCAAGGTGGTACATATGTTACAACTGTTAACTGTGACATTTTGTCCAACATAAAAAGAGGGAAAGGGACCTTTTTTACCCACCACGATTTGAGCCAAAATTCGAAGATCGCTCTGATAGGAAAATCAATTACATGTCTTGTGTTTAGGTTAGGAGGCGTTTTCGCCATTAAATGACTAATGCATTTGCATCAATACAAGATTTAATGGTTAATAAACAAATGGACCCACACTAATTAATTATGTTAATGTTATTAATACTTAATCTTGTGATTATGTGAGTGTCATAAATTCTCATATACCCGCCTAAAAATTTAAAATGAATTTTTTAAGGGTCTTGCTAATGAGTGCCCTAAGGGCATTGGTTAAGGAATACACAAAAGGAAAATCTATATTGAAAAACTAAGTATTTCACTTTTCACAATGCTAAATACATCATTTCTCATGCACATTTTCCTTTTTTGATTGCTTATACAATTCCCTAAAGGTACTTGTTAGCATTCTTCGTTCTTTAAAATTTTGCCATTAGTAATACACCTGAGTATTCTATGGATAAGTCCAAAAAATAGGTGTTAAATGGACCGTTAGGTTCTGTACTGGCCGAAGTGTAAAGCTCGGCCATCGAGCTTGGATACCCTATCCGATAAGGATGTAAAAGATAAGATTAAGATGATACCATATCAAACAACCTTATCTGGTTACAAGAGATAAGTCTCATCAAATAAGAAGATTGTATATCTCGAAGTAGGTTTAGGATATAAGAGATAAGAAGAGATAAAACCTGATCCCTAAGAAGAGGGATTGGAGAACTCATTTTTAAAAAGAGAGAGAACCCAAAGAGAAATACACTTTTGCTAACCTAGGTGAATCTCCCTTAAGGGTGCTTGAGGAACCAGCCTAATCAAGAGACTACCAAAGAGTCTTTGTTCACTGGCATTCATCATATACAAGATTAAGGGATTGATTTCACCACATGACCAAGGGTTGAACATAGAACTACGTATGGCTTTGATTCCCATTGGGATACGTAGGACCGGATTACCCTATTCTGTCTAGCCATAATCTAAAACAACCTCAGTATTCACTCTTGGTTTAAAGATCTAAGGCGAGATTCCGGCAAGTCGGATCTCAGCAGGAACAGGTTCAAAATTTATTAATATATAGTATATGCCCACTATTACACGTCCCTGACAGCTTATACATTGGTGTTCCTGATCCCAAGCTTGCTATAGTTTCTAGGAAACTATGACACGCAAGGTGGTACATATGTTACAACTGTTAACTGTGACATTTTGTCCAACATGAATAGAAGGGAAGGGACCTTTGTTACCCACCACGATTTGAGCCAAAATTCGAACATCCCGCTGATAGGAAAATCAATTACATGTCTCGTGTTTTTGTATATGATGAATACCAGTGAACAATGACCCTTTAGTAGTCTCTTGGTTAGGATGGTTCCTCAAGTACGCTTAAGGGAGATTCACCTAGGTTAGCAAAAATGTCTTCCTCTTTGGGTTCTCTCTCTTTTTATGGACGAGTTCTCCGATCCCTCTTCCTAGGGATCGGGTTTTATCTCTTCTTATCTCTTATCTCCTAAACCTACTTCGAGATATGGGATCTTCTTATTTGATGAGACTTATCTCTTATAACCAGATAAGGTTGTTTGATATGGTATCATCTTAATCTTATATTTTCCATCCTTATCGGATCGGGTATCCAATCTTGGTGGCCGAGCTTTACTCTTCGGCCAGTACAGAACCAAACGGTCCATTGAGCACCTTTTTTTTGGACTTATCCATAGAATACTCGGGAGTATTACTAGTGGCAGAATTTTAAAGAACGGAGAATGCTAACAAGTACCTTAAGGGCATTGTTTAAGCAATCAAAAAAGGAAAATTTGTATGAGAAATGATGTATTTAGCATTTTGAACAGTGAAACACTTAGTTTTTCAATATAAATTTTCCTTTCGTGTATTCCTTAACCAATTCTCTTAAGGCACTCATTAGCAAGACCCTTAAAAAATTCATTTTAAATTTTAGGTGGGTCTATAAGAATTTATGACACTCACATAATCACCAGATTATGGATTAATAACATTAACATAATTAATTAGTGTGGGTCCATTTGTTTATTAACCATTAAATCTCGTATTGATACAAATGCATTAGTCATTTAATGGCGAAAACGCCTCCTAACCTAAACACAAGACATGCAATTGATTTTCCTATCAGCGCGTTGTTCGAATTTTGGCTCAAATCATGGTGGGTAATAAAGGTCCCTTTCCCGCTGTTCATGTTGGACAAAATGCCACAGTTAAAAGTTTTAACATATGCACCACCTTGCATGTCATAGTTTCCTAGCAGCTGTAGCAGGCTTTGGATAAGGACCACCAATGCATAAGCTGTCAGGGACGTGTAATAGTGGGTATATACTGTATATTACTAAATTTTGAGCCCAACGGTCCATTGAGCGCCCTTTTTTTTGGACGTATCCATAGAATACTCAGGAGTATTACTAATGGCAAAATTTTAAAGAACGAAGAATGCTAACAAGTGCCTTTAAGGCATCGTTTAAGCAATCAAAAAAGGAAAATATGTATGAGAAATGATGTATTTAGCATTTTGAAAAGTGTAATACTTAGTTTTTCAATATAAATTTTCCTTTTGTGGATTCCTTAATCAATGCCCCTTAGGGCTCTCATTAGCAAGACCATGAAAAAAAAAATTATTTTAAATTCTTAGGTGGGTCTATACGAATTTATGACACTTACATAATCACAGGATTATGTATTAATAACATTAACATAATTAATTAGTTTGGGTCCATTTGTTTATTAACCATTAAATCTCGTACTGATGCAAATGCATTAGTCATTTATCGGTGAAAACAACTCCTAACGTAAACACGAGACATGTAATTGATTTTCTTATCAGCGGGATGTTCGAATTTTTGCTCAAATCGTGGTGGGTAACAAAGGTCCCTTTCCTGCTATTCATATTGGACAAAATGTCACAGTTAACAGTTGTAACATATGTACCACCTTGAGTGTCATAGTTTCCTAGCAGTTGTAGCAAGCTTTGGATCAGGACCACAAATGCATAAGCTGTCAGGGACGTGTAATAGTGGGCATATAGAATATATTACTAAATCTTATCTTTTCCATCCTTATCAGACCGTTGGGTTCAAAATTCACTATTATATAGTATATACCCACTATCACACGTCCCTGACAGCTTATGTATTGGTGGTCCTTATCCAAACCCTGTTACAACTGCTAGGAAAATATGACATGTGTAACAATCTGATTTTCATTATACTGTTTAATCAATTAAAATATAAATAATTATATTTTAATATGAAAGTAGAAAATATTTTGTTTTAATAAAATAAAATCATATTCCTAATCCACCTTATCATATGAAGTCACGGTAAAATTTTCGGTTGAAAATTCAGACGAAAGTCGGTCTGCGTTTTCACTGCCAGTATAAGTTTACTGAGCAGAAAACCTAATTTTGACCCGTGAACGAGACGGTTAGTGTTTTTATCATGTTTCCTTCAACTTTGGTTATTTTGAAAATTTTCGTTCAAAAATAAAATAAAATAAAATATTTTATTCGGGTGAACACGTCGGGAATATACGATCGGAACTCTAACCGGGTACGAAATGGAACAGACTAGGGGATATAAAAGAGATGAGGTGACTTGTTAGGGAAAGGAGGCATGGTTGTAGAAGCTTTATGTCACATCCATAAAAGTATCATCATTACTTTTTTTCAAAATTTACTATTTTATAATCAATTAAGTCATTCCTTTCAACTTTTGCCAACCAAACATGACATAACTCAAAACTTGGCCTCCAAGCACTCATTTATCTCCCTCAAAACCGTGGCCCTCTCTCTCTCCCTATATATCACACTTTCATTTTCTTCAACTCACTTTTTCTTCTCCAAAAACACTATTTCTTTATATTCTTCCTTTCTCTTCAAACTTCATACTCATAAAGCTTGCATTTTTATTCATCTTTTCAACTCAAGTTCTTCACAAAAGTTGATCATTGTATCAAGTGTAATACTCTTATGTCAATCTTTTTGCAAGTTTCTTCTTTTACCTTATGGTTTACTCTACTTTTCTTTAAGTGTTTTTAATGGGTTTTCAACTTCTAAAATCTCTAGAAAATTGTAGAAAAATCCTTTTGAGTTGAAACCACTTTCTATAGTCTTGTATTAACTTATATTTTCACATACTAAGAGGTTGTATAAAACAAAAAATTTCTACCTCTTATTTCCAAGGATGGCCGAAACCTATACATGGTGGCCTAGGAAGTTTTGTTTCAACTTTTTGAAAGATGATCATGTATTTGAGCTTCTAGATCCCTCTTGATCTTAAATATGAAGTCTTGAAAGGTTTGAAAATCTCTGGCTTATTTATCCAAGGATGGCCAAACCTATATGGTTTTGGACCTAGGATGCTTGAGTTCAACTTTCTAACTATGATCATGGATTTAGACCTCTTAATACTTTGTGATGCCAAACCTAAGAGTTTTCATCAAACAAAAGGCTTTTCCTCATTCTCCTAGGGTAGGCCGAAACTCAAGGTTATGGAGCTAGGATGTTTGAGTTTTCATTTTCCAAAATGATCATGGACTTGAAGATCCTTAAGACATTAGGATGCTAAGTCTAAAAGATTGGAAAGTTTAGAGATTTCTAACCTAGTTATCTTATGATGGCCGAACCTATGAGGTTTATGGACCTAGGATGTTTGTTTTTCTTTTCCAATATGATTATAGATTAAATCTCCTTAATGATAAAGGATGCTATGTCTAAAAGATTGGATTATTTAAAGATTTCTAGCCTAGAAATCCTATGATGGCCGAACCTAAAGTTTATGGACCTAGAATATTTTGTTTTCTTTTATTTTCAATATGATCATGGATTTGAGCTCCTTAATACATTGGGATGCAAAATCTAAGATATTGGAAGGTTTAAAGTTTTCTAACCTATTTTACAATACAAGGCTGAAACCTAACCTAAGAGTTTGGATGATTTTATTCAATATTTTCAAGTTATAACAAATTATCTAAGTCACCTAGAACCTAAGAGTTAAGTATCTAAAATCTTAGAGTGTGAAATGAAACCTAACTCTCATTAGATTTAAATGGCCGAACCTACCTAATGAGAACATAGATGAGTTTATTTGATTTAGTTGTTTTTATGTTGTGTGGTTGAAGGTGGTGTTAACACCTCGTGGTCGGATAACGAGGAGCTGGGAATTCGAGCTTTCGGTGATAACTCAGGTGGGGGAAAGAATCAACCTATCGTCGGAATCGATAAGTAGTAGATTATATAGTAATTGTGTAGGGCGACCTAAACCTTACAAGAAGTCGAATAATCGACAAGACCAGAATCGCTTTAAATTGCTTTTATAAAATATCCATGGTGATTCGGGGATTGTAGGTTGATCGATATTAGGTTGATGTTTATACTGTTGATGGTTGATTTAAGTTTTATTACCTTTATTGAACTGATTTAGTGCTATGTTGATGTTTTGAAATATCTTTGATTGACTTGATGTTATGCATGATCTGTGTGGTATTTACTTTATGCTTAGTGGATTAAGCGAAGACATATATGTGGTCTAAGATGAGTTGTTTTGGGTTTGAGGATCATGATGATTTTTAGAGGTGCCTAACCTACATGAAATATGTTAAAGAGGTGTTGTGACATAGAGCATGTGTTGAGGTCTTGATGAGAGGTTAAGGCACTAGGTTTTGACCATAGGAGTCTGCGAGGTTCATAAGTTGTGTTGTTTCTATAACCGTATGTGGGACACATACAAGACCCGAAGTCCTCGTGGGACCGTCCAAAGGGTAAACTTAACTTGTGCAGCTACGAGTGTCATTGCTTTGCATGAGCACCTCTGGGAGTGGACGAGGTGTGCACCGGGATCATCGTGCAGCTGTAGTGTCACGCTTTGCGTGAGCGTTCTTACCATGGTGAAGGTGTGCACCGGGATAATCGTGCAGCTATAGTGTCATTGCTTTGCATGAGCACCCACGGTCCGGGGTGTGCACCGGGTTTAATGTGCAGCTATAGTGCCATTGCTTTGCATGAGCATTCTCACCATGACTAAGGATGTGCACCGAGAATGGGACGTGTCGCTTGGACGACTGGCCGATAACCATAACTGTGATAGGGAAACCATAGCCATTTTCAGTATCAAATTTTAGTTGCAGGAGTGAGGGTAGGATGGATATAAGAATTTTATGGAAGATGGATGACTTGACTAATGTTGTGTCTGTGATAATTACTGTATAGTTTACTATGACTCTTTTCCGCTTTTGATGATAGAACTATTTCTTATCCCCTGTATATTTCTGTAACTTGTATTTTGTCTCCTTGTGGAACCGTACGAGAAGACCCTGTGGATGAACGTAACCAGGAGGAGTTGGATGGAACTCCCTACGAACCGGTTGCCGGAGGACGAGCTATGACCCATGGTGATTAGGGTCTAGTTAGTTATGGCCAGTGCGTCTGTGTCGTGAAGCTTTATCTTTCCGCTTATGTTTTGTATAACTATGCACCAGTTCGGGATCCTATTGATGGGATGCCCTGAAATAGTATTTTGATAACTCTGATGCTTTAAGTATGTTTAATATATTTATGTTTTCATATTCTGTTCTATATGAATCTATTTGATTAAGAAATTAAGTTTTAATTTTTACGTAATTTTCACGTTAAGCGTACGATTAAGTAATTAAATAATGTGGTTTTAAACTAAATGACACAAAGGGGCACAACGGGGTGTCTCATTTGGTATCAGAGCAGTTTGATTCTGATCGGACTGCTAAAAGTTAGGGTGTTGTTACTGGCCGTGTCTAGTTGAATCCACATCGGATTTAGACTATGTTTAGAAGTGGGGTAGAGTGTCCAAACCTAATACAAAAGTTAATATTAGTATGGAATATGGTATTTATATACTTGCTTATGTAGTATTATATGTCATACTAATTAGAGCGGATGATTTCTTTCACCAGAATCATGGCAAGTGGAAGAGGACGTCCAACTAACAGTGGAGAAAGGACTCCAGAAAGGGTCATTGGAGCTGTCAATGACAATGCTGACATTGGAGGAGGATCATCTTCGGCTCCCAACACCATGGAGACAATAGTTGCTGCTATGCTATTGCAAACCCAGTAGAATGCTGAGATGCTGCAAATGAACAAAGAGCAGCTAGAGATCAAGAACCGTGAGGAGGGAAGAGCGTGCTAGTGAGGATGCCGGATTGGCAACCTTTATGAATGGGAAGCCACATAAATTCAGAGGAGAATACGATATAGAGAAGGCATAATGGTGGATATAAGAGATTGAGAAGATATTCGATACTATGCGCTGCCGAGAGGATAGAAAGGTGACTTATGCCGCCTTTATGTAGACTGAGGGGGCAGAATTCTGGTGGAAGGGCAAGAGAAGGTTATTGGAGGCTGAAGGTAGTGTAGTTACCTGGAAATTATTCACTGATTGCTTCTTCGAGAAGTATTTTCCGTGTATAGTTAGACGCGAGAAGGAAAAGGAGTTCACAAACCTCAAGCAAGGCAATATGTCTGTTGGTGATTATGCATCGAGGTTTGAGGCGCTGATCAAGTTTTGAGAATACTATCAGAGGTTCTCGAATGAAGACTGGCAATGTAGAAGATTCGAGGAAGGGCCCAGAGATGAGCTGCAGAGGGTTGTAGTGTCTCTTGACATACAGTACTTCCCAGAGCTAGTCGAGAGATGCAATGCCATCGAAAGCATAGATCTGAGGATAGCTAATGAGCATAAACAAATGAGTATTGGAGGCCCTAACCGATCAAGTTTCCAGAAGCGCGGGGGAAGTGGTTCCCAGTGGAGACAGAAACCATATGTTAGACCTGGGCAGAAACAGGGACCAGCACCAGCGACTAGAACTGGTAAGCAACCGCAAAGTGTAGTTTGCTTCAAATATGGGGGACCACATTATGCAAACAACTGTTCAAGTGGACCAAACTGTTTCAACTGTGGGAAATCAGGTCACATGGCACGAGACTACAGACAGAAGGTTATGCAACAACTAGCAGCTACGGGAAAAGGTTCCGGAGATAATAGAGGTGGAGCTGGAAGAGGTGTCCCAACAACTAGACCACAAGCCACTGGAAGGGTGTTTACCGTGAAGGGAGCTGAATCCTTTCAATCTACTGAACTCATACAAGGTATGTGTTTGATAGCTGGTAGACTCTCTAACGTATTGTTTGAGTCAGGCGCTACTCATTCTTTTATCTCGCATGAGTGTAAGGATCATTTGAGCTTAACTATCTCCAAATTACCTTATACCCTTACGGTATCTACTCCAACTAGTAATCCTTTGATTACCATATCTGTTTGCTTAAAGTGTCCTATAGTGATTGAAAATCGAACTTTTGTTGTAGACCTTATCTGTTTGCCTATGCAACAGATAGATGTTATCCTTGGTATGGATTGGCTTTCGGCTAACCATGTAATTCTAGATTGTTTTAGTAAGACCTTATCATTTCTTGAACCTTCTAGTATAGTGTCTGCCAATGAAAGAGTACCTCTGAGAAGTAACAACTCTCAGGAATTTGTGAGGCTTTGTGCAATGGAGGCTAATGAGATCCCCAGCATAGATTCTATGCCTATCGTGAGAGAGTTTCCTGAAGTTTTCCCTCCAGACGTTCCAGGTTTGCCATCGGAAAGAGAAGTAGAATTCACTATAGATCTAGTACCAGGGACATGGCCTATATCTATAGCACCTTATCGGATGTCACCGGTTGAGTTAGCTGAGTTGAAGGAACAATTGGACGATATGATGGGGAAAGAGTTCATCAGACCAAGTGTTTCGCCTTGGGGGCACCGGTGTTGTTCGTTAAGAAAAAGGATGGAAGTGCGAGGTTGTGCACAGATTACAGACAGTTGAATAAGGTGACAATTAAGAACAAGTATCCGTTACCTCGGATCGATGACCTGATGGATCAGTTGAAGGGAGCAGAAATATTCTCGAAGATTGATTTAAGATCTGGGTATCATCAGATCAGGGTAAGGAAGGAAGATATACCCAAGACGGATTTTAGGACGAGGTATGGGCACTATGAGTATTTAGTCATGCCTTTAGGTGTAACTAATGCGCCAGCCGTGTTCATGGATTACATGAACCGAATTTTTAGACCATTCCTCGATAGGTTTGTTGTTGTGTTTATCGACGATATTCTTATCTATTCTCATACGTGGGAAGAGCATGAGGAACATTTGAGTTTGGTATTGCGAGTCTTAAAGGATAGGCAACTTTATGCCAAACTTTGCAAGTGTGAGTTTTGACTGGAAGAAGTGCAATTCCTAAGGCACGTGATTAATAAAGAAGGAATAGTCGTAGATCCAGCTAAGGTTGAGGCAGTTCTTAAATGGGAATGACCTAAGTCGGTGAGTGAAGTACGGAGTTTCTTAGGACTTGCTGGATATTATCGGAGGTTTATAGAGGGATTCTCTAAGATTGTGCTGTCCATGACGCAGTTAACGAGAAAGTATACAACTTTTGTATGGACGGACAAGTGTGAGCAGAGTTTTCAAAAGTTGAAGGAAAGGTTGACTACATCACCTGTGTTGATCTTACCAGACCCTCTAGGACAGTTTGATGTATACTGTGATGCGTCATACCAAGGTTTAGGTTGTGTTCTGATGCAAGAGGGAAGAGTTGTCGCTTATGCTTCCCGACAGTTGAGGATTCATGAGAGGAATTATCCGACTCATGATTTGGAGTTAGCAGCAATAGTGTTCGCATTAAAGATATGGCGACACTTTTTGTATGGAGCAAGGTTTAATGTTTTCAGTGACCATAAGAGCCTGAAGTACCTATTCGATCAAAAGGAATTGAATATGAGGCAGCGGAGGTGGATGGAGTTCATAAAAGATTACGATTTTGAGTTATTGTACCACCCTGGTAAGGCCAATGTGGTAGCAGATGCCTTAGGTAGGAAGTCCTTGCATGTATCTGCAATGATGGTTAAGGAGTTAGAATTGCTTGAACAATTCAGAGATCTGAGCTTAGGAATGGAATTACGGAAAGATAAAGTTTGCTTAAGTATGGTCACTATTAGTAGTGATTTCTTGAAAGATCTTAAAGATAAGCAAGTTCAGGATCTATACCTTCGGGAGATTAGTAAGGGGATAGACGGGGGTAAAGTTTCTGAGTTCACTAGGGGAGCAGATGGTGTGTTAAGGTTTAAGGATAGGATATGTATGCCAGAGGATACAGAACTTAGGAAGATGATTTTGGAAGAAGCACACAAGAGTAAGTTGAGTTTTCATCCTGGATCCACAAAGATGTATCGAGATTTGAGAAAAATGTTTTGGTGGACCAGAATAAAGAAGGAAGTAGCAGAGTATGTTTTATCTTGCTTGGTGTGTCAAAAGGCGAAGATTGAACATCAGAAACCTGCAGGATTATTACAATCTTTAGATATCCCAGAATGGAAATAGGATAGTATAGCTATGGATTTCGTGGCCGGATTACCACGAACTCCTAAGAAGCATGATGCGATTTGGGTTATCATTGATAGGTTGATGAAGTGTGCTCACTTCTTACCTATTAGAGAAGGTGATAAATTAGAAAAGTTAACCCAGATTTACATCAGCGAAGTGGTTATATTGCATGGTGTGCCATCAAGCATTGGAGGATCTATTGAGAGCTTGTGTGTTGGAACACACTGGCAGTTGGGATGAGTTCTTGCCATTGATTGAATTTACTTATAACAACAGTTTTCACAGTAGTATCGGAATGGCACCGTATGAGGCTTTGTACGGCAGAAAGTGTAGGACCCCATTATATTGGTATGAGACTGGTGAGAACCAAGTTTTGGGTTCGGATGTGGTACAACAGACTACGGAACAAGTCAGGAAGATAAGGGAAAAGATAAAGGAAGAACAGGATAGGCAAAGGAGCTACAGTGACAAGAGGAGGAGACCATTAGAATTCCAGGAAGGTGATCACGTATTCTTGAGAGTTACTCGAAAAACTGGAATTGGCAGAGCTATCAAATCTAGAAAACTTACTCCTCGTTTCATGGGACCTTTTCATATTCTTCAACGAATTGGTCCAGTAGCTTACCAAATTGCCTTGCCACCAAATCTTTCCAACATTCATGACGTCTTCCATGTTTCTCAGTTGAGAAAGTACTATCCTAATCCATCTCATGTGATTGAGTCTGAGTCGATACAACTGCGAGAGAACCTAGAGCATGAGGCCTTACCTGTGAGGATCGCAGATAGACGGATTAAGGAGTTTCGTGGTAGACAGATTCCTTTGGTTAAGGTCATATGGGATGAAACTACTGGAGATGCAACTTGGGAACGCGAGGCGGATATGCAACAACAGTATCCACATCTTTTCTGAGGTATGTAAATTCCGAGGATGGAATTTTCTTTTAAGAGGGGTAGTAATGTAACAACCTAATTTTCATTATATTTTAATATGAAAGTAGAAAATATTTTGTTTTAATAAAATAAAATCATATTCCTAATCCACCTTATCATATGAAGTCACAGTAAAATTTTCGGTTGAAAATTCAGACGAAAGTCGGTCTGCGTTTTCACTGCCAGTATAAGTTTACTGAGCAGAAAACCTAATTTTGACCCGTGAACGAGACGGTTAGTGTTTTTATCATGTTTCCTTAAACTTTGGTTATTTTTAAAATTTTCGTTCAAAAATAAAATAAAATAAAATATTTTATTCGGGTGAACAAGTCGGGAATATACGATCGGAACTCTAACCGGGTACGAAATGGAACAGACTAGGGGATATAAAAGAGATGAGGTGACTTGTTAGGGAAAGGAGGCATGGTTGTAGAAGCTTTATGTCACATCCATAAAAGTATCATCATTACTTTTTTTCAAAATTTACTATTTTATAATCAATTAAGTCATTCCTTTCAACTTTTACCAACCAAACATAACATAACTAAAAACTTGGCCTCCAAGCACTCATTTCTCTCCCTCAAAACCGTGGCCCTCTCTCTCTCCCTATATATCACACTTTCATTTTCTTCAACTCACTTTTTCTTCTCCAAAACACTATTTCTTCATCTTCTTCCTTTCTCTTCAAACTTCATACTCATAAAGCTTGCATTTTTATTCATCTTTTCAACTCAAGTTCTTCACAAAAGTTGATCCTTGTATCAAGGGTAATACTCTTATGTCAATATTTTTGCAAGTTTCTTCTTTTACCTTATGGTTTACTCTACTTTTCTTTAAGTGTTTTTAATGGGTTTTCAACTTCTAAAATATCTATAAAATTGAAGAAAAATCGTTTTGAGTTGAAACAACTTTCTATAGTCTTGTATTAACTTATATTTTCACATACTAAGAGTTTGTATAAAACAAAAATTTCTACCTCTTATTTCCAAGGATGGCCGAAACCTATACATGGTGGCCTAGGAAGTTTTGTTTCAACTTTTTGAAAGATGATCGTGTATTTGAGCTTCTAGATCCCTCTTGATCTTAAATCTAAAGTCTTGAAAGGTTTGAAAATCTCTAGCTTATTTATCCAAGGATGGCCAAACCTATATGGTTTTGGACCTAGGATGCTTGAGTTCAACTTTCTACCTATGATCATGGATTTAGACCTCTTAATACTTTGTGATGCCAAACCTAAGAGTTTTCATCAAACAAAAGGCTTTTCCTCATTCTCCTAGGCTAGGCCGAAACTCAATGTTATGGAGCTAGGATGTTTGAGTTTTCATTTTCCAAAATGATCATGGACTTGAAGATCCTTAAGACATTAGGATGCTAAGTCTACAAGATTGGAAAGTTTAGAGATTTCTAACCTAGTTATCTTATGATGGCCGAACCTATGAGGTTTATGAACCTAGGATGTTTGTTTTTCTTTTCCAAGATAATTATAGATTAAAGCTCCTTAATGATAAAGGATGCTATGTCTAAAAGATTGGATTATTTAAAGATTTCTAGCCTAGAAATCCTATGATGGCCAAACCTAAGGTTTATGGACCTAGGATATTTTGTTTTCTTTTATTTTCAATATGATCATGGATTTGAGCTCCTTAATACATTGGGATGCAAAATCTAAGAGATTGGAAGGTTTAAAGTTTTATAACCTATTTTGCTATACAAGGCCGAAACCTAACCTAAGAGTTTGGATGATTTTATTCAATATTTTCAAGTTATAACAAATTATCTAAGTCACCTAGAACCTAAGAGTTAAGTATATAAAATCTTAGAGTGTGAAATGAAACCTAACTCTCATTAGATTTAAATGGCCGAACCTACCTAATGAGAACATAGATGAGTTTATTTGATTTAGTTGTTTTTATGTTGTTTGGTTGATCTTGGTGTTAACACCTCGTGGTCGGATAATGAGGAGCTGGGAATTCGAGCTTTCGGTGATAACTCAGGTGGGGGAAAGAATCAACCTATCGTCGGAATCGATAAGTAGTAGATTATGTAGTAATTGTGTAGGGCGACCTAAACCTTACAAGAAGTCGAATAATCGACAAGACCAGAATCGCTTTAAATTGCTTTTATAAAATATCCATGGTGATTCGGGGATTGTAGGTTGATCGATATTAGGTTGATGTTTATACTGTTGATGGTTGATTTAAGTTTTATTACCTTTATTGAACTGATTTAGTGCTATGTTGATGTTTTGAAATATCTTTGATTGACTTGATGTTATGCATGATCTGTGTGGTATTTACTTTATGCTTAGTGGATTAAGCGAAGACATATATGTGGTCTAAGATGAGTTGTTTTGGGTTTGAGGATCATGATGATTTTTAGAGGTGCCTAACCTACATGAAATATGTTAAAGAGGTGTTATGACATAGAGCATGTGTTGAGGTCTTGATGAGAGGTTAAGGCACTAGGTTTTGACCATAGGAGTCTGCGACGTTCATAAGTTGTGTTGTTTCTATAACCGTATGTGGGACACATACAAGACCCGAAGTCCTTGTGGGACCGTCCAAAGGGTAAACTTAACTTGTGCAGCTACGAGTATCATTGCTTTGCATGAGCACCTCTGGGAGTGGACGAGGTGTGCACCGGGATCATCGTGCAGCTGTAGTGTCACGCTTTGTGTGAGCGTTCTTACCATGGTGAAGGTGTGCACCGGGATAATCGTGCAGCTATAGTGTCATTGCTTTGCATGAGCACCCACGGTCCGGGGTGTGCACCGGGTTTAATGTGCAGCTATAGTGTCATTGCTTTGCATGAGCATTCTCACCATGACTAAGGATGTGCACCGAGAATGGGACATGTCGCTTGGACGACTGGCCGATAACCATAACTGTGATAGGGAAACCATAGCCATTTTCAGTATCAAATTTTAGTTGCAGGAGTGAGGGTAGGATGGATATAAGAATTTTATGGAAGATGGATGACTTGACTAATGTTGTGTCTGTGATAATTACTGTATAGTTTACTATGACTCTTTTCCGTTTTTGATGATAGAACTATTTCTTATCCACTGTATATTTCTGTAAGTTGTATTTTGTCTCCTTGTGGAACCGTACGAGAAGACCCTGTGGATGAACGTAACCAGGAGGAGTTGGATGGAACTCCCTACGAACCGGATGCTGGAGGACGAGCTGTGACACATGGTGATTAGGGTCTAGTTAGTTATGGCCAGTGCGTCTGTGTCGTGAAGCTTTATCTTTCCGCTTAAGATTTGTATAACTATGCACCAGTTCGGGATCCTATTGATGGGATGCCATGAATCAATGTTTTAATAACTCTGATGCTTTAAGTATGTTTAATATATTTATGTTTTCATATTCTGTTCTATATGACTCTATTTGCTTAAGAAATTAAGTTTTAATTTTTACGTAATTTTCACGTTAAGCATGCGATTAAGTAATTAAATAATGAGTTTTAAAACTAAATGACAAAGGGGCACAACAGGGTGTCTCAACATGGAAGGTGGTACATATGTTACAGCTATTAACTATGACATTTTGTCCAACATGAAAAGCGGGAAAGCGACCTTTATTACACACCACGATTTGAGCCAAAATTCGAACATCGCGCTGATAAGAAAATCAATTACATGTCTTGTGTTTAGGTTAGGAGGCGTTTCACCATTAAATGACTAATGCACTTGCATCAATACGAGATTTAATGGTTAATAAAAAAATGGACCAATACTAATTAATTATGTTAATGTTATTATTACATAATCTGGTGATTATGTTAGTGACATAAATTCCTATACACCCACCTAAAAATTTCAAATGAATTTTTTTAAGGGTCTTGCTAATGAGAGCCCTAAGGGCATTGATTAAGGAATCCACAAAAGGAAAATTTGTATTGAAAAACTAAGTATTACACTTTTCAAAATGGTAAATACATCATTTCTCATACAAATTTTCCTTTTTTGATTGCTTAAACAATGCACTAAAGGCACTTGTTAGCATTCTCCGTTCTTTAAAATTTTGCCATTTGTAATACTCCTGAGTATTCTATGGATACGTCCAAAAAAAAGGCACTGAATGGACCGTTGGGTTCAAAATTCAGTAATATATAGTATATACCAACTATTACAAGTTCCTGACAGCTTATGCATTGGTGGTCCTTATCCAAAGCCTACTATAGCTGTTAGGAAACTATCACATGCAAGGTGGTACATATGTTATAGCACATTTTGTCCAACATGAAAAGAGGGAAAGGGACCTTTATCACCCACCAGGATTTGAGCCAAAATTCAAACATCCCGCTGATAGGAAAATCAATTACATGTCTCGTGTTTAGATTAGGAGGCGATTTCACCATTCAACGACAAATGCATTTGCGTCTATATGAGATTTAATGATTAATAAAAAAATGTACCCATACTAATTAATTATTTTAATGTTATTAATACATAATCTGGTGATTATGTGAGGGTCATAAATTCCTATATACCCACCTAACATTTTAAAATGAATTTTTAAAGAGTCTTGCTAATGAGTGACCCAAGGGCATTGGTTAAGAAATCTACAAAAGGAAAATTTATATTCAAAAACTAAGTATTAACTTTTCAAAATGCTAAATACATCATTTCTCATACAAATTTTCCTTTTTTGATAGCTTAAACAATGCCCTAAAGGCACTTGTTACAATTCCACGTTCTTTAAAATTTTTCCATTAGTAATACTCATGAGTATTCTATGGATACGTTAAAAAAAAAAAGGGTTCTCAATGGACCGTTGGCTTCAAAATTCAGTAACATATAGTATATACCTACTGTTACACGTCCCTGATAGCTTATGCATTGATGGACCTGATCCAAAGCCTGTTACAGCTGCTAGGAAACTATGACACGCAAGGTGGTAAATATGTTACAACTGTTAACTGTGACATTTTTTCCAACATGAAAAGCGGGAAAGCGACCTTTATTACACACCACGATTTGAGCCAAAATTCGAACAACGCGTTGAAAGGAAAATCAATTATATGTCGTGTTTAGGTTAGGAGACGTTTCACCATTAAATGACTAATGCATTTGCATCAATACGAGATTTAATGGTTAATAAACAAATGGACCAATACTAAATAATTATGTTAATGTTCTTAATACATAATCTGGTGATTATGTGAGTGTCATAAATTCCTATAGACCCACCTCAAAATTTAAAATAATTTTTTAAGGGTCTTACTAATGAGAGCCCTAAGGGCATTGATTAAGGAATCCACAAAAGGAAAATTTATACTGAAAAACTAAGTATTACACTTTTCAAAATAGTAAATACATCATTTATCAAACAAAATTTTCCTTTTTCAATTGCTTAAACAATGCCCTAAAGGCACTTGTTAGCATTCTACGTTCTTTAAAATTTTGCAATTAGTAATACTCATGAGTATTCTATGGATACGTCCAAAAAAAGGTGCTCAATGGACCGTTGGGTTCAAAATTCTGTAATATATAGTATATACCCACTATTACACATCCCTGACAACTTATGCATTGGTGGTCCTTATCCAAAGTCTACTACAGCTGCTAGGAAACTATGACATGCATGGTGATACATATGTTATAACTGTTAACTATGACATTTGGTCCAACATGAAAAGCGGGAAAGGGACCTTTATTACCCCCTTACGATTTGAGCCAAAATTCGAACATCATGCTGATAGGAAAATCAATTACATGTCTCGTGTTTAGGTTAGGAGGCGTTTTTCACTAATAAATGACTAATGCATTTGCATCAATACGTGATTTAAAGGTTAATAAACAAATGGACCCATACTAATTAATTATGTTAATGTTATTAGTACATAATATGGTGATTATGTGAGTGTCATAAATTCTTAATGACCCACCTAAAAATTTAAAATGATTTTTTAAGGGTCTTGCTAATGAGAGCCCTAAAGGCATTGATTAAGGAATTCACAAAAGGAAAAATTATATTGAAAAACTAAGTATTACACTTATAAAAATGGTAAATACGTCATTTCCCATACAAATTTTCCTTTTTTGATTGCTTAAACAATGTCCTAAAGGCACTTGTTATCATTCTCCGTTCTATAAAATTTTACCGTTAGTAATACTCCTAAGTATTCTATGGATACGTCCAAATAAAAAAGGGCGTTCAATGGACCGTTGGGTTCCGACTTCAGTAATATATAGTATATACCGAATATTACATGTCCCAGACAGCTTATGTATTGGTGGTCCTTATCCAAAGCCTGCTACAGCTGCTAGGAAAATATGACATGCAAGGCGGTACATATGTTACAACTGTTAACTGTGACATTTTGTCCAACATGAAGAGCGGGAAAGGGACCTTTGATACCCACCATGATTTGAGCCAAAATTCGAACATCCCGCCGATAGGAAAATCAATTACATGTCTCGTGTTTAGGTTAGAATGCGTTTTCACCAATCAATGACTAATGCATTTGCATCTATACGAGATTTAATGGTTAATAAAAAATTGGACCCATACTAATTAATTAAGTTAATGTTATTAATACATAATCTGGTGATTAAGATTATGTGTGGGTCATAAATTCCTATAAACCAACCTAAAAATTTAAAATGAATTTTTTAAGGGTCTTGCTAACGAGTGTCCCAAGGAAATTGGTTAAGGAATCTACAAAAGGAAAATTTATATTGAAAAATTAAGTATTACACTTTTCAAAATGCTAAATACATCATTGCTCATACAAATTTTCCTTTTTTGATAGCTTAAACAATGCCCTAAAGGCACTTGTTACAATTCTCCGTTCTTTAAACTTTTGTCTTTAATAATACTCCTGAGTATTCTATGGATACGTCCAAAAAAAATGGGTGCTCAATGGACTGTTGGGTTCAAAATTCGGTAATATATAGTATATACCCACTATTACATGTCCCTGACAGCTTATGCATTGGTGGTCCTGATCCAAAGCCTGCTACAGCTGCTAGGAAACAATGACACACAAGGTGGTACATATGTTACAACTGTTAATTGTGACATTTTGTCCAACATGAAAAACGGGAAAGCGACCTTCATTACACACCACGATTTGAGTCAAAATTCGAACATCACGCTGATAGAAAAATCAATTACATGTCTTGTATTTAGGTTAGGGGGCGTTTTCACCATTAAAAGACTAATGCATTTGCATCAATACAAGATTTAATGATTAATAAACAAATGGACCAATACTAATTAATTATGTTAATGTTATTGATACATATTCTGGTGATTATGTGAGTGTCATAAATTCCTATAGACCCACCAAAAAATTTAAAATGAATTTTTATACAAGGGTCTTGCTAATGAGAGCCCTAAAGACATTGATTAAGAAATTCACAAAAGGAAAATTTATATTGAAAAACTAAGTATTACACTTTTCAAAATGCTAAATACATCATTGCTCATACAAATTTTCGTTTTTTGATAGCTTAAACAATGCCCTAAAGGCACTTGTTACAATTCTCCGTTCTTTAAAATTTTGCCTTTAATAATACTCCTGAGTATTCTATGGATACGTCCAAAAAAATGGGTGCTCAACGGACTGTTGGGTTCAAAATTCGGTAATATATAGTATATACCCACTATTACATGTCCCTGACAGCTTATGCATTGGTGGTCCTGATCCAAAGCATGCTACAGCTGCTAGGAAACAATGACACACAAGGTGGTACATATGTTACAACTGTTAATTGTGACATTTTGTCCAACATGAAAAGCGGGAAAGCGACCTTTATTACACACCACGATTTGAGCCAAAATTCGAACATTGCGTTGATAGAAAAATCAATTACATGTCTTGTGTTTAGGTTAGGAGGCGTTTTCACCATTAAAAGACTAATGCATTTGCATCAATACGAGATTTAATGATTAATAAACAAATGGACCAATACTAATTAATTATGTTAATATTATTGATACATAATCTGGTGATTATGTGAGTGTCATAAATTCCTATAGACCCACCTACAAATTTAAAATGAATTTTTATAAAGGTCTTGCTAATGAGAG
The DNA here is from genome assembly GCA_030762895.1 of Sophora flavescens. Taxonomy (NCBI): domain Eukaryota; kingdom Viridiplantae; phylum Streptophyta; class Magnoliopsida; order Fabales; family Fabaceae; genus Sophora; species Sophora flavescens. The sequence goes on along the minus strand of CM061068.1, from coordinate 54,012,055 downwards.
CCCTAAAGGCATTGATTAAGAAATTCACAAAAGGAAAATTTATATTGAAAAACTAAGTATTACACTTCTCAAAATGGTAAATACATCATTTCTCATACAAATTTTCCTTTTTTTGATTTCTTAAACAATGTCCTAAAGGCACTTGTTATCATTCTCCGTTCTATAAAATTTTACCATTAGTAATACTCCTCAGTATTCTATAGATACGTCCAAATAAAAAAGGGCACTCAGTGGACCGTTGGGTTCAAATTTCAGTAATATATAGTATATACCCACTATTACACGTCCCTGACAGCTTATGTATTGGTGATCCTTATCCAAAGCCTGCTACAGCTGCTAGGAAAATATGACATGCAAGGAGGTACATATGTTACAACTGTTAACTGTGACATTTTGCCCAACATGAAAAGCGGGAAAGGGACCTTTGTTACCCACCACAATTTGAGCCAAAATTCGAACATCCCGCTGATAGGAAAATCAATTACATGTCTCATGTTTAGGTTAGGAGACGTTTTCACCATTCAATGACTAACGCATTTGCATCTATACGAGATTTAATGGTTAATAAAAAATTGGACCCATACTAATTAATTATGTTAATTTTATTAATACATAATCTGGTGATTATGTGAGTGTCGTAAATTCCTATAGACCCACAAAAAAATTTAAAATGAATTTTCAAAGGGTCTTGGTAATGAGTGCCCTAAGGGCATTGGTTAAAGAATACACAAAAGGAAAATTTATAATTAAAAACTAAGTATTTCACTTTTCAAAATGCTAAATACATCATTTCACATACAAATTTTCATTTTTTGATTGCTTAAACAATGTCCTAACGGCACTTTTTAGCATTCTCTGTTCTTTAAAATTTTGCCATTAGTAATACTCATGAGTATTCTATGGATACGTCCAAAAAAAGGCGCTCAATGGAACGTTGGGTTCAAAATTCAGTAATATATAGTATATACTCACTATTACACGTCCCTGGCAGCTTATGCATTGGTGGTCCTGATCCAAAGCCTGCTACAGCTGCTAGGAAACTATGACATGCAAGGTGGTACATATGTTACAACTGTTAAATGTGACATTTTGTCCAACATGAAAAGCGGGAAAGGGACCTTTATTACCCACCACGATTTGAGCCAAAATTCGAACATCGCACTGATAAGAAAATCAATTACATGTCTTCTGTTTAGGTTAGGAGGCAATTTCGCCATTCAATGACTAATGCATTTGCATCAATACGAGATTTAATGGTTATTAAACAAATGGACCCATAGTAATTAATTATGTTAATGTTATTAATACATAATCTGGTGATTATGTGAGTGTCATAAATTCCTATAGACCCACCTAAAAGTTTAAAATGAATTTTTTAAGGGTCTTACTAATGAGTGTCCTAAGGGCATTGGTTAAGGAATATACAAAAGGAAAATTTAAATTGAAAAACTAAGTATTTCACTTTTTAAAATGCTAAATACATCATTTCTCATACAAATTTTCCTTTTTTGATTGCTTAAACAATGTCCTAAAGGCACTTGTTAGCATTCTCCGTTCTTTAAAATTTTACCATTAGTAATACTCCTGAGTATTCTATGGATACGTCCAAAAAAAGGGCGCTCAATGGACCGTCGGGTTCAAAATTCAGTAATATATAGTATATATCGACTATAACACGTCCCTGACAGCTTATGCATTGGTGGTCCTTATCCAAAGCCTGCTACAGCTGCTAGGAAACTATGACATGCAAGGTGGTACATATGTTACAACTGTTAACTGTAACATTTTGTCCAACATGAAAAGCTTGAAAGGGACCTTTATTACCCACCACGATTTGCGCCAAAATTAGAACATCGCGCTGATAGGAAAATCAATTACATGTCTCATGTTTAGCTTTTGGAGGCGTTTTCACCATTAAATGACTAATGCATTTGCATCAATATGAGATTTAATGGTTAATAAACAAATGGACCCATACTAATTGATTATGTTAATGTTATTAATACATAATCTTGCTATTATGTGAGTGTCATAAATTCCTATAGACCAAACTAAAAATTTAAAATGAATTTTTTAAGGGTCTTGCTAATGAGTGCCCTAATGGCATTGGTTAAGGAATCCACCAAAGGAAAATTTATAATGAAAAATTAATTATTACACTTCTCAAAATGTTAAATACATCATTTATCATACAAATTTTCCTTTTTTGATTGCTTAAAAATGTCCTAAAGGCACTAGTTAGCATTCTTCGTTCTTTTAAATTTTGCCATTAGTAATACTCATGAATATTCTATGGATACGTCCCAAAAAAATGGGCGCTCAATGGATCGTTGGGTTCAAAATTCAGTAATATATAGTATATACCCACTATTACACGTCCCTGACAGCTTATGCGTTGGTGATCCTTATCCAAAGCCTGCTACTGGTTCTAGGAAACTATGACATGGAAGGTGGTACATATGTTACAACTGTTAACTGTGACATTTTGTCCAACATGAAAAGCGGGAAAGGGACCTTTATTACCCACCACGATTTGAGCCAAAATTCGAACATCGCACTGATAGGAAAATCAATTACATGTCTTGTGTTTAGGTTAGGAGGCGTTTTCACCATTAAACGACTAATGCATTTGCATCAATACGAGATTTAATATTTAATAAACAAATGGACCCATACTAATTAATTATGTTAATGTTATAAATACGTAATCTGGTAATTATGTGAGTGTCATAAATTCCTATAGACCCAACTAAAAATTTAAAATGAATTTTTTAAGGGTCTTGCTAATGAGTGCCCTAATGCCATTGGTTAAGGAATCCACAAAAGGGAAATTTATATTGAAAAATTAAGCATTACACTTTTCAAAATACTAAATACATCATTTCTCATACAATTTTTCCTTTTCTGATTGCTTAACACAATGTCCTAAAGGCACTTGTTAGCATTCTTTGTTCTTTAAAATTTTGCCATTAGTAATACTCATGTGTATTCTATGGATACATCCAAAAAAAATGGTGCTCAATGGACCGTTGGGTTCAAAATTCGGTAATATATAGTATATACCCACTATTACATGTCCCTGACAGCTTATGTATTGGTGGTCCTTATCCAAAGCTTGCTACAACTGTTAGGAAACTATGACATGCAAGGTGATACATATGTTATAACATTTAACTGTGACATTTTGTCCAACATGAAAAGCAGGAAAGGGACCTTTGTTACCCACCACAATTTGAGCCAAAATTTGAACAATGCGCTATTAGGAAAATCAATTACATGTCTTGTGTTTAGGTTAGGATGCGTTTTCGTCTTTAAATGACTAATGCATTTGCATCAATACGAGATTTAACGGTTAATAAACAAATGGACCCATACTAATTAATTATGTTAATGTTATTAATACATAATCTAGTGATTATGTGAGTGTCATAAATTACTATATACCGACCAAAAAATTTAAAATGAATTTTTTAAGGATCTTGCTAATGAGTGCCCTAAGGGCATTGGTTAAGGAATACACAAAAGGGAAATTTATATTGAAAAACGAAGTATTTCACTTTTCAAAATGCTAAATACATCATTTCTCATACAAATTTTCCTTTTTTTATTGGTTAAACGATGTCCTAAAGGCACTTGTTAGCATTCTTCGTTTTTTAAAATTTTACCATTAGTAATACTCCTGAGTATTCTATGGATATGTCCAAAAAAAAGGGCGCTCAATTGGACCGTTGGGTTCAAAATTCAGTAATATATAGTATATATCAACTGTTACACGTCCCTGACAGCTTATGCATTGGTGGTCCTTATCCAAAGCATGCTACAGCTGCTAGGAAAGTATGACATGCAAGGTGGTACATATGTTACAACTGTTAACTGTGACATTTTGTTCAACATGAAAAGCGGGAAAGGGAACTTTATTACCCACCACGATTTGCGCCAAAATTAGAACATCGCGCTGATAGGAAAATCAATTACATGTCTTATGTTTAGGTTCGGAGTCGTTTTCACCATTAAATGACTAATGCATTTGCATCAATACGCGATTTAATGGTTAATAAACAAATGGACCCTTACTAATTGATTATGTTAATGTTATTAATACATAATCTGGTGATTATGTGAGTGTCATAAATTCCTATAGACCCAACTAAAACTTTAAAATGAATTTTTTAAGGGTCTTGCTAATGAGTGCCCTAATGGCATTGGTTAAGGAATCCACAAAAGGAAAATTTATATTGAAAAATTAAGTATTACACTTCTCAAAATGCTAAATACATCGTTTCTGATACAAATTTTCCTTTTTTGATTGCTTAAACAATGTCCTAAAGGCACTTGTTAGCATTTTTCGTTCTTTTAAATTTTGCCATTAGTAATACTCATGTGTATTCTATGGATACGTCCAAAAAAACGAGCGCTCAATGGACTGATGGGTTCAAAATTCAGTAATATATAGTATATACCCACTATTACACGTCCTTGAGAGCTTATGCATTGGTGGTCCTGATCCAAAGCCTACTACAGCTGCTAGGAAACTATGACACGCAAGGTGGTACATATGTTACGACTGTTAAGTGTGATATTTTGTCCAACATGAAAAGCGGGAAAGGGACCTTTGTTACCTGTTGGAAATCCGCCTTAATTGCGGTTCGCCCCTAGCTGCCTTAATTGCGGCAAGTTTGGGCTGCCTTCATTGCAGCCTCCAGCACCTTCATTGTGCTGAGTATAAGGGGTGTGTTTAGACCCACATCGCCTAGAGATATGGCCAAAGTAGTGCTTATAAAGCTTGGGCAATCCTCACCTTACAAGCTAGCTTTTGAGGTTGAGTTAGGCCCAAGCCCAAATTCTAAGATGGTATCAGAGCCTATCCTAGATCCGTTGTTGGGTTGCCCGCATCATCCACGCTCCAAGCCCATTGGGCTTGGGCGTGAGGGGGTGTGTTGGAAATCTGCCTTAATTGCGGTTCGCCCCTAACCGCCTTAATTGCGGCAAGTTTGGGCTGCCTTCATTGCAGCCTCCAGCACCTTCATTGTGCTGAGTATGAGGGGTGTGTTTAGACCCACATCGCCTAGAGATATGGCCAAAGTAGTGCTTATAAAGCTTAGGCAATCCTCACCTTACAAGCTAGCTTTTGAGGTTGAGTTAGGCCCAAGCCCAAATTCTAAGATTACCCACCACGATTTGAGCCAAAATTCGAACATCCCGCTGATAGGAAAATCAATTACATGTCTCGTGTTTAGGTTAGGAGGCGTTTTCACCATTCAATGACTAATGCATTTGCATCTATACGAGATTTAATGGTTAATAAACAAATACACCCATACTAATTTATTATGTTATTTTTTTTATAGCAAAAAATGGATTGCTAAGGCATCACAATAGAGTAAGACATCCCAATTAGGTTGGCACCCCAGGCTCTACCAATCATCTACAGCAAACCATAAATTCATAAATCAAAGAAAAAAATAAGGAATACAAAAACATGGAGGGACATCAACCAAACCCATGCGAAAAGAAACATTATTTGAATCTAAAATTGGGTAGACCCAACCTATTACGATAAAAGTCTATCCTAATGAAATCAGGGACCAAGTCCCACCACGAGAAACATTTAGACAACACATCATGGGAAGCTAATTGTCAGCACAACTATTTCCTTCCCTATAAATGTGAGAGACTTTAAACTGTATAATAGAAGTAATAATAAGGCAATTCTTCCATTTATTCCTCAATCTCCAAGGAACTATCCGAGGATTTGAAAAAGCTTGAATTACTAAAGAAAAATCATTTTCCAACCGAAGTCTATGCCAACCCCTCTCATAAGCCACCTCAATAGCAGACATGGCTACTAATAACTCTGCATGAAGAGAACCAGTGATGCCAAAATAGTTCGCAATACAACCAAGAACTGTACCACTTTTATCTCTAAAAATAGCTCCACCTCCAGTATGACCAGGAGAACCTTTGGCTGCAACATCTGAATTAACCTTGATCCAACCACAACAAGGAGGAATCCAATCAACTTGTAAAAATTTTGGAGCTGCCCCTGGATGAAGAGAAAGAGGTCAAACATAAACATGGAAACTATGGAGGAGTATACTTTGGATGACAGATTTGACATGCTCCACTCTACCCATTATAGAAAGGAGAGAACCCTTCCAAGAAGCTAGTTTAGAAATGATCTTATCAGCAATAGGTTGCAAATGAATCTTCCTAGGCTTACCTTTAAAAAGAGGAACTCCCAAATAATTAAATGGAAGAGAGCCAACTGAGAAACCAAGCAAATTAGCCAAAAATGCTGTTTTCCTAGCTGAAATACTTCCAGAGTAGAATTTGCACTTACTCGGACTAAGATTCTGACCAGAAGCTTGGCTGTAATCTTTAAACAAATTCTTTAAGGCTTCAAGATTCCTTTTGGTCCCTTTGCAAAAAACCAACACGTCATCCGCATATAAAACATGGCTCGGAGTAGGAAAGCCCTTAGGACCTGCGATAGTATTTAAAAGACCAGATTCAACCAAAAAAGTGATTCCCCGGCTGAGAACATCTTCTGCAATGAAAAAGAAAAGAGGAGATAAGGGGTCTCCTTGCCTGACCCCCCCTCTTACAGTTGAAAAAACCCACAGGTCTGCCATTAACCAAGAAAGACAGCTTCGCCGACTGCAAGATTGTCCTTATCCAGCTACAAAATTTGTCATTGAAACCAAAGGCCACTAAAACATTAAGCAAGAAATCCCAGTCCAGCGTGTCAAAGGCTTTTTTAATGTCCAGCTTAAGAGCAAGATTACCTCCAAAAGCCTTATAATCTAACAAATTTATAGCTTCTGATGCAGTGCAAATGCAATCCTGGATATGCCTCTCTCTAATGAAACCCTTTTGCTGTTTAGAAATGATTTTAGGGGCAATGGAAGCTAGACTATCAGTCAAAACCTTTGTTATAATTTTAAATTGGACAATGGCCAAAGCAATAGGCCTAAAATATTCTATTCTATCCGCTCTAATTATCTTAGGAATCAGAACAACAAGATTAGAGTTCAGATTTGGAAGCATCCAACCTTGAGAGAAAAATTGGAGCACAGATCTGCAGACATCAGTCCCCACAATATCCCAAAAATCTTGATAGAAACATCCGCCAAAACCATCAGGACCCGGGGCACCATCCCCATTTAAGGCAAAAACAGCATCCTTAATTTCCTCATGAGTAGGCATCTTGCTTAACATATTATTATCATCGGAAGAAACAAAGGAAGGAACCACTGAGCTGATCAAATCATTAGGGATACAATCATTGCTAGAGGCATAAAGAGAGGAATAATAACTCAAAACATGATTAGCTATAGCATCATTGTCATCCAAGATAAAATCACCATTCTTTAGCACTGACATAGATTTAGTAAGCTGTCTAATTTTTGTAACTCGATGGAAAAAACCTGTATTTCTGTCTCCTTGGCAATGCCAACTAACTCTAGACTTTTCCTTCAAAAAGTCTTCTTCAAAGTACAAAGCCTACTGCAACTCCAACTGAGCAGCAGCTTCCTACACTAGCAAATCATCTGAAGCACCCGCAACATCAATTTGATTTTGAATATTGTCAATGGCAGCAAAAGCATTTTCAACTCTTAAGTGAACATAGCCAAACAAATTATGTAAATGTTATTAATACATAATCTGGTGATTATATGAGGGTCATAAATTCCTATATACCCACCGAAAAATTTAAAATGAATTTTTTAAAGGTCTTGCTAATGAGTGCCCCAAGAGCATTGGTTAATAAATCTACAAAAGGAAAATTTATATTAAAAAACTAAGTATTACACTTTTAGAAATGCTAAATACATCATTTCTCATACAAATTTTCCTTTTTTGATTGCTTAAACAATACCCTAAAGGAACTTGTTAGCATTCTCCGTTCTTTAAAATTTTGCCATTAGTAATACTCCTGAGTATTCTATGGATACATCCAAAAAAATGGGTGCTCAATAGACCGTTGGGTTCAAAATTCAGTAATATATAGTATATACCCACTATTACACATCCCTGACAGCTTATACCCACTATTACACGTCCCTGGCAGCTTATGCATTGGTGGTCCTGATCCAAAGCCTGCTACAGCTGCTAGGAAACTATGACATGCAAGGTGGTACATATGTTACAACTGTTAACTGTGACATTTTGTCCAACATGAAAAGCGGGAAAGGGACCTTTATTACCCACCACGATTTGAGCCAAAATTCGAACATCGCACTGATAAGAAAATCAATTACATGTCTACTGTTTAGGTTAGGAGGCATTTTCACCATTCAATGACTAATGCATTTGCATCAATACGAGATTTAATGGTTTATAAACAAATGGACCCATACTAATTAATTATGTTAATGTTATTAATACATAATCTGGTGATTATGTGAGTGTCATAAATTCCTATAGACCCACCTGAAAATTTAAAATGAATTTTTTAAGGGTCTTGCTAATGAGTGCTCTAAGGGCATTGGTTAAGGAATCCACAAAAGGAAAATTTATAATGAAAAATTAAGTATTACACATTTCAAAATGCTAAATACATCATTTTTCATACAAATTTTCATTTTTTGATTGCATAAACAATGTCCTAAAGGTACTTGTTAGCATTCTTCGTTCTTTAAAATTTTGCCATTAGTAATACTCCTGAGTATTCTATATATACGTCCAAAAAAAGGTGCTCAATGGACCGTTAGGTTCAAAATTCAATAATATATCGTATGTACCCACTATTACACGTCCCGGACAGCTTACACATTAGTGGTCCTGATCCAAAGCCTGCTACAGTTGCTAGGAAACTACAACACGCAAGGTGGTACATATGTTACGACTGTTAACTGTGGACCATTGTTACCCACCACGATTTGAGCCAAAATTCGAACATCCTGCTGATAGGAAAATTAATTACATGTCTTGTGTTTAGGTTAGGAGGTGTTTTCACCATTCAATGACTAATGTATTTGCATCAATACGAGATTTAATGGTTAATAAACAAATGGACCCATACTAATTAATTATGTTAATGTTATTATTACATAATTTGGTGATTATGTAAGTGTCATAAATTCCTATAGACCCACCTAAAAATTTAAAATGAATTTTTTAAGGGTCTTGCTAATGAGTGTCGTAAGGACATTGGTTAAGAAATTGACAAAAGGAAAATTTATATTGAAAAACTAAGTATTACACTATTCAAAATGCTAAATACATCATTTATCATACAAATTTTCCTTTTTTGATTAGTTAAACAATACCCTAAAGGCAATTGTTAGCATTCTCCGTTCTTTAAAATTTTGCCATTAGTAATACTCCCGAGTATTCTATGGATACGTCCAAAAAAAGGTGTTCAATGGACCGTTAGGTTCAAAATTCAATAATATATCGTATGTACCCATTATTACACGTCCCGGGCAGCTTACGGATTAGTGGTCCTGATCCAAAGCATGCTAGAGCTGCTAGGAAACTATAACACGCAAGGTGGTACATATGTTACGACTGTTAACCGTGGACCATTGTTACCCACCACGATTTGAGCCAAGATTCGAACATCCCGCTGATAGGAAAATTAATTACATGTCTTGTGTTTAGGTTAGGAGGCATTTTCACCATTCAATGACTAATGTATTTGCATCAATACGAGATTTAATGGTTAATAAACAAATGGACCCATACTAATTAATTATGTTAATGTTATTATTACATAATTTGGTGATTATGTGAGTGTCATAAATTCCTATAGACCCACCAAAAAATTTAAAATGAATTTTTTAAGGGTATTGCTAGTGAATGCCATAAGGACATTGATTAAGGAATCAACAAAAGGAAAATTTATATTGAAAAACTAAGTTTTACACTATTCAAAATGCTAAATACATCATTTCTCATACAAATTTTCCTTTTTTGATTAGTTAAACAATACCCTAAAGACACTTGTTAGCATTCTCCGTTCTTTAAAATTTTGCCATTTGTAATACTCCTGACTATTCTATGGTCACGTCCAAAAAAAAAGGGTGCTCAATGGACCGTTGGGTTCAAAATTCAGTAATATATAGTATATACCCACTATTACACGTCCCTGATAGCTTATGCATTGGTGGTCCTGATCCAAAGCCTGGTACAGCTGCTAGGAAACTAGGACACGCAAGGTGGTACATATTTTTTTTAATAAAAGGCTAAGGCATGCATAGGCTTCACAATAGAGAAGGTAATCCCAACTAGGTTGGCACCACCAGCCCTACCCATCATCTGCAGCACACCTCAATATATTAAAAAGATAAAAAGAGTACAAAGAACATGGGGGGACAATGACCAAAACCCATGAGAGAATTAACAAAATCTATAATTAGGAAGACCCTGTCTATTCCTAATGAAGTCATCCTTAATAAAGGGAGGGGGGAGATCCCACCAGTGGAAACCATGGTTTGATGTTCCAAATGAGGCTAATTTGTCAGCGCAAGCATTGCCCTCTCTGAAAATGTGAGAAACTGAAACTTGCATCTGAGACACATACACCAAGCAGTTTCTCCATCTGTTTTTCAGTCTCCAAGGAATGGACTTATTAGAACTGAAAGCGTCCACTACAAACATAGAATCACTTTCCAACCACAGCCTGACCCAACCTTTGCTAAAGGCAATCTCAATGGCAGTCATGGCTGCCATAAGCTCAGCAGTAAAAGCAAAGTTTATGCCAATGTAAGTTGAGAAGCATCCAAGAATAGCACCACTTGAATCCCGAAAAATACCCCCACTAGCAGCATGACCCGGGGAGCCCTTAGCAATCCATCAATGTTACATTTAATCCAAGATCACTTAAGAGGAAACCAATCCACCTGTCTAATGGTAGGAGCCTTGCAGCACTTACCAGAGATTGAGAAATGCTGAAGAATCTTAAACTCCTCTATTGAGGAAAACATTGGAACAGGAGATAAGGAGCCAGAAAGGTTGGTAGCAGCTAAAATAGCACCAACTGCCCTCGAAGGAGGAATGGAGACGTTATTGAATCTGCAATGATTCCTGCAGCTCCAAATCATCCAAACCACATTGATGATGGCAGCCTTGATGACCAAATTAAGCTGCCAGCTCCAATTTCTATCCAGAACCGAGAAGATTGCAGCAATTGAGGACAGATCTAGAGGACATTGCAGCGCATGACTCAACCAGTTCCATAAATGTGTTGCAAATTTACAATGTAAAAACAGATGCTCAGCTGTTTCATCTGATTCACCACATAAGGAACACATAGAGACTAAGATAACACCCCTTTTCCAGAGACAATCATCAGTTGGCATTTTGCAATGAAAAATTCTCCAAACTAAAAAAGATCTGGATGGAGGGATATAATTAGACCAAAGAACCTGGCACCAATTCTGAGCTGCAGCAGGGTTCAGAAATAGAAAAGCCTCTTTGAGAGACAAAGCACCCAAATCTGATTTTTTCCAAACCAGCTGGTCTTTCTCATCAGCACAAATTGGAATCACCACTTTGCCAATATCTTCACAAAGATCAGGGTACTTTTCGCATAATTCAGGGGGAAGCAACCAAGAGCCATTACTTATGAAATCATGAACAGTAGCCCGAAGGGATTCATGAAGATTGAAAGGCAAATGAATGGCATCTACAATGGGGAGATCAAGTCAACAGTCCCTCCAAAAGTTAATGCTTTTTCCATCCCCAATAATCCAAGAGGAATTGTCATATACCAAGCACAAGAATTTCCTAAGGCCAGGCCAAATGGATGACTTGCAATAAGTAGTAGGATACTTTTTGTTTCTGAAAAATCTAGCTCTCAAGAAGGCAGCCCAGAAATCATTTGATGAAACAACTTCCCAAGTTAACTTTAGCAAGGCAGAATCATTAATTGCACGGATTGATCTAAGTCCAAGTCCACCTTCCTTTAAGGGAGTGCACACTTTCTTCCAAGAAACTATAACAAGCTTCTTAGAATGAATATCACCAGACCAATCAAAGTTTCTAATCCATCTATCAATAGACTTTAGTAAAGAAACAGGCCAGGAGTATATGTGGAAGCTGTAAAGAAACATGCCATTAATACTAGAATTCACCAACTGCACTCTACCCATAATGGACAAAAGGGAACCTTTCCAAGCACTCAACTTGGCCTTGATTCGATCTGCAATAGGCTGTAAATGCAATACTTTGGGTTTTCCCTTGAAGATTGGAACCCCCAGATAAGAAAAAGGCATACTGCCTGCAGGGAAACCAAGAATGGACTTAATCTCCTGCAATCTTCTGGGAGAAACCCTGACCGCAAAGAACCTACATTTACCAAGGCTACATATGTTACAACTGTTAACTGTGACATTTTGTCCAACATGAAAAGCGGGAAAAGAACCTTTGTTACCCACCATGATTTGAGCCAAAATTCGCACATCCCGCTGATAGGAAAATCAATTACATGTCTTGTGTTTAGGTTAGGAGGCGTTTTCACCATTCAATGACTAATGCATTTGCATCAATACGAGGTTTAACGGTTAATAAACAAATAGACCCATAATAATTAATTATGTTAATGTAATTAATACATAATCTTGTGATTAATTAAAAATAAATGAATGGAATTTAATTATTTGTAATAAATACCTGTAAAAAAATTTATGCCTCTATAAATTTGTTTTTTATCGTTATTATTCAATATATAAAAAATAAATTAAGATAAGTAATAATGGAGGGTTTGTTTAAGAAAAATAAGCTTTTAGCAAGAAAATAAAATACAAGTGACTTAGAGACAAATATTGATAAAGGAGGGTGTGTCTAATAAAAATAAGTTTTTTTTGAAGAAAATAAATAATATGAGTGACTTAGAAATAAATAAGTAATAATGGAGGGAGTGTTTAAGAAAGTTTTAAAAAAATTAATTAATTTTTTTTGAATTACGTAATTTCTAAAATATTAAATATTTTATTTGATAATTATTATCTTGGATCATGAATAGATCGTCTCATTAAGTTGATCCAAGATCACATGATATCATCTTGGATCATGAATAGATCGTCTCATTAAGTTGATCCAAGATCACATGATAAGGTCCAACTAATTAAGTTGATCCAAAATCACATTATTAGGTTCATCTAATTAACTTGATCCAGGATCACATTATTAGGTTCATCTAAGTAACTTTATCCATTTCACATGATAAGGTTCAACTAATTAACTTGATCCAAGATTACATGGTTAAGTTCATCTAATTAACTTGATCCAAGATCACATTATTAGCTTCATCTAATTAACTTGATCCATTACATTTTTGTTTAATTACTAATTAAATTGATCCAAGATCACACATGGTTAGGTTCAACTGTTTAAGTTGATCCAAGATCACATGGTTAGGTTCATCTGATCACTACAAGGAAAACACATTTTTTTGCGGTTATTAATGCTAACGGTGGCGGTTCAAACTGCATCAAAAAGGAGCTTGCGGCGGTTGGTCAACTGTCAGAATGTCGACCGTCGGGAGGACAGTTTGCGATGATTAGTATACTCGCCGCACATGTTAAGTGTAACACCCCCCTGGGCATTACTTCCTAATCACATGCGGAAATAAATTAAAAGAAAGTTTACTGGTTGCTTTCGGAAAAAACTTCTATTATCTTCATAGGTCTGAAAATATGGGGGTAAAATTTTTCTTTTCTATGATTCACCTCAGAAAATAATTTACGCATCACTTAAAATGAAATCACACTGTATTTTACTAACACACAAAGACTAAGTTTATTTATAAATCATGGCAGCTCAGCATATACATTTCATGAAATAATCTTTTGTCTTGAAGGTACAAAATTACACAAGGTTTTTCAGAACTGCCTATATCGACTTCTCTAAAACGCACACAACCCAGAGGAAACATCCTAAGCTGGTCATTCTAATAGACACCTGTTGGAAAGAACTCAGTAGTTCTTACCATTGGAATAATCACCCACCATCTTCAAAAATCGGGATTAATATCCCCGAGTGAGGTCAGGAGCTTCTTGGCACCGCCTGTCCTAGTGTACCAAGGTACAACAGCAAAGATCCAGGAAAACCTGATATATAGTAAGGGTGATATACCAATATATGGATGAATTATGACAACCACATGCCCACATAGAGCAACAGATACAGTTAAATATTCATACTCAATATATAAATTCTCACAAATAATCATGAGTCAACAATTGTCGTCTTTTTTTTTTTTTGAAAACATGACACTTCTATATTTCAACATTCTGTCCTAGTCTTCGGAGACTCCAACTCCAGGCAGTTTTTGAAAAACAGTGAGCTGATCAGGCTCAATTGCCACTCAGGCACAAATAGCCAACACATGTACATGGCTCAACTTAATTCCCACAGCAATTGTCGAACTCAAGGCACGGTAATCAATGCATGTGGGTTCCAGAGCACACCGTCCTACACAAGACACAGTGAACAAGGCTCGTGGAAATCATGGTCCATCAAGGTACCAATGATGCACCGTCGCATGAGATACCTTTCCCTTCAAGGCATTCACACAAAACTTTTGCGCACGTCTGCCAAATGCATGAAAAAAAATCATTTTATTTTCGCAGCTTTTCTTTGTGCTTCATTCTTTCCTTCGTCGAGGCTTAAGGCTCACGACCATCCATAAATTTTCAATGTTTTAAAACTTTCGTTATCAACACAGGAAGTTTAAGTCCGAGTGTCCAATCACAACAGTCCTAGACCTGTACACTAGTCGACTTTGTGGTCGTAGAAAACAACTTTCACCTTTTTACTACTTTCACCACGTTTTATCACAACGTATGTTGGACACACAGTCCACAACAACAACAATAGGACACACAGTCCACAACAACGTGTCTAGGGCACACAGTCCAGAACAACGTATATAGGACACACAGTGAACAACTTTATATATAGGACACACAGTCAACAACGTTGTGATACGGATCATGGATCCACGTGCTTTAACTCTAGTATCCTGACGTCTCGGTTACTAGGTTCACTTTTCAACGTTATTTTTTGTTAAGTGAAAAACGAATACAAAATCAAAACTTCCGTAACTTATGAGTTATCGGATATTTTTACTTGAATAAATTCTTTCCGACAACATTTTCTTCTGAAGTTCATTTTTTTAAAACTTTAAACTTTAGGAACTCCATTTTTTTTCTTTTCCTTTTTCTAAAAATCTATTTTGTTTTGGAAAAGTCTATTTCTTTTCAAAAATATAGTAAACCTTTTTGAAGAAAAACTCTTCCTAAGAACATTGGAAACTAAAATCCCATTTTCTATGGTACTTTACTACAAGTATTCTCAAAATTATGTTTTTCTTCAAAATAAGATCTTTCAGCTTAAATAATTTTCCTTTATAAAATTGTTTTGAATTCTAAAATTTTTTTCTTTTATTAAACGTTACTAAAAGAAATCTTTTCCAAAACCTCAAAATAAATTTGTTTTTCTTCATGGTTTCTTACCATGAAATCTTTTCAAAGTTTGATTTTCCTTAGTGTAAAATCATCTAGTTTTCAATTGAATTTCCTTCATAAAAATTGTTTTTATTTTCTAAATCTTTCATTAAACATTAAAATTATATTTTTTTTTCCCTTTTTTGTCAAAACCTTGTTGAAATAAATTCTTACTTGTGATTTTCTTTGTAAATATTTTCTTAAAGCTTTTATCCATATTATTTGAGCTCTAACCAATGGTTAGGCTTCCATGCAACAATCACAGCACATCAACAACTTCAACATATATGAGCAACATTCATATTTCTCATAAATCAACACCACTTATAAAACAACTTCAACATATATAAGTGACATTCATATTTTTCATAAATTATCGACATGTTATGAACTCAAAATCCTACCAAAACAGTCACATATCAACATCAATCAAACACATCAAAACAAACACACATGACATATAGTAATCATAACATAATTATCCCTCAGGCTTTCTCCCCTTACCTGATTCGACGGATAGAAAAAGTCTTTGTTTCCGTGTTGCCCAGAGCGAGCTTCCTTTGCCCACCACGTGCCGCAAGTCTAAGAATTAAGCGAACGTCTTAAATTAAAACAACAAAGTCGTCTTATCTTTCTAAGTATAGGTTTGGGTCATGACTACAAAAATGATGCTAGAGATGTCTGATAAATTCTTGTATTACATTTTGTCCAAGACTTGCTTTTATATATATATATATATATATATATATATATATATATACACTTTAATCCCATATTTTATATCTTTATATTAATCACTGGTTTATAGTCCATTTCATGCCAAAAATATTTACTTGATCATGTTAAAATACATTATTTTTAAAATCATATTTTCCATTCAAAAATTTGAGTGAGCTCTTTTATAAAATCATTTCCAGGAGAGCAGTGGGTTTAAATTATGAATGATCATTCAAATGACCTTCAAAATCCTTTAAAATTTGATTGAAGGTACCTAACTCACACCTAAACATATTTTCGTTGGTCCCATGTCAAAATTTGAAGGCATTAATTTATTAAAAATCCCACACTGCCTCTGTTTTTACAGGATTTTCCAGAAATCCGAGTTCATCAACATGTAACTTTATGTAATTGTTTGTCTTTATATAGATATGTAAAAATATCAAATCTTCAACCAAACTGAATATATACTTCAGTACTAACCCAGAAAATTTTATAAGAGTTGTTACCCTTCAAAATCATATTTAAAATCACCATGGAACCAACTATGTACATATTTTCGTAGACAGGATTTGGTTTTACTTTGACAGGTGTTTTGACCTAGTAAATCTTATCATGCTGCCAGATTTATGTTTTACATATGTTCATCCACACCAAGTTATTATCTTCACTCTAGCATCATTCACAAGTCATAAAACCAACATGCAAGGGTCCTAGACCCTCAAAAACATACATGCAAACATATATCAACCAAAATTAGTAACCATTATTATCAAATAATGATTCAAGCAAAGAGTTTAGAGAGGATCTCCCCACTACCTCTTGAAGATCCTAAACCATCATGATTCCAAACTTGTAAAGGCTGTAAGATTTATCCTTTGAGCTCCAAAACGAGTCCTCTATGATGGATATAAAAGTTAGAGATGGATTCATCCACATGCATGAATGAAAACTCAAGGGATTGGCTTGCATGTGGTTGGAATATAGAGAAAGGAACACTATAAATTAAATCCTTACCATTGCTCTAAAGATTTGAAGTTCTTGAGTTGTAGATGACCAAAAGTTCCTTCCTTGCTCAACCATGGTAGATTCGGGCAAGAGAGGAAATGAGGGATGGGTATGTTTGTTGATAATTTCAAGTGAAAATTGTTGTTTATCTAGAAGTATAGTTTCATTTTCATGTAAGGTTTGATGATGAAAAAGTGGAGGTGGATGGTGGTAGAGAGGATGATGATCTTTAAAGTGTTGGAGAGGGAAAAAAATGAGAGTGTGATTGATGAGGGAGAGAGGGCGTGAGGTGAGGAGGGGGGGAGGAAAAGAAGATGGAAAATGTAGAAGTGGTATTTATGGAGAATGAGTAGGTGAATGAGTTTGAGAGAGAATGAGAAAAGTGAAGAATAGAGTGGGAGGTGAGTATTTATAGAGAAAGGGGGAGGGGAAGCTGCTGTGTGAAAGAGGAATAGAGAGGATTTTAAAAAAAATATATGAAAATAAAAAGCTTAATTTAATATATAAAATAAGGTTTCTTCCAAGACTTGAAATAATGATTTTATGTAATTAATGAAAACACTATTCATGTCAAATCTATCAAGTTTTTCACATCAAGTCTTTTCAAGTCTTCGTCAAATCCATTTTAAATAGATTTTGTTCTTTTCTGGATTCATCAATTTTCCCGACTATGAAAACCGATTGTATTTTCCTTCGTAAATTTCCCTACCCGAAAAAATTATATTGAAACATTTATTGAAGAAAAATTCTAAAATCATGGACATGGTTATAATTGAGCTAGGAAAAATTAAAATTTTATTTTACGAGTCGAAATTCATTTTGTGGGTCAGTAAAGTTTTCTAGACAGTGAGAACGCAAACCGTTTTTGTTTGAAATTTCCACCGGAAATTTAATAGTAGCTTCCCACTATAAAATAAATTATGAAAGTAATTTGGGTTTATTAAAATAATTTCTCGACTTAAGATTTAAATATACTAATCATGCACATACATACATAAGCATAGATTATAGAAAGACAGAAAAATCGGGATGTTACGTTAAGGTTCATCTAATTAAGTTGATCCAAAATCACATGGTTATTGTCATCTAATTAACTTGATCCAAGATCACATGTTAAGGTTCATCTAATTAAGTTGATCCAAAATCACATGGTTAGGGTCATCTAATTAACTTGATCCAAGATCACATTGTTGGAACCAAAGTCATTTTGGATTAAATAATCTCTAAGTTTTGATGCTAACAAAATGATTAAATTTGCTTGGCAAAGTGTTAGTTGAGATCTAACATGTGCCTTCAGTTATACAGGAATACCTTTTATAAGTAATATAAATTTGGGATAAGTTTTTCACTGAAAGAATACGCGTCCACCCTTGTTAAGGGTTGCTCAATATTTTGGTAAAGTTACTCATTTATTTATTTGAGTAGACTGGTTTTCTTAAGTAGACGAGTACCAAAATAACTTGTTAGATACAGCAAGTCCAAAGACTTGATAATAAGCGTGTCCTTCTTGCCATGTAAGCAGACGAAAGTAATTAGTAGAAGTAAATGAACTGAAAAATAAAGTAATCTAGTAGACGAGCTCTAACCGCCACGTCACTAGACGGAGTTCTTTATAACTTATTGAAGAATAGCAAGTCCAAAGACTTGATAGACAAGAGGATATGCCACATCATCAGACGAGCAAAATAAAATTTTGAACAGACTTAGTCTCTCATATAACTATATAGATGGAGTTTCTTTTTAAACGAGCTTCATCTTTGAATGAATTAAATGCACTCCAAATCTCTTGAATTTATTTCAAATGATTGATATTTATTTCAATAGAATATTTGTTATTCACATTTGTTTTATCTTCTTTAATGTTTCACCTTGTTGAAAAAGAAACATGGTACCATCAAGAAATGCAAAAAGCAGAATCGTACAATAAGATACTGCAAAACGATCTGTACGATGACAACTTTATGGCTGAAAAAGCTAAATTATACGCAAAGGAGAAACAACAAGTTCTCAAGCTACAATGCTCAGAGCAGTAAGCCTCCAATTTCATGCTACCTCGATAACCAAGAGTACTATTCAGTATTGCCACAATCAAGCTCTCAGTCACAACGGATATCATGCATTAAATGCTATCTCTAAACGGGATTATTCAAAGTAACCGTTGAAGAAATACAAGTGAAGAAGAAGGTCACTATAAATAGAAGACCTGAGATACTGAAGAAAGAACTCTTGACTGTACAACCTTACGAGCTCAACTTTTGTAAAACTACAATCGCTCATACTCATATTTCTTTAGAGAGCAAGAGTCATTATTTCTTAGTCTGAGTATTGTGAAAATATTCATCTGATCTTAACTGTCATATTCTCACACATAGTGAGTTAAGAAGATCAAACATTAAATCTCTTTGTTAGAGTTGGAGCCTGAAGAGGCTTGGTAAGAAAGAAATACTTGCAGCCTGGAGAGGTGTTGAATACTTGGCTATAATCTATTTTGATAATAGTGGAGAAAATCCTTCAAGTAGAAGGGACTGGATGTAACTCTTGGTTGGAAGAGAGTGAACCATGATAAAACATCTTGTGTGATTCTTCTATCTCTTATCTCTTCAGCTTTATTTGTTTCTTGCTAACCGAGGGGTTTTGATATTGCTTTTGTTAAAGTCTTTTAAAACGGATCTTTTTCTTTGTGCGTGCTTCTGCTTTCTAATCTCCTTGTGTGCAAAAATTTGTTTGAAAGGTTGTTTTCGAAAATTATTAACAAACACAATTCAACCCCCCCCTCCCCTCCCGTGTTTGCCTGTGTCAACTTCACACATTATTAGGTTCATCTAATTAACTTTATCCATTTCAAAAGAATATATTTATTATTGCAAAATATCTATTTTAACTTCTTTATGCGGATGATATTTTAATTTTCTGCAGAGCCTCCAAAACAAGTTTAAGCAATCTGTTGTCTTTATTTAAGGAATATGAGCAGGTTTCTGGTCAAGTTATTAGTGTTGATAAATCTAATTTTTACACAGGTATCATCTCTGTCTCAAGAAGGGTTGTTCTATCTTTGATTCTTGGTTTCTCTCATGGTGCTCTTCCTTTCACATATCTGGGTGTCCCTCTTTTTAAAGGAAGGCCTAAAAGAATGCATCTCCTCCCTATTGAAGATAAAATAATGTGTAAGCTAGCTTCTTGGAAGGGATCCCTTCTCTCTATCATGGGAAGAGTTCAATTGGTAAGATCCATTGCTCTTGAAATGTTAATTTACAGCTTTCATCTATATGCTTGGCCTGTAAGCTTATTGAATTCTGTTGACAAGTGGTTGAGAAACTTTGTTTGGGCTAGAGATATTAAGGTCAAAAAGATTGTTACTGTTTCTTGGAATAAGGTTTGCAAACCAAACCATGAAGGAGGTCTCGGCATTAGATCCATTAAAGCTGTTAACAGGGCGGGTTTACTAAAGCTGAGCTGGGAGTTTAATTTGTTTCGTCAAAGAATCAATGGTCTACTTTGCTTAAAGCTAGAACCATTAGGCATAACAAAGCAATCGGCCACCACATTTCCTCTTCTCTTTGGCCTGGAATTAAGTGATACTTAGATGAAGTTTTGGAGAATGTCTCTTGGAATTTGGGAAATGGTAGGAGCATCAACTTTTGGGGTGATAAATGGCTGCCAAAAACTATTTTAGAGTACCTGAATATTCCTAATGATGTGCTTGTTGTTCTGTCAGCTAAAGTCTCGGATTTCATCATTGATAGTAATTGGTGTGTTCCTAATGCTCTTTTCCTTAAATCCCCTGCTCTCAAAGAGGAGATCGATAGAACTGTTATTCCTTTTTCTCCAAGTGATGATCAATTGGTGTGGTCTAGCACAGATTCGGGTTCACTGAGTTTCAAGGAAGCTTTCACTTTTCATAATCCAGCAGGCCAGGTAGTTCCTTGGACTAAATTAATCTGGAATTGATGTGTTCCTCCCTCAAAATCCTTTATTCTTTGGAGGATAATGAACAATAAGATGACCACTGATGAAAATTTGCAAAGTAGAGGCATCATTGTGGTCTCAATGTGCAGCCTTTGTGAGAAGACTTTTGAAACTACCAAGCATTTATTCTTAGATTGTCAATTTGCTAAATCTCTTTGGCAATGGTTCATGATCAATCTAAACTGCTCTATTGATTGTTCTTCCTTTGATGTTGTTATCTCTATCTGCAATAAAGGCTGGAGCTCGCAGGTTCAGGATATGATAATTGCAGGTATTCTTAACATTGTTTATGTTGTGTGGCTTTGTAGAAATAAGGCTAGGTTTGATAATAAGCTTAAGTCAATCAGATCTGCCATGGCCTTAATTCACTCAAATGTTTCCCTATCCGGTCAGTATAGCAAAGGAACAATGTCTAACTCCATATCTGAATTCACTTTTATAAAAACCTTCAATGTGCAATGTCACCCTATCCCTGCTCCTCGGTTAAAAGAAGTGAAATGGCATCCTCCATTAAGAAACATGGTGAAATGTAATTCTGATGGCAGTGTTCTTGGATCTCCTGGTCCAACGGCCCGTGGTGGTCTTTTTAGAGATTGTAATTCGGATTTTTTAGGTTGTTTTACAGTCAACCTTGGTTCTCAATCCTTTCTGCTGGCTGAATTACAAGGAGCCATGTTTTGTATTGAGCTTGCTTTCAAGAAGGGTTGGCATCATCTTTGGTTGGAGAGTGACTCTCAAGTTGTGGTGGCAGCTTTTGAGAACATTAACATTGTCCCTTGGAAGATTAGAAATAGATGGAACAATTGTGTCTTTCTCACAAAGCAAATGCAATTCAACATCTCCCATATTTATAGAGAGGGAAATCATTGTGCTGACAAGTTAGCTAGCTATGACAATAGTGTTTCTGGTTTAGTTTGGTGGGATGTTATTCGAGATTTTATTAAGGAAGAATTTTTCGAGAATAGGATTGATTTACCTAATTATAGGTTTTATTAATTCTTCATGGGTAGGTTCATGTCCCCCGTGTTTCTTTGTATTGTTTTTTTTCTTTCTTTAATAAAATTAAGGCGTGCTGCAGATGATTGGTAGAGTTTGGGGTGCCAACCTAGTTGGGATGTCTTTCTCTGTTGTGATGTCTTTGCATGCCTTTTTGCCTTAAAAAAAAGTGTTATTTTATTTGAAAATATGTAAGTTGTATTTGATCTTGTTTTTATCAAGTAGAAGCTTTTGAACGTGGCAGACTTTAGTTTGAATGTTCATTGAAACTGTGCAAGTTATTGACCAAGTCTAATATATTCCATCTAATATATGGAAGTTGCTAGTTATCAAAAAAAAAAAATATGCATGTTGCTTTTGGATAGGCTTTGACTTTTCAAAGCTTAAGTGGTTTAGTTTTAAACTTTTGGTTAGAGATTTTATCTAAGGTGCGTAGAGGACCTTAGATTTTATTGTCACATGTAAGGACCAATTCAACAAAAAAAATTTGAAATCGGTCCCTACATATAACAATTATTTTCAATTTGGTCCCTATATGTGATAATAATTTGCAATTTGGTCCCTCTTATATAGGGACCAATTAGCGGTGATGATCAAATTGAAAATTAGTGTCACGTATAAGGACCAAATTGATAACTTTTTACGTATAGGACCATATTGAAAATCACTGTCACGTATAGGGATCAAAAGATTACTTTAACATAGAAACTATATATCAAAATAACATACTTTTGAAACAATTTACCAAACTAACCTACTTTTGAATAAAATATTAAAAAAAATTGACTCATGGCGCCAGTTTGACTGGTGTCATTGACTTGTTGACCTACCACGTGATAGGTCTTGATCGGTCAGAAAAATATTTCTGGAAAAAAAATTTAAAAATAAAAATAAAAATTCAGGTCAGCATCACGTGGCACACTCTGGTGGAGTGGCGCCAGTCAAACTGGTGTCATTGACCTGGCACGTGGCAGCTTCCTATTGGTTCGTCAGTTTTTTTGAAAAAAAAAATTTTTAAAAAGGTTTTTGGCCAAAAGATTTTTTTAAAAAAAGAAATTATATTATATTATATTATTAATTAATTAATATAATTTTTAAAAAATAAATATTATCATTATACAATTTTTTTATGAAACAAAAATTAAAAAAGTTATTAATTAAATTTTAAAAATGTATTAATATAATTATAAAAATTGTTAATAATTAAAAATGTTAACAAAAAATCTTATTAAATTTTATCATTATATAATTTAGGTGGTTCGGATTGCTAGGTTTAGGATAAAAAAACCCAGTCAGATCAGAGAAAAAAATCAAAACAAGAAGACCAGATTAGAGAACCAGAGTAGAAGAAAAACTTCAAGATAGCAACAAAAAACTTGACGGTTCTGCCATGCTGCAGCCGCAACATCTCTTACGACCACCGTAAATCTGGCGCAGAGGAAGATAACAGCAACAACAGTGCGACGGAGGGCAAGTCGTGCTATGGACGTGCGGCGTCTGATAACAGATTTGAGAGGAAGAGGAACGTCGTGATCTGGACGAAAGACGAGAGAGGAACGCCGCTGGGTGGTGCTCGGGATGGAGATGGCTTGTGGTGGTGTCTGAGAGTGATAGTCTGAGAGAGACGAGAGGTTATGTAGAGAAAAATGAAGATTTTGATTTGGGATTAGAAAAAAGGTTAGGTTTTACCTTTAAAAAAAAAGGTTAGATTTAACTTTTTTTAATATTTTGATTTGTTATATTTCTACTTCAGATCGTTGGTCTTCTTTTTGAGTTTCACGTGATCTTTATTATTTATTATAGCATTTGAAATGAAACAAATATTAGTATTTATTAAAAAGATTTTTCTATAATAAATAGTTTGATGTTATCAAGATAATCCTGACACAAATTTGTATTCATACGAAACATTTTAATTTTTTATTTGCTTAGGTAGTAGAGCACTCCATCAGATAGTGGGATTAGCTGGCAGCCAACTACTACCCTTTTTTTATACTATTATTATGATTATCCTTTCCCAATTTCTCTTCAGTTTTAAATTACTAATAGTTAATAGTTTAATACTTTAATACGCTTTCTTTTCGGTTTGTCCAACGAAGTATCTAGAATATTCTTCTCTGTTCTGTACTTTAATTTTTTCGCCCAAAAAGTTTAATTTTTTTCAAAATAACTGATGAACCAATAGGAAGCTGCCACGTCGCAGGTCAATGGCGCCAGTCAAACTGGTGCGACTCCACCAGAATGCGCCACGTGGCACTGACCTGATTTTTTTTTGCCAATTTTTTTTTTATTTTTTTTCCAGAAAAAATTGACAGACCAATCAGGACCTGCCACTTGACAGGTCAACAAGTCAATGACGCCAGTCAAATTGGCGCCACTAGTCAGCAAAAAAAAATTAATATTTTATTTAAAAATAGATTATTTTGATATATAATTTCTAAAAATGGATCAATTTAAAAAAAAAAAAATTGGCTGCACCTAATCTTAAAAAACTACCATACTAATGGTCTCAATGTGGAATAAATATGTAGGAAAAGCATTAGAAACTATTGATTTGGCCCAAAAACACATCAACAGTTGATATTGATGACCTATAACCTTAACAAGTCATATTCTACTACCTATCTTGTTGTGAATCATGCCCATTTAGAGTCCTATCTATGTTGTTTCTCACATTTAGGATCCATTTGTTTAAAGTTAAAAAAAGCGATTCTTCAAAAATATTTTTGGCAAAAAGTTATTTTCTTCCTATAAACGTCATAGTAAAAGTCCAACCAAGTAAGTATATGAATGTCACTAAGTGAATTTTTTTTTTGGCCATGCTATTTACACCTTGCAATTTACTATTCACACCTTGCAACTTGGTTTTACCAATTTTTTTTCCCAAAAATACCCTCTCCCTACACATTCTTCTTTAGACGTTTTTCTTCCATCCCCAATGCCTACACCCAATGCAAAAACAAAAACACACAAATAACATCACAATAGGGACCATCTCCCTCCTCCTTCACAACGGACCAAGACGCGACCATCTCCCTCCTCCTTCACGCAATTCGACTGCTATCCTCTCTCTGATCCGTGCTGACCATCGCTCAAGATGCCACTCTTCGTCAGCACCGCCCTTGCCCAGATCCATCTGCGTCCCAATCGTTAAAGCCAGACGCGCCGCCAACTCGCTTGTTCAGTCACCGCGAATGGATTCCGGATTTGATTTTTCGGATGGATTCCGGATTTTATTTTCCGGATGATTTACGGAGTTGATTTTCCGAATTCTTTGTTCTCCGGATTCCTTCTCACCTATGCTTTCCAGATTTGATTTTCCGGATGATTTCAGAAATTGATTTTCCGGATTCTTTGTTCTCCAATTTTTTTCTCCCATGCTTTCCGGGTTTTATTTTTCGGATGATTTCTGGAATTGATTTTCCGGATGGATTCCAGATTCTTTGAATTTCCACATGTAATCGAAGAGGATGGTGCAGGCCGCGACGGTGAGGTATGGGTTCGATCTACATGGCAGAGTTTGTACCTAGCTAGGTGTTGAAGGTTGCAGCAAGCGTCTCACAGTGGCTGGAGGTAGTGCTACTGGTGGTGGCAGTGACGGAGAACGCAAAAGAAGAGTGGGGGAGGAAGAAATGTTATCAAGGGTATTTTTGGGAAAAGAAAGATTGCAAGGTGTGGGGAGCAATTTGCAAGGTGCAAATAGCAAAGCCCCTTTTTTATTTTTTAATGAAAAGAGCCTAAACAAACGGACTCTTGAAAATGTACTTGGGTCACTTTACATACAACATACAAATCTCTTGGGTCACTTTACATACAACATACAAACCTTAAGAGGAAGGTTCACATAAACTGATCAACCGAACTCAGATTACAACCACCACCTCATCTACCAGTATATATATGCATCAACAACAAACAAAACTTATAAATTAAATACAGTTGCTATTCACCAAAAAAAAATAAAAATACAATTGCTATTGATTCATTACCTTTTTCTAAACAAAATGAGACTGCACAACAACAAAAGCTTAACTCGCAACATGAGAAAAATAAAAACAATCAAAACATGCTTGCATCAAAGTTTGTACTAGCATCCAGCATAACAGCCATCTTCACCCTTCAAAAAGCCCTCAATTTGTTCTAGTGCCTGTGAGATGCATAGGCAAAAATTAGATAAGCATCAGTGATATAGAATTTAAATTCAACTGTACCGCCCAAGAATGTTTCAGTTGGGGCAGAGATTGATGAAGACCTCAATTGCAATAGCAGTTGGAGACAAATCAGACACATCTCTTTGACCCAGTTTTGCTGCTATATCTGCACAAAACAGAACAGCATCAGAAATTGCATTTTTAATGTTATCTAGGAAGGCATACAGCATGGATGACAATAATGTGTATGGGGCTTCAGAAAATATTGCAATGCAATGGGATGCTCCTTCCTTTTGGCGGGAGATTGGGGGAACATCTATACACTAACGTTAATTTTAATGCTTTGTCTTTGGACAAAATTTGAAATACTATTTAATAGACACTGTGACCAAAAAAGTAAGCTTAAGAAGTCACACCAGAAGACTGAATAAATACAAGCCCACAGATTCTGGACAAAAGCACAATTTTATTTCAAAACCAAAACGAAAGATATTTAGCCATACTTTCTAATGAGACCCTGGCACTGGCATTGGCATATGCTTCACTTCTCTCTTCAAAAAGAGCAGACAAACGCATCAAAGTCTGCAGGTGAATTCCAAACGGTCAAAATATTTAGTGGAAAAATAATTTTGATGCAAATTCCTAGTAAGATAAGTTGCTCCCAACTAGTGTAGTGACCTAAATTCTTAGGCTATGTTTGGTTCAAAGGAGGGGAGGGGAGGAATTTTAATTAGATATTTTGTTTGGTTGAGAAGAGGGATTTTAATGGAGGGAGGGGAAATAACATCATTCCTGTTTGGTTCACAAGGGGAGGGCGAGGGATTTTAAAAACTAATTTACTTTCATACCCTTGTAATTTTGGATTTCAAAATATAAGTAGCAAGTAGAGACAATTTAGTCAATGTATTTAAAATGTTTCAAAATCCCTCCTCTCCCCTCCAAATCCCCCCAATATTGGAGAGAAGTCAAAATTGAGTTATGAGGGATTTTGCTCCCCTCCATTCCCCTCCCATCCCTTCCAAAAAAATTGAACCAAACAAGAAAAAAGTATAAAAATTCCTCCCCTTCCCTCCATTTCACCTCAACCAAACACTATGTTAGTAATTAATAGATTATGCTTAATAAACAAAAGTACTCCTACCATGGAAAAGAAATAATTTACCCGTGTGTACGCATCTCCTGCTTCATAATGTAGAAGGGGGCGCGAATTAGTTCCTACAGCTGCAATTCTCTGTGCCAAGGCTTCCACCGGTACATCTAACCAAACACTAACCCCCTTGTGCATATATTTCCTGGCAATCCACATACAAGGACATGTATGTTAATCATAAAAAGGGAAGGCCAATTTTTTCTCATTAGTTTGTCAATTATTATACCAATTGATGGGCCTCATAACAGCACCTCCACCAGTAGAAATAACAAGTCTATGCATCAGGGACAGCTTCCGCAATACCTCAGTCTGAAACCGTACAATAAGCAAGGAAAATGAATGGTGAATGTGATAACAGAACCACAGAGGAAAGCTATTTATATAGAACAGAATAGTGATTAGGAGATGTTGTAGCGGCTTGCTAGCTGATGTCATCACCAGATATTAAGCCACCCACCCTTATTAACATCAAATTTCAGAGCATATCACTTATCATAAGTTATTTTACATAAGAACCAAAGTTTTAACCTAGCCTAGTTTTGTAATAGACAAACCATTCCACAAATGATCTGGTGTGTTGCTTGAGACCAAACTAACTGCAGAACTCAAAACTGAAATATACGTCTGTTAGCAGGGCTAGGATTAGGTTGTAGCTCCACTTCCATGTGAGAGTTTGTCGCATAGCCAGTGGCCCCTAAACATAAGTGCCAAGCAACAATTCAGGTGCTGTCTGGCCATCAAAGTGACATTGACAATTTCTTGACGCATAAAGGGCTCTTGCGATGCACAGTGACAAGGTTACGACCAGTAACTGCTGTCTACACCTTTAGAGAGAATAATTTACTTTGGGAGAAGGTAGAGGATCAAACCTTGATTTTATTAAATATTTGTTACAAACACAGTGAATAATGTACATCAGAATCACTCCTGAGAAAAGGCAAGCAGATAACAGGTTCAAGCCTCAACTATATATGGGAATTCTGTGTCTCACACCCAGCCAATATGAGACTTGTGCCCAACACCAAAGGGTAGACAAAGCACAAAGCAGGCTCTGATACTGCTTAATCTAGAGGAAAACCCACTCCTAAATGGCAGGCTGTTTAGAGGGAAGAGCCTCCACTATACATGGGAATTTTATGCCTTGCCCTCAACCAATATAGGATTCATTCTCTTTCCTCAGTTAGTGCATTTGTTTTCTCCACAAACCAAAACCAAACAATTTACTTGCAGAAATCCAAACTGCTTGGAGTAATATGTTCTTCATATATTTTTAATAAAGAGCCTAAAATGTAGGACGCATATTCCATTACTTAATTAAAAGAAGTGATTGGTCAGCAATACAACTACCAGAAAACAATTTAATTTTATTTGTTTTCAAATTGATTCTGCAATTTTTTACCCTCCTGTCTCTATAACACTACTAAGATACCATCATTAATCAGTATTTCAGAACACATCTCCTTGCACAGCTTATATAAAATAAAGATAGATGAAAATGAGGGGACTGGATGTGATTAAAGAGACATCGAAATCCAAAAGTTCAAAACTTAACAAATAGGAATATGTAAACTGAAAACATAGTGCTTTCTAACTGACCTCCTTATCACGAAAGAAGGCTTCTCCATTGTGCTTGAATATATCAGCTACAGAGTTCCCACCAACCTCTTCCTCTACCAATGCATCACTGAAGCACCCATAGGTGCAACAAAAATACAGAAAAATATTCAGCAGAAACTACAATGCAGCCATAAAGTAGAGTATAAGTATTGTGACAGACAAATACATGTGCACTGTTATAAAATGATCTCAACCAGAAATCTTGTACACTACACCTGAGTAGACCATATTTTTCAGGATAACTGAGACCTGCCTCGTTTTCATCTATAGGATACAATCATACTGATAGAAACTGATAGAATCTACTAAGGAGTTATATGAATGATATAGTATTATTGATGATTCTCTGAAGGAACTGACCCTAACAGAGATAGAATACTGAAAATATAGAGACGATACAATGAACCTCTAGGAATTCGAGAGCCTAGTCTCTCCCAAACCATACCACCAAGAAACTAACCGAATGCCTCCCCAATCCCTTCTACCTATATTTATTAGATACTCTAACTGCACATAGCGGTTACATATAGCAGTTATAGCAGTTACTAAATGTATATAGCAGTTACTATCAGTTAATAAAAACTGCCTACTAATGTTACATGTCTGCTGCCATTGTATTTCTAGTCTTTTTCCTAGGCCTATGACTAACAATACTCCCACCCTAAACATTCACCTTGTCCTCAAGGTGAACAAGCAAATGGCCTCTTGCGCACGATTCTCCGGGGTCCTACTGTTTTAAGCCTGATGGTGGAGCTGTTGTAGTTGTATGCTGCCTTCCACCCGGATCCCACTGTTGCTCTTCAATTCCCATGGACATCTCCTGTTTCTCTTCTTTGTGGACCAATTCATTAGCCACAGTGTTGAGTTGTAGGTCCATATAAAAAGAACTCGTAATCGGGTTCACCACACCGGTGCTTCTCTTCCTTTTGCAATAATTCATTACTCACGTTTTTGATTGAGGCCCATCATTGATCGAACCCCGAGAAATGGACCTAGTGTTGATCGAACTCGAGAGATGGACAATACAAACCCAACAATAGCTTCGCTTGCTCCTCCCGAGTTGAACATATCAAGAAAACCAATTGGAGCAAACTCTAATATTGGACCAAAATCCCTAATAGGAGAAGTGGTGAAGACCTCACATTTTAGAACCGTATCATCAAATAAACAAGCACGAGTAGGAAGACCAACATGTTTAGCTTTCATAATGGACCCATCAGCGCAAGACAAGCTTTCTAATGATATTCACATCATGTTGACCAGGTTTGTCACTAACATATCTTGCACAGCCACCCCGTGCTCTTGCTGCTGCATGAAACTCTGCTTGTGTAGAGGGTGCTCTTTGATATGCAAGCCCACATTTCCCTTCTAAAGGTTCTCCTTAGTTCCTGTTGGGCCTGGCCCATTTTGTCTAAGAAACTCGACCCATTCTACCCTCCTTTCTTTCTCTTTGTCTTGTACGATGTTTCTAGTATGAGTAGGTAGTTGTGGACTTGGTTTCTGTTCTATATTTGAGTCGACAAATCTGTTGGGTCCAAAACGAAGGATCCACTAAATCCCATTCCCTTTCATCACTAACTTGGGCTTGACTCATCAAGACAAAACCCGTGGCCCAATTCCGAGAGACCGCCGCTTCTCGCCTCTAATCTCCTTTGGATCCCCATGTGCGCTTGTACCACCCTCAACTGCAAGTGCTCCTTCGACCACCATTTGAATATGACGTTCGGGCGGTTCCGCGATGGCGTGATCGGAAGTTTGCCATCCGTGGCCGTTACCCTCTCGAGGATGGCGTTATCGGGTTGGAGTCCGCCATGAAACCATCTTCTGTTTCTCCATGTGCGGCCGCTTCGGTCTCCATCGGCCACCGTAGGGGATTCCCGATCCGGTGGTTTCGACGGTGGCCACGGGCTTGTCTATTTCTTCCAAAACTCTATGTCCAGGCCCCTCGTAAATTGCTTTCGCCTTTGTTCCACCATCGGAGCCCGATCGTTCTCTACCTTCTCTCTCATTCCGCCACCGATACTTGACCAAGATTGAGGTGCATTCCTTCTTTTCTGATCTTGTCTCTTCTCGCTGGTTCCCATCAGCCTGCGGGTTTCTGCGTTTGCTTCCAGGTACTGACTGAATTGGATCAGCCACCAATAGGCGTCCCCGCTGCCGTCAAATCGTGGCATCGTTCTTGAACCCATTTTCCTCCTTATCATGAATTTATCCCTGGATCAGAACTGCTTTGATACCAGTTGATAGAAACTGATAGAATCTACTAAGGAGTTATATGAATGATATAGTATTATTGATGATTCTCTGAAGGAACTGACCCTAACAGAGATAGAATACTGAAAATATAGAGACGATACAATGAACCTCTAGGAATTCGAGAGCCTAGTCTCTCCCAAGCCATACCACCAAGAAACTAACCGAATGCCTCCCCAATCCCTTCTACCTATATTTATTAGATACTCTAACTGCACATAGCAGTTACATATAGCAGTTATAGCAGTTACTAAATGTATATAGCAGTTACTATCAGTTAATAAAAACTGCCTACTAATGTTACATGTCTGCTGCCATTGTATTTCTAGTCTTTTTCCTAGGCCTATGACTAACACATACATATATACATTTGTTGCATCTCCTTAGCTTCTTCTAATATCAATTAAATATAAACACCCGTTGAAGTAATATCAGATCACCCACATAAGTTATGGAGTAGCTTTATAACCAAAGATCACTCTTTCTCTATTATACTAGTCTACCAGTATCCAATGATGCATGATTTACTTGCTTGAAATCTCATATTTTCCTTTAAAAAACGGATGATGATAAATTACCATACTAACCTATCACAAAAAGAATAACCAAGAACTTGCGACACAACCTTCCCCACAGTTGTCTTCCCAGAGCCCATCATTCCTGCATGTCAAATTTAAAGTATTTTGAAGGCCAAAGTAATCATACTAGCAACATATACCAGGTAGGCAGTAAGCACAAGGACTTCAACCAAGAAACTGACCAACAAGATATATACAGCGTCCATTTAAATATGGCTCGATCTCTTGTGATCTATTCTGCAATTTTATTGATTCAAGTAAGATAATGGAATACAGCTGCTTAGATAAGTAACAAACCAAGCTATGATTACCATTTCTTGATTATTTGCTTACTATAATAGAAAGATTTAACATCACTACACTGAATTGGCTTAAATTAGTTAAAACTGACAAAGAGCCTCATGCTTTTTACCTTCAGAATCAACTCTTCACCAAGAGGAGCACGGCAGCTTCCAGATTCCAATGTCGAAGCTACAAGAGCAACATTTGAAACGGGCAACACACTTATTTTAGTCAGTTACAAACTAGATCCAATGCAGGCATATTTGCATACTACATCTTCTGAAACACCATGCTTTTCCTTAAAAGATGTGGTAAGTTAATTTTTTCAACTAATCAATAGAAGGAAATGTAATTGAAGCTGCATATAGTAAAAGTTAGCTCAAGTTTGCGCAATAAAGAATATCTGGTTCAACTTGATAGAAACTACTCTCGAAGATCCAGCTGGTGAGACTATTATCCTTTCCTATTAATCACATCATGTTTTTCAATATAGATATCCCACCACATTTTATCTCAAATACCTGTGCCCAAGTTTTTTATATCAAATTTATATTGTGACTAATCCCAATAAATCCTTATTCGAAGAACAATCTACAGAATTCAGAAGAGTTAAAGTTTTCATAACAGTGATTTTGGTTTAGTAGAAAAGCTTGGCATCTATCCATTGCTTGTAAAAACAAAGAAACAAAAAACAAAAGTTACAAAACAAAACAAAAGTAAAACCTTTTTTCTGGTATAAATTCCTTAGAGGAAGGCACCCTTAAGGGCAGATTTGCAATTTTTCATACAGTTAGAAGAGGACTTTGATCCCAATTCATTGATAATTCACAAGTATGGTTCATTGTACCTTCTTACCATAATTACTGATCCTTCTTTCCTTTCCTTTTCTTATTTTTGAACGACGGATAGCTCCAAATTAATATTATATTCCTTTTACCCCCCGAAAGGTAGAAGAGCAAGAGTGGGATTGGGACAATAAATTGACAATTCATGAATCAGAAACCAACACATGCATCCGCACGTTTTGTTTTGAAAATTGAAACCAACACAGTAATATAGAAAAAAACAAAAACAAAGAAACAGAATGGATATATTGTCAAAATGTAATTGGTTGATTTTTATAGGAAACCTGGAACTTTGTCATAAGAACAAGCAACCTCCAAAGGGGTTGTCCTGCGGCGAATCGTGGAAGGTGTTGCATGCTGCAACTTCACCGAAACAAAAACCCGAAACTGCTTCTTCGGATCCCGAGATAGACGCAGAGAACTACTACTGGGTCTTCTTCTTCCAACCTTCTCGGGTTGGAGCAAAGCTGAAAATTGTAGCCTTTGAGCTGCTTTAGCATCCATGGCTTCACCTCAAATTCAATACTGGGTGAAACGACACAGTTTTTCTTCAATTTTCCACCTTCAATAACGCTAACGCAATATAAGGGATAAAATGACGACAATAAACAGATGAAAAATGAATCCAGAATTAAATTTATATATATATAGAGAGAGAGAGAGCTTCTGAGTTGCTTATCAAAAAATATATATATAGAGAGAGAGAAGATTCTGAAAATCTGGAAAAGTGGAAATCTGACCTTTTTATTTGTTGAGAGGAGAAAGGCTTTGACAAAAAAAAAAAAAAAACGAAACGAAGGCAATCCAGAGAGAGTAACGAATGATCAGAGTATGTAAAGTATGAAGAAGGATTCATTTGAAGCAAAGAGGATTTTGAAGTGAAATTGTTTCATTTTCTCTCTTTTTGACTTTGTGCATTGTCTCCTAGTCCTGAGGCTGGTGCAATTTTTGTTTCACTTAATTAATTGATAAAAGAATTATGTAATTTCAACATGATTCTTTTTTGTCTATCTATTTAAAAAATAAAATGGAAATGAGTAATTTTAATTAGAGTTCAAAATTTTGATGGACGGTTGTAAAAGATTTTTTTTACCATTACTTGATAACAGCGTCTCGAAGCAGTTCTTAAATCTAAGGAACGGTTCCTTAAATATTTTCCCCGGTTGAAGCTAATCTATATGGCAGGTCGGTTACTTAAAAATTATAAGGAACCATTGCTTAACAATATCAATAGGATGTTCTAAGAGATCACCTAATATTTTAGATAATTATAATTAGAGTTAAATATTATTAATGATAAAATAAGTTATGATTGAATTATTATAGTATAAAAATTATTTATATAAAAAAGGTCATATAAATTAAATTATACACTTACACATGTATTATTTAATGATTATATTTGTTAAATTAATTTTTTTAATTTTATATTTTTTTTGAATATTTTAATTTAATTCAATCATTTTATAAGATACGAGCAGTAGTCAATCAAAAAAATAAAATAAAAATACAAGAGATATGAAATAAAATAAAATAAAATAAAATATGAAATGTATGTAGTGCTATTTTAGACTAAACCCCGAATTTGGTCCCTGAGAAAAACACTCGGGTTTGAAATAGTCCCTATCCAAAAAAAAACCATCCATTTAGTCCTTAAGAATGTGTTTACCGGGACAGATTAGTCCTTCTGTCAGTTGACCACCTTTGACCATGCAGTTAATTGCTTCGACTGTCGAGATCCGTTTCTCAGAAACCAAAACGCATGCCGTTTGGGAACTGAATTTCATTCTTCTTCCTTCAGCTTCTTCTTCTTCTTCAAGAAGCTTCAACATCATCAGCGAACATATCTCCTCACCCACACCTCCATGAGCGGTGAACTCACGGAGCTTCAGGCATGGCTGGCCTCTGTAGAACCAGAATAGCTTTACCCTCACAATTCTCTGCTGCTTTTAGTTTCCACCGAAAATTCGCTATCTGCTTCTCTGCATCAGAATGTGTCATTTGATTAGTAGACGGGCCTTATGTTTTTCGTCCAAACATTGATGCTTCACACCACTCATCATCAACCCAGTGAGCACAGCTTGTGTTTTTTTCACAAGGAGAATCTTCAGCTGAGTATTTCATTGGCGTGAAAACCATCAGAATCGATGAGATGATAGTGCCTATTAACACGAGTTTGGTCGAACAATTTAAATGTTCTCCTTGTATGTACAGATCTGGAATATTACTGATAAAGACCAAGACATTGAGATCTGGAAGAGCAATTTAGTTTCAATCTGGATTTTTTTTTTTTTTGTCAGATCTGGAATACAAAAGATCATTGTGTGTATTTTGATTTGCTGGATAATTGTTCATTTTGCTGTATACTTGATGTTGGATGCTTAATGTTGATTTTTCCTTTTCCTTTTCCTTTTCACTTTGCATTTTTGTTTAAATATTCTCTAAAGTTCATCTGATAAATCTGGGTTTGCCATTAGAAATTCTTATACCATTTCCTGAATGGTCATGGTGGTGTAAAATCAAAGTGATTGGAAGAAGAAGAAGAAGAAGCTGGAGGAAGAAGAAGGAAAGAAACGACATGCGTTTTGGTTTCTGAGAAATGGATACTGACACGTCAGCAATTAACCTGCGGTCAAAGGTGATCAACTGACAGAAGGACTAATCTGTCCCGATAAACACGTTCTTAAGGACTAAATGGATAATTTTTTTTGGATAGGAACTATTTTATACCCGAATATTTTTCTCAGGGATCAAATTGAGGGTTTAGTCGCTATTTTATTGGTAGAGTGAGTGGCTGTCTAACATGGCATTAACATGTGGTCACCAACAATGACTTGGAAGGTTGGTGCAACAAGTGGTGCAGCAGGCCGCACGGGTAGGACCGTAGGAGAGTAGGGGCTCTCTTGTGTGTCAAACAAAACAATGGTGATAGCTAACTTGAAAATTAATAATGATATTTTGATTATCATTTTTTTTATAGTTTTTATATATTTATTTATAATTATTGATTAAATAATTGTTGTCTTAAAAAATATATTAAATAAATAATAGATCCTTAAAAAGTTAATATATAGGTATAAAGAATATTGTGATAAAAAAATAGTCAAATCAACTTTTTATTCGGTGCTCTCAAATCATCATTTTATATTGACAGTAACATCTACTGAGCTTTTTTGGTGAAATGAATTTTGAAGCGTTGCACAATAAATTTTACCAACTCAATCACCATCATAGTTGGAACAACGTCGATGGAATTAGACACGAGTCACTACCAAAACCAGCATTATGATCGACTAAAGTTCAATTATTCTTTTAGTTGGTTAGGGCTGGAATCATGTTGCCCACAGGATTTTGCAATATCATTTTCTCTTAGAAAAAAATAAGGTTTCAACTTTCTGGGAGTGTTTGGCAAATTTTTAAAAGTCAGGGTATGTTTAGCTTGAAAAAAAATATTTTTTAATAATTATTAAAATACTATTTTTTTTTGGTAAAATAAAATTTAAATGAGTTGGTCCCTGGAGCTCACCAGGATTAGGGCAGGCTTAAAGATTCAAAGAACGCTTATAAAGATACTTGCAAATTATCCACCAACGAGATCCTCACATCGACAGTGGGATTCAAACTCACAACCTTATGAATTATTAGTCTTATCCTTACCAACTGGACAAACCTTCGTTGGCTAATTTATATATATATATATATATTTCTTACAAGCAGCATATTGTTTTTTTATTTAACTACTTTTTAGTGTTTAAACATCATTTTTAGATATTAAGTATCATTTGATTTTGATATATTATTAGTTCAATTGTTAATTTTATCAAACATATTAAATTTAATTTACTAATTTATTCACTTATCAACTTAAGTCTAATATGTTAACGACAAAGTCTTGAGCCAATAAAAATAGAAAATATGTGAATTTACAAAATGAAGATTTGGTTTTATAGTCAAACTGCAAACCATAAACATAATACAAGATTGATTTTGTATTTTAGAAGAAAAAAATTCATTAAAAAAAAAGTAATTCATCACAATCGCCTATTTTTATTTTATTTATTAATCAATGGTCATTTTTGACTTGAGTATTCATTCTCTATCTTTCTGTATGAGTATCTTAAAGTAATTTCATCACAAGTTTCTTACGGGTTGCTTAAACTTAAGCAACGGTTGTTTAAGTTTTTTCAGAGCTGACTGACGTGGCTTAATGGTTGTTTATATAAGCAACTCTTGAAAGGATTGCTTATCAAATAAAAAACAATTTATTTGGTTTGGTGAAGCAGTGTTAACTGATTGAAGAGGGAATAGAGGGAAAATAACTGATTTGTCTTCAACAAATACACAACACAGTGCACCATCAAGAACAAATTTAATTTAATTTTTTTTACAAAACCCAATCAAGAAAACCCCAAATCAGAAAATCCCAATTCACAAAAACCCCAAATAAGGAAACCCTAATCAGAGGGGAAAAAAACCCACTTCAACAGAAAGGGATATATTAAAGGCTGCACCTCCACCTGGGTTTTGGAATGAGCTCACCTCGCTATGAGCAAGCATGGCCGCAACTGAGATGGAGAGACGAGGGTGCAGGGAAGGGAACAGAGGAAGAAAGTGTTGAACAGAGAAGTGAAAGTGGGGAATGGAGATATTTTATGGAGAGTGGAGACCGAGAGAAATGGGTGATTGCGTGAGACAAATTGGAGAAGGTTCTAGAGCAATGGTAATAAAAATGAATGGGTAAGTGTGTGAGAAAAATTCATATTTTACGTACTGTTTAAATAAATTAACAAATTGTCAAAAAAAATAACAAAATAAATTAATTTATTTTAAGTGTAAATAAAAAATAATATAAAATTGGGTTGTTTATGGGATGCTTATTGTATCTAGTATTGGAGTGAAAAATAGATATGTTACTTAAATATGATGTGGCACAGTGGGGTCCACTTAAGCAACCAAAGTGGATTGCTTATCTCCTTAGCATTGGAGATGCTCTTAGAAGAGGATGCAACGAGGAGAATAAGAAACGTTTAAAAACAACCGGTTTGTTTGGGTATATTTGTTGAAAAGCGATTTTAAGATAATCTATTTCGTTTGGGTTATGAAAAAATAATCATTTTTACATAATAAATTACTAAAAATTGTATGAAATTATTTGTTTATATTAATGATTAATGATATTATTTTTTTTAACATTAAAACTGGTTAAAATGTTTATTTTTTTCTATTTAGTCATCAATTTATTTCTCTTATAAAAAAATTAAATAAAATTTGTTACATTTTTTATTATGAAAAGTGAAGCTCAGGTCTCGTACTATGGTGTTGGCCGTGTGAAGCTCTCTAGCATAAAGTCAAGCTCTCTAGCATAATTTTATATTTATTATTATTATTATTTATTTTAATCATTAACTTTTTGACAAAGTAGCAAGCTGCCAATTTGTACAGTTTGGTTCTTTGGTAAGTGGAAAGTAGTCAATGGGGGGAGTGTAGATTATAATCTG
Source organism: Sophora flavescens (assembly GCA_030762895.1). Classification (NCBI taxonomy): domain Eukaryota; kingdom Viridiplantae; phylum Streptophyta; class Magnoliopsida; order Fabales; family Fabaceae; genus Sophora; species Sophora flavescens. The sequence goes on along the minus strand of CM061068.1, from coordinate 53,973,539 downwards.
AAAGAAAAAAAAAGCAAATCGTTCACATGATGTGATGTTTCCAAAACAACGTTTTATAAAAGAAAAAGTTTTTTTAAAAAAATAATCTTGTTACCAAACATAATAGATGGTTTATAAAACAGTTGAAAGGACTCATAAACAGTTAAAATATTGCTTCCCGAACATGCTCTATGTTGGTTTAGTCATAAGCATAGCTTTGACGATGACTTGAAGTCTTGAATCAGTCATCTCGTGTTCTTCAGCCCGGGCTTATGTGGTAAATCAACACAGATTTTTGACACAAATACGACATTGTTACTGTAGGGTTACTGTAGTATCATTTTTTTATTTATTTTTTTAAATTTTGACTTTTTTAAAAAAATAAAAATTTTATTTCTAAAAAAACTCATTCACCAGATAATGAATTGAAATCACCAGATATTTGTACATGATTCACCAGATATTTGTACATATTTAACCAAAAAATTATTTATCAAAAAAACCCATTCACCAGATATTTACACATACTTAACCAAAAAATTTATTTATAAAAAAAAACACATTCACCAAATAATAAATTGAATTCACCAGATATTTATACCCGATTCACCATATATTTGCACATACTCAACCAAAATTTATTTCTCAAAAAAACCCATTCACCAGATAATGAATTGAATTCACCAGATATTTATACCGGATTCACCAGATATTTGCACATATTTAACCAAAAAAATTATTTCTCAAAAAAACTCATTCACCAGATAATGAATTGAACTCACCAGATATTTGTACTCGATTCACCAGATATTTACACATACTTAACCAACAAAATTTATTTATAAAAAAAAACACATCCACCAGATAATGAACTGAATTCACCAGATATTTATACTTGATTCACAATATATTTACACATACTTAACCACAATTTATTTCTCAAAAAAAACCTATTCACCAGATAATGAACTGAATTCACCAGATATTTATACCAGATTCACCATATATTTGCACATACTTAATCAAAAAAATTATTTCTAAAAAAACCCATCCACCAGATAATGAACCGAATTCACCAGATATTTGTATCTGATTCACCAGATATTGACACATACTTAATCAAAAAATTATTTATAAAAAAAATTTAAATTTTTTTAAAAAAAAGTTCCGCTACAGTGTCTCACTGCGCAGCACTGTTCATACAGTGTCACCGTATGTGTGTCCCAAAATTGTGTTCAATTAGCTTTTCTGGGCTTATTAATAGGAGTTCTGCTATTCGGACACGGTTTTTATGACACCGTATCGACACTTCTACAGTGCATATATGTTGTGAGCCGTTGGATCTATGATTCCTCTTGATCTATCCATAAATTTAATTTATTAATTATGATTTTTATTAAATTTATTCTTCTATCATATTCTTTACAATCACAATATTCACAGTGATATTCCATGTGTTTATTACATGTATCAGTTGCTTCATCTTTTAATTCTTGTATTAATTCTTTTAGTCTGTCTTGATTTGTTAAGTCTATCATACTTAAATGATGAACAAATTTTTCTACGTTTCGAGAAGTCATTAGCTAGTACTTAGCTCTGATACCAGTTTGATACCACTCTATTTTTTCCGAGGTAGTGGTAGTAATTAGACATAATTTGGGTAATTTTCATGCATAATTTGTGTTACTAATAATTCATACCCATAATCCATTATGGATTCTTCTATTTCTATTAATTCTTGAATTATCTGGTTTCTTTTTTCTTCACAAAATGCTAATTGTATTCTTTGTTGGATTTGTTTTAGATAAAGTTTTTCTTGCCAGTGTTGGTGTTTTATTTTGTTACTTATTATTTGCTTACAATCTTTGGGTATTTTCATGACTAAAATACTTAATATTTCTTGATCCATTTAATCATCTAATAAATCCCAATCTTCATATATATCAGAATCAGATAATCTATCGTATTCAAATGCCAATCCTAGTTCTTCCATATAGTTTCATTCTATATCTAACGAAATAACTGCTAGATAATAGTCTTCTTGTCTAACTTGGGCTTTTATTTTTTCAGTTATTAATTGTTTACAATCAATAGGCAAATTCATTACTAGTACACTTATTATTTCTTTTTCAGTTTGATCATCAAACTCGGAGTATATTTCCATTATTTTATTCGATATCTTCAAAAGATGGCGCCGTTATTTTAAAATAGCTAGATGATGGTTGATTCATTTTTTCTATTGTTTGTTTTTTTATATTTTTCTCTTTTATTTCTTAGATTAATGAGTTCTTTTTCTTTTTCTATAATGTATTCTTCCATTTGTTTTCGATTTTTGCTTTCTTTATTTCTTTTAAGATTATTATCATAAATATTCATAAATTCTTTCATATTCAATTATCTTGATTTATTTTATTATAAGATTTTTCATAAATATATCTTAATTCCTTTCCTCTATTCATATTCTATTTCTCAAATATTGTGCTAAATCTCTTACTTGATTCGATAGTTTATTTATGTTTTCATCTTCCTTATTATTTTTTGTTTCAGGGAAAGTAATTGGTTCCGGGGTCTGTCTAAAACTTAGTGATTTTGGATTCCTTATAGAAATTCCTAGTTCAGTTAATTCATTTCTTTTAGGATAGTAAATTTTTCCTATTTCTTCGAAAAGTCTTGGTATATCTATTCTATCATTATTTCTAAAAGTAATACTATGATGAGAATTTGTTAGTGCATAATTAACACAATAAGTAATTGAGAAGATCTTATCTCCTGATCTCATTAAATTATTTCTCAAAAATCTATGTTCCATAGTTAAAGATTGATCTAATCTTTGAGTATCTAATGGTATTACAATATTTGGGTGTATTTCAATTTTTAGCTTAACATATGATAAGTTTCCTTCAATTACTCCTAGTATTTTATCATTTGGGTCTTTTATTCTATCGTCTTTTAAGACTAATTCTATTGGTGAATTTATTCCTTCTTGAAAGGTTGCCGTAATTAAAACTCGTATTGCTCATATATGAATATAACCAATCTTTTTTCTATGTGCTTCTTTCTTTAAACTTCTTTTTAGATCAATTAATTTCTTTTTATTTAATAATTGTATGCAAGGATTTCCACTTGTTTCTGATATGTCTATGGGAGTTTCGTTGATGATCTTTCCATAGTATATTATATTCTCTTTCTGGTTAAATCGTTTCATTATTCCTCCTAGTTTCTTCATGTTTGCATCTTTAGCTAGATTGAAGTCTTCTTTTTGAATTTTCTGAAATAATTTCGGATCTATTAAAATATTTCCTTCATAATTTCCGTCTTCTTCACTAATTTGTAAGTGTTCTACATCAGTATTATCAATATTTTCTCTTTCTATTTCATACATGATTAATTTCTAGTAAAAACTGAATGAAATAGGTGATGAGTCATACCTGATTTGGTGTTCTTGAAATTATTCCTGGGTTCTTTGGTCCACCGCTGCTTCCGTTTTAGTCGAATTTGGAGTTTAATCACAACAAGTAGTTGAAAGTAATGAAAGTAATAGGAGTAATAAGAAGTAGAGGGATGTAAGTGGTGTTTATTTATGATCAGTAATGAAGTACATAGAACTTGTTTGAATCCACTCTCAAGGATTCGCTAGCAAAGCTAGAACTTCTCAGAGAGAAGAGAGGTGAGGTGAGAATTGAAATTCTAAAACCTGCTTCTGCCTCAGCATAAGAGGTCTTATTTATATACGTAAAAAGCCAGGTAAATTACAAGAAGGTTCCTGTACAATCTATCAGACTTCTCAATAATTCATAATGACGTCATTGCTTACGCCATTCCCCTATTATTGCTTGATGACATCATTGCTTACGTCATTCTTCAATAATGGCTTTGCCTGAATCTTTATCTTCTTGCCGACAGTCTTTTTTCTCCACGCATCTTTCACACGCGTGATTCCCGTTTTATTTAATCATTGAGCACAGCAAGTTGAGGACAGCTGGCTGATAATTCATTGACAATCCTTGGAGTGTGTAGAAAGGTAGTTCAAAGTTCGTCAGTAGTGCTAAGTCCCTTTATCTAATCAATTTTCCACTAGTTTTTCTGAGAAGCAAAGTATGTGGTCCTTTGTACATGGCTTTTATGAAGGAATCTTTACCAATAATTTGACATTGAGTAAAAATACTCGCCAGTTGATTTACTAGGATTGTGATAATCTTTTCTTCATCGTAATCTTCTCTAGTAGGTTCATCTCTCATGTAAAGTTGTTGTTGCTAACTCCAATGAAGATTAAATTCTTTGTGGGTTGCTTGGTGGTAAAGTCTGGATAAGTCGAATAGAATTTCAAGAAGATAGTTCTATCCTTTGAGACATTTCTTTTGTAGTTTTGGATGGCTTCTTTTAGGCTATATGGGAATAATTTAATTTCTTCCAAGTCTTGGCTTAAGTAGAGACATTCAATAAGTCCAAATTGGAACATATTAAATGTAAGAATCAATGATGCTCCGGGAGTAATTATGGCTTTTACACCGAAAATGTTTCGGTTAACCATGTAAAAACAATTAAGTTTTTCTTTTTCAGACCAGTTGGTCAATATTTTTAAATTTTCATGAAATTTTTCTTTGGAAAATTGGACTTGTAGTTCATGATCTTTTCTTGAAGTTATTTGGTAGTCATCGATGGAGGAAGGAACTCTTCCGAGTATCCTCAATGAAGTTTTTAGGGCTGGTGGAGTCTTTATGGTTTCAGAAAAAGTTATTGGGCCAAGATATACTGCTTTGCCCTTGTCATGTTCTTTCTGGTAGTCTATCAAAGCTTTCTCGGCTTCTTCCTTGGTGCGAAATCCTTTGTGGTGAACTCCGGAAAGTCCAATGCAGTGATGGGCTGCTTTGTGCCATTCATCATAAATGCCTGGGTGTGGTCCATTAAAAATGGCATACCACTTGTCTTTAGTATTTTCCTGTATTTGTTGTTTTATATTTTTCATGGGATCTTCTTTGACAGATTCTTCTTTTGCATGTAATTGGAACTCCAATACTTCAATGTTGGCCTTGATCAAGTCTAGCTCCATTATTTTCTGTTTTTCGAGCATTCTTTGATATTGAATTTGCTTCTTTATGTCTTCAGTTGTTTGCTGCTCCATTCTCTTGATAATATATCTGCAAGAACATTTTTATCTCCCTTAATGTGAGAGTTTGAGTAATTGTATTCGGCAAGTTTCATTTGTCATCTAATCAATCGTCCTTTTTTGTAAGTGCCTTTATGATTTAAGTTCTTAAAACCTGCAACATAAGTAGAATCGGTTCGGACAATAAAGTCCTTATCCAATATATAAATCCGATGTTTTTCTAACATACGGATTAAAGCCAGTGTTTCCTTTTCATGAGTAGGATAATTAATTTCACTGTTTGAAAAAGTTCCAGACATGTATCGACACAGTAATTCGTTTTTGTATCCAGGGGGTTTTGCTTTCATAACACCTCCCCAACAGTCATTTGAGGCATCAGTCTCAATAATTATTATATCATCATCCGATGGATGATAAAGCTCAGGAAGATCCTGGCATAAGTCTTTCATTTTTATGATTAGTCTATCATCTTCATCAGTCCATGTCCAAGGGACATCTTTCTTCAGCTTTTGTTGGAGGATCCTTCTCTCCGCTGCAAGATTCCTGATGAAACCTTCATTTGAAATATATGTTAATAGTCCAAGAAATTTTTGTAAATCCTTTTTATCCTTTAATTTCGTTGGAAAGCTCTGAAGTTTTTCTAATACATATCGTTGCATTATAATTTTTTCCCTTTTCAATTTCTAATCCTAAGTAATTAATTTTGTTTTGGGCTAAAACAGCTTTCTTTTTACTTAAAACTATTCCATGTTCATAACATTTATTGAGAACTAATTCTATTTTTTCAAAATGATCATTTAATCCTTTATTGGAAAAAATTAATATATAATCAATATAAATAAGACAAAAGTCTTTGAATTCTTTGAGAATTGAATCAATCCTTCACTGGAAGATTCCTGGTGATTGCTTTAATCCCATTGGCAGTACATTCCATTCATATTGTCCTTGAGGACAACTAAATGTTGTCAAAGCTTTCGATTCTTCAGTCAATCTAATTTGATAAAATCCTGATTTACAATCAAAAGTGGTAAACCAATCCATATTTCTAATTCTTTCGATAATTAAGTCTTTTCTTGGAAGAAAATAAGCATCTCCTTCCATGGCATCATTAATTTGCTTGTAATTAATTATCATCCTTCTTTTACCTCTTTTTATTTCATTATGATTTTCTACATAAAAGGGTGGTGCTGAGTGCTTACTGTTAGATGGTCTAATTAGTCCTTTTTGGCACATTTCTTCAATGTCTTTTGCAAATTCATCTCTATCTATTTTTGTATAAATCATTGGTTTACATTTTACTTCTTTCGTTGGGTCTTTTAATTTTAATTCAACTAATTCAGTATTTTTGTTAATTTTTGGATCTAAAGGGTTTTCACTACAAACGTTGTCCAAGAGTTCTTCTGTATGAGCTGAAATTATTCTATTTGGTTCTAAATTTATGAGTGCATGGCGAATTTTTGTGCAAATTAAGCTAATAATCTCACCACGTTTCAGCTATTGAAACTTTGATGAATAAGTACATGCAGAATAATGAATAATTGGTATTTTGATAATTTCTCGTTTTTGCTTTTGATAAATATATGGTGTTTTCATAGTAATATATTTCAGATGTTGGCAAAATGGTCCATATAGTCTTAAGAAATTATTCCCAATTATTATAGCTATTCCCGTTTCTTGTTTATATATTGTTGGTACAATAGATATCCTTTCTTGTATTACTAAAGTAATTCTTTTTGCTATCCAATACAGATGATGTATTGATCCATCTGCAATTTGTATTTTTAATGGCTTTTCTAGTCTTTCCCAATTATCTATAAGGGATTCTGTTGCAAGGCAAAGACTCGCTCCAGTATCTATATAGGCTTCTGTTTCTTTATTACCTTTTTCTATCAATATTTTTATATATGTATTATTCGGATTCTCTTTCTTCTGAAGATAATTCATCTTCTGAGTATTCATATATGCTTATATCTGAATTACTTAATTCTTCTTCTAATGGTTCAAGTTCATATATCTGGAAAACTTGTTTTATTAATTTTGATTTTTCTTTAAAATCTTTTTCCTTTCTTTGAGGGCATTCATTGGCATAATGTCCTTCGACATTACGTATCCAACATACACATTTCTTTTTTCCTTTTGGGCAATATTTTTTAGGTGTTGATTTCTTTCTCCTAAAATATTTCTTTTTATTATTTTTATAATAATTCTTTTTTCTAGGATAAGTTTTTCGTAAGTTTGATTTCTTATAATTTTTTCTTTTTCTTCTTAGTGTTTTATCACAACCATATTTTCCTGGTTTTTCTATCTCTGGGATGTCACAACAAATGACAGTACTTCCTCTATTCAATTGTCTAATTGTTTCTCTATTCAAACACTGTTCTCTTAATTCTTGATATAAGAGTTTAATAATTACTCCTAAAGTATTTGCGGTTTCCTCTGGTCTTAATTCCCATAATCTATTGATTTTTGAATTAAGTGGATATGGTAATTTATCTATAAAATTATATTTATATAGTTCCTTAGTTTCTTCATCCAATTGATAATAGTATTTTTGATATTCGCAGATAAAACTTTCAATCTGACACATATCACAAATCTGCATTCTATTTAAATATGACTTGACATTTTCAATTAGAGTTTTGTTTGTTTTTTCTCTTTGTTCCATCAGATTATATCCTAAAAATTCTTGATGTATTAATGTCATTATTAATTTAACATAATCTGAGCTATTATCTACCATTCTTCCATACTTAATCCAATCTTCATCCTTAATTCCTACTAAAAACTTTTGTACATTTCCAGATGTTTTAAATGTTACAAGGTTATTGGTTTCTATAAAGTTTAACTGTTTAAATCTTTCATCAGTCAAGATAATTAATATTATTTCATTAGTCCATTTTAATAGGACGTCTTCTTTATTTCTTATTCAATCAAGGTCAAGTATATTTCCTATATTATTATATCGAGGCTTAAATTCTTCTTGAATTTTTATCTATTTATTATTATTTTTTCTTGCGTATCCTTTATTATACATAGTCTCTTCTTCATATTTATCCCAAGCTCCTTCGGGTGTATATGTATATTCTTCCCATTTTCTTTTAGGGCTTTTTCCACTATATTCTCATTTTCCCATTCTTATATGGTTTTCTTCAGATTCTGAAGATGAACTGTAATTTAAAATTATTTCTTCGTTTTCATTATTATCTATATTTTTCCTATCGATTTTTTCAATTTTGTGTGTTTTATCATTATCTTCTTCGACAATTTTGAGTTGCTCTAATAATTGTTGTATTTCTTCTATATCATTTGATTTTCTTAATGTTTCCATGTATTAATCTTTTATCCTCTCCACGAAGATACAGGTGTAGGTATTTTTGATGATACTTGATATAGTTCTCTTTTAATTATTATCTTATCTAAATTTCTTGTTTTCAAAATTTCTTCTAATTCCATTTTTGTTATACATTTATTATTTTCTTCGTAATTTAAAAGATCTTCTAGTTGTTCTAGAATAATTTTTATTCTAATAATATCTTCATTTTCATCTATTTCTTTTCCTTTGCTAATATTATTTAATGTTTCTTTAATATTGTTTATTTCATTTTGTCCTTTTTGTATTCTATTGCAAGTATAATTTGCAATTTTTTCTGTATTTTCTATTAGTTGAATAATATTTCTGTTTATTTCTTTCATAAGTCTCTCTAATTCCTTGAATCCTGATTCTATTTCTTCGGATAGTCCCATTATCCTATATAATTTTATAATTTTTGTTTTAATCTTTTTATTCTTTTCCTAACCAATTCTTGTTGGCGAATAACATGGTTATTTTGTTCTACTTTTTCTAATATTTTTAAGTATTTTCTTAACTTGTAAATGCTTTGTTTTATTGTTAAAATTCTATTTATTATTAAAACAATATTTTTGAAATAGTGTTATACTATATACAGTGTAAGTGTCGGAGAGTTGTGTTCGTTTAGCATTAGCCTATTAATAGTTGAGATGTTTGAATGGAGGAAATCTATTATCACCTACCTCCAACTTAAAATTTAAGAGAAATGGTTCACACAAAAAAAAAATTAAGAGAAATGAAAAATTGAAAATATTGTTACTTTGCAATTTGCAAGATTCTCGTGTATTTTAGGAGTAATATTATATTCAATTAAAAGTCAAAGAAGTTAATTTTAGTGTATTATTTGTGACAAATTTTACACTGACTCGACAAATTTGACATTTAATATAAATATTATTTTTAGAAATATATATAGCTGTTAATGTTAATATGGTTAAGCTCATTACATCCTAAATGAAATGTTAATATACAAGTTTAAAAAATAATGTAAAGATATTTTATACTAATAATATATTAAAATTAAAACTAGAGCATAATAGGTTTGGATTAAATATAAAAGATTATTAAATTAGAAAAATATTATTACATACATTATTATTAAATAAATTAAAAGTTAGAGCATTGTTGCTGAGGATAATTATTTTTATGTTAAACACAAATGAGTTTTAGACATATTTGTAAAATTCTAAAGAACAATAGACGTTGACTAAATATGTTACAGAACTAGAAAGGTATCCGTGCTAAGCATGGGTCCTTTTTTTTTTTACTTTGCTTTAATTAATTAATATGAAAATAAATATAATTATATATTAATTTAATATGCATACATGCATATTTATTTTAATATATTTTATGGATACCAATTAGTCATATAAAAACAAAAAATAATCAACTTATGAAACTTTTTTTTTATGGAACATCTTATGAAACTTAATACTATAAATATGTAATCAAATATCATTCAATTATATTATAATATAAAAATACAAAACTGAATCAAATATATATATATATATATATATATATATATATATATATATATATAACAAAATTTAAAATTTAAATAAATATTTAGCAACAACTTCAAAGAATGACATTAAGTATGTTGAATGATATTAAGTTATTAAGATTGAGTCGGTGATAAGAAATTTAGATGATTTACGTGAGATTATATTTCAAAACTCATTGTTATTATATCAAACAAATATATATTATGTTGAGAAATCAATCATGATGCTTGAAATCTACAATTGTAATATATATTTATGACCAAACATTAGAAAATAAATAATAAATGATAATTTTATAACCTATTTCTGTTAACAAATGATTACAAATAATGACTATACATAAAATTTATTAATATATAACTTTATCCAACATAAAAGTAATGGAGTTTAATTTTTATGCATTGTCAGCGTAAAAAAGTTTTACAATGACACCTAAAAATATCTTGGCAAATCAAATCAATATTATTGTTATTTTTATCTCTTAATTATTAAAATAAAAGAACACATTTGTTTTATCATTGAGTTTTTGCTAAATTACTCTTTTTGGTCCATCATTTGTTTTAATTTAGTCAACTTGATGTGACACTCGGGGCTGAGGAGGGCGAGGAGTTATCGTCGGTGCAAGAAGGTACGAATAAGGAGCGGCTCCTGGCATGCTTCTAGGTGGAGGGACACATGAATGAACCGATTAGACACATGAATGAGAGGGATCCTGAGACTGTGTAGGTATGTGACTATACAATTGATGATGACTTATATGAATTGATTGATAATATCTATACTAACAAGATGCGTCTTTTTTTTTTCGGAGCCCATCATTTAAGAACTTCACAGTTAAGCGTGCTTGACTTTGAGCAATTATGGGATGGGTTACCTCCTGGGAAGTTTTTCAAGGAAGCATGTGAGTAGGGACAAAACACGCTGAAAATGCTCGTGTTGGTTTGTGGGGACGGTCGTCAATCCATAAAGCAAGAGCCACTACTGCAAATTATGTAAAAAACGGGTAAGGGTAACGTCATTTAAATAAAAAGTAGACCTTAAAAAGGAGGCGGAAGCAGAACCGTAATTATTAAGGTCATTTAAATCACCTTTTACGTCTTTTGTTAAAAGAACTTTGATGGGCTGCGAATCCACAAGTGTACGACTTCGTCATCAAGTAAAAAAAAAATCGAATCCACAGGGACCCTGATCTTAAATAACTATCAATTATTAAATCAATTAAACTGGACTAGAAAAAGATTTGGAAAAAATTTGGTTTTTAAAAGTTAACTAACAAATTAAATATCTAAAACGAAATCAAGAACATAGGAAAGTAAATCAAATCTGAGATTTTTCAATATCAAAAGAGATTCTCGGGAATTGGGTTACCAACAAGACTGGTCAAGTTACTAAATTGACTACCCATCTTGTTAATTATCGAAATTTGCTTTGAAGGTGAATTTATCCTAAATAAGTTAATGTTCCCTCTCGGGATACAAGAACCGTGCCCAATTAAACCAACACATACTCGTGGTAATTGAATTTAAATCGAGCCCTTTAAGGTTTGTGACAATTCAGTGAACCCTCGAAGGACCGCTTCTAACTCTCGTGATTTAAGTCGTAAGTTTGATTCCTATAGATCCGATACCTAAGTTCACCACTAGGTTCCTCCTTAGAGTATTTATGACATGCAAATAAGTGCGCACCAAATTCACAAGTAATTCATGCAATAGGAATTAAATCGAAAGCAAATTGAAATTAACAAGAATTAAAATATCAATTCATAACATAAAAAAAATCTTGGGCATAGCCCCAATCCCTAGAAATAAAGAAGACTACTTAAGCATTGCCATGTTCATAGCAAGCTTGATTGACAAAGCATAAAAAACCTAAGAGAAAAGAAGAAATTGATAAGAAGATAAATCCTAATTTTTGCCTAAGGTAGCAGCCCAAGGGATCCCTATTTTAGAGCCTTATAGTCCTATTTATAATGTAGGGTAACTTTGGATTAAAGTTGTTACAAAATCAAATCAAATCAGCAATTAAATTTTCAGATTTTTCACGTCACGGTCGTGATGCCTGTCACGGCCAGACCGTGATAGATTCTGTCTTGGAAAACTTGGCATTGGTTGGCCTGTCACGGCCGTGATGGCCATCACGGCCTGGCCGTGACAGGTTCTGACTTTTGTGTACTTTTCTGATCAGCCTTGCTCGATCATGGCCGTGATGGCTGTCACGGCTAAGCCGTGATGAGCTCTGTTTGGCTCATTTTTCTTACTTTTCAAGCTCCATCTTCATGCAAGCTCCAACATAAATGATCCTGAGTATTTTAATCCTCAATTCCTGCACATAAACACCACAAAACCACATTACCCGTTCCAAGGTAAAAACTAACAAAAATCAAATTAAAAATGCCTAAACCACATGAAAATGCATGCAATATAAAGAAATATGAGGTGTAATCACACTCATCAAACTACCCCAAGCTTAAGGTTTTGCTTGTCCTCAAGCAATAACCAAGGCCAGACAAGATAAACAATCAGAGCATGGGCAGTGAACCAAGAACCCGAGTAATAAATCCAAGTAACAGGAATATCCAATAAGAATCCAAGAGACAATCAATTTCAAGTCCAATTAGAAGGTTAGGTTCCCTAAATTCATACCTCTCACTAATTCGGGCACTCTCCTCACCTCACTCAAGTGTTTAGGGACATTTGACAATTCACTCAATTTCCTCAAGGAAGGTACCCTACCATAAGCTTGACTATTAACCAAATCTCTACTTTATTAATGAAAACACATAAGAATCAAGAGGTCTTTTATTTTGGTTGTAATAGGGCCATGGGATTAATTATTAGGTGGGGAAATCAAGAAAGGGAAAATTCAAGAAGGCTAAACAAAATATCAAACAATGCAAAGCATGACAACCTTTCTTTCTTTCTTCCTCTTTTTTTTTTTTATTTCTCAATTTCTTTTTCTCATCCCCTTCTCCATTTTTTTTCCAATTTGGAGAAGGGGAGATTTCGAACTTAAAGAGAAATATTTTTCTAACTTTTTCATCCCACAATTTATTTTTCAAACTACCTTTTTACCCTTTTTGCAATACTTTAAAAGGTGTCATACCAAGCATCATTCATCAAAATAAATCAAGGTACCAAGAAAAGCATTTTATTCTATTAGGCTCAAAATTGGGTAACTAAGGGGTAGCATTTAATCAGTTAAAGCTCAGAAGGCCAGGAAAATACCTAGTGCCTCAATCATTTTCAAATATGTTTTCAAAAAATTTTAAGTTTCAAAACGGTTTCAAGTCAAGTTCTAGAGAATACAATCCAAGAGGAATAAAACACTCAATCACAAAGAATGGGGTAGATTTAGTGAGTACCCCTTTTAGGCTCAAAAATCTTACATTTAGTAGTTTAAAATCAATGAGAAACACAAATCTAAGGAACCACATGCTAATTATCAACTATCAGAAGATTATCTCAAGCATTTTTGTTATTAGCCTATCACAATAATACAAAAATTGGGTTCAAAAATTCACTGTCTCAATTCATTTGGCATAAAGTTCTCCCAATTGGATGCATACTCTAAGCAAGGGGCAATCTAATCATGTGATTATGCAAAATTACGCCTATATGAATGCAACATGCAAAAAATACAAAAAAAATAATACCCCTACCCCAAGCTTGAAAACTTACATTGTCCCCAATGTAAATAATCAAGTCAGAGAGAGGAGAAAAATGGAACAACTCACCGAGGTGGTGGTGGGTGCTGGCTCAGATGCCAGTCATAAAGCTGATGGAGGACGTGTCATGGCCGTGACATACATCACGGCTGGGCCGTGACCAGTTCTGATTTCCTGCTTCTTCACATCACGCCCGTGATGGCTATCACGGCTTGGGCGTGATCGCTTCTGGTTTGCAGCTTCTGGCCCATCACGGCCGTGATCCTCGTCACGGCTAGGCCGTGATCTCCTCTGACTTTATTTTTCCGTGCCTTTTTTATCTTCCTGCCTTCATAACCTGAAAATACTTGGCAAAACCATCAATTAGTGATCTTTCTTCTCTTAATCTTCTCAAATTATTCAAAAACAAAATTCAAAAACATGTTAAAAAGGGAAAGAAAACTTGGGTTGCCTCCCAAGAAGCGCTTATTTACGGTCTTAAGCTTGACCATACTTCTTTCAATCAACCGGGATCAGTTGGGCTTGGAAGTGAAAGAACACATTTCTTCCAAGGAAGTCCTTCAAAGAGCCTATTTTTTTCATATGGCCACATGCGCTTTCGCTTTACTCTTTTCACTGAGTTTCATGGCTTTACTTCCTCCCGGCGGAAGTTTGAACTCCACATGTTGAGCAGCTCCGATTTCATCATTATTTGGTGCATCATTTGTCAAGAAAAGTTTTGGAGTTGCATCCATGTTAAGCTCTTCCTTCACCTTTGGAGGCATTATCTTAATCCTGCACACATGACTCTCAAAAGAATGGTTGTTATATGAGTTAGTCAAATCAAAATCCACCATACCTTCCTCTACATTCAAAGAAAGCTTACCATTTTTTACATCTATTATTGCTCCAGCTGTGACCAAGAATGACCTTCCAAGAATGATAGGGAATTTAGAATTCCCGTTCAAATCCAACACCATGAAATCTGTAAGAATGAAAAATTTCCCTACCTTTATGGGAACATTCTCTAGTATGCCTAGAGGAGTTTTAGTTGAGTCATCCTCAAATTGTAAAGAGGACTTGGATGGACTCAATTCCTTGGTTCCTAACCTCTCAAAGATAGTAAGCGGCATCAAACTCGCACTAGCCCCTAAGTCACATAAGGCTTGGTCTATTTTTAATTCTCCAATTGAGCAAGCAATAGAGAAACTTCCTAGATATTTTATTTTAGGAGGCATATTAGTTTTTATCATGGCATCATGCTCCTCAATTAAGCTCTTAGTTTCTTTTTCTACTTGCTTTTTCTTGACCAACCTTTGTGAGAAAGGTACTGGGGGTTGGTAAGGTGGTGGAGGGACATACTTTGGCTCTATCTCTTCATGTTCACTCATGTCCTCCTCACATTCCACATCTTTTTCAATTACCCCAAGCTTATCATCCCTCAAGTATATAGCATTACAGTGCTCATTGGGATTAACTTCGGGTTGTCCTGGAAACGTACCCTTAGTTCTAGAATATGTACTAGCTTGTTGGGCAATCTGAGTTTCTAACATCTTATTATGGATGGCTAAGTTATCTACCTTAGATGCTATCTCTTTTATTACCTCATTGACTGCCCTACCTTGTTGCCTAAACTCTTCATTTTGCTTTGTTTGAGTTTCAACAAAATTTTCCAAAAGAGACTCAAGTTTAGACTTTTGTACCTGAGGATACTCCGATGCAGGTTTCCTATTACCTTGGCCTTCCTGGAATTCGTGGTTCAACGTGTTGTTGTAGTTCCCGTAGGAGAGATAAGGATTATTCTTCCTAACTTGGTTGTAAGGATTTGGGGGAACATAATTTGGAAACTTCAGGTTCGCATCATAGAAAATGTGACAAGAGTTCACTTGTTCCCCCGAAGCACCGGATCCAGGAGCAATACCATGTGGGCACTCCATTATGTCATGTCCATGCATTCCACAAATCTCACAAACAACATTAGTAGTACCTATTGAACTCATATTAGTCTTTTCAAGCTTATCAAAGCATTTATTCAATGAGTCAAATTTAGACATAATTAAATCAGTACTATTCATTTCAAACTTACCCCCCGAAACTTTTTCGGGTTATTACCTCTTTCCGAACCCCATTGGTGATAGTTGGTAGCTACGTTTTCAATGATATTGAACGCTTCAGTCAGAGGTCTATTCATAAAGGCTCCACCAGCTGCGGAGTCAAGTGACACCTTCGAAGAGTAATCCAATCCGTTGTAGAAGGTATGCACTAACAACCACCTCTTAAGCCCATGATGTGGTCAAGACTCTATCAATCCTTTGTAATGATCCCAAGCTTCGGATAAGCATTCTCCGTCCTTTTGGAAGAAAACGGTGATCTGAGTTCGTAGGTAAGCAGTCTTGGATGGAGGGAAGAATTTCTCCAAGAATGCATGCTCCAGTTGGTCCCAAGTTGACAAAGTATTAGCGGGCACTTGCTTCAACCAAGCTTTTGCCTTTCTAGTTAGAGAAGAGGGGAATAACCTCAAGCGAATAGCATCAATCGGGGCTCCTTGAATTCTTATTGCATCGATGAATTCCAAGAATGTCTCCACATGATTAGTCGGGTCCTCTGAGGGTAATCTTCCAAACTGATGTTACCTAATCATGCCAATTAACTGAGGAGGTATAGTGTAGTTCTCCGCCTCAATTTCTGGCCTAGCAATCCCAGTTCGCAAACCCCTAGCATTTGGGGTTGCGTAGTCCTTCAGTGGTTTGGTATCCGGTAGATTCACCATGAGTGGAATGAGAATCAACCTTTCTCTCGCTCTTTGTCTTTGTTGTCTCCCACGTCTATGAAAGGTCCTTTCGATCTCGGGGTCAACTTCAATATGATTTCTGAGACTTTGGGATCTTCGTATAAGAGAGAAAAATTCCTGCAAAGAGAGAGGTAGATACACTAGAAAAAGAAAGAAAAAAATGTCCAGAAAAATCAATTTAAAAATTGAATTGAAATTCAAGAAAGCACAGTCCCCGTCAACGGTGCCAAAAACTTTATGGACTGCGAATCCGCAAGTGTATGGCTTCGTCGTCAAGTAAAAAAAATCGAATCCACAGGGACCGTGATCTTAAATAACTATCAATTATTAAATCAATTAAACTGGACTAGAAAAAGATTTGGAAAAGATTTGGTTTTTAAAATATTGACTAACAAATCAAATATCTAAAAACGAAATCAAGAACATAGGAAAGTAAATCAAATCTGAGATTTTTCAATATCAAAAGAGATTCCCAGGAATTAGGTTACCAACAAGACTTCTCATGTTACTAAATTGACTACCCATCTTGTTAATTATCAAATTTTGCTTTCAAGGTGAATTTATCCTAAATAAGTTAATGTTCCCTCTCGGGATACAAGAACCGTGCCCAATTAAACCAACACATACTCTCGTGGTAATTGAATTTAAATCGAACCCTTTAAGCTTTGTGACAATTCAGTGAACCCTCGAAGGACCGCTTCTAACTCTCGTGATTTAAGTCCTAAGTTCAATTCCTATAGATCCGATACCTAAGTTCACCGCTAGGTTCCTCCTTAGAGTATCTATGACATGCAAATAAGTGCGCACCAAATTCACAAGTAATTCATGCAATAGGAATTAAATCAAAAGCAAATTGAAATTAACAAGAAGTAAAATGTCAATTCATAACATAAAAAAATCTTGGGCATAGTCCCAATCCCTAGAAATAAAAAGACTACTCAAGCATTGCCATGTTCATAGAAAGCTTGATTGACAAAAGCATAAAAACCTAAGAGAAAAAAAAGAAATTGAGAAGAAGATAAATCCTAATTTTTGCCTAAGGTAGCAGCCCAAGGGATCCCTATTTTAGAGCCTTATAGTCCTATTTATAATGTAGGGTAACTTTGGATTAAAGTTGTTACAAAATCAAATCAAATCAGCAATTAAATTTTTAGATTTTTCGCGTCCACGGTCGTGATGCTGTCCACGGTCAAACCGTGATAGATTCTGTCTTGGAAAACTTGGCATTGGTTGGCTGTCACGGCCGTGATGGCCATCACGGCCCGGCGGCGATGGCGGCCATCACGGCCTGGCCGTGACAGGTTCGACTTTTGTGTACTTTTCTTTTCGGTCTTGCTTGATCATGGTCGTGATGGCTACATCACGGCTAAGCCGTGATGGGCTCTGTTTGGCTCATTTTTCTTACTTTTCAAGCTCCGTCTTCATGCAAGCTCCAACATAAATGATCCCGAGCATTTTAATCCCCAATTCCCTGCACACACAAACACCACAAAACCACCTTACCCGTTCCAAGGTAAAAACTAAGAAAAATCAAATTAAAAATGCCTAAACTACATGAAAATGCATGCAATATGATAAAGAAATATGAGGTGTAATCATACTTATCAAACTTACGTTAAAAAGATATCCTTTTAACGTCAGTTGTTTATAGAACTGAAGTAAAAAGTTGAGATTCACTTTTAACGTCAGTTCTTTTAACAAATGACGTTAAAGGTGATTTAAATAAAAAAAAATGAGTGAGCACAAAGCTTCACCCGCGTTTCTTCATCACTTTCATACTCTAATATGTTCACAACGTATACCCGGCCCCTTCTCTGTCCTAACCTTTTCACTCCTCTCCTCACCACTGCGAACTCCTCTCCTCACCACCGCGAGCTCCTTTCCTCACCATCGCGAGGTACCTCCCTCTCTCTCTCTCAACTTCACACTCTTTCTTGCGAGCCCTAACTCTCTGTCTCCCTCACTCTCAGCAACCACATCAAACACCATGACTGCGATCGAGGTCTTCTCCACCACCATCACTGCGAGTTCTTCTCCGCCACCACCACGGCAGTATTCTCTGGTAAGTCATCTTCTACCTACTCTTCTCCCCTCTCTTCTCTCTTATCTTCTATCTCATTTAACGGTACTTTTCTTTCTCATTTAAGGTTCTCCTTCACCACTGAGCCCTAATAGAATCCACTCTCTTTCACCACTGAGCCCTAACAGAAGTGGCCGTATTCCCTGGTAATGCCCTAACTTTGTGAACTGTGTGAAAATATGTCAGTCTTTGTCTCTGTTTCTGCTTTCTGATAAATGTTTTGTAAATAGCAATGTTGAAATAGTGATGTGGTATAAGTTGTGTTATTGTGTTTATCTATGTTATATGTATGGAGGGTATTTTGTTGATAACTGACATTTGATGGAGTTTGATAATGGTGATAGGGAATTTTGATTTGTTAAGGTTCATAAAACCAGTATGATTAAATAGACACACATATTTGATGTTTATGTGAGTATGTGTGATAAGCCATAGCTTATCTCTAACATAGGTTATGTAAGCATAAAGGTTGGTCAAGTATTGAAAAATAAGTATGATTTGTCATTTTCTTAGTTCATTTTTTAAGTCCGAGAATATATGCAAAAAGTTCACTAAAGAGAGGGATATGAACCTCATTTTTTATGGAATGGTGAATATTGTCTCGGGTTTTCTTTAAAAAGTAGGCAAGTCTTTGGAAACACTTATGTTGTGCTTATATTGGATATATGTGTCTATATCTACAGAACCTATCTAGCTATGGATCGTAGTTGGATGGTTTTTAAGCGCACAAGTGATGAGTATTTGAAGGGTGTGAGAGCGTTTATAGAATTTGCTCAAAGGAATGTTCCTAATAGTAACAGAATGTTCTGTTGTCCTTGTGTCAAGTGTTTGAATACGAGGAAATGTACGGTGAATGATATACATACTCATCTGATTTGTTTTGGGATTTGATTGAGTTACACAAGATGGATATGGCATGATGATGTGTTGTTAAGTACTAGGGCAAGTGTCTCCCAAAGTGAGGACGTCGACATAGATATGGAGGACGATCGAGTAGAGGACATGATCCGTGATATTGGACAAGAATCTTTTCAGCGAGCACATTTGTATGATAGGTTGTGCGGTGATGCGGATAAGCCTTTGTATCCCGGGTGCACTACTCATACACGGTTGTCGGTGGTGTTAAAATTGGTTTGTGTGAAGGCAAGAATTGGTTGGACCAATAAAAGCTTCACCGAATTGCTTGAAGTGTTGAAAGACTCACTTCCGAAGGGCAACACATTGCCTGACCGTAACTATGAGTCCAATAAGGTATTGTGTCCAATGGGTATGGAGTATAAGAAGATACACGCATGCCCCAATGATTGCATATTGTACACCGGTGTTTATGAAGACAATCACGATTGCCCCAAGTGTGGGTTATCACGCTACAAAGTGAAGGATGATGTTGATGGTGATGATCTTGATGATTCGATATGTGATGTGAGAAAAAAGGGTCCTCCTATGAAGGTGTTGTGGTATCTTCCAATAATTTCAAGGTTTAAGCGATTGTTTGCCAATGTGAAAGATGCGAAGAATCTTAAATGGCATCATGATGAGAGGAAACGTGATGGAAAGGTTCGCCATCCGGCTGATTCTGTGCAATGGAAGAACATTGATACTTTGTTTCCGGATTTCACTGATGAGCCAAGAAATATAAGGCTTGGACTTGCTACGGATGGAACGAATCCATATGGTAACATGAGTAGTATTCATAGTTCATGACCTGTTCTATTGATAATTTACAACCTGCCTCTTTGGTTGTGCATGAAGTGCAAATACATGATGTTGTATTTGATGATTTTAGGCCAAAAGAAACTGGGAAATTACTTAGATGTTTATCTAAGTCCCTTGATTGAAGACTTGAAAAAGCTGTTGGTGGAAGGTGTTAATGTAGTTGATGGGTATTTTCACGAGACTTTCAAGCTTCGTGCCATGTTATTTTGCACCATAAACGACTTTCCAGCATACGGGAACTTGTCCAAGATGCAGTGTCAAGGGGTATAAAGCATGCCCTATATGTGAAGAAAGCACATGCTATACTCAGTTGCATCATGGAAAGAAGACGGTTTACCTTGGGCATCGGAGGTTTCTTAGACGTGATCACCCATATCGTAAGATGAAAAAAACTTTTAATGGATGCCAAGAGACTGAAGATGCTCCGACGACCTTAAATGGAGAGCAGGTTTATCAAAAAGTAAAGGACGTCAATGTTATCTTCGGCAAGTCCAAAAAGAAGGGTAAGACTGCTGAGAAAAACATATGGAAGAAGAGGTCGATATTCTTTGAACTTCCATACTGGCGCAAGCTTGATATCAGACACTGCATTGATGTGATGCATGTGGAGAAAAATGTGTGTAATAGTGTGATCGGGACGCTTCCCAATATTCAGGGCAAGACAAAGGATGGTGTGAATGCTCGTCTTGACCTTGTTGCTATGGGTGTACGAGAGCAGTTAGCTCCCGTTGTTGAGGATGGTAAGCGGACTTATTTGCCTCCAGCATGTCATACTTTGTCAAAAAAAGAGAGACGAAGTTTTTGTGAGTGTCTTCAGGGCATCAAAGTTCTACATGGTTACTCTTCGAATATCAAGAGGCTTGTCTCTGGTGATCTCAAATTTGTTGGCTTAAAGTCTCATGATTGCCACATCTTGATGCAACAACTTCTGCCCATTACTATTCATGGTATTGCTCCAAAAATGCGAGGCATGCCATTACTCGGTTGTGCTCATTCTTCAATTCTATATGTAGCAAAGTCGTTGACCCCCATAAGTTGGATGAGTTGGAAGTTGAGGCTGCTACAATCTTGTGCCAATTGGAGGTGTATTTTCCTCCTTCCTTTTTTCGACATCATGGTTCACTTAATTGTTCATTTCGTGAGGGATATTAGATTATGTGGGCCTGTTTTTCTAAGATGGATGTACCCAGTTGAGCGCTACATGAATATCTTGAAAGAGTATGTGAAGAATCCACATCGTCATGAAGCATCTATTGTTCAAAGGTATGTTGTAGAAGAAACTATTGAGTTTTGTTGGACTACCTTCATAACACGGATCCTATAGGGGTTCCTAAGCCTCGTCATGATGAGAGAAGATGTCAAGGTAAGGGTAAACATGGTTTAACAATTAATAACAAGGGTCGGGAGGAAGTGCTGCAAGCACATTTGTATGTATTGAACAACATCGATTTTGTTCAACCTTACTTTTGTGAACATAAAAGAATAGTCAAGGAAGAAAACCCTCGAATGAACAGAAGGTGGTTGTTGAACAAGCATAACAAGACTTTCTTACAATGGTTCAAGGAAGAAATGCTTAAGGATGGTAGTACCGCTTCCGACGAGGTAAGATGGCTAGCACGTGGGCCTAGCTTCAATGTCATATGTTGGAGCGGATACGACATCAATAACTTTTCCTTTTATATAAAGGAACAAGATAACAATAGTACCATGCAAAATAGTGGGGTTATGATCGTGACCGAAGCAATGCACTTCTCTAGTTCAAAGGACACAAAACCCGTTAAAGCACTGATACCTCACTTTGGAGTCATTGAAGAGATTTGGGTGCTTGATTACACTAAGCTTACGGTGCCGATTTTTAAATGTAAGTGGGTTGATAGTAAAGGTGGTGTACAAACCGAGCGAATGAGGGTTTATATTGGTAGACCTTTGCAAGTTAGGTCATACAAATGATCCTTTCATAATGGCTTCCCAAGCAAAACAAGTGTTCTATATCACTGATCCTTCTAACAAAAGGTTGTTCGTGGCTCTCCAAGGAAAAAGCATGCATAATGGTAGTGATGAAAATCAAGATTCAACTTTTGATATTCCCGAGACTCCTTTTTTTTCAACAAACATGCCTACTATAATTGAGGAAACACAGGTGGACGATGTACATGTCACTCGTGATGATCATCACGAAGGGATCAATCATCACGAAGGGATATTGATATAGGTAATTTAAACTTGATTATAGTGTGAGTTTTGTTCTTTTAAGGCAAACGTCTTATTTATTCATATTAGTTTTGATTTATTTTTATTTATCCATGTGTATTTATCTTTATCTTTAGTTATCCATGTTAAAAAAACATTTTAATATTTACCGTTTCTGAACAAGCATACACATGGATCACTCGGACCTGCATGCACGAGAGGACACTATGGGGCCTACGCAGGACACTATGAGGACTACGCCTGATGATACTGTAAGTTTACATGTTATATACTATCTTTATTCTTTATTTATAATGTAAGTTTAAGTTCTTTATATATTCTTTATTTATCCTTGTTATACATAACCCTCTAATTTAACATTTTTTTGTCCAAACAGACATCACAGTCTCGGAGGAAACGGGGTAGAGGAGCCACGTCATTGAAGAAGATAGAGAAGGTTAGGCAAAGTGGTCAGCCTCTTGAGGTGTCCTTTGATGCTAAACTAAAGCCCCGGGGACCCCGTGCTAGAGAATTGAAATCGTGGGTGATTCTACAAACCAAGTAGCACGTTAGCATCCTATACAACCATTGGGATGACGTTCCACAGAACGTTAAGGATCAGATTTGGGAGGATGTCACGATATTTTACTTTTACATTTTTTTGATGTACATTATTAAATAATTATTCGAGTTCTAATTCATCCTGTTTGTTATGTATTTAATGTGTAGATACTTGGACCGTGCCGAATGACAAGCATCATCGGGCGAAACGGCTCTCATTGGGGGCAACGCGCTGGAGTGGGTTCAAGCATGATCTTACTAAGCACTATGTATCTGGGAAGAAGAAGCTTGATAAGATGTTCTTGGATTACCACTGGATTGATAGGGAGGCGTGGGATAAATTTGTTAGGATTCGACATGGGGACGAATTTCGAGTTAGTTGATGAAGTTAATTTATTTATGCTTCTTAATTTATTTAACTCTATTAATTATGTGTTTTTTTTTTAAACAGGCTAAGACGGAGAGGGGTAGGCAGAATCATGCTAAGAATGTCCACACCCACACCTTGTCTTAGGGTGGGTACGCCACTAGGTTCGACGAGATGATGGCGGAGAGGCTAAGGGTGAAGCAGGAGGAGCTGGCTGCGAAGATAGCACGTGGGGAGGTGCCTGAGGGCACACCAGTTAGTCCTCCATCAGACATCCCGCACGAGGATGTCTGGTTAGCCGGCCGGATGACAAAGAAAGTCTCTTTTAAAGCTGAAGCCACTCGCGATGTGGCATATAAGATTGTAAGTAACTAACTATATGCATTTATAGTTGCTATTTGTATATGGTTAATATTTTTATGGAACACCTTTATCTTACACGTTTTTTTAATTCTTCATTGTAGATGGAGCTTAAGGAAAAATGCTCCCAAGGCTCATTCGTCCCTTTTGGACGCATGAACATATTGCTTACCGCTCTAGGCAAGGACAACCATCCTGGTCGGGTGATCGGTGTTCCGAGAGGCAGTGGGCATCAAAGAATATTATGGCAAGTCTACTTCCACGGCGGGTCGACGATGAGGCTGCACTTACAGAAACCATTACACAAAAGCTCCTTTCCGACCCGACCGTTACAGACCAGTTGATGAGCCACTTCTTATCCAACCCAGATTTCAAGCAGGCACTTGTTAGGGAGCTTGCCTCCTTGGATTCCCAGGACACCGCGGGAGCTGCCAACCCTTCACATGTGAGCACAAAAGAGAGCTATAATAGGACACGTGTGGAGGTGGATGAGTTGGTAGAGGCGGCGGGAGTTTGAGGTCCGACTTGTGAGCTTGAGTGTGAAGCGAAACGGCGGGGAGTTTGAGCCGGGCGCAAATGAGCTCGAGTTGACACGGAAGGTATATATTTATTATTGATGTCCAAAATTTTCAATTAATTACTAATGTTTTTTTAATTATCAACAACTTATATACCTGATTTATTTAATATTGGAGGCAAAGGCGGGTAAGATGTCTCTCATGACTCGGTTGTTCTCGATTGACGAGGATTATGCGCCCGTGCTTTTTCAGTGGGAGTTGGAGCATGATGGTTGGCTGGCACGCCCACTTCATGAGCATGAGCTTGGATTTGTATTCAGTGGTGACGATATTGGGTATCTTTGCAATGAAGGCCAGCAACTATCCACCGCGATTGTGAGTCTTTGGTCAACTTAAGTATGCTTTATAATTTTATAATTGATTCAATTTATATATTTTATTTGAATTTTATGATTTATATATTTTATTTGAGCTGGCGCAGCGGGAGCTCGAGTTGGCACGGAAGGTATATATTCATTATTAATGTCCAAAATTTTCAATTAATTACTAATGTTTTTTTAATTATCAACAACTTATATACCTGATTTATTTAATATTGGAGGCAAAGGCGGGTAAGATGTCTCTCATGACTCGGTTGTTCTCGATTGGCGAGGATTATACGCCCGTGCTTTTTCAGTGGGAGTTGGAGCATGATGGTTGGGTACGGCACGCCCACTTCATGAGCATGAGCTTGGATTTGTATTCAGTGGTGACGATATTGGGTATCTTTGCAATGAAGGCCAGCAACTATCCACCGCGATTGTGAGTCTTTGGTCAACTTAAGTATGCTTTATAATTTTATAATTAATTCAATTTATATATTTTATTTGAATTTTATGATTTACTGTATTCATATCGTAGGTATCTCCATCGACTTCAACTCGAGAGGAGTGACAACCTATTCGACTTCTTAGAGCCCTACTCCCTTCAGCCTGAATTCTTTGACAATCACAACGAAGTCACAACGTACTTAACGAGATACTGGGAGGTGATGATCACAGGAGATATATCTGGCACCGTACATAATGAACAGGCATTGGCAGTTGCTCGTAATTCATCCTGCCAGGCATACTGTCATCTTCCTATGCTCTATCCACAATAACCCGCCACAGGAGATGGTGGAACCTATCAATAGGTTAGTAATTAATCTTCTATCAAAGGTGGTGGAACCTTTGTCTCTGTTTCTGCTTTCTGATAAATGGTTTGTAAATAGCAATGTTGAAATAGTGATGTGGTATAAGTTGTGTTATTGTGTTTATCTCTATTATATGTATGGAGGGTATTTTGTTGATAACTGGTATTTGATGGAGTTTGATAATGGTGATAGGGAATTTTGATTTGTTAAGGTTCATAAAACCAGTATGATTAAATAGACACACATATTTGATGTTTATGTGAATATGTGTGATAAGCCATAACTTATCTCTAACATAGGTTATGTAAGCATAAAGGTTAGTCAAGTATTGAAAAATAAGCATGATTTGTCATTTTCTTAGTTCATTTTTTTAAGTTTGAGAATATATACAAAAAGTTCACTGAAGAGAGGGATAGGAACCTCATTTTTTATAGAATGTTGAATATTGTCTCGGATTTTCTTTAAAAAGTAGGCAAGTCTTTGGAAACACTTATATTGTGCTTATATTGGATATATGTGTGTATATCCACAGAACCTATCTAGCTATGGATCGTAGTTGGATGGTTTGTAAGCGCATAAGTGATGAGTATTTGAAGGGAGTGGAAGAGTTTATAGAATTTGCTCAAAGGAATGTTCCTAATAGTAACGAAATGTTCTTTTGTCCTGTGTCAAGTGATTGAATACAAGGAAATGTACGGTGAAGGATATACGTACTCATCGATGCAACATATGCGAACATAGTCTCAAGTATCTATTACTTAAGGATGGAATAAGATAATAATACTTAATTAAACAACTTATTTTATTATATATTATTGTTTTCATTTTCATTGCGTTAATTAATGTTACCGTGATTTATGGGAATGTGTGCAGGCTTATTTAACAGCAACCAATCTCTTCTTGACACAAAAGAGTTCAAAGACTTGAGGATGCGGTTTGCGAATTTTTCTTCAAGTATGATAAAGAGAAAGGATTGCTGTAAAGTATACCTCGGGAGTATATAGAAGATGTGTAGTTAGTAATTAGTATAGAATCTTATATGTTGGTGTGTAGTAATTAGTATGCTTTTTATCCCCCCATCTGTTCCTTTGTATATATATACTTTTATTTTATTAATGAAATTTATGTGAAATATTGGTTTGTTACTGAACTGTTTATTGGATTGAACTGCTTACTGAATGCAGGGATAACTGAGGGAAGGGATGTATTGTAACATAATTATTTTATAAAAAAAAAACAAATCCTTTAACGTCAGTTGTTTTGTACAACTGACGTTAAAAGCCATTATTTTAAAAAATGGCTTTTAACGTCAATTTAATGAAACCACTAACGTTAAAAGTTATTATTATTTTTTTAAAATGGCTTTTAACGTTAGTTATGTAATCAATCGACGTTAAAAGTGTAACTTTTTACGTTAGTTTTTAAGCGGCGAAAAGTTACATTTTTAACGATCGCTCAATAACGTCAGGATTATTCAGACGTCCAAAATCAATTTTGATCGACGTAAAAAGTACTTCGCACTAGTGATAGCCAGGGGATGTTACACTTGATCCTCTATTACGCCTCGTCGTTACTCAACCAACTTGAACATTTTTAAAATAGGGACCGAGTTGAATAAATTAAAATAAATGAGGGATCAAAAGAGTTGTTTAGCTTTAACTTAACGGTAAAACTTAACGGAAATAACCAAATTGCTCAACATTTGATAGGTGTGGATCAGATTGAACATTTTTAAAAGTTGAATGATTTTTGAACATAAATGGTGTCCCCTTTGTTTTTAAGTGTATTTTTGAAAGGCGTGTATACAAAGAAGATAAAAAGTAAGCGGGAAAAACCCTCGAAAAGAATGGTGGGATGAATATTGTAGGGGCTTCTAAGGAATCCTTTAAGAAGAAGCCTACTAGTAATTCAGACTGAAGTTCCCCTCTCTTCCCAATCTCTTTCCATTAACCCTGCTAATGTTGAAGATGAAGGGCGAGTTGTAAAATCCTTCATAAATTAGCTGCCCCTTAATGTCAAAAGGATGATACGATTATGGCTTGCTCCTCTTGGAACAGTTTGGATGATTCCGGCAAGGATCCCCCTAGGGTCCGAATGCCCAGTGAGCTTCGAGACTAAGATGTATCCAGACAGTAAGTCCCCTACCTCTTTACCATACGATAATACCGATCAAAATAGTTGTCTTGGGTCCGAGTTACATAACCCTAATATAAGTCATAATGAATAGCTTAATATGGGTAATCGCGTAGTCTTTGGAGGTAGATATTTTGCTAATCTTGTTAAGGATTTTATTAATATTATCGGTTAGATTTTGTGGCTATTCTTGAGCCAAGAATTAGGGAGAATGCGTTGAGGAGAGTTATCCAAAAGATAGGCTTAGTAGGAAGTGGCCAGAGTAGATGCATGTGGGTTTTTGGGGGCATTTGGTGTTTATGGAAAACTAATTTCATGTCTGCTTCATGTTATTGCTTCTTCTAGGTATTGCATATCTTAAATTGGGCTGGGGCCTAACTCAACCCCACAAAACCGGCTTGTAAGGTGAGACTGCCCAAGCCTTATAAACACTACTTAGGCCATATCTCTAGTCGAGTGGGACTCTCAACACACCCTCACGCCTGGATCGGAGTCTCGAGACCAAGCCTGGACTAATGCGGGTGGAATAACATGGATCTCAACACACCCTCACACGCCAGAGTCTGGACATCCGGAGCGTGGACAAATGTGGGTGGAATAATAGAGATCTTGGCCCAACAATAGATCCAGGATAGGCTCGATACCATCTTAAATTGGGGCTTTTGGGCCTCAATCCCAACCCCACAAAACCGGCTTGTAAGGTGAGGACTGCCCAAGCCTTATAAGCACTACTTAGGCCATATCTCTAGTCGATGTGGGACTCTCAACATACATTTGAAAATTAATCCAAACTCCTCTTTTTTGGTACCTACTCGTGGTTTATGCAAGTCCAAATGCTGCTAATAGAGAGGCAGTTTGGCAAGAGAAGGGAGTTTAATGACTCCAACCCAGGGCCTTGGTGCCCTGGGGTGACTTTAACTCTATAACCGCCTAATGAAAGGGTATGTGGTGCAGTTTTCAATTTCGGATCCTGTTCTAATTTTGTTGACTGATTGATGTCCGGGCTTAATAGATATGGGTTTTTCCGGCTCTCCTTTTACTGAGCAGAGGAGGTCTTAAAAAGGTTGGATGGGGTACTCTATAACTCGCTTTGGCAAGATAAATTTCCAACAAGCTCGCTACTCACGTCCCCTATCAACCTCCCGATCCTCGTGGCTTATGGTTTAAGAGTACAGATCTAGAAGAAACTACTTTAAGTTCCTTGGTGCCTAGTTAGACCATGATGACTTTGAGAATAAAGTTGCTCTATTCTTAGTGTGTTTCTAGTAGTTGGAACGAGAATCTTGATAAAGTTAACCTCTAATCTAAAATCTTGGAATAAAGAAACTTTTGGCAACATCTTTAGAAGGAAGCATAGGATCCTTAAACGAGCTAGGGATTAATAACGTCTCCTAAATGGCCCAAATAATAGACTTTCCAATCTATAGAGATGAGCTCTGGAATGAATATAATTTGATAGTGTCCTGATGAGGGAGAGTTATTGGTATCAACAAGCTAGGACTAAACGGGTTACTCTTTGGGACATGAACTCTAAATTTTTCACCAATCCTCCTTAAAGAGAAGAAGGCAGAAACCACATTATGGCTCTCCAAGACAACTTAGATAATTGGATATATGATGATTTCCTTATTCAAAACCATATTATTCAATTCTACTGGACCGTATACTTTAATGGCCTTTTAAGTTCTGTTTGTAATTGTATATCCTCTTATCCTATGATTACTAATGAAGACAGATCGTTTATCGGGAAAGCAGCCAATTCCTTGGAGGAAACAAGAAAAGCTCTATTTAGCATGGGAAGTTTTAAATCCCAGAGTCCGGATGGTTTCCACCCCATCTTTTTAAGAGCCAGCTGATCAGTTGGTAATTCTATCCATAAGCTTATATTTGGACTATTTTGCTAACCCTTCTTGTATTAAAAGATATTAATCAAACTATGTTTACTCTAATTCCTATGTGAGATCCTTCCAAGGTTTCTCAACTAAGGCCTATTGCCTTATACAATGTTAGTTATAAAATTGTTTCCAAAATCATTTCTAATGTGCTAAATCATTTTACCCTATGTTGTCTCTCCTAACCAATGGATTCATTGCAGAGATCTTCGCTGACAAGAATATCCTTGTTATGCGGAAGCTCTTCACCTTTTTAACTGCTGAAAGGTAATAAGTATTTTATGGCTATCAAACTAGACCTAGAAGCCTTATGATAGGCTAGAACTGGTCCTTATTATGGATTCTCTTAGCATTTTGAATATTCCTTAATATCAAAGATTTGATTTTTCATTATATCTTCTTCCTCTTTGAGTATTAATCGGAATGGTAATAAATCTAGCTCCTTTTCTACCTCTAGGGCCTTAGACAAGGTGACCGATCTCCCCCTTATCTTTTGTGCTAGCTCTCGAGAGGTTGGGTGCAAAATTCAGGATTTGATAAATTTGGGCACTTGGAAACCTCTCTCCTTTGGTAGGTGTGGAGACCCAAATTATCTCATATTTTCTTTGGCAGATGACATTGTTCTTTTTGAGATAGCCTCGGATCAAGTTCAGGTTATTAGACAGTGCTCAATGAGTTTTGTATGAGCTCGGGTCGGAAAATTAGCCTTCGTAAATATAAAGTCCATTTTTCCAAGAATGTGAGAGCTGATCTTGCTATGCAGTGCAGCCTTGAGTTAGGTATCGAGCAAACTCGGAATCTAGGTCTTTACCGGGTGCTCCTCTCTGCATCACCCGTAACACCCCGATTTCACCATTCTTTCAATATCGGTAAATATTCATATACGTATATATTTGTTTATATTTTATTCGAGACTTAGAACATGACTTTGGAAACTAAGGTCATTTCCTGTTATACTTATTTTTATAAGGATCTGTGGAAAGTTTTGGATTGAAAATCTGCATCAAACCCGATTCTCACATTTTCGCATTTTCAACGACAATCAAGATTTTCTTTTGTAAACCCTACTCTCACCGTGAAAGACCATTAGGTTTTTATATTTCACCTAAAGATTTTCCACATTTTAGAAAAATTGCTAGCAATGAAATAATATTATTTTATTCTGTTAATTTTTATAAAAGCGCATAAAAAACCTTAGACGGTAAACTACGAGTCTAATATGGAGCTGTTGTCATAGGGGAGTTTGATGTAGCAGAGGGACAAGGAGATCGACCTCAAATTTTAGAAATCGTGAATTTTCAAGTGAAATGACCAAAATACCCCTAAGCTCAACCTAACCGACATAGAGTTAAATTTTAACCATGGTTAAAGAACCATGATAATTCATGTGGTCCATGGGCAGCCACACCTCTCCTTTATTCTTGACCACATGTTTGTTAATCATAGTTACTTTTAACCCTAGTTAAGTTATAATTAGCTATAGTTAAGTTATTATATTATTTTCAACTTAACCTTGGTCAATTTAACTCAACCATGGCTATTTGTTTAGATTAAACAACTCATTTCCTCACTTATTCCTTGCCAAACCGCTGTCCCTCCTCCCTTTAAGACCCCATTCCTTTCATTTTGCTCACTTTTCTTCACATGAACACAAAAACTCGAAGTTCTTTTCACTGATTTACAAAGAAACTCTTACATCTGATCACTTTCGAGAATCCAAAGGTATAGCCTCCTTCTAATCTACATCTCTTCACTTTCTTCAAAAGATTTCTTCCATTTCAATGATTTCTTCAAGTTCAAGTTCTAGATCTAGAATTTCAATTAATTCTAGAAAATCATAGAAAGATCATTTTAACGTGAGATCATTCTATGATCTTCATATTCTATTTTCATTATCCAAAAGCTTGAAAATTTTGGAGATCTCTAGCTAATTCTTCTTAGCTTGGATGACCCCACACCTTATAGGTGAGATGATTTCCTTTCAAACTTTAACTTGTTTTTGATCGTTATTCATGGCTAAGATTTGTTGGCACAATCAAGCTCTAGGTGAACACTATAATATTGCTAATTGATTTCAAGGGATCAACAAAGGGATGTGGGAGTTTGCCATCATCTTACCTTAGGGTAGATATGCTGGTAGTTTTGCAGTGCGTGTGTATATATATAAATACATAGATCATGAAGTATTTAAGCATATGAAGTGGTGTAACTTATTTATATTGTGTGATCCTCTTTGGAGGATTTGTTGATGTTCAACTGTGTATATGTTCACATTGGTATGGTTGATCTTCAAGAAATTTTTTAATCGCTGATTGCCTGGGAAACAAAAATGACCAATGATAAAAATAAGGGCCATTCGCCATGTTAAGATAAATGAGTTCTATGATGTTATAAATTGTTCTTGAATAATTTATATGAGTATTGCATGATCATATAAGACTATAGAAACTGGTTTGGACTGATTTGAACGGATAATGAAGTTATGATTTTATGAGGCATTCCGGGACTAAATGTAAATTCTGGAAATTTTCATAGACTGTCCTGAAATTCATATTTTGTGGATTGTGATGGTAGTCCTTGATGAAAGGAAACCATAGAAATTGTTTTGAGGTCATTTGATTAATATATAAAAAGTTATGGACTTTTTAATAATTAGGACCCATTAACAAATATTGAAGAATAAGGACCCAAAATATAATTCTTGAAAATTGTTGGTAACTTAAAATCATTCTCAATGTAATTGGTTTGGTGTGATTTGGAGTTTTAAATAAAAGCTACAAGATTTGGAAAATAAGGATCTTTTGCAATTAATGAAAGTTTAGGACTAAATGACAATTTTCGAAAATTACAGTTTTTTTGACACAGAGATGCTGTTTTTCATGCCTAATTAAGTGTTTCAAAACCCCAACATAAGTTTTGGACCAATAGTGTTTAAAATCGTTTAAAAGGAAATTACGCGATTTTTAACTTAACAACGCTTCGACAAGTTTTCAAATTTCGTGTAAAATGAGAAATGTCACTATAAAATCAGTATTTCAACTTGTTCACAAGAGATTTAACCAAGAGAATAGTGAATTTGAGGTGAATAACCATATTTTCAAAAGTAAGCACCTTACGCTAAATTCATGAAAGCTGGGAAACCGTCATATGTTTTTAAGGATTTTCAAAGAAAAATGCTGAGGGGATTTTAGTACTTTGATAGAACTTGATTTCAAATGGTTTTTGCTTTTAACCAAAGGTTTTTGCTTTAATACTCAAAAGAATTTTATCCGTGAGACGAAAGAGCATTTACGAAACCCAAGTCATAAAAAGTTCTGTGAAAATAACTTAACATAATAACTTACGATGTATCGTGGAGCAAAACTTTATGTCATAAAGTATGGATGATTTATTATCCATATATCCATAAGATTTAATGGACTCAAGTATTTGATTTCGTGAAAGCCAAGAGAAATGTTCAATTAGAAAATGCAAAATAAATAATTGGATTTATGATCCAATTTCATACAATGCTGTGGATTAATCCGGTGTTTTAAAATACTTTTGCAAAGATGAAAGGGTTACGACGTTTAGCCGTTGTTAAGTACCGCGGATTGACTAAGAACAATCGCGCCCGGAGCAAAACACGTTGAATAGATTCCGGAACTAAGAGGTCATCCGTGGATAGATTTGAGAACGCATATTTCATGAAGGGGAATTCTGCCTAAACACATAGTGAAACATGTTCGTCAGGCCGTTGTGCCCGGGAGATCGAGCTAACACTTAATGCAAAGTAATTCCAGAGTGACGATCTATCGATGCCAGTGGGACGCGGAAAGAAATACTCAGGTGGCCTGGCTGGTAGTTCTTCTTGGCGATGGTGATCTGCAATGCACCGACATACTAACATAGACGCAAAGAAGCCAGAGGTAGAGCAGATGTTCCCGAAAAGCCAATGTGCACGATGACGACCAGGATGCATTCTATTTCAAGGTCACAAGAACCTGAACAACCTCCGAACCACTTCTCTGGATCCATTGTAAAACCATGGTTTAGGGGAGATCGTAGGTCATTCCTAGTCGTAGATGTTTCTATCAGGAACGTGAATCACGTGGTATGTTTCAAATGAAGTACATCTCTATGATATAAATGTGTCACTATGATGAGGTGAACGATGATATGATTAATCTTGTTAATTGCGTGTAATTGAAAGTCGCGACTACCGGATACTTGCCTTACGTGTGGGTGACGAACGGGAAGCTCACATCATTTTTCATGCTTACTGGTGGTTCCTTAAGGACTACAAGATGACCACAACACAGCTTCTCACCATCACACTCAGCCGGAGCTTGATCGGGGCTTTGATGCATGGACACAAGGAGAACGGGTTTTAGTAGTAGACGGAGAATATACTCACTACATGACGATGTATCATTCGAGACTATTATAGTTTTTTAGGATCGATATTCGGTCATTGTTTTGTTTTAACCACATATAAGTCTCCCACCTATGTCATTAGAAACATATTTGAGTTTGTTGTTATTTTACCGCATTGTATTTCCACTATTATCTGATATGGATAATATGACTATGCATGTCTATGACTTTTGGGTACTTACGTATTGTTTAATATATATATATATATATATATATATATATATATATATATGTTATACTACACGCATGTTTGAGGATGACGACGACCACAACAATTATTTATCAACTATTTGCTGAGAAAAAAATACCCATATTTTTCGCTTTACCGGTCCTACAAGAACAAATGTCATCGATAACGAGTAACCTTGAATGCACATACACCGATTTCTAAAGACCCCGTATCCTTTATCCTAGATAAGATGAGAAAGAAACTGCTTCCTCGAAAGCTACCTCTCTCTCTAGCTGGTAGAATTACTTTGGCACAACCTTATTTCACATGTATGCCAAATTATATTATACAAACCACTGCCTCACCTGTTTCAGTTTGTGAAGCTGCTGAGTCTATAGACTGCAGAAATTTCATATGGGGAAGCAGTGATTCCAGCAGGAAGAGTCATCTCATATCCTGGGAGAAGATTTACCAACTGAAAGATCAAGTGAGGGACTTGGATTCAGAAATCCTCAAAGTCCTTTAAGAGAGTTTATATGTCCAAGCTTGCCTGGCAATTAATGAACAACCAAGAGAAGCTTTAAGTTAAAATTATGAAGACAAAGTATAACTGTGGCCCCTAGTATGCCTACATATCAGTAAGCCCAATGTTTCTAATGCTTGATAGCTATTGTGAATTCCCGGGAGGAAGTCTCCAGAAATACTTGGTAGTCAAAGATGGCTCCATATCGGTTTTGGAGAGATAGGTGGATCCCCAATACTAGCAGCCTTGTAGATATGTTCCTTCAGTTGGTCCTGCTGAGGAAGCACATCCTGTGGTTTTCCTAATGCTTCTGAATCTAGTTAGAAGTGGCAAGTTATTGAAAGCCTTATTCCTCATGATATTTGTGATGAAATCAGAAAAGTCCAACCTCCTATGCCTGGAATGTCGGATTTCTGGTCAGTTCTCTCATTAAAGTCTGCCTATTTCCTGTTGTCTCTCAACATGAACCCCTTATTCAAAAAGGTTTGAAATGGAAAGGGCCAGCTAGAGTGAGAGCTACTACTTGGAAAATTGTTCATGGTAAGCTCCTTACTAATGAAGAGAGAAACAGGAGAAAACATGACAAGGAGGATCTTTACTCCGAGATGTAATTGATTTCCTGAAACTTCGATGCACACTCTAAGGGGGATTGCGAGGAAGTGTATGATTTCAAGCTGAAGCATATAAAACCTGAATTTTGGAGCAAATTCTTTAGTTTAGGTCAATATGTGTTTGGTCGGATTGGAACCTTTCAAATGCAAAAATAGGTTTGGTACCTTGGGAATGGTCTTCTGTTTTTGGTACTGCCCTTGGCCTATATGGAAGATAGGAATTCGGTTGTGTTCTCTCAACAATCTAATATGGGGATGATCTTGACTATTGTGAGTAATCATGTCCACTTTTCGAAAATGTTGCTTAAATCAGTCATGACGCGGGGAGAGAATCCATGGAACTGCTGCTGAATCCCGGGTCTAAGCCGATGAGGTGTTATGTTGAATGTTGATGGTCTCACAGTGTTTAGAAGAGGTGAATCTGTGCATGTGGAGGGTTGATTAGAAATCCTCTAGTTTATTTATAAAGGTTTTCTTCTAAAGTGACCTCAAGTAACATTGTTTAGGCGAAATGGAGTATTCTTGAGGGCTTAAGGTTAGCTAGAAGGATGGCTTCCTACAGAAGATCATTGCTGAAACTGACTCCTCAGTTGCTGTTAGCATCAAAAAAGGTTTCTCCGCTGTCCTCCTTAAATTTCTACTTAAGGGAAATTATGTCCTTGCTCGTTTAAGGATTGGTTTGCAGAGTTTAGTCATAGGTAGATCCAAATGAGTGCTGATTTTATAGCCCAAGAGGCCATTTAGGTTCCTTTTTCTCAACTGTTCTGACAGTCCTTGTTCTACATGACTTTTGTTACAAGATGATGTAAGAGACTCATCCCTCTTTCATTTGTTAATATATTTTTGCTTTTCCATAAAGAAAAGAG
Organism: Sophora flavescens; assembly: GCA_030762895.1. Lineage (NCBI taxonomy): Eukaryota > Viridiplantae > Streptophyta > Magnoliopsida > Fabales > Fabaceae > Sophora > Sophora flavescens. The sequence continues at coordinate 53,937,583 of CM061068.1, read as the reverse complement.
ATAATATTACTATAATTAAGAAACAATTCATCACAATATATATTAATTGTAACTGGTCAGGAGTAAAACCCACTACCGAACTTGATATCCGACTCCAACCCAGATATTAAGGATAAGATATTGATAATAATCATGATATTCTTCAAATAACCTTTATACTATTGGAGATCAATTTAAGATATCATCTTAATCAACTGATATTATCTCATAACCTTATCCCTAAAAGAGTATAATATCCCTTAAATTAGGAAATCACATCCTTAAGATTTAAGAGATAAAAGAAAATATATCCATATCTCTTAAAGACATAGATCCTATTATAAGAGAGGAGAACCCCAAGAGAGAGACACCTTACAAACCCCACACTTCCTAAGCTGCAATAGAGAAACTAGCTCAACCAAGAGACTATTGAAGAGTCATTGTCACGGTATTCATAGATACAAGATTAAGGGATTGAGATCACTACTAAGCAGAGTCAAACCTAGAACACGTCTGGCTTTATTCTATCAGGATACGAAGGACCGAAATACAATATTCGTCAAGCCATAATCTAAAACAACTCCATCGCTCACTCTTATGGACGTTCTACACGCGAGATTCCCAACCGATCTCAAGAGAGAACACTTGGCGCCCACCTGCGGGGCCGAGGAAAACTTTCCTGCCCACAAGAAAGCTTGATGGTGGCTACACGGAATGGGTCCTGTGAGAGCGAAGTAAAAAGATGAACCATGAAGACCACGAGGCTCCCGAACACGCACTGTAACCACGACCTCACCCTCCTCCCGCCACGAAGGTAACCTTCTACTGCGAGAGGTTACGGCATGCCGAAGGCAAATCACGCTGAGAACGAGAGATATGGTGGCGAGAATCAAAGGTTTTTAAGAACTCGGAAAAGAGAAAAGACGTGACACCTTCCGAGGAGAGCCAATCCTCACCCGAGGCTAGCCAAAGGATCCATCCTATGCACCTTCTCGGGAAACCAACCAGCCACCCAAGACCAAACCTCCCCCCGTGAGGCTTCGTAAGGTAAACCGTGCGTAAAGGGACTATCCAAAGAGAAAGGGGAATGACCCACGCCGAAGTTGCCGTCCACGAATGACATCACTAGGTAATCATGCCAGACATTTTAAGCCCTTAACATCGAGAAATTCAATGGCAAGACCGACTCAACCGAGCACGCAGTAATCCTTTATTTCTTATGTTTACTTGGTGAGCGATTCGGTCAGCCAATGTAAAGTTTTTCCAACCACTTGCAGGCCCCGCCTTAACTGCTTACTTAATTCAATACACCGGACAATTGACTTTGATGTGCTCGAGAACTCAGTTCACCACTAATCACAAAGAAGTCAAGGTAAAAGGTACTTTGGCCTCGCTGGTGAATTTAAACAAGAAAGGAACAATCACCTCAGATATATGGCTCGCTTTAATGCCAACAAATCTTAATTCCCAACATGAAAGCTGAACCTCGCCTTCATAACGCGGTCAATGGTCCGAGGACTGCCATTTTTCGAGTATTTATCCTTCAAACCACCAGAGATTTTGAAGAGTCAGCAGAAAGCTACGGTTTCCATGAACCCCCAAGAGATGGAGAATTCAAAAGAGAGAGAGAGGTTTTGAAGACAAGAACTTGGTTCCAGTAAAGAAAGAAACAGGGGGGTTGATCCAGCAAAGTGGCCTAAAAGACCAATGAAACGGGACTCCTGGAGAGGCAACCAGGTACCGTGACTTATAATGCCGCTAAACCGATATCGGCAACCATTCTCCAGGAGGTGTGCAACGCCGATGTACTTACCTTACCTCACCGGGCCCGAAACACCGCCAAGCCGAAGGTATAAAGAATGCAGTGGCATAAAAACTATGGCTCACCCATCAAGACGTAGAGCAAACCCAAGAAAAAATCGACTTGGTACGGCAGTCGCCGACTGCTTCGTCTGGCCAGACGATAATGGAGGCGGACGAGCTGGACTAAGACGACGAGACGCGACATGACAACCGAACAGATGCAAACCTGCAGGAAACAATCGAGCGAGACGATGAATATTCAAAGTGGCTCTAATGAAGAATCAACAGAGGAGCTCGAGGGGTCAACAATACAATCTCAGAGAATTTCAAGGTGGAGGAACGACGGAGTCACAAGGTAAGGCCATGTAAAAGTCATTTGTCAAAGACTGTCCGAAAGCTACATAGGACAAGAACTCCAATAACATTCACTTCGACAGATGATTTCGGAGAGCCGATCCAAACCAAGATGACCCAATGGTGATAACCCGCTGAACTAGCCTAATTCCTGGCCAAACGAACACTTATTAATCAGGAGCTCTACCGATATTCTATACCCGCAATCTTCAAGAAACTTGGAATTCCAGGAAAGTCGATAAAAGACAGGAAGACAAGCCACAGGTTCGGCCGAGGAGCAAGTAAAAACCCGAGGTTACATAGACCTTAACAACGTTCGGGGAAGAAGACCTCCCAACCAGACGGCCAAGTACGCATATGGGATGCCCAGACGCTGTACAACATCCTTATTGGAAGACCGACTTGAAGAACTCGAGTGATTGTCTCACTCCACACCGACAACAAAATTCCCAATGAGTCCGGAGATATAGCCGCAACCGGGACCGACCAAAGGCTAGCCAGCAATGCCATGTAGATAGCCCAAAGGTTACCCCGAACTAGATATCAACAAAGAATACCGAGGATGATAAAGGTAATGGAAAGCCTTCGCTCGCAACCCAGCCACCGGTCGCATGCTTGAACTCGACCCAAGGACTCGAGATGTACGAGTCCGCAGCCAACCAATGCAGTCTTTAGAGGTTCCAGCTGAGAGCCCAAGCTGAACAATGCACCTAAGCCGGTCACCACCCCCGGCCCAAACAAAGGATTCAAGCGGTCTTAAGAAAGAATGCTGACCGCTTGCTTGGAAGACACGGATATGCCCTGGAATAGACCCCAATTTTATGCCATAAGCTATCCATATGTCCTCAAGCCAAGCCCGTAGCTAAGAGAAAAAGGAAACTTGCGAAGAAAGGGCGCCAGCAAGAGCCGAGGAGACTCCAAATCGAAGTCAAAGCAAATTTCACCGGCAGGTGAAATACACTACTGGCAGCCAACATGGTGTTAGTTAGAAAGGCCAACTGAAATTGGAGAATGTACCCGACTACACCGATCTCAACAAGGCGTGCCCAAAGGATTCTTAATATCCTCTTCCCAACATTGACAACTAGCGGGATCGGGCCTCGGTACAAAGTTTTGTCTTTTTGGACGACACCGTTATAACTCAGACGACGTATCCACCCGACGAAGAAAAAATGGCAAGCATGATCGGACAGGCCAACCATCGCTATCGTGTAATGCCTTTCGGTTTAAAAATGTTGTGCAACATATCAAAGGCATATGGACAAAGTCCATGACCAAACCGAAACCTAGAAGTATACGTTGACGACATGTGTGGTAAAATTCGAGGACCTAAGGCAACACTACCGACCTCAATAAATTTTCAGCCACCCATAAAATACATCAACATGAGGTTAAATCCGGAAAAATGCTCTTTGGTGGACAAGGAGAAAAGTTCTTAGGATATATGCTAACAACAGGGGGATCAAGCTAATCCGGATAAATGCAAGGCTACTTATGGAAATGCTGAGTCCTCAATGTGAAAGAAATTTGAGGTTAAAGCTTCACGATTAGCTTTCTTATCCGCTTCTCCGAAGTCCCGGAAAAAGGGCAAACCCTTCTTCCACCTTTTTTGAAAAAACCAAAGAGTTCATCCTGGACGAAGAGTTGTCGAAGCCTTTGAACATCTCAAACTCTTCCTAGCCTCTCCCCAATCCTACTCCTCAACTCTGCAGAAGACCTGCATTTGTACCGATCTCACAATGATTATGCAATCGTTGTAGTAATCATCCAGGAAGAGAAGAGCAATGATTACGGTATTATGGGAGTAGAATCCGAAAGACAAGCGTAAACACGATATCAAGTAATTGAAAAACTAGCCCTCACCTTAGTTATGGCAAATGGAGAGTTACGACCTTATTTCCACGCACTAATTTATAGTCAAAACTAATCATCCAATAAAGCA